>CM029524.1:8572492-10045388 GCA_017140615.1 Eucalyptus cladocalyx | reverse complement strand
CCGGTTAACATGTCACAAATATCATCGACATGCCTGCCAATAAAATCATGATGAAGACATGCACCGAAAGTGGAAATTTTTTTTTTCTTTTTTTCGGTCTAAGAAAGTGGAAGTTTGAATTTTAATCATCCGTGGCAAGAAAAACAGAGCAATAAAGGAATCATAGAAAGTATGGAATGTTTGCAGTAGTTAATCATGATAAACAGTATTTCTAATCTGGGGGTCCCCGCCTTGCTTGCTGCTTGGTGAGAAAATCATGGTGTATGGATCCAAGAGAAAAATGTAAGTGCATCTTTCTTTGTTCCTTTTTTGCCCTTTTGCTTTTTTCACAGTTTTAGTAAATCTATTGGATGTATCTGGATTGATTTTTACAATTTTACCTTTTTTTACTTAATCTAAATCTTATGGCGCATGCATATTATAAGCAATTCCTCTTTTTTTTCCTTTATATCTCAAGCCCTATTATATTGAAACAAAAAAAGAGTCAGTAAGATTTATTGAGACAAATGAGAGTGTTTTATTTAGATGGAACATTTCATTCGATTATCATGCACTATGTCACCCAATAATAATGGTTAGTCAAACAATTTCTTGACCTTGGTGATGTTGGAGGCACCGAAAGCTATGTATTATGGAATGGTGAAAAGAAATGAAGGATAAAGTAAAAACTGAGGAAGTTCTCAAGTTTGAGTGCGTAGCGGCTTTCTTAAGAAGTTTAGAAAATGATGGATCTCAAATGGTTTGCTAGTCAATCAATGGAAGTCAAATGGCCACAAGAAAGGTAAACTAAATGAAATAAATGCTGTCAGTTCTAATTCTGCCTTTAGTTTTCAGTTTAGAGAGAAATTCACATGCTTCAGTTCCGGTGGGATGGGCAAGAAACATTTCGGAAGTTTCCTTCTGGAAAATTGACTAACAATACATGTTAATCTTAATCTAGATGCAGAATTTCCTCCGTTCAAACCAAATTATACGTTACTTTAGTTTGATTTATTGTTTTCCTTTAGCTGACTTGGAAGTAAACTAAAAGCGTATTGATCTAGAGCAAACTACCACCATCCACGATGCTTCAAGTAAATCTTACTTTTCAGCACTAGATATGTTGAGATTGCATGGTATTCAGCTTGGAACCGCTAGCATGACAGCGATGGGTGACGCTTCGCTTAGTGGTAATGAAAAAACTTTTGACGATTTGATTTAGTATTGTAACAACTAACAACCCTAGATGTGTTTAAGCAAAACTCGGTGATGTAGTACAAACAGTTTCCTTCTTTTGAAGCTACAATTGACATTGGTCAAGGATTCTATGCATAGAGGGACAAATCGATGCCTCAATTCGAGATTTGAAGAGATGCTTCTAGGCCGATTGAAGTAACTTAATTTTCAAGAAGAATGGCTGCTTGAGATCATGTTCTCCTTCGATTCAAAAAAGATTATATAGACTTATGTAATCATTATAATCACCCCAACGTGAAACATTCTTAGGTGTGAATCTTCTTTTGTGGATCCAAGATAAAACAAAAATCTATCACTTTTGATATGTCACTAGCTTGACCTAGTATGACAAATTGTGACAATAGTACATCTAGTTCACATGGGTAAGTCACATCACTTATGCATTTCGATTCAATGGATCTAACCATGTATCTTATTGTTGATGCCAAAAAGTAGGGTTTTTTTATGAATTGGGTTCGTAAGAACCGAGACAATTTTAGTAAACCTCCATGTGGACACAGAAAAGCAAAACAAATGGTAGTGTCGCACATCACATGAGCTATTAAATCAATCTAAAAGTATATTTTAATTAAAAAGCAATTGTGCTAAAATAAATAAATAAAAATTAAGAGAAAGCATGTTTTTTTTTTGTCGGTCCTATTATATTCCTATTCTAACACTCACTCTCAAATTTTTGTCATGCGCTTATTGCAGGCGTGGAGTCTAAACCACTTCTAAAACTTAATCGTCCACCCCAACCCCTGAGAAGGCGGGGATTGAACCCCCAACCTCCCCCTTCCATGTTGGAAAGGTGGCCGTTGGCGCAAATGACAGAGTAGTTAGAGAGAAAGCATACTTTAGAAGCTTGTTAATCAACCAAATAAGAAAAAAATTACTGTATTTAATATAATACGTTCTCCCAAGTTATTTGTAATCATCATTTTGAAAAACCAAATATTCCTTATTAAATTATATCGAATAAGTATTCTGAGAGCATCAGTACCCGAGGCGAATGCCTCCCTTTTGACAGCTACAATCGTCGTGGAAGAACCGAGGCGGTGAAGCGCCGGCCACTTCTCGTTTCTCTTGTCACTTCATATCTAATCCTTGACACAAACGCGTTGATGTTATCATGTGCAAGTGGACGCAATTGACACGTCGTCACTTCACTCGTTTTGGTCTCCTCCCTCCTGCATTCTTTCCTTCAGAAACCCTAGATCATCTCAACACTCTCCTCCTGCTCGCGATCCCTATATATACGTAATTGAATTGCTAACTCAAATCAGCGCCCAACTAAAGCTTTACCTCATCGTAGTGTTCAACAACACAGAATCTTTATCTACCGATCCATCTCGAATCCCTAGGACCCAAAACAACCAGATATGGAGAAGTACCCGACAGGTTTCAGGTTCTATCCAACTGAGGAGGAGCTCATTTCGTTCTATTTGCATAACCAACTTGGTGGCCTTAAGCAAGATGAGCTTCATCGTGTCATCCCTGTCCTCGACATTTTCGACACTGAGCCATGGAATCTCCCACGTAAGACACAGTCCGCGCGCATGCATGCGATTCTTTCACATCCCCTACATTGATTGAACTGTGCACTAAAAATGGGTTCTTGAAAATTACAAATGCCCATTACCAGTGAACTTTCTTTTCCCTACATTTTCTTTGATGAATTTGTGTTGCAGAGCTTGCGGGAGAGCTGTGCAGAGAAGACAGAGAGCAGTGGTTCTTCTTCGCGCCCCTGCAGGAGAGGGAGGCGAGAGGAGGGCGGCCCAGCCGGAGCATGGCCACCGGCTACTGGAAAGCCACTGGGTCTCCCGGCTACGTCTACTCGTCGGACAACAAGGTGATCGGCGTGAAGAAGTCAATGATTTTCTACATGGGAAAACCTCCCACGGGAAGAAAGACCCACTGGAAATTGAACGAGTACAGGACCATTGAACTCTCGCCGACCAATCTCGATTCTACGAGCAGTAATATTTCCATTCCTAAGGTGAGCGTATCAAGAAATTCGGACCTTTATTTCAACTTTTTCAAACATAGAAAGGATCAAATAACTTCGCCCGTGCATGACACCTAGGTTATCTAATTTTGATTTTGAATAATCTTTCTTGTACTGGTTTTCTGTTATGTACTTTATCGGTGCCGTGCAGTTGCAGAATATTAAATTTCCGTCTCTACTTTAGTTCTTACTTGGACTTTCACAGAAAAATGCAATTAACATTTTTCTCTGTGTTTGATTTTCTGGAAATAATGTACTTACAGCTAAGGCGTGAATTCGCATTGTGCCGAGTGTATGTGGTGTCCGGGAGGTCTCGAGCATTTGATCGTCGGCGACTGGAAGCGGTGGCTAGAGAGACAACAATCCAAGGTAGCGACAACACGGATAGCAGCGAAGGCGGGCACGAAGGTGGTGGATGTGCAGATGCATCATCATCAGAAGCAGTAGCGGCCAATGCAGGAAGTTCACATCAATGGGAGATGGCAAGTTTGGAAGACCCAATTTGGGATTGGGAGCAACTGGATTGGCTCTAATTTCATGAAGAGGTACTCTCATGATGGAGTTGTCATGGTATAGGTGCAACATATGTACTTCTACATGTATTGAAGCCCTTCATCATTATATGTATCCATGTATATTTATCGAAGACATTGTGCTTGATACCTAATTAAGAGGCAAGCCGAATGATATATGCAGCCTAAATGTGTGTAAGTGAATCATATGCATATCCTATCTATCCAATTTTCAATATAGAATTGATTGGGCCTAGGAAGACCTAACTTGATAGATTAGGCTCAAGAAGAAAATTGATTTGTGATTTTGGGCAGATCAGCAAACCTCTACGCCAAATTAGAAAAATAGACAAATCCGAGTGAACTTTTCCATTTATCTGTCTTTTTACATTGATGATGGATGTGTCAAATAGCTTGTGACTTGTTGTTTATAAGAAAATCATTTGATTCTATACTGGATGCCACGGTCAATCTTAGCACAAATCCTAGCAAATTAGGGCTAGTAAGATGTTGGATTATACTGTCAAATTATAAGGAAAAAAATGGGATATCTGCAATTATATATGTAAAGTTCGTTACATTTGTGCCGGGAACTCCATATTTATAATTTTTTTCATAAATAAAAATTATTGCATTTCCGTCAGCTATTCCATTTACATGAACAACAAATAATTATGAATTAGTAGGATGCACGTTTATATTAAAATTAGTAAAGTACAAGTGAATTTATGCTTTACATCTCACAATATTGCTGTATGGATCGTTTTTTAATCATGATTTTGTGAAAGAAATGATATAAAATCATAAATAACAAATAAAATTATAATATCTGTTGCTACATATATGTCTTTTTAAAGACATTTTATAGGGCATCTTGTATCTTTATGTAACGTAACCCTAAATAGGTAAACAATAAAGGATGGGGATCTTGTGCATATGACCTTATTCCGTGGAAAAAAATTTATACTCACCATTTCGAATTTTTAGAAACTAGAACCTAGTCCTTGACTTTTCTACAATCCTGGATCCACTCAGCCATGTCGATTCCGAAGGTTTTCCTACAAAAACCCTATATTAGGATGGTTCATATTGCATTATTTCCAGAAGTGTAAGTAACTATTTTCAAAGATTTCTCTCGCTAATAACTTGCCTTAGGTGTCGCTCGAATGGAAAAATTTCCGATACACAGACGGCGAAACTCTTTTAACAACCCATCACTATTACTATATCCAGATTTTTATGATAAAAAAAGATAGCTTATGAAAGAAAAACATTTACACGACCTTTATACCTTAAATTAGTCCAACAGAGAACATGAAGCTACACCAATGCATACATACAGTGCATATGGTTTACGCATTAACTTGCGCAATAATCTCCATGTAGAATTGTAACTTTATGTTCTGTCATGGTTTGAGATTTACTTATTGCAATAATTTATTGATTTTTAAACTATAAGAATCTAATGTATACTAAATGAGTTCATTTTATGATGTCAATTAGTACATTAAAAATTGTAAAATTTCCTTATTTAGTTACTTAATTAGAGGAATACTTTTTAACAAAATCTATTCAATATTGAGATGATATAGGTTCATGGGCCATGAATGAGAACAATAATCGATTTTACTTATCAAATTACAAAAGGAATTGCGCACCTCTCCCTTTCACGTCATCAATTGGAAACTCACGAAGAGTAACAAATAAATTCCACTTCTACTGGTAATAAGATAAGACCTCTAGTATCGCAATCGGGAAAAATTGAGCTGTTCATATTTGTTGGGCGTTTTAGGTCCTTACTGGAGCAAATGATGGAGCTTTTGATTTTCATTGTGGTGTGGTTTTGATTACTTGTGTGAGAGAAGGAGATGTGATTTTCAATGAAGCCGAGAGGATTGCAAGCTTTGTGCTTATTCGGAGTTGCTACGTTTTTTCTTTTTTGCTTAATCCGAATTTTTGATGAGTTTAAATGAGAAATTCGACTATAACATGAAAATCTCCTCAGAATCTATTGACACCTAAATTTGGCAAAGTATTTAGGATAAAAATTGCATAGAAAATTAAAGACCAATTTGACCCTAACAAAAATTATTTTCATATCACCTAGTCTTAATTTTTATTTTTATCCATTAAGTTTTATTTCCTATTTTATTTTCCGTCCTAATTATTATCATAATTATTTTGAAGAAAAATCCACAATAACTAGTCTTTTTTACCCTATTTTCGGATAAATCAATTATATATATATTTTAAAAAAGTAGCCCACAGAGGCTGCGCTTTTACGCCCAGCCCCTTCTTCTTCTTTTTCACCCACGCGAACCGAGGGCCCATTCATACCTATTCTTTTCCAAGGGGGAGGCTAGTTGGCACGCCAAGGATCAGCAGCCGAGGCCTCCGTCGACCGGGCCCTCGACCTACAAATATGGCTTCCGACGGAGGACAAAACACACACACACACAGAGATTGGAGGAGCGAGCTCGGAGGACTCTTCCTGAGAGACATTTAGGGAGCCTTGAGAGTGAGCAAGTCCAAGAGGGAAGGAAGAGAGAGGCAGATCTACCGGAGGTCGAGGAGAAAGAGAGAGCTTGAGATCCGAGAGAAACCTGTGTGAGCTAGCGAGATTTGAGGGTGGAGGAGGAAGAAATTGGGGCCGAGAGAGAGAGATATTCGAGGAGAGAAGCCTCCTGAGCGAGACTGCAGTGCCTGCGTCACCGCCGGCCAAACCTTTCTTCTTCCCCTTCATGTCTTGCTCGGCTTTTCTTTTCTTTGTTTTGGGTGTCCCTTTGCCGCTGTCTTTGTGGCTCATTCGGTCAGGGACGTCGGAGGCAAGGACGCCTGCTGTGTAGTTACGGCTCGGCCAAGGACCAAGCCCATAGTTTGCGCTTGCCAGGGCGACGCCCAAGTGGCAACGTCACCGTCTCAACTAGCCAGGTCGAGAGAGAGAGAGAGAGAGCAGTGGGATGGAGCCCTGCCGCCGCGTGTAACGCTTGCCCGACGCCACTGTCATTCAGCCACTAACGACGCCGCCCTTGACCATAGGCGTCGCCCCCTATCCGCCGTCGTCCCTGCCATTGCTCGCCCCCATTGGTGTCGCACATCAAAACCCTAGCCACGGCGCCCTGCATCTTGGCTTGAACCGGCTGAGCAACTTGCTACTCGCCGTCGCCCCCGCCCCTCGCGTCTCAGGTCAGGCACGCTCTCAGCCGCAACCGAGAGCCAGATCGGCTACTGAAAATTGGGTCGGGCGCGTGGGTCTCAGTCGGGTAGAGTTCTAGCCGATTCGCACCAGACACACGTGGGCTTTGCAAAGTTGTGGCCCTATTTTTATTTTAAAAAAGAAATTTATGGGCTTGGAATGTTTTTAAAGAAAAGAGAGGAATCTTCGGTTGGGCTCGCACTTCAGGCCCATCTAGGCCAATGGCTGAAGAGCTAGGTCGGTCCCAACCCGGGAATCCAACCCGGGTTGTTTTTTATAATAATATATTATTATATTAATAATAAAAATATTTTAATAAAAATAAAACATCATAAAAATAAAATAAAAATTTATTCTCCAAAAATCATAAAAAAATCCAAAAATATTTTTTATTTTCCAAAAGTAGAAAAAGCCCCAAAAAATATAGTTTTTTTAATTAGTTTTCTCCGTAAATGCATGGAAAACCCTTGAAAAACCTTTTAAAAAAGGAAAAAAAAAAAAAAAATGCGTTTAAGTTCTTGGAAGGAAATATTGACCTATCCAATTGCGCCCATATGATGCATGGACTTTTACTTAATTTGGCTAGGAATTGAATTCTACAATTCATGATTGGTATAAAATGATGCATAAATGCTTTTTACTTGATGTTTAAACAAGATTAGGTACCAGAAGAGAATTAGTGATTAACTAATGTAATTAAGTCATCGATCTTAATTTCTTTGGTTGCATAGAAGTGAAGTACTTCTCATGATATTTCACTTGGATTTTTAATCAACTTATCCCAAATCAATTTAGTAGTGACTCATATTTAAAATTGACTTGTAGGTCAAAAACTCAAGCCATAAATCATGAATTGATGGGCTTGGGAGAGCCCGAGCTAAGCCTAATAGACTTAGCGAACCATTAGCCTCCGCACAGGCCTGAGTGTAAGGGCGTTGGAAAAGGGAGGTTGCAATAGCTTGACGACTCCACTAAGGATTGCTTTTGTGGACTTAGGCTTTTTTGTCTTGTTTAAATGTTAGCGATCAATTTTAATTTCATTAAAATAAAACGTTTTGTGATTATAAATTGCTGTACATGTTTTAATGTTTTAGCACTATACGCGGCACACATAATCCGACTATCGAACCTGAGCCATCACAGGACATTTTAGGATGATGTTAAGAAAGATACGACATTGAATGAGAGATTACGATGTAGAAGTTGCCTTTCTTTTCCCCGAATTTCTTTAGGTAGAGTCGAGATTAAAAGGATACAATGCCAACATTAGGGGTGTCAAGACCCGAACCGAAAACCGAACCAAACCGCGAACTGAACCGAACCGAACCGAAAATTTGGGTTTTTTCAGTTCGGTTTTCATCAAAATCCGAAATTTTTTTTATCGGTTAACCGAACCGAAAACCGAACCACAAACCGAAAACCGAAAATTTTTTTATCGGTTCTCTTCTCTCCCGACTCCCGTCTCTAACTCTGAGTCCTCTCGTGTCTCTTTATCGGTTCCCGTCTGAGTACTCTGAGAAGGAAGCAGCGCCTCGTGAAGGGCACCGAGAACAATATCCTGATGGTGGGCGGATTGAAGTCCTCGTTCGCGTTGAACGCCTCCTGCTCGACGATCTTGATCCTGAGGCTGGATTTGGGGACGCTGGAGTGGGAGGAGGCGGGCCGGATGCCGGTGGAGATGTTCCAGTGCTTTGCGGAGTCGAGCAAGTTCAAGGTGTTCGGAGGCGGGAACCGGGTGTGCTTTTCGGGGAAAAGGGTCGGGCGATTGGCGTTGTGGGATTGCCTTGACAAGAAAGCGGAGTGGAGGTGGATAGAGGGCATTCCGGCGCATGGGGACGGTTTCTGCAGAGGGTTTGTGTTCGAGGCGGGGCTCACTGAGTTGCCTTGATCAATCGGTCAGTGATTGTGTACCGGTTTTGCATGTGAATGCTCATTTGAGGCCGGTAATGTTTGACAATCATGCGAAAAATAATTTTTCTTGCTGTTATTGTTATTGTTGATAATGTTGTTGTATCAGTGGAATTTACTTGTCGACTTGTCTTCTTGTTAAGTACTTTGCCAATTGTCCATCAGGTTTTGCCATTTAAATTGGAGAAAAAGCTTGAATTGTAATGGGTCAGTTAATGAATTTCGATCAAACTCACTGACTACCTGATGTGCGTCTTGAGATTTCACTTTTGAGCTTGGGTGTTTCTAGTCCCGGATGATGTGGGTGGCTTGGTGAGCCTAGTGCATTAGGATCTATGACATATGCAGAAGATGGAACTAAGAAGAATGTGAGAATGGGGGAAAAGGATTGATAGAGATGAGAATGTCTATTAAACTGTCCAAGTCAGTGCTTTCTAGTGAGAGTTGGTTATATTGGAAACTATGATGCTTGGCCATTAGTATAGTGGCAGTAATTATGACAGATTTGAAGGTGGAGTAAGAATACAGTGCAAAAATTGGGATTTGCTCAATCTCCTGTTCCTTTTTGCAATGAACAAGTGTAACTGGGTTATATTAAATAGGTCTACCAGGCAAACTCCCTATGTTGTTAACAGCATGGCAGCACTGTTGGGCACTGATGAAGCAAATGTTGTATTGCCCCTCATTTTCAGTATTCTCTTCCTTTTTGCCATACTAAATGAGAGACCTTAGTAAAAATTGTCTTTACCATTCAATTGTCCTTCTGAATTAATGAATGACATGAGTGAACTCCTTTCAGCTTATACTTCTTGGTGGCAGTATTGCTTCTCCCAATGAAGGGGCCAGCCTTAGGCCTCTAGCTAGATCGTTGCCATTTGGGCAGGAAACTTGTTACTTCTGGGGAGATTGCGCTCTACAGTTTTGAGATTAGAGCTCTTTGTTGCTACTCCTGCTATTTAATTGCAGATAACTCCAATGAAAATTTATTTTTTTACGAATTTGAGAACATAGGAAGATAGGGATCACAGGGAATTGGATTGTGGATTGGATGGAATTACAACTGCGTGTGTACGTATAAGCATGTTTTGCAATTGCAAATTAGTTGAGGGAAAAGGATCTATGTTACGAATTCTTTTACATTCCCTGTTCCATTGAAAGTGTTTGTTATTAGAAGGATGGGAAAGAATTGTTGCCTAGAAAGTATCTTTTCTGTCCACTTGAAAGTATTAATTTTTTGCGAAACAACAAGGCCCTAGTGGAAACACAAGTGTTCCTTTTAATTTATCTCAATTCTTTTTTTTATGAAGTAAATAGAAAAGAAAGAAAAGGGACACAGGTGTAAGGAAAGGCAAGAACACCAAACTCCAATTTCCAACCAGTTACTTGCTTATAGAGAGCCAAGGCAAGCAACAGTTAGTTTCCCTAGTTTGTTTTGCAACCAGATGAATCTAAATAATGAAACTGGAAAAGAGGGATCCACCCATGTCAGCTTCCCTTCAAACGTAAACATAGCTAAGGTCTAAGGGCTATCTGTCGAATTGTTTTTCAGTCTCTTAGATATGTTGAGCTTAAAACAATCTTGCATGTTCATAGAGAGTGACTTTCTTCCTTTTCAAGCAATGATGCAAATAGAAAACATGGAAGCGGAAAGTATATATTGTGACATCAGATTCCTAAGTTGAGATCACTAATTTTATTTCAATTGTTTTGGTTAGGGTATACAAAAGAAAGGAGCAGCATTGTGGTTATTGGGCTTAGCGTGCACACAACTCCTGTGGAGATGCGTGAGAAACTTGCCATTCCCGAGGCAGAATGGCCTTGAGCCATTGGAGAACTTTGTAGTTTGAATCATATAGAAGAAGCGGTTGTAATATAATGGAGATATATGTTGTCGCTTTGTCTCAGCATCGTGGGGTTAAAGAAGTGACTGAATGGATGTCTAATGTGATTTACTTTTACTCGTTGCCATGACTATAATTTGGATTCTTGCAATAATTAATTGCCCTATGATACTTGTTTTATGGATGAAAAGCACTAGTTTCCTTTGAGTTATTGTTAAATTACTTAGTAGGACGCATTTAACTTACTTTTATCGTACAAAAATATATGAAAGAGAATAAATAATTAAATAAATGAACTGACCTTTATAGACAAGGAAAAAGAAAATTAAAGAAAAGGCCAAATGGTGGCGCAAAGTAGCGCCACTTGCAGCGTTGGTGGCCGCTTGGCCCGCTCCTACTCCGGGCAACCACGTTCGTTAACTTTGGAACATGTCTCATTTACATTTTTTTTTTATTTGCAATCTTACTTACATTGAGCTTATTTCCATTTCTTCTTTTTGATATAAATAAAGTAGTTATCACACACACTAAAAATAAAATAAAAGATAAGTGATGGCTAGCGGTGTTTCATCTCAGCAAGTGATAAAAAAAAAAAAAACCGAAACCGAAACCCAAAATTTGAAAACCGAAAAACCGAACCAAACCGAACCGAACCGAACCGAACAGTTCGGTTCGGTTCGGTTCGGTTCGGTTAGGGACTTATTCGGTTCGGTTCGGAAATTTTCTCAAACGGTTCGGTTCGGTTCGGTTTTTCAAAAAAACCGAACCGAACCGAACCGTTTACACCCCTAGCCAACATGAGACTGCAACAGGTAGACACCCTCTTAATCTCACAAAACCTTCTTGGTTAAACATTCAGCCGCACGTATCATGTGTATGTCTATGTACTTGCCATTTTCTTTAAAAGTAAAGTGATTTCTTTATCCTTTTTTAACTCAGTCTATTTACTTTATTGGCCCATGGCAATTTAGGTCAATTTTTCAAGTCCCAGTTTATATGCGATGGGAAAAGACAATATCCAGTTTATTCCTGCTCCCAAAGCGGAGCTCTTTAAATGGTGGGGTTAGTTGGACCAACTCGCCCAAAAACACATAAAAGCCAAAATGGGTCATCTCTTGTCATTGTTCCAAATCCATGTTCATCCCGAAGTCTTACATGCAATAGCAAATTTTTGGTGCCCTAAGACATCCACTTTTGTGTTCAGTAGGTTTGAACTAACCCAAACTCTAGAAGAACATAGCACCCTATCGGAATACCCCTCGATAGTAAGCTTGTGAGGCCACCAACAGATTTTGACCCAATGTGTAGGTTAGCACGACTTTTAAAAACTGAAATTCATGTTGTAAGGGAAATTCTTGAAGCCAACCATAATACCTGCCCACTACCATTTTTGACTAACTGTTTTGAAAATCAACCGATGATCCAAAAAAGTGAGATTTTCCTCATAGCTTTTTTCAGGTTCATCATTTTTCCCCATCAAAAGGATGCCATGAGACCCTCGATGGCATGAGTGGTTGATCAGGTCTTGATGAGGCAAAATTATGTCAACATGATTTTAACTGAAACATTCTTATCGCATGAGTGGTTGCTCAGGTCTTGAGGAGGCAAAATTATGTTAACATGATTTTAACCGAAAAATTCTTATCCCTTGATCATTTTAAAGAAAACATAGAAAAAATCTTATGGGCCTCCCTAGAAATTTTACAAGTCCGGTTCTTTTCACACTTAAAAGAATTTGGATGTCACGTGCAATTGTTTGAAATAAATGATTTCAAAAACCAACTATAGAGTTTTGTGGTTCAAAGACCATGCATCCCAAACCAAAGCTATTTTAATTGGATAAATTCCCTAAGGGACCTCGCTCTTGAGGCATTCCTATGGTGTGCTAGTTGGTTCCACGAAAAGAGAGCCCACTTTGCCTATAAATGTTGCGATCCAATCCCATTACTTGGCGTCACTAGTGCCACTCGCTATTACCCATATAGGGTGGCACGTCAGTACGAAGCCCTTCAGGAGATCCTGTCGCCTTTCAAGATGAAGATCTCTCCAATCCTACCTGGTATGAAGGATAATTCGATCATACCAATGAAATCTGATTGGCCCCATCCTATGGTTGTACATTGTAAGGAAGGTTAGTCTCTTTAAGACTTAGGAAGAATTGACTAATGCTTTCCACAAAGAATATAATATTGACATTGACATCAACATTACCTCGCCTTACGAAGAGCTGGTAGGCACAAAGACAAAGGATAATGAGTTCTTAAATGCACATGCCATGTTAGGGAGGAGCTTGATCATCTAGTTTGATTTGCAGCCAACAAAAGAAAGATCGATGAGAGAAAATATTAATGCCGAAAGGGCTAGTGAGTACACCTAGAGGGGGGTGAATAGGTGTAAATTAAATTTTTTGTAGGACTTAATGAAAGTAATTTTCTTTTTAGAAGATGTTAGAGATTAAGTGTATTTCAACTTTAAGCAAATAGACAATTAGTAAATAAAAGTAAGGAGTTGGCTTGGGGATACGAACGAGCTGAAAATCCCCCATGGACTTGGCAGTGTCTTCAAGCTTATGCAAAGACTCCTTAAGCTATTGAATATCCGCACCCTTTGCCTATTCTTGCAGTTGAAGATTTAGGGCTTTAATCTGTTCTAGAAGAGAGTCTATAGATGCCTTGAAGATAGTCATCATGTGCTTCATTTCAAACTCAAAAGCATATGTTGTCCCTTTAATTCCAAAAGAAGCTCCATCACTCTCTGAAAATCTGCTGAGTGATCTATAGTAGTGCTGGGTCCAGCCGAATTAGTTATAGGAGTTTGAAAATGAGGAGGAACATCGGTTGTTCTATCACAATGACTAGGAGTGTATGCCTCGAAATCTGCTTTAAGAAATTGAGAGGCATAGACCTCTTCTGGGTCTAGTGGAGATCTACTAATATCACTAGCAAAGATGGGTGAAGAAGTACCTCGTTTTTCACCATCTCCCCCTGTCTTCATGCCTTCAGGTGGAGAGATATGTTCTTCTTCATGCTTTGCTTTAGCACTACAGCGATGTTGTTCTCCAATCTTTCCACTCCTTTTCTTCTCCGAATCATCGAACAATGATGCAGCCATTGTTGATTCAAAAGAGTCATCGCAACTCCTTTCTTCTTCGCTTCTTCTTTTTTCTTATTCTTCTCTTTCACGGTCTCTTCTCTCTGTTTCTTCTCGTTCTCTATTCTCTATATGGCTCACAAAACTCTATAGATTTCGCAAGGCAAATGCTGAGATAGTGAGATCATCATCATCTTCATGTTCGTCTTCCAAGATAAGAGATCTCCTTTTCTTTGTAGGTTTTATTATCAGCTCCTTGCCTTTCCTTTTCTTTGTAGCAGAGTCTTGCTTCACCTTCACAGGGGACTTCTCCTTGAAGCGCTCCAACTCCTTGCTCAGTTCCTTCAGCCTCATCTTAGAAACCATTTTAAGACCAATAACCATTGGGGCAATGGGTCTAACACAAAGAAGAGAAGGAAGTTTGATCTTGAAATGCTTGAAGAGTTGTGAGATAAGCGCCGAGTAAGGGAGTTGTCCCTTGTCTTTCACCACAGTTTTGTACATGTGCATAAGAATTATGTGAGCCAGAGAGAACTTACAACCGGTGTTGATCGCATACATGAGCTTTGCTTCGGAACGAGAAACATCCATCTTTGAGGTAGACTTTGGCCTGATGCAATTAATCACCACCTTGTGAAGAAGAATATTAGAGGCATTCATTCTTAAATTAGAAATCTTGCCTTTAACCATTCTGTCATTAACAATGGACAAGGTAGCATGAGCATAAGACACACCAATTGGTTGGAATCTTCCTCTTTCCACACCAATTATATAAGCCCGTGTCTACATCAATTACGAATTCTTTGTCCCTCACAGTAAAACTAAATTTATTCACATCTATAAATGATAGATTTGAATAAAGGTAGGCAGTAAGTTCGGGGTATGCGACGGTTGTCTCGGTGCAAAAGTGTTCAAGTTGAAGCAAACCAAGCTTCTCCCTTAAATTAACCTTCAAAAAGTCAAGAAAATCGAAATCCACACTCCTGGGGTTCATAACCCCTCTTTTCAGCAAACTCAAATAAGTCTTCTTGTGGTCCTTGGAATGAAATAAATTCGTTACAGCAATGCCCATCTTAGGCTGAAAATGAGCAAACATTCTTTCGTTGTCGTCCTTCTCCTCTGGCTGATTGAATCTCGGATCACTAGGAAAATTTTCAAACGACCATTATGCCAAACCTTGAGGTGCAATGCCTATTCTTTCCATAGTGTTCAAGAAAAAGATCTCATTTATGTAACCGTGTGCTTTTAAGAACTCACCGATTAGATTCATAGTAGAGCCACCCCTTTTCAAGTTGGAATATAGTCTATAGATAAATTGGGGTTTTTGAGTACTTACAGGTTCAACGTCTTCTATAACCTCTTCTTATTCTTGCTATGGAGGAGGATCTTGCGTTGCTTGTTGACACTGTTGAGAATGTTGTCTTGGTTGTCGCTATTGTTGTTGTTGTTGAGGAGAATCTTCTTCCTCAGTCCAATCGAAATGCGTAGGTCCCTTAAGCATGTGCTGTGGTCCTCGACTTGCGATTCTTGAAGACTTTCTTTGGAAAGACATTGTCAAAGTCTAGGAGAATTTCTCGAACTCGCTCTTTCGAAAAGGTCAAAACTTTTTGGATGAAACTCAAGTAAAGATGAGAAAGAGTAAGGTCACAATATTCTAGGGTTTCAAAAAGGAGTAAATGGAGAAGAAGAGTTTCTACTGAATATAAAGCAAGTTGAAACAAGGTATATGAAACGTCATAAGGAAAAAGTAAAACTGCCTTTTTCGAAAAAAATGATAACTACCTTTTTTCAAAAATAATAACTGCCTTTTTGAAAATGAGAAATCGTCAATATGGATAATTTCTAAAAACAAAATAGGTAAAAATAATTCAAGGGGATAACATACCCTATTTTTATCTAAAAATAACTTCACAACAATTAGAAGAAATTGACTTACGGTCATAACTTCTGGAAATTCTAAGTCTGAACACTTTTAGACTTTACCCGGCAAGAGATATGATGTTTAGTCTTGCACGAATAGACTCAAATAAACTTTTCTCCAGTGGCTTTGTAGATATATCTGCTAGTTGATTCTTCGAGTCAATGAACTGAATCATAACTTCTCCATTCTGAACATGATCTCTAATAAAATGATGACATATTTCTATATGATTTGCCCTTAAATGAAGAATTGGATTTTGTGAAATTGATGGTGCTTGTGTTGTCGCATTTGATTTCAGTGCATGATTCTCCACTACCAAAGTCTCTTAGATGTTGTCTTATTCATAGGATTTGAGAACAGCAACTTCTAAGAGCTACATACTCCGCTTCAGCTATTGAAAGAGCTATGGTACTCTATTTTCTTGAAAACCATGATACCAGCTTATTGCCAAGTAGTTGACATGTACCAGAAGTACTTTTTCTATCAACTTTGCATCTTGCTAGATCTATGTCTAAATATCCAAGGAAAGTAAAGTCTCATTCTTTGGGATATCATAGTCTTAGCTTTGGAGTAGTTGCAACGTATTTGATGATTCGTTTTGCTACACTGAGATGAGATTATTTGGGATTTGATTGGAATCTAGTACAGATACAAATACTAAACAAAATGTCAAGTCTAGATGCAGTAAGGTAAAGAAGTGATCCAATAATGCTCATGTATAGCTTTTGGTCCACATTCTTTCCTTCTTCATATTTATCCAGCTTTGAAGAACTTGACATAGGTGTCTCTGTCTTTTTGCAGTTTTCCAATCCAAACTTCTTGATGAGATCTTTCGCATACTTCTCTTGGTGAAGGAAAATTCATTCCTTTGACTGTTTTACTTGTAATCCTAGAAAGAAATTTAGCTCGTCCATACTTATTTCGAATTCATCTTGCATGCATCTAGAAAACTTCTTGCATAGACTTTCATTAAGTGATCCAAAAATAATGTCATCAACATAAATTTAAACAAGTAGAAAATCCTTACCTTCTCTTTTAATGAACAAGGTAGTATCTACTTTTCCTTTAACAAATCCATTTTGAGTTAAGAAATTACTTAACCTTTCATACTAGGCTCGAGGTTCTTGCTTCAGCCCATACAGAGCCTTTTTTAGCCTATAGATTGAGTTTGGCTTTCTTGGATCTTCAAAGCCAAGTAGTTGTTCCACATAGACTTCTTCTTGGATAAATCCATTTAGGAATGCGCTTTTTACATCCATTTGAAATAACCTGAAACTTTTATAGTAAATAAAAATAAGTAATAATCTAATTGCTTCTAACCTCACTATTAGTGCATAGGTCTCATCGTAGTTTATCCCTTCTTATTGTGTATTTCTTTTGGCTACAAGTCTTGCTTTGTTCTTGATCACTTTTCCTTTCTCATCCACTTTGTTTCTGAAAACCCATTTAGTTCCAATAATAGATTTACCTTTAGCTTTGGGAATTAATTCCCAAACATCATTGATGTTGAACTGTCTGAGTTCTTCTTGTTGGAGAAATCTTCTTGAAATATTTTGATGCCGACAAAACGTTTCCATCGGTCTAGTCGAAGGTTTGCGAGACTGCTTTGTTTAAAGTCCGAAGATCTCCGGACAGCCAGACTCAAGATTCAAAGTCTATCCTCATTGACAGTTTCTAATCCGTTGAAGAAAGGCTATCCAGAACTGGATATTTTATTAAGGTTATGATCTTATTGACTGGAGAAAATCTCTTGGCTGGATATGACATATCGGAATCCCTTTAATTGATCGAGATTGATTCGATGATCAAGGATCCGATGATTGGCGAAATATTCGTGGAAGGTTCTACTTATGGAAACCGAGATCCTGATTGTATGGGCGAACAGGATTGATGGGCTATCGACATGTTCCTTTAATAGCTCGAATGATCTTCCTAATTGATTCCGTCCAACGGGTAGATTGGAGGAATTCCTTTGGTAAGTGCCAACGGGTATAATGGCATAAAGGAGTATATAAGGAAGACGTTCTAAGCTGTTCAGTGAGTGTGCGCGATAGAAGAATTCCAAAGTCTGAAGCTTCTTGTTGTTTAGTCAATTCATTTGAACAAAAAACTTCTACTCAAAAGAGAGTTTATACTTGTGAGAAACCTTGAGGAAGTGTGATAGAACATCCACATTGTGGAATCAAAGAAGAACTGTGCTGTAACATCTCTTTTGTTCATAGTGGAATCCTGCCGATAGGCTGTCAGTGCGGAAGAGTGGTCGTAGGCTTAGGATAAGCCGAACCACTATAAATCTTGTGTTTAATCTTCTCTTCCCTACTCTTTACTTTACTTGATCGTAATTCATTTTGGTTAAGCAAAAGAGTACTTCCTTTCTATCGTTTGCTTAGTATTGCTGTGGTATCTCGAGAAATTGTTTTTACACCTATTCACCCCCCTTTAGGTGCTTATACTAGCTACATCACTTCTTGCATAGCTTCAACCCATCTTTCATCATCCAAGGCTTGTTCTATACTTTTGGGTTCAACTTCTGAAACAAGTGCCAAAGCACTAGACTCTTCTCGCCTTTTGGATATGGTACGAATTCTTTCATCAATGTTTCCAATGATGAGGTCTTTGGGATAACTTGGCTTATGCTTCTAGTTGCTGGTTGGTTTGTAGGTCTGCTCATCCTCTACTTCATTTGAATCTTCTGGTTCGATTGTTTTGGAATTTCAGAAGTCTGAACTTCTATGGGGAAAGTAGACTTTGTAACGTCTTGAGCAGGTTCAGTCTCTTCAAGTTGAGTCTCTACCATTTGATTATGTGTAGAGTCTTGAAACTTGACATTCATAGACTCTTCAACAGGCTGGGTCTTTTTGTTGAATAGTCTGTAATCTTTGCTTGATGTTGAGTAGCCGAGAAAAATTCCATCGTCTAACTTTTCTTCAAATTTACCGGTTTGATCATTTGCATTTTTCAAACCAAAACACTTACAACCAAAAACATGAAAATAATAAATATTTGGCTTCTTTCCTTTAAACACTTCATAAGGAGTTTTCTCTAGAATAGGCCTAAAAAATACTTTGTTAATGATATAACAAGTTGTAGAAACTGCTTTAGCCAAAAATCGAGAGGATATATTCCTCTCAATTAAGAGTGTTCTTACCATTTCTTGTAGGGATCTATTCTTTTTTTCCACAACCCCATTTTGCTTTAGTATGGTGATGAGAAAACATGCTGTAAACCAAATTCTTTACAAAAATTTACAAAGTCTTAATTTTCAAACTCACATCCATGATCTGTTCGTATGCTTGTAATAGTATATCCTTTCTCATTTTGAACTTTCTTAGCAAATTTTGAAAAGTATGAAAATGCTTCAGATTTACTTGCTAAGAAGAATACCCATGTAAAACGAGAATAATCATCCACGATTAATTACTAAGCAGTATTTCTTTCCACCAATACTTTAAGTTCTGGTTGGTCCAAAGAGGTCCATATGCAGAAACTGCAAAACTCGATTTATAGAAACTCGATTTATAGGTTTAAAAGAACTTATAACCCGTTTACCCAAAACGGAAGGTGTGCATAATTCAGATTTTTGATAAGCCAAATTGGGTAGTCCACGAACAAGCTTCTTCGAGGAAATCTTGGCAATCTGCTTCATGTTGATATGACTAAGCTTTCGATGCCAAAAATTTCTTCATCTTGAATAGAAATTAGACACTGAAAGCTTTTTGGTTTTATATCAAGTCGATAGATGTTTCCATGTCTTCGTCCAATAAAAGATTGAGACAAATCTTTACTAGTTTGTGAGTAAATGCCTTCTTGGAAGTTGATTTTGAATCCAGTATCGCATAGTTGACTTATGCTTAGTAAATTACAGTTTAAGCCTTCCACCAAGGAAACGTTGTTGATTGTAAGACTTCTAATCTTGACAGTTCCACATCCAACAATTCTTCTTTTGCTATTTCCACCAAAAGAGACTTTTCCACCATTTATTTGAATAAGCTTTATAAAGTAGCTTGAATCTTCTGTTATATGTCTCGAACAGCCACTATCCAAATAGCACTTGATCTTTTTCTTGATAGTGACCTGCAGTTATAAGAAGATTTCAAGTTTTCTTTGGTACCTACATTTTCTTGGGCCTATGGGAGTTAGTACCAAAAACAGTCTTTGTCCAATCTCTCTTAACAAGTCTCTAAACTTTAGGACAATCCTTCTCGAAATGTTCTAAGTTGTTACACTTTGAACATTTGAGAGCACTTCAGCCAACAAGTTTTACAAAAACTTTTTGAAAATGATTTTTGTAAAAGGTTTTTGTAGGTCTTTATTTGATTCTTTCTTTTACTTTTGGAAAATCAATGAAAGGAATAGTTTTTGGTGTCAATCATAAACCCGATTTGTTGAAATAAGGTCTTTGTATTGAAAAAATTTTATCTAGCTTCTCGATCCTTTTGAAATCCTTTTTGGGATATTTGAAATATCTTATTTTAGAAAGATGTTCTCCTTCGAAAGAGAATCTGCATTTTCTTTCAAAACAACAAAACTTTTGTCAAGATTTTCAAATTTTTCTTTCCAAGAAATTTCCTGTTGCTTCAGTTTATAATTTTCCTTCTTTAGTTTGGAAATTCTTTTAAGAGATATCTTGAGACTAAGACAGAGTTCATTAATATGCTTTGAAACTTTAGTAGGAATTTTAAAATTACTAACCTCGATTTCCTTGTCTGAATCGAGTCCGAATCGGTTTGCAGTCCGAGTCTCGATTCTAAATTTGCCATTAAACAAATGTTGGCTTATTCTTCACACTCTCTTCACATTTAGTGTCACTCCATGTCTCTACTTTGAGAGCCTATTCGAATTTCTCTGTTTTTCCTCTCTTCTTGTTCAATAGAGGACAGTTGGCTCTGATATGCCCATTTTTCTTGCATTCAAAGAAAATCACATCTTTATTGGTTTCATTGTCTTCAGTTGATTTATTCCAAAGTCTTTGAGTACTCTACTTCCTCTAGTTGAACTTTCTTCCTTTTCTGTTTAACTTTCTGAATTTCCTAATCATTAGTGCTAGCTCTTCATCATCCAGGTCATCTTTTGAATAGGTATCATCAAAATCATCATTAGATTTTAAAGCAATTGACTTCTTACCTTTGGGATCTTCTTCCTCATTGATTTGCTCCACTTCATAAGATTGAAGTGTGCCCACTAGTTCGTCTATGGAGAGAGGCATGATCCTTTGGGTTTCTCTTATTAAAGTCTTTATGTGATTCCAGTCTTTGGAGAGTCCTCATAGCAACTTGTTGACTTTCATTGGTCCAAAAATTGACTATCCATGATATGCAATACCGTTTACAATCTCTGTAAAACGACTAAATGTTTCAGTGATGGATTCTCCTAGCTTTATTTTGAAGGCTTCATACTATTTGAGTAGAATGTTGATCTTTGTTTCTTTAACTCGATTAGTTCCTTTGTAAGTAACATGCAGCCTATCCTAGACTTCTTTTGCTGTTTCACAAGATGAAATTCTATTATATTCAGTAGGAGATAAAGCACAATATAAGGAATATATGGCTTTAGCATCAAGAGCTTGTCTCTTGGTTATTTTTGCTTGTGTAATTTCGCCAGCATCCTCAATTTTCTTTCCTCTTTCTGAAGTTGATGTGACTTTAGGAATAATCCATTTTTCTACCACATCCTATTCCAGGGGATCTTTCGATCTTAGGAATGCCTTCATCTTGTTCTTCAATACGTTGTATTCCTTCCCATCAAAGTAAAAAGGTCTGGTGTTGCTTTAAACTTCAACCAGTCCTGGAGCCAAAATACTAGCCATAGATCTTTAGATTAAGAAGTAAAACACTTCAACAAATAAGCACACAAGCTCCAATACCAATTGAAATGGCTAGTGAGTACACTTAGAGGGGATGAATAGGTGTAAATAAAAATTTTCGCAGGACTTAATGAAAGTAATTTTCTTTTTAGAAGATGTTAGACATTAAGCGTATTTCAACTTTAAGCAAATAGACAATCAGTAAATAAAGTAATGAGTTTAGGGAAAAGAGAATATGAACACAGAGTTTATAGTGGTTCGGCTTATGTCAAGCCTACGTCCACTCTGCTTGCTGACCGCCTATTGGCTGAATTCCATTAAGGATCAAAAGAGATGTTACAGCTTGTGATTGCAACTATCACAGTGTTGAGTCTCTATCAAACTCTCACACAGTCTCACTAAGAATTTCTCTCTTTTGTATACAATGTTTAGCTCGATGAATGAAAAAGCAAGAGACTAGAAAGCTTTAGACTTTGGAATTCTCTTTCAAGCACTCACTCGATCAACTAAAGAGTCAGTCCTTAAATACTCCTTCATGCCTTCTTGACTGTTGGCACTTTCCAAAGGAATTCTTCCAATCTACCTGTTGGACAAAATCAATTAAGGTAATCTCGAGTCGTTAGATGATTTGTGTTGAAAGCCCGTCAATCCTGTTCACCCATACAAATCAGGATCTTGAGTTTCCATAAGTAGAATCTTCCAAGTTTAGTTCGCCTTTTAAAGATTTTCATATCGGAGTAGTTTCCAATAAAAATAATCAATCAAGTAGATGTGAAACCCAGCTATAAGATCTTCCAATAATCATATGAAACGAAAATTTGAAGATAATCTTGCATCTGGATAATAATCCTGCATCTGGATAATAATCCTACATTTGAATAAGTCTTCATACTTTAGTCTGGAACTATCAGTGAGGATAGACTTTGAGACTAAAATCTGATAGTCTGTCAGTCTTCAGACTTTGACGATAAAGTCGAGTTCTTTAAATATAGACTTGGAAATGTTTTGTCAACTTCAAAACAATAAATGAGTTTTCTCTAACAGATGCAACCTTGTATGATGAAGGGACCACCGAGCAGTATTTTATTATTGAGAGGCTTCCCACTAAAAAAAGTAAGGAGCTCGTAGACGACGTCAACATTATAAAGCCTATTCAAAGCCGAAGCACAGTAGCACAGCTTCCCATGCTTTTTGCAAGAGCTAGAGTCCAAAGAGTGCCGACGCCATCAACCTAAGGAGCGAAACTCCACTATCTCGCAATCCCTTTAACAAGCTCAAGTTAAACAAAGAACTTTACTCAAGACCAGGTGTCAAGAAAAAAAAGCCTAAGCAATCCAAGCCAACGCTTGCTACTAAACGTAGGCAAAATATGACAGCCAATGAGCCGCCACGCTAAGGCTTTGAACATCGCCCATTGTACATTCCCAAGAGCTACCAGTATTATATAGATGAGTTTAGCCATTCATCGAATGACTACCTCCCCACCCACACATAAGATCCAAAGCCTATTAAAAGGGGAAAAATTCACCCTTCAGGGCTTATTTCCCAATGGGCTGCTAAATTTGTTACCTGACCATGAGGATGACGTGGACGCCTCATCTTGGATTGAAAATTTCGACTTAGAACAAAGCAATAGAATTCATCACCATAATAAATTGAATGTTGAAGCAATGGGAGGACCAATTGCCTAACCAAGACACGGCGGGTCCATCTTACCTTCACAAGATTACGATTCCCGAAGAAATGGGAGTACCTAATATCCGTAAATATAACGGTAGGACTTGTCCCATGACCCACTTGCAATATTTTCAGGCTGAAATAAGTTGGCACTGATATAGCTAGTACGAGTACCTAGAGGGGGGTGAATAGGTATATAAAATATTTTCTTGATAATTTCTTGATAATTCCGCAATACTTAAACAGTTGAAGAATTTGATAAGTAATAATCAATATAAGACTAAGTAAAGGGAAGAGAGAATTGAACACACGGTTTATAGTGGTTCGGTTTGATTCAAGCCTTCGTCCACTCTTCTGCACTGACAGCTAATTGGCTGGATTCCACTATGAACAAAGAGATGTTACAGTGTTGATCTTCCTTGATTTCTAGGTGTAGATGATCTACCACACTCGCTCAAGGTATCACCAAGTATAGACACTCTCTCGTGTATACAATTTCGCTCGGATCGTATCGACTAATAATCAAGGTGCTTCAGACTCTGGAATTTCTCTACCGATCACGTACTCAAACAACTAGAACGTCTTCCTTTTTATACTCCTTTATGCCATCATACCCGTTGGCCCTTTCCAAAGGAATTCCTCCAATCTACCCGTTGGACAGAATCAATCAAGAAGATCATTCGAGTTATTAAAGGAACCTGACGATAGCCCATCAATCCTGTTCGCCCATACAATCAGGATCTTGGTTTCCAAGAATAGAACATTCCAAGAATATTTCGTCGACCATCGGATCTTCAATTGATCTAGATAAGAACAAAAGAATCCATTATATTTATCCAACCAAAAGATCTTTTCCAGAGGATAGGCTTAAATCATCAACCATATACTTAGGCTCTGGATTTCCTTCGTCACTGGATCAGAAAGACTGTCAATGAGAATAGTCTTGAGTCTTGAGTCTTGAGTCTTGAATCTTGAATCTTGAGTCTGGAGATCAGAGAGTCTTCAGACTTTAAACTAGACGATCTGCAGATATCCAGACTAGTTTGTCAGCTTCAAAATATTCTGGAAAGATTTCTCCAACAATCTCCCCCTTTTTGATGGTGACAAAACTTTCCTGTAGATTTGAACCAATTTGACCTGCAAAAACAATTCTCAAGCAATATAGCTATCTCATAAAGATTTAACAAAACAACCAGACTCTGCATCCACATAAAACTGGTTAGTCTTTCATGAGTAATACCATATAACAACACTTTATATAAATGCAAACAGTCAAGCATCTAAATCCACAGCCAATTCAGTCAAATTTCAAGTTCACACCCAAGTTCACTCAAGTCATACTCAAAAACAAACATATTCAACCACAAAAATAAATTTTAAAGTCAAAGAAAGTTGGTTGGTTGGTTCAAATTGCTTCTCCCCCTTTTTGTCATCATTAAAAAGGTGAGAAAGGAGTCGTCCGCTGGGAATGCGCACGATCTGGAAATCTCCCATGGACTGGACTATGCCTTCTAGCCTCTTCAAGTCTTCCCTTAGTTGAGCTACCTCCTCTCTTTTGGCATTGGCTTGAAGTTGTAGAGTGAGGTCTTTCATTTTGTCCTCCAGGGTAATTGAAGATGCTTGTCCAGCATTCTTCATGGCTTGAATTTCACAATCCAGAGCATAGATTTGGCCTCGCATTTCCAGAAGAACATCCATGATACGACGAAAATCTGCAGAATTGTCCGTCTGTGTACTTGCATTTGCCTTCTCAGATGGAGTGAATGCAGACGATGGCGCTTCTATATAGTCTTGCATACTTGGTGTTGACGTATCGTGTCCTTCTTCAGGCAATTGAGAAGCCTAAAATTCTTCTGGGTCTGTTGGAAATTGTCTTAGACCTTCACTATTGGCAGCATGAGGTGTGGACCTTTCCTCGCCAACTCCCCCTGTCTCTAGGACATCAAAAGGGGAAGAGTGATGATTATACTCTTCTGTATCTTGATTCCCCTTTTCTCCAGATTCAGCTGTAGACTTTTCTTGCTCTTCTTCTCCTTCTTCTTCAGCTTCTTTCTCCCTCTCTCGCTGCTCTTCTTCTTCTCTCTGTTTCTTCTGATGTTCTGTCGATTGGGGAATAGAACGTCTGGTCCTTATCAAGGCAGTGATTGTAAGATCTTCCTCCTCATCTTCATCCTCCAAGATGAGAGTTCTCTTCTTTTTGGATGGGGCACCAATGGCCTCCTTCCCTTTTCTCTTTGAAGCAGACGGAACTAGAGTCTTCACTCTGAATTTCTCCATTGCCTTGGAAAGTTCTTGCAGACGCATCTTCGTTAACATCTTCAAACCTACCACCATCTTATCGCACGGTCAAACACAAAGTGTGTGTGGCGGTTCAATATTCATGTGTCTGAAGATCTTGGTCACCAGACCTGGGTAAGGCAATTGTCCCTTGTCCTTCGACATTGCTCTGTACATATGAAAGAGAATAGTGTGAGGAAGAGAGAACTTCATCCCTGAGTTGATTGCGTACATCAATTTTGCCTCTAAATTAGACACATCAGTCTTTGATGTAGACTTGGGCTTGATGCAATTGATCACAATTTTGTACAGCACAATATTGATGGCACGCATCCTTGAATAGATGATTCTTCCCTCTACATCCTATCTTTGACAAGTTCCAATGAGGCATGAGCAATTGAGACTTTGATTGGTTGATAGCGTCTTCGTTCAACTCAAATTATATCCGCCAACATGTCCATGTCTAACACATAATCCTGGTCTCGAACACTGAATGATATTCTATTCGCATCTATAAAGCTGATATTCGAATAGAAATACGCAGTCAGTTGTGCATAACCATCTGTGGTATCGCAAAAACGTTCCGTTGAGACGCATCGAACTTCTCCCTTAAGTTCACATTAACAAGCATCCAAGAAATCGAAATCGACACTCCTAGGGTTTATCACCCCTCGTTTCAGCAGTCTGAAGAACAAATCTTCCTGTTCCTTTGATTTAAATAACTCCATCCTCTTTCCCTTCACCTTCGCAGCAACACCCATTCTAGATTGAAAATCAGTGAACATTTTATCATCATCGTTCCCATCAGTCAGATTCGGTCCCGACATACGAGGATCACTGGGAATATTCGCAAGTGCTTCCTCTGCTTTACCCTTGAGAGCAATTCCCAAATCCTCCATTTTTTTCAGAAAGATATACTCATTCCCATAATTCTTATCTTTAAGAAAATCATCCACGTATTTCAACGGAGTCCCAGTACTTTTCAATGCACGGTAGAGTTTGTAAATATAAGAGGGTTTTTGGACTCTTACTGGGTCTGCGTCCTCGATTATCTCTTCCTCTGGTTGTTGACCCGCATCATGTGGGGTAGATGGCGTTGAGTGACGTGGTGGAGAATGAGTCGGGTTCTGTTGCTGACTCGATAATTCTTCCTCTTCTGTGAGATCGAAGTGGGTAGGTCCTTCCTTCATTCTCTGTGGTCCCCTGTTCGCGATTCTTGAAGACTTCCTCGAAGAAGACATCCTTCTTTGTCGCTGAAAGATTCCTTTACTTGCTTTCCCAAGAAAAGATGACAACTTTCTCGAAGATGAACACGAAGTAGAAACCGGATTGGGAGGAGAATGCTTTTTAGGGTTTTGAAGATTGAAAATGAAAACTGTATATATATAACTCAGTTTTGAAAAAGGAAAGTTCAATCGGCACAAGGAAAGAGTACTAATACCTTTTTTTCGAAATCAATAACTGCCAAAATTAATTCTTTTGAAAAGACAAGTTTTCGTTTTTCACGGAGACTACAAAATAACTGAACGAAAGATTGTACCTTTTCGAGTTGAGATAAAATAACAACTTACAGTCTCTAAACATCAATGTCTGAGTCTGAGGATTTAGAGTCTGATGATCATCAACTTTCTGAGTCTGAAGGTTGGAGAGTCTCTAGACTTTAACTTCTTCGAGCTTCAAAATGTTGAGTCTGGAACGGATAAAATCGAATTGATTTTTCTCCAAAGGCTTTGTGAATATATCCGCTAGTTGACTTTTTGAATTAACAAATTAAATCGAGATTTCTCCATTTTGAATATGATCTCTAATGAAGTGATGTCGAATCTCTATATGCTTTGCTCTTGAATGAAGAATTGGATTTTTGGTGAGATTGATTGCGCTGGTGTTGTCACATTTGATTTCTGTGCATGAGTCTTCAATCCCATAGTCTTGTAGCTGTTGTTTTATCCATAGAATTTGTGAACAGCAGCTTCCAAGGGTTACATACTCTGCTTCTGTTGTTGAGAGAGTTACAGTGCTTTGTTTCCTTGAAAACCAAGACACTGTCCTGCTTCCAAGCAACTGGCAAGTTCCTGAGGTACTCTTTCTATCGACTCTGCAGCCGGCTAGATTTGCGTCTGAATATCCCAGAAGATTAAAGTCTCCCTTCTTAGGATACCAAAGACCAATGCTTGAAGATGAAGCAACGTATTTAATAATACGTTTTGCAGCACCGAGATGGGATTCTCTAGGATCCGATTAAAACCTAGCACGAGATGCAAACACTCAACAAAATGTCGTCTGAAGACGATACGATAAAGAAGTGAACCAATGATGCTCCTGTACAGCTTTTGATCAACTTTCTTCCCTTCTTCATCTTTGTCTATCTTCAAAGAGCTTGACATTGGTATATCAGTCTTCTTGCAATTTTCCAATCCAAACCTTTTGACAAGATCATTAGCATATTTTTCTTGGTAAATGAAAGTTCCTTCCTTCAATTGATTTACTTGAAGACCAAGAAAGAATGTTAATTCTCCCATCATAATCATTTCAAACTCATCCTGCATAGACTTAGAAAATTTCTTGCGTAGACTTTCATTAGAGGATCCAAAAATAATGCCATCCACATATATTTGAACGAGTAAAAAGCTTTTGTTTTCCTTTTTAATAAATAAAGTAGTATCTACTTTACCTTTGACAAAACCATTCTATAATAAGAACTTACTTAGTCTGTCGTACCAAGCTCGAGGTGCTTGCTTTAAACCATACAAGGCCTTTTTCATCCCAAGACCGAGTCCGGGCTTCTTTGGGTCTTCAAACCCAGTGTGATTGTTCCACATAAACTTCCTCTTGGATAAATCCATTTAGGAAAGCACTTTTGACGTCCATT
Organism: Eucalyptus cladocalyx; assembly: GCA_017140615.1. Classification (NCBI taxonomy): domain Eukaryota; kingdom Viridiplantae; phylum Streptophyta; class Magnoliopsida; order Myrtales; family Myrtaceae; genus Eucalyptus; species Eucalyptus cladocalyx. Next base: position 10,017,071 of record CM029524.1, on the reverse strand, counting down.
TGGAATAACCTGAAATTTTTATAACAAGCAAACACAAGTAATAGACGAATAGCTTCTAACCTTGCTACAGGAGCGTAAGTCTCATCATAGTCTATTCCTTCTTCTTGCGTGTATCCTTTGGCCACGAGTCTTGCTTTATTTCGTACGACTTTTCCTTTTTCATTCATCTTGTTTCTGAACACCCATTTGGCTCCAATAACAGTTTTACCTTTTGGTTTAGATGTCAATTCCCAGACATCATTAATGTTGAACTGTCTGAGCTCCTCTTGCATAGCTTCAATCCAGCTTTCATCATATAAAGCTTCTTCTATGCTTTTTGGTTCAATTTCAGAAATGAGAGCCACAGCACTAGACTTTTCACGTCTTTTAGATCTGGTACGAATTCTTTCATTAATTTCGCCGATAATGAGATCTTTGGGATGACTGGACTTATGTTTCAAGTTACTGGTTGATTTGTCTGGATGATGATCTCTTTCTTTATTTGAATCTTCATTAACATCTTGATGCTGGTCTTCCAGAGTCTGAGACATTTCTTAAGTTGTGAGCTTTGGAAGGTCTGGAGCAGATTCAGACTCTTCATACTGAGTCTGACTGGATTCATCTTGCGTAGAGTCTTGAAATTTGACATTCATTGACTCCTCCACTGACTGGCTCTTCTTGTTATAGACTCTGTAAGCTTTGCTTGATGTAGAATATCCAAGGAAGATACCTTCATCTGATCTTTTTTCAAACTTACCAACTTGATCCTTTGCATTTTTCAATATAAAGCATTTGCAACCGAACATATGAAAGTATGAAACAATGGGCTTCTTACCTTTGAATAATTCATAAGGGGTTTTCTCAAGAATAGGTCTTAGGAAGACTCTATTGATGATATAGCATGCTGTTGAAACAGCTTCAAAACGTGAAGAAATTTTACTTTCAATTAAAAGAGTTCTAGCCATTTCTTGAAGAGATCTATTCTTTCTTTCCACAACTCCATTTTGCTGAGGAGTGTATGGAGAGGAGAACACATGCTTAAATCCATATTCATCACACAATTTCGTGACATCTTGATTTTCAAATTCACCTCCATGATCCGTTCTTATACTTGAGATAACACATCCTTTTCATTTTGAACCTTTTTAGCAAATTTTTTAAAATACGAAAAGGTTTCTGACTTACTTGCAAGGAAATATACCCAAGTAAAGCGAGAGTAATCGTCCACAATTACTAGGCAATATTTCTTACCTCCAATACTCTGGGTTCTGGTTGGTCCGAAGAGATCCATATGCAGCAACTGTAATACATGATTAGTAGAGACATGATTTATTGGCTTAAATGAATTTCTTACCTGCTTTCCCAGAATACAAGGTGTGCATGGTTCGGACTTTTGATATGGTAATTTGGGTAGACCTCGAACAAGCTGCTTTGATGAGATTGTGGCTAATTGCTTCATATTGACATGGCCAAGCTTTCTGTGCCATAAGCTCGCTTCATCTTGAATTGAGATTAGACATTGTGATTCATTTAATTTCATGTCTAAGGGGTAGATATTTCCATGTCTTCGACCCATGAAAGACTGAGTAGAGTCTTTACTGATTCCATAGCAAATTCCTTCTTGAAAGGAGATCTTGAAACCAGTATCACACAATTGGCTAATGCTGAGAAGGTTATAGTTGAGTCCTTCCACTAGAGAAACATTGCTTATTGTGAGATTTCCAATTTTCACAGTTCCAAATCCCACAATGCTTCCTTTGCCGTTTCCTCCAAATGAAACATTTCCACCGTTTACTTGAACAAGCTTTATGAAGTACTTTGAGTCTCCCGTCATGTGTCTTGAACATCCGCTGTCAAGATACCACTTTACCTTTTTCTTGACGGAGACCCGCATTTAAAAGAGAGTCTCAAGTTTTCTTTGGTACCCAAATTTTCTTGGGTCCTTTGGTGTTAGTAGGATAAACATTATTAGGCCATACTTTCTTAACAGGCTTCCAAACCATAGGACACTCTTTTTCAAAGTGATTCGATCGTTACACTTTGAACACCTTAGAGCATTTCGACCTACAGACTTTACAAAAACTTTCTTGAAATGATTTTTGTAAGCCTCTCTCGACGGTCTTTTCTTAATTTTTTCTTTTACTTTAGGAAAATCAATCAAAGGAATTGTTTCTGCTGTCATGCCTAGACCAGACTTATTGAAGTAAGGTCTTTGAACTGAAAGAACTTTTTCAAGTTTTTCGGATCCTATCGGAAATTTCTTTGAAATATTTGATAAATCAGTTTTTAAGAAATCATTTTCTTTCAAAAGATTATCTTCTTTTTCTTTAAGAGCAGAAACATTCAAGTCTAAACTTTTAACTCTTTCTTCTAAAATGGTTTCCTTTTGTTTTAGAGTTGAGTTTTCCTTTTTAAGTTCGGAAATTCTTTTGAGAGAAGTCTTAAGACTGAAACACAGTTCATCAATGTATTTAGAGACTTTGATAGGAATTTTAAAATCACTTACCTCAAATTCACTGTTCGAGTCGATCCAGAACTGAGTCTGAGTCGAATGTGCCATCGACATATGTTGGCATATTCATTATCACTTTCTTCACATTCTCGTATCACTCTGTGTTTCGGCTTTGAGAGCTTTTCGAAACTTCTCAGCTTTTCCTCTTTCTTCTTCGAGAAGAGGACAGTTGGGTCCGATGTGTTACTTTTTCTTACATTTGAAGCAGACTACATCTTTGTTTGGTTCCTCATCATCAACAGACTTGGTCTGCTGTCTCTGGAAACTTTGTTTCTTTGAGTTGAACCTTCTACATTTTCTATTCAGTTTTCTGAATCTTCTTATCATGAGAGCAAGCTCCTCGTCATCCATATCATCTCCTGAATATGTATCATCAGAATCATCATTTGATTTTAATGCAATGGATTTCTTACCTCTTGGATCTTCGTCTTCATTAATTCGTTCCACTTCATAAGACTGAAGAGTTCCAATCAGCTCGTCGACAGATAGAGGCATAATTCTTTGCGTCTCTCTTATTGAAGTCTTTATATGATTCCAATCCTTGGAGAGTCCACGCAGTAGCTTGTTCACATTCATGGGATCAGAAATTTTTTGTCCTTGGTTTTCAAGATCATTGACAATATCTGTAAAACGACTAAACATGTTAGTTATAGATTCTCCTGGTTTCATTTTGAAGGCTTCATATTGACCGAGGAGAATGTTGATTCTGGTCTCCTTCACTCGATCTGTTCCTTCATAGGTGATATGTAATATGTCCCATACTTCTTTTGCTGTAACACAAGAAGATATTCTGTTATATTCAGTTGGAGACAATGCACAATATAAGGAGTAAATTACTTTTGCATCGAGTGCTTGTCTCTTGTTTATCTCTTCCTGAGTCATTCCGCTGGTCTCAACAGTTTCTTTCCCTCTTTCAGAGACTGATGCAGCAGTAGGAGTAATTCCTCTTTCCACAACGTCCCATTCCAGAGGATCCTTTGATCGTAGGAAAGCTTTCATCTTGTTCTTCCAGATGTTGTAATCATTTCCATCAAAGTAGGGTGGTCTGGTATTGTTGTGCCATTCCACCAGCCCTGGTGCTAGCATACTAACCATGGATCTTTTACTCTGAAGTAGAACACTTCAAATAAAGTAAGAACACGAGCTCTGATACCAATTGATATAGCTAGTACGAGTACCTAGAGGGGGTGAATAGGTATATAAAAGATTTTTCTTGATAATTTCTTGATAATTGCGCAATACTTAAACAGTTGAAGAATTTGATAAGTAATAATCAATATAAGACTAAGTAAAGGGAAAAGAGAATTGAACACACGGTTTATAGTGGTTCGGCTTGATTCAAGCCTACATCCACTTTTCTGCACTGACAGCCAATTGGCTGGATTCCACTATGAACAAAGAGATGTTACAGTATTGATCTTCCTTGATTTCTAGGTGTAGATGATCTACCACACTCGCTCAAGGTATCACCAAGTATAGACACTCTCTGTGTATACAATTTCGCTCGGACTGTATCGACTAATAATCAAGGTGCTTCAGACTCTGGAATTTCTCTATCGATCACGTACTCAAACAACTAGAACGTCTTCCTTTTTATACTCCTTTATGCCATCATACCCGTTGGCACTTTCCAAAGGAATTCCTCCAATCTACCCGTTGGACAGAATCAATCAAGAAGATCATTCGAGCTATTAAAGGAACCTGATGATAGCCCATCAATCCTGTTCGCCCATACAATCAGGATCTTGGTTTCCAAGAATAGAACATTCCAAGAATATTTCGTCGACCATCGGATCTTCAATTGATCTAGATAAGAACAAAAGAATCCGTTATATTTATCCAACCAAAAAATCTTCTCCAGAGGATAGGATTAAATCCTCAACCATATACTTAGGCTCTGGATTTCCTTTGTCACTGGATCAGAAAGACTGTCAATGAGAATAGTCTTGAGTCTTGAGTCTTGAGTCTTGAATCTTGAATCTTGAGTTTGGAGATCAGAGAGTCTTCAGACTTTAAACTAGACGATATGCAGATATCTAGACTAGACTGATAGAAACTTTTTGTCAGCTTCTAAATATTCTGGAAATATTTCTCCAATAGGCACTACAACCAGGTGCCATTCATAACTCAGGCTTTCCAAGAGAGTCTCATGAGACTCGCATTGCAATGATTCTTCATGGCAAGGATATACCTCATGAGGGATTGAAATGAGCTATCTTCTATGTTCCTACATCAATAAGCCAAGATAGGAATTGTATTACTGAATGAGGATTTGGTTCACATCAAAAGAATACCAATGGAGGATTTTCGAGCATATGCAGAAAGGTGGGAAGCTTTTGTGATGCAAGCTAACCCTCAATTGGCCAAGGAAAAAATCATGAAGTTATTTATAAAAGCCTTACCCCGCAAGCATCACTCTTGGTTGCATGGAATGCGCTTTCCTAACTTCAACAAAATGGTCCTCTCATGCAAGTACTTTGAGTCCACTAAAGACAAAGAACTCAAAGGCGCTTGATTTCAAGGCCAACATCGTCAACTATCAAAATACTCCCTTGCATAAGAGTTTTCATGGGTTTTGATTGTTTTTATAATCTCATGTTTTCTATTCTATCTACTATGTTACTGTTGCACTTTCCATTCCAGTAATGTAATTTGTTTTCATCCAATGAATGTACAGTTTCGATATTTCATTATGAAAACATGAGGGGGTATTCTAAACCGGTTCGGTGATGCTATCCAAGCATGAAAAGAATATCATTTGAGGATAATTCTAAGGGCTAGGCTTCCTCATGCTTCCTAAAAAAAAAAACAAAAAAAAAAAAAAATCTTTTTGAAAACAAAATGTATTTCATTACTAAGAACTTTTTTTCAAAGCATACGTAAGATTTAACCCTATTTGTTTCTCTAACTTACTTACTTTGTGTCTCAGAACATCATCCTCTTGACTTAATGTGACAAGGGGCATTTGAAACTGACACATCATGTGGACTCATTGGATTCAAGAACACTCTATCAAGAAAACAAAGGCAAACAGAAAAGATCACCCCATTTATAAAAGTAAAAAAATTAAAAAATAAAATAAAACGTACGTCTTGTTTGTTGAACATAATTTTGGGAATGATGCTCTCTCTCCTTTCTAGTTACAAGAGACAAAAGGCACGACAAAATAAGGCACATGCACACGATTAAACTCAGAGCATGCAAATCATAATAGATTAAGGGGAAGTAACCTGAGAATCTTCCTGCCCCATTTTTCGAGCTATCTCGGTGAGCTGTCTCTAGAGCCCTGCACACTCCACCTCACATTTGCATGACTCTACCTCAAGTCTAAGCAGTGTCTCCTTAGCACAATGTACCCTGAGAGACTAAGCATTGCAGTTTCATTGATGGGATGTCTAACTTCAGTAAGCCGAGAAGCATAGAGAATGAACTCCTTCACTTTCTCTTTGAATTCACTATTGTCAACGGGGAGAAAATCCAAATAGTTGAGGCGATCTCTAGTCTCCTTTTCCAAATAATGACCTGGGAATCTGGAAACTTCACTTCCTGTTCCAAACGCATACTCTATCTAGAAGTGATTGCCATAAAAACATGGGAGGTTTTGACTATCCATCTCAGATTCCATGGAAGGCTGATGTACATGACTTTGCCTAATGCTGCTGATGTTCATATGATCAAAGGCGGGAGAAGAAATTCCAAAGAAGGAAGGCATTGAAGATGGATCAATGACCATCAACCACGCATGCATGACCACAAATGAGAAGGACCAATCAGAAAGGATGATGAACCGTGACAAGACAAAATGGTCGTCACAACATTCAAGACATTTTGAGAAGTCATTGAATATAAACTATAGGGAAGGATAATTTGGTATCATTTCCAATATTCCCACCTTTAGGTTCGCTTTTAACATAGTTTGCCTATTTGACAAGAAGTATCGGGATTCAAGGAACAAACTCAATAAGTTAATTCGAACAAATTAATACTAGCCAAGCGAGCGCATGGAGTAACCCATCTCAAATTCATCTAACTCGGTGTGAAAAAGACATGTTGGCCCAGAGCCAATTGATTAAATAAAAAAAGAAAATGTCCTATAGACACTATTGATGCCTCAGCCTAGTGGTATAGGGAATGAATTGGTGTAGACGTGATCGCGGTTCGATCCCTAGAAACGGCAACCCATGTAAAATACTAGTAAAAAAAACTTTTTTCTCTTGGTTTTGGAAGAACAAGAGAGTACTTGAGCTAAGGAAACCAAAAGTGCAAGACTTCATATCTTCCTCATGCTTTAGGATCTCAGGTCTACTCAATCATTTGCAAACCAATGAAGGGTAAAGTTGTATCGCTCCCAATTTTTTCAACTCTTGAAAGAATTCATACACTGACACATTCCCTCTATCTTTTGTAGGGATCACCTGACCACCAAAGGTGTGAACGCCAAATCAAGGAGCGGCATGTCAAACTTTGATGACAACAGTAGATAAACTCTCCCAAAAGGAAATGGCGCCCCAAGAGCAAAAACCGAAACATTTGTCATATCAAGGATTAGCCCCAACTAATTGTTTATGTATCATTTCCCCTTTTGAATAAGAGGCAATGCATGGACACCCATTTTTTAAATAATCCCCTATGTGTTCCAAATTTAACACGTTTGTGGGGATATTTTTTTTTTTTTTGGTAAAAGGTAAGTATTATATTGACTTTTGAACCAAGAGGCTATACAACTGTATAGCTAAGGACCCCGGAACCAGAAAGCTTAAACTCAGAAGACAAGGTAGTCAAAATAGTGGAAGGGTACCGGGGGTAAAGCTGCAGAACGGGGAAATAAAGAACAACAGCAAAGAAGAAGGCTAAAACAACAGCCACAGCAGAGGAGAGAAGGGCCAAACAAGGCAGCCCACACACGAGATAGAGAAACGAGGGAGAAACAAAAAACAGCAAGACAGCGAAACACCAAGGTGGAGCCACCGATTGCTGAGGAGAAGCTAGACGCCGCATCACACGAGAGGGCAACACCCGCATCAACGAAGCAACAAGTGGGCCATCATCTTGAAAGCACCGGAGACAAACAGCAAACCAGCAACGAGCAGAATAGGACCAACCAAGAAAGGAGAACCTCAAGAGGAGAAAGGGACAAGGAAAGGGGTGTCCAAGAACTTAGGTCGAAAAGGATCCACAATAAACAACCAACCAGGAGCATAAAAGAGGCACCGACCAGCGGAAGGATAGCAGATTAATCAAAGATCGATGGGTGGATACCCCAACTGAGCTGAAGTCTTCTATTACAGGTCATATCCGGGACCTTGGAAAAGGTAATGGCTCTATCCTTGACAACTTTGTGAAGATGTTCCTTTAGGGTCGGGAGGAATAAGGTTTGACTGTGAAAGATGATATTATTCCTTTCTTTCCATATAAGGTAGCACAAGGTGCCAAAACCAAACTGAGCCACCGATTGATGGAAGCTTGTATCAGATGGGTGCTCGATAACCCAAGCTAAGTTATTCCTCCACGATGAATTTCGCCGCGGCAGGTTACAATTATTCACCCAGAAAGCACCAAGGCTACCTATGGCAGGGCAACCAAAGAACAAGTGGTCCACCGAATCGGTCCTAGAAGAGCAGAATGCACAGGAGGAGTCCTGAATTCTCACATACGCAAGCAACACACCCTAGGTCGGTAAACGGTTGCGAGTGATCAACCACAAATGTGATTGATAATGGGAGGGGGGGGGGCGAAGAGGAATTGCAAATGAATCTCGACCAAGGAACAAGATGGCCCCTCGGCCTTAGAAGAGTCCAAGCAAAAGCCGTTGAGAACACCTTGTAGGGATAATTTTGCTTCTCATGCTTTCAATAAATTTTCTAAGTAGGTTAAATTGTTTAGGATTGTAAACTCCCCAATGCTTAAAATGCTCCATGTTTTTTCAAAATGGATTCTGCATGATGATTTTGCCTGTCTAAGTCACTGATTTCACTAAGAATTATCAAAATAGACAGCTGAAGGAATGATGTGCAATTGATTGAGCATGCTAAATGAGGTGCATCAAGGATGATGGAAGGCAATCAATATCCCACACACAGTCCTTGTTTATACACTTTTGAGGTGAGCGTACGAAGTTCCATGTCCGTAAGATAAAAAGTTCTCTCGCGAATGGTACAATGACCAAAGTGACGAGGGGCATTTCATTTTTCTACCCTAAACACTACAAGTTATCCATTGCTTAACTCCTTTGAGCCCCATACACTTATAAAGATTCTTTCATACTACCTTTGTCAGGAACCACCACACACTAGGGCAGATTGGAGGTAGGTTGACATCATAAGGTAGAAAATTGATAGAAATTTTCTTGCTCATACTTGTAGTAATCTTTGGGTGCCTTTATTGCATATGAACACTCACGATAATATAAGTATCCTAGAATCACAAAAAATGATTCTTTCTCTATCCTACACACTTGTATCCATTGTACAACTCAATTGAGTATGCAATTTCACCCCCACGCTAAGGCAAAGCAAGAGTTGCTACCGTTTAAATAGTATGATTCAGAGCATCGCCTGAATATGAAGACCTGAGGAGTCTATTAGCAATATTTTGTTTGTCTAGGCCAGTTTTAAAATGACAAACAAAAGCGAAAAGCTAGGGACATGAAAAGGTAGCATGTCTGGTAAAAGTAAGGCCAATACCCACAAATTGGATTAAAAACTAGGGGCGCGAAAAAATAGTATGTCTGGTAAAAGTAAGGCCAACACCCTTAATGGAAAAAAAGTAAGTTTCAGACATTTGTATTCCCAAACAAAGTCGTTATCATGGTGCATTTAGTGGAGCCTCCACGAAGATAATCTCCAATAAATAGAAGAAAGACCAAGTACAATATCAAGATAATCACCAACTCTCACCATTTTACACATGAACCGACCCTACTTTGCGTCCCTTTGTAAAAATCTCTTCAGACTATGGCGTTTGAATTAATGTTGGAATTCATATGTTTATAAGCATTGTTCGAAGACGTACGAGTAAGATTATTTCTTTATCATTTCTGCAAGGTTCTTGACTTGTAAACCCAGAGAGGATCATGCGACATTTCTTTCATAAACCATGACCTTGATGGTCCCCTTTGTTAAGCCGTTGACCAAACCTACATTACGGTCCCGACAAAGACTACTCAGATTAATAAAGTCATATCGTTCGCGAAAATACTCACCCTTGCCAACATGATGACAGTGAGAGGGCGTGCTTCCTGTAAATCCTGCATTAATGATCGAGATAAAATAGCATTTTCAATGAGAGTGAGTGGAAAACTCTTTCAGACTTAAAGTCCCTCACTTAACATGTTCAAGACGTTCACATTCTGAATGAAGATCCTCTTTCTAAATTTTCCCTAATGGAACTTTGGCAATGCAAAATTGACAAAATTGTCATTATGAACCCCATTTTAATTCATGAATTTACAGCATGTATAAATAATCATGTGTATATATTGCATGTTGTCTAACAGGAGACATATTTTTAGAAATCAGAGATATCACTAGGAAAACATATCTCTACCCCTATTTCCTAAAATAAAAAAAAAAAATTGTATCTTACCAAGTGTTTCATTGCCTTTGAGTACTTGTCACTATCCATGTACTCCGTCTTATTGACAATCAACCTGTTTGAGTTGTCTCTAGAGTTTGGATGCTTGCGATTATCTAGGTTTCCCATTATCCTTGAGTACTTACCACTATCTGAGTACTGTCTCTTATCAACATTCAACCTGTTCAAGTTGTTCTCAAAGTATGGATACCTGCAACTGTTCGGGTATCCCATTATCTTCAAAAATTTGCGACTGTCGAGGTATCCCATTGTGTTCGAGTACTTGCCACTATATAGGTACTCTCTCTTATCGACACTCGACATGTTTGAGTTGTCCTCATAATATGGATACCGGTGACTACCTAAGTATCCCATTGTCTTCGAGTACCTACCAATGTCCAAGTACGCAATTTTTTTGATACTCGACCTACATGAGTTGTCGCCAAATTACATCTTGGGATACTTGTAACTATCCAGGTATTCCACAACTTTGTGTGGTTACGGCCACCAAAGTATGCTCTTTTATCACCACGACACTTGACCTGCCCAAATTGTCCCCAAATTGTGTCATTGAATACTTGTAGCATCCAAGTATTCACTACTTTCAATGCCTGCAAATGTCTAGGTATCCTCTAGGTTTAGTACTTTGGATTATCTAGGTACTCTTTCAACGCTTGCAAATGTCTAGGTATCCTCTAAAGACCCTTTCAACAGCGATGAATGTCCAAGTATATGCCCTGACAAAGGTTAGGCACTCAGCAAACAGATATCCCAAGAGAGGTCAGCGCATCCCTAAAAAAGGTCGAGCAATAATAAACTGATGTTCCTGAGAAAAGTCAGGCACTCAACAAACAAATGTCCTGAGAGAGGTCAGCAAATCCCCAAGAAAGGTCGGGTAATCAACAAATCGATGTCCCTAAGAAAAGTCAAACACTTAGCAAACATATGTCTTAAGAGAGGTCAATACATCCTCGAGAAAGGTCGGGTAATTAACAAACTAGTATCCTTGAGAAAGGCTAGACACTTATTGAACAGATTTCTCGAGAAATGTCGACACATCCTCGAGAAAGGTCTGGTAATCAACAAATTGGTTCCTTGAGAAAGGTCAAGCACTTAACAAACAGATGTCCCAAGAAAGGTCGGCATATCCCTGTAAAAGGTCAACACATCCCTGAAAAAAGGTCAGATAATCAACAAACTAGTGTCCCCAAGAAATGTTAGACGCTTGACAAACAGATGTCCCGAGAAAGGTCGACACATCCCCGAAAATGTCGGGTAATCAACAAACCAATGTCCCTAAAAAAGGTTAGGCAATCCACAAACAAATATCCAAGAAAGGTTGGCACATCCTTGAGAAAGGTAGGCACATTCCTAAGAAAGGTTGGGTATTCAACTGTTCGCTACAACATGTGACCGAAGAAAGATTCGGGTCTTGGAAAAGCAACCCCCATCAAGGCAACCGAAGAAAGCTTCGGATCCTAGATAAATAACTTATTACTTTAATAGATGACCAAAGAAAGGTTCGGGTTTTGAAAAAGCAATCCCCTGTCAAGATGATCAAAGAAAGGTTCAGTAACTAGACAAGTGACTTGTTGCTATAATAGGCAACTGGAGAATGGTTCAGGTCTTGGAAAAGCAATTTCTCGTCAAGGCGATTGAAGAATGGTTCGAGTCAAAAAGAAAAAAAACTTGTTGCTCTAACAGGCAACCAAAAAATGGTTCGAGTCCTAAAAAAGCAACTTCCCCACGTCATAAGGTAAGAAGATACCTTGATACTTGTCAAACTTGGGGTTTGTGCCCCATATCACTCCTTCTCGATAAGTAACTATATGTATCTTCTTATCCATCTTAAGTATGTATTATGCTATATTGCCCCTTTTGCATATGACATATGGTCCTAGAAGATAGCATCTACTACTAGTGAATGGACAATTTAGTTATCAGTTCATCTTTGAATGCAACCTTTGCCAACTCACATTCAAAAAGAGGCAATTGTTGATACCTAAATTTTGACAAAGTATTTATGATAAAAGTTGCATAAAAAATTAGGGACTAAGTTGGCCCTAATAAAAATTATTTTCACATCACCTAGGTCTTAGTTTTTATTTGCATCCATTAAGTTTTATTTCCTATTTTATTTTCCTTCTTTACCTTATTTTCGGATAAATTAATTATATTTAAAAAAAAAAGGGCCCACAAGGGCTAGGCTTTCACGCCGAGCCCTTTCTTCTTCTTTTTCACCCACGTTGGCCCAAGGCCCATTCCCACTTATTATTTACCTTGGCTCGACCCTGTCCTCCTTGTCTTCACTACCGAGATGAGACACCGGTTCGGCCAAGGGGGAGGCCAATTGGCACACCAAGGACCAGCGGTTGAGGCCTCCGTCGACTGGCCTCTTGCGGCCTATAAATAGGGCGTTCAACGGAGGCTAAAACACACACACACACAAGTCGGAGGAGCAACCTCAAAGGACTTCCCTCGAGAGACATTTGGGGAGGCCTAAGAGTGAGCAAGTGCGAGAGGGTTAGGAAGAGAGAAGCAAATCTGGTGGAATTTGAAGAGAGAAAGAGAGCCTGAGATCCGAGAGAGGTTTGTTTGAGAAAGCGAGATCCGCGGGCATAAAAGAAAGAAGAAATTGGGGCTAAGAAAAAGAGATATCCAAGGAGAGAAGCCTCTCGAGCAAGACCGCAATGCCTGCATCATCGCCATGTCAAGTGGGGACACCACCAACCTTCTTCCCCTTCATGTCTTGCTCAGCTTCTCTTTTCTTTATTATGGGTGTCCTGTTACCACTATCATTGTAGCTCATGTCGTCAGGGACGCCGGAGGTGAGGATGCCGGCTGTGTAGTGACAGCTCAGCCAAGGACCAAGCCCGCAGTTTAGGCTTGCCAAGGCGACACCTAAGTGGGCAGGTAGCCTAGTTGAGGCAAGTAGCGTCGTCATCTTAGCCTGCCAGGTCGTGAGAGAGAGAGAGAGAGAGAGAGCAGCGAGACTGAGCCTGTCGCCGCATGCAACGTTGGCCCGATGCCACCACCGTTCAGCCACTAACGACGTTGCCTATTCACATTGCTCTCATCGCTGCCTACAACCGTAAACGTCACTACCTATCCACCGTCACCCTTGCCATTGCCCGCCCCCCTCGACGTCGCACTTCAAAACCCTAGTTGCTGGCCTAGACTGGCCGAGCAACTTGCTATTCACCGTTGCCCCTGCCCCTTGCATCTCAGGCCGAGCATGCTCTCAGCCACAACCGAGAGTTAGATCAACAACTAAGAATCGAGTTGGGGTGCGAGTCTCAGCCAGGTAGGATTCTAGTTGATTTAGGCCAGACACACATGGGCTTTGCAAAGTTGTGGGCCTATGTTTTTTCCTTTTTTTTAAAAAAAAATTATAAGCTCGGAATGTTTTTAAAGAAAAGAGAGGAAGCTCCAATTGGGCCTGCGCTTCAAGCCCATTCGGCCCAGTGGCTGACGAGCAAGAGTTAGTCCCAACCCAGATATCAAATCCCCACCCGCTTCGAGTGCACGGCACCCCTTGCTTACCAACTTTATATACACAAGCGAAAGCAGAAACAAATCACCCAACCATTCAAAACAAAATAAAGATAGTTTCAAACACGCTTATATTTACATTTATGCATCCATAACGTCATTACAACATACCATAATCATATACATCAGGACGGAACAATCACCTCACATAATCATATGCATCAGGGTATTTAAGTGATCACACGAGCATACATCACTCAAGCTCATTTAATATCTTTCTCATTAGTTGATGCAAGAGCGACAACATTAATTACATATGACCGTGTCAAGCTGTCATGCCATGTGATCACATCCCAATCATGTATTTGTCAAATTAACCATCCTCCTATCTCATGGCATATTACATCATAATAGCGCTTGAATACTTCATCATACTAACTTTTCACATATTTATACATATGCACTAATTAACCACATGCCATTATGTCATACTTGTATCTCATATCATATCATCCAAATACATCATTGGAACACTTCAATATGCTATACACTTCAATATGCTATCTTTCAACATATCTCACATGCTTATTGATTGGTTACAATCAATGAATACCATAACCTTTATCATTTTCCTATTCTAAGAGATACATAAGCATGCACTACACTATATTCAACTTTAGCAACCAACAATACATCAATCAAATTATGACTCATGGCATATAGAACACTCATCAAGGTAAGATAAATCATTACAATTGAGTATAGGTTATTACAATAATCTATCACAGATCATCATAACCTATATAATGACTTATCTCACATTCATATAATATGTCATGATAACTTAGCACTTCTCACATATCATAACATGATAACGTATTACATATCCACTTATCATATTTCAATAACTTATCGTATATTAGAAAGGCTTATCATGGTAACATATCGCAACCTACGATATCCTATCATGATAACCTATCAGAAACACGTGGTAACATATTGCGATAACCTATTGTAAACATGTGATAACTTATCGCAATATCCTATCGGAAATTTGTGATACATGTCGCAATAACTTATTGAAACTCTACGATAACTTATCACTTAAACCTACTTATCACATAACCAAATCATCATTTAACCTTAATCTAATGCTAATCTAAGTCTTAAGTGTAACTACAACCCTAAACAAGGGCTAGAAAGCCACTCACTCCCGATTCTAAGCTCAACAACTGAGGGTGAAGATGCGGCAAGGGTTGGACGGCGATGGTGGCTGCTGGTCATGCCTCAATAGCTGTGCCGAGGTGCTATGGTGGCGTCTCGGTGGTGGAACGGTGATAGCAATGCAACGGCATGGCTAAGGAACGGCATCTCCGAACAATGAACGGTGGACATCAAGTGAGATTCAAGAGAGGCAAATGAAAGAGAAATGGGTATGGGATGAGCCAAATGAGAGAACGAGGGGAAAGGGAGGTTGGCCAAAGGGTGAGGAAGAGAGAAAAAGGGAGGGAAATGAGGGAAAAAGGGAGAGAAGAAAGGCTAAATGAGCTAGGGAGAGAGAAAGACTGCAGCACAAATCTAGGTCATTGGATAGCCAAGATACATTTTGGCTTCCCAAGATAAAAATAAAGGGCGAAGATTGCTTCTTGCGAAACTTCTCCTCCAAGTATCATTTAATGCACTCATCATGCCTAAGCTAGAAATAGGGAAAAAGGGTAGGGATATTGTCATCTTCTCTCTCCTCCTCTTCCTTGAACACCCAATACCTTCTTTAATGCACCGAGTTTTGTTTTATTGGGCTACAAAGGCAAAACAGTAATTTCACTAGGACTGGTACTGTTCACGCACTATTCATGCACATGGGTCATTAATGAGGGACTTGAAAAAGATTAAAAAGGGCTTGGGTGGCCCATGGGCCTATTGCGCCGCCCATCTTGGGCGTGAGGCCCATGGGGCCGCCTACCTTAGGATTGGGCGCATTGGGCCGTGCTTCATGGGTCTAAGGGCCCATTGGGCCCATGTGGGCCCTCATCCATGGCCCATTTTCACTTTTCCAAATTTTTACATCCCACCAATGAAAAATCGAGTTTTTGCCTCAAAGTGGCTATTTCAGCGTTTTCGTGGTCTACCAATCCTCATTGAAATCCCACTTCAAAGATTTGCCATCATTGGAATCCTATTCTAAAAATTGGGATTGGATCAAGGATGTCACACGGGAATCCGACCCAAGTCGTTTTTATAATAATAAATTATTATTTTAATAAGAAAAAATATCATAAAAAAATAACTTGTATTCTCCAAAAATAAGAAAAATCCAAAAATATTTTTTGATTAGTTTTCTCCATAAATGCATAGAAAACCCTTGAAAAACCTAATATATATATCATGTTTAAGTTCTTGGAAGCAAATATTGGCCTATCCAATGGCACCCCTATGATCATGGATTTCTATTTCCTTAATCGATTAGGAATTGAATCCTAGAATTCGTGACCAGTATAAAATGCTATAAATAATTTACTTGATATTTAAACAAGATTAGGTACCGGAAGGATATTAGTGATTAACTAGTGTAATCAAGTCCCCGATCCTAATTTCTCTGGTTGTGCATGAGTTAAGTATTTCTCTTAATATTTCACTTGGGTTTCTAATTAACCCACTTCAAATAGATTAGTGGCGACTTCTATTTAAAATTGACTTGCAAGTCAAAAACTCAAACCATAAGTCGTGAATTAATGGGCTTGGAAGAGCCTAGGTTAAGCCTAATAGAGTTAGCGAGCCATTAGCCTCCACATGTGCCCCCGCATAAAGGTGCTGGAAAAGGAAGGTCGCAACAAGATCACAACCCCCTTTTTTCCCTAATGAATATGAAATTCATGGCCTAGAAGTTAATTATGATGAGAACAAAGAAACAGAGTCATTGGTGGATATTGTCCCCAGATGTAGTGATAGCTATAGATATTTCAAAATTGTCTTATAAGCAATTTAAAAATTTTACAAACGAGTGTTTGGCCAAAAAATACAAACAAGTGGTGAAAGGGCCAAGAGATTCTACTCTTTTAAAGATAAGTGACAGTTGAAGGTTTTATCCATATATTAGGGTATGAAATTTGGAACGAAAATCTACGTATTTTGATTGAAAATTTTCATTAGTATTTGGCTGTAACTACCTTGAGGATTGTGCCAAAACAATAAATGGAACTCATATACATGCATAAGCTCCTCTTAAAATTCAAAGAAGATTAGGGAACAACACAAAATGGATAAACTACTGTTACATTTACTTGAGATTTTCTTATGTATTAGCTAGTTGGGAGGGCATTGCCCATGATTTATGCATTTGATCTTATGCACTTTCAAAACCCAATGGATCGATCATTTCTAGAGTTAAGAAATGGCGTTCCACACAATGTTTGAATTGAGTCTAATATGTTAGTGATAAACTTATTTACGACTTGCACGGAAATATTATCTTGTTGATGCTCATTATGGAATCTAAAGTGGGATCATCGTTCCCTATTGTGGTGTTAGATACTATTAGGAGTTTAATGAATGCCCACTTAAAAATGAGAAAGAATTATTAAATCTACACCATTCATCTTTGTTGACACCTAAATTTTAACTACTTATTTAATGACAAATTACAAAGATAATTATGGACTAACCTTTAGCCCCTAAAATAAAAACATTATAATTGCATATCACATAGTTTTCAGCAGCATGTTTTATTAATGCATAAGTTCAAAAAATAGCATTAAAATTGAATCGGTGATGGATGGTTCTGAATTTAATAAGATGGACTAAGCCCATAGGAGTATAGAATTTTGGCCAAGCCCATGGACATAAAGAAATTGAGAACGCGTGGTTAAATAGAAGAGGACATCGGCGGAATATTGGGCCCCATAATAGTGTCCAAGAAACATACGCGTGATACACAAGGCTCGAGAGGGGAAGGGGATGAAAATATATTATATTCTTTTCTCTGAAAAGCCCTGGTCGTCCCCAGAATAAATGACCTATCACGCGCGCATTAGCGGGGGCTCTCTCTCGGTAGCCATAATTGAGAGACGACTGAGAAAGGGAGAAAAGAGAGAGTCCGAAAAAATTATTAAAAAATCATAAATTTATTATAATTATACTAATTCAGTCTTAATTTTTTTTGGCCAATTCATTTCATCTAGCCAATTTTGGTTGGACGCAATGACTGACGCCAGACGATCGATGCTTAATGTGGATAGATTTTAATAAATATTTTATTTTTTTAAAATTAATTAATATCCATGAATATTGATATGAAAAAACTTGTATTTTTAATTAATTCTTTTCCTTTTTTTCTCTTCTTTCTATTTATTCTTTTCCTCTTTCTTCTTCCTCTAGCCAATTGCCAAACCGAGAAGACTTGCTAGAGGAAGAAGGAAGAGGAAAAAATGAAAAATAAAAAATAAAAGATAAAAATAAATTAAAAATTCGAAAAAAAATATCAAAATATTTTTAAATATCTATATTCAATGCTAGCCATGCCACGTTAGAGCTGGCAAGTTAAATTTGGTCAGATGGACTGAATTGACACAAATACAAAATGTTTAGGATTCAATTGGCCCAAAAAAGAAAATTTATGACTATATTGACACAATTGCAATAGATTTATTATTATTATTATTATTATTATTATTATTATTATTATTATTATTATTCTCCCGGCAATTCCCTAATCTCGAGCCAATTTCTTTTTCTAGCGAATCATTTCGGCCTCTACCCCTATTGTGTTCGGTCCCCTTCTCCCTTTGTGACGCCCCCACCCCTTTTGGCTAGACGATCAGGAGGGAAAACCCCTCACCATTCACTCGTGGACGCGTGTCATTGCTCACCTCACACTCTCTGTTGTGTCGCTCATTGTCCCTCTATTATGAGAATTGAAATAGACAACACTTTAGTAGGGATACAGACAAAAGTTTAATTATTGACCAAATCTTGAATCTGAGATTGGAAAAACCTAGGCTTTCTAGGTTTTTGGAGAAAATACATAAAAGTTTAGATAGGAGGAAGATTTGGAGCTTAAGCTAGTTCAATCCGTCCAATTTCTTTGACAACGGATCAAAAGATATAACAACTATTAAGCACAACTATATGATGTTAAGGGCATTAAAAAAGAATGCTAATGAAAAGGGTGTTGCATTCATGTAGACCCAAACATAAGCTTACCATTGCATTAAGAATCATGTTAATTGTAGTTCTAACAAATAAAGTATCACAACTTTACAACAAAACCATCCATTTGACCATTCTCGAAAAAGTAAACTCCTCATGAATTTTCAACTAAGATACCATTTTTTTTTTCAAAGTTTGAATAATAAGCTTTCCGTAGATATAAAAATTGAGTCAATCCAAGGTTGGATAAAAAAATTATGTACATCAAATATTGGTCATTTTTTCTCAAAATTCTTTTGAAAAAGGGAAAATAGTTCATTGAAATAAAATGAGATAAGTGTACCAAAAGTCCCATGAGAATGTCTTGGATGCCACAAAACGTTTTAAAAATTTGATTATTAATGAGATAGATATTGAAAAATGGCCACCTATAGCCCTTGGTTTGGCTCCACAAACAGCGTTGTCTAAGATAATACACAGTATCTTCTACTTTGTTGTGTCATTCTAGCATTTTTTTTTCAGCACTCATTATCCAAGAGCCTTTGACCGGTCATTCTTTTATCAATTTTTGTCATATATAAGGGGCATGAAAATGCAACTTCAGAAGACGATTGGCTCGGATGCTCCAAGCTTTATCTCTGTCATGCAACATGCTCAAAACAAAGCTTTATGTCAGGAAATCTACTGTGCAAATGTTGCTTGGAATCTACTGTGCAAATGTTGCTTGGGCCTCTAGCAGAGATATAGACAACACTTTATTTATTGACCAAATCTTAGAGCTTATATTGTGAAAAGCTAAGCTTCTAGGTTATAATTTGAAGAAAATAGAGAAAAGTTCAGATAGAAGGAAGATTTGGAGCTTAACCTACTCTAGTTTGTCCAAATTTGATGACCGATCAAAGATATAACAATTATTAATGATGACTATATGACTTAAGGGTATCAAAATGAATTTTAATTCAATAAGGTGGTATCTCGTAGACTCTTACATAAGCTTATTGTCACTTCAAGAAATGTGTTGATTGTAGTTATAATGAAGAAAATATCATAGGTTTTCACCATGACAATATGTTTGACCCAATTCTTGAAAAAGTGAAATCCCGATGAATTTTAACAAAGGTATTGCATTTTTTTCAAAGTTTTGCTAACAAGCATTTCGTAGATGTAAAAATTGAGTCAATTGGGTGTTGGATGAAGAAATTATGTACGATCAAATCTTGATAGTTTTTTATTGAAAATTTTGTTAAAAAGGGAAATTATTATTTTTTAAATAAATAAAATGTGATAAATGCACTTTTTTATGAGAATGTCTTGGATGCCACAGGTAAATTTGAAACTTTGATTACTAAAAAGAAGGATATTGATGAATTACCTAGTAGCTGTTACTTTGGTTGCTATGGTTGCTAAGGTGATACAAAATTCTTTCTATTTTGTTGTGTCATTCTTTTATATTTTTTTCAGCACTTTTATCCAAGAGCTATATAATATCAAATAGCTCTTGGATAAAAATACAACTCTAGAAGATGGACCAGTTATAAATGCCCGAAGCTTTATCTCGATCGTGCAACCCGAGGAGATCAGCTTAGGTTACTCGAGCCTCTAATGGACAACACTTTAATTATTGATCGAAAATTTTAAAAAACTTAGATTGGAAAAAGCTAAGCTTCTAGGTTATAATTGAGAAAAGTTCATATAGGAGGAATTTGGAGGTGAGGACACCCAAGTGCCAAAACTTCCGAAATGTATAATTAACTATCAAAATCAAAGAAGAAAGGAACATTTAAATGCCAATGCCGAAAATTTCCGACTAAATAGCTAATGTGACATTTTCTAGCGAAAATTTTAAATGATGTGGCATTTCTTTAAAAATAATTTATCCGCATGACACGACGTAACTAGATTAGCTCAAAATTGATTTTTAATATAAACATTAATTAAATTAAATTAAAAATATAAATAAATAAATCAATAAATCAATAAATAAGGAAATCGTGATCCTTTTGATCTGAGACGATTCAATCAAAGTTAAAATACAATCGTTGTTCTATTCACCTCCTGAAGGGGTCTTCTCCTATATGTGATCTGAATTTGTGCACATAGTATCACTACTAATTAAGAGAATTTGATCGCACCTACATGTGATTCAATCAAAAGAATTTTCACATATTCAAAAGCGTCACCCTTATGATACTTATGAAGTAACTAAACAAAATAGCAAATGATAATTTTTAATACTGATTTTTTATTGTAATATATGTAAGCAATATGTATAATGCAAATGCTTTTCATAAAGTGTACATAGCCATTCCTCTTAAGAAGTCGCTGACAAGTATTCATATGTTCTTTTAGGACAATAACTAACATGTCTTATCTCCAACAATATACTCACAACAAAAGTCCAATAAGAACAACACAGCTGCGAAGATTTCTCGATACTGACACTTCCATGTAGTTGACACGTGTTTATTTTCCTAGTTGATAATTTTTTTTTTTGAAAAAATTCCTAGTTGATAATTAAAGAGCACAAAAAGTGACGAAATATAAGACCATGTAAAACTTACCGTTTTTCCCAAAAATTTTAACTACTAAAGAAATGTCAACAACTTATTTATCGTAAATTAGCTCACAAAATAATGAGGCATCGTACTTTCTTGTGGTCGATTAATTGCTGAAAGCATGAGACCCAAGAGAAAGTGTGCCTTTTTGGCAAATTAGATTATACACCGTTGGTATAAAAAAAATGTTTTACTTAAGCAATCTCATCCATTCTTAGTTTAAAGATTATAACTACCCATTCTTGATTTGAGGATTTTAACTATCTACTCATTCATAGACATGCAAATACTATATTAATCCGGCATTTTCAGTTTTCCAAGATTCAAATAATATAAAACCCATAGAAGTACTATAACTAAATTAACAACATCCTTCATGATAAGCTCATTGACATAAAAATAGGATCACATATCTACAGTATCGCAAAAGTCATCATCATCTTTTTCTTGGGTGCTGCTTCATGTCATTGAGAAAGGTCCTCCTCTGGATGGATCAACTGAGAATCTTACAATCTCTCTTTTGTTTACCTTTTCTATTGCATTTTGTCATGTTCTTCGAAGTACTTCAAGACGACCCTGAAGTCTTCCTACGAGACATTATGTGGGTCACCTGGAGTTGGGCCTGATGGTTTTGGTGCGGATCCAAGCCACACTTGCCTGAACCGGATGCATAGAATTCCAGTGAATTTCAACTGTTAGACGATGTCGGTCTCACATGGTGTCCCATGAATGGACGTTGGAGATCCATGGGGCTCATGTACATGCGAAGCATGCTTCTAATGTTTTCTCGGGTGCTAGTCAGGCCAACTAGATCCAAAGCTAGCATGAAAGCAAAAAAGGCCTCTTTACACGTTAGGTACTTTTCTATTTTTCACTTTTGTTGTGCAACGCATGTTACCTTTGTCATGCTTTTAATGTTTTCTCGGGTGCTAGTCAGGCCAAATAGGTCCAAAGCTAGCATGAAAGCAAAAAGGCCTCTTTACACGTTAGGTACTTTTCTATTTTTAACTTTGGTTGTGCAACACATGTTAACTTTGTTTGGTCTCGAATCTCGATAGATGGGCGTAATGGATTTGCATCTAACATCAAAAGTGATAGTTCGAAACTCAATGATCAAAACAACTTGATATCTTAGCCAAATCATTTTTTTTTTTCAAAAATCTCATATTATTGGCTTAGTGAATAAACGTTAAATTTGGATATGGCAGATTCCATCATAGCACCTCACATTCAGAAGAATCTCGCTAGCCATCCCATGCATGGAGCTTTACTAGATTCATGTGTGTGTATTGCTGATATATATATATATATATTTTATGTTAAATATTCTGAATCCTTTATTCTGTAAAAAAAGAAGCTAATACCTTTTTGGACTACTTGTTAAGGTTTTCAGGATTGTGAAGCAAGTCAATTACCCTTTTAATTTAGGATGATTTCAATCAAAATTAAAATACGACAGTTGTTCTATTCACAGCCTTAGAAGGTCTTCTCTGATAAGTGATCGTAATTACTAGGCATGATTGACTAATAATTTAGAGATTTACATTGCACCTTCATTTGTTATCATATAAGTTCTCACATATTAAGAAGGCGAGAACTTATATGACACTTTTTAAAGTAACCCAGGAAACAATATATATTGATAAATTTTAACACTGACTTTTTACCGTAATATGAGTATCAACACTCAAAATTAAATTTCTTACTTTAAACAACAACAAAAAACACTCAAAATTAAATCCTTTTCAATAAAGTGTGCTTAACCATTGCTCTTTGTCATGACATTCCTGGAGGAAGTTAATGGATTACTAAGCGCAATGCTTAGCATGGACTCTCCCAAATCCTACCAATCACAACTTGGTACTCAAATTATCTTACCTATTGGAGCCACCACTAATCGATTTTAGGTCAATTAGACACCCAAGTAAAATGCAGGAGTTCATTTTACTTCCATGAATCAAAAATTCATGGGTACGGACACTTGGTACCTTTTCTCTTTATTTTGAAAATGTTTTGCATGTAAACCGCTTATTATACTATACCACTAATATGTAAGATATGACCACCTGAGTATGCAAACAATGAGATAACATTCGATAATCAAAATCATGAATAGGGGCAAGTTACTACATTTGTGATTAAAAAGAATGCAGACGGAATGCATGCATGTTATGCATGATTTTGCATGAAATTCTAACTAATTAACATGCGGTCTATACTGTTTTTTTTTTTTTTTCATTTTTTATTATCATGCCTAATTTAACAAAAACAAGGATAAGTCCTAGAGTCTTATATTAAAAGGAAATTGACTTATATGCACTAGTCACTAAATGACAGGCAAGAATGATATGCATGTTAGGAGACTAAACAACTTTAAACTTACATGCAATCTACATAATTCTAATGACATTTTATTCGATTTTTTTAATGAAAATTATGGATTATCCTAAATTTATGTGTTGCGGAATATAGACAAGCGAATCGGATAAAATTAGTGAGAAGGAAGGAAAGGGAATCGGACACTGAATTTACATGGTTTGGTCCGAATATTGAAACCTACGTCCATAGGGAGAGCAATACAGAATGCCACTATAGAAACAAGCGATACACCGGAGATTACAATCACTTGAGCACTAAAACATACACTCAGTGTTTCCTAGCCCCAAATTACACTCAAATAACTCACACAGTGTTTAGCCCATCATGATTCCTAGTGAAACCTTACTTAAGGAATTAAACAAATTCTACTCACAAGAATTTAATTGTCTAAAACACTCGGGTATAATTTACAATGAGAAAATTCCTCTCTGCCGAGAGTTTCTGCCTTTTCTCCAAGAGGGCTCATGACTTCTCTCTCCAGCTCTACCTTGCTTCCCTTCTCTGATCATCCTTTTATAGAAGAAACAAGACATAAATGTGAACTCATCAGGCGCTCACAATCAGCACCAATGCCTAGGAGTGTGCATGGTCCGGGCAGGCAGTTCCCGACCTAAAACTGGGAACTGCCCACTAAGGACCGGCTCCAAAAAATTAGAACTGAGATCCACCCATTAGTTGCATGGATCCACTTGGGAACCGAACTGCCGGTCCAGTCCAGTTCCTAGGTGGATCAATGGAATTGGTCTCACAGTAATAATAATATCAACACCGGAGGGCCGAATAGTGAGACAACGAAAGGGATGGATGAACGGACCTACTGTTGTTGAGGGCGACGGCAATTTTCCAAAGGGCTGAATAAAGAAAGGGACGGATGAACGGACCTTCTGCTATCAAGGGCGACGACGATTTTCCGGATGGCTGAATAGAGAAAGGGATGGACAGACCTGCTGCTCTCAAGGTGGGCGAGTGGGTGGATCCGCCCATGGAACCGGGAACCGAACCCGTACCTACCGGTTCCCCTCCTCTCTCCGTCATCGTGGCGGTGAAGCTTGCTGGCGTTCCCCTGCCCCTCGACTCCTCCCTCCCTTCTAGGTCACCTCCGTTTATACTCTGCTCTAATGGGTATGCCGTCTTTCACTCTCGCTCTCGCGATTTGCTTTCTGGGTCCATTTCCCCACATTGTTTTTGGCTTTGTTCTTGCTCCGGCTTCGGGTATTGTTCCGTTCGTCTTTTGTGGTCACAATTCTGGTTTCTTCCCATTACGGCCTCCTAGGGTGATTGAGTGAATTTCTTTTTGGTTCAGTGTCCGGGGTGATAAAATCAAGATTGGAATCTGGTCTTAGGCTAGTGTGATATAATTGAGGAGTGCGCAAGATTCATTATCCCGTTCTTTCAGGCACCGATAAATACTTCCGGAATGAATCTTGAGTGTTCTAGTCTTAGCCATCCTATACATGGTTGAGTCGCATGTGATTATATGGAATGTGCTTTGGAAAGTTCACTATCTGGTGTAGAAGCGTACAATTATGTGTTGTTATCTTTTGCTGGAATTGTCTTTCATGATCGCATTTGACCTTAGGCATAAGTTACTCGGGACAGAATTTTTAATATTAAAAATTAATATATTATTTTAATATAATCAGTCTGGTCCGGTGGGTGGGTGGGTGGATCCGCCCATGGAACCGGGAACCGAGCTAGTACCCACCGATTCTCATAAATTGGAACCAGGAACAAGACCGGTTCTCTCAAGAACCATCGGTTTCGAGTGATTCTAGTCCGCTTCTGGGCGGTTTAGGCGGGTCCCGATTTTTTTGCACACCCCTACTAACGCCCGCCAAAATTTATGGGCACGCATGCACACTTTGCATGGGAACGCATTTAATGAGGCAGAAAAGATGCGCCCATAATCTTTGAAGATAATCATAAAAAAAAGGATGCCCGCCGTCTTCCAAGATCATGTCCATGATGTTCAACTCCTTCAATTAATGTTTTACTCTTTCTTTCCTTTTGTCGGCTTCAGCTGAATGAAATAGCAAAGGAAAGAAAGAAGGAGACAAAACAAGCCCACAACTTTTCAATTTGGCCTTAGTCTTCAACGTCCATTTATCGCCATGCATGCACATCCATGTGCATGCGATTAAAGAGGTCGAAAAAATGGACTTGGGAGGCGTGCACATCTTTGACAAATATACACATGTGCAGAGGGCGTTCATGCTTTGCTTCTTTATTGTCAATTTGCACCGGACTTTGATCAACAAATGCTCCTTGTGTGCATCGAATCTCATATTGAGCTCAAATTTGAGATATAATTTTAACAATATGTACTCTAATTAACATGTGTTGGTCTAAATTAAAAAATAAATTAAATCATGGATGCGCTCTAAACTCTAGACATGTATGAGACAATGACATGCAATAACGATGCATTGAAATCCAAGTTATGATTAGAAATAACCACATCATTAACAACATGCTAAATTGGATCAACTATAGCAAGCCACGCAAAACGATACTAGGATTCGATCTTAGTTTCTAAAGGTCCAAAAGCCAATATGCCTTGGTCAATATAGGGAACAATTGAATAGAACCGAATCGAGCCAATTCATTATGGAAGGTTAGACAACAACTCATATACCTACACAAACCAATTAAGGTCAGTCAAAGTAAACCACAAGCGAGGCGAGGACAGCTGATTGGGGGATTCATATAGATATGGGTGAGCAGCCACACTTCCTCAGTGAAGATTTCGTTGGAAAAGCCTGCAAGAACAAATGAATACTCGGCATGAGTTTACGGAACTATTGGGAAACTCGTCGAGTTACTAGTAGAATTAGAATTTGCTGGAAATTCCACTGGTGTCACAAGGCTAGCTAGGAAATCTTGATGATTGCGATGGGGCTGATCACGACTGATCAAGAATGTTGAGACTGTCGGTAGAGGCTCCAGAGGGTCGAGGAAGTGTGCTCGATGAAGTCTGGTGCGGCTCAGGCTTGCTTGGCGCTGCCGCGTCAATGGTTGCATCGACGGCGCTCCATCTTGCAATGACCTCTTGGGAATATGTTGAGCATTGTCGAGAGAAGATATCGCGAGAATGCTTGCGGAATGAGACGAAGATGTGAATCTTCAAGAAGTCCTCCTCCAGAGCTTAATCTAGACAAGAGCTTAATCTAGACAAGAAAAGTAAACACATTTGGAATAGTTCGAATAGCCAAATAAAATAGCGCACAATCAAGCTAAAGAAAAATACGTTCGACTTAGCTTAAAGATTTTAGCATTCATGAAACAGGATGCAAGCAGGACGTCAAGAAGATCTGGATCACTGCCGAGATCGTCTTAGTTGCTCCAGCAGTCATTGGTTGTTTGCTGGATTGAGAAAAAAATATTGATGGATCCAAAGGGAGATCTGGAGAACCGAATGTCAGTCCTAGACGAGACAGTTACGGACGTCCAAGCGTTGATGGACGACCTAAATCAGACCGTCGAAGGAGGAAGCCAATAGGAAGGAGTTCTTGGCCGAAGTGTAAGAACTCAAGGCCGGCATGGGAGAGCTCCATGTCGAGATGCTGGGATCCCTCACAAACGAGCTACAGCAACGGGACAAGACCTGGGATGCTGCAATAGTGGCCATGCGTGTGGAGATGGCCGAGCTGAAAAGCAAGCTCGCCAAGCTTGAAGCTGCACGCGTGAACGAGTGGTCACAGTGCATGCAAATTCATGAACCGAAGCACCCAAGCCGAGAGAATTCAAGGACTCACGGGTGGCCAAGGATGTGGATAACTTCGTGTGGTGCATGAAACGATACTTCCAGGCCATGAGAATCAACGACGACGCGTCTCGGGTAAACACCGCATCAATGTATTTAGTTGATAACGCTTTGTTGTGGTGGTGTCATCGGTCGGATGATAGGTGCGGCGATCAATTTGTGCACGGGAGACCAACCCCTCCTTTAGAGCTTCTAAGTAATATACTTTTTCTATCCTAGAACTCCTAGCACTAACCGTCCTGACGCCATTCCCACGGACCAGTTATGTTCATCATTTTTGCGTTCTCACTCTTCACTCGATAACCCCAAGCTTCACTCCCAAGGGTTCACGGGTACAGGAGAATCATGGACCGTGTCAAACTCCCCCACTTAATTCCGCAACGCCCTCGTTGCAGGCTGTTCTGTTGCTTCCCTGCGTTTTCCTAACCATCAATGCCACTCCCTAGGATTTATATAGATGGCAACGCTCACCCAACAGAACAGGTCACTCCATTCCATTACTTGCTTCTCTCGATCAGAATTGTTCGCGAATCTCCAATCACTTGTGCTTCTTGACAAGTGTGGCACCCCTAGTCAACTGCACCCCTATGGTAGCACCTTCTTTCGCCTACTAAACTCCTCCTAATCTCAGCAAGCCAACAGAGGGTCCCCTTGGTGGAAATGTGATTGCAAACCTCCTCTTAAGATTCTCCTATTGATCTAGGAACATTATCCCCATTCAGCGAGCAATTCGATTCCTTCCTATACCCCATTGCCATCCCAAAAGCTAGATGAGAGCTGCAAGTTGTCTAAGCCCCCTCTGGCCCTGGCGATCACTCTCTGCCTTCATAGGACTGGGAAGACCACAGGCTTTTCCTTGAATCACCCACCTACTGAAGGGATCCCTGCTCTAATATCATTTGTGATGGGTTGGTAGATTCTTTGGCCGTACACCAACTTGTGCGGCACCTGGCGAGTGGAAGTCGCTAGGCCAGCCTTCCTTCTATAGTTGTTCTAATGAACAATACAATGAATAGCTCTTTTAAATGAGATCATACTATGCTCAGCTTTACTCGGGCGTTTAGTTCATCGAGCGAGACAGTAGCCCTCTTTAGGCTTAACAACCGGTTTAGGCCTACCATGGCCTTATCAGGAGTGACATCAGCTCTCGACTAGTTTGTGCACAAGAGGCCAACCCCACCTTCAGAGCTCCTAAGTAATATACTCCTTCTATCCTATAACTCCTAGCACCAACCGTCCTGACGTCACTCCCATAGACCACTTGTGTTCATCCTCTCTGTGTTCTCATTCTTCACTTGATAACCTCACGCTTCACTCCCAAGAGTTCACGGGTATGGGAGAATGTCTCTCTATTGCAAACTCAATTCTCCTTATCCCCTCTTTGTGGTGTCTCAAGTTTGGACTTGTGCATGAATTCTCATAAAGAGAGAAAAAAAAATATGGTAGTGGGATGTTGATGTAGAATAGGCATGGAAGCCCATGGTGACCGGGAAATTGAACCTGGACAACAAGCGAAAACATGAAAATAATTTAAATAGTGAGATAGAATTGTACACAATCAAATTAAAAAATGCTTGACTTAGCTTTGCAATTGCCGTCAATGTCCATAAAGTATGATGAATGTGGGACATCGTCAAGAGGACTGCACCATCGTCCGTGAAGAAGAGTCAAGGATTGCAATGAAATGATGATGACTAGGTGATGACAATCATAGTAGTCATGGATATCATTTGAAAGCTTTCTAGATAGTGGATATGAGATCCCTTGAATCCCCATGCGTGCCTCCCTTTTATAGCAAAAAGTCTCCCACATATTGTTGGAAAGTTTGGATCCGTGGAGCCGATTGATATTCTTGGGGAATTGCTGAGTTTTGGCTTTGATTTGTCACCAAAAATTGATTGTGAATCTCTCTAATCTACTTCTAAATCAGCGCTCATAAACTTTTGGTTTCATTTTCTGCTTCTACTTGTATTGCCTTGAACATGTCCACATTCACTCATCTCCATGCACAATTCCTCGGCCAGCTTGATTCTTCCATCTAATTTCCTCTCTCTATTCGGCTTTTCTTGCGTGAATGCACAAATATGGCCAAGTGGGTGTTTATATAACTGGAACAATCCCATCAATTCTCTCTCACCATTTTATGACCAGCTCATTTTGTAATTTCCAGCAACTCACACTTTCCACAAATGCCTTGATTTTTTTCCTCCATTTTTTCTCTCAATTGCTGCGCTTTCTTTTTCCTTCAACCGATAGCTCATCATTTATCCCATGAATTCCTCCATTAGCTGGCCGAAATTAATTGGAGAGAAGATTTCTGTGATTAATTTGTTTCCTACTTGTGGAAATTGTGACCCCTAAGCATCCAACTGATTTCCTTCCGAATTTCCTATCTTTCTTTGCGTGTGCAATTTATCAATCCCCCTCCTCATGTCATGGGCGAGATTCATAGTCCGTCATTAGGCTAAATAGTTTTGTAAGGATTTTTGCTAATCAATATAACATCGACTGAAGGTATTCCCTTGTAAGCATGATGATGTTAATTCAAATGAAAATTATTGGATGTGGACATAAATAAATGCCATCTAAAATTATGGGATGCCAATTTTGCTTAGGGGTTGGGTTGATCCCTAAATTTTTATGCATTAAATGACTATACATGAGGCCAAAATTTAGGTGTCAACACTCTTGAGAACTCATTAACAATATTAATATGTTTATTTAGGGTCATGTCTACACGTCTTCTGCAACCGAGTACTCACCATAAAAATCCAATAAGAACCCCACAACCAGAAAATTTTCTCTATACAAGCAATTCTGTATGTAGTTGACACGTGCTTATTGTGACATCCCGGATTTTCAACCCTGTTTTCTATTGACGCGCCTATAGGGCTATTATTAGAACTTATCACTCTTGAGATAACTAGACTATTTGGGGAAACCATTATGGAATTTTAAGGCAAGAGACTTGAGAATTCGACCAGGAATCGACTTCTCGACCGTGCTCATCTTTAATGGCCATTACGGCACAGTTTAAAACCGATTTGAAATCAGAGATAGACTGGTTTGACAGAGATGTGTGGCTAATCGTGAGTGACACCACTAAATTGGGAACTTCTCATTAGTCGGCACTAGACTGATTTTCTTATTGTTTTGGTACCCTGTGTCCGTAGTTGGATCCTCAAGATTTTTACGACAACCGGGAGTCGCCAATGTGTCGAGTGGGTTCATAGTGACTCAAAGAAAATTGACTATTGGTCATTTGCACTAAAATTTTCTGAAAGTTACCCAGTATTCTAAGTCACGCTAAAAACGTGTCAAGTTGAAATTAACTGTGAATTCAAGTTCGATTTCAGAAATTGAAGTTTCTTTCACGTCACAATAAATTATAGGAGTGTCGACTTAGTCTCAGAAGATTTTTCTAAAACTCGAGACTTTTTGAGAAATAGTCGTCATAGGATCATTTTTGTGCAAAAAAAGCTGAGGATCGCTTTTGATAGAAAAATTGGGAAGCATGATGGATATATGGACGAGGAAAAATATCGATTTGATCAATGGATGATCAATTGAATTTATTAGGACTAAATGAGATTGAATCAAGTGAGTGTGGAGTCCAATTGGAGGAAATGGCTTGCAAATTCGTAGCTCATCCATGCCCTAGCCAAATTGGACCATCTCAAGGTTATAAAGGTGAACTTTGGTGGGCTATTGTGAGCCAAGGAATAACACTTGGCTAAGGTGACTTTGGAAGATATTTTGTGTGGAAAACTTTGGCTAAGGGGACCATCTCCCTCATCCCTATCCTCTCCCTTTCTCTCTCTTATCCACTAGCCAAACCCTCCTCTCCCCTCTTCATTTTCGACCAGCAACCAAAGGAGAAGAAGTTGTAACTTGTCGCACACTTGGAGCCATCGCCACCGCATGCCGTCACCGGTTTCGCGAACCACCGCCTGCTCGCATTGCAGCCCACACGCCCGACCGCCCTTGCTCGCCTGTCATGCCAGCCCCAGCTGCTATTTCAAATCTGTGGGAGCTCAACCAGAGCTGTTCCGGCCCCGTTCAGCTGCTAGTTTGCCTAGTTTGGACTCAAGACCATCTCTGTTGCCCTTCCTCAAGCTTTGCCACCTTAACCAACCTTATTTCCCCTTGTTTTATAGCTCAAAACAGAAGATTGCTAGTGGGTTTCTAGCAGGCCTTTAGGCCCGTTTTGAGGTGTTTCCGAGCCTTGGATCCTAGGCCTGCTTTGAAGAAAAACGTCCCTCGCAACGTTCCCGACGTTTCGATCTGAACAAATTATTAAACGGGTCAGTTATACTCACTAATAACTGCTTAGTAAACTAACGATGCTTAGGGATTGATTAGATTTAATTAAGTGCAATTAGGTGATTATATTAGTTTAAATTAATTAAGTTAGCGACTTACTAATGCATGTTAGGTAGTAAGATATAGTCATTAGCAAGTAGAAAGGTTTGGTTATTTATTGAACAAATCTCGATAATTTTCCGGGCTCGTCTCGGCTTCCAATTAGGCATTACGGGCATAAAATGGATTTATTGCTATTTAATAATTAATTTTCGAAATTATTTATTTATTTATTTATTTTTCGAAATTTCAACCAGGATGGTTGGTGATCAGAATTTTATCCTGATTATCATGGTGTAGTCCATTTATTTAATTGAGCCTTATTTTGTGTTGAATTGAATTATTTGTGAATTTAGGATTTATTCCTAAATTAAATAATTTTGGGAAATTAATTGAAAAATAACCGAGCATCTATTGATAATGCCAAAAATGTTTTGGTAGATTACAGAAAATGGTGGGGTTTATCAAAAGGAAAATATTATATTTTGGCTAAAGCCGATCGTGTACCTACACACAATATTTTTTATGGGTATGACAA
This sequence comes from Eucalyptus cladocalyx, assembly GCA_017140615.1. NCBI lineage: Eukaryota > Viridiplantae > Streptophyta > Magnoliopsida > Myrtales > Myrtaceae > Eucalyptus > Eucalyptus cladocalyx. The sequence goes on along the minus strand of CM029524.1, from coordinate 9,984,774 downwards.
AAGTTGAGAAAGAATGCTGTATGACATGGCTCGGTGACTAGATAGGTCGCCTTGGCGAATAGGTCACCTTAAAGAATGCATGTGAATTGTGGATTATATACATCACCTGGAAAAGGCACGTGGCTTAGCGATTAGTACGTCATCTTGGCGAATATGTCACCTTAGAGAATGCACGCGGCTCGGTGATTTGAAATATCGTCTTAAAGAATGCACGTGGCTCGGTAATTAGTACGTCACCTTGGTAAATAAGTCGCCTTAGAGAATGCACGGGGCTCGGTGATTAGTATGTTGCCTTGGCGAATAAGTCGCCTTAAAGAATGCATGGGGCTCAGTGATTAGTACCTCACCTTGGCAAATAAGTCACCTTAGAGAATGCATGTGGCTCGGTGATCAAGTATGTCACCTTGGCAAATAGGTCACCTTAGAGAATGCACATGGCTCGGTGACTAGGTACATTATCTGAAAAATGTATAGTATGGATTGAGATGACCCGGGAAGGGTCATGTTGACATGTAATCGACTAGGTCGATTGATTGAGGTATTGATCCGTCATAATATGATTGGGTGCCTATTTGAACTATGCTAATATGTAGGTGGAATCTGAGGCCAAGATAAATCCTTACTCGTGTGTGCATAGGCAGCCCATAATGTATTGGTTTCCTAATCGGGTCTTAGGAGGGTAGAATTCGTGGAGACATTGTCTTATTGATTATTGTATAACCATCTCAAGCCCCTAGATGGCAGCACCTCCACCTCCTCGACCTCCCATGCATTTTGGCATCCCTGAAGAGGTCACAGAGATAGCATATTATTTCCATATCCACCCTCACCCTAAAGGACTAGAGTATGTTTTGGTTAAGTCGACCGTTTGGGTTGACGTGGGTCAGGATGCCTTGAGACCTCATGAGTTCTGATCATGGTACTGTCATTACTATGATGGGCGAAGAGAATGTCCTATCCCAAAGAGTGATGTACCTAGGTTTGTGCTAGAGGAAGCGTTCGGGGAAGGAATGGTAGACCATCAGGACGGGTTGGTAATGGATGCTAATAATCCTCAGGAAGAGGACAATGCTCATACTCCCGTGTACTCAGCTGATGGTGCTAACTGGAGCAAAGAAGAAGGGGAGATAATCGAGCAAGAGGAATGACCGGAGGAGGATTAGGAGTGGGAATGGCCAGAGGAGGAACCTGCAGAGGGGGAACCTGAAGAAGAGGAGCCCGAAGAAGAGGAGTCTGAGGAGGACCCTGAAGAAAATGACAAAGAGGATGACCTCGAGGAGGATCCTGAGTACGACTCGGATGAGGACTAAGATCTCATCCTATTTTTGCAAACCCTAAGTTGTGAACTGATATATGATAGATCAAACTTCTGTAAATAGTATTGTAATATATACTATGTGGTTTGCCTTGTATAAAAGTGTAGTTGTGATTTTTCAGTTGTGAAAATTATAGTCCTACTTTTCTATCACATTGTCTTATTGTCTTATTAAAATGAATGGATCGGCGATGCGTCCTAGGATGTCGCTATTATATCAACCAGATGAGGGATGGGCACGCATTTGAGGATCAGGGCGTGACATCTCATTTAAGTGGTATTAGAGCAAAGTTCAAGATTGGAGTGATAAGGAGCAATGGTTAATGGGATAGTAGTAGGAAAGACCTTCAAATTCATGCTGGTGCATGTCTGTATTAACTAAGTGCTAGAATTGCTTGTTGTTTGAATCGATTTGTTTCTAATTCGGTGTTGAATTGGAAGCAGGTGTGAGTAGATTAAAGCTACACAATGAGCGATTAGGAGCCAAGAACTCTTGTCAAGAGGGCCAATAGGGCCGTGACTCAGGGTAGAGCATCAACCAAGATCAGTACCCGAGGCAGAGGTAGGGCATAAGCTTAGGCCAGTGCAAGTGGAGAAGCACCAACTCTTGTCGGTGATGGGGTAAAAGCCACTGGTGATCCCAGTATAGATGTCGAAGCTGCCGCTCAAGCCGCTGCTACTACTGTTGTAGCCGCTACTGCTGAAGTCGCCCCTGCTGCCGTACCTACTGTTGCACCTGTCACCGCACATGTAAAAGGTCCGCCAGGAATAGTGGTTGCTGAAAGACCAATTCACAAGCTGGTGGAACAATTCTTGACGCTGAATCCGCCTTAGTTCACTGGGACAAGAGACCCCGAAGTTGCTGCTTCGTGGATTCAAAAGTTGGAAAAAGCTTTTGCACTACTAATGTGCAATGAAACCAAGAAAGTAGTCCTTGCAAGTTACCAACTAGAGGGAGTTACAAATACATGGTGGAGGACTACCCAAGGAGCAATATTTCCAGAATGTGTCCTTCCAAAGTGGAACGCCTCGTTAGAGGCCTTCAATGATAAATATTTCTCAGAGACTGCTAGAGAGGTGAAGATGGCAGAGTTTCAATGTCTTCGCCAAGGTTCCCTCACCGTTAATCAATATGAGGCGAAATTTGCTGAACTTTCGCAGTATGCTCCCAAACTGATAGAGATTCGGTAAACCGAGTGAGAAGGTTTCGGGATGGATTTAAGCCGGACTTAAGAAGCATACTGGTTTCTCTGGATTTGAGGACTTACAATGACATTTATGGGAGAGCCCAAAAGATCGAGAAAGATCAGAACGAGAGAGCTGCCTCATCTGGATCGAGGTTCGGCTCCCATAGGGACAATATTCGCCAAGGAAAGAGGTCTATGCCCGGAAACGGATTCCAAGGCCCGCCTAGCAAGAAGGGTGGATTTAATAGGTCGATGCCCAATAAGAATGAATCGTGTCGCTTTTGTGGAAGACAACACGGGTTAGCACCATGCTCATCAAGGTCAGGTGTGTGCTTTGAGTGTGGCCAGTAGGGCCACATAGCCAGAAATTGTCCCAAGAAGCTAAGGGGACAACCGCAGCTACTGCTACCAACGCAAATGGGACAGATCCGAGGGTATGCCCCTTAGAATGTGCCATAGGTAGGACAGCTGAGACCTCCGATTCATGGCACCATGTACGCGATTACACAGGATCAAGCAGAAGCTACGCCTGATGTGATAACAGGTATGGTTTCGCTCAACGACCATCCTGTTTATGCTTTGTTTGATCCGGAGCAACCCATTCTTTCATTGCCAAACAGTATGTTAAGTTGAAAGGAGTCAGTCATATATTATTAGAGTCAGCAATTTGCATATCTACACCCTTGAAAGATAAAGTCATTGCTGATTTGGGTTGTTCCGGGTGCAAGTTATTGATTGGTGAGCGAGTGGGGAAAATAGATTTATTAGTTCTAGCTATGTATGACTTTGATTTAATTATTGGCATGGACTGGCTCACCAAGCAAAGAGCTAAAATGGACTGCTATCGCAAAGCGATTCAGTTTGACCCGTTAGGGGGTGAGAGCTTCGAGTTTGTAGGAAGTAGAGGAGGACCTTCGATTGTCCTAATCTCGTTGCTAGAGGCAACTCATTTGTTGGACGAGGGTTGCCAAGGTTACTTGGCAACTATCGTGGATACGATAGTGGAGGAATTGAAAATGGAAGATATTTCAGTCGTGCAAAAATTTCTAGATGTCTTTCCAAAAGAATTGCCAAGACTACCGCCAAAAAAAAAAAAGAATGAGTTTGTAATTGAGTGAGCACCTGGGACGGAACCAATCTCTAAGGCTCTTTACAGGATGGCGTTATCTAAGTTAAAAGAACTGAAGGTGCAGATGCAAGAATTATTGGATAAAGGATTTATTCGTCCTAGTGCATCACCTTGGGGAGCACGAGTTATGTTTGTAAAGAAGAAAGATGGTTCATTGCGCCTATGCATCGATTATCGACAAATTAATCAAGTGACAATAATGAATAAGTATCCCTGCCCAAGGATCGATGACTTGTTTGATCAGTTGCAAGGAGCGTCAATATTGTCAAAAATTGACTTAAGGACAGGATATCATTAGCTGAGAATTAGAAAGGAGGACATTCCTAAGTCAGCATTTCATACGTGATATGGTCACTATGAGTTCACAGTGATGCCATTCGGGTTGACGAATGCTCCAGCTACCTTTATGGATTTGATGGACAAGGTATTCAAAGAATACCTTGATCAATTTGTGATCGTGTTCATCGATGATATCCTAGCGTACTCAAGAAGTGATGAAGAGCGCGAGAATCACTTGAGATTGGTACTGGAGAAGCTAAGGGTCCATCAGTTGTACGCTAAGTTTAGCAAGTGTGAGTTTTGGTTGACTCGTGTTGCTTTCTTAGGACATGTGATCTTAGGTGAAGGAATTTCAGTGGACCCGAGCAAGATAAAGCCATGATCAATTGGCCAAGACCGACTACAGTAACAAAAATAAGAAGTTTCCTGGGTTTGGTAGGTTATTACAGACGGTTTTGTGGAAAGGTTCTCATCTTTGGCATCGCCTTTGACAAAACTCCTAAAGAAGGAAGAAAAATTTGTATGGATAGACAAGTGCGAGGGTAGTTTCCAAGAGCTGAAGGAAAAGCTGACTACCGCACCCGTACTGACAATTCCATCTAGTCCCGGAGGTTTCGAGATCTATAGTGATGCGTTATTTAAAGGGTTGAGTTGTGTGTTAATGCAATATGATAGGGTTGTTGCATACGCTTCTCGATAGTTGAGACCTCATGAGCAGAATTATTCGATGCATGACTTAGAGCTCGCGGGAATTATCTTTGCCTTGAAGATTTGGAGACATTATCTGTGTGGAGAAAGATTCCAGATCTTCACGGACCATCGAGTCTCAAATATTTGTTCTCTCAGAAGGACTTGAACATGAGACAATGCAGATAGATGGAATTACTGAAAGACTACGACTGTGATATTCTATATCACCCAAGAAAGGCAAACAAAGTCACCGATGCTTTCAGTCGAAAGTCTTCAGTAGCTCACATACTGATTAAGGAGTGGAACTTAATCGAGAGAGCTCAAGATTCGGTCTTCAAGTTTGAGGTAAGCCACCTTTCAAGTCTTATGGCCACCCTCAGAATTGAATCGAATGTCCAAGTCAGAATCAAGTCACTCCAACCGACAGATCCGGATGTACAAAAGATTCTTCAAGAGGACACTAAGAAAAGAAATGCTGACTTTCAGATCTCTGATGATGGAACACTAAGGTTCTAAGGATGTTTGGTTGTACCTGACAATGTAGAGCTTAGAGAAGATATTTTATCTGAAGCACATCATAGCAATTACAACATTCATCCTAGAAGCACTAAGATGTATTAGAATTTGCGTCAACACTATTGGTGGTTAGGTATGAAGGCAGACATTGCCAAGCATGTCGCCAAGTGTTTGACATGTCAGCAAGTAAAAGCCCAACATTGCAAGCTAGGAGGACTTCTACAATCTCTCGTGATCCTAGAGTGGAAATGGGAGCATATCATGATGGATTTCGTGACTGGACTACCGAGGAGTCAAAGAGGAAATGATTCAATTTGGGTGGTAGTCAATAGACTGACAAAGTTGGCTCACTTCATTGTAGTTTGAAAAGACCTCAGTCTGGATAGACACGCAAACCTGTACGTGCGTTAGGTAGTTCAAATGCATGGGGTGCCGGTGACGATAATGTTAGATAAAGACCCAAGATTTATAGCTGCGTTTTGGAAGAGCTTGCAAAGTGCTTTAGGTACAAAGCTTCAGTACAGTACTACGTATCATCCTCAGACAGATGGTCAATCTGAGAGAACGATTAAACCCTTGAGGACATGCCGAGAGCTTGTGTACTAGACTTCAAAGGAAGTTGGGAAGATCAACTTTACTTGGTGGAATTTGCCTACAACAACAGTTATCAACAGAGTATCCAGATGGCTCCATTTGAAGCGTTGTATGGCAGAGTGTGCAGGACACCAGTGTGTTGGGATGAAGTTGAGGAAAGGAAGATAACAGGCCCAGAGTTGGTCCAGTAGTCAATGGATGCCGTGGCATTAATCAGAGGCAGATTAAAGACCGCACAGAGGAGACAGAAAAGTTACGCAGACAAGCGTCGAAGGCTTTTAGAATTCCAAGTTGATGATCACGTTTTTCTAAAGGTGCCACCAATGAGGGGAACTTCACACTTTAGAAACAAAGGAAAACTGAGTCTAAAGTACGTAGGTCCATTCGAAATTCTTGAGAGAATTGGGAACCTAGTGTATCATCTTATGTTGCCGCCAAGATTGGCGCAAGTATATGATGTCTTTCATATGTTGATGTTAAGGAATTATGAGCCTAACTCGACATACGTGCTCAATTTTGAAGAATTAAACGTGGATGACCGTGTGTCATATGTGGAAAGCCCGACATAGATTGTGGACAGAAAAGAACAAGTGTTGTGTACAAAGACCATTCCGTTGGTCAAAGTGGTCTAGCAACACTACGGTACGGAAGGAGCAACATGGGAGACTGAAGAGTCGATGAGAGAATTGTACCCCCACCGTTTTGCTTAGATTTTTTTAAAGGTTTAAATTTCGAGAACGAAATTTTTATAAGAGGGGAACAATTGTGACATCCCAGATTCTCAACCATGTTTTCTACTGAATAAATTGGGCATTTCATTGACACGCCTGTAAGGCTATTCTCAAAGCTGATCATTCTCGAGATAACTAGACTATCTAGGGAAACCATTAAGGAATTTTAAGGCAAAGGACTTGAGAATTCGATTAGGAATTGACTTCTTGACCGTGCTCATCTTTAGAGGCATTACGGCACAGTTAAAAATCGATTTGAAATCAGAGATAGACTAGTTCGACAGTGATGTGTGGCTAATCATGGGCGCATCACTAAATTGAGAAATTCTCGTCAGCCAGCACTAGACTGATTTTCTTATTGTTTTGGTACCCTGTGTCCAAAGTTGGATCGTCGAGATTTTCACGACAACCGAGAGTTGCTAATGTGTCGAGTGGGTTCATAGTGGCTTGAAGAAAATCGACCACGGGTCATTTGCACTAAAATTTTCTAAAAGTTACCTAGTAGTCTAAGTCACGCTAAAAACACGCCAAGTTAAAATTAACTGTGAATTCAAGTCTAATTTCAGAAATTAAAGTTTTTGTCATGTCACAATAAATATAGGAGTGTCCACTCAATCTCAGAAGATTTTACTAAAACCCGAGACTTTATGGGAAAAAGTCGTCGTAGGATCATTTTTGTGCAGAAAAAGCCAAGGATCGCTTTTGTTAGCAAACTTGGGAAGCATGATGGATATATGGGCGATGAAAAATATTGATTTGATCGATGGATGATCAATTGAATTTATTAGGACTAAATGAGATTGAATCAAGTGAATGTGGAGTCCAATTGGAGGAAATGGCTTGCAAATTCGTAGCTCATCCATGCCCTAGCCAAATTGGACCATCTCAAGGTTATAAATGTGAACTTTGGTGGTCTATTGTGAGCCAAGGAATAACACTTGGCTAAGGTGACTTTGGAAGATATTTTGTGTGGAAAACTTTGGCGAAGGGGACCCATCTCCCTCATCTCTCTCCTCTCCCTCTCTCTCACTTATCCACTGGCCAAACCCTCTTCTCCCCTCTCCATTTTGAACCAACAACCAAAGGAGAAGAAGCTGCAACTTGTCGCATGCCTGGAGCCATCGCCGCCACACACTGTCGCCAGTTTCACGAACCACCGTCCGCTTGCATCGAAGCCCGCATGCCCGACCACCCTTGCTCGCCTCTCACGCCAACCCCAGCTGCTATTTCAGATATGTGGGTGCTCAGCCAGTGCTGTTTCGGCCCCGTTTAGCCATCGGTTTGCCCGGTTTGGGCCCGAGACCATCTTTATTGCCCTTCCTTAAGCTTTGCCGCCCTAACCAACCTTTTTTCCCCCTGTTTTGCAGCTCAAAACAGAAGGTTGCTAGTGGGTTTCCAGGAGGCCTTTAGGCCCGTTTTGAGGTGTTTCCAAGCCTTGGATCCTAGGCCCGCTTTGGAGAAAAACGTCCCTTGTGACATTCCCAACGTTTCGATCCGAACGGATTGTTAAACGGGTGAGTTTTACTCACTAATCACCACTTAGTAGACTAATGATGCTTAGGGGTTGATTAGATTTAATAAAGTGCAATTAGGTGGTTAGATTAGTTTAGATTAATTAAATTAGGGACTTACTAATGCATGTTCGGTGGTTAGACATAGTTATTAGCAAGTAGAAAGGTTCGGTTATTTATTGAACAAGTCTCGGTAATTTTCCGAGCTCCTCTCGGCTTCCAATTAGGCATTATGGGCCTAAATTGGATTTATTGCTATATAATAATTAATTTTTGAATTAATTTATTTATTTATTTTTCGAAAATTCAATCGGGATGGCCGGTGACCGGGATTTTATGCTGATTATTATGGTGCAGCCCATTTATTTAATTGAGCTTTATTTTGTGCTGAATTGAATTATTTGTGAATTTAGGATTTACTCATAAATTAAATAATTTTGGGAAATTTATTGAAAAATAACCAGGCATCGGTTGATAATGCCAAAATTGTTTTGGTAGACTACAAAAAATGGTGGGGTTTATAGAAATGAAAATATTATATTTTGGCTAAGGCCGACCGTGTATCCTTACACGATATTTTTGTTGAGTATGACAAAAGTTGAGAAAGAATATTGTCTAATGTGGCTCGGTGACTAGATAGGTCGCCTTAGAGAATGCACGTGAATTGTGAATTATATACATCACCTGGAAAAGGCACGTGGCTCGGTGATTTGGAAAATCGCCTTAGAGAATGCACGTGGCTCGGTGATTAGTACGTCGCCTTGGCGAATAAGTCGCCTTACAGAAGGCACGGGGCTCGGTGATTAGTAGGTCGCCTTGGCGAATAAGTCGCTTGAGAGAATGCACGTGGCTCAATGATCAAGTATGTCACCTTGGCGAATAGGTCGCCTTAGAGAATGCACGTGGCTCGGTGATTAGGTACATTATCTAAAAAATGTATAGTATGGGTTGAGATGGCCGGGGAAATGTCATGTTGATATGCAATCGACTAGGTCGATTGATCGAGGTATCAATCCGTGATAATATGATTGGGTGCCTATTTGAACTGTGCTAATATGCAAGTGGAATTTGAGGCCAAGGTAAATACTCTAACCTGTGTGTGCATAGGCAGCCCATAGTGTATTGGTTTCCTAATTGGGTCTTAGGAGGGTAGAACTCACGGAGACGTTGTCTCATTAGTTATTGTATAACCATCTTAGGCCCCTAGATGGTAGCAACTCCACCTCTTTGACCTCCCATGCATTTTGGCATCCCTGAAGAGGTCACAGAGATAGCATACCACTTCCATATCCACCCTCACCCCGAAGGACTGGAGTATGTTTTGGTTAAGTCGACCGTTTGGGTTGACGTGGGTTAGGATGCCTTGAGACCTCATGAGTTCCGATCATGGTACCGTCATTACTATGATGGGCGAAGAGAAGGTCCTATCCCAGAGAGTGATGTACCTAGGTTTGTGCTAGAGGAAGCGTTCGGGGAAGGAACGGCAGACTATCAAGACGGGTCAGTAGTGAATGCTAATAATCCTTAGGAATAGGACAATGCTCATACTCCAGTGTACTCAGTCGATGGTGCTAACTAGAGCGAAGAAGAATGGGAGATAGTTGAGCAAAAGGAATGACCGGAGGAGGATTAGGAGTGGGAATGGCCAGAGGAGGAACCTACAAAGGGGGAACCTGAAGAAGAGGAGCCTGAAGAGGAGAAGTCTGAGGAGGACCCTCAAGAAAACGACGAAGAGGATGACCTTGAGGAGGATCCTGAGTACGACCCGGATGAGGACTGAGATCTCATCCTATTTTGCAAACCCTAAGTTGTGAACTGATATATGATAGATTAAATTTCTGTAAATAGTATTGTAATATATACTATGTGGTTTGCCTTGTATAAAAGTGTGGTTGTGATTTTTCAGTTGTGAAAATTATAGTCCTACTTTTCTATCCCATTTTCTTATTGTCTGGGGATTTATTTATATGCTTCTGCATGCGTATTAAAATGAATGGGTCAGCAATGCGTCCTAGGACGTTGCTATTATATCAACTAGGTGAGGGATAGGCACGCGTTCGAGGATCGGGGTGTGACACTTATTTTCCTACTAGATAATTAATGAGCTGAAAAAATTATGAGAATAATAGGAATGACATGCATGAGAATGGAGAGGGAGTGTCGCGTTTTAAACCATTGACTAGTCTTCTGAGACCAAAGTAAAGTCACCGTTTTTCCGATTTATTTAAACTACTATTAAAGTACCAACAATTTATTTATCAAAAATTACTTCACAAAATTATGCGGCATCATGCATTATTGGGGTCGATAATTGCTGAAAGAATGAGAACCGGGACAAAGTGGGCCTTCGTTTAATTATCCAGCAATTACGTGCTACATTATCTAACAAGCATAGTTTTGACCAAAAAAAAAATCTAGCAAGCATGGTTCGCTATATTTTTTCCAAAAAAAAAAACATGTCGGACACTGCCAATACAATACACGGCAATATAAAGGAAAATTTACACAAGCAGCCTCATCCATTTTCAATTTAAGGATCATAACTACCAACTCTTTAAAATCCATGGGGTATGCAATTGCTTGTATTAAATTTTGTTTACATTGACTGTATATGCTATAATTACTCTCTATTTTATCCAATATAGCATTTCTTATCTTGCAATTGTACTTGTGCATAAAAAAAATTAGTATTATTGTACATCACGATAGCATTACTGTGATAATATTATTTGACAAATAAAGTGGGAGGAAAGGTCGTCCAGCAGTGATGACTCCCTCTAAGCGTTACCATAAGAATTTCATACACACAATATAATGTTCTATTTGAAATATTGCTGATTTGAGCGCACCTAACACAATATAATATTCTATTTGAAATATTGGTAATTTGAGCGCACCTATCACCATAAGCTTACCACAATATAATGAGAGCATAATCAAGATAATCCAATATCATGGCGTAGTCAAACATATGCAACAAAGGAATTAAGGTTTCTTGAGGTCAAGAAGCAACTTGAAAGTTCGAAGTCGTCATCAATGTGTCTCAAGAGGTCTAAAACTACTAAGTAGTAATTCTTACCCAAATGGTGATAATTTGTATTGTTCATTTTGCTTTGTCTTGCATTTCTCGACAAAACTACTTCTATATGAGTAATGCTATATGTACTAAGAAGTCATATTAAAAAAATTTATAATAAATAATATGGCCATCTTTTGTTATTTCTTAAACAAATCGGACATTATGGATCCCACTTGTTTAAACGCTCAACTGAAACTTTCATATCACTTATTATGAAAGTTTTAGTAGGATTTCTTTATATACTTTGAATTTCTTATACTATACACGCTTGTTTCTTTTTAGATGCAAGATAGAGCAAAGTTTGGTGGTCTCCAGTATACTATCACCATCCTTTTCACTAGGACAACGACTAAGGGCAAATTGCCCTTCATATGTAAACTGCCTTTTGCACTGGCAATTGAATAAAAATCCTTCGTATATTGGTTTCTTTATTTTGTACTGCATTTCTTCGTATATGCAATAGGGTCCCTCCAATATGTTCTACTGATAAAAGTAGCCCTTCTACCCTTTTATTATCGTACTTAATTTCACCAATTCTTAGATGTGCCTATAATTGGTTGCTATGAACAGCTCACTTGGTGGTTGTGGCTTGATGGTTGCGACTGTTGGAGAAAACTCCCTTATTGTTTTAAAGTTGCCAAAACATTTCCATCAATCTAGTCTGAAGACTTCTAGACTCAAGTGTTAAAGTCTAACGAACTCCAGATTCTATCATCAAAGTCTAAAGACCTCAAGACTCAAGACTCAAAGTCTATCATCACTGACAGTTTCCAGACCAACAAAGAGAAGATTTATCCAGATGCAAGTTTATATTCAAATATTCGGTTCGTATGGTTTGTAGAAGATCTTACGGTTCGAGATAGCACATCAAGATCAATTATTCGTGGAATCAATTCGGATAATCAAGATCTGTTGAAAGCGAAGTATACTTGGAAGGTTCTACTTATGGAAACCTAGATCCTAATTGTATGGGTGAGCAGGATTGGTGAGCTATCATCAAATTCTTAAATGACTCGAGATCTTCTTGATTGATTCTATCAAACGGGTCGATTGGAAGAACTCCTTTGGAAAGTGCCAACAGTAACGACATGAAGGAGTATATAAGGAAGACGCTTAAGTTATTCGAGTGTGTGAGTGAAAGAAGAATTCCAAAGTCTGAAGCTCTTAGTTCTTTGATGTTTCAATCGTTGAGCTTTCATTATACTCAAAAGAGAGAAAAAAAAAAACACCTGTGAGACTTTGAAAAAGTGTAGTAAAGTCTCTACACTGTAAAGTCAAGGACATAAGATTGTAACATCTCTTTTGATCTTTAGTGAAATCTAGCTAGTGGGCTGTTAGCGCGGGAGAGTGGATATAGGCTTGATCTAAGCCAAACCACTATAAACATTGTGTTTCTATTCTCTCTCTCTTAAACTCCTTATTTTTATTTACAGCTTCATATAACTGTTTAGGGCCTGTTTGGTAACCATCCAAACAGTGCCAAATTCTGATTCTTTGTTCCCGGAATCAGTTTCGGCCTAGAATCGCGTTTGGTAAAATTTTTGTTCCAGGAACAAATTTGTTCCGGGAATAGATTGGGAACGAGAATTAAGAATAAAAAAATAGTTGATTCTTGTTCCGAGAATCAATTTGAGAATCAAAATCAATAATTTTTCTTCTTCCTTCGGCCATCTCACGACCGCCGTCCACCGCCGCCCGCCACCGTCCGCCATCCGCCACCGCCGTCCACCGCCGCCCTGGCCGGCCGCCGTCCCGCCGCCGGTCCGGCAGCTCCCGGAGGCAAGCCCGGCCCACCGGCGAGCTCGCCGGAGGCAAGCCCGGCCACCGGCGAGCTCGCCGGAGGCTTGGGCAGCCACCGGCGAGGCTCGGCCTCCCCGGATCGGGGCGAGGCCGAGCCTCGCCGGTGGCCGGCGGGCCTCGCCGGGGGCCGGGCGAGGCCTCGCCGGCCGGGCGAGGCCCGCCGGCCACCGGCGAGGCTCGGCCTCGCAGATCGCTCGGCCGAGCCTCGGCGGGGCTAGGCGAGCCGCGCCCGTCGGCCGCGAGGGCTGCGGCGAGGCTCGGCCGACGAGGGCCGGCCTCGCTGAGGGCCGGCGACGCCCGGTGAGGTCGCCGGCCCTCGTCTGGCGGTCGCCGGTCCGGCGGCCGGCCCCGAAGAAGAAGGAGAAGGTGAGAAAAAGAAAAGAAAAAAGGAAAAAAAAAAGAAAAAGAAAAGAAAAAAAGGAAAATGAAAAGAAAAAAATGAAAAAATGAAAAGAAGAAAAGAAGAAAAGAAAACAAAGGAAAAAAAGTAAAAAAAAAATTATTTAAAAATTAAAAGAAATTGATTTGGAACAGTAATTAATGAATACGGTACCAAACGCAATTCTATTCCGAGAATCAGAAATTTTGGATAGTTACCAAACGGCTTAAAATGCTAGAATCGGTTCGGGAACGGAATCAAAAAGAATCGGTTCGATCGGAATCGGCTCAGGAACAGTAATCGTTACCAAACGCGCCCTTCTTGTTTATGTTGCTAGCAAATTATTTTGAAGTCTCGTAAAAATTTCTTTATCATCTATTCACCCCCCTCTAGATGATCTTACTAGCACTTTCAATTGCTATTAGAGCTTGTATGCTCGTTTTAATTGAAGTGTTTTTACTTCTGAGCTAAAGATCTATGGCTAATATTTTAGCTCCAGGTTTGGTTGAAGGCCAAAGCAACACCAGACCTCCTTACTTTGATGTAAAATAGTACAATGTTTTGAAAAACAAGATGAATGCATTCCTAAGATCAAAAGATCCCTTGAAATGTGATGTGGTAGAAAAAGGAATCATTCCTAAAGCTGCATTAGTCTCAAAAAGAGGAAAAGAAGTTGTAGATGCTAGCGAAATGGCACAAGAAGAAATAATCAAGAGATAAGCTCTTGATACTAAAGCAATCTACTATTTATGATGTCCTTTATATCTTACTGAATATAACAAAATTTCATCTTGTGAAACAACCAAAGAAGTCTGGGATAGGTTGCATGTTACCTATGAAGGAACTGATTGAGTTAAAGAAATAAAGATCAATATCTTACTCAGACAATATGAAGCCTTCAACGTGAAACCAGGAGAGATCATTACTAACATGTTTAGTCGTTTCACAGAAATTGTAAACGGTCTATCAAATTAGGGACAGCCAATCTCAGGACCAATGAAGGTCAATAAATTGTTGCATGAACTATCTAAAGATTGCAATCACATGAAGACTTCAATAAGAGAAACACAAAGGATCATGCCTCTTACAGTTGATGAACTCATAGGCACACTTCAGTCATACGAAGTGGAGCAGCTCAATGAGAAAGAAGATCTTAAAGGTAAGAAGTCAATTACTTTAAAATCTAACGATGATTCTGATACTACAAATTCTGAAGATGACATGGATGATGAAAAGCTAGCACTCATGATAAGGAGATTCAGGAAACTGAATAGAAAGGGAAGAAGATTTAACTAGAAGAAGCAAGGCTCTCAAAAATTCCAGAACAAATCAACTGAGGATGACGAAGTGAACAAAGATGTGGTATGTTTTGAATGTAAGAAAAAAGGACACATTAGACCCAATTGCCCTTTGTTGTAGAAAAAGAAAGTAAAAACTGAGAAATTTAAGAAGGCTCTCAAAGCAGAAATGTAGAGTGATACAGAATGTGAGGAAAGTAATGAAGAGTATGCCAACATATTTAATGGCAAACTCAAACTCGGACTCGAGACTCGAGACTTTGAAACAAACTTAGACTCAGACAATAAAATCGAGGTTAGTAATTTAAAAAATCCTGCTAAAGTCTTGAAGTACATTAATGAACTTTGTCTTAGTCTCAAAACCTCTCTTAAAATGATCTTTGAACTAAAAAGGGAAAATTCCAAACTGAAGTAACAGGGAAATATCTTGGAAAGAAAATTTTGAAAATCTAGACAAGAGTTTTATTGATTTAAAAGAAAATGAAAATTCTATTTCAAAGGAAAATATATTCTTGAAAGAGGATATATCAAATATTACAAAAAAGTTTTCAATAGGATCTGAGAAGTTGGAAAAGATACTTTCAATTCAAAAAACCGTATTTTAACAAATTTGGTTTAGGTATGACACAATAAACTATATCTTTAATTGATTTTCTAAAAGTAAATGAAAGAATCAAACAAAAACCTACAAAAACATTTTACAGAAATCATTTTCAAAGAGTTTTTGTAAAACTTGTTGGCCGAAGTGCTCTCAAATGTTCAAAGTGTAATAGCTCATAACATTTTAAGAAAGAATGTCCTATGATTTGGAGACCTGTTAAGAAGGAATGAACAAAGATTGTATATTGCACTAACTCCCCTAAACCCAAGAAAATGTGGGTACCAAAGAAAACTTGAGTTCTTTTTATAATTGCAGGTCACTATCAAGAAAAAGATAAAGTAGTACTTGGATAGTGGCTGCTCGAGACACATGACAGGAGATTCAAGTTGTTTTATAAAGCTTATACAAATAAAAGGAGGAAAAGTTTCTTTTGGTGGAAATAGCAAATGAAGAATTGTTGGATGTGAAACTGTAAAAATTGGAAGTCTCACAATCAATAATATCTCATTAGTGGAATGACTGAATTACAATCTACTCAGCATTAGTCAATTGTGTGACACTGGATTCAAAATTAACTTCCAAAAAGATACTTGTTCGGGAACTAGTAAGGATTTATCTCAATCTTTCACTGGACAAAGACATAGGAACATCTATCTTTTGGATATAAAACTATAAAGTTCTAATATCCATCCAAGATGAAGCAAACTTATGGCATAGAAAACTTGAGCATATCAACATTAAACAAATTGCCAAGATCTCATCCAAGAAACTTGTTCGTGGACTACCTAACCTAAAGTATCAAAAATATGACTTATGCACACCATGTGTTTTGGGAAAACAAGTTAGAAGTTCTTTCAAACCTATAAACAAAGTGTCTACTAATTGAGTTTTGCAGCTTTTGCATTTGGATCTCTTTAGACCAACCAAAACTCAAAGTATTGGTGAAAAGAGATTCTGCTTAGTAATCGTGGATGACTATTCTCGTTTTACATGGGTATACTTCTTGGCAAGTAAGTCTGAAACATTTTCTTATTTTTCAAAGTTTGTAAAGAAAGTTAAAAATGAAAAAGGATATACTATTTCAAGTATTAGGACAGACCATGAAGGTGAGTGTGAAAATCAAGATTTTGTAAATTTCTGTGATGACTCTAGTTTTCAGCATGTTTTCTCATTTCCATATACTCTAGAACAAAATGGAGTTGTGGAAAGAAATAATAGATCTTTAGAGGAAATGGCTAAAACTCTCTTAATCGAAAGTAATATTTCTTATCATTTTTGGGCTGAAGCAGTTTCCACAGCTTGTTATATTATTAACAGAGTATTTTTAAGACCTATTCTAGAGAAAACTCCTTATGAGTTATTCAAAGGAAAGAAGTTAATTGTTTCTTATTTTCACGTGTTTGGTTGCAAATGTTTTATTTTAAAGAATGTAAATGATCAAATTGGTAAGTTTGAAGAAAGATCGGACGAAGGAATTTTTCCTGGTTACTCAACTTCAAGCAAAGCCTGCAGAGTATTCAATGAGAAAAGTCATTCTGTGAAAGAATCTATGAACGTTAAGTTTCAAGATTCAATGTAGAATCAAGTGAATTAAGCTCAACTTAAAGAATCTGAATATACTCCAAATTCTACAAAGTCTATTACCCCCGAAGTGGCTCAAACTCCTGAAGTTCAACAACAAGATGAACCATAAGATTCAATTGAAACAGAGGATCAGCAGACTCACAAACCAACCATCAATTGGAAGCATAAGTCAAGTCATCACAAGGAACTCATCATTGGCAACATCGATGAAGGAATTCACATCAGATCCAAAAGGCGAGAAAAGTCTAGTGCTTTAGCACTTGTTTCTAAGATTGAACCCAAAACTATAGAAGAAGCCTTGGCTGATGAAAGTTGGATTGAAGCTATGCAAGAACTCAGACAGTTCAGCATCAATGATATTTGGGAACTTATTCCCAAACCTAAAGGTAAGTCTATTGTTAGAACTAAATGGGTTTTCAGGAACAAGATGGACGAGAAAAGAAAAGTGGTCAGAAACAAAACAAGACTCGTAGCCAAAGGATATACGCAAGAAGAAGGAATAGACTATGACAAGACATATGCACCAGTAGCGAGGTTAGAAGCAATTAGATTATTACTTGCTTTTGCTTGCTATAAAAATTTCAGGTTATTCCAAATGGATTTATCCAAGAAGAAGTCTATGTGGAACAACCACCTGGTTTTGAAGATACAAGAAAGCCAAACGCAGTCTTCAAACTAAAAAATGCTCTTTATGGATTAAAGCAGGTGCCTCGGGCTTGGTATGACAAGTTAAATAAATTTCTAATTCAAAATGGTTTTGATAAAGGTAAAGTAGATACTACTTTGTTCATTAAGAGAGAAGGTAAAGATTTCTTACCAGTTCAAATCTATGTTGATGATATCATTTTCGGTTCACTTAATGAAAATTTGTGCAAAAAGTTTTCTAAGTCTATGCAGGATGAATTCGAGATGAGCATGATGAGTGGATTAACCTTCTTTCTCGGATTACAAGTCAAACAATTGAAGAAGGGAATTTTCATTCACCAAGAGAAATATGTGAAAGATCTCATCAAAAAGTTCAGTTTGGAGAATTGCAAAAAGATTGAGATTCCTATGTCAAGTTCTTCAAAGCTGGATAAAGATGAAAAGGGAAAGAGTGTAGACCAGAAGCTATACATGAGCATAATTGGTTCATTTCTTTACCTTACTGTATATAGACCTAATATTTTGTTTAGTGTTTGCATTTGTGCTAGGTTCCAATCAAATCCCAAAGAATCGCACTTAACTGCAGCAAGGTGCATCATCAAATACATTGCAACAACTCCAAAGTTAGGGCTATGGCATCCAAAAGAATTAGATTTTACTCTGCTTGGATATTCAGATGTAAACTTAGCAGGTTGCAGGGTGGACAGAAAGAGTACTTCTGGTACATGTCAATTGCTTGGAAATAAGCCGGTATCATGGTTTTCAAGAAAACATAGTACTGTAGCTCTTAGAAGTTGCTGCTCTCAAATTCTGTGGATTCGACAACAACTAAGAGACTTTGAAATTGAAGAATAATGCACCGAGATCAAATGTGACAACACCAGCACCATAAATCTCATAAAGAATCCAATTATGCATTCAAGGGCAAAGCATATAAAGATTCGACATCATTTTATTAAAAATCATGTTCAAAATGGAGAAGTTATGATTCAGTTCATTGATTCAAAGAATCAACTGGCATATATTTTTACAAAACCACTAGAGGAAAGCCTATTTGAGTCTATCCGTACCAGACTAAACATCACATCTTTTATCGAGAAAAGTCTGGAAGTGTTCAAGACTCATAGGTAAAGTCTGAAGGTGTTCAGACTCAGAATAACTAAGAGTTACGATTGTAAGTTATTTCGTTTCTAGCATTTTAATGTTCACATAAAAATTTGAAAATGTACGATTACTTTTTAATCGCTAATTGATTGTTGTACTTTTAGAAATTATCGTTTCCGAGTTTTTAATTTATGGTAGTTATTCATTTTCAAAAAGGTAGTTTTATTTTTCATTTATGACGATTCACTTACCCTACTTCACTTGCTTTATATATTGTTGAGATTCATCTTCTTCATTTTCACTCTCAAACCCTAAAATACAAAAATCACACTTGCTCTCACTTTCTCTATAGTTTATTCCAAAAAAATTTCACCTTTTCGAGCAAGTTTGAGAATTTCTCCATTAAAGCGACAATGTCTTTAAGAAAGTCTTCGAGAATCGCAAGCAGGGGACCATGACACATGCCTAAGGGTCCTACGCATTTCGATTTGACCGAGGAAGAAGATTCTTCTCAACTGTAGTGACCAAGACAGCAACAACCTTCTCAATAGTGTCAGTCTCCTCCACCAACTCAACCAGAAGAAGAAATTTTGGAAGAAGTTGAGCCTGTAAGAACGCTAACACCTTATATTGCTTTCAAGCTTTACTCTAAGTTGAAAGAAGGAGGTACTGCTATGTCCTTGATTGATGAATATCTGAGAGAGAGAGAGAGAGGCTATAAGAATGAGACTCTATTTTTGCACGATATGGAGAAGACGGGTATTGCAAAAAAAAAAAAGTTGGCTGAAAATGCCTTTGCTAACTTTCCTAGTGACCCACATTTTGGCACGATTAATCAACCAAAAGGACAAGACGATGATGAACGAATGTTCACACATTTCCAGCCTAGAACATGAGTGGTTGTAAATGTGGATGGTGATGGATCGAGTCTATTCAGATTGAAAAACCACAAGAAGGTTTATTTGAATCTATTAAAGAGAGGGGTTATTAACCCCATAAGCGTTGATTTTGATTTTCTCGACTCTGTGCAAGTAAATTTTGAGGGAGAAGTTTGCACTTCTTCAATTGGAGCATTTTTGTTCTGAATCTACAATTGCTTATCCTGAACTCACAGCCTACTTCTACTCAAATCTATCCTTTTTGGATGCAAACAGTTTCTCTTTCATAGTTAGGGATAAGGAGTTTTTGGTGGATATGGGCACTTTGGCTAACTTGATCGGGGTGGAAAGAGCGTGTTTCCAACCAATTAGTGTGTCTGTTGCTCACGCTACTCTGGCATTGGTAAAAGACAGGTTTGCTGAAGGCAAGATCTCCTACTCTAGGATGAATGCCTCCAACATCTTGCTGCATAAAATCGTGATCAACTGCATCCATCCAAAATCAACATCCAAGACTGATGTGTCTCGTTCTGAAGCAAAATTGATGTATGCCATCAATGCTGGCTACAAATTCTCCCTATCGCACACCATCCTATTTCACATGTACAGGACAGTGATGAAAGACAAAAGACAACTCCCTTACTCTACTCTTATCACGCACCTCTTTAGACATTTCAAAATTCACATTCCTGCACCCTTGTGTTTGACAAGCATTACTCAAATGGTGATTGGTTTTAAAATGGTCACCAATATGTGTTTGAAAGAGTTTAACAATGTGTTAGAGCATATGAAGGAGAAGTCTCCTATCAAGGCGAAACAGGACTCTGCAGTGGCCAAAAGGAAAGGCAAGGAGCCCATGGATGCTCCAGTAAAGAAGAAGAGAACTCTCTTCTTGCAAGATGAAGAAGAGGAGGACGAGATGACTCTTTCAACCTTAAGGAACTTAAAGAGTTTTGTCATCTTTCGCGAGACTAGAGAAGAGACTAAGAGAAGAGATGAAGGAGGAAGAGAAGAAGAAGAAGATCAAGGAAGAGGAGAAGAAGAAGAAGAAGAAGAGGAAGGAAGAAGAGAAGAAGAGGAAGAAGAGGCTCGAGATGACTCTCTTGAGCCTACATTGGCTGTATCCTTGTCAAGCAACTCTGAAAAGATAAGGAGTGGAACTGCTAGGAAGGGAAAGGAAAACATCACTCACATGCTGAAGCAAAATAGGAAGAAGAATGTATTTCTCCTCCTAAAGGCACACAAACAGGGGGAGCTGCTGAAAATCGAGGTATTTCTTCACCTATTCTAACTAGTGATGTTAGTTGATCTGCAGCAGATCTAGAGGACGTGTATGCCTCTCTCCATCCAAAACCAGACCTTGTGGCATTCACTCCAAGTTGAATTGCTGAAGATCCCTCCGACCTCAAGACTCTAGGGACAGATTCAGCTGGACCTAGTGCTGCACTCGCACATTTAACAGAATTTTCACGCATAATGGATGTCCTGCTAGATTTAAAGAAGGGTCAATATGGTTTGGAGTTTGAGATAAAAGATCTCAAGAAGGCTTTCTTGGCTACTTCAGTTTCGTTGCAAGACCAGTTATCTACCCTGAAGACTCAAATGCAAGACCATGTGAAGGGTGAAGAGTTACAGCAACTGAATGAGACTATTGGAAAGCTTGAGAAGATAGTGAGCTCTATGGGGGAATTCCAGCTTGTTCGCTTGCCAAAACGCCATAATTTTCACACAACTTTCTTCATTCAACACTTTTTGCTTATTCTTCACTTTTTGTTGTTGACAAAAAGGGGACGAAGTCGTGCATATTTATCTTTATCTTTTAAATGTTTTGATAACTTACTTTTAGACTTCGGTGTTTTTGTTGGTTGTGGACTTGACTTTGGATTTTGACTGCATTCTGATTTGAATATTTGATGCTTGCAATAACTTAGCCTGAGATACTGATTATGGATGGATAGTTATTTTGCAGGATTAACATGTTTTTTGTGGTTGTAGAATTAATGCTATCCAAGTCCTAATCAATTTATTTTTATAAGCTATCATGTATTGCTTAAGTTTTGTTTTGCAAGACAAAAGTTTTTAAATATGCAGGAAAGTTTTGTCACCATCAAAAATGGGGAGATTGTTGGAGAAAACTCCTTTATTCTTTTGAAGTTGCCAAAACGTTTCCATCAATCTAGTCTGAAGACTTCTAGACTCAAGTGTTAAAGTCTAATGAACTCTAGATTCTATCATCAAAGTCTGAAGACCTTAAGACTCAAGACTCAAAGTCTATCCTCACTGACAGTTTCCAGACCAACGAAGAGAAGATTTATCCAGATGCATCTTCAAATATTCGATTCGTATGGTTTGTAGAAGGTCTTACGGCTAGAGATAGCACATCAAGATCAAGTATTCGTCGAATTAATTCGGATAATCAAGATTTGTTGAAAAGGGAAGTATACTTGGAAGGTTCTACTTATGGAAAGCTAGATCCTGATTATATGGGCGAGCATAATTGGTAGACTATCATCACATTCCTGAAATGACTCAAGATCTTCTTGATTGATTCTGTCAAATAGGTAGATTGGAAGAACTATTTTGGAAAGTGACAAGTAACGGCATAAAGGAGTATATAAGGAAGACACTCAAGTTATTCAAGTGTGTGAGTGAAAAAAGAATTCCAAAGTCTGAAACTCTTAGTTCTTTACTGTTTCAATCGTTGAGCTTTCATTGTACTCAAAAGAGAGAGAAAACACCTATGAGACTTTGAAAGTGTAGTAGAGTCTCTACATTGCAAAGTCAAAGACGTAAGATTGTAACATCTCTTTTGATCCTTAGTAAAATCCAGCCAGTGGGCTGTCAGTGTGGGAGAGTGGATGTAGGCTTGATCTAAGCCAAACCACTATAAACATTGTGTTTCTATTCTCTCTCCCTTAAACTCCTTATTTTTATTTACAGCTTCATATAACTGTTTACTATTGTTTATGTTGCTAGCAAATTATTTTGAAGTCTCGTAAAAATTTATTTATCATCTATTCACCCCCCTCTAGGTGATCTTACTAGCCCTTTTAGCGACAAGGCGGCGCTCCCACTACAACTGGAGAGTGCGCAACCAAGTGCGGGGACGTGGACGTACCTTATTTGCTCAGGCTCAAACTCAAGTGCGCAAGGTCCCAAGATTTTTTCCTCAGTTGCACCATTGAAGGGAACCATACACAACTACTTCTTGCTTACGGGGAAATTGTCCGATACGCAATATCTCGATTGAGGATGCTGTTGGAGAAAACTTCTTTATTTGTTTTGAAGTTGATAAAATGTTTCCATCAGTTTAGTCTGAAAACTTGCAGACTCTTCGTCAAAGTTTGAAAACCGTCAGACTCAAGATTTAAAGTCTGCCCTCATTGACAGTTTCTAGACTGACGAAGAAGACTTATCCAGATTCGAGTATTTCTTTGAAATTTTTATTCGAGCGGCTAAAGAAGTTCTCACAGCTAAAGAAGTTCTCACGGCTGGAGATAGCATCTCAAGATCTATTATTCGTTTTCAAATTAATTCGAGTAATTTGGATCCGTTGATTGACGAAGTATACTTGGAAGGTTTTACTTATGGAAACCTAGATCCTCATTATATAAGCGAGCAGGATTGATAGGCTATCATCACATTCCTTAAGTAACTCGAGATCTCCCTAATTGATTCTGTCCAACGGGTAGATTAGAAGAACTCCTTTGGAAGGTGCCAACGGTTATGAATGCATGGAGGAGTATATAAGGAAGACGCTCTAGTTATTCGAGTGTGCGCGCAATAGATAAATTCCAAAATCCCAAGCTTCTTGTTCTTTGCTGATTCAATTGTTGAGCATAAATTTTTACTCAAAATAGAGTTTAGATATTTGTGAGGCCTTGAGGAAGTGTAGCAGAGTCTCTACACTGTGGAATCAAGGACGTGATACTGTAACGACTCTTCTGATTCATAGTGAAATCCAGCCGGTGGGCTGTTAGTGTGGGAGAGTAGACATAGACTCGGATTAAGCCGAACCACTATAAACTTTGTGTTCTTAATTTCTTCCATGAACTCTTTTATTTTGTTCGTAACTCTATTTAATTGTTAGAGTCTGATTTCCTCTGCAAAATCTATTATCAACCAGACTCAGGTTAAAAGTAAAAGTTTTATACTATATTTTGCAAAATTTATTTTCGTACCTATTCACTCCCTTCTAGGTACTCGTACTAACACTTTCAATTAGTATCAGAGCCTATGTACTCATTTAATTGAAGTGTTTTTTTTTACTTCAGAGTTAAAGATCCATAGCTAGTATGTTGGCTCCAAGTTTGGTTGAAGGGCAAAGCAAGACCAGAGCGCCTTATTTTGATGGAAATAAATATAGCATATGGAAAAGCAAGATGAAAGCATTGCTAAGATCGAAAGACCCTCTGGAATGGGATGTAGTAAAAAAAGGAATCATTTCTAAAGTTACATCAGTCTTAGAGAGGGGAAAAAAAGTAGCATTGACTGGCGCGATGACTCAAGAAGAAATAACCAAGAGACAAGCTCTTGATGCAAAAGCAATTTACTCCTTATATTGTGCATTATCTCCTACTAAATATAATAGAATATCTTCTTGTGAAACAACTAAAGAAGTCTGGAATAGGCTGCACATTACCTATGAAGAAACCGATCGAGTGAAAGAAACCAGAATCAATATTCTTCTCAGTCAATATGAAGCCTTCAAGATGAAGCCAAGAGAATCTATCACTAACATTTTTAATCATTTTACAAAAATCGTGAATGGTCTTGAGTATCAAGGTCAACCAATCTCAGAACCCATGAAGGTCAACAAACTGCTACGTGGACTTTCTAAAGATTAGAATCACGTAAAGACCTCAATAAGAGAGACACAAATGATCATGCCACTCTTCGTTGACGGATTGGTTGGTACTCTTCAATCTTATGAAGTGGAGCAAATCAACGAAGATGAAGATCTCAAAGGTAAAAAATCTATTGCTTTAAAATCTAATGACGACTCTGATGTTACAGATTTTGAAGACAATATGGACGATGAAAAGCTTGCTCTCATGATAAGAAGGTTCAGAAAACTAAACAAAAAGGGAAGAAGATTCATTTGGAAGAAACAAAGCTCTCAAAAGTTTCAAAATAAATCAGCTGAGAATGATGAATCAAATAAAGATGATATTTGTTTTGAATGCAAGAAAAATGGACACATCAGACCCAACTGTCCATTGTTGAAGAAAAAGAAAGGAAAAGCTGAGAAATATAGAAAGGCACTCAAAGCAGAAACTTGGAGTGATACCGAATGCGAAGAGAATGATGATGACTATGCTAATATTTGTCTAATGGCACAATCAGCATCAGATTTAGACTCTAAGATGGATACAAACTCAAACTCAGACAGTGAAATCGAGGTAAGTAATTTAAAAATTCCTACTAAAGTCTCTAAATATATTGATGAACTATGTATTAGTCTCAAAACCTCTCTCGAGAGGATTTCCGAGCTAAAAATGGAAAATTTTACACTTTGAAGCAACAGGAGATTGTTTGGAAAGAAAATGTCGAATTTAGATAAAAGTTTTATTACTTTGAAAGAAAATGCAGACTCTTTTTCAAAAGAAAATACACTTTTGAAAAATGATATTTCAAGTATTTCAAAAAAGTTTTCTATAGGATCCGAGAAATTGTAAAAGATTCTTTCAAAGACAAAGACCTTACTTTAACAAATCAGGCTTGGGAATGACTTTTGAAACCATTCCTCTAATTGATTTTCTAAAAGTAAAGGAAATGATCAAACAAAGACCTACAAAAGACTTTTATAGAAATCATTTTAAAAAAGTTTTTGTAAAACATGTTGGCCATAGTGCTCTTAAATATTCTAAGTGCAATAGCACAGAACACTTTGAGAAATAATGTTCTATGGTTTGGAGACATATTAAGAAGGATTGGGCAAAGACTGTATATTGTACTAACTCCATTTGACCCAAGAAAGTATGGGTACCAAAGAAAACTTGAGTTTCTTTTTTAAATGTAGGTCACTATTAAAAAAAAAAAAAAGGTCAAATGGTACTTGGATAATGGATGCTCAAAATATATGATAAGAGATTCAAATTGTTTTATAAAGCTCATCCAAACAAATGGAGGAAAAGTTTCTTTTGGTGGAAATAGCAAATGAAAAATTGTTGGATGTGAAATAGTAAAAATTGGAAGTCTTACAATCAATAACGTTTTCTTAATGGAAAGACTCAACTACAACTTGCTGAGTATCAGCCAATTGTGCGACACAGGTTTCAAAATCAATTTTCAAGAAGGAATATGTTCGGGAACCAGTAAAGACTTTTCTCAGACTTTCACGGGGCGAAGACATGGGAACATCTATCTTTTGGATATCAAACTAGAAAAATCCCAATGTCTAATTTCAATTCAAGAGGAAGCTAATCTCTGGCATCAAAAACTTGGTCATATCAACACGAAGCAAATTGTCAAGATCTCTTCAAAGAAGCTTGTTCGTGGACTACCCAACCTGATATACCAAAAATTTGAATTATGCACACCATGTGTGTTGGGAAAACATGTTAGAAGTGCTTTCAAACCAATAAATCAAGTTTCTACTAATTGTGTGCTGCAGCTCCTGCATATGGATCTCTTTGAACCAACTAGAACTCAAAGCATTAGTGGAAAGAGATATTGCCTAGTAATAGTGGATGATTATTCACGATTTACTTAGGTATACTTTCTAGCAAGTAAGTCTAAAACCTAATCTTATTTTTTAAAGTTTGCTAAGAAAGTACAGAATGAGAAAGGGTATGTTATTTCAAGCATACGGACAGACCATTGAGGTGAGTTTGAAAATCAAGACTGCTAAATTTTGTGATGAATCTAGTTTTCAGCATATGTTCTCCTCTCCATACACGCCCGAACAGAATGGAGTTGTGGAAAGGAAGAATAGATCGTTGCAAGAAATGGCTAGAATACTTTTAATTGAAAGCAACATTTCTTCTCGTTTTTGGGTTGAAGCAGTTTCTACAGCATGTTATATCATTAACAAAGTTTTCTTAAGGCCTATTCTAGAGAAAACTCCTCATGAATTGTTCAAAGGAAAGAAACCAATTGTTTCCTATTTTCATGTGTTTGGTTGCAAATGTTTTGTATTGAAAAATGCAAATGATCGAATTGGTAAGTTTAAAGAAAAATCGGACGAATGAATCTTCCTTGGATATTCAACCACCAGCAAAGCTTACAAAGTATACAACAAGAAGACTCAATTTGTGGAAGAATCGATAAATGTCAAATTTCAAGACCTTGTACAAAATCGATCGATCTAGACTCAACTTGAATAATCTAAACCTGCTCCAGACTCTACAAAGTCTAATTTCCCAGAAGCAGCTCGGACTTCAGAAGGTCAACAACGAACAAACATTGAAGAATCCTCTGAAGAAGAAGTTCAGCAATCTGTTAGACAAACTAGCAACTGGAAGCACAAGACCAGTCATCCCAAAGAATTCATTATTGGTGACATTGATGAAGGAATTTGTACAAGATCCAAAATGCATGAGGAGTATAGCGCTGTGGCTCTTATTTCTGAAATAGAACCCAAAAGCATAGAAGAAGCTTTAACTGATGAAAGCTGGATTGAAGCTATATAAGAATAACTCAGGCAATTCAGTGTAAATGATGTTTGGGAATTAACTCCTAAACCAAAAGGTAAATCTGTTATTAGAGCTAAATGGGTTTTTAGGAACAAGATAGACGAGAAAGGAAAAGTTATAAGGAACAAAGCAAGACTCGTGGCCAAAGGATATACGCAAGAAGAAGGGATAGATTATGATGAGATTTACACACTAGTAGCAAAGTTAGAAGCAATTAGATTATTACTTACTTTTGCTTGTTATAAGAATTTCAGGTTATTCCAAATGGACGTCAAAAGTGCATTCATAAATAGATTTATCCAAGATGAAGTCTATGTGGAACAACCTCTCGGTTTTGAAGACCCAAGGAAACCATAATATGTATTCAGATTGAAAAAGGCACTATATGGTTTAAAGCAAGCACCTCGAGCTTGGTACGACAGGTTAAGTAAGTTTTTAATCCAAAATGGCTTTGTTAAAGGGAAAGTGGACACTACTCTGTTTATTTGTACTCAAAAGAGAGTTTAGATATTTTTGAGGCCTTAAGGAAGTGTAGCAGAGTTTCTACACTGTGGAATCGAGGACGTGATACTATAACGACTCTTTTGATTCATAGTGAAATCCAACCAATGGGCTGTCAGTGTAGGAGAGTGGACGTAAGTTTGGATTAAGCCGAACCACTATAAACCTTGTGTTCTTATTCTCTTCCCTGAACTCTTTTATTTTGTTCTTGACTTTATTTAATTGTTAGAGTCTGATTTCCTCTGCAAAGTCTATTGTCAACTATACTCAGGTTAAAAGTAAAAGTTTTATACTATATTTTGCAAAATTTGTTTTCGTACCTATTCACCCCCTCTAGGTACTCGTACTAGCACTTTCAGATGCAACCATGGTCATTAGTGTCCGCAAAAGATATGCCTGTTGCAACCCGCATGGCTAGGCACTAGACATAAGCAGAATGGCCATCACTCTATCTCGATATCCACCGTACAGATTTTCGGACACACGGAACAAGCTGGCTGCAACGCCTATGTGCTCATGTCCGACCTAGAGGGAACGTTTGGAAGGGGGTGCATCTCCTACAGCAGCCACAACATCTAAAATACGATCGTTAATTTGTTCACTGCCTAAACAAGGCCTTCTCTCATTAGTGATCTTAATTACCACACAAATTATCACTAATAATTTAGAGATTTTTTTTGTAGTGATTTTTTTTATCGAATTTTTGTAGTGATTTAGATTGCACTTTCATGCACCACAATTATTTTCAGAAATTAAGAAGGTGTCCCCTCATGACACTTGTTAAGTATCCAAAAGGTGTAATCAGATCCATTTCCATAACAATGTGGCATTGATTTTTCAAAACTCAAACAGAAGGTTAATCGGAATAAGTATCAAATGGATTTTGTGGTTGACTTGTTGCATCAAATCAGTATGCAACCTATCCATGACATTAACAATAAAATTCTAGGAAAAGGGACTGTATTCTATCTTACTGGTAGTTCTAATCATATTAATTGCTAAACACTTATGTATTGCAGAGAAAAAGACAAGACTCCTAGGTTCATTGTCTCATAACCTTCAAAGAAATGCAATTCGTAAGTAATTTTGTAAGAGAACATAGTCATTATGAAATTGAAATTATATTTAATATTTCCCCATAAATTAGGTGGTTAAAGGTTAAGGGAGATCCTATTTTTAGCTCCTATAATACAATGATAATAAAGTTATTCTTTACATTGTATTCAAACTATCCACTTTCTAGTAATTAATGATGTATTTAACTATACTTTAATAACCATCAACCAAGTCCCTTTTTCAATTTTTTTCCACTTTGTCTGGAACTACCATTACAAATGGACTTTTGGATGCTTGTCTCATTTAATCAAATACTACCGCATATTGTTAGAAAATTCTTGAGATTATTGCAAGATTATTATTTTTGATGATTTTAATACATCTTTGTGTGACCCTAAATATGGTCATGGTAACATGTTGTCTAAGTCTCCATGGAGAGTACACGATATTTGTTTATATACATATAAGGAGACTGTTTAATTTTTTTTTTTCAAACACTAGAACGTTATTATCTTTATCATTCACCTGAAATGCGAAAAGTAACTTCTTTAAGAAAATAATAGTTTTCAGAGTGGAAAAGAAAAAATATAACCCTATGTAAAAGTAATCATGGCTCTTTTCTTGAGAATCCCTCGATCTCTTTTCTTTACTTTTTCCCTCACATTTTGTCGAGTTCTTCGATAGACTTTGAGACGACTAGCAAGTCTTCGTGCGCCGTCGCTAAGTCTTCCCGTACGAGGCATCGTGCGATCAGCCACTAGGCGTTGGGCCCGGAGGTTTAAGTGCGCATCCCATCACATTTTGTCGAGTTCTTCGACAGACTTTGAGTCGACTAGCAAGTCTTCGTGCGCCGTCGCTAAGTCTTCCCGTACGAGGCATCATGCGATCAGCCACTAGGCGTTGGGCCCGGAGGTTTCAGTGCGCATCCCATCCACACTTGCATGAATCGGATGCACAAAATCCCAATGAATGTCAGCAGTTAGATGGCGTCTGTCCTAGATGGAGCCCACATAAATCAACATTAGAGATCGAGTAGACTCATTTACATGCGGAGCATGTTGTCAATGTTTGGGTGCGGGGTCGGGCCAACTGGAAAGCAAAAGGTCTCCTGAAAGGATGATTAAAAGGTGGATTCCTATGTTTCACTTTTGTCGTGAAAGACTTTACTTTAGTATCGTATTGATAGAGATGCGCAAGGACTCAATGATCAAAATAATTTGTCAGACATCTTTCGTCTTAGTGGTATCATTTTGTTTCAAAACCTTAAATTACCGTGTAAATGATAAAAAGTTTAATTTATATGTGACAAATTCCATCATAGCATCTCATATTCAAAATAACCTTATCGGCTTATTTGTAGATAAGGCCTTCTTAGATAGATACATGTGAACAGGCACATTCATGATATTTATTTAAGTCAAGTAGTCTGAATTCTTTGTATTGAGAATAAAAAAAACAATATCTAGTTTTGGACTGCATTCATGGTTTTCTAGGTTATGATACTGAGTCTACCATTTAATTTAAAACAAATTGAACCAATTGAAAATAAAATCAGTGTTACAGTCACTGCCTAAGAATGGTTTTCTCTAACCATTAAAGTTTGCCTCAAGGGCTACCCTTCTCACATGGAAATGGGGAGGCAGGAGATGGAATCCCAAGAGAGTTGGGGTGAAAATGATTTAGCTTTACTATGCCTTGTAAGTAGATAGAACAAAATTTTAAAAGTGAAAGTTAAAGAAGGAATACAGTACGATCAACCAAAAAAAAAAAAAAACAAGAAGGGTTTTCTCCTTTAAGCGGTTTGAATTACTACACATAGTAATTGCTAAGAGTTTAGAGATTTAGATAGCACCAGCATACGATTCAATTATTTAAACTTTCACATATTAAGAAGGCGTCATTCTTATGACATTTACTAAGTAATCCAATAAAAAAAAATATTGATAATTTTTAACATTGATTTCTTTTCATAATAGGAGTATATAATATTTATAAACCAAATCATTTTCCATCAAGTACACTTCACCCTTGCTCTTAAGAACTCATTAACGAGATTTCATATGTTTATTTAGGGCAATATCTAGCATGTCTTCTCTCCAACTGTGTACTAAAGAGAAAAATCCAATAAGAACGCCACAACTACAAAATTTTCAAGCAACTTTATATGTAGTTGTCACGTGATTGTTTTCTTACTAGATAATTAATAAGTGGAAAGACCTTACAAAATATAAGAATAATAGCATGAAAATTGAGAGGGAGAATATAAGTCACTGTGTTCTAAGACCATGGTAAATTTATCGTTATTCCAAGAAAACCTAAGCCATTAAAAACCGTGTTAACAATTTATTTATCACAAATCACATCACAAAATAATGTCGCATTGTACGTTCTTCTGGTTGATTAATTGCTGAAAGCACGAGACCCAAGATAAATTTTGCCTTCTTTTAATAACTAGCAATTACATATTACCTAAACTAGCAAGCATACTTCTCTACATAATTTTTTGAGAAATAGATCATTCACCACCAGTATAAAAGAAATTTTGTATAAGCAGAATCATCCATCTTTGATTTGAAGATTATAATACCCACTCTTTGAAATCAATAATGTATGTGGCCGCTTATGTAAAATTTTGTTTACACTAACTATATATAGTATCATTACTCTATACTTTCCGATATAGCGTTTCTTATCTTGCAATTATGTACCTTTACAACAAGGATACTTGTACAAATAAAACTTATTAATTCTACATCATAATAGCATTACTGTGATAATATTAACTTATGTGAATGGTAAAATGGGAGAAAAGGGCAACTAGCATTGGTGACTCCCTTGGAGCATTACCATGAGAGTTCCACAATAAGAACCGTTAGGATAATCCTATGTCATGGTACAATCAAATTTATGCAACAAGTTAGCCACAATGAAAGTGAAGAATATACAAAAAAGAAGAAAACAATCACAATTAGATACCTAAGAATGAAGCAATTTATTTGTTTTGATTTAATGTCGTAGATTAACTTGATTATTTTCTCTAGTATCAGTTTTATGATTGAATTTCAAATCTTACATTATGAAAAATTGTAAAATGAATACGATCAAAAGCTCTATGTGATTATTCGGTTTTGCATAAAATTGATTAATTTGTGATGTTATACCCTCGATGGCCACAGAGAAGAACTATACAAAATTTTTCTTTATTATTTTCTTTTTGTACGAGTTTAGAATTCTAAGGCCATCTTAGACATAACTCTAATAAATTGTTTAAATTTCATAATAGAAGTTAATGAACTCCATAACGGGTGTAAAGTATGCGTAAATTTGATGTGTCATGTTATAACATTCCCCTTCATATTCTAAAATTTTACTGTTAATGATGTGGCAATTTCTCATTGGTTTCTTAAACAAGCCAGCCATTCAAAGAATGGATCCAACTTGTTTAAATGCTAAATTGAAACTTGTCATATCACTTAGTGAAAAAGTTTTAGTAGGACTTCTTTGTATACTTAGAATTTCTCATTACTATATATGCTTGTTTCTTCTTAGATAGAGGACAGAGCAAAGGTGTGTTCCCCTTAATGTGTATACCATCTTTTTCACTAGTGGTTCGATTAAAAAAAAAAAAACTTTGTATGTTGTGTTTTTCATTGTGTCTTGCATTGCTCAATATATGCAATGGGGTCCTTCAGATTCGTTCTATTGACACAATTACCCTTCCGCCCTTTACTAATGTACTTAATTTCACCAATTCGTCGATGTGATTGTTAGGGGTCGGTGTGAACGGCTCACGCTCAAACCCACTCTGTGAACGAGGACAGAAGCACAAAGATCCCAGAAAGGGAGGCAAGCGAGAGAGAGAGAGAGAGAGAGAGAGAGAGAGAGAGAGTAAGAGAGGAGTTTAGTTTATTGGAAATGAAGGTGGTGGTTTGGCTTCTAACATTGGCTCTGGCCTGGTGCTTTCGACCATGCGGCGCTCAGAAGGGCCCCGTCAGCCTGTGCCGCCATAGATGTGGGCGTGTGCCCGTACCTTATCCGTTCGGGCTCGCAGCCGATTGTGCAAGGTCCGCAGATTTTTTGCTCAACTGCACCCCCATCAATGGAGAAGAACATCTTCTGTTGGGGAGTCTTAAGATTAAAAGACTCTCGGTCATGGACTCGACCATAAGCGTCCTCCTCCCCGGAGCAGATCACGATGCTCAACTGCTGATTGCCCAAGGTAGTCCGATACTCGACATCTCGGTCAACTCCACGACCATTGCTCTGGACTGGGTGCCCGAACCGAACGTGACTTGCCGCGAGGCCATGCTGAATCGGTCGAAATACGCCTGCGGTCCCAACGCGGATTGTACTGACTTCAGAGCGAGTTATTTCTGCCAGTGCAGGGACGGGTACATGGGGAATCCCTATAATCCCGAAAGGGGGTGTGCAGGTAATTAACAAACATGACTCCTCATGCATTATCGCACTCGAAAGAATTGTGTGGATAACTAATTAATTAGTCACCATCCAAGAGCTGAATAGAGAATACTATATCCATGTACTGATTCCATCTAGTTTTACCCATTTAATAGCTCCCATTTGATTTTCTCTACCACTACTCGGCTTGCACCTCACGCCATTGAAGCTGCCACCGTCATCCGCCCAACACCAAAGGCAAGCCAGCCTTCACTCGCCGTCAGACCACCACAGCCCGCTCTCTTGTCTCTCTCTCTCTCTCTCTTTCTCTCTCGCTCGCTCCCGGTCTTCATGAGTCTGAATTGTACCTCATCTCGACAGTAACAAGTCCTTGGTACCATCTCCTCCGCATTGAAGGAGATGAAATTTGCTTGCACGATTGGTGAAGACAAAAGTTCTGTCCATTTCACAAAAAATAATTTTTTAAAATTTTAATGTTGGTTTCATGAAAAATGAACTAATCAAGGAAAATATTTTCCACTATTGAAAAAAAAAAAAAAAACCACATTCAAAAGTAAAAAAATGTTTTCTACTTTTTCATAACTTCTTCCACCTTACTTTCTTTTACCAAACACATTTTCATTTTATTTCAATTTTTTCTTTTTTTCTTTTTAATTTTATTAAAAAATGAAGTTTTTAATTTTTTTTTAATTTTTTCTTTATTTTTTTTTCTTTTCTTTCTTTCCTTTTCATTTTTTCCTTGGCCTTGGCAGTCGCCGGTGACATGCTACGAGCTAGCTTGAGCCTCACCCCAGGTTGGCGAGGCTCGAGCTCGCCAAATTCCGGCAAGGTTGAGCCTTTTTGACTTGTGGTGCGGCTCCACCTCCCCCGATTTGGCGAAGCCGAGCTTGCCTGAGCTCGGCGAGCTAGATGGGGCTCCGGCCTCGCCCAAGCTTGTTAGAGGTTCGTTGAGCTTTCGCAAGCTTGGAGCTCGCAGCCTTGGTAGAGCTCAGTCTCACCTAGATTGGTGGAGCTTGAGCTCGTTGAATTTGGCAATTTGTGTCTTTGTCCACCGTTGAGCAACCAGCCATCGTGAGGCATGCAATGGCGAAGGAAGGAGGAGGAAGGAGGAGGAAGAAGAAAGGAAAAGAAAAAGAAAATTTTAAAAATAATAAAAATTCGATTCTTTATAATAAAATTAATTACAAACAATTTTTAAAATATTATATAAAAATTAAATTATTTTTTTGTCAATTAAAAAATTAAATTATTTTTTTTGTCAATTAAAATATTAAAACTTAATTTTTTGCTAATTTTTCCCAAAAAATCAAATCAGATAACAAACAATGAAAAATATTTCCAATCAAATTTCATGTTTCAACCAAATATGGGAAAATATAGTCATTTTCATGAAAAATGGTTTCCCTAAAAACATTTTCTGGAAATGTAATATTTTCTGTGAAACGAACGGACTCAAAATTGCCATCACCTTTCACCTAGAGTGATGAGGTTGTTAGAATATTTAAATAATAAAGCATATATTCTTTTTACAGCTTAAACTTTTAGAATAATTGACAATGGTTTCATAAAGTCTCACTTGGTATTAGAGCTAGAGATCTTGAATTCGAATCTTTCCTAACCCCATTTGTCTCTCTAATTAAATTTTCGCACTTAGTACTTTACAAAAAAAAACCAAATTAAGTGTGAGGGGGAGTATTAAATTATTCAAATAATAAATTGTAGTTTTTTCTAATAATTTAAGCTTTTAAAATAATTAGTAATGGTTTCACAAAAATTTATAGAGGCATTGATTCATGGGAGTGGGGTCGTCATCCTATCTCATCTGAACGTCAATGTCGAGAGTGGCAGGGATGCAATGCGGTGGTCACAATGACTGCAACGTTTGTAGCATGGCTGGACCGTAGTGGGGGTCGAGGGAATGTTGGGTTGAGTAAAAGGTGATAGGGGGAAGATGGAGAAAGTATGTTTTTCTCATTTATTTGATGTGTCCTGCCACATGATATAATTCTAATATTAGGCCTATATAAAATTGGGGAATCTTGTCTAGATCCAAATCCATCTCTGCAATTGATCCTATGGAATTCATGTGGAACCGACATGATCAATGATTATAATAAATCCAGTTGAGTAAATTTGGGTTTGGCAAAAATATTTCCTCCAGTTCCAAATTTTTACCTATTATAACAAGTTAAGACAGTTGCCACCGCCCTACTAGCATCATCATCTAGCAACTCTATTCCCATGTTACAGAGACAATTTTTCCTTCTCTCTCAAATCTTTATGCCTCCTCTCCTATATACACATATATTGAACGTGGTATGCACGTTATGATGCATTTAAAGAGTTAGATCTAACGAGTCCATCATATTTAGTAATACATATGAATAGTAGCACATCCACATCACTCTTAGAATAATAGCTCATATTTATAATTTATTGTATGTATGTAAAGATCAACCTCCTCCTACCTAGGCTCAATCATCATCCCCAATGACCATATACAATCCCTTGCTTGGCTCTTGCAACGTAGAGTTCATGCATTATTGCAAAAGCTCGATTTCTGCAAGTTTCATATGCTGGATCCTTTCCTAGCTTGTGTGCCCTGAATGGGTCTTGTATACAGAGTTCAAGGCAATGTCGATCTCCATCGATGGCAAAGAACAATGCCATTGTTGAGGTCAGATTTGATGTAGAGAGAGACGGAGAGTATAGAAAGAAGAGATGTTTTGAGGGAGAGTAGAGAAAGAAGAGTTGTCTTAAGGGAGAGTAGACATAGGTCACAGTTTTATAACCGAAACCTAAATGGGATAGCATTATCTGTTTAATAATCCATGCACAGATTTGTTCGATTTGTTTTTGCCATGAGCTGAGACATCGGTTCAATTTCTCTTCTTCATAATGTAGACATCAATGAATGCGAGGACCCATCATACAAATGTCAAGGAAAGTGCAAGAATACGCCTGGGAGTTTCAAATGCTATTGTCCATTTGGAATGCACGGCAATGCTTTAGTCCGTTGCCAAATTTCCCTTTGGATCATACTTGTTCCAGGTAATTCCATATATATCCGCTCATCATACAATGGATGGTTCATATTCTATTGATTCATTCTTGATTTTGCAGCACGTTTGACCTATATATTTTATTGATTATTATACCGTACTTAGAAGGTGTAATCCCCGGTAACACAAGTAGGGAGCCACAAGCGGACAGAAGTAGTGAAACAGAAGCTGCCGCATATCCCCTATTCAAGCCTAGGCTGACGCCGATTACCTCTTTCATTTGTTTTTCCTGTACCTTCTTTTTAGAAAAAAAAAATGGCACT
This sequence comes from Eucalyptus cladocalyx, assembly GCA_017140615.1. NCBI lineage: Eukaryota > Viridiplantae > Streptophyta > Magnoliopsida > Myrtales > Myrtaceae > Eucalyptus > Eucalyptus cladocalyx. The sequence continues at coordinate 9,948,516 of CM029524.1, read as the reverse complement.
ATAAATATCATAACTTTCATATGTCGACATTTGGGTACTATGCCTTTTCTTTTCGATCACTTAAATGTCATAACTTATATATGAGACTCACTTGAGTGTCATAACTTTTAAAAATTGTTTACTTGAGTACCTTAGTGTCATAACTTTTTTTTAAATGTTTACTATAAGTGCTAATGCTACGTTGGATTTCCGGTACTTGGATGAACATTTTCAAATTCTTTTGCACTTAAGTGATTGATTGAAAGTTATGCCACTCAAGTGAACGATTTTTAAAAGTTATGAGACTAAATGATCGAAAAAAAAGTTATGATATTTAAGTGAATGTCGTACGAAAGTTATGATATTTATAATATCTTTATCCCCTTCGCTTTTTTCCGTTTTTCTAAAGTTAACACTTAGAAACAACGTTCATGGGAGAATCCACAGCATATCAAAGTCAAAATTCCCAGTCTGACCAAACCTAAAATTTTGGGCTAAAACGACCAACTACAGCTTCTGATTTCAAGAGGAAAAAACTCCTAGTAATGGTATAAATTTCGGGAATTTCCTCCTTCTAACATCTTGTGAGTTGCTGAAGTAATAATGGGCCTAAAGCACTAGCTGGACAAGAAGGGCAAACGCCATTGCTTGGTGAACTTGCGCAGAAGGATGACCTTAGAGATTGTTGAAGCTCTGCTTTTGCCAGAATTCATGAAACACAACTCACCTTCAACGATCACACCTATGGACTGGGTTGGGGCTTTTCTTCTTTTCTTTTTTTTTTTTTTTTTTTTTTCTGGCCAAATCCTTTTACAGTAAATATTACCCAGACTTGCACATCTTGGTTGAGTTCGGATTTGGGTAAAACTTGTCCCGTTTAGGTATCCTCCCGTGAATGGTTTACAAAATCTTCAATTGATTATCTATTAAAAGAGAGAAACGGACAAAATAAAGAAAAAAAGAAATAGTTGAATCAGACAAGAGTTTTTAGAGTAAACAGAGTGTAGCCATTGGACACAAAACAGATCCAACATTGCTTGTACAATTTGCGATTAGGCTGCAGAGTATGGTAAAATAATCCATGATTTAATTGAAATTTGATGGCAGATGTATTCTTTTTTCTGGGGTGTAAAAACACATGTTCTCATCTATCTTACTTATTTAACGTTATTGAAGTTAAAAATATATATAGTCAAACGTCAAAATTTGGATAATAAGCTGCAAAAAAGAAGGATCCATACCTAAAGCTTGGGGGGAAAATTGTCCAAAAAATCTTAAATCTATTGCACTTTCACCAATTTAGTCATAAATCTTTCAATTATGCCATTTGAATCTTTAATATTTTCATGTTTTTTCAATTGAGTCCATTTGGCCACTTTTCACTAGAAATCGTTAACATAGTATAAACGGCATTGATGTTGACAATTTTTATAATTTTTCAAAAATTTGATTTTTTATATTTGATTTTTTATTTCTTTCTTTCTTTGCTTTTGGTTTTTTCTTTTTTTACCAATTTTGGCGAGGGTTCGTTGACGGTGAGGGTCAGTTGATGGCGAGGGTTGTTGACCATTGGGTGAGGGATGGAAAGCCCTCACCAAGTCTAGATGAGGGCCATGACCTTTGCTTGCAACCAGTGAGGGGGTCATGGCCCTCACAAGATCTATGCGAGGGTCACGACCTTCGCATAATGGTTGGCAACCCTCACTAGGCTTGAAAAAAAGAAGAAAAAGATAGTAAAGATTAACTAAAAAATTATAAAACTTTAAAATTATAAAAATTGTCCACATCTGTTGGCTGTACCATGTAGGATAACTGATGTTCATGTCAGCGATTTTGGGTTAAAATTGACTAAATAGATTCAATTAGTAAAATATGAAAAGGTTAATAATTTAATTAGCATAATTGAAAGGTTGAGAACTAAATTGGCAAAAAAATGTAATAAGCTTAGGACTTTTCAAATAATTTTCCCAATCACAAATGGATTTAATTATGTGTTAAATAGGTGCACAACTTATCTAGACTCAACCCACTTCTATGACACTCTTTCGCCCTCACTCAATCCTCCTGCACTCGCTCACTCTATACTTTCACCTTAGTTTGGGCATAACTTTTTTTTTTTTAATTGGGTGAAATATAGAAGTGTTTTAGCAATATGGGTTAGGTCATGTACGGTCGGGATTAGATATGGGTCACTAGATTTATATAGCATGAAAAAAGGTAAAAATGGATTAAATAAATCAATTTGAGTCGGATCAATTTAAATCCATTCAGACCCACCCATTTAACAAGTCTATAATATACACAAATATCCACATGCAAACCTAACTATATATGAACTTTGGTGATGTTCGTGCATAAGTGGTTAAAAGATTTCACTAAATTTTCATACCATTTGTTGTAAATGGAAAGAGTTAAAACAATGTGAGGTGAATGCTTCCTTGTTCTTTTTTGTTTTATTACAAACCATCTTCATTATAATCAAGGAAAGGCATTGGGAGGAGTAATAGAAGACGCTAGTAATATGGAATTTTTTTCTTTGGTCGGTTGCTAATATGTTCTCGAATTGAATTCAATTGATAACTTAGGGTCTATTTGTTAATTGAAAATGGCTGAAATTTTTTTGTTCTCAAGAACATAAAAAAGAATATAAATTTGTTTCGTAATTTTTTTTGTTCCCAAGAATGGATTTAGAAAAGAATCAAGAAATAATAAAAAATATTGCTTATTTGTTCTCGGAAACAATTTCAACCCAACCTATTTTTCTTTATTCTCTTTTCTTTTCTTCTTTTCTCCTTCTCTCTTCTTCTCTCTTCTTCCTCCCAGCTGGTCCCACCCATTGCTGTCATCATCGGCAACCGGTTGGGTGATGTCAGGCGAGCTCGCGTGAGCCTCGCCAAGCCAGGGCGTGGTCCGACAAGCTCGCTAGAGGCTTGCCTACCCACCACGAGCCTTGACCTCACAAATCTAGGCGAGGCCAAACCTCGCCGGTTGCCAAGCAAGCCTCACCTAGCCCAATGAGCCTTGTCTAGCATTGGCGAGGCTCGACCTCTCCTAGGTAGTGCGAGGTCAACCTCACCCTGGCCTAGTGAGGCCGAGCGTCACTAGTAGCTAGGTGGGGCTCTCCTTGCTAGTCGATGCGAGGCTAGGCCTCGCCAGGCCAAGACAAGGCTGACCTCACGTCACTTGGGCAAGGTCAAACCTTGCCAGTGACCTAGCGAGGCTCGCCTAGCCACCGTAAGGCCGACGCACCGCGAGGACAAGGCTCGCGGTGGCCAGGCGAGCCTTTGAGAGATCACTGGACCTCACCCAACCCTGCATGCCATGAAAAAGAAAAATAAGAAAAATGTAATAAAAGTATTTAAAAAGAAATAATATATATAAGAGTCCTACCAAACACATTTCTATTCTAGAAATAAAAATTTTGGACAATTACTAAATGCCTTCAAATGCTCAAAAATTATTCTCGAGAACATAATGAAAAAGAATCATTTCTAAGTGGAAATTGTTCCCAAAAATAAAATAATTACCAAGCACATCCTTATTTTGTTTATAATAACGCGCGTCAAATTTTAAATAAGGATTTTCATAAGGATTGTTACCTGATACATAATATGTATAATCCTTTTGTTTAGGGAAACAATTTTATCACTGTCAAATTGGTCGTTATATTTTGAATGGTTGACCAATTATTCAAATTAATGGTAATAGACGTGGATTACGTAAAAGAGAATTAAATGGATTGTGCGTTTGAATTTTTTTTTTTTTTTTAAGAACTGTGTGGACTGTATAAGGATCACACACCTATATATTTAATCTAGTTAAATATGTTCTTTGGCAGCGATTATTCTGGTCTTCTCCACGACTGTTGGTGCTTTAGTCTGGCACAAGTCGGGGATGAGAAGGAAAGAGAAAAACTTCAGACGAAATGGAGGAGAGCTCTTGAAACATCATAGAGTTCAAATCTTTACAGAGACAGAGCTGGCAAAAGCAACCAATAACTATGATGCTAGTAATAAGTTGGGCGAGGGCGGTTTTGGTTCAGTCTATAGAGGGAGAATCGCTGGGGACACTGTGGTCGCGATTAAGAAGCCTAATGATGTACACAAGTCTCTAATCAAGGGGAACTTCATGCATGAACTTGAAATTGTGATGCAAATAAACCACAAAAATGTGGTGAAGCTCCATGGCATATGTTTGGAGACTAGAATACCATTGCTGGTTTATGAATACATTTCGAATGGTACCCTCTTCCAACACATCCATCAAAATGCATCGACCATTTTGAGATCGTGGAAAAACCAGCTCAGAATAGCCACTGAAGCAGCTCTTGCACTTCGAGTATATGCATTCCTGTGCAGAACCCCCAATTATTCATGGTGATATCAAGTCGGTGAACATACTTCTAGATCACAAGTACTCAGTAAAAGTATCTGATTTTGGAACTTCGGTACTTATATCACCAGAGTGTAGTTATGTCGCAGCCAATGAAATACAAGGCACATTGGGCTACATTGATCCGGAATATTTAACCACCGGTATGCTAACAGCTAAGAGTGATGTATACAGCTTTGGAGTTGTCCTCGTGGAGTTGCTTACTGGAAAGAAGCCTACAAGTTTTATCACTAAGTCCGGAGAGTCAATTAATATTATCCATTATTTCGTCTCTTCTGTGAAGGAAAAGTCACTCTCTGATGTCATAAGCTTCAAGGCCGCTATTGAAGATGAAATTGAGAGAGTAGGAATGGTTGCTGAGATTGCAATGAAGTGCTTGGACCAAAATGGTGCAAGGAGGCCAACAATGAAGGAAGTGGCCGAGCAACTCACTATGATTAACTGCAAGTTCAATAGCTAAATAGTTGAAGAAAACAATGAAGAGACCGAAGGCGAGGTGCTTGAAGAAAGCCTCTACTCCCATGCAACTTCAATTACTTCCAAGATGAGCCAACATGGGACAACAAGCTCTCTTTTCTGATTTAGGAATGGATTCAGCAGCTTCCAGCATCTAATACTTTATTACTATAGTAACATGTCTATTAATTGTCCATAAGGACTCCAAGGGTTGATTGTGTATTATGAATATATGTAATGTTTGCCATTTAATTTGGACTTATAGTTGTGCAAGCATTTGTGCGAGTTTGAGGGTCACAATCTAATATCATATATGTATAGCGCACTAAGATAGAATTATAGAAGGCTGACATATGGCCATTTTTACATTATCTTAAGCTCTCTTTCCCATTATCTTTTCTTCATTGTCTTTTTCTTTTCCCTTACATATAATAATAGGTCAGAAAAATAATCTTCTCACTCTTTTTTATCTTTCTTTTATTCTTATTATAATCCAAATTCACTTTTATGGCAAATAAAATCTCCATTCATTTTTAGTATTTGTTGCGACCTAACCTCGGGTGTACCATCTAGGGTTTGGCTAATGGAGCCTTAACATAGCTTGGCCTCTCTCAAGCCCATACCAATTCACAATTTAGGTTTAAGTTCTTAACATGCAAATGATTTTTAATTAGGAATCACCATTAATCTATTTTTGGTGGGTCGATTAGAAACCTAAACAAAATAATGGGAGAATTACTTCACTTTTGCGAACTAGAGATTAAATGAGTTCGGGAACTTAATTACGCTAGATTACTCTAACACCCTTTGAAACCTTTTCTCTTTTATTTTGAAAAAATGTTTTGCAAGCAGCTTGAATTTCATTGCCCTTTCGATACCTTTTCTCTTTTATTCCGAGAAAATATTTTGCTAGCAGCTTGAATTGATTATAATTTGCTTTCCTAATAAATGAGGTGACCATGTGGGTGCGCAAGCCACCAATTCAACACCCAAAAAAGTAGTAAATAAATTATGGGATTTATCTTGTGGCAACAAAACCATCTTTAATGTTACAGAATTAGATAGTTCTAGATATGATTCCTAATTCACACACTGTCATTTAATCTTTTTTAGAATTTTCCCTTGTTTAATGAAATTTAATCTACATGCAATGTAGTTTAACCAAATGGCCTAATTATAATGATGGACAATTTTTAGTTAAATGGATCTAGTGACAATCACTAAATGACATGCATTTTGTGAACCTAATTCTATATGACATGCACATGGTTTTTTTTTTATTTATTAAAATTCGTAATTAAAAATTGCTAAGAATAAAAACATGAGATATAATCTATTCTAAATTAGGACATAGACTAGCCTAAATCCTATCTTAACATAGAAACTTATCTCAACAAGCAAATCAATTCAAAGATGCTATTTAATCTAGATATTATCTAAAGATGCATTTTAATTAATTATAATATAAAAAAAAGGCAGCTAAACTATTATATCATGCAATTCTAATCTAGATGATATGCAATTTTTTTTTTTTATTCATTGAAGCTAGCAATTCTATCAAAAATTTCAAAATCATTCAAGATATCGATCAAGATTCACATAAAAGATTATGATATCCAGAAAAATAATCCACCGTCTTGCATCTTAGATTAAGAGATATCATAATCTTGATGGGGCACTTACTCAAAATCAAACATAATCAAAAAATTGATCCATTGTCTCACGGCTCAAATTAAAGATTATCGCAATCTCAGACAACGTAATTATCAATGATAAGTTGAAATAATAATGAAAAAAATGATCCGATATCTTTATGGGTCAAATTAGTAATTAAATCAACTTAATCAATAAGCCCTAATTGGATATGTCTAATATCACGTATCATACAACAATCAATCCGGACTAAGGAATGAAATATTCCAATTGAATTGGATAAAGATTATTACCTAATTTGATCATGCATTATCTGGATTGGAATCGGACTGGGTCACGGTTTGTGGATGATGCTCAAGGAATCACTGGGTGCTTGGCTAGCCAAGGTGGTGGTGGGTTTCACCGGAAAGCTTCGATCAGTTCAGAACTCGCAGAGGGTAAGGACTCCGAAATCTCTTTTATTATTTCATCTTCAAGCGTGTTATAGATGTGACCAACATAAATGGATCCTGGGGAAGAATGTCAATACATAGTGGAATATAGATGTCAGATAGAGATGAAGAATCAGTCTCCACTTAATCCCTTTTTTTAACTCTCAGTTCTCGATTCCCCCTTGTCGTGTGTTGGATGTTGGTCAAGCAAGCCTGGGACTCCTTGAAGAATTCGAACGCCGCTGGGAGTGGCTCGAGCTGGAGTTGCTGATCACCGCTCGGTTCCTTGATGCGGAGCAGCTTGGGCTGGCGTTGGGCTCGCCACAGGTGACTCAGGCACTTGTCTCGTCAGGACCAGATCAGGTGTGTGCACTCCTGCGGGGAAAGATGTTAATGTGATCGAAAGTGATGCGTGGCGGCAAGACTTTCAGTCGATGACGACGCGTGGCTGGGCCGAGAACAAGTAAGGACGATCAGTTGTGACGTGAGGCAACGGCCTCAGCGTTGGCTAATGCATGCAGGAAACTTGTCGGCTGAAAGGAACGGCCTTGCTGAATTTGCTGGGACACATGGCTAGTGGATCTCAGGAAGCGGTGATAGAGCCATCCGAAGATTGGGACCGAAAGAGCACAAAGAACTTCGGTATTGGATCCCACCTCCCCTCGCTCTCTCCCTCTCTCCCTCATCTCTCAATGTACCCTCCTTTATATGTTAGTCCCTTCTACGATGACCGTATCCTTTGTTGCCTTCTTCCATGATATTGACCGGTTCTGTCTTCGCCCACTTTCCTCTTATTATTTATTTTATTTTCCTTGTATTGCATGGATAATCTTTTATCCGATACCAGCTTGTGTATAATATTCACCTTCCTCTGCTTACGTGACCGGCCACCTGCACCCCACGCATTATGATTTCTTTCCTATAAAGGTATAGTCCCGTGTGCATAATGCGGTTGCCTCTTTCTTGCATTAGGGACCGAAAGCATTGGCTAAATATCCTGAAAATATTTGCTCAATTTCATGTATTCAGCATGGGCCATCCGTATATATTCAGCCCATATTTGCCGCATCCTTCCTTATCATGATTGAGAATCACAGAGAATATGCTCTCTTGATTTCAGAATTTTTCCAATTCAGATTATCCGTACATGACACTTGCAATTTTTGACCACATGGGGTATTTATTGGGCTTGAATTTCATGCTCCCACGAGGTCAGTCTTATTCTTCACCTTACAAGCCTCATTGTGCTCAAAACCATTTACCACCCATTACCGGTCCAATGTAAACACAATTAATGAAACTAATTATAGATGCTCCAAAAATTATATGCTATGTAATATAATTTTAATATTTTTGTTTAGAGTTTAAACATTAATCCCTAATTTTCTATGTAATAAATGAATGATCAGGTAGGCAAAATTTTAGATGTTAACAGCTACCCCTCTTTAAAGGCGAACTCACAAAAGTTGCATTCAAAGACAAAGTGAGACCTAAATTTTGACCATGCATGCCATGAATGTTATTTTTGTGGGAGCATGTGTTTTCATGAATCCATTCCCATTTTCTAATGCAATGTAGTAAAATTTGATGCAAATGCTAATATAGAAATAGAAAACGTACCTTTAGTTACTCACCTAAGGATTTGAGAAAGTAAACTTGGATACGGATGGATTTTGTAAACCACGGGCTGCCAAAGCTTGCGATGCAAGGGAAGAGACTTTGGGCTACAGAATCTCACTAGATCGACGAGGTGACTCTGGGCTGCAAAAGCTTGCCAGACTTATGGAAAGAAACTCTAGGTTACGGAAGTACACCATGTCGATAAAAGAGATTCCGAGTTACAGAAGTGCACCGTGTCGGTTAAGAGGAACTCTGAGCTACAAAAACACACCGGTTCTATGAGGAGGCCCTAGGCTACGGAAGTACACTATGTTGATTAAGAGGTACATTGGGCTATGGAAGCACATCGAGTCGATGAAAAGGACTCGGGCTACGAAAGTACGACAAGTCAATATAAAAAAGTCCAAGCTACGGAAGCATACCGGGTCAATATAAAGGAACTCTATGTTACGAAAGCACACCAAGTTGATGAGGAGACTCTAGGCTACTAAAGCACGCCGTGTCAATTAAGAGGGATATCGGGCTATGGAAGCATGCCGAGTCAATGAAAATGACTCCGGGCTACAGAAGCACGCTAAGTTACTATAAAGGAACTCTGGGCTACGGAAGTATACCAAGATGATTAGGAGACTCCAGGCTACAGAAGCACATTGTGTCAATTACTTATAGAGATAAAATTCAACAATGTTTGGGATGAATCTCGAGGCTTTTGAGAGGAACTCGAACGTCGGGTATTATTCTATCTTAAGGAAATATTACTTGTTAGACATGATTTGTGATATCCTGGATTTTTGATTCTGTCTTCAATTGAATAAGTTGGGATTTTCATCAACACGCTTGTAGCTCTATTCTTTAAGCTGATCACTCATGAGATAATTAATCTATCTAGTAAAGCCGTTAAGGGATTTTAACGCAATAGACTTGAGAAAATCGACTGCTTGACCATGCTAATCTGCAAAGGTCATTATGGCACCATCAAATCGATCAGAGACTGGAGATAGGTTGATTCGATAGAGATATGTGATTAGTGTGTGAATAATTCCACTTGATTGCAAAATTTCTGTCGAACAACATTACACTAATTTTTCTGTCATTTCTATACCATGTGCCATTATTAGAAACCTCGAGATTTTCATGACAATCGAGAGTTGTCAATGTGTCAAAGATACACAATGTGGCTCGAAAATAATCGACCATGGGTCAATTGCACTAAAAATTCCTAAAAACTGCCCGGTAGGTTAGGTCACACTAAAATCACGCATGGTTGAAATTAGCCGTGAAATTAAGCCCGATTTTAGAAATTGAAAGTTCATCATGTCACGATTGATTTTAGGAATGTAGACTCATCCTCCAAATATTTTTTCTGCAAACCTGAGATTTCGACGAAAAATCAAAGTTGGGTTATTTTGGACCTAGAAAATTAGAGGGTCGTTTTTTGTCGCATTTTTTGCTATCAAGTTGGTTCAATTGATAAGGAAAAATCATGAGATGGATGATGGCATCTTGGCGGAATTTGTGGGGACCGAATTGAGCCCAATTAATGAGAAATTTAATGGATTTGGAGGCCAAAGGTCCAAAATTCGTAGGCCAAGGGTGGAGCAACCTTTTGGACCATTTCAATGGCTTCTAGGGGAAGTTTAGGTGTGGAAATTGGTTGAGGTTGAAGGCTGAACAAGGTGGGGCCTTTGCAATGAGCAAATTGGGATATTTTTCTTGATATTTAGACAATTAGGTCGCCCTCTCTAGCCAGTAGCTTCTTCTTCCTCCTTGAAGCTCCTTTATCCATTGTTGTAGAAGTATTGAGGTCAAAAATTACAGAGAGAACTAGAGAAGACCCCCTACCGTCAACCGCCTCCCCTACCGCCGTTGTGCCCGTCGCTGTTGTCCAGCACCGCCCACAAGCCCACGTGCATGTCCCCTGCGTCTGCATCTCCTACTTGCTGTCCCATCATCCAGACCCTCCTGGCCGTCTCTCGAGCCTCTGTCTAGCCGTCGAAGCTATTGTCTATCATCGTCTAGCCACCGTCAAGCACTGCTATCACCTGCTGCGGCCATCGCCTCCCATCCCGTGCCGTTTCAACCGCTCAATCCAGCCTTTCTCGGCCTAAGCGGAAGCTGAAGTTCAGCCCTTAGCTGAGGCTTCTAGGCTCGTTTTAAGGCCCATCCGGACCTCAGTTAGTGCCGCGGCAGGCTTGTTTATTGCTCGCCCTTGCGTCGCCATCGCCGTGGACTCATCAGCTCACTAAACCGGTGAGTTTACTTGCTAAATTCTGCTTAGGGAGTTAATGATTCTTAGTGTATAAATAGATTAGGCTAATTAGGGATTAGGTGGTTGGTTAGTTTAGATTAGTGACTTAATTATTTTATCATGCATGTTAGTTGGTTAGAATAGGCTAATTAAGGGCTAGATAGATTATACTATTTATCTAGATAGGTTCGAAAATTCTCTAGGCCTGTTTAGGTGGTTAGATTAGCATTTCCGGCCTAAGTTGGTATTTATGGTATTTAAATTGCATTATTGAATTATTTTTGGTATTTATTTCATTATTTTATATTTTCTGGAAATTATATCGAGATAGCTGGTGACCAAAATTTCATGCTGATTGCAATGGTATGCTTAGTTTATGCAATTAAGTGTTAATTTGTGCAAACTTAGTGGTGATTGGAATTTTAGTTATTTATTCTAAAATTGTTAAATTTTGATATTTAATTAGAAAATACCGGGTGTCGGGTTTTAACATCGAAAGTGGTTTTAAAGACTATATCAAACCATGGGATTTTAAAAATGGAGGATATCAATTTTTCTGGTTTAAATCGATTGTGTACCAATACACGATTATTTTTATCTTGTGTTTTTAATATGAAAAAAATGGGCCAAGTACATTATTTTAATTGGGACATTTGAGTGCAAAGCACGATGTCTTGGCCGAGATTGGATGGATGCATGAATGTTTATGAGAACCCGTCCCCGAAATGAGTCGAGTGGACGTGCCTTTATATGGGATGCCCTTGTCAACGGATGTCGGTCGCAATAGAGGCTGGACCGATGCTCCTTTGTGGAATGTCGTCGACGTAGTGACGTTGCCGTGCTCGAAGGGGCGAGACGATGCCTGGTTACACCAAAAGACCGTTACACCAAAAGACCGTTAAACGTTAAGTAGGCCGTGCCCATTGGGCCGTGATAAAAATTGGAACGCATGTGAATGAAATTGACACACTGGATTATGGAAAAAAAATTGTGTGGCACGGAATAGGACGTGTCATAACGATTTGACCTTATAATCAAAACTCTTATGTTTATTGAGATGAAAGTGATGTCGTTCCAATTGATTGAGTTTGATTACTGCATAGGGTTGTGTATTTGAACTGTGCTAACCTGCAGGAAGGATCTGAGACAAGGTAAGTCTCTATGGTTGTGTGATTGTGTGGCTAGGTGTATTTCGTTCCTAGTCGGAGTTTAAGGGGTGGACTTGCTAAAATATTGTCTCACCCCATCGTTGGCTCAATCTTTTCAGGTCCTTAGATGGCAATTCCTTCGGAACGTTTTGTTCAGCCATGGGCTATTATTGAGCAAGGTATAGACGTCCCTGTCCCTGGTAGTCATTGGGTCTACGAGTTGGTCGTGACCACCGTCTGGGTCGATGAGGGCCTATCTAAGAGGGTATCTCATCAATTTAAAGCGTTGTTCCGCCATGGACTCAATGGATACAGAGTTGGTCCCCTCCAGAGTTTTGAGATCCCCGTTGTGGTAGTCAACGCTACTTTTGGCGAGGGTGCAGCTGACCCTCTTGATGGTGCTATGAAAGACCCAACCCCCAGAGTTTGTGGAGTCCGAAGGATCGATGAACGTGTCCGACTAGTGGGTCATAGGATAGTTTCCTTTTTTAGAACTGACTTTTTTGGTAGACATACGAGTCTTGTATATAAACCTGGTTTGTATATAAAAGCGTATTTTTGTTGTGAATTTGTTTTCTTGATTTTCTATCACATACTGTTTGCTGTCAAGGGTTTTGTTTATTCACTTTTGCATATACAATAAAATGAATGGGTCGGCGACACATCCTGGGACGTCATAACTTTATCGACCACCGAGGGATGTGCACGTGTTCGGAGCTCTAGGCCGTGACATGATTAAAGCAAAAACTGATATGCATGCATCAAAGAGGTAGGCAATCTAAGCTACTTTAGAATGCACATTTCAAAGGTCAGTGAGGTTTTCATCAATTCAAATAAGGATTATGCATAATGACTTTACGATGTTTGCATCACTCAAATTTCCATTGGAGAGAATTGTCGTTCAAGACAATTTTCACTCATGACATGGATTTCTTAAGAATACTAAATGAGAGACTTTCAATTAGAAATAACCTTTACTCATTCTCATTCAGAATGGTTATTTTATGAGACTCACTCAATCTCACTATCATCATATCGACAAGGGTCTAAGTATTCTCGCAAGCGGTACGACCTTACCAATTTAAAAGATGTTTAATATGGACCATAATGTGGGCTTGGTCAACGGCTTAATAAATGAGACACTTTGAGTCAAAGCTACTGAAAGAAATGATATTCCACAATCATCTCCGGGTTTACAAGTCAAGAACTCTGCAAAATGAGAAAGAAATAATCTTGCCCACACTTTTTCGAGCTATTCTTATGAACTCTTACGTTAATTCAAGTATCCTAATTTGAAGAGACTTTGTGAGAGACACAACGTAAGTTAGGTTCACGGGTTGAGAAACGAAAGGATAATCAAGCTCAACATGTTTGTAGAAGGGTGAGAATTGATGATCATCTTGGTATTACCACCGGTCTTCTTCTTCACCATCAGGGATTGTCTTCATAATGTGCTCCATTGACTATAAAAACTCGGCATTTGTGTTTTTTGAATATTGCTTTATTGGGGATACAATTTTTTTTACAACTTGTTGTAATTAAAAAGTTATGTCCATGATAGGGTGCGAGACATTATTGAATGGGTATGAAGTGAGAGGTATAAAAACCTCTTAGAAGACAACCATTGGTGGTTGTTATTGGCAAAAAAAGTACGTTAAGAGAGAATGTACGCTCCTTTCTCTCCCCTTTCCATCAAAGGCATTCCATTTCACTTTTGCAAGAACAATCGGCATTTATGCCGTGGAAATCGGGTGTGTTCCTCATGATCACATCCAGACCAACGTGAGATAGTGTTGTTCGTGATTTATTTGCAATTCAGTGTTCGTTCCGGGGCCATTTGCTGTTTGCGCATCGGAATCAGGTAAGTCGTCTTCCGCCGACTTGAATTCCAACATTGGTATCAGAGCCCGATCGTGATTCCTGCCTTGTTTTTCATCGAGTTTTCTCATTTACCATTTGATATTGAGATCAAGAGTATGACATCTACACTGTTTGGATCTCTGATAGTCGGAATTGCCATATCAAAAAATCGAAATTGAACTGAAGAGAAGAACGGGTCTGGGGTCGTGTGCATCCGTACGATTTTGGCCATTTTTCGAAATAATTTTTTGGTCAAAATTAATTTTTGAATATATAGGGTGAAAGAGCTCATTGAGACGAGTCCGGCGATGGGTCGAGCGCTGCCAGGAGACGCCGGACGCGCCCACATGCGTGGTGAGAAGCCACTGCGTGTGGGTGCCATGCGCCTGAAGAGCTAGCAAAGCCAGCGCATGCGCCACATGCGCCAGTCAGCGAACCGGCAAGTGCGCAACGCGCACTGATCGGCAAACCGGCACGTGCGCAACGCGCGCCGGTCGGCGAACCAACGCATGGTGATGTCACCGTGACATCATCCAACGGTCGGTCGCTAGATGACGTCATCGATGACGTCACCACCGACGACAGTTGGCCGATCGGCGACCCGACCCGACCCAATTGACCTAATCTCGACCCGGCCATTGACCGGTCAACCGGTCCAACAGTCAAACCGGTCAGACCAGTCGAACCTGCTAGGAGCCATTTAGCTCGCTGGCACGTGTGCCACACGCGCCGCGCACTCAGGTGGTGCGTGGGGGCGCGTGTGGGCTCCGATTGGAGCGTGGTCAGCGGTATTTGGTTAATATGAATGTTCTCTACACAGTGGTATAATTATTTTATATTTTTGAATTTTATAAATGTATGAAAATGCGTAGGAAACCCCATGTATGCGTATTTTTTGGGATTTAATGCAGTTTATTCATTTGTAGCTTGTATTTTCTTGTGATTTAAGAAATACAATAGCTAGCTTGTGTGCAAATGATGTTATATATACTGTGTAGAGCTTGGTTCAATGATTTGAAGTATATATTTTAATATACTTGCAATTTTCTAGTTGCTAGAAAATTACAACAATGGTAGGAAATCAATTATATGTTGAATTGCTATTTTGATTATAGTTGAAGCATGATTATTGTTTATACGTTGGTTATTTTCATGCTATTTTTTTTTTGTGTTAAGAAAAAATGTAGAATTTACTTACATAAGGTGATATAATTATTTTTCCTAGTGAGAGTTCGTAGGTTGGTAGAGTTGAAAGGAGTTCTCACATAGAACTTAAAATTTGTGCAAATTAAACTAATTAATGATAATAGAACAATTGTACATAGAAGTTAATTGGGAACATAGTGAACTTTTGCCTCTGTGTCTTTTGTTAAATTATCATTAATTTAGTTTATTTTTACTACAAATTAAATATGTGTGTTACTCTGTAAAGTGTGCTAGTATTGAGTATGCGTTTATTATGTCAATGTGTTATAGCAATTGATTATGGCATCGGCATCTAAGACCATTGTGGCTAACCTCAATAAGGGTAAGAAGCTAAACGGTGACAATTATGATATTTGGCACCGAAAGGTTTAGTACATCCTTGAGAAGCAAGAGGTTTTGGAAACCCTCAACCATACCATGGATGAACCTGAGCATGGAACTTCAGCTCAACACAGGAGAGATCTGAAAGCTTATCAAGCTTGGAAAAAGAAAAATAGCATTGCTCGCATCGCGTTGCTGAGCTGTATGCAAGATGATCTCATGTGTGAGTTTGAGAGTTATGATAAAACTCAAGTTATATGGGTTACCTTGAAAGATAAGTTTGGGGGTACATCTGCCACTAAGCTAAGGAGACTCATCATCAAGTTTGACACATTTCGAAAGCGCCCAAATGTAATGATGAGGCAGCATCTTCGGGAGATGTCAAACATGATCCATGAGCTGAAGTCAGCAGGTCACTCCCTTATTGATGAACAGCAAGTCCAGGCTGTTATAAGGTCTCTTCCTGACAATTAGGAGCATATGAAGTTCAATATGACACATAATAATAATATTGTCACTTTTGATGATATTGCGCGTAACTTGGAATTAGAGGATGAGCGCCTAGAGGCTGCGAGATCCTCTACCCATGCTTATGTTGCTGAATCGAGTTCGCGCAAGGCTTTGGGTTTCAAGCGCAAAAGGAATTCTCAATTTAACAACAAAGAGAAGATGATTGATCAGGCACCTAAAAGGGCTAAGACCTTCCGACACAAGAAGCGTGGTGGGAAGAAGGACAAGGCTAAGATGGAATGCCACAATTGTGGCAAAATGGGTCACTTTGCTCATGAATGCACTGAGCCGAAAAATGTACCCTATTACTCAATTACTTTGAGTAATGCTTTTGTTTCTAGTACTGTAATACTTGCTGAATCTCATCCAATATGGACTGTAGACTCAGGAGCAATAGACCATGTAGCTAGAGACAGAGAAGCATTTGTGGAGTATTGTCGGATACCGCTTGGAAGAATATGGATATATGTTGGGAATAACTCAAGAGTTGAAGTGAAGGGAATCGGCACATGTAAATTAATCTTACGTGGTGACCGAAACCTATTCCTACATGATGTCCTTTATGCTCCAGATATTCGACGAAACTTAATCTCTGTAATTGTACTTAATCTCTGTAATTGTTCTTCTTAGCTTAAGTTATGTATTGAATTTCCATGGTGATTGTTTTGACATTTTGTATGAAACAGTTTATTATGGTTCAGGTCATGTATCGAATGGTTTTATGGTGTTAGATATTGACTATGATCAGTACAATGTTAATGTTGATGGTTGTTTTTCTTTAATTGCATCTTTTAATAACATTGAGATTGATGCAAGTACTTGGCATGCTAGATTAGGTCACATTAGATTGCAAAGAATGCAAAGATTAGCTAGGTAAGGCCTTTTAGGGTCACTCACTAATGTTAGTCTATACGTATGTGAACATTGTTTAGCGGAAAAAGCAACTAGAAAACCATTCGGTAAATGGATTATAGCTGAATTTCCATTGTATCTCATACATTCTGACATTTGTGGTCCTTTGAATGTGAGGGTGAGGCATGGAACCTCATATTTCATCACTTTTATAAATGACTTCACACGTTTCGGTTATATCTTTCTGATCTCCCATAAGTCTAAAGCATTAGACTGCTTTAGAAGATTTATAGCAATGGTAGAGAATCAGTTGAACAAAACAATAAAGGTATTGAGAACCGATCGTGGACGTGAGTATCTATCGGAGCAATTCAAGGCTCTTTTGTGATGAAAAGGGAATTGTACGACAATTGACTATTCCTGGTACTTCACAACAAAATGGGGTAGTTAAGAGAAGGAATAGAACCTTATTGGAAATGGTTAGGTCTATAATGACGCAATCAAATTTACCTATCTCCTATTGGGGAGATTCGTTATTGACTGCTGCGTATATACTTAACCGAGTGCCCTCAAAATCGGTCACTTCCACCCCTTATGAATTATGGACTAGTAGGAAACAGACTTGAGTAGTCTACGTCCATGGGAATGTGCAGCTTATGTTCATGATTCCTTCAATAAATATGGCAAATTAGGTCATAGAGGGAAGAAATTTATATTTATAAGATATTATAAGCACTCCAAAGGGTACGTGTTCATAGGTGAACAAGCTGATGGAAGTGTGACCGAAATGGAGTCACGGGATGTCACGTTCTTGGAGAACAATTTTCCTAGTAGAGGTGAGATTAATAAAGACTTCCAATTATATGAGATGGAAGATCCTGATAACACACCCACTGATGTTGTAGAGGGAAATGAAGATTTATCTCAACACACAAGACCAAGTGGGAGTGTTGCATCGCCTGATGAATTGAATTCAAGAGAAATTCAATTGCGTAAAAGTAATCGTAAAATTATTCCCCATCCTCTAATAAGGAAGAATGGAGAAAAGCTTTGGAAGATGAGATGGAGTCAATGAAGGCAAACCACGTTTGGGACTTGGTTGATCTACCACCCAACCATAAGTCCATTGAAAACAAATGGGTCTTCAAGATTAAGCGTAGGATGGATGGATCCATTGAAAAGTATAAGGCTTGCCTTGTGGCAAAAGGTTATACTCAACAAAAAGGTATAGATTATGAGGAAACGTTTTCACCAGTTGTAAGATTTGCCTCAATACACCTTATTCTAGCCATCATTGCACATTTGGACCTTCAATTACATCAAATAGATGTAAAGACAGCATTTCTCAATGGATAACTAAATGAGAAAATTTATATGAAATAACCAATAGGTTTCATAGCTAAAGGTTAAGAGCGTAAAGTTTGCAAGCTTCATCGCTCAATATATGGCCTTAAGCAATCATCTAGATAGTGGTATCTTCATTTTCATCAAGCAATAATAACTTTTGGTTTCATGATGATCGAAGAAGATCACTGTGTATATGTCAAAAGGTCCAAAGATAAATTTGTGATTTAATCACTTTATGTGAACGATATTCTGTTGGCTGGAAATGACAACGTTTTGGTTATCACCATAAAAGAATGGTTGTTCTCTAATTTTGAGATGAAGGACATGGGAGAAGCTGCTTATATATTAGGAGTTAAGATCGAAAGAGATCGATCGAGGAAACTCCTTACTTTATCACAAGAGTATTATATTATGAAGATTCTTGAGCGTTTCAATATGCAGTATTGTAATCCCATTGATACCCCTATCATGCAAGGTGAAGGCCTAAGTACTGAGTTGTGTCCTAAGACTCCAAAAGAAATTAAAGTGATGAAAAATGTTCCTTACGCTAGTGCGGTCGGAAGTTTGATGTATGCTATGATGTGTACTCGACCCGACATATGTTATGCCATGGGATTGGTGAGCCAATATCAATCAAATCCTGGTCAAGCACACTGGAAAGCAGTGAAGAGGATCCTAAGATACTTGAAAGGCACCATGGACTATCGACTTTGTTACCAAGGGAATGATTTACGCCTATTGGGTTATTCAGATGCTGATTGGGGTGGAAACCTGGATGAGCATAAATCAACTTCTGGATATGCGTTCTTACTTAATGGAGGTGCAATTTCTTGGAATAGCAAGAAATAGACATGCACGGCCTTGTCTACGATGGAGGCAAAATTTATTGCATGTTCTGCCGCAGTGCAAGAAGCAGTTTGGCTAAATTCTTGGAAAATTTAGCCACCGTCACTGAAGTTCCAAGACTAGTGACAATTTATTGCGATAGTCAAGCAGTTATTGCCTATTTGAAAATTCCTAAGTATCATGGAAAGACAAAGCACATTGACATAAAAAAAAAAATAACTTCATCAGAGATATTATAGCGTAGAAAGAAGTGATCCTGCAATATATTTCAACCAATAGAATGGTTGCTGATCCATTTACGAAGGCTATTCCTAGAGACATATTCTTGACCCATAGGATGTCACTAGGATTACGTAGAATGTGATATATGTTATTGTAGAGGATCATTGGTTTATATATTTGTGGACAGATGTATTGTACTTGTTTATTTATTAGTGATTTGATGTTTTATCAATAAGTACAAATCCAATATGAGACTAGCACAAACACACATATATTATTTAAAAAAAAAAGGTATGTCAGCAGGCAATGATTGGCTCACTCACACAAGCAATCGCCTCAAGTGTTGTAGTTAGCACGTTGAGATGAGACGTTATGTACAAATAAATGTTGAATAGCAAGTCTGGTACATAAAATATGTCGCCTTGATTGGAGTCAAGATGAGGTCTGTGATTTGTTTATAATAAGACTGAACATGATAGTCCCACAATCATGTATGCCTGAAAGATGCCGGATGCGAGTACTTAATTGGACACTATAGAAAGCGAGCTGATATAGCACTCGGGCTAAACATGAGTACGTGATAAGCACGTGACTATGTTTAGGCTAAGATCCATATAGTGGATATATTTGATAAATGATATACGCTCTTATAGAAAGAGTAATCCACTATAGCATGTAATTCATACTACATGTGCATTATACGACCAATAAGAGAAGATGAGTAAAATTATCCCTATTTACTTATCGTGTGAGCCCTTGAGGTAATTTGTAATTTACCTCAATTTTGTGCCATATGTTACTTCTGATTATGTTCTCAAAGTGAAAGATCAAGGTTGCTACTTTAGCATGTTATAGACGGTCATGAATAGATATGGCCTATGGGATGTGTCTATGAAAGCAGTTGTTCTAAAATTGAGAGAGACATGAGTGTGAAGGAAGACTATTGTTGTTTTACATCTATCACATATATTTACTGGTCGACCAATTATATCGCCCTATGTAGTTGCGGATGTAATTGTAAATACATGGTGTTTTTTAGAATAGTCAAGTATAGCCTTTAAAGGATAGGTATACTTGAACTGATGTAAGAAAATATGTCTAGGGCACTATGAGACATCACTGTTTATTTCTTTTCAGGATTGTAGCCAATATGTCATCTCTAATAGGTGCATAATTTGAGCTCATAAGTGCAAGTGTACTCATTGGTCGCACGACTTATTTGCCAGTATGAATTGTTTTGTAAAGTTGATCAATGTTGAATGCCTTATATTCTTGATAGAGAGCTATCAAGTCTATCATGTCCGAGTGGGAGATATTGTAATTAAAAAGTTACGTCCATGATGGGGTGCGAGACATTATTGAAAGGGTATGAAGTGAAAGGTATAAAAACCTCTTAGAAGACAACCATTCATGGTTGTTGTTGTTGGCAAAAAAAGTACGTTAAGAGAGAATGTATGCTCCTTTCTCTCCCCTTTCCATCGAAAGCATTCCATTTCACTTTTGTAAGAACTATCGGCATTTACGCCGTGGAAATCAGGTGTTTTTCTCATGATCGCATCCAGACCAACGTGAGGTAATGTTGTTCGTGATTTATTCGCAATTTAGTGTTCGTTCCGGGGGCATTTGTTGTGTGCGCATCGGAATCAGGTAAGTCGTCTTCCGCCGACCTGAATTCCAACTGATAGTCATCTATTAGACACTTCTTTTCATTTTCTTCTATGGGAACAGGCCTTGCTTTTACCAGGCACACTGTTTTTTCGAGCCTCTAATTTTCATTCATCTTATGTCTATGAGAATCGGCCTTGTTTTTACCAAGTACACTAGTTTTTCATGCCCCTTAATTCTATTTTGATTTCAATTCTTACACACAATGCATACATCAAGTAATTACACTTTGAATGACACGACACTAGAACTTTTAAAGGTCTTCATCTTCTATAGGGACTCTAGGTCATGCTTCTTGAATAATTGTCTTTTGCCTTACCCTACTGTGGGGGATGATCACAGCTGGGTTTAAAGAAATAAAATTACAAGCTTAAGTGGGCTACGAAATGGATATAAGTGTGTAGGATAGAGAAAGAACCGCTTTTCATCATCCTAAAGCACTTAAATTACCGTGTAAATTCAAATGTAGTAGTAATACTTGAAGATTGATGTAAGTGAGAGCAAGAAAATTTCTATCCATTTTTCTCACCACTTGATGCCGACTTACCTCCAGTTTACCCCCATGTGGAGTGGTTCTTGAGATGGCCAATTTGAAAAAAATTCTCCATAAGTGCATGGGCTCAAAAATGTTAAACAATGGATCACTCTGAGTGTTTGGGATAAAGAATTGAATTGCCTCTCATCATTTCGATCATCGTACCTTTCGCAAAAGAACTATTTGCCTTATGGACGGGGAATTACTACACTTATCTCACAAGTATATAGATAATGGACTATATATAGGACAAGGCTTGCCTTTCATCATCCTGACAAGTCTCACTTAGCATTCTTAAGTATTCGATATCATTCATTGAATTATCCATCTTGACAAATCTCCCCATGAAATTGGTGAGTTAAGCAAGTAAAAATCACCATGCAAATTCTCTTTTCGGAAGAGCTCAACAACTTTAAGCATGAAAAACTTTGTGACTTGAGAATAAACAATTTACTATACTAAAAAAGAAATGTTTTCATAAGCATGAAAAGCATGGTTTTGTGCATTTATTCAAGGAATTGCCCCCACAAAGGGACTATCTCAGCAATGGGTTTTCTTCATTTGCCCCTATTGAAAGGGAATGAACACATGAATTCATCAATTAAGACTGAAAATCCGATCTTTGGTTTGATAGATGCTCTATTTTTTTCTTTTGCCCCTGCATAAGAGAATGTGCATGAATAGGATACTATGCAACACAAAAGCAAATGCATATTGAACATCCATTTTGGCTCGGATCGGATTATCTCTTAATCGGATCACTACAAGAATCTATCATGCCCCCAATCTGTCATCTGCAAAGGAAAGAATAGAGTGTCATTTCCAAAATTAATTATATTTAGGAATGAAATGTACCTCTTTTGTGATATCCTCAAATTCAACCCTTCTCAAAATATATGAAATGGTTATTTCATCAATGCACTGATAGTAGAATTTACTCTGAACTGATCACTTATAAGTTAACTAATCTATTGGGAGAGACCAGAGAGGATTAAAATGCGAATGACCAGAGAATTCAATCAAAGATAGACTGCTCGACCATAAAGATCGACAAGGGACAATACTACATTGTTACAAGTCAATTAGTAAACGGATATATATCGATTTGACAGAGGTATGTAGTCGGATTACGGGTGATTCCGCATGATTACAATGCTTGCTGCGAACAACAGTAAATCGATTTTTCTATTGATCTTATATTCAGGGTGAGTAATTAATTCCTTGCAATTACATGAAAATCAAGAGTTATCCATGATTTGAAGAGGCACAAATGTGGATCGAAAATTATCAACCACAGGTCAAACGCATGAAAACCCGTAAAAGCCACCCGATAGTTTAAGTCGTATTATAGTTGCATTTGATCGATTTCAACCATGGATTTTAATCTGATTTCGGGTATCGAACTCTCAAGGATTCCAAGATCAACCTATCGAATGTTGCCTCATTTATTTGTCAATTTATTGGTAAGCCTTAATCTTTGGACTGTGATTAATAGGTTGAGAATTGAAAGTCGAAAAGGAAGCCAGGCCAAACGGAGGCCCATTGGGCCTCACACCTAAATTAAAGGCCCAAGTTGGATGAGTTAAGCCCAAGTCCAAGTTTGTCAAGCCCAAACCCATGCCCTAATGAATAGTGTGCGTGAATAGTAACTCGCGTGAATAGTAAACTAGTCTCTAGAAGCCTAATTTTAGGCTTGCCTTCAAAGTCTTGATTCATTAATGCCCTCTAGAAGCCATGATTACAAGAAACAAAGACTTTGGTCTTGCAAGAAGACTTGATACCTTTGGTTTTTTAAATTCTATTTTGATTCCAGTTTTCAAAATTCTTGGGCCGTCACTATTTCCAATTTTATATAACTTCTTGTGGTTTGAATTTGGAGAAACTTCCTTCATAAAAGTTGTTCAAAATATCTTGATGTTTAACATAATTTAATTTCATATTTTTATGAGGTGAAATGGTTGGTACAAGAGCCTAATCTTTTACCATGTGAAAAATGCCCAGTGCAATAAAAACAGTGACCAGGTTGTCTTCTCGAATTTTTATAAAATCTTCACTTTGGAATATGAACATGCTTTCTTCACAAAAATTGTAAAATACATCCATGTATATAATATACTAAAATTTCAAAGTTTTTTATGAAGATTTGGATGTTGAAATGAATTTTCTTCTGCTGTTGTTGAATCTGTCCCACAGACGAAACGTTGGTTGTCTTTGGTGATTTTCTGCTCTTTATAAAAAACGAATTAGGCTTGGTTTCTTTCATGAAAAATGTAATTTGAGGTCTTCTATATGACATATTAAATTTTCATGATTTTTGAATCCGTTTGATAAGGTAATGACATTTATTTCAAAAGTTGCTTGAAACTGCCCTTTACATTGCAGGGGGAGGGCCACACGCCCAAGCTTGGAGGACAAGCCTAGGCAATTGAATGGTTGAGGTTTCTTCTTGCTCTCCAAGCCAAGATGACCATCATGAGCATAGGGCAATAATTCCAACTTGCATTAATGCAAAGGGAGACCCACTTCTCTCTCCTTTCTACTTCTTCCCCAAGTTTATCAATTGTGTGCTCCCCAAGTTTAGGCAATGGTGTGGTTGAGATCTACCCTTGCTCCCCAAGTTGGAATGGAGGGCCAAGATGTGCTCTTGCTCCCCAAGTTAGGACTTCAAGTCAAGGAACATTAATACGCCAACTTCTTCCCCAAGGTTTCCTCTTTTTCCCTCATTTCTCTCACTTTCTCTCTCTACCCCTCTCTTTGGACGAATTTTCCTTCATCCCTCTCTCTCATCTCATACCCATTCCTCTTTCTTTCTCTCTCGGTTTGCTGCCCTACGTTGTTGTACTATGCTGCCTTTCTGTTCGCCGAGGAACCCTTAGGTTTTTGGGGCATTGGATTCTCACCAATGTTTGCGTTACTCAAGCCTCAAGCCGCGGGCCACCATCACCGCCGAACCACCACCAAGCCACCAAGCTTCCTTGGTCATGAGCTCAAGCTATTGCCGTTGTTGTGGTGCCGTCGTTCGAACCGTGAGCTCCACGTTCTCGTCATCATCACGTCGCCATTGTCGTTAGCTCACCATTGCCGTAAAACCGTGAGTTAACTTTCTAATATTTGATTAGGCTGTTAATTGTGTATAGGGGTGGTTTAGATTAAGGCTAATGGTAGTTAGTATGGTTTACTTAATAGGTTATCACCATAGGTGATAAATGGACTTGATAGGTTATCAAGAATAGCTGATAAGCTATCACCAAAGGGATGGTAAGTTATCGAGAAATTGCTGATAAGCTATCACCAAAGGAGTGATAAGCTATCGTAACATAAGTGATAAGCTATCACTAAATAGGTAATAAGTTATCGGTTTAAGGTTGAAGAGGCTATCGCAATAGGGCGATAAGTGATGATTTTTATGGGTTTTGTACTTGATTTATTTGATGAATTTATGCATAATTTGTATTGTGTGAGCTTATTATGCCATGAGGTTGATTGCCCAAATCGTAAGTTTTAAATGCTATTTTCAAAGAAGGTTTTACTTGCAAGAAAATGGCAAACTTTGAGGCGTATGTTTGGACGTCATGTTTTATGTGCTAAATGGGGGGAGGTGCGATGCCTGATATTTATTGGATTTTCGGTGGGGGTCCGGATGCCGAGTCGCGGTTGAGGCTGGACCGATGCTCCTTTATGGAATGCTGTCTAGGTGGGGGTTCTAGACGTTGCCATGCTCGATGGGACGAGACGATACCTGGTCATGCCAAAAGACCGTCAACCCTTTTGGTGGCCGTGGCCTGAGGGGTCATAATAATCTAGAATCATGGTATTGAGAATAGCATGATAGTATGGGATGCCATGATATTCTTGAGACGCCGCATGTGCAAAATGCATGAGTGCTTATGCACAGTCTAAGAGTGATGTTATGACTTGCACATATATGGCATGAAGATAGATTAGTTGCATGAGACACGTGCGTAAATGAAATGTCATATTAGTGGTTTATATTGCACGTGCATGCTCGATTAACCATGCTTATGAAATTGGGAAATAAGTGGATTTATATGCTTGTGTTAGGTCTCGAGAATAGTATGGTAGTATGGGATACCATGATATTCTTGAGACGGCAATGTGTGCAAAGTGCATAAATGTTGAATACATAATATGAGAATGATGTATGGCTTGCACATGTATGGCATGGATATATATATCAGTTGAAAGAGGCATATGTGAATTGTTATAAATAGGGATGTGCCAAGGCGAGGTAAGGATGCCTGCAAGTTATTTGACGGCCTTAATATTTGTCTTTGGGGTCAATTGCTGGACCATGTTTATAGTTAAGGCAAAGCAAGGGTTGCTTTGCTATTGATCTGTCGTCGATATAACGTTGCATGTTTAGACTGCCTTCAAGACGAATTAGCGTCCTAGTTGAGACTTAGGTTGTTAACTCGCTAAGATATTTATATCTCACCCATCGTGGTCTAATATTTTTCGGGCCCGTAGTATGGAGAACCATCATGTTCGATTTGGGGTCCCTTTGGAGGCGAGAGATTGGCCTGGCATTAGTGAAGTTTAGGTTAACCCTAACCCACTGTTGGTTTTGTTGGTTGGTTGGAAGTTGCCGATGTAAGGGCTTGTAATCACTAAACTTCCTAGGGTTAACAATAAATTTGTAATTGAAGTGTTTGGTTTGATGTTATGGTGTTTTCCGTGCTATCCATGTTATATTTGTTATGATTGACTGGGTGTTGTTTATATCAAATGCTTCCGCTTGCATTTAATAAAAAGATAAAAATAATGGGTTGGCGATGCGTTCTAAGACGTCGCAAATTTATTGACCATTGTGGGATGTTTGTGTGCTCGGGGGTTCGGGGTGTGACATCTTTCATCCAAGATGAATCATCCTCTTTTTGACTTGTTCCCTCATTTTTTCATGGAAATGAAAAACTTTGCTTGCCTTTCGAGAATGATATCTCACACAAGTTGTAATGAGATGTGCCCCACATCACACTTTGGAATCTAGATGATCTTATGAATTGCCCCCAGTTTCTTATTGACATGCAAAGAAATGGCTCGGGACAAGTAAGAAGATAGGAAATGTTTAATGTCTTCTTCACTCTTTGGAGATGCCATCACAATTAGTTAAGAAGTGTTCCTTTGCCCCCACATCAATTTTCCTTCGGGGGTATGTTCCCAAATTTGTTGATCATCAATTAAATCAACGGGTCCACTATCATGGAAAATGCAAACGAAAGCAATGATTGAAATTTCATAAAGCAATAAATCCTTTATAAAAAAAAAAAAAAAAAGACACTTGAAATCCTAGAAAGCATGAAAAAAAAAAAGACTCCTTCGCAAAGGAGTATAAAGATAAGAACTTCTTCACTCGGTGACAATATTTATGCCTCCATTATGATTGGGCAGAGGGTTCTTTTGGACATTTGGCCAATTATTGCTAAAAGAGAACACTTTTGTATTCAAGAGGTCTTGGACCTTGTGCTTCTAAACATAGCAGTCATCTGTGGAATGACTAACCTCCCCTATGTGATAGTCACACTTTTCATAGGGATCTTATACAACATGACGCTCAGGATTTGGTTGCTTTGACTCAATAGAGAGTAATTTCTTCTTTTGGAGAACAAGCAAGACTTTGGACAGGGGTCTAGGGAGAGGTGTGACTTGCCTTCTAGCACTTCGTCGTCCACTAGAGAACTGACATCCTCCACTTTATTGCCTAGTAGAAACCTGAATTACTGGAGTGCGATTAGATGTATCATGATTTGGCTAAGAATAGGCCACACTAATTTTAACTTCAAGCTCATTCTCTTTATTTGGGGTAAAGCTTTTGTTTGTAGAGGTTGGCTCATTAACCATCTATATCTCAACCCTATCTCAATCTATTCCCCCACAGTAATGAGTTGATTATAGTTCTCAACATATGTGCTAACCATCCAATTGTGGAACTTAAATGGGAGAGTCTTAACAAACAAACTAATCAACTCTTTGTCTATAGGTTCAGGAGCAATCTAGGCGACCAAATTTTGCCACTTAATGGCATACTTTTTAAATGACTCACTCTTCTTTTTCTGCATTTGTTCGAGGTCTTCTCAGGAAGGTGTAATGTCCATATTAAACTTGTACTACTTGAGAAATGCATCATCCACCTCATTCCAAGTGTCAAGGAGGTTTATGTTCTTCATAATATACTAGTTCAGTGCGGGTTCGATCAAACTCGCATGGAATGATTGGATCATGAGAGACTCATTTTTGACATGTCGAGCCATCCACACATGGTACACAAGTGAGCTTTTTGGCAAGAAGTACCTTTATACTTCTCGAACTCTGGCATTTTAAACTTGGTTGGAATCTTCACTTTATCATAAACAGGCAAGTCAATTAGAAGTGAGCTCTGCAAACCATGCAATTGTTTCACTTTCTCCTCAAGCTTTGAAAAGTGTTTGTCTTACTTTGTCTTAGGAGCACTATCAAACTTGGTCTTCTCAACAGTGACTGGCAATGGGTCATCCTTCAGTCGGGGCATGTCACCATCAATTATTTGGGCCATGTTCACTTGCTTTAGAATTATTAACTCAAGGAGAGCTGGTGTGGGAATCGGATTCGCCCAAAGGGAATTGATTTGGATAGTCATATGTTGAATTAAGGTGAGTAGCTATTTGATTTGATCTTCCATATGGGTGAACGTGAATGATCCGTTATCACCTAATCCAAATAATAACAACATGTAAGCATAAGGAGCAAAGAAAGAACTAGCCCATGACAACAATTTAAACTTTTTTTTCATTTTTTTATAATCGAAAAATGTGACATCCTGATTTTCCACTTCTGTTTTCAATTAAATAAATCGGGCTTTTTATCAACGCGTCTATAACCTTTTTCTCTGAGTTGGCCACTCATGAGTTAACTAATCGATCAGGTGAAGCCATTAAGGAATTTTAATGCTACAGATTTGAGAATTCAACCAGAAATCGACTACTCAACCGTGCTAATCTATAAGAGTCAATACGACACTATCAAAATCGATCAAAAATCAGAGATAAGTCGATTCGACTGAGATATGTGATCAGTGTGTAGATGATTCAACTTGATGGCAAAATCCTCGTCAAACGACACTAGACTGATTATTCTGTCTTTTATGTATCTTGTGTCTGTATTTGAAATATTGAGATTTTCACGACAATCGAGAGTCGTCAATGTGTCGGAAATATACATTCCACAGGTCAAATGCATTGAAAATTCCTAAAAGCTACCCTATAGATTATGACACGCTAAAATCACACCAAATTGAAAATAACTGTGAAGTTGAACCGAATTTCAGAAATTCAAGTGTTTGGAGACCTTAGGGAGAGCATTGAAGGCTTTTGTTCCCTCAAACTTTAGGAGACCACTTCTTCCTCTTTCTCCCTCCTTTCTCCATTGTTGATGTGCCTTGGAAGCTTAGAAAACCAGAGGAGATCAGCCAGCAGACGTCTAAGCAAGTCACATGCCCGTCAGACCTCTTTTCTCCCCTGTTTTCCTTTCCTCCGGTTTTTGCTTCAGATGACCTTTCGTAAAAAAACTCAAGTTAAAAGTTGTCCTCCCATGAGAATCAGCTAACGCTTCGCCCACCACCGTGACTAGCACATCCAAACCGTACGGAAGAGCTCGGCCTCACCCCGAACGAAGCCGCCGACCGTCCCATTCAACCGCCACAAGCCATCAGTCGCCAATCCACCACCGCTACTTGACGGCACTATTTCGCGTTTTTCTTCGTTTTTTCTCCCATTCCGACCCTTCCTTCTCTCGTCCCAACCACCGACAAGTCCCCCTTGACCCCCGAGAGCCACTAGTTGCCGACCACCCGCTCGTCGAGCTCCGATAAGCCCTGTTTTCGCCGTTGAAGCCGCGGTTTCTTCTCTACAGTTCAACCAAGAACAAAAGCAGAAACCAGCAAGGGTTTTCAGATTTCATGGCCTGTTTTCAAGCCCTTCCTGGCCTCGGTTGGTGTCGTCGCTTCAAGGTTTATCGCTCGCCTTGGCATCGCCGTCACCGTGGACTCACCGGAACGCTAAACCAGTGAGTTTACTCACTAAACCTTGCTTAAGAGGTTAATTATGCTTAAGGGGTGTTTATATTAGGCTAAGCATATTTAGGTGGTTAGATTAACTTAGTTAAATGTTAATTAGATTAAGGGATGTGATTAGTTTAGTTGATAATTAATTAAGGCTAATTAGGTTATTAAATTAGTGTAATCTTGATTAAGCCCTTAATTAATTATTTCAAATTAATTAATTATTTCTATAAATATTATTTTATTAAATTATATTAATATAACATATTATTTATTTATTTAATTTCGTAATATATTTAATTATTTATTATTTTCGGGAAATTTGTGGAATAGCCGTGGTGACCGGAATTTCGTGCCGACTGTGGTGTGGTTGAATTATGCAATTGATTGTTGGATTGTGAAATTGAGTGGTGATTGTGGAAATGTGGCTTTTATTCTGAAAATCCCGGGTGTCGTGTTTTAACACAAAAAGTGGTTTTAATGACTATATCAAACCGTGGGATTTCAAAAAGGAAAAATATCACTTTTCAAGGTTCGAATTGACCATGTACCCACACATGCCTATTTTCCCAAATGTTTTTAATACGAAGAAAATAGACCAAAATCACCATTTTAATGGAGGCATTTGAGTGCAATGCACGGTGTCTTGGGCCAAAATTGATTGGTCGTGTGTTAGTTAAAGAGAACCCATCTTGAGCTTTTAAGCCGAACGATACTAAATCCCTTTTTCGGGTTAATCATGAATTAGGGTAGGGGGTCGCAGTAGATTCTAGACCTACGCTCCTTCAGGAAAGCCGTCTATTAAGAGGCCAAAAGACACCGAACTTGGAATAGGTGGTGGCCTTAAAGGGCTTAATTAACAATTGGAACGCATGATTGATTGAGTTAGATGCGCCTAATTATGAGACAAAACTGTGCGACATGGTATGGGACATGTCATAATGGTTTGGCTTTATAATCGGGACCCTTATGATTGATTGAGTTATTGAGGCGTTTCAATTATTATATACATTATGATATGAACTATGCTAACGTGGAGGTAAGAATTGAGGTGAGATAAGTTCTCTATTCTAATTGTGTGGTTGTGTGGCTAGAGTGCCCTGAGGCATATTTCCTTCGTAATAAGGGTTTAGGGGGTAGACTTGCTGAGACATTGTCTCAGTGGTTATTGTATAACCATTTTTAGGTCCTTAGAAGGTGGTTGTGGAGGATCGAAGCCTCGGAGTTTGTGGAGGTGGAGTCTGAATGATCGATATATGTGTCCGACTAGTATGTCGTAGGACAACTTCTTTTGAAAGCCAACCTTTTTTGTAGACTTTTCACCAGACTCGTTTTGTATCCAAACCCGTTGTTTATAAAAGTTGGCTTTTGTGAAATGTGCCATGCTTTCCTATCCCATGTTGTTTGTTGTCAAGAGTATTTATACGCTTCCGGATGTGCACTAAAATGATTGGGTTGATCGCAGAGGGATGTGCGTGCACTCGAGGTTCAAGGCATGACTTCTTCGTTTAAGTGGTGTCAAAGCGGGTTAATAGTTGGAGTGATAAGGTGTAATGAGTCTTGGGATAGTTAGTAGGAAATACTTTTAATATGCTGATGCATGTGAGTAATAGTCGTTTGGTAGCTGGTTTGTGTGGTCACTCAAATTCTAATATGGTATTGGAATTAGAAAAGAGGTGTCTATAAAGAACCTGTAGCATGAGTGACTAGGAGTAGAGAACTCCTTGGAGGAGCTCAATAAGACTTGTAACTCAGGGTAGGATGCCAACAAGAGTCGATACCTGAGGCAAAGCGCAGGCTTAAAGCAACACATGTGTGAGAGTACTACCACGGGCCAGTATTGAGAGTGTAGCAACACCGAGCGATCTTAGGTTCAACGGGATCGTTCAAGTGCTAGAGACTTTGGGAAGCATTTTGGGCCAGCAAGTACAAGATCAAGCTGTTGCTATTGCTGCTATCACTACCGCTGCCAATGTCGTAACCGCCATTCTTGCTACACTTGTTGAGGCTCAACCTGGAATTGTGATTAGGAAGCAAGCTACCGCATCTGGGTCAAGATTCGATTCCAACAAAGATGGCAATCGATTCAGGAAGAAACCGATGACCAAAGGAAAGCACTTCCGTCATCCCACTCGAAGGAGTATAATGGGAAAGCCAGCATCCAACCAAATTGGCATGTCGTATATATAGGAAAAGACATGGATCCGCCCCGTGTTTTAAAAAGACAAGGGTTTGTTATGGGTATCACCAGCATGGCCACCTGATCAAGGACTATCTGCTCGGGCAAATAGAACCACAGCAATTACCGCCGCTGCTGATAGAACAGAACAAAGAGGACGCACCGCAGGACACATAGTGAAATATTTGGATTAGACCTATGATGCAAGAAAGGGTACGTGATGTCACCCAATAAGAGGCTGAGGACTCACCAGATAGGTGCCGAGTTTGTAGCAGGAAACATGGACCAACCCAGTGTCCAGATTTAACGGGAGTGTGCTTTGGATGTGGCCAGCACGGCCATTGGGTGAGGAGCTGTCCACGTGGGTCTAGGAGAGTATGAGCACCGTTACTGCAGATAGGACACCACTAGGATGACGAAGGAGACAAGAATGAACTGAAGCATGCACCGATCAGAGGAAGATTGTCTTTGGGGTGATTTTATCAAAGTAGCACAGCAGAATTTTGGTTAAGTATGGAGAACTTTAGTTTATTCTAATAAAGTTGTAGAAAGGAGAATCGCTAGCTAGAGTTGTACTTGACTAGCTTGCTTATGTGTAACTTTGTTATCATATATGAAAAGGTTTGGCTCGAGGAGTTTTTTGTCGTAATGACTATTGTCGTAATATAATACAGTTTGACCCGTTGACAAATAAAAGTTTCGAATTTATCAAAAGTTGAGGAGGACCCTCGATCCCTTTTAATATCATTGCTTGAGGCAACCCATTTGTTAGACGGGGGTTGCCAAGGTTACTTGGCGATTGTCGTGGATACAACCGTTGAGGAGCTGAAGATCGAGGACATGGTAGTAGTGCAAGAGTTTCCTGACGTATTTCCAAAAGAATTGTCAAGTCTACAGCCAAAAAGGGAGATAGAGTTTGTGATTGAGTTAGCCCCCGGGACAGAACCAATCTCTAAGACTCCTTACCAAATGGCGTTGTCGGAGTTAAAAGAATTGAAGGTGTAGATGCATGAATTATTGGATAAGGAATTCATACATCCCAATGCATCACCTTGGGGAGCACTAGTTCTGTTCGTGAAGAAGAAAGATGATTCATTGCGTCTGTACATCGACTGTCGACAACTCAATCAGGTGACAATCAAGAACAAGTATCCACTGTCGAGGATCGACGACTTACTTGAGGACAGGGTATCATCAGCTAAGGATCAGAAAAGAGAACATACCGAAGTCAGCATTTCGTACTCGATACGGCCATTATGAGTTTACTATAATGCCATTTGGTTTGACGAACACTTCAGCTGCTTTTATGGATTTGATGAACCGTGTGTTCAAGGAGTATCTGGATTAGTTTGTGATTGTTTTCATCGACGACATCCTGGTCCAAAGGAACACAAAAGACAGTTGAGCATAGTGCTCCAGACTCTGAGGAATCATGAGCTATACGCCAAGTACAGCAAGTGCAAATTTTGGTTAACTCGAGTGGCATTCCTAAGTCACGTAATTTTGGGAGAAGGAATCTCCGTGGACCCCGCCAAGATTAAAGCACTGATCAACTGGCCAAGACCGACTACAGTGATAGAGATCAAAAGTTTTCTAGGTTTAGTAAGGTATAACAAAAGGTTTGTGGAAGGGTTTTCAACATTAGCGTCGCCATTGACTCGAGTACTAAAGAAGGAAGAGAAGTTTGTATGGACAGACAAGTGCAAGTGTAGTTTCCAAGAGCTTAAGTAGAAGCTGACTACTACATCTATGCTAACCATTCCATCTGATCATGGAGGATACAAGATCTATAGTGATGCGTCGTTTAAAGAACTGGGTTGCGTGCTAATGCAACATGGCAAGGTTGTTGCATACGCATCCCATCAGTTGAGACCTCATTAAGCTGAATTACCCAATGCATGACTTGGAACTTGCAGCAATTATTTTCACTTTGAAGATTTAGAGACATTATTTGTGCGGAGAAAAATTCCAAATTTTCATTGACCATCAAAGTCTTAAGAACTTATTCTCTCAAAATGAGTTGAATATGAGACAGCGTCGCTGGATGGAACTTTTGAAGGACTATGATTGTGACATTCTGTATCACCCTGGAAAAGCGAACAAGGTCGCAAATGCGCTGAGTCAGAAGTCTTCAGTTGCGTAGATGATACTCAAGGAATGGATCCTACTCAAAAGAGCTTGAGACTCGATTTTCAAATTTGAGGTAGACCCATTTTTCAATCTTATGGTCACCCTCAAAATTGAGCCGGAAGTATAGATAAGAATCAAGATGCTTTAGCTAACAGACCCCGATGTTCAGAAGATTTTGCAAGAGGATACCGAGAAGAGAAAGGCTAATTTTTAACTTTTGATGATGAAACACTAAGGTTCCAAGGACAATTATGTGAACCTGACAATGCAAAGTTTAAGGAAGAGATCTTATCAGAAGTTCATCGTAGCAATTACAACATTCATCTCGGTAATATGAAGATGTATCAGAATCTACATCAACACTATTGGTGTTCCAGTATGAAGGCGGACATCACCAAGCATGTTGTCAAGTGTCTGATGTGTCAAAAAGTGAAGGCACATCACTGTAAGCCGGGAGGACTTCTACAACATCTTGAGATTCTCGAGTGGAAATGGGAACATATCACAATGGACTTTGTGACGGGTTTACCAAGGAGTCAGAGAGGCAATGACTCTATTTAGGTAGTGCTCGACAGACTGACGAAGTCAGCTCACTTTATTGTAGTACGGAAGGACCTTGATTTGGACAGGCACGACGAGTCGTACATGCGTCGGATAGTTCATCTACATGGAGTGCCGGTGACAATTACATCAGACTAAGACCTGAGGTTTACAGTTGC
The DNA here is from genome assembly GCA_017140615.1 of Eucalyptus cladocalyx. NCBI lineage: Eukaryota > Viridiplantae > Streptophyta > Magnoliopsida > Myrtales > Myrtaceae > Eucalyptus > Eucalyptus cladocalyx. The sequence goes on along the minus strand of CM029524.1, from coordinate 9,914,144 downwards.
CTTTGAAAAAGTTTGCAGACCGCTTTAAGAACGAAGCTATAGTATAGTATGACATATCATCCTCAGCTTGATGGCTAGTCTGAGAAGACAATTCAAAACCCTCAAAGACATGCTGTGAGCTTACGTATTGGATTTCAAGGGAAGCTGGGAGGAACAACTTCATCTTGTCAAGTTTGTCTACAATAATAGCTACCAGTAGAGCATTCAGATGGCTCATTTTAAAGCGTTGTATGGTAGAGTGTGTAGAACGCTAGTTTGTTGGGATGAGATTAGAGAAAGAAAGATCACAGGCCCAGAGTTAGTTCAGTAGTCAATGTATGCAGTTGCAGTCATCAAAGACAGATTAAAGACTGCTCAGAGCCGCCAGAAAAGTTACGCTAGTAAGCGTCGAAGACAATTGGAATTCAAAGTTGATGATCACGTTTTTCTAAAGGTGTCACCAATGAGGGGTACTTCGTGCTTTGGCAAGAAAGAAAAGTTAAATCCGAGGTATGTAGGTCCTTTTGAGATTCTTAAAAGAATCGGGATCCTAACGTATTGTTTTGCATTACCATCAAAGCTAGCGCAAGTGAATGACATCTTTCACGTGTCGATGTTGAGGAAGTATGAGCCTAACCTGACCCACGTGCTTAACTTTGAGGAATTGGACGTGGACGATAGAGTGTCATACGTTGAGAGCCCGGTTCCAATTATAGATCGCAAGGAGGAAGTTCTGCCTACCAAGACCATCCCGTTGATCAAAATGATCTGGCAACACCACGGCACTAAAGGAGCAACTTGGGAAAGTGAAGATTCGATGAGACGACTGTACCCCCACCTTTTTGTTTAAGATTTATAATGGTTTAAATTTCGAGGACGAAATTTTTATAAGAGGGGAAGAGTTGTGACATATTGATTTTCCACTTCTATTTTCAATTGAATAAGTCGAGCTTTTCATCGACACGCCATAACCTTTTTCTTTGAGTTGGCCACTCACAAGTTAACTAATCAATCAGGTGAAGCTGTTAAGGAATTTTAACGCTACAAACTCAAGAATTCGACCAGAAGCCAATTACTCGACCGTGCTAATCTGCAAGGGTCAATACAACACTATCAAAATTGATCTGAGATAAGTCGATTCGACTAAGATATGTGATCAGTGTGTGACTGATTATTTTGACTTTTTTGTACCCCGTGTCCGTATTTGAAATCTCAAGATTTTCACGACAATCGAGAGTCGCCAATGAGTCAAAGATGTACATTGTGGCTTGAAAATAATCAACCACGAGTCAAATGCATTAAAAATTCCTAAAAGCTACCTTGTAGATTAAGACGTGCTAAAATCACGCCAAATTGAAAATAATCGTGAAATTGAACCCGATTTTAGAAATTGGAAGTTTTGTCATGTCACAAGTCATTTTAGGAATGTTGACTCATCCTCAGAAGATTTTTCTACAAACCGAGATTTTCGGCGAAAAATCCAAAGTAAGGGTATTTTGGATTGGACCAAAAAAATTGGAGGACCGTTCTTGAGCGCACTTTTGACATCCAAGATGGATTATGTGACAAGGAAAAAATGAAGGACAAGGACACATGGGATGAGTTTATTTGGGCTTCAATTGGTTTGATTTGAAAAATGATTGAAGAGGAATTGAAGACTTTGAAGGCCAAATGTTACAAAATTCGTATGCCATGGGGGGAGCAACATTTTGGACTAGTTGGGAAGCTTCTTGAGGAAGATTGATGAGAGAGAATGGCTAAGGATGAAGGCTGAAGGTGGTAGGGGCAACACAAAGGAGTGTTTGGAGACCTTTGAAGAGCATTGAAGGCTCTTGTTCCCTCAAGCTTTACAGACCACTTCTTCCTCTTGAAATCCCTTCTTTCTCCATTGTTGGTGTAGTTGGAAGCTTAGAAAAACTAGAGGAGAAGCGAGCCAGCCCCATCCAAGCAACCCATGACCGCTTCGGACATCTTTTCTCCCATATTTTCTCTTTTTCCGTTTTTGCTCCAACTGATCTTTCTCCAAAGATCTAAGTTAAAATTATCTTCCCGTGAGAATCAACCAACGCTCCATCCATCACCAAGACCAGCACATCCAAATCATACGGAAGAACCTGGCCTCGCCTTGAACGGAGCTGCCAACCATCCCGTCTGGCCGTCGCAAGCCGCCAGTCCACCGATCAACTACCCACCTGCACTGTTTCACATTTTTCTTCATTTTCTCCCATTCCGACCTTTCATTTGCCCATCCCAACCACCAACAAGTCCCCATTGACCCCCAGGAGCCATCGGTTGCCGACCACCCGCTCACCAGAGCTCCAATCAACCTGTTTTCACCGTTAAAGCTACTAGTTTCTTCTTTGCAGTTCAACCAAGAATAGAAGCAGAAACCAGCAAGGGTTTTCATATTTCGTGACCCGTTTTCAAGCCCTTCCTGGCCTCGGTTGGTGTTGCTACTTCGAGGTTTATCGCCCACCTTGGCGTCGCCGTCACCGTGGACTCACCGGAATGCTAAACCGGTAAGTTTACTCACTAACCTTGCTTAGAAGGTTAATGATGCTTAAGGGTTGTTTAGATTAGACTAAGCATATTTAGGTGGTTAGTTTAGCTTAGTTAAATGCTAATTAGATTAAGGGATGTGATTAGTTTAGTGGATAATTAATTAAGGCTAATTAGGTGATTAAATTAGTGTAATCTTGATTAAGCCCTTAATTAATTATTTCAAATTAATTAATTATTTCAAATTAATTAATTATTTCGAAATTATAAATATTATTTTATTAAATTATATTAATATAATATATTATTTATTTAATTAATTTGGAATATATTTAATTATTTATTATTTTCCGAAAATTTGACCGCGATAGTTGGTGACCAAAATTTTGTACCGACTGTTGTGGTGTGGTTGAATTATGCAATTGATTGTTGGATTGTAAAATGAGTGATGATTATGGAAATATGGATTTTATTCTCGAAAATCCCGAGTGTCGGGTTTTAACATCGAAAATGGATTTTAATACTATATTAAATAGTGGGGTTTGAAAATGAGAAATATCACTTTCAAGGTTTGAATTGATCGTGTACACACACGTGACTATTTTCCCAAATGTCTTTAATACGAAGAAAATAGGCGAGGATCACTATTTTAATGGAGACATTTGAGTGCAATGCATGGTATCCTGGGCCAAGATTGATTAGTCGTGTGTTGGTCTAAGAGAACCCATCTCGAGCTTTTAAGCCGGACGATACTAAATCCAATGTCGGGTTACCCATGCATTAGGGTAGTGGGTCACAGTAGATTATAGGCCTACGTTCCTTCGGAAAAGCCTTCTATTAAGAGACATCGCCGTGCTCATGGTGGGAGACGAAGCCTAGCTACGCTAGAAGACGTCGAACTTGGAATAGGCGATGCCCTTGAAGGGCTTAGTTAACAATTAGAACGCATGATTGATTGAGTTAGATGCGCCTAATTATGAGACAAAACTATGTGGCATGGTATGTAACGTGTCATAACAGTTTAGCCTTATAATCGGGACCCTTATGATTGATTGAGTTGTTGAGGCATTTCAATTGTTATATGCAATATGATATGAACTGTGCTAACGTGTAGGAAGGAACTGAGGCGAGGTAAGTCCTCTGTTCTAATTGTGTGGTTGTGTGGCTAGAGCGCCCTGAGGTGTATTTCCTTCGTAATAAGGGTTTAAGGGGTGAACTTGTCGAGACATTATCTCACTAGTTATTATATAACCATTTTCAAGTCCTTAGAATGTGATTGTGGAGGACCGAAGCCCCGGAGTCTGTGAAGGTGGAGTATGAAGGATCGGCATATGTGTCCGACTAATATGTCGTAGGACAACTTCTTTTGAGAGCTGACCTTTTTTGTAGACTTTTGACTAGACTCGTTTTGTATCCAAACCCATTGTTTATAAAAGTTGGCTTTTGTGAAATGTGCCATGCTTTCCTATCCCATGCTATTTGTTGTCAAGGGTATTTATATGCTTATGCATGTGCTAAAAAAAAATGATTGGGTCGGTGATGACACTTGGGAACATCGCATTTGTATCGATCGCAGAGGGATGTGCGTACGCTTGAGATTCAGATCATGACAAAAAATTTGTACATAAATAGAATTTCCTAAAAATAAACTAGGAAAATGAAGACATAGGCACCTTGATAAAACAACAACAACCTTAACTGAAAATAAATATAAAAAAAAAAAAAAAATCTCCAAAGTTTTTTTTTTTTTTAATGATTCATTGAATGGCAATTTCCTTATTTCATTTCTAATTGACAAAAGAATTAAATCAATGATTGACCTAGATTGTTATAGACCGACCAAAAGTATAGTTAAGTAAGTAAATTGCAAAGTAAATGATAGATTACTCACTTCACCAATATGATAATGGCAAACACATAGACATGCGCATAGAATGTGCTGTTTGATTTCTAACTAAGAGGGCTTAGCAAAGTGGAGTTAACAGGGTGGGATGACTAGCTACAGTTTCGCATACTAAGTCAAGTCCTCCTAACTTCGACTTAGTCGAACGGAATGTCTTATAGTCATGCAATTTCACGAACAATGACAAACACAGATGACACCATGAAGAACTTTTGGGAAAGAGAAGGTTAACCTCTATATAGCAGTCTCACCTTAGAGGAAGCGTCCTTCTTAACACCATCCTAAAATATCCTCTTGCAGCCCAAGTCCAATGGCATGGTTGTATGTGCAGTAGTGTAGTGCCAAAGCAATAATACATGCACAACAATTTAAATGCAAGCAAGACTTCTAATTAAGGAATATAAATTATTCATTCTAACACCTCCCTACAAGACAAGGGTTAGTAAAGACTACTCCTTTTATATCTCTCATCTGTAAGGACATATAACACTTGATATTAAGGACATACCTAGTATCCTCATTATCAGACAAAAATATTTTTTGAAAAGAAAAAATTAGCTTAAGTCTACTAACAGTTTTAACTCAAGTCCCTAGTGGAGTTGCCAAGCTATCATGACCTAACCTCGGGTGCACTACCAAAGGTCTGGCTAATAAATTATTAAGTATAAACTTAGCTCGGGCTCTCTCAAGCTCATACTAATTCACAACTTAGGTTCAAGCTCTTAACATTTAAATGATTTTTCAATTAAAATTCGTCACTAATATATTTTTGGTAGTCGATTAGAAATCCAAATAAAGTAACAGGAGAATTACTTCACTTCTACAAATTAAAGATTAAATGAGTTTGGGGACTTGATTATGCTAGATTACTCTAATACATTATCGATACCTTTTCTATTTTATATTGAAAAAATGTTTTGCAAGCATCTTGAATTGATTTTAATTTACTTTTCTAACATATGAGGTAACCACGCAAACCATCAATTTAACACCCAAGAAAGCAATAAATAAATTACGGGACTTACCTCGTGGCAACAAAAGCATCTACAATGTTTGCTCAGAATTCACATCAACAGCCCTAGATATGATTCTTAATTAATATGCAGTCACTCAATCTTTTGTAGGATTTTCTCTTGTTTAATGAAATATATCTATGTGCAATGCAATTTAACCAAATGGCCTAGTTCTAATGATGGACAAATTTTAATAAATGGACCTGGTGACAATCACTAAATGACATGCACTTTGTGAACATAATTCTATATGACATGCACATGATATTTTTGTATTTTTTAAATTAAAATTCGTAATTAAAAATTGCTAAAAATAAAAATCTACTTAAAGTGAGATATAATCTATTCTAAGTTAGGAAATAGACTAACCTAAATCCTATCTTAACCTAGAAACTTATCTCAACAAGCAAATCAATTCAAATATGCTATTAAATCTAGATATCATCTAAAGATGCATCCTAATTTAATAATAAAAAAGGTAGATAAACTATTCTATCATGCAATTCTATCTAACAAATCAATTCTAATCTACATGATATGCAATATTTTATTTTTTATTCATTAAAGCTAGCAATTCTATCTAAATTTCAAAATTATTCAAGATATCAATCAAGATTCAAACAAAAAATTACGATATCCAAAAAAATAATCCGTCATCTCACGTCTTAGATTAATGGATATTGTAATCTTGATAAGGCACTTGCTCATAATCAAACATAACAAAAAAATTGATCCGTTGTCTCACGGCTTAAACTAAAGATTATCACAATCTTAGACAATACAATTATCCAATAATAAGTTGAAATAATTTTAAAAAAATTGATCCTATATCTTTACGAATCAAAGTAGTAATTAAATCAACTTTATCAATAATGTGATATCTTGAATTTCGACCCCGTCTCAATAAAATGAAATGGGCTTTTTACTGACGCGCCTATGGTCCTTTTTCTTTGAGCTGATCACTCACGAGTTAACTAATCTATTAGCTGAAGCCATTAAGGGATATAACCGCGGTAAAATCCCTAAAAGTTACTATGTAGGTTGGATTGGACTAAAATTGCATCCGGTTGATTTTAACCACGAAATTGAATTTGGTTCCGAGAATCGGATGTTCGAGCATGTTACAATTTATTTTTAGGACATCATCTCATCTTTTGAAGAAATTCCATCGAACCGGGAATTTTTGCGGAAAATCGAAATTTGGCAAATTTAAATCAAAGAAATTCGGACGGCCATTTCTTCGTGGATTTTTGGCCTCCAAAGTGAGCTATTTGGTGAGGGAAGTGCAAGGAATTTGTGTGGGCTGCTACCATGGCATGTGGAACCATTGAATTGAAGTTTCTTGGAGTGAAATTGAAGAGTAATGAGTGCAAAATTCGTAGGTCTGCTAGGCTGGCTTCATTTAGCCTTCAAATTGGCTTTGTGTGGTGAAGAATTGAGAAGAATTCAGCTTGTGGAAGAAGCCTTGACAGCTTGGAGGCAGCAGAAGACTTTGGGGAGTTCAATCATCATTTTGATATTTTGGGAGGCTTGTAATTGGCTGAAATATTGACTTTCTTGGCTCTCCCTTATCTCTCCCTCTCTTTCCTCTCCTCTCCTCCTCATGGATCGTGCGCCCCCTTCCCCCTGTTTCTGCCGTCCCCTCCTCCTTCTTTTCCCCCATCCCTCACGTCTCTTTCCCACTAGCTTCTCCTTCATTTTTTCTGCCAACCCTTACTCCCCTCCATTTCCCATCTTCACCGCCCCCACTCCACTACGCCACCTCCACCTTCCTTGACGTCACTCCACCATTCCACCAGCCACCAAAGTCAACGCCACCCCACCAACAGAGCAGTCGACCGAAGCCCAGCGTCACCCTCCCTCATGCAGCTCCTCTCGTATAAGTCAGCCGCCTCACCAGCACATGCCCGCCTCTTCCATCTTCAGCCCATTCACTGTAGCTCAGCCCACTTCGTCCTCCAGCAGCCCGCCCGTTCAGCTGCGTCCAGTCACCTCCATCCGCAGTTTAGCTCGTGCCCAGCAGCCGATCAACTCAGCAACCACAGAACCGAGCATAGCAGAATTCCAGCAACAACCGTGTCGCTTGCGAGGTGGCTTTCAGCCTCATCCGGGCCTCCTTTGGAGCTGCCGTAGACACAGGATCCCACCGCCATCGCGCCACCGTCGCCATGGACCCGTTTATTCTCCAATCCAGTGAGTTAACTCCCTAATCCTTGATTAGATTGTTAATTGCACTTAGGGGGTTAGATTAGTGTTAATTAGCTTAATTAGATTAGTACTAAGCGAGATTAGCCTTAAGATAGATTAGTGATAATCTAGAATGGTTATATTAGCCTTAAGATGGATTAATGTTAATCTAATTGGTGAGACTAGCACTAATGAGGACGGATTAGTCCAATTCAATGGATTTTTCCCAGATCAGGTTTTTGGACCCTTGCTGTTTGCCATTTTTTTTAGATCAAAATATGTTGAGATTTTGAGGTTGATTCCTTCTTGAGAAATGTTTTAGACATCCTCAGATATGACATATATTTTAATCAAGATTTTTAGAGATTTAAAAGAATGATATTTCAGTTTCGTCATTTGCAAATAGAATCTCGGACTGTGCTGGAATCTGTAACCTTTCAGGATTCAAGGGATTTTTATCAACTCTTAGGGTTCGAATTTTAAAATGGCTTCTTCACAAAAGTTGTTTGTCATATCTTTTAGTTTAACATACTCATATTTTAGATCAAACATATAGGTTTTGGGTCTCAAACCAAACTGATTTCGGAAAATGGACACAGTTTTTTGTACTGGATTGAGCGATTTACTAGGCTTAATTAAGGGGGATCTGGGTTAAGGTGTCTTCATGAAAAAATTTTATTTATGTATCTTTTAAAAAATATTTAAATTTGAGAATTTTTCCAAACTATTTTGATTAAGTTTCTTTATTTAAACTTGGAGACGCGCGAGTGGACTGTTTCTGTCGGTTAGGACCAGTAGTAGTTTGTGATTGTTCTTGATGCTATGGTGGCGGGGCAATGCATATTTGGTTGACTTTTGGCATGCTTACAGCTTATGATTGATAATATGTGAAATTGAGTGTTTGATGGTGCTTAGGGATTATTATTGCAAAAATTGGATTTATGGTATTTAAATAGAAAAATACCGAGCGTTAGTTTTTGACGCCAAAAGTATTTTATATACTATATAAAATCATGGGACTTTGAAATGAGAGAGTATCATGTTTTATGATTCAAATTGAACATGTGACCACGCACAATATTTTATCGAGAATTTCTAATACGAGGAAAATTGGTCAAATCCATTATTTGAAATGGAAGTATTTGAGTGCAACGCACGGTGTTCTTTGCCAAATATGGATGTGCGTGTGGTCATTATCAAAATCCATCACCCAGCGGGAGTTTGGGGACGATGTTCGATTTATCGGATGCCTGACGGGACTTCAGAAGCCGGTTACGGTAGAGGCCGGACCGATGCCCCTTTATAGGATGCCGTTTCTAGACGTTGTCGTGCCCGACGGGACAGGACGATACCTGATTTTTATCGGATGCGGATGATCGCCAACTGGGGAGTTGACCATGGCTGTTGGGCCATAAATAATTGGAACACACTTGATTGTTTGAGATAGCCACGCCTGATTATGAGGTAAAATTGTGTGACACGGTATGGGTCGTGTCATGACAGTTTTACCCTATAATCAGAACCCCTGTGTTTGATTGATATGTGAAATGAGGTGTTCCAGTTGTTAAGCATGCTTGTGATATTCATAATGCGTATATGGTGCACTAATGTGTAGGGACGCACCCAAGCGAGGTAAGTTATTGATGGTACATGTTTAGGCTGTCAATTCCGCCCTAGTCGAGGCTTAGGGTTTAACTCTCTGAGATTTTCAGGTACCTAGTGGGGAGAACCCAGAGCCATTACTATCCCATGTTTGTTGTTGCCCAGGTATATGTTTAAATTACGGTCGACCGCCGAGGAATGTTCACGCGCACAAAATTCGAGGCGTGACAAATAAGCCCTAATTGAATATTCCTGATATCACGTATCGTATAACAATCAATCAGAATTAAGGAATGACATATTCTAATTGAATTGCGTAATCCGGATTGGAATCGAACCAGGTCACAGCTTGTGGATGATGCTCGAGGGATCACTGGATGCTTGGCTTGCCAAGGTGGTGGCTTTCACCGGAAAGCTTCAATCAGTTCAGAACTCCCCGAGGGTAAGGACTCCGAAATCTCTTTAATTATATTTTCTTCGAGCGTGTTCTACATGTGACCAACATAAATTCATTCTAGGGAAGAATGTCAAGACATAGTGGGATATAGATGTCAGATAGAGATGAAGAATCAGTCTCCACTTAAACCATTTTTTTTACTCTCAGTTATCGGTTCTCTCTGTCGTGTGCTGGATGTTGGTCGAGCACGTGGAATCACATGAACAGGTGGAAGCCTGGGACTCCTTGAAGAATTCGAACGCCACATGAAGTGGCTTGAGCTGGAGTTGCTGATCACCGCTCGGTTCCTTGATGTGGAGCAGCTCGGGCTGGCGTTGGGCTCACCACAGGTGACTCGGGCACTTGTCTCGTCAGGACCAGATCAGGTGTGTGCAGCAGTTCCTGCGGGGAAAGATGTTAATGTGATCGAAAGTGATGCGTGGCGGCAAGACTTTCAGTCGATGACGAAGCGTGGCTGGGCCGAGAACTAGTAAGGACGATCAGCTGCGACGTGAGGCAACGGCCTCAGCGTGGCTAATGCACGCAGGAAACTTGTCGGCTGAAAGGAACGGCCTTGCTGAATTTGCTGGGACACATGGCTAGAAGTTGTTGGACACCCGTAATTGCAGCAACAGTAATGGCTATTGGATCTCAGGAAGCGGTGACAGAGCCATCCGAGGATTGGCGCCGAAAGAGCACAAAGAACTTCGGTATTGGATCCCCCCTCCCCTCGCTCTCTCCCTCTCTCCCTCTTCTCTCTCAATGTACCCTCCTTTATATATTAGTCCCTTCCGCGATGACCGTATCCTATGTTGCCTTCTTCCATGATATTGACCGGTTCTGTCCTCGCCCACTTTCCTCTTATTATTTATTTTATTTTCCTTGTATTGCATGGATAATCTTTTAAGATCCGATAACAGCTTGTGTATAATATTCACCTTCCTCTGCTTACGTGACCGGCCACCTTCACCCCACTCAGTATGATTTCTTTCCTATAAAGGTATAGTCCCATGTGCATAATGCGGTTGCCTCTTTCTTGCATTAGGAACCGAAAGCATTGGCTAAATATCCTGAAAATAATTGTTCAATTTCATGTATTCAGCATGCGCCATCCATATATATTCAGCCCATATCTGCCGCATCCTTCCTTATCATGATTGAGAATTACAGAGAATATGCTCTCTTGATTTCAGAATTTTTCCAATTCAGATTATCCATGCACGGCACTCGCTATTTTTGACCACGTGGGGTATTTATTGGGCTTGAATTTCATGCTCCTGTGAGCTCAGTCTAATTCTTCACCTTACAGGCCTCATTGAGCTCAGAATCATTTACTGCCCATCACCAGTCCAATGTAAACGCAATTAATGAAACTAAATAATATATGCTCCTAAAAGTATATGCTATGCAATTTAATTTTAATATTTTTGTTTAGGATTTCAACATCAATCCTTAATTTTCTATGCAATAAATGAATGATCAGGTCAGCAAAATTTAGGTGTCGATAGTGTTTACTTCTCCCTAATTATATTATAATCAATCTTAATATAATTTTCATTTCTGTGAAAATATAACAGAATTGTTGGCCAAAACGATTATAATAGGCCAGAAAAAGTATCTATTTTCGCTCTTTCTTCCCTTTTTTGTAATTTGACCTTAATTTGTTATGATGACAAAATAAAAATAAAATCTCAATTTGCTTTACTATCACTTTAGTTATGGTTCATTTAATTAGTTTAGATGTTAAATCGGAGTGAAAGTGGAAGACAAACTTGTTCCAAAATTAGAGAGTACCACATCTTCCAACCTTAATATGATTACTTATTAATATGATAAAGGGATAAAAAACACTATATTCGTCAATTCATCAAGAGCAAACGGTCCTTATCCAAACTTATATGAGAGGATCACAAGATCAAGAAAGAAGTATCAGGGAATTTACTTGATAATAACTTTGTTGTAGAACAAACTCTTTTTATTAATAGGATGAAAGAACTTACATTGTTTTGTAAGTTTGGTACTAATAAACAGCAATGAAAAACACTGTCTGACAAGGAATATTGAACCTATATTAAAGGCAATAGAAATAAGTGGTACTTTTTCATACTTTCTACCTAAATTTTACAAACTAGTGGCTTAGACTAAATTAATATTTTAGTCATCGACAAAAGACAATGTAAAGAAGTAGTCTTGAACTATACTTTTAATTGATTGGGAGGCGTAATTTGAACCTAGCATTACTTTCGGAGTATTCCAAAAAAAAAAAAAAAAAAACATTTCTTATCAAAAGATTGAAAGCAAAAGTATTTCTCATACCCACCGGTGGGCAACTGCGTTGGCAGAGGAGGCCGACTAGACTTTACGTAGAGGTGGAAAGGTCAAATCTTCGCATTGCCATACACGTCTTAAGAGGGGGCCATGATGGTGGGTTCCTGTGCTAGCCTCCCTCCAGGTATAGTCAGTGGTCTCCATTGGGCCTGTTGGGCCGACGATGGCCATGAGCACCTGTAAGGTGTGCCAAGCCGGATCCTGGATATAAATATATATATTTCTTATATTTTACCTTCAAGTAATGCATCTTTGCTCCATTTCTATGGCTTCCTTACATGCCAAGTCACCACAATGCCTCGTATTATATTGAAATTGAAGTCAAAATAATCCCCTTGATGGATGATGGAAACACCTTCCACATGGGGCAAACTCCTCACATTTTGCTCATTCCTAGCATTCAAAAATATTTATTTTTTCATATTATTTAAGGATTTTGATAGCCCCATCTAATACCACATGTGGTGCTAGAGTATCAATTAACCGCAATTTAGTGCCATATTGGTAGCACTTTCGTAAATTTTTTAAGTATATGGACCGATGCAAATTAAAAAAAAAAAAAAACATATACTTAAAGAACCCTATACATAAAAACAATAATCATGAGCTTGATTGAATAGTATGTAAAAGTTCTGACCTAATAGTTTCATTATCATGCCTAAAAATAATTTGACGAGAAAACATGTGCTAGAGACTTGGTGGCTACGATCATATGTTGGCAGATAAAGAGGAACGTCAATTAATGGTCGATTTCTATGTAAGTCGAGTATATTTTATGATGATAATTACCATTATCATATGTGTTGCCAATTACAACGCTTACGGCATATCAACTTTTTTTTTTTTTTTCGGTAAAGGTAAGAATATATATATATTGGTAAAAGGTAAGAATATATATTAAACTTTGAAGAAATGAACAAGAATTCGGCACCGTAACTCACACTTTAGGCGTGGGGGCGGGGAGAGTGTGAGGGTGCCGAAACAAAAAGATACATAGAGAAGGAAACAAAGCAGCAACTACTCGGCTGAACTACAATTAAAAAAACAGACTAATGACCCTCAGGCACCCCTCCAAAGATTGAAGAGATGAAGGAGAGCTAGGAAGAGGACGCCGAGCTGAAGATGGACGGATCGAACCCCCAACTTCTCCGGAGTCGCTTGTTTCTTGGAGTAGGCGGGACATTAGAGAACAAAAGAGCCTTATCCTTCACAACCTTGATCAAGTGATTCTTCATGGCCGGAATTGCCAAAGAATCACCTCGAAAGATGATAGAATTTTTTTTTTCCATATGAAATGGCATAAAGCCCCAAAAGAGAAACGGGCAATACCGTGAAAAAAATCTTTGCCGGATAGGAATTTGAGAGCCCAAGAGAGGTTGTCCTTCCAAACTCTGTTCTTCCAAGGTAAATTACATCTAGAAGCCCAAAAGAACGCAAGAGTCATAGACGTTGTGCACTCAAAGGACAAGTGGTCCACGGAGTCTGGAACGGAGCAACAGAAAGCGCAAACAAAGAACTCAATCCTCCCATAAGAGAGAAGAAGAGTTTGAGTTGGTAGCCTATTTTTTGCGAGCAACCACAAATGAAATTGAAATCTGGGTGCAAGGTCATTGTCCCAAATAAGAGGAGCCCAAGACACTCGATTCTTTTTAACCCTGATGTATTTCCAGGCAAAGGCAATAGAAAATGAACCTGATGGATCTTCTTGCCAGGTGAAGCGCTCAGAATCAGTAGAAAGAATGGGTATAGTAATACCCATATTTGCGAGGGATTCTCTCAAAGAAGCACCCACGGGAGAATAAAGGTCCGCCACTACAGAATAGCTTGGAAGGCAACAGCTCTCCATAAGGTCCGGCGGGATAAGTAAGAGAAGCGGGCCACACTCCAGCCAATTGTCGTGCCATAAGGAAATAGAGGAACCGTGGCCAATCTTCCAAAAGAAAGAGAGCCTAAAGTGTCTTCGAAGTTGAAGGATTTTTTTCCACGCCCATGAACACGTAGTGGGTGTGGAGGAGTTCCAAAAGTTGTCATTCTTTAAAAAATAAGAATGGATCCAACGACACCAGAGAGATTCTCTATCGGTGAAGAGAAACCAGATGTACTTAAGCAAGGAAGCAAAGATTACAGTCTCTCAATTTCCGAATACCCAAGCCACCTTCATTTTTTGGGAGGCAAATGTCCTCCCAAGATACTTTGGCACCGCCTCGGCCAAGCGAGGTGCCCTTCCACAGAAACTGTCTTAGCAGTTGTTCAATTCTATCAAGAACAGAGATAGGCAGAGAAAACACACTAGCCCAAAAGGCTTGGATAGAATGCAGCACCGACCTTATAAGTTGGAGCCTTCCAGCAAAGGATAAAAAGCGGTGAGCCCACGATTGAATTCTTGCGGTAATACAATCAATCAACGAAGCACAATCAGCTTTCCCAAGTCTTGAAGTAATGATGGGCACCCCTAAGTACCGGATTGGGAGTCGACCTTCCTGAAAGCCAAATGCAAGCCGAATATTCTCTCTGATGGAAACAGGGCCTCCTGAGAGAAACACCTCGCTCTTGTTTTTGTTCGGACTCAATCCACTCCAAGATGAGAATATATTAAGACTTCTCTTGAGGATCATGGCGGAAACCCAATCAGCTTGACAAAAGAGAAAGACATCGTCGGCAAAGAAAAGATGGGTCAACTTTACCTTCTTGCACCTCCAAAAGTATTTGAAGCCTTTCACCGAAGTACGGGCATTTAAAATCCCTGAAAACACATCCATAACAAGGGTAAAGAGGTACGGTGACAAAGGGTCCCCTTGGCGAAGGCCTCGACCTCCGGAAAAGAAGCCATGAAGTTCGCCATTAATGGAAACTGAAAACTTGGGTGTTCTCACACACACCATTATCAAATGGATGATCCATTCGGGGAATCGAAAGCTTGCGAGTGAGTTCCAAAAAATCCCAATCTACAAGTATCATACGCCTTTTGAAAGTCTACCTTAACAGCACATTTCGGAAGGTAAGGATCTAAGTGAAAACCAAAGAACAATTCCTGAACAAGAAGAATGTTATCTCTAATTCTCCTTCCTTTAACAAATGCATTTTGAGATGATCCAACCAAAACATTCAAAACAATAGCCACACGATTAGCTAGAATTTTTATAATAACCTTGTAGATGGTATTACAACATGCGATAGGTCTAAAGTCTGTGACTGCAGTAGCATTTTGAACTTTGGGAATCAACGTAAGGATAGTACTGTTTACCTCTTTTAGGAGGAAGCCCGAAGCAAAGAAATCCTGAACAGCTTCAATAACCAATGGCCCAACAAGATCCCAGTTGGTCTTGTAAAATTCAACCGAAAAGCCATCGGGACCGGAGCTTTTCCTCTTGCTAAAGAGAAAAGAGTATCCTTGATCTCCAAATCGTGGACCGGGCAAGAGATGGAGCTGCATTGAATATCCGAGAGAGGTTGATGGATGAGCTCCTTCATCTCATGAAGAGACGGTTTTGAGAGGCATGCCTGAGGTGAGAGCAACTTTGAGAAGTATGACACAAACACTTGAGGCACAAGGGCTGGATCATCTATGAGAACACCAGATGAATCCATAACCAAGAGGATGTGGTTTCTAGTCTGTCTGTTCTTAACCGAATTGTGGAAGAATCTAGTGTTCCGATCACCCTCTTTCAGCCAAGTCACACGAGACTTTTGGCGGTAAAAAGACTCCTCATGGGCTCGCAGTTGGACAAAGGCACGTCGCTAGTTTTTTTCCAAGTCAACAAGAGATGAATTAGAAGGATCATCATGAAGCCCAACCTGAGTGATGCGAAGGGCTTCTCTAGCGTCGGCCGTCTTCATCGAAATGTTAGAGAAAGACTCTTTGTTGAGTAATATGAGGCGAGCTTTAACCAATTTCAGCTTGGACACGAGGCGGAACATCGGCACTCCGAAGACTGGCATATTCCAAGCTTGATTGATGCAATACAAGTAATCCGGGTGTTCGGACCAAAAATGAAAATATTTAAACGGCTTCCTTCTCAACACCGGATCAAGCACTCTAACAATCATAGGAGAGTGATCGATATACCCGGATTGAGAAAAGAGGCTTGAGAGAAGGAGAACCGATGGTTCCACATATTGTTAATAAGGACCCGATCAATCTTGCGCATTTTCCTTACAGCACCAGAGGAAGTAGACCAGGTAAAACGTAGGCCAATGTATCGAAGGTCCGCCAACTCGGTTTGAGCTAAACATAAACGAAATTCGTCAAAAGATGGAATCCAAGCGTTCGAACCCCCCACCCTATCCGATGGGTCCTTAATGGCGTTAAAGTCGCCAACTACAATCCAAGGCGAGTCCTGGAAGACTTCATTGTAATGGATTAGATCATCCCAAAGGGGCCTACGACTGACAAACGTGTGATCAGCATAGATCGTAGAAATACAACAACTCGTGTTAGAAGAAGTAGAAGAAAGAAAACCATGAACAGCTTGTTTATTCGAAGAAATAGGAACAAACTCAACTACACTCGGGTCCCACCAACCCAAATTCCGCCACGAGGAGCATATTCATAGTTCGTCCATTTCCAGCCTCTTAAAAAGGTCGAAGATATGGTATCAAACAATTCTTCGGGCACCTTAGTCTCAAAAATACCGATCAAGCAAAGCTTGTTGGAGAGAACAAGCTTCCTTACCTCAGCACGCCTAACAGGATTGAGCATACCTCTAACATTCCAAAATCCAAAAAACATATGTACACAAGGAAGGGAGGCATTTACCTCTTCATAGAGGCTTTGCGGCCGATAGAGTTGGCCCTAGCAAGAACCGCGGGAGGTTCGGGAATTAAACAATCCAATTTGGTCTTGAATAGAGTCGGCTTTGCACAAGACATCGTCCCCGAGGTGAGGAACGATGGATAGTAGATCATCATCCTCCGAGATAGCATGAATACTAGAACTAGCAATTTCATCCGAGCCAATAGAATGTCCCGAGCGGGAGGTACGGTCCAAGGTCTTGGCAGTATTATCATGAACCTTAACAGGTGCTTTCAAAAGTCCCTTAGAAATCCGAATAGGAGGGAGCACAGGTGGTTTAACCGGTTTAGTGGAGGCGGTCTTCAGATTCAACTGTTGTCCACCTCTGGTAGCGCCTGCCACACTGCCAAATGCTGCCTTCTTAGAAGAGGGAAGCTTTTTCTTTTTCTTTTTTCCTACCACTTCATGCCATTCCTCACCCGCGGGAAGAATAAGTGGAGGGGAAGAAGCGAGGGCAGGCGCGACTTCACGCACTGTGACTAAATCAGAGGAACTAGCATCATTTCTTGTAGGTATAGGCAGAGCAACCGAAGACGACACTTGGGAAAAAGCAGCGGCTTCCGCATGAGGAGCAGCAAGTTCCCCTCCGGCTTCCAAAGCATTGAAAGGCTGCTGGACTCTTTCCAAATCTTGGTGATGCGGGGCATGAGCAGCCACCAAAACAGGGGAAGCAAGGGACACAGGGGAAGCAGGCCTGTCCTGGGGGAGCTGAACAGGAGCAGGAACAACTGATACAGGAGCCTTGGCTACAGGTCTCCTCAAATTAGATGCTTGGCGAGGGGCTGGGGGATTGCAGTTGTGGCCAAAGATGCCACACTTGGAACAAACTTGTGGACGCCACTCATATTCCACATCAACAATACGGGGAATTTCCATTATGAACCAGCAAGTATAGAATCACAAGAGGGCCGGTGCAGTAATTTCAACACACACACGAGCAAAAGTTAACATATCCATTTGCTCAGTACGATGATCCACATACAAAGGCTTACCAACCACACTCGCAACTTTGCCAATAGCCTGGGCCAACCAAAAAGAGAAAGGAAGGTTTCTCAACTTGACCCACACGGGGATAGTTAAATGGGTTTCTTTCTCGAGTTCAAGACCAGGCCTCCATTGTTGTAGAATAAATGGAACCTTCGCAACTGTGATTGGGCCACCTTCGAGGAGCTTCCTCCTAAAATCCATATCAGGAATATGCAGCATAAAGAAACCTTGTCCGTCTGCCATGACTTCGGTGAGGTACGGGCTCCATGCCCTTTTAAGAGCTTCCTCAGTAACTTTAAACGGAATTCTCCTACCCAGATAATAGGCAATCAAACAATCATGGAGTTTGGGGTCAGCAGCTTGAAGGTCAAGGTCGACAGCTCAACCATCGGTTTATCATCCAAAAATGCAGGAGGGGTGAATTCTAATTCGTAGCCTTTCCTCAAAACTTGAGCAACAGACGCCTAAGAGCGGCTAGCTGGATTTGCCTCACCCGTAGGCTGAGGCCGGTTCGGTCTGGATCTACCTCTGCTTTTCGTGCGAACACCAACATGGTTACGAACAGGGATGGGAATATCCGTTTGTCTCGGATCAGGGGAAAACGAGGGCCTTCGCCCCTTAACCTTGCACGAGGGCCCATCAAGAGAAAGTCGACCTACAACTTGAGGGACTTGGGCAAGAGAACTCGGCCCTTCATCAACACGAGAGGCCTGGCCAAAAGCCGAGGCCATCACAGCAGCAATTCGAAATCCAGAACCCAGACGGGAGAAAAAACCCAAATCGAATTCATCCATAATCGGGCCAAAACGAGTGGACATACCAGGGCCAAGCTTCGGGGATCTTCCAAAACAGAGTTTGGCAACCGGTTCGGAGCTTTGGCGCGGGAATTCGGGTCTTTGGTGCGTACGCAGTAAAGCGAGCAGTGGTAGCGCGGGCGCGAAGCTTGCTGTCGGGCACCGAGGAGAGGCGAGCAGCGACGGTGAGGGTTCTGGCGGCTTCGAGGCGGGAAACCGGTGAAGCGGCGCAGGCGCGGTGCAGGTGCAAGAGGCGCACCGCGAGCGCGGGGGGAGCAACAGCGGCGATTGAGGAGTGACGATGGCGCTGCAGACGCGGGCGAGGCCGGCGGAGTGGCAGAGGCGGTCGCAGGTGCAGAGGCACGGCGATGGGCGACGACTCAGGCAACAGGAGTCACCGGCGAGAGAGGCTCCAGCGGCAGGCGGAAGGCCGGCGCGCGGTCGGCTAGGCGCCTGGCGTTCGCGAACGCGGGGGACCCTTTTCTCCGATCTTTCTTCGCGAGAGAGAGATGAACAGTACGAGTCACATCAGCAAGAATATATATTAAACTTTGGAGAAATGAACAAGAATTCGGCACTGTAACTCACACTTTAGCTGTGGGGGCAGGGAGAGTGTGAGGGTGCCGAATCAAAAAGATACAAAGAGAATGAAACAAAACAGCAACTACTCGGCTGAACTACAATTAAAAAACAGACTAAAAACCCTCAGGCACCCCTCCAAAGATTGAAGAGATGGAGGAGAGCTAGGAAGAGGACACCGAGCTGAAGATGGACGGATCGAACCCCCAACTTCTCTGGAGTCGCTTGTTTCTTGGAGTAGGCGGGACATTAGAGAACAAAAGAGCCTTATCCTTCACAACCTTGATCAAGTGATTCTTCATGGCCGGAATTGCCAAAGAATCACCTCGAAAGATGATAGAATTCCTTTTTTTCCATATGAAATGGCATAAAGCCCCAAAAGAGAAACGGGCAATACTGTGAAAAAAATCTTTGCCGGATAGGAATTTGAGAGCCCAAGAGAAGTTGTCCTTCCAAATTCTGTTCTTCCAAGGTAAATTACATCTAGAAGCCCAAAAGAACGCAAGAGTCGCAGACGTTGTGCACTCAAAGAACAAGTGGTCCACGGAGTCGGAACAGAGCAAAGCAAAAAGCACAAACGAGAGAACTCAATCCTCCCATAGAGAGAAGGAGAGTCCGAGTTGGCAGTCTATTTTTGCAAGCAACCACAAATGAAATTGAAAACTGGGTGCAAGGTCATTGTCCCAAATAAGAGGAGCCCAAGACACTCGATTCTTTTTAACCCCGATGTATTTCCGTGCGGAGGCAACGAGAGAACGAAACGATGGATCTTCTTGCCGGGTGAAGCGGTCGAGAATCGGTAGAAAGAATGGGTATAGTAATTCCCATATTTGCGAGGAATTCTCTCAAAGAAGCACCCACGGGAGAATAAAGGTCCGCCACTACAGAATAGCTTGGAAGGCGACAGCTCTCCACAAGGTCCGGCGGGATAAGTAAGAGAAGCGGGCCACATTCGAGCCAATTGTTGTGCCATAAGGAAACAGAGGAACCGTGGCCAATCTTCCAAAAGAAAGAGAGCCTAAAGTGTCTTCAAAGTTGAAGGATTTTTTTCCACGCCCGTGAACACGTAGTGGGTGTGGAGGAGTTCCAAAAGTTGTCATTCTTTAAAAAATAAGAATGGATCCAACGACACCAGAGAGATTCTCTATCGGTGAAGAGAAACCAAATGTACTTAAGCAAGGAAGCTATTGCAGTCTCTCAATTTCCGAATACCCAAGCCACCTCCATTTTTTGGGAGGCAAATGTCATCCCAAGATACTTTGGCACCGCCTCGGCCAAGCAAGGTGCCCTTCCACAGAAACTGTCTTAGCAGTTGTTCAATTCTAACTGCTTTTTCTTCTTCCTTTTTTAAATTTGCCCTTGATCGATAGTCATCATTGGCACACCAAGCACAAAACCCGAAGTCAACTACTTTTTATATTTGCTTGGAACTACAATTGCAAATGTACTATGGGATGCTTATTTTATTTAATCAAATACTACAATTACAAATGATTCATTACCAGAAGATCAACGACAACGACAAATATGGTCCGTTAGTCCTATGTCCATTAAAAAATTGCTAGTAACGAATCACGTTTTTTTTTTTTTTTCGAAAGTAAACAATCACGTTTCCAAAGAAGATTTCCCTAGAGAACATAGTTATCTTATTGATAGATTGGAATAATATTAATCATTTCCCATAAATTAGGTGGTTAAAGGTTAAGAGAAAATCCTATCATCATCAATCATCATCATCATCATCATCATTATTATCGCTATTGGCATTATTATTATTATCGTTATTATCCTTATTATTCTTATCGTTATTGTTATTATTATCATCATCATTATTATCGTTATGGTTATTGTTATCATCATCATCATCATCATCATCATCATCATCATCATCATCATTATTATTATTGTTATAATGTATATGATAGAGTTATAATGTATATGATAGAGAACGATTAAGCTCATCTGAGACTCTCAGGTTCTTTATTTGCAGGTCACACTTCAGGTCATGCCGTTCCATGGTGACGACTCATCCACCTTGTCCTAGTGTGGGGAATGATCAGCAATTGAAATTTAGAAAGAGTTTTGCAGGCTCAATTGGATTATGCAAATGATAACAGTGTGAACGATAGAGAAATGAATTCTCTTCATCATTTTAGAACATTTAAATTCTTGTTTGAGTTCATCTATAATAAAGACACTTTAAGATTGATTCAAGCGAGCGCAAGAAAGTTCATGCCATTTTGCTCACCTTGTCATATCACTTTTACCTCCGTTTTGCTATTGTTTGGGGTGATTCTTAATAGGGTTAATTTACAAGAAATTCTTCTAATATTCAAGTCCAAAGAGGGTTAAACAATGGCCTACCGGCACTGTTTAGGATAAATAAATGAAATGCCTCTCATTATTTTGGCTTGTGTACCTTTCACAATAAAACTCTTCATATTAAGGAAATGAAATTTTTATACTCATCTCATACGTATAAACAAGGAACTGTGTATAAGGTATGGTTTGCCTTTCGACATCCTGATACATCTCATTTAGCATTCTTGAGTAATTCCACAATATTTATCAAATTGGTCTATCTTGACAATTCTTTGGTGGAAATAGTGAATTAAATAGCCATGCAAAATCTCTAAGCATTTTGAAATTATTGGCTTTAAGTGCGAAAAAGTTTTTGACATCAGAACAGATAATTTATTATACTCGTCAAAAGCATTGGAAGCATAATTTTGAGCATTCATTAAACAAAAATTGTCAATGCAAGAAGTATTAGATCTTAAGAATACAAACGCTTCATATGAATTAATTTCTTGTATTTGTTTGGAATTCGTAACCCACATGACTCATAATTTGAAAATAACATAAATTTGTGAGAGATTGCATTGAATAGAAAGCTTGAATTACAAATTAAGATCACAGAATAATTCAAAAATACATAGGTCCATCATGAAAAATTTGTGTTCTTACCTCAATCGACACGTTGGTGCAATTTTCAGAAAAGCTGCTGTAAACAGACATGCTATATTGTCCGCCTTCGAGAGGCATACCATAAAAGGGAACTTTAGATAAAACTGGTTTTTTTTTTTTTTTTTGGTGAAAGGTAATTGTATTAAGCTTAACCAATATGTACAAGCAAACGGCACCAAAGCTTACACTCAAAATGAACAAGGCATACTGAGTGGAAGGGTACCGAAAGAAGAAAAAACAAAAGCCTACAAGGCAGAAGAGCAAGAAGACACGGTCACACAACAACGGTCACAACCAACAATAGGACCAATACAAAAGAAGGCGACTAGCCAACCAAACAGAGGCAACCGAAGCCCAAAACCCCAGATTAAAGAACCCTGTCCACAAGCGGCAACAAGAGACTCCATGGTAGCAACAAAGCACGGCAACGGCCCACCCAGCAACAAAAAACCGGACAGCAAGAATGCTAAGGAAGTACTGAAGAGGAATAGAAAATACAAGGGTCAATCCCCCAAGTGCGTTGAAGCCTCCTATTTCTTGGATTGTCTTCAACAATAGTGAAAGTCATGGCCTTATCCTTAACCACTTTAATCAAGTGATTCTTCAGAGCTGGAACTGTGAAGGTGTAATTTCTAAACAGAATCTCATTCTTGTATTTCCAAATAAGGTGGCAGAGAGCTCCAAAGGAAAACCGGGCGATGGAGTGACTGGTTGATATTTAATAGATGTAGAAATGGCTTGTATAAAGTCACTTGCCCATATAATTGCTACTTTAGATCTCCGCCACATTTGTGGGGTATAGTTATTGGGGTTAGGATTAGTGCATTAACACCAAGCAAATTGAATCATTAATGTTTATCAATTGATCTATCTTTGTCTTTTAATTCTATCCACCACAAATCAAAATAAATAGTTTGTACACAAAGATCTTATACTATGTCCAGTTTGTATATATGGTTAATTTATTGAAATCGATTTATTTCATGGGTGGAGGATTGAAAAGAAAAGGTCTCTATTCCTGATTTTAATCATTTTAAACTCACTTTGAAAATTCCTCCGACCAATGGCAACATGACAACGTGAATTAGGCTTCTAACGAAAGCGAACCTCCACATTCGGATTGAACAATTATTGATGCTCGAATCATAGAGACATGAGTTTGCCATGGAAGTCGTTGCTTTGCTTTCCAGGTGAAGGTCAACGTCAAGCTTGCACGGACGGTCTTGTCAATTCCTCAGTAAAGAGAGGGGATAATGGATTTCGTACGCCTACAATTTGGAATTCAGTGCTGCTTTTGTCAATTGTGATAGAAATTCTACTTTGATTTTTCTAATGTTATTTGGTTGGAATCACGTATGGCTGGTAAACGATGGAAACAAAAATCAATGGCTCCGACTCCTTTTAGTTTTTTCTTGACTACTACTGCAAAGTAGCACTTGGCCATTGTGATTGACTTGTTACATCATATTAATAAAGTGACTGATTAATGATATTGAAAAGAAATTTCTGGGAAAAGGGAGAGCATTCCATCTTACAGGCAATCCTAATTTTATTAATCACCTAACACTGAAATATTACATACAAAAGGACAACTCCTAGGTCCATGCCTTGTAACCTTTATATAGAGGCAATTTTCTAATTAAAACATTGCAGTACATAAATAATCTATTGATTGGTTCATCGATCAATGCAATTGCAACAATTGATAATGCGGGACTCACTTGTGCGGTCTACATGATCAACAGTTATGATGAATCTGGTCCAGTGGTCTTAGGTGCATGAAAAAGTTTTATCAGTAATGAAATATGTTTCTTAAGTAGTTTTCCTAGACAAGAAAGTTATCCTAAGATTGAAATAACATTTAATGTTTCCCGTAAAATTGGTGGTTAAAGGGAGGGAGATTCTATGACCCCAAAAAAAGGTGAGAGAGATCCTACTTTGGAATTTATAATACAATAATAATGAAGTTATGCTTTTCGTTGTCATGTGACAGGAATATTAATGTTTCTATTAATTAATGATGTATTTAACTATACTTTAATAAACATCAACCAATTCCATTTTTCATATTTTTCCCTTTGTTTGGAACTACTATTAAAATGTACTTTTGGATGTTTACCTCATATAATCAAACACTACCTACATATGATCAGAAAATTCTTGAGATCATTGCACGATTATGGTTTTGATGTTTTGAATACATCTTCGTATGACCCCTAACTATGATTACGGCTACATGTAATCAAACACTACTGCATATCATCATAAAATTCTTGAGATTATTGCATGATTATGGTTTAGATGATTTTAATACATTTTTGTATGACCTTAACTATGATCACGGGTACATGTCGAGTCTACAACCCATCCATGGCCCTCATCATCGCCACCCCACCATTGCTAGAAAGAGCCGATGACAGTGGAGCCGCTGGGCCCAGCCAGTGACCAGTGACCCTAGTAGACCAAAATGAGCGCCTGCACGCCCTCGCCCAATTCCAGGGTGACGGGGTCTAGCCCTCTGGAGATTTAGGGGAGGGTGACCTTCATGGCTTTGTAGGCATTCGACCTCAAATCAAAACCGATCTCCGATAAGACATATCTGTCGTGATCAAGTTTGTCCCAAACCCATGAATCTTCTTGAACTTCTTAATAGATGCGTTCCAAAGTACGGCCCGAGATATCCCTGTGAGCAGCAAACCATTACACAAGCCGTAGAGCCAAGGGGTCCAACACCGGATTTCCGCATCATCAGTATAACCAAGCTTTGGCTCTTCAGGGTTAGCAAAATTCTGGTCCAAAAGAGCAGAGAGATGCGCAACGGGGAAGAGGATCCCAGTGCAATCTGACCTCTACATGCCTCCAATTATGCTCGTCACTGCCACCCGATCCACCGGATTTCGCGCGGTAGTAGTTTGATTTTGTGAACTCAGGCCTCCGTATCAAGGACATCCACCGCTTGCACACGGACTTGAATCGGACAAGAGAATCAACAGGCAGTCGTACCAGGATCTCATCCAGGATCTCCTACAGAATGTGAGGTACTTCGATTTCTTCATGGTAGAATTCTCATTCCTAATGGATGAATTCCATAGTCCATCGTGATCTGGCTGATATAGCTGAATCGACTTGATCAAGTTTCATCCTATATTAAGTCTAATTCTTGCTTTAGTAAAGGTGAAGTATTTGTTGAGTCCAATTCAATCCCAAGTAAGAAAACCCAAGCTCAAACGACTTGGGCTGAACCAGCAATCCCAATTCAGGCCCAAGCAGTGATGATTCCTGATGAGATTTTAGAACCGCTTTCTTCTTTTAGTATCTTCAAATTAATAATTTCTATCATTAACAGAAATAGCTCATAATCTATGTCTACTGATCTTAATTTGCACTTTAATATTGACCGTTGTATGAGAATGCAAGAAGTCTATGAATGAAATGACTGACCACTCATCATTAATCAGGTAGGATTCGAGCCAATATTGGCTGAAATAACCCAAACCACAACTGTTTGAATGTGCTGGTGAGTCTAATCAAACTTGTATTGTGCACACAACTCACACCCGGTTCGGTTCTTGAACACTGAGTCAACTCTGTTGCAACATAGAACTTTACAAATAGATATATACAACAAACACAAGTAAAATGTGTTTTCCTATATTGAGGACTCATTAAGTCTTATTTCATGATTGTGTCTTTCAATTAAATTTCAACGATTCGATTTTGAAAAATCCAATAAATATCTATTGAAATATGTCTAGTAGTAAGTAAGCATGGCAACAAACTCCGATGCTGGAAGTTCTCGTACAGATTGAGATACTCTAAAATTATAATAAAAATAAGACAATATTGACTAATATATGATTAGAGATCGACCATTCTTATGCCAACACATGAAGATTATTCACTTGACTCGCTATATGTAAATGTTATGCTACTTATGCAATACTACATGTATTTGGAGTGTGTAAAAAGAAGGTTTTTGAAGATACAAAGATTCGTCTAATAATTCAATTTACTAAATGATGTCAAATTAGCTAGAATGTCCATTGTGCCCAACAAAAATTGACATCACTTAGCAAGTATAAATATCATTCAAATTATTTTGATTATCCATGCAATAAAGAACAAGTTATATATTCCTCTAGGATGTTACATATATCTTTGTTAGCAAGACTAACTACTGTGTAATTCTGGTTATTGTAATATTTCATCTATGATTCAAGCATTAACAAAAGGAAAAAACATTACTTACTTCTCAGAGCTCAAATCAAATTGACCTGACCCAACACGAAAATTCGAATTTGGATCAGGTTGATCTCGTCTTTTTACAAGTCGAAAAAAAGTCCATTCAACATACCCTACGTTTTCAGGGTAGCATTTTGGCGAGTCATCGGGTTCGGATTCATCTTTGCCAGATCGAAAAATTAAAGATTTCAGGATGAACATACCAAAACGGGAGCGACATCTGAGAAAGTGACCGAGTCCAATCGACACAAATTGTCCCAAGGCTTCGGTGGCCAAATTCGTCTCACAAAGCGCCGCACTCCTATCAAGACATATCCTTTCCACCCCTCCTTTTGTGGTGTAGAATCGAGGCAGTTTTAGATAGAGCTTGTATGGTCCGATTTGCTTGTTTGCCCATATTTTCTTTTTTCTTTTTTCCCCAATATTAATTAAGGACGAAGAAATTTTGAACAGATAAAAGAAAAATAGATCATGTTAATTTCTCCACACTATTTCGGTTTTCTCTATTTGTAGCTCCTAGTAAAAAAAAAAAAAAAAAAAAACTAATTTCCGAAGACAAGCTTATTAAAAGAACGTGGGAAATTTCCCGTGTTTGGGAAGCAGGCCTGTTTGGTTGTGATCTCTGGTTGCAACCTTTTGCTTCCTCGACAAAATTTTAAATGAAAAAAATATGTACAAAATTATATGTGTACTTATATGTTGGCATTTATATCTTGTGAAATTTTTAGATGTTTTGGATAAAGGGAAAACAAAATATCCGTCACAAAACTTAGATTAACAAAAGAAAAAAAAAACTAAAAATACATCCAAACACGTCAGACCAATTTCTAATCAACAATTGCACCCTTTGAAGTGTCATTGTTGATAATTGAGAGAGATTAGAGAGTGAATATTACCGGTTAAGCTGTAAAGAATGATCTATAAAAATTGGAAAAAATATTTACAAAATGACGTGGCACCTTTTTATTGGGCATAGAATATAGGTCACATGTTTAGAAGATAAGGAGGAGGAAATAGATAACATATAACATAACAGGGGCACTAAAAGTGATACTTAGAATAACTATATATGTCTAGTTACCAACCATAGTACCCTTCATCTAAAATTCCTGAACGAAATTTCTTGAGCAAACAAAAAACCGACTTTAATTTTTCAGGGAATTCTTTAATTTCCAGGGAATTCGCTCTTGAAGAGCTTCGGGCTTTGTTTGATTTATATAAAATAAATGATTTGAAAAATATTTTTAAAAATGATTGCGTGTATCGATCACAAAAAAATAAATTAACAAAAATATTTTCACATTTAAGAAAATATTTAAATATAAATTGTTATTGATATAAATTAATCATTTTAAAAAAATTATTTTCAAATTATTCATTGTTCTCAAAACAAGCCTAAATCTTATAGACAAAATTTAATCAAATTCAAAAGCTTTTCATTGATGCAATCCATCCCAGTGAAAATTGCCACTTAGTTGGCAATAATTGTACTACTCACCGTAATATCTTGAATGTACTTTTTGAATATAAATTAATATTTAACGGAACCTATTGAAAGGTTTAATGGATTCTGAATGTAAAACTAGGATCTCTCGAGTAATAATTTTAAGGTCATTATAATTAAAAATCTCAAATAGTTACCTCATGATACATTCTCCAAACTAACTTTGATCTCACAAAAAATCTTAAAAGTGGTACCCTTAACCCAAATCTACATTCCATTAGCATCCCGTCCTATATCCCTTTATGTATACGATTAGTACATGTGATAGACAAGGGCAAGATGAATTTGACGTGGAGAACAACAGTTTCAACGTGGAAAATCTACATGTGTTTATACATAAGCATTTTTACGAAGAATTACAACATTAGGATATTTTGTGAAATGATTTTTTCTTTTGGTATAAATAATGATATAAGTTTGGACATTTTTTTAGGAAAAAAAGTAATTCAGGATAAATATTTCATACAATATCAATTAGAGGTTTTTCACCGCATTAATCTTCTTTTTTTTTTTTCATTTCGTGTTATATTTCGATTGGTGTTCCAATCCAATTTTAGTTAATAGTAGAGGTGGACTAGTTAAGCAGATAAAATTTACAAAAATAGCTACTGGGGTCCACAAATCCATCACTCTTATCTATGTGTGGCCTGAAAGAGATCACACACCAGCCAACCCAAAAGACACACATACTCCAACAAATCACTCCAAAACTAAAATCCTCCCTCCCATTTCTTTTCATTTTTTACTCATTTTTTTCTGCTTTTTTTTTTCCTTTCAAACGGCTCCCTTCAACCACCAATTTGCTCAATCTAAGTCAGCCATAACCATAAACAGGAAACTCACGCACTTCTCTCGTCAACCACACCAAGAAGAGCAAGGATGGCCATGGCAATGGCGCTCCGACGCCTCTCCTCCTCCATCGAGAAGCCCCTCCGTCCTCTCATCAATGGCGGTGGCTCCGTCTGCTACATGGTCCCCCATTCCCTTCCCTTCTCCTCCCTCCCTTCCTTCTCTTCCCCTTCTTCTTCTTCTCCTTCGGCTTAAGTAAGCATCGACCGGTTCTGATTCTTGTTCTCCCGCTCGGTTCTTGCAGGCGTCTTTGCCGAATGAAGCCGTCTACGAGAAGGAGAAAAATGGCGTCACTGTAAGCGTCCTCACGTTCATAGAGTCCTCCATTCAACTTGCTTATGTTTTGACGATATGGGTGTGAGCTGTTCGCAGCGGTCGCCGTATAAGTCGTCGCTCGTTTGGCTTTGAAATGATTCTACTTTTGTTCCTTTGAATTCATGTATGTCCCTCATGCACGGTATGTGTTTGCAGTGGCCGAAGCAGCTTAACGCTCCGCTCGAGGCCGTTGATCCTGAGGTTGCTGACATCATTGAGCTCGAGAAAGCCAGGCAATGGAAGGTATCACCCGGCTCTCTGTTTTTTGTCCTCACAAAGCTTCTCATATTGCTGTGTTGGTACTCCTCCGTTCATTGGCGAGTGAACTTTATTTCCAATTAGTTTCACTGTTAGGCCAATAGCATTTTCAAGAGTTCTGTGTGAATAGCAGCTACTTTGCTCGTTATTTGACTGGTGCAAGCAAAATCATGTAACAAATTGCAGGGTCCATCTACCCTTTTTCTTTTACTGGAGGAGGAACGATTCTTGAGTTTCTCATTCTATGCGTAATGGAGAATGAAAATGATTGTGGATATAGCTCCATTTTGTCATGAAGATTAAATCCTTCTCTGTCATCAATCATATCTGATTTCCAATGATCGCTTACTAATGGTTATGTCGGGGTTTTTGTGCTTACCAAGGGGCTGGAACTAATTCCATCAGAGAATTTCACTTCTGTCTCGGTGATGCAAGCTGTTGGATCGGTAATGACAAACAAATATAGTGAAGGATATCCCGGTGCGAGATATTATGGAGGAAATGAGTATGTTTGAGCACTTTCACAATATGCATATCTTGTAAAAGAACTTTGTAATTATTTGCCGCTGTGGTTTCTGCTCACTCAATTCCATCGTCCTGGTATTTATTCTTAACCTGGTAAAATTTGATTGGTGGTGAAACTGGCAGTCTGTTTGTTCAGGTATATTGATATGGCCGAATCCTTATGCCAGAAGCGTGCTTTGGAAGCATTCCGGTTGGATCCCGCCAAGTGGGGAGGTAGTTTATATTATACTTTCACTGCTACTGCAGTAACTTCTGCGTTCTCTTTGCTTGTTCTTCTGCCATTCTCATTCTCATTTGTTTCCTTACATCTGGAAGTTCAATGTTTATATGGCAGACTCAACCATTTTCACCTTTGAATTTCTAATCATATTCATGTCTTGGTAGTTGGGGCCAGTTACCACTCAGTACACAATATTATGGTACATATAATTGATATGATAATGTTGTTGAATGCATTTGGTTCAGAACTTTGTATTTAATTCTCCACTCAAATATGACAAGCAAAGGGAAATCAGTTTAGTTAATGGTTCAGTTAGGAACTAATTTCCATTCACCAATTTGCAAAATTAGTTGATATGCTTGCCAGAATCTGCGTATTACCAGCAGATTTCTAAGTATCCTTTTGTATTGCAGTCAATGTGCAGTCTCTATCTGGGTCTCCTGCCAATTTCCAAGTATATACTGCACTTCTAAAACCTCATGACAGGATTATGGCGCTTGATCTTCCTCATGGCGGACATCTTTCTCATGGCTATCAGGTGCTTCATGTTGCAATCAAAAGCTTTTTACTTTTTTGTGAATCTGTTTGTCAGAAGAGCTTTTTACTTTATCCATAAAAGTTGCTTCTTCTTCACTAGAGATGGCGTACATCATAATTCTCTACTAGAAACTCCTCCTGTAGCAAGGTGAAGAAATTGAGTGGAATCGTATCCACAGCAATTACTGATATAATGCAGTTGTGTCCAACTGGTGTGCATCAGAGAGTCTTATTTCAGGCTGTTTCAGTGGTCAGATTTTCTTGCTTTAAAGGATCTCTGCCTCTTGGTCAATCCAAGTAGTAAATTGTGCAGCATCAATCACAGGGGCAAGTATTGATGCTTATTCTTTTCATAGAAGAGGTTTCATTGCTTAGCTCAAAATTCAACTGAATTGGAATGAGAGTCGGATTTTTTCAGCAGAGAATTACTGTAATTGCACAGTCCTTCATATTTGTTAGGGAGAGGTGATCAAATCATCTTTGGTCAGAGGCTATAAAAAATAAGCAATTCCTTTGGTTATCTATTTTTCTCTGCTGATGTGAATGCTCGATTCTTCTATTCACGAAGCATTTGACGTTCCATCTGATTTGGCAATCTTGTAATGGGATATTTTCTGAACATTTCAGAAATTCTTTTGATTTCTCATTTAATTTATGGAAACATCCATTGATCATTGGGTCTGTGTTCTTGAAGCTTGTTCATTCATGCTCCCATGTTTTTGGATATATTAGTAGATGATAAAAAATTAGTTAACAATCTCAATGTCAAATGCTTTAATTCCGTACAGAAGAAGATGAGAGATGCATATCCAGCTGATAAATGCAGTATCTAGTTTAATCTGGGCTATTATACTATCACCTACCCTGGGAAATCATTATACAACTTATGACAAGGCACCTTACATTCTTAATTGATGGAAGTTGCTGATCTTGATATGGAGATTCTAATACCTTTTTCTGTTCTTTTGCAGACTGATACTAAAAAAATATCTGCAGTGTCCATATTTTTCGAGACTATGCCATATAGATTGAATGAGAGCACGGGCTACATTGATTACGACCAGGTAGGTCTTGTTGAAACTCTCTAGGATTCTAGTCATGAGGAGGAGAGATCTTAATCCATCATGGAAAATCATCGCTCTATGCAATTAACATGGCAGAAACATCTATAGTCTTCAGTGTAATATGAAAGGGAAGAATGTAGCGGGTTGTGTTTACAATGGGTGTTTAAAACTGTGATTCTTTGGAACTAATTCTAGCTGAAATTTAATATTCTTACCTGTAGCCAGAATGTTATTTAGGAATATCCAGAGTGGCTTAAAGTATATTGTAGTATGAATCATCAATGCTCTGTAATCTCTTGATGGTTTCACTTTGTTTCTCACTTCAACATTGCAGATGGAAAAAAGTGCCACACTCTTCAGGCCAAAACTAATTGTGGCTGGTGCCAGTGCTTATGCACGTCTCTATGATTATGCTCGTATTCGTAAGGTAACCTCAAAAGGCCTTTTCTTTTAGCAATTAAGTTCAGTTACTGTTCAAAGTCAGGAATGAACCTTACCTTGTAATCTGGAAATCCAATGTAAGGTTCCTGATGTATGCAACAGGTATGTGACAAGCAAAAGGCTATCCTGTTAGCAGATATGGCACATATCAGTGGCTTAGTTGCTGCTGGTGTGGTTCCATCACCCTTTGAATATGCCGATGTTGTTACGACCACAACTCACAAGTCACTTCGTGGTCCACGTGGAGCCATGATCTTCTTCAGGAAGGGTGTAAAAGAGATCAACAAGCAAGGGAAAGAGGTTTGTAGACCCTTCAGACTATTCGTTTTCCTCAGCCATTTTGTCTACCTTCCAAATCCTACTTTTGCTCTCCCCTTTGCCACAAAGGTGAAGACAGATGAGACTCTCTTCTCATATAAAGCAGTGTACTAAATCTTGATTTATGGGCAGGTGTTGTATGACTTTGAAGACAAAATCAATCAGGCCGTCTTTCCTGGTCTTCAAGGAGGACCACACAACCACACTATAACTGGTTTGGCTGTTGCATTGAAGCAGGTGCGTTTTTCTGACCAGATCTCTGCCGTGAGGGGATTACATTGCCCAAGTAACATCAATTGCAGTTTGTTTTCTGTGAGAGTGCAACTCATGTTGATCTCGGTAGTCATTGAAATGATCTGATCACAGCTAGAAACTATGTCTCATCTTGGAATCCCTTCAGCTATGGGCAGGAATCCTTGCTTCTAGCTGACTTAACTAGATAATTCATTGGTCAGTGTCTAAGTCCTGTTTGGTTAAGTAACACTTTCCAGTCTTGGTCCTCCATTGCTATAGTTCTATTCATTTATTTTTCTTCTTTGTTGCAAAGTAGATGGTTCTAGAGAAGCTCAAGTTTATCTTGTGATCGGCTTTGCTAGATATATTAAGAGACATGATGTAATTTGACTCACCTTGAAGTTCATTTAACTCTTAAAATTCGAAGGCTAAGCTTGCTAAAAGATCCAAAAAGCTGTAGAACAGCATCGTCTATGGTAAACAATTTGATAGATTTGTATATGCTTTTTCAGACCGTTGATTCATATCCTCCTTGAGATCTCAAAAGTATAATGACCTTTTGTAATTGTAGGCTACAACTTCAGAATACAGAGCCTATCAAGAGCAGGTTCTCAGTAACTGTGCAAAGTTTGCACAGGTATCCCTTAATGCCCTTTGACTTGATCAATGGCTTTGAGCAAATGGTCGTTCTTGACCTTTTAGTGTTACTTATGTCTATTATCGTTCAATCAGAGGAGATAGTTTCTTCTGCATCTTGGCCACTTCTTTATTATAATCTTCCACTAATTACTTCATGTGCAGACACTCACTGAAAAGGGCTACGAACTTGTTTCTGGGGGAACTGAAAATCATCTGGTTTTAGTGAATTTGAAGAATAAGGTAATGCAGGAACTTCACATTCTCTCCTTTCTATGAACCTGCTATTGATATGGCTTGAAGAACTTACACAAACATTCTAGTTCATCTAAGAGAGGAACTTCTTTCGTACAACCCATTACCCATCAAAAAAGGAATTAATTTGTCCACCTTTTTTCTTTCTTATCTCTGCAGGGAATTGACGGCTCCAGAGTTGAGAAGGTGATGGAATCTGTTCATATTGCTGCCAACAAAAACACTGTTCCGGGAGATGTATCTGCCATGGTTCCTGGTGGCATTAGAATGGGTAGAGGCTTCTTATGGACTAATTGTGCTTTTAGGTGTAGGGGCTATATGTTGGTTACTTATGAACTTCATCTAACTCAGGTACCCCTGCTCTTACTTCGAGAGGATTTATCGAAGAGGACTTCGTGAAAGTAGCTGAGTTCTTTGATGCTGCCGTGGGTTTGGCATTGAAAATCAAGGCCGAAACCAAAGGTTAATGATTCTACCAAATTCATTTTTCTCTCTGCTAACTATACTTGGTTCAAACCACCTCTTGCAATCAAGCATGCTTAATGCTTTTTCTCTACTGCTTGCTCTTTTTGGTTCAAGCCTTTTTCCTTTAACTTATTCCATTGTCTATTCATTGTTGAATGCTGGAAAATTTTGTCTAACAGGAACAAAGTTGAAGGACTTCCTGTCCACAATGCAGTCTTCGCCTCACTTCCAATCAGGGATTGCTAAACTTCGCCATGATGTTGAGGAGTATGCAAAGCAATTCCCTACAATCGGGTTCGAAAAGGCAACAATGAAGTACAAGAACTGAAGGAGAGAAATCATGTGTTGTAAGTATGGTCCTAAATTGATTATGAGGAAGAACTGCTGCTACCGAATGGAATTTCAATGTCAAGAAAGTCTGTATCATGATCTCCCTATCTAAAACTGAAAAGGATCCTGTAAAGATGGAAATTCGAAACTCTCTCTCTCCCTCTCGTTGCATGCGATGCATACTATTTATTGCACTGCGAAGACATGATAGCTGAGAGACTCAAGTTATATACCTGCATTTCCTTGGGCTTCGACTAGACAGAGATGTTTATTCTTGTTATGATGATGAGTTGCGTATGATCAGTTGATGAAGCATTACGATTGAAAGAATTCCCAGAAACAGCCCAGTCTAGTGACATAGTCCATCTTCTGCAATTAAATGATTATCATGCAAGGGCAGTAGTTCATCTGTTGCAATTTCAGCCTTGATTTCGTATGTGATGTAACACATTCCTCTTCAATCACGCGGCTGTTTTGAGCATATAGCATGTCTTAATGGTCTCAGTGGTAATGCGAATTTGTGAAGCACTCTGGTTTTACTAATCAGAACAGATGTTCCACTTCACATCTCGATTGGCAATTGATTTGGAAACTTTTAGCCTAGTTGCATATTGATATCGGTGGAAAAATCGGTACCTTTTTGACACAATAAGCACATTCAATGATTGTGAACTTCACTTTCTATTGCACTCTTGCCATAGTTCCTTGCCCATATTATCAGCAGGGAAAACAGCAGACTGATATACATACATTAGAATCAGAACTAGACCCCTTCTTTGACCAAACATGAGTAGACTCCCAAATATGGGTAAGCAAGCAACATACTGAGTCAATTCGAAAAGAAGCCAAGATGCTCAGTTCGAGCTACAAATACATCATAGAACAGCACAATTAGAATAAACAGTAGAGGACTCATAGCAACAGATTTATTTGACCACAGTTACTGCAACAACTCGATTCCACAAGAGCGGAAAGTCGTCATTGGGCCCAGGGGTTCAGCCAAGGAATAGCTCCTCTTAGCTTTCTAGGATGGTGAAGGGGGCAAGAATGAACCAAATTACACAACGAAATTTATATGATTTAATTTAAGAATATCGCAGTTACAAACTACAACATGTGCTGCTTTTGTTTTTATTTTGTTCCATCCCCTTTAATAATGGACAAGCAATGAGATGCTAAGTAGTTATCAGAAGAGAGTGGCCACAACAGCTGATTTACGCAAGTGAACCAGTTTGCATGCCCTGGGCTTCCATGCTAATGCAGGACCACGTCCGTCATTACCCTTCCTAACCATTTAAAATATTTATGGAGTAATCAATTTTTTGTCCTCCAACCTTAAGATCTTTTCCCTTTTTCTTAGGCTACATACGTTTTATGAAAAATATGATGTTTTCGGAAATTGTTTTTCAGGAAGTCTTTTTTCAGAAAAATAATAGCTTTTTCTTGAAATTAAAAATGAACTAGAAAATATTTTTCGCCATTCGGTAAGGAAAATATTGCATATACTCACTTTCAATAATTTATTTTATTTATTTTTTCAAATCAATTTTTCAATTTTTTCCCTTTCTTCTTCTTTTTCTTCCTTAACCTTTTTTTTTCTTCTTCTTCTTCCTTAAGCTTGGCCGGTTACCAACTATGGCGATGACTAGCCACCGACCATTGGTGAGCTCTGGCTTTGCCATAGACTAGCAAGGTTCAAGCTCACCAAAATCCGGTGAGGTCAAGCCTTGTCAACTTATGGCGAGCCCCAAGCTTGCCAATCTTGGGTGAGCTCAGCTTCACCAAATCAAGCAAGGCAGAGCCTCACCACAAGCTAGCAAGGCTCAACCTCGTTGAAATCTAGCGAGCTCGAGCATCACCAACCTGGGGTGAGAGCCGTTGCTGGTCATCATTGTAGTTAATGACCAGCCAAGGCCAAGGAAGAAGAAGAAGAAAATAAAAAACTTGATCTTAAAACATAAAAACATAAAAACAAAAGAAAAATGTGTTTGGTGAAAGAAAGTGAGGTGGAAGAAGTCATTAAAAGTGGAAAACATCTTTTCCAATTTTGAAGATATTTTTTTCAATAGTGGAAAATGTTTTCCTCAATTAGTTTATTTTCCATGAAATGAATACCGGAAATCTAGAAAACATTTTATTGGAAGTTACTTTCCGTGATAGGAGTGGAGCCTTAATTTTCTTTCTTTTTCTCATAATTTATTTAGCTCTAACAAATGGGCTATTTTATTGTATTTTAACAAGTTTTTCCCCTTATTAATGATATTTGCCTTTTCCTATTATCAATATATTGGTTGATTTAGTTTTCTCCTTTTTCTTTAATTTTTTTTCCAAAATTTATTGCTTTGTTCGCTTTCTATTATTTTATTGTAGTTAGGGTGAAAAAAAAATTCAAAAAGTGAAATGAAAATCCACTTTTTTGCCTTTAATAAATCATATACATTGCACATTTTAACAAAAAAAAGGAAAGGAAAGGTCGGTAGTTGTTAGGGGATTTTGTGTATCAATTGGCATTTCGGGGCTAAACCCCCTACCACCTCAAAAAAATAGAGGATTTTCCTTAACCATTCCTACACTTTTAAGATAAAATAAATCAAACCCGGACTAGGCAAGGTTTGTGAATCGGATCCTAAAAGAGAAAATCGTTTGTTTAGGTCTGCCGGTTTTGACTTTCGAATTAATTGGGCCAAAATGTCCCAGAGAGCAATCTGTCGAGCCCAACATGCACGAGAATTTAGAGTGTGGAAGGAGTGATTAAATATTTTTCATACCTAATATAAGCAGGCCGACGTATCTAAATTTTATATGACATTTGGTAATGTCTCGGATATATTTGATAAAAGTACGCTTAAGTATCATGCGACGAACGATTGGTGGGTGCAACTACCTCAGCTTTCATTTACGGACTTTACTCTAGGATCGGTGCGGTACATCGATGGGGAATGAAAAGGAAAGTTCAATAAAATTTCTTGACCGATTGGATTTTTATTTTATTTTATTTTATTTATCTATTTAAATAATTTTTTTTTCAAATGAAGACAAGGGGAAGGAAGAGGACAATTTTCAAATTAACCCTCTAGCCGTTGGTGGGTATGGCCGGTCCACATGTGGTTGTACCAAATTCACATGCGAGCCTGCAAATATTCCCTCTTCACTGCCATATTGTCTCCACTAAATAAAGCTTCCTTTGTTTTTAGCTTTCCAAGATCTATAAGATTAACAATTTTAAACCAATATATCATAACATATCATAAATTAATTTTCATTTCACACAAAATCGTCAACTAGCATTCATGATACGTTTATCCCAATACTATCCTTAGCTATTTGGCATTCAAATTTTTGTCTCAAATTAATTTTAGAGTCCTTGATGATATTAATTTATATTTCTTTTCAGTCCATCCCATTTCATTTGGTTTTCCTTTCAATATGCTTATCTCCTCCTATTCTATCTTTTCCTCTATGAAAATAGTCATTCAAAGCTTTCTATACATTTTTTTTGCTGTTGAGATTAGGTTATCCATGCATGAAGCTCCACCAAATTGCTGGCAACGGTTCAATCCATGTTGTTTAATGTTTACTCATTAGATCATCTTAATATATATTCTTGCACAGAGCGTGAACGACCAAGTAAGATGAGATGGTGCAATTGCTTGTTAGCAACATTCTCGTTAGGATGAACAACTTCATTGATTTTAAGTATAAAATTTCAGGTGAATACCATTAAAAATTCCAAATTAATAATTCGGGACATATTTGCTGCGACTAATTTTCGTCTCATAAAAGCAATCTCAAACTAGTATATCATGACACATCTTCCCTAGATTAATGTTTAATCGCAAAATATCTCAAACCTTGACACAAATTTACCCTCCACATCAAATCCCAAGCTATTAAAGGAAGGTAAATTTGGGTTGGGAGTACCAGTTTAGAGTTTTCCTTCAAATGGAAATTTGTTTTAGGTAAGTGTATTTACAAGATACAAGTTTGAAAGTTTTGGGGAGTTGAAAATTATTTTAGAGTAATTATATCATGGAATCCCATGTTAAGATTTTTATGAATATCAACTTAAATTTTGCTTACTTTAGAGAAACTATTTAGGCATTTCCTTTTTCTTTTTTTTTATAAATGTTCAAGAATTTCTCATCGCTTTGAATTTAATGTATCTTTATTTTGCAGTTTAGCCCTGATTAAAAGCATATGTTTTAACCCAAAGACTCACCCTTTCGTGCGGTTTCGGTCCTCTTGGATAGAACCTTCAATATGATGTTTTTATATTGCATGTGATTGAGTGAGCCGTATAACAACAAAAATTCGTATCTAACATGCGCAGTCCACGCGGACAGTTGTCGTCAAGAACAAGAATCACGTCACCCAAGTTTGATGTAAATGAGGGGTCACGAAATACATTAGCACACGAATAATAAAAAGTTTAATGGCTATAATATCGAATTTGACTATAAAAGGTCCGATTATAAGAAGTTCATATTCGAGGGATCGCAATATCATTTTCACACACTTATATAATCAAATCATAATAGGTACCTGTGCAATTGACACCTTACTTTGAAGAGATTTTTATGTACTTTCATAACACACACTTGCGTGACAGCCGTGAATAAAAAGAAAATGAGTTATTACATTAGAGGGGGCTGAAAATGGAAAGTTATTATTTAAGAGATAAGCGCGTAAATAATCTTTGGACTTTGTTTAGATGTGTAATATGATCCATGACTTTTATATCTATTTAATGTGAAAATGTTTAATATTATTTTTAATCTTTTAATTTGTTCAATAAGTTTGAACTTTTAATACAAAATTGAAAACAATATTATTTTTTCCATAAATTCAAGTTCATGAACAAAATTGAATATATTCATACATTTTATGGACTAAAAATTGAATATTATCAAAATTTTAGAAACTACATTGAATAAATTAAAAGTCAAAAAACAACATTGAACACTAAGCTAAATTTCAGGGACTGCATTGAATAAAAATTTAAAGTTTATACATCCCATTGCGCATGGGGCTAAAGTTTAAAGATATTTTGTGTCATTTACCCAAATTTTAGTTTTATCTTTTATACGATTTTATTATTTAGTGTGTTGGCAATTTGGGAAAACCACTAAAAAGTGAGACAAAACTAGTTTTTTTGGCTTGGTTATAAAAAGGGTTTCCTTAATGGATTGAACTTAATCTTTGTGAAGAATTATTCTATCCCGGCCTATGTTGGGGCCCACTAAATTAAAAAGCAAACGTAAAAGGCAGAGAAAACTGAAGAGAGCAGGGAAGTTCCCCCCATGATTGATGTCATACAATTATTAACAGGGACAGCCCGCGCCCATAGCATCTGCTCCCTCTCAT
This sequence comes from Eucalyptus cladocalyx, assembly GCA_017140615.1. Classification (NCBI taxonomy): domain Eukaryota; kingdom Viridiplantae; phylum Streptophyta; class Magnoliopsida; order Myrtales; family Myrtaceae; genus Eucalyptus; species Eucalyptus cladocalyx. The sequence continues at coordinate 9,874,521 of CM029524.1, read as the reverse complement.
TGTTCATCATCTTGTCCTCCACACCTGGTGAGAGAGAAACCGAAACCCCGAGATTTCCGGGTCTGAAGTTTCAAATGGAGAGAGTTTCGTCGTCGCTGCCGTCGTCGCCACTGTCGCGCTTTGCTCGGTGCATGTCGCCGTCTTGCTTTCCTCTTCGTGACGAGACGGAGTACCATCGCCTGTCGAACCGCGACAGCAGAGGCCGGAGGTCAAGATGGAGATGGCGGCATCTTCTCAAGAGGATCGTCACCGACGGCATGTGCATCTACAGGTCGAAGCCGGTGTCGTTCCACTACGATGCCATTAGCTACTCCCAGAATTTCGACGAAGGACGGTGGCGATGCGAGTATGGATCTGCTAGCAGGTTTAACCGTGTCAGCTAGGGTTGTCGATAATGTGAGCAGTTTTGTGTTTATAGAGTGAAGTGAATACTTCATGTTCTGAAACTCAATGGATGAAGAAGATCTTGTCTTGGCACTTCCTGCTTTTATGCAATTTCAATAAACCGTTTGAACCCTCTATATTTGCGGCATCGAGTATTGAACGTCAATTCTGCTTAGTGTTCTATTGCTATAACAATCCCTGGTAAATTGGTCAGAGTGACATTTATGGATAATGTGGTTTCGGTAGTTAATTTCGACTGACTTGGCTAAAGAAGATGAACTCTGTCTGCAATATGAAGGAAATTGATCGGAGGGACTGAAGTAGGATTCATAATCTCAATGAGGAGATAGATAGCGCATATGCGGTAAGTGTAGCAGAAAGCTATCTGATAAACGAAAAGTAACAAAGGATACTATTATCCGCATCGTGTTTGAGCCTTGCCCTGGCCCTTCCCCTGCTTGGAGAGAGAGGAAGGTGAGAAGATGTCCTGAAAGAGGCCCCGGCTTAACACTCCAACGCCCAAATCAGATGGATGATGGAAGAAATGAGGGGAAGATCATGAATGTGTCTGAGAGCCTTTCCAGATCTCTACTGGAGGATCCCATTAGAGATTCGCATACGAGCCAAAGCTGAGAACAGCTATCTGGCTTTGAGGGGAAAGATCATTGTTATTGTTTACTTGTGTTGAACAATCTGAAAACGTCCACTGATGAAGCTCGTGGGGATTTGGAACCCAGCAGCGGCTAGGATGAAGGGGAACCTGGAATGTCGATGCTGAAGGGGAAGTGCATTGCAAAATCTGCTAACACTATGATTAACTTGACGTGAGAATCGCAGTGTTAGAAATTGCTCCGCATAAGTAGCACGGCCAACGTGACAAGGAGCAAGGCTAGAAGATCCACATCTTGACATCTCCTCCTTTGACAGACACACATAATCCTTTTTCTTAGATTGCAAATATTCCGTGAGCTATTTTTACAATAATGCAGAGGAAAACATACGAGGAACATGTAGAAGATTACTCTTAGAACAACATATATAGAGTTGGCAAGTGAGTTGGCCGAGTCGATTACTTATGTGAGTCGTTTAAGATTCGGACAGTAACTAGTGAGTTAGCACACACTTTGTGCAGGCATGTCTATGCACATCGTTTTCTGCGTGCGGTTGAAGAAGGATTCTAGCTGATCGCAAGGTGTAGCAGAAGGCGCTGCCTCTGGCCATGGCCACCGCCTAACAGTTTCGCTATGTTGCCATCTATACCACAGGCCCTGCCACACCGTTGCCACCATCAATCCCCGACGTCCCTATTCCATAGACCTCTCTCTCTCTTTCTCTCTCTCTCTCGGTCTGCGCCTGCACGTGCATGCAACGCCGTAGATTGCAGCCAACCCAAGGCCATTAACGACCTTAGAACGGCCTTGACCAGAGGTCATGACCCCCTCAGGGACTGGGAGAGAGTGGCAGAGAGATGTCCCACGGCGGCTAAGTGGTGGTGAGTGGTGGCCAGGTGGTGGTTGGCTATGGCTGAATAGTGGTGGCCGGCTAAGGGACGAGGTGGTGGTGGATGACCACGGTGCGGCGACCACGCAAAGGCAGCGGTACTTTAGCAAAGGTAACTAGGGAGAGAAAGAAGTGAGAGAAGAGAGAGGGGATGGGGCTGCCAGGGTTGGTTGTGTCAATTTGTGTGTTTTTGTTTAATTAAGTTACAGAAAAATCACAAAAATTATTCACGTACTATTATCCGAATTCATTTTCAATCCATGTACTATTTTTTTGCCAACTTATCTTCGGAAACATTTTAAGGATAAAGTTGAATTTTTCCATCCAAATGTGGATGCCATACGCCGAGTCAATTCTCGCAAATAGGTAGGTGACGCTTACATGCAAGTTTCCCAGGAAATTATTCTCTTTTGATCCTCGTGCATTTTAGAAATGTTCAATTTTAGTAATTGTACTTGTTTTAGTTACAAAATTAGTCTGCTATTTTTATACGAAAGCTTAATATCTTTCGTCATATATTTATCCAGAATCTTATGGAAAATGTCAAATTAAAATCAAGTATTAATCGGCGATTCCTACTTTTACAGGCCCAATCTGATTGAAACATCCCATTAAGATTAATATCATCATATGCAATAACTTAATATGGTTATTTTCAATAGATATCTATATTGCAAGGACTATTTCATCCATAACCTCATACATTTTCTCGTGGAAGCCTGATGGGCCCTTAGGCCTTTTGTGTTGGGCCTGATGGCCTTCGGTATTGTTGATCTTGTACTGGGCCTTTATGGCATTATGTGTGAAGTTCTGTTGGTCTTGGATTGGGCCTTTATGTTTTCTGAGCCTGGTAGTTTTTGTAGCTGTAAGTCTATTTGTGTACTTGTTTAGATCGCATGATCATTGACTTGCCTAGCTAAAATGGTACACACGTTTTGCTAATGGTTAGCCAGAAAAATTCTCGAGCCTTCCAAGGTAATTATGGTTTATGTGTACTATTTCATCAAATGAGAACATAATAAAGTGATTGCGAATGTTAGTCTCTATTTTCTGATGTTCCTCGTTACAATTGACATTACCAAACTTATTGCTAAGAGTAGGAATCATCTTTCAACAAATATAACAAGTATGGATAAATAGTTTTCATTACATTAGAATACTAAAAAATTAAGTTATAAGATACTAGATTTTGAGTTTTTCCTTTGTTCATAAATTGAAAAGGTGAATGGACAAACATTCTACTTAATATTGAGCAAAACTTTATAGATGGTGTTCTCTTGTGGTAATGGACAGGATTCGAAAACTATAAAGGTGCGGTTTTCCAAGATGCAAAGCATGATTTTTGAACTTGGCATGTAAAATAGTAGCATAGATCTGAACCAACGGTTGTGAAGAATGGATGCAACGATTTGTGCCTATAATTTTTTAGGTTAAGAGCCTGGCATTTCTCTCAAAGAATTGAAGTGAGATAGGGCATCAAGATATTCACAAGGAAGGATTGCACCACGGAAGAGGCAACCTTTCATAAATTTGTTACCTAACTAATTTCCTAATGGTGTGTTAACCTAAGTAGCACTAATATCAACATGCGATATAACATGACACACCGATACGTTGTTTCGCAAAAAAATAGAAAATTCTGACTTGTTGAGACATATTGTATATTAAATATATATTTTTATAAATACAAGATAAATTACCATTTTTATGATTATTTTAATCAAATTAATTTGATTTAAATAAATAAATAATAAAAATGAGCTTAGAATGAATTTACATTAAAAACATTAATCCATTATTTATTAATATAATTTATTGTTTCAACTTGACAAATTCAACTCATCTCTAATAATCCATAAAACTTAGAGGGAAAAAAACAATCAATCGAGAGAGTGTCAAAAGAAAAGAGAAAGAATAAACTTGAGGGTGAATTATGTGTCATCGAAGTGAGAGAAAGAAGAGAAGAAAATGTTAGGTTTTTTTTTGTTCTTTCCCCATTTATTAATTTTATTTTTTTATTTTCTTACATATTTACATTTTGACCATTCATTTATTGAAATTTTTTAAAATCGACTCTATGCGTATCGGAATCACATATTGGAATTTCGAACTCGCATGTCAGAATTCTTGACTTGCATGTTGGAGAGTGTTGAGAGATTTGATTATGTATCGAATTTTCCAATACGTATTAACTGAGTGTCAAAAAGAGTCCAAAAATGTTGGAGAGTGTCGGACACGTATTAGAATATTTGACATGACATAAAGGCTCTTACAAAATGTCGAAACTTTTTAGGTGTTAACATCATTGGTCTACATACACATATTGACCTTTGTTTCACTAAAAGAGCTTTTCACGAGTTAGCTTTCAGGATTTTTATGTGCTTGGTTCACTAAAAAATAATTAATTAGCAAAAAATCATTTATAGTAAAAGAAAACACCCTCATAAAAAAAATATAAAAAAATTCCCGACTGAATGGACAAAATCGTATTCCCTATTGACACTTAAATTTTGACAATCCATTTAGTTATTTATCGCATTAAAAATTAGGGATTAATTTTTAACCCATAAACAAAAATATTAGAATTAAATTGCATAACATATACTTTTTAAGAGCATTTTTTTCCGTCGCATTGGACCGACTGACAATAGATGAGCATTAATTTTTCCAATATTCAATGATATGACGAGAGATTTTTTTATATATTTAGGCAATATACATCAATGGATTTTTTTTTTTGGCAGAAAGGAAGGTTTCGGATGGAATATTAGAAAAATATAAAAGAGAATATTGCTCGTGAGTGCATATATCTCGATGATATAATGAGGAGGCTATGTGCATTGAGAAAGGAAATTTGAATCTAATAAGGGTAGATGGAAATTTAAAAAAAAAAATGAAATAAAATATGCTACAAAAATCTAATCTACTCCCCCTATAAAAGGTGTTATGCGCGTACAGCAAGGGGGTTTTCTATTTTCATTTTTTTAGAGTTTTTTTGTTTAGGGTCAAAGTCAATAGGAGAAGGGGGAGTTTTGCTTTTCAAAAGGTGTGGAGAGAGTAGAAGTGTCAAAATGGGTCTTAGACCCATATATGACCCATTTAAATCATAAATCGGTCATATATGGGTCACTTGTTTTTGACAAAAAAGTAGTTAAATGGGTTTATTTTGATAGGTGAGTTTTAAGTGGGTCTTAAATGGGTTTGATTTTAACTTTTAAGTGGATCTTAAGAGAGAGACTCTCTCTTCTCTTTTTAACTTTACAAAAATAATTTTTATAAATACCGAAATTATAATTATTTTTAAATTTTTTTTTTTTCCTATTCTTTTCTTTTCTTTCTTCCTTTTTTTTTCTTTGTTCTTCCTCCGATCACCGGCACGGCAATGGCTGGCAACCGGCCAAGCGAGCCTCGAGCTCACCGAATCTGGTGAGGCAGAGGCCTCGCCAATGCCTGGCGAGGCTCGAACCTCACCGATCTAGCGAGACTTGAACTCACCAGCGTCAGGCGAGGCTCGAGCCTCGCTAGATCCGACGAGGGGCGAGCTCGAGGTGTGGCATCCTAAAAACTCCATAGCAACCTCTAGATGCCTTACAACCTTTGGAAGGGCGATGGACGCATCATTGATCTGTGTTATGGTCTTTAGACCAAAGAAGTGTAATAGAATTAATGGCCGAGCACCTAATGGGTGAATATTTTGTTGGAAACATGTTCCATGCCCATGTGAGATCCAGATTTATTTGATGAGGAAATTATGTTTTTGGCCATGAATTTTATAAGTTGGACTTTATTAATTTATGTTACGAAGTATTATAGCCATTTAAATTTGTAATTTAAGTACTTTGATTTAATAGGGATTTAGTTAGTTTTTAAAAGGGTCAATACTGGATTTATTTAAGCTTGGGTCTTAGGCCCAAGAGTGTTGGGCCTAAGATAGGCCTTAATGGCCGGCCCATAGAGCCCATGAGGGGCCGTCGATCGCACGAAGAGGGGGGGGAGTCCAGTTTACATGCCTCCCCATTTGTCCCATGGTGATTGCCAAGTGTCACCCCATGCAAAAGGTGATGATGTCTAATGATGAAGGGAAGGAAATTAGGGGGAAAAGGGTGGCCGGTTTAAGCGAGAGAGAGGGAGAGAGAGAGAGAGGAGGGTTCGTCCGAGAGAGAGAGAGAGAGAGAGAGAGAGGAGAGAAAGAGAAGGAAGAAAGAAAGAAAGAAAGGAAGAGAGGAAGGAGGAGGGCCGTCTGTCAATCATCCGCCTTGCTCACCGTCGTCCGTCGTCGCCATGTCTCGCCGTTGTGCTCGCCATTTGCTGGTCTAGAGGCAAGTGGGATCCTTTGATCTAATCTTGCATGCTGTGCTTAGTGTGTGCGATTGAATGGTAATAATTTCGGATGTATAGAATGTGAAAAATTGAAGTTATAAGAGTGGTGCTCTAGTCTAGTGTACTGTTCTTGAGAAAAACAGCTCGACATTTGATGTTCTAGTGACTTGCATGTGATGTTCTAGTTGAATTTTGGCTTTTACCTCTAAATGAAAGTTGTAAAGGACTTCTTGGAGTATAACATAATCAAATTTGGGACAAAAAAATAAGTATAAGTGGGTGAAATCGTTATTCTTTCGAAAGACTGGATCTGGAAATTTCGGTACTAGGAACAGAATTTTTAACCGCCTATATTTAATTACCTAGGACGAATATGATTTGATGTCTTCATGAAGTATTTACCTTATGCTCTTGGATATCACATATTCAAATTTCATAATTTTGGAATGTCATTTGAGTATTTAATCGAAATTTTTTCTAAAACTGTGTAATCTGATGTGTTCGGACTCGGTAATGTTGCAATGCGTGGTCTATACCGTTTTTTTTTTATGGGATTATTTTGAAAAACTATTCTACATGAAATATCTTTATTTATGTCTTTCCTACAAAATATTAAAATTTCGTAATTTTTGAAATTCATTTGACTATTTAACCAAAAATGTTTCAAAAACTGTGCTAACTGGATTGTGCAAATTTCGAAAGCTGTGATGTATGGACTATTCTGTTTTGTATGAAATTCTGGTGGTGATGTGTTCTTCATGAGATAAATGCCCCTAGAGTTTGTCTATGATGTAATAAATTCTTAGAAATTATTAGAGACAATTACTAAATTTTAGGAAATGTAAATTAAAAAGAATGCATTCTGTTTTCTCAAATAATAGTAATTGATCTTGCTGCATATGTGATGATATATGGCATTACATATAAAATCAAAAGCTGAAATTGACCTTGTTACCATCATATCATGTGCCATGTTAATATTGAGACACAATTGTGAACATGAATTGTGATAAATGAGGGTGCCGTCAAAGGTGTGAGCTGACGATGCCCCGAGAGTGTCAGGATGCCCGAAGGTGTGTGCCAGATGTCCTTGGGAGTTTCGAGATGCCCGGAGTGTGTGTGCCGGATGCTCGGAGGTGTGCGCCGGAGGTTCCTCGCGATGCCAGGTTGGGTACGAGCGATAAAAATGTGGAATGCAATTACTGGTCCGGGAAAGAAAAAAAAACTGTGTGGCAATCCAATTGAAAAACAAGAGCTGAAATTGAATCATGCATAGTGTGGTGACATGTATGCATGGCTGTATGGTGTAGCATGTATAAGTGCATGGTGGTATGTGCACATGGTATGGTGACATGTATGCATGGCTGTATGGTGTAACATGTATAAGTGCATGGTGGTATGTGCACATGGTATGGTGACATGTATGCATGGTTGTATGGTGTAACATGTATAAGTGCATGGTGGTATGTGCACATGGTATGGTGACATGTATGCATGACTGTATGACGTTATATGTACAAGTGCATTGGTGGTATATGCACATGACATGGTGACCTATATATATGGCTGTTTTAATGTAATATGCATGATTGAAAGGTGAGATATGTTTGATATATATGAACTATATGTACTCTATGATGCCATGATTGTTCTATTTGATGCACTAAGTAGTTTAATGAATCTTTTACCTATTGAGTGGTTGTATTCACCCCTTTGGGAACCAACATTTCATATTAGAAAGATGCCTCTCCCTCTGGTCATGCGCGGTACCTTTTACGGCCTTCCATCGGACGTGGAGGTCGAGTGTATGGAGCATAATTGTGTCACCATCCCTGGTTTGGTGTTCATACGGGTTCATGTGCTGGTGATGTATCACGTGGGCCGGCTGGGGGCCCGGTTATCCAGGAGTTTATATATGTCCATGTCTGACGCCATGGAGTTATGTTAGGGATGTTACCATCGCCACCACTCGATGTACCGGATTGGGTATGATGGCGCGTATAGCTGTTGGGAGCTGACACTTTTTGGAGATAGCCGACACTCATAGATGGGGAGTGGTACATGATCGATGTAGAATCGAGTCCTTTTGGGATGGTAGCCGAGTATAGTTAAAATCTTGACTTTTTGTTGTATTGACCTTGATGTCCATCACGAAAATATAAATAAGAGTGAATCGGCATTATCTTTTCTTATGGTATGTAGTTGGTGTGTATTGCATTATGGTTATTGGAGGGAGAGATGGTGAGACTTGTTTATGCTTCCGCTAATAAGTTGCGCTGGGACCGCTTTTAAAAAAAAAGACCCCTAGTCAAAAGGGTATCGGTCAAGTGAAGTTATATGAGATTGAGTAATTAAGAAAGATCACCTGTGGCGATCTCAAGCGAGTCGGGGGTGCCACATGAGGCTCGCCTAGGGCCGACCGCCAGCCGTCGTCGTGGCCGGTGGCCGGCCAAAGAAGAAGAAGAACCATAAAGAAAAAAAAAAAAAGAAAATTATATTTTAAAAATAAAAATAAAAATAATTAATTTTTTAAAAATAAAAATAATTAAAATTCGATTTTTTAAAAATAATTATTTTAAAAATTGTCCATTAAATTTATGTTGTAGAAAAATATTTTAGCAATACCATTTAAAAAAAAAATATATATATATATATAAGAAATAAAATAAGTTTTTTAGTAATATAATCTTTTAAAAAAAACATAAGAATAAGTTTTCCTAAATTTGGTTAAATATAAAAATATTTTATTAATATGGGTCAGGTTGGGTATGGGTTGGGTAAGGTCAGGTTGGGTATGGGTCGAAAAATTTACATTAGGCTTAAATGTGTTATAAATGGGTTAATGGGTCAATTTGGGTCGACCCATTAATGACCCGACCCAAACCCGACCCGACCCACCCGTTTGACACCTCTAGCAGAGACAGGCTACAGAGAGAAGAGACGTGAGAGAGAAAAACAAAATGAAAAAAAGAAAAAAACTAAAAACTAAAAAAAGAGGAAAAGAAGTCTTCTGCTACTGCATAGCGCTGCGCGCCTCCCCCCTGCACTTGCCGCCTGCAACCTAACGCTAGCAACCGGGGCACCAGTCACTGCCACTCTACTAGCAACCCGCGAGCACCCCCACTAGCCTTGCAGCAGCTCACCCTCTGCCAGTCGCTGCGTCTTCGCCCCAGCAAGACCGCCTTCGCCACTGCCCACTCTGTTGTGCCGGAATGTCGACCCCATATCATCGCTACTCTTGCACCTACGCCACCTACAGTCGTCCAAACCTCCCTCTCCGCACCACCGCCACGCAGCAGCCCTCTGCCGAGCCAATCTCCACCCCCTGCTGCTGCACCAGTTGTTGCTGTCACCGACGCCACCGCTCCGCCGATCCCCGCACTTGTAGCCGCAATGACCGCCACGCTAGTAGCCTGATCCCCCTCACCGGAGCTCCAAACGCCAGCACCCCTCAAGCCCGAAAACAACACTCCTTCAGCCAAGCCAATGCCTGTGCCACCCTAGCTGTGAGCCACGCTGAGCCTCCATCGTGATTCACGAGTTGCCATTCGAAGTCCAAATTTGGAAGCCAATATTGGAATAGGTAAAAAAATTTGTCTATCTAAAATATTTCGATACACATGATTGAAGTTCATGATATATAGTCCTATTCGAAATTTCAAGTAGCCTTCTAAATTGGGAAATTTTTCTAATTTCATAACGTGCATATAATTGACAGTTTGATTTCACGACCGAAATATGACTCGCAGCCATATGGAAAAATCGCTAATCCGATCTCCTGCTCGAGATACGATTTGCGATTTCGTTAAAAATTGGCCAATTCAATTTCATACGCGAGATACAATTTGTCAATGACTTGCTGCCTTATTGTTTTATTTATGCCTTTGCTTGGATTGATTTTGCTTCCTTTAAAGAAAATCCAAGAAAAAAAATAAATATATTTCAGTTGGATTAGGTTCATGTTAGAATATTGCTTGTTTTAGGGTTATTTTGCATGTTTAGAATAGAAAATTTATTTAATTCAATTTTTTAAAATAAAAATCCCAAAAAACATTAATTTAGGATGTTAGTTTTTCCTTTCATTAATTTAAATTGCATGTTTAATTATTGAGTAATTTTAATTTTGAAATTTAATTAAAATAAAAGAAAACATAAAAATTATCATGCATATGTCATGTAGAATTATGTCATCCATTGCTTGTAATCTAAATGTGTAAATGCTAAGATTAGTTGCATTAATCTTTCACTATCACTAGATTAGGTCATTTAATGAATATTGCGTGACATATAGTTCGTATGTTAGGTTGCATGTTGCATGTCATTTTAGTTAAACTAATTTTGTACATCATTGCATTGCATTGTACATAATTTCTAGGCTTCGTTTAAATAAAAGAAAATCTTGAAAAAGATTGAGTGACTGCGTGTTAATTAGAAATCATATCTAGGACTTTTGATGTGAATTCTGATTTAACATTACAGACTACGTTGCACGGACACATTACATGTGCTTCCGTGTCGTGTCCGACACATGTCAGAGTGTGTCGGACACGTCAACACGCTCGGACGCGCGTTGACCACGTGTCAGATTTGTCGACACGTGGTCAAGCTTTGTCGACACGTTTCGACACGTGTGTCCGAAGCAAAGATGAGGCCGCGAGCGAAGGCAAGCCCGCAACGGCGAGAGATGGCCAGAGGAGACTGAGGTGAGGGCCGTGAGGAGGAACTTCACGATGGAGGCTCGCGTGGGGGAGGGCGGCGTAGTCGAGTGGGACGGTGGCGGTGGCGGTGGCGGCAAGGGGGAGGAGGAGGTGTTCGCGGCAATGTGCAGCCTCTTGGCGCACAGGGACTGGCCGCCTTCTTTTCCGATCCATTTTCACTGAAATTTTTTCTGGGTTACTCCATTTTCCTCTCCTTTGGCGAGAATGCTGGTGCTTTTCTTGATTGAGTCTTCAATGCTTTCGGAGATAGGTGTCGTGCGGCGAGGAGGAAGAGAAGAAGAAGAGGCTGCTAGGGTTTTGAGAAGGAAAATAAAAAAAAAAAAAAAGGGACTTGGCGTGTTGGAAGGAGGGAAAAGTGATAGGAGGGAGGGGGAAGCGATGGCTAATAACCTGTCTGATGGTGGGGGAGGAAAAAAAGTGAAAAAGATTTGGGGGTGGGGAAAGAGACGAGGGAGAAAGGGAGTTTGGGCGCGGAGGGGGGGGGGGAGGGGGGTTTTGGGGGTGGACCCCCCAAGGGGACTTTTTATTTAATCGAAAAAATTATTAAATGAAATTAAAAAGTAATTTCGAAAAATAAAAATACTGCATGTTGAATGATTAGTGTAAATTCATTGTAGGTTCTTTTTTTAATTAATTAATTATTTATAAATTTGAATCAAATTAATTAAAAATAAAAATATTCATTTAATATATAATGTGCCCCAAAAGGCGTGTCGGAATTTTCTATTTTTAAGAAATGACGTGTCGTGTCGCATGTTGGTATAACTTAGATTGCAGATGCTGTTTTTTTTTTTGCTATGAGGTAAGTCCCATAATTTATTTATTATTTTTTTTGGGTGTTAAATTGGTGGTTTATGCACCCACATGATCATCTGATATATTAGGAAAGTAAATTAAAATCAACTCAAGCTGCTTGCAAAATTTTTTTTCGAAATAAAAGAGAAAAGTACCGAAAGGACGTTAGAGAAATCATAATCAAGTCTTGAACCTACAATGTGCGACCAAAAAAAAAAAAAAACCTACAATGTGCGAACCTAAAGTATATCTCTCGTTACTTAACTTGATTTCTAATCGACCCACAAAAAATAGATTAGTGATGACTCCTAATTGAAAAAATTATTTATATGTTCAGAACTTGAACCTAAGTCGTGAATTGGTATGAGCTTGAAGAGCCTGAGCTAAGTTTAGGCTTAATAATCCATTAACCAAACCCTAGGTGTAGGTTGCAACATTCCCAAACGTAACAAGTCTCTTGCCACGAACGCTCAAGCACTTCTTCAAGGTTCACACTTCTTCACGGACTCTCAGCATCTTCCCCAAAGGTTTAGCTATTCTTCAATGATGCTCAAAAGCTTTGTTCAAGGTTCTCTCTCCCTGCCGATTTGAAATTAATCTATGAAAATTCAATCGACCCTTTACATCGTGAATCTATTGTTGACGTGATTAGGTACTTCGATCATCTTCTGTGCTAAATTGATCCTTTACAGAATGAAATTTTTAGTTCAGATCAATTTCAAAACGAGCCAAGTTAAAAAATTCACTTGGATTCTAAACCCTTGTTTAGTTCAACTCAGTTTCTCAATTATTCAAACTGTAGTAGTTCCCTTCAGTTCGGTTTTCCATCCAAGCCGCATCAAATTGAACCGTGCTCATCCTTACTTGTCGGTAGGTTATGAGGCGTCGCCACTTGAGAGCTAAATCTAACATACAACACGTGTCAAATGGCACAATAGGTTATCCGCCCATGATTAATCCACCTTCTTTGGCATATCCTGTCAACTTAAACGACAACGGAACAGATGTTTTGCTAATAACTAATGAAAACAATTAATTTCTTAGGCCGCCAAGGCGATGATTTTTTGTTTATTACACTTATGCAAATGAGAACAGAACAAAACCGTAGCAAATTCCAATCGTCTTTTTCCTTGATAATACTTACGACGATTTGAAACTATCAAACACGCTCAGTAACGACGACAAAGAATCATTCTCTTCAAGTTTTCACCCACAAGCAAGTGGGACAATTTCTTCCTAAGATATTGTCTAGGCCGGCCATGACCGGGTTGGTCTTGAACCAGCCGCTGTCATACGCAAGAGGACGCCCGTGGATGTTCGATTTTTCTATTTTTCAACTATATTCAAATGAAACAATACCAACTCCACTCAATTAAAAAACTAATAAAGGAAAATTTTAAATAATAGGGGCCGGCAAAATAACCTACATTTCTGTGTTGCAGTCTCGGCTGACCCGGCAACACCAATGGAGCATCTTCGGATCGATGGGACATGAGCTTTGGCCAATTGGACCATGTCCTGGGGTTTTCGTCACTATTCACGATTCTTCAATAGTCGATTATGTCTAAGGTAATTAATTATTGGCCATCTAGAAAGACGGACCAAAACATTGTTGGGGATCGAATGTGCTCCCCTATGTTCATTCTGACCAATCAGCAGACATTAATCTAATTAAGCATTTCTTCCCTTTTTGATCCGGTCGGTCAGACCAGCAGAAACAAATATTTATTTGACTTGGTAAATGATGGGGAGTAGCACGATTTCCAGGGTTACGACAACAATATAGTTCAACCGCTCCTAATAGCTTATACATAACCAGTTTTCACTTCCTTCGATCCATCTCCTCTCGATCTCTAATGGCCAATCTCTCATGCCTTGCAATCCAATTCCTAACGTTCTTGCTCTTGCTCATCGGTCGTGCCCATTCGGTCTCCTTCAACTTCTCCGGATTCCAGCCCAACACCGGCAACTTGACGTTCCAGGGTGACGCGTTCACGTCGAGTGGGGCGATCCAGCTGACGAGGAACCAGCAGGACAACAACCTCCAGAACAGCATCGGGCGGGCCTCCTACGACAAGCCGGTCCGCCTGTGGGACTCCAAGACGGGGAGGCTGACCGACTTCAGGGCCCAGTTCAGCTTCGTGATCAAGGCCACGAGCAACACTTCCTACGGGGACGGCATTTCCTTCTACATTGCGCCGTTCGATGCCGTTATCCCCGCCAACTCGAGCGGTGGCTATCTTGCCCTGTTCGAGCCAGGCACGGCCAAGGACACGTCTGCAAACCAGATCGTGGCTGTCGAGTTCGACAGCTTCATGAATTCGTGGGACCCAAGCCCGGACCATGTGGGCATCAACATCAACTCCATCGTCTCGGTCGCGAACGTGTCCTGGAAGAGCAGCATCAAGAATGGATCCACAGCCAATGCTTGGGTCAGCTACGACTCCACAAGCTTTAACTTGAGCGTCTTCCTTACTTATGCCAATAACCCCATCTTTAACAACAACTCAAGCCTCTCGTACATCGTCGATCTGAGGAAAATTCTTCCGGAACAGGTCAGAATTGGCTTCTCTGCCACGACTGGTCAGTTCGTCGAGATTCATAACATCCTTTCCTGGTCATTTAGTTCAACCTTGGAGGATGGCAAAAAGAAAAGAAGCCTTGGCTTGGTCCTCGGCATAGTCCTAGGTTCTGGTCTGGTAGCATGTGTACTAGGAATTGGTTGGTTCCTCTTTTGGAGGAAGAAATCTCGGCGTAGTAAAGGAGTTTCAATGGTCGACATCTCAATTGACGGTGAATTCGAGAAGGGAGCTGGACCGAAGAGGTTCACATACCGTGATCTTGCCCGTGCGACCAATGATTTTGCCGAAAGAGGTAAGCTGGGAGAGGGTGGATTTGGAGGAGTTTATAAAGGTTTATTGAGTGAATCGAACATGGAGATTGCGGTCAAAGGGTGTCCAGGGGATCGAAGCAGGGCAAGAAGGAGTATGTGTCGGAAGTGAAGATCATCAGCCGGCTACGGCATCGGAACTTGGTACAACTCATAGGTTGGTGCCATGAAGAAGGCGAGCTCCTTCTAGTTTACGAGTTCTTGCCCAACGGAAGCCTCGATTCGCACCTTTTCGGAGGCAAAACCCACCTGACTTGGGCTGCAAGGTACAAAATAGCCCTCGGCCTGGCCTCAGCGTTACTCTACCTCCACGAGGAGTGGGAGCAGTGTGTGGTGCACCGGGACGTGAAGTCGAGCAACGTGATGCTCGACTCCAACTTCAACACGAAGCTGGGTGACTTCGGGCTCGCGCGGCTCGTGGACCATGACATGGGCTCTCAAACCACTGTCTTGGCAGGCACGATGGGGTACTTGGCCCCAGAATGCGTGACAACTGGAAAGGCTAGTAAGGAATCGGATGTGTACAGCTTCGGTGTGGTGGCGCTCGAGATAGCGTGTGGCAGGAAGCCGGTGGAGCTGAGGGTGGAGCCGAGCAAGGTGAGGCTGGTGGAGTGGGTGTGGGATCTGTACGGAAGAGGCCAAGTGGTTGAAGCAGCCGATCCGGGGTTGAACATGGAGTTCGACGAGCGTCAAATGGAGTGCCTCATGGTGGTAGGACTTTGGTGCTGCCACCCGGATTACAGCCTAAGGCCGCCGATAAAGCAGGTGATAAATGTCCTCAATTTCGAAGCTCCCTTGCCGAGCCTCCCATCAAAGTTGCCAGTGCCGATGTATTACGCGCCCCCGATGGATATGCTGAAGTTCTCGTACACATCGCCGGGGCTCACGGAATCGGATAGAACTCAGTCTTCTCTTGCCAGTTGCTCTACTTATTCATCTACTCAGACAGGTGGATCTGGAAAAGCTCTATTGAGTTCTAACGGAGCAGACTAGTTTAGGCTTCTGGTTTCTATTGGCGTTTTACTTACCTTTTTTTCTTTTTTGTTTTGGAGTGAAAGATGAAAAGCTTGGAATGTAAGGGTTGTTTTTTGAATCCTTCCTGTTAATTCTTTCTTTTTATTCTGGACATAGTTGCATGTCTATGAAGAGCTTGTAGTTTGAATTCAGTAATGTAAAGTGGAATTATTCTTTTAACTTGGTTGCCTGATCCCTTGCAAGTGTCCCTTTGTTTTTTCAAACATAACCCATGTTATTGTCATGGATAATGATGTTCTTACATATGTGTTTCCTTCTCCACCCGACAATTTCATTCTTTATTCGGGCAGTGCTAAATTAATTGGGAAGCACGTTTGGGACTTTATTCAGATCCATTTCAGGCATTATTCGATTAATTACATGGATTGCTTAGTTCCTGGTTCATTTTCAGCGGAGAACCAAAAGAATCGAGGCATAATTCATGGGAAAGCAACACCAGATTTACCTTTTAAATCAGTGGGACCTACTTCAGGGAAAAGCAACAATGAATATCACTATAAATCAATTGATACAATATAAATTATAACTAAACTAGAGTCACTCAAACATTTAGGGCATGCAAGGCTGTGTTCTTTTTTTCTGTTTAAGAACAGATTTTCTGTTTTTTTTTGTTTCCGGGAACAAAAAAAAGAATTAAACGAGTTTATTTGTGTTTTTGTTCCAAATCTATTTTTTTTGTTCCTGGAAACAAAATTGGAACAGAAACAAGTAACAAAAAAGAAAATTGTTTCTTGTTTCTAGAACAATTTTTAAGAACAAATTTTCTCTCTCCTTTCTTTTCTTCTCTTTTTTTTCTTCTTCTTTTCTTCTTCTTTTTTCTTTGGCCGGTTGCCGGCCTCGGCCATGGCCGGTGACCTCACCAAAGCATCGCCGGCCCCGACGAGGCCGAACGTCGCCGACCCTAGTGAGGCTCGGCCTCGCCTTGGCCGGGCGAGCTCGAGCTCGTCCAAATCTAGCGAGGCCGAGCTCACTCAACTACCAGTGAGCCTCAGCATCGTTGGACCACCGCCAGGTCGGCGTCGCCTGGCGATGGCTCGGCGAGGCCGAGCTCGCCCAGCCAAGGCAAGGTCGAGCCTTGCCCGCGTCGGCGACACTCGGCCTCGTCTTGGCTAGGCGGCGAGCATTGAGGCTCGCCCGGCCCCACCGGTGAGGCTTAGCCTCGCCGAGCCATTGCCGGGCGATCGGTGGGCGGGTGAGCTTGACCTCGCCGGATATGGGTGAGCCCGAGCTCACCCAACCAAGGCGAGGCCGAGCCTCACCGGGGCCGTGGGTCTCGTCGTGGCTGGGCAAGGCCGTCGACCCTCGTCGGCCGGTCGCGCCATGGCCAAGGCCGATGATCGGCCAAAATAAGAAAAAAAAGAAAAAAGAAAGAAAAAAAGGAAAAATAAAATAAAAATATTAAAAGAACAAAAAAAGAACATAAATTTACCAAATATGTTTCTATTCTTTTTTATTCCCTGAACAAGTTTACTAAATGTGTTTTTCTGGTCACAAATTATTCCTCAAAATAGATATAGTTTTTTCTATTTCTATTCCCCGGAACACTTTTTGAATAGAAACACAAACAAATGCACCCTTAATATTTCTCAAACCCCAATTACCCCAATGAGTCATACGGTGTTTAGACCTCATAATTTATCTAAAAATAATTTGAATTCACAAAGTTTACAACAAGATTTATTGATTTCCAATTACTCGGCATGCCGCACAAGTGATTATTATCATCAAAAGCTGCTTAGCTCACTAACGCTAAACTAGAACAATCTCAATTGGATCCAAAATAGGAAATCCCTTTATGGAAATCTCATCAAACTAGAAAACTTACGAGTTGAAAATTAAGACGTATTTTAAATTAAGAGGGCTTTTCGGATTTCATGGATGAGGTGCTAATAGTGGCTACTCAGTTTCGAGCATTGCTCCTTGAGAAATCCCCATCCTTCAATCCAGAGTTTTCTTAAGGAGGGAGGGAGGGAGGGAGGGATGCCATCTTGAGGCAAGTCCTGCGACTTCGAGCATCTTTATATTCATAAGATGTGAATAGAAAAGGGGGAGATTGCTAGACAATCTTTCCATCCGCAAATTTTGGATATTGAGATGGAGCAAATAAGAAGGGAGAAGAAGCAAGATCCTCCTCCTCTCCCACTTGCATTGTCGTCCATTGACATGGATTGAAGGGAGGTGAGGGGACAACTCACTTGCTCACCAACTACTTCATATTCCCACATCTCCTTACCACAAGTCTTTGTAGTTTGGGAGGCAATCCTCCACCAAGGAAATACATAATACTCTCACAATTTGAAATTTCCAAATCATGGTGACATGTGAATTGATGCAATTGATTAGATAACAATTTTATCTTTGAATAACCATAAAGAAAAAAGCTCAAGATACTGGGAGGAAGAGGAGGAAACACTCCAACTCTAGAGCAGGACAGTTGACCAATTATAAGAAAGTAAGATAGAGACAAAGTATGCAAGCACCAGGGTAACTTTCTCATATCCTTGCACTTCCGCAAGATAATCCCTTGAAGCAACTTAAGACAGTCTAGATTAATATATGTGATTGACTTCACTCCTTTGCAGTTCAAAATTTTAGATCTCTTGAGGGTCATAGGTAAAATCTACCCTCGTTGAATGGAGAGGTTGGTAGAGAATCACACATGCAAATTATTAATTCTTATAGATAAGACGTCATATCACCATGGTTATTATTGCTATTGCTACTTGGTTCATCAAGATGAGTATTTAATCCTATGGGTAAAGATTGCAACATCTTCCGGTCTTTAATAGTTAATGACATGATTGTCCAAAAAGCTCTAAACCTATTGTACAACGATGAATTCAATCTAAACCTTTTCAATTGCATTGATTTAGATCTCAACCTTTTGATGATTTACAACTTTAATCCTAAACCTTTTGACAATTTACAACTTTAATCCTAAACCTTTTGATGATTTACCAATTTAGTCATAAACTTATTATTTAAATTTTTGGCTAGTGGGATTACATTGGCCAATCATCAAAAAATTCAAGACAAAATTAACAAACCATCAAAAGATTTAGGACATAATTGAAATGTTTATGATAAAATTAACAAATTATCAAAGGGTTTAGGACTAAATTGGCCAATTGAAAGGTTTATGACTAAATTGGCTTATGTACAATAAGTGTAGGACTTTTGGGATAATTTTACTAATAGTTAATGATTTCATTAGTGTTGGTATTCTTGTTTCGAAGAAGGACACGTGTTTGGATAGTTATTGGCCATCAAGCCTCTAAGAGAGTAGAGAGCGTGCATCTTGCTTAGAAGCTTCTCTATTGAAGCAATGCTTTAAGTCAATAGTCTTGAGGTTGATGGGATCTCTATATCTTCTTCTCCAGCAACAAAATGTATGAATTCAAGACAACTTTTGACAATTAAGTTCTTTAGGCGGGCAAGACTTTGAATTATATCTCTATCTTGCCACAAGCATATTAGCTTTACACAACTTCTCTCCAACTTCTGCATCTTGATCAAGGAGCATGTAAACACAAAATTTAAGCAAGTTAGTTTAGCAACATTTTTTTATGACAAGAGCAATTAAAGATATTAGATTAACTGTGTCATGCCCCGAATCTTGGGTACGCAATAACCCCTTCCTTGGTCGATAGAAAACGATGTCCCAAGACTCATTGCCGACTCTTCATTTTTAATCTTTTATTATGTGCAAGCGGAAAACGAACCATCTCCCCATCAAACATATAATCAAGCGATCAAACAGGGATAGTGAGATGATTAGCAGAAACATAACATCTTCTCATATATACATGTTCATATTGGTTTAACCTACGGAGGATCGTTTCCGATTTGCAAGCCTAATAGAGGGGTCGATCCATCCACTAAGCTAGACCAAAAAGAAACTAGGGTAGGCTAATCCAACTATACACAAAAAGAACCCTTTGGCTCGACACTATAGTCACTCGGATCTAGCGGACTCAGACTTATCGAGTCAGAGTTGGAGCCGTACAGGTCAGTCACTGGTGAAGCGGGGCCAGGATTCTCTATTGCACCGTCAAGAGGGTCCAGCTCCATGGGATCCCAATCAGCGTCCTCGGGGCTCCTATCAGGCAGCCCGTCAAAACCTCTCAGGGGACCGATCAACAAATCGCCATCTTGAATGAACCACGCTAAGAACTTATGGGGTATCCATTGCCCCGGTCCCTCATCCACCCAGATGGTAGATAGATACTTCTCGTATAGATGTGCCCAACTCGGGAAGCGGTGGTGCGTCACGACAGTATCCCTAGTCCTTAGGGATACCAAACCTAATTGGCGAAAGTGTCATCCTAAAGACCTGAAAGTGGTTATATAATAACCAGTGAGATAAAATATCAACGAGTCCTCCCCTAAGCCCCCGATTAAAACACTAACTCAACTCGAGGTATCTGTCCAAAACCACCCCATAACTAACAATCACAACAATCAAGGTCAACCATTAACCACATAGTCGGTTCGCATGCAACCTTACTTGGTATGCCATATCTGCACGTTGAATCTCAGCACAATACATGCAATGCACATGGCTATTAGATAATGCATATCATCAATCACATACGAATCACATCACAAGCGGTCTCACCTGGTCATTGCCACACCCTGCACGTTATTGATTTATGCGTGCGTACCACAAACAATGTGTTCAACTCATGCATGGTTAAAACCAATGATGCCATGATTCTCATATGCTCTTGCACTTTAATGCGCCACCTATCATGCATCAATCGATTATACGGGTCCTGATTATAAGGTAAAATCGTTATGACACGTTCCATACCATGCCACACAATTTTATCTCATAATAAGGCCTAGCCATCTCAACACTCACGCGAGTTCCACTTATTTATGACCTCCCGGCCATGGCTAACTTTCTAGTTAGCGATCATCAACCTAAACACTCATGCATGCTCTAGTTATTCATGACCCCTCGGCCATGGCTAACTTTTCAGTCAGCAATCATCGACCTCAATACTCATGCGTGCTCTAGTTATTAATGACCTCCCAGCCATAGCTAACTTTCTAGTCAGTGATCATCCGACTCCTGCCGGACTACTGATAAAAATCGGGCTTCGTCCTGCCCCGTCGAGCATGGCTACATTTAGAACTCTTCTTTAGACAATTTCCCAAAAAGGAACATTGGTCCAAAATCTACTATGACCAGCTTCCAACTCTCATCGAGTACCACCCCCAAAAATCTATTAGGTGACGTTTCAACTTTTGATCACACAAGCATACCACCACAACTCACTATGCATCACCCCTAAACTCCCGTTGGATGACGGATTCCACTTCTTGATTACACAAGCACACCACTAAAACTCCATTTTTATCTTTGAGCATTTAACTAATGCACAATGCTTGCAAATACAATTTCAAATCATTTTCTTCTAAAGGCGGTCTATTTCCAACATCCCTCGGACAAAACATATTTTCCCTTTCTAGAACTCCACGCGATTCATGTGGATGTTCATGCAATTACACACTCAATTCACCTCATAAAATCAAAACACATGAAACAAGGAAGTTTTTCACTCTTTGATGAATAGTGCACGTGAATAGTACTTTGTGAATAGTATAGCGTGAACAGTACATCATGAACAGTGAAATTCCATAATTCAATAATTAATAATTTAAATCCAAAACTTGTCACGAAAATCAATTAAAGCTAAACAAGCTTAATTAAGCACATAAGCATCATTAAGCTAATAAAGCAAGATTAAACTAAACTAATCTTAGCCATTCATCTAACCACCTATCTTAGGACTAATATAGCTTAATTAAATCTCCTAAACTAGAATCAACACTAATTAAATCAACCCTAAGCAAGTTTAAGCACTAATTGGCGAATTAGGAGCTAAACTCACTCATTAAACGGGCTGAAGACACGGATGCGACGACGATAATGGAGGCTACACACGGGAACCTCAACCACGACAATCCAAGGCGGTCCCACACTCAAAATACCAGCCACAAACACTGCCTCCCACTAAAACTCTATAAACCGAACAACAAAGGAGGAAAGGAGTTGAACGGCTTGGCCATAGCTCCGACGAGGGGTTGGCTAGTGACAAGCGACACTTGGGGGTCAAAGAGGAGTGGTTGGTGGCTGGGATGGGTGGAGGAAGGGTTGGAATGGGAGAAAAATCGCAGCAAAGGCAAAACAGTGCACTCGGGCAAGCTGCCAGGCGGTCCGGCGAGCGATGACTTTAGCTGGCCGACAAGTTAGCCGGCGGCTCCGTCTGGCAAGCAACTGAATCTTTTCGTATGAATTGGATGTCTTAAGTACAGTGGCAGGTGGCACGAGAGCTGATTCGCATGGGAAGCCAACAATTAACTCAAGTTTAAAAAGGAAGGTCAGCTGGAGTAGAAGCAGGAAGGAAGCAGGGGAGAGAGGGCTGCAAATTCCTTGGGGCTGAAGAGGGGAGAGAGAGTGATGTGTGGGCTGGTTTCTTTGATTCTCTCAAGCTCTCAAATGCCTCAACAATGGATAAAGGAGGAGGCAAGAAAGAAGATGGCTGTTGAAAATGAGGAGGGGCCACCAAAATATCCAAAGCCCTCAAGTGGCCGCCCCACCATGCATGGTTGTCCTCCTCAGCCATTATCCACACCAAGGCTTCCTCAAGAAGTCTCCCAAACAACCCAAAATGTTGTTCCTTCTTTGGCCTACGAATTTTGGACCACTTGCCATCTCATTTCATTCAATTCCCCTTCAATTCTCCTCAAATTGGACTCAATTTGGTCCCCATAAATTCAGCCAAGATGCCATCGTCCATCTCATGATTTTTCATCATCACTTGACCAACTTGAATCCCAAAAATGTGACAAAAAAATGGCCCTCTAATTTTCCGGGTTCAAAATAGCCTTACTTTGAATTTTTGCCGAAATCTCAGGTTCACAGAAAAAATCTTCAGAGGATGAGTCGATGTTCCTAAAATGAATCGTAACATGACAGAACTTTCATTTTTTGAAATAGGGTTTAAATTCGCGGTTAATTTTAATCGAGCACGATTTTAGTGTAATCTAACCTACTAAATAATTTTCAGGAATTTTTAGTGTAATTGACCCGTGGTCGATTATTTTCGATCCACATTGTGCATCTTCGACTCATTGGCGACTCTCGATTGTCGTGAAAATCTCAAGATTTCAAATGTGGACACATGGTACATAAATGACAGAAAAATCGGTCTAGTGCCATTCGACGAGAATTTTGCAATTAAGTGAAATGACCCATACTCTAATCACATACCTCAGTCGAACTGATATATCTCTGATCTCTGATCGATTTTGACAGTGTCGTATTGACCCTTGCAGATTAGCACGGTCGAGTAGTTGATTTCTGGTCGAATTCTCAAGTCTATTGCATTAAAATTCCTTAATAGTTACATCTGATAGACTAGTTCTCATGAGTGATCAGCTTAGAGAAAAAAACTATAGGCGTGTTGATGAAAAGCCCAACTTATTCAATTGAAAATAGAATCAGAAATTGGGACGTCACAAACCGAACTCCCTCATTACAATCTCCAAAGTTTTATTTATTGAGAGATGGAAGGCTAATGATAAATGGCGAGGCAACCATACTAGGATAGGAGTTGATTTTGAGCTTTGTGAGGGAGCTTAGCTGACTAGGGATTTTCCAATCAACATAGGACAATGCAGAATGTTAAGATGCTTAAGACAAGGGGATAAAACTCCTACCTCTTCACTATCAACACAATGAGACCAGTCCTCCCACAATGGCATATCCTTCAATACCAAAGTTATTAAGGATGGAAATGAATTTTTAGATTCCCTAAAATTTAAAGCCTATCGTACATGTTAGATTTAGGCCTTCAATGTACAGTTGTTTAGCAAAGATAGCTACTTGAGTGATGTAATGTTTTGGCCCTATGACATCCATGTATATATAAATGCACTATGTTAACAAATAAGGGACTTCCTAATCACGATGAGAATTCTAGGCCACTATAGTAGGATATCACTAGATTTTCAAGGTTTTTGTGAGGACGAAGAAAGTCAACGACCTTTGATTTAAGATCTTAAATCTAGAGATTTTCAAAATGTTCACTCCTTCTTGTGTAAATTGGAATCCTTGGCATCTCCAGTTTCTTGAACCTTATGCAAATTTGAGATGCACAATTCCCCTACAAGGTTCTTCATGTTTTTTTACGTCCTATAACCTTGACCCATTTTCTGTTCCCACTACAAACTTGGATAACATCTCAAGACCCACCAAATTACCTATATATACCGATATCACTCTTGGGCTCCAAGTGGTTGACTTTGTTCACATTTCATGCTATTAGGTAATTTGATAAGGTTGTGATAGGCCACAACATCAAAGCCTCTAGGTTGTACAACTGAACAATTGAATTTGGAAGTGTTTCTATATTAGTACATGATAGATATAAAATAAAAAAAAAACTTAGGTGCCTTAGTTTGCCAATGCAATTTGATATCTCATTGATGTCATAGTGACTTAATTAAAGCACTCTCAACTCCTTTAACCCCAACAACAAGTCACATAGCATTTTGGACAGAAGGGACCTATGATAATGCCTAGATTGCTTCCATAAGAATATGAAACTCCCAAATTCATTCATTCCATGATTTATTTTGAATTTTTCTGGAGCAATGTGAACATTGGAAATGAATGAGGCATAACTGCTAAAGAATCGATCACCCTCAAACTCAAACTCAAACTCCCTTGAGCTAAAATAGGTTGCACCTGCAACTAGCTTTGCTAGGTTATTCACAAGATCATACATCAAGAATTGTGATCCATTGCTACTCAATTTTTGAAATAGCAATCTAGATACTAGCTAATTGAAATAATTCAAACATGCATTTTACAATTCTTTCATTCTTTTCCCTTCAACAAGCACTCCGCAATCCACCAATGAATCAACTCGTTCCATACGATTTCATAGTCATTGATAGTCTAGTAAGTGAAAGGTTTACTCAAATTGGAAGGGAAATGAAGATAGCTAAGTTTTAAAGCAAGAAGGATTTCATTTCTTTCTCTTGGTAGGTCCCAAATTTTTGTTCAATATAGCTTCCCATTCATGGGGACTAACTTTACCACATAGCAGCCCAATCATTTTCTTCATGGCTAATGGCAATCCTTTCTAATTTTCCGCTATTTTCCGACCTATTACTTCAAGATTCGAATGATGATCCAAATTTCTAACTCCAAGAGCATGAAATGGGACAAAGTCAAACAAGCATCTTGTGACAACTCTTTGAGAGTACATGGCGAAGCCTTGGCTAAGGAAGCAACTTGGAGGTTACAAGTCGTGACCATAATCTCGATTCCTTTCCCTCCCAATTGAATAGGCTTCAGGAGGGTAGTCCAATTTCCATAAGTTTCTTTTCAAACATCATCTAAAACGATCCCCAAAAGGTTTTTCTTGAGCTTATGTTGAAACCAATTCAAGTCCTTACCTTCCTAGGAACAGTTGTTGGTTATCTCTAAGATTTTCTTTGTAATAGTGAGTATGTTGAATCATCGGAAATGCAAGCCCATGCTTTCACGTTGAAATAGCCGATAACTCTAACATCATTGTAACTTGTTGAGGTAGAGCTATCTTCCCAGCCTCATCCCTATTATGGGAATTACTTTTAGATTTACACATAATTTATCGTATTCTTCTTCAGCCAATAACTCAAGGATCTCCCTTTTTTCATCCTCTGTACCAACAAAACAATGCTCAGGCAAGTTCGTAGTAGGAAGCAACTTATCCAATCAATGGTATAGTGATCGTTTCCCATTATTCTCTCTCAGTCTCAAACTATCTTTCCGAGTTAAGATGTCCTGTAATCTCCCATCCGTCTCCTCTATCTTGGATCTCATTTTGTGGTTGAACACAAATGCTAGGTTCTACATTGGACTTGTTTTTTCTACAGATTCTACGGTGAACTCATCAAGAAAGGCCTTGATGTCGTAGGCCTAGTTCTTGAGATCTTCAAGCCAAAACTTCACCCCCAGATCGTCGGTCAATTGCTTGTCCTTTGTATCATCCAACACCTAGTTGATACTGATTAATATCTTCTCACATCTCTTCAGCAGCTTATCAATCCCCTCCTGCTATGCAAAGTTGAGCAACTTGCAAGAGACCAACCTCTTGAACAACACTTAAAGAAAGACGCCAAGAAAGAGCTCTATGATGGGCATGGCTTAGTTAGTGAGCGGTAGAGGATAAAACAAGAGTACCCAAAAGGTTTGAAAGAAAGTTTAAAAGTTATAATGTCTAGGACAATAGGATTAATGACTTTTAAGCATAAAAGTACTCTGGTTAGATTGACTAGTTAGATCGAAAGGAGGACAAAATTTGATCCATCAAAAAAAAAAAAAAGAAAAAAAGATTGACCTCACATGAGTTTTACTAGATTTGTCGATCTAAATTCAATTTCATATGTATATCAAGTTCACTGTATAATTGCTCATATCTAATATATGATTCTCTAGAACATTTTTTGATTTATAATTTATATTTATCATTAGCATGTGGAAGCACTATGGAATTTTCGAAACACCCCCATAAGAAATCACACGAGTTGAATGAGTTGTGCGTACAGTTTTTCCTTTGTAGCCCTCTACCAAGTATTAGCACAAGTACCAATAATAAGCATAATACAACGCATTAATTCTAGGAAGGTCGGGTACAACCAAAACTTGCCTACACAAAGGCATGCTACTATACTATGGATCAACAAATTTGCCCATGGACACACCATCATCATTGAAACTAGGAGGACCATCGAAGTCCCTAATTGGTCCAAACTACTCCCAACGATATGGAAGTGCTAGGCAACAAATAAGTGATAAATCCACCCCAATACACCTTCGTCAATCCATACCACTAAACTACACTTAGTATATACTATGGCCGAATTAGGTGCAAACACATCTTGAGATGCATATGAACTCCAAAAAATTATGGTGGCAGAGAAAATCCATCCTACATGTTTAAAAAATAAGAAGTGAGCCAAGCTCAATATATAATTTCTACAAATTTAAGATGGGAGATCAATCTCACAACTCGACTTGGTACTAGTAAACAACTGTAAGTTCAAGGCAATATAAAGATACTATGTATGGTGAGTACAAGAATACATACATCATATTTCTTATCATGATATGTCGATGGAGGATCAATAACAACATTACATGAGAACATTCATTCAATACAAGAGGATGACAAGACATATTACGAGGCTCGATTATTACCAATAAACATGTGTGGCCATATATTGTCATAAATGCCCATAAATATGCATTATATTCATTACTTATCCTCTCAACCACACCCGGGACATCCCGACACATGAGGTATCTCAACTTCGAGGCATCCTGACACATAAAACATCTCGACTCCTGAGGGAATCTTGACACACGGGGCATCATTACCACCAATATATGGTTGACGGAATTATAGAACGTAATATGTTTTATGCTATGCCACCTTTATTAGATCGGTAGCCATAAAAAGGTAATCGGTGATTTAGAAACTGATATATATATATATATACTTTATTTAATTTCATTTTTACTCATTAAATTCGGGAGTAGATTCATTCACATAATATCTCAAATGACAAGAAAAAAGGTGTTATTGTTATAATGTCACTCCTTATTCTAAAAGCGAAAAAAAGATTTGATATGATTTTAAAAAATGATCAAAAGAAAAGATGAATGATTTTCAAATTTTGTTCCATATGGATTCAAATTTCTTACTATTTTATTATTTTAATATTAGTCTACTCAAGAATTATCTAATGAATCACTCGATTCGAAATTAAGGGATAGGTAGACATTACAAATGATTAATTGATCTATTTTTCTACCTCCCTTACTCTATGTTTTTGTTAATCTCATCTATAATGATTGATGAATTAACAACTATCAATTAAACTTATTCATTTGAATTGGTATTTTTGCTTATCTATATTTATATTGGTTATTGGAATAGTGATGTGTGATTAAATTAAATGAACAATATAAATGTATAAGAAGAATACTAAGTAGATGATATAAACTATGAACAATGACCCTCCATAAGGACAGTAGTCCACATGCAAGTGGCGTATTGTGAAAAGTAGTTGAAAGTAATTAACAATGTGATCTAACGCAGAGATGATAATTTGCACTTGAGTAGAGATCCCATTGATATGCATAAGAAAGGAAAAGAAAATATGACCTTTTACAAGGGCGGTAGTCCACACTTGAGTAGAAATCCCACTTAAGCGTAAATGAAAGGGAAAGTTAAGAATATGAAGCAATAAGGTCAACCTAAACTTGGTTAGTTACATTAATAAGTGATAGAAATACTTATTGAGAATGGATAACACAAGTGATTGGAAATCAGTACAAGCGATCGGAGATTTATCTCTACTCGAGCACAGAGTACCACCCTTATAAGGTCACATTTTCTTTTCCTTTTTTAGGCATATCAATGAAATCTCTACTTGAGTGTGGACCACTGCCCTTACGTGAGATCACATTTGTCAATTACTTTTCACAGTACCCCACTTGCATGTGAACTACCACCCCCATGGAGGGTCATAGTTCACAATTTATATCATTCATACATTTATATTGCTCATTTAATTTAATCATACTTCACTATTCCATTTTCTACATACTTACTTGAAATCACTCTATGTTCATTTCTTTTCTCTTTATATAGAGCCCAAGATCTTGAGTGCTATCTGGTATTAGTGTCAATGGGGATATATTAGTTATCTTAATACTTTTTTTTTAATAGGCTTGTCAAGTTTGGCTCGAACCTTCCTTAGGTGAGGCGTGTTAAATCAATAGTGGTCCAAGCAGTAAAACCCAATAGGTTAGGAAGTTTGTTGGTTAGTTCTAGTTGGTAGCCTAGGAAACGTGAAAACAAACTTATTAAAATAACTTTATTAAGAAGATCAACATCTTCCTCTAGTTCTATATCACTAATGTCTTTAGATCAAGGTCTTGTACATAGAGAAGAAATAAACATGAAGGTTTCAATAGATCTATAAAAAAATTGAAAAATTCCTAAAGTTCAACTCGATCAATTTTATAAACAAAGTTTAATCTTTTGAAAAAAATCATATTGCATAATCACAACTGAGGAGAGAGACACGCCTCTTTCTAGATCTTTTGAAATTATTAAACTTCTAAATCAAAATCCCCTCAATAAACATATGCAAAAATATAATTACATTCACATAGGACTAGTTCGAGTAAGTATCAAGCCCCTCACCAAAGAAGGTTTGAATACCTTTATTTTCTTAGTCCTACGCAATTCCAGATAATTAAATTTTGATGAATCCATGTTAGGAACAATAGAAACTAAGCTTTGTAGTGCCCCAATTCATTTCAATTGTTACCCAAACTTTTTAATATCACTTAGAGATTTGAATATTATTAAATTTTTAACTCTCCAAGATAAAACACACAATTACAAAATAGCCAAAGGTTCTATTCCTTTAGCTCTTGGTTATAGAATTCACTAAAAAGCTATAATTTCAGCTTTGGGGCTAGTGCCTTTAAGCATAGTCCAAAAGGAGAAACCTTTTACATTGAAGTGATATTACAAGAGAAAAAACTATCATCTGCAGATCATCAAATTGTAGTGATACAATTGTGCCAAAACAATGGGAGTTGGAAAATCAAGTCCTCAAAGAGTTGTTCAAAATAATGAACCAACAAATATAGTACAACATTATGATGGAAAAGTAACCATACAATTTCCTAGAAGTCCATTTGGTATAAGGCCAATTCCTTCCACTTCATCAAGAAGATCAGTTGATCTTCATCCAACTCTCCCTCCTATAATCACTCTTCCGATAAGAAACCATGATGAAGCTACAACTTATAATCAGCCCAATAATCCTAATATTAGTAGTATTGATAATTGGTCTGGAATTTCTAGATCTATTTGTCAACAAGACCAAAATGAATAGAATTCTAAGACTTAGATTATCCTCATCACTCCTCTACTTATTCACAATTAGTAGACCCTTATGTTTTTACTCTAGAAAAAGAATTTGAGCCCAATAGAGAATTATTAAACAAATAATTCAATTCAGAAGAAAACAAAGAAATTAGACAATGATTTTTTAATACTTTGCATGATCAAGCAAAAGAAATTAAAGAAAAATATTATAGTTTACTTTAAGAACATGAAACTCATATCTTTTTCTTTGATTGGTTTGAAGAATATTTCCTTAAACCCAAAGAAATTTATGTTTTAGATCATGCTTATAAATGGCAACTTGATAATGGCCAAACTATAGAATCTAATCACCCTCCTTTGAGAAAAATTAAAATCCAACATAGAGATAATGAAATTACTACTACCCCCTTTCGTATCACAATTGAAACTGATGATCCTCAAAATATTAAAATAATACAACAAAATAGTTACACTAATCGATATCTCCATACTATTAGTAATCAATTGAATATGATAGTCTTCTATTCAACTTTATTCTTCTCAATTACCAAATTCTGAAACTCTTAAATCATTTATCTTTAAACCTTTTGAATTTTTTAAAACCTATAGTTTAGAATTTGCTAAAGCCATAGAAAATAGAAGATCTTTAGGGAGATTGCCAATCCTTAACACTCCAATGTCAAAGGACCTCCAATAGAAGAAACCTCTAGGATAAGAGGACTTGTCGTCAATGATACTCTAGATCAAATAAATGTCCTTGAAAAATCCACTAAGGTTTCTTAAAATGAATCAATTCCTGAAATAAATAGACCCTCGTGGAAAAATCCTCTAAAGGTTTATTATCAAAGAATTACACCTCTTGATATCGCCTTCAAAGAATCATCATATAGGATTCAAAACAAGTATTATCCTTATGCCATTTATGAATGGAATATAGATGGTGTCTCCAAAAATAACATTATTAATTTTTTAAATCAAATGGTTATGGTAGCAAATGCTTATAAAACTCAACAAGAAGTTTCCAATCATGCTATTGCTAATCTTTTAGTAGCAGGCTTTACAAGACAATTAAAAGGATGGTGGGATAATTATGTTACCGATGAACAAAAAACTCAAATTTTAAATGCATATAAAATAAATGAACGATGATAGCGTATCAAGGATGCAAATGGACAAGCCATCCAAGATGTTGTCTATACTCTCATCTATTATATATCTCAACACTTTATAAGTGACCCAACCCATATAAAAGATGTAAATCAACACCTTCTCTCAAATATGAAATGTGAATCACTAGGTAGGTTTGGAGAATATAAAGATCTTTTCTTCCAAAAAGTCTTAGTTAGGCCAAACTTTAACCAACCTTTTTGGAAGGAAAATTTTTTAGCGAGACTACCTTGTTTAATAGGTGACTCAATTCGTAATAAAATAAGAGAGGAATATGATGGGCAAATACATCATCACTATTGTGTTATGGAGCATCTATTTCATATGTTTATAGAAAAGGAACATAAATATGTAAATTCAATCAAATTATAAAAACAACTCAAAAAGGAACAATCATTAAGCAACAGAGACTTAAGAGATTTTTCTGCTTAATATGATCCTTCTTATACATAACCATCAAAACCAAAGTGTAAAGTAAATTGTCCTCCTAAAAATAAAAATAAAAAATCCAAAAATTATTACAAAAATAAATCACAAGCTAATAAACAAAATAAACCTAAACAAAAGCCTAAAAGAAAGTTAACAAAGATATTAAATGCTACACTTGTAGAAAAATAGGACATATCTCTATATATTGCCAAGCACATAAAAGGCTAAATGAACTCTCACTAGATGAAAAAACTTTCTATCGACTTAATAATATTTTGGCAGCCACAAATGAAGATACTTCTTCCAAAGACTATCTTGAAGAAGATGGTCTTTAAATCAATGAACTAGAAACCTCCTCGAAATCAAAAGAAAACGATTCCTCTTCTGATGAACCAGTACCTAAAATTAATGTTTTAAGAAAGATGAAGAATTTTTATTAGAAACTACTCATACAATATCAAATCTAGAAGCCAAAAAACAATATTTAGATAGACTCCGTTCTTCACTAATTCGAATACAAATTATAATTTCAAAGATATTCTAAATACAAATAAGAAAATTCAATCAAGGCCTATTAATATAAATGACCTTCATAATGAAATAAATAATCAGAAATTAGAAATATAGGTTTTTAAAGCTACTCAAGCTCAGATGCAAAAGGAAATCTTGACAATAAAGTCTAAAATAGATAAAGGAAAAGAAAAGGAAGATGAAAATTTACTTGATAATTCTTATCTGAATTTTTTAGTGACTTTATCAAAATTAATATCAAGGAAATGGATAATAGTTATAACAATAAAATCAGTGGTGAATTTGCCATTGACACCACATCACTTTTTGATACTGGGGCAGACCTTAATTGTATAAGACAAAATCATCAAAATCAGCCTCGAGAGACAAACTTAGAATAAATTACAAATTACTTAAAGCCTCAATCTTGAAAAACCAAATGTCTTATAAAAATCTTTCATTTTAGTCAAAGATATAAGACAAAATGTAATCTCAGGAACACCTTTTATACCGTTAATTCAACCTTTTACTGTCACTAGTGAAGGAATTGAAACTAAATCTTTAAACAAAAATATTACTTTCAAGTTCATCACCGAACCTCAAACAAGAAATTTAATCATATTACAAGAACATGTAATTGTTGAAATTAATTGTCATATAAAAAACAAAGATGATCAACTTCAATATTTGAAAGATGACTTAGAACTTAAAAGAATAGAACAAAAGTTACTTGAACCAAAAATAAAAGATAAAATTGCTTCTCTCCAAAAACACATTGAACAAAATATATGTTTTACCTTTTGCAATGCATTTTGGGAAAGATAAAAACATATTGTTAGTTTACCTTATGAACCAAATTTCTCAAAAAACAAATTCCTACAAAAGCTCACCTAATTCAAATGAATCAAGAAGTTTTGCAATTTTTCCAGAAAGAAATTCAAGACATATTAGATAAAAAAATAATTAGGAAAAGTCAATCACCCTGGAGTTGCTATGCTTTCTATGTCAATAAAAATGTTGAACTAAAAAGGGGAGTACCCAGATTGATAATCAATTATAAACCTTTAAACAAAGCACTAAAATGGATTAGGTATCCAATTCCAAACAAAAAAAGAATTATTGAACCGATTTCATAATTCAAAAATATTTTCAAAATTTGATATGAAGTCAAGATCTTGGCAAATTCAAATAAATAAAATAGATAGGTATAAAAACAACATTCACAGTATCATTAGGACAATATGAATGAAATGCGATGTCTTTTGTCTTAAAAAACGCTCCTTTTGAATTTCAAAAAATTATGAATGATATATTTAATTCTTATTCTGAATATATCCTAGTATACATTGATGATGTTTTAATATTTTCTACTAATATAGATCAACATTTTAAACATATATCTGTTTTCATAGATATTATCAAGAAAAATAGCTTAGTAGTATCTCCTACTAAAATATCACTTTTCTAAACAAAATTAATTTTTTAGAACATTACATTTCACAAGAAACTATTATCCCAATAGAAAGATTAATCCTATTAAATCTTTTTATTAAGATGCTGAGAGCTATCTGATATTAAGATAACCAATTTTATTTGCAAAAAAATTCGGAACATTTTGTAGGAGAGACTACGTCCATTTTCTATATAAATATATACATATATTGGAACACGCAACTCTATTCATAAATCAACATTTTGTAGTTGACAACTAAAGTAGTCAATAACTTGGACATCGACAATGCAAGTAATCAGTAACGTAAAAATCAACAACTCAACATGAACAACGACAACACAAGTAATCAACAACGCGACCATTAATAACTCAACATTAACATCAACAATCCAAATAATCAAATAACGTAAACATCAACAATCTAAATAATCAAGAACGTACGCATCAATAATCTAATAATTGACAACGTAAGCATCAACAATCCAAATAATTGACAACTTAAATTGGGTAGTCAGAAATACATCACTTTGGAAATGCAGTCTTGAAAATCGGCAACCTAAAACATAAATTGGTATCTCGAGGAAGGTTAATGAATTGCAATGATTTTATTTAGTCGGCAAACACTCAATTAAAATTATGTGAATATCAGTCTCCAGTCCAAAATCTACATTTTTATCCCTCTCATATCCAATATACAACCATGTCCTTCAAGAAGTCGATTCATGTTAAATGAACACAACAAATTAGCATGAAGTCATCAAAACATTCTCACACTTTACATCAAATATCAAATTAAAATCAACACCAATCAAACAATCAAGTCCTTTGTACTAAACAAATCAATCTAACTTAACTCACAGAGTTTTCACTTACCTTGGAAAAAAAGCAAATCAAAACTGTAGACATCTGAAAGCAAAATAATGAATAACACCGATTAATAACCCTTAAATTTTGTAAGCAATAAAACTAGTTTGATATGATGAATAGGAAGTATGATAATTTACTTGTGGTCACTTGAAAAGTTGAAATTAAAAGCTTCACAAAAGTGGGGCTTTTGCTTTTAATTGGAAGATTTGGAAAGTAAGGATCAAGGGAAAAAGAAGTTAAAGACTTGAAGCATTTGGAAATGAAAGTACACGACCAAGGGGAATGTATTTAGAAACTTTCATGAGATATAAAAAGGATAAGAACAACCCATAGGATAAAAATAATAATAATAACATTGAGTTAAAAATATTAGGTTGAGATTGAATATGAGGTGATTAAATTAAAGGTTAACACTTGGCCAAACTCTATGGTTCAAAAGTACACATTTGATAAATTATTAAGATATCTAGGAAATCAATATATAAATAAGAAAATTAGGTCTTATCTAGTAACGTGCCAAATAATACCTGATTCTATTTTTTTGTTCCTTAGAACAAAGAAAAAGAATAGAAATTCTTTTGATAACATTTTTGTTCCCAAGAATAGATTTGGAATAGAATGAAGAAGTAGAATTTTTCTTTTTGTTTATGGGAAAAAAGTTTTTTTTTTTTTTGGGAAAAAAATTTATTTTTTTTGTTTCAGGAACAACTCCAAAATCAAGCCAAACCATTTTGTTTTTTTCTTTTTTCTTTTCGTCTTTTCCTTTTCTTTCCTTTTCTCTTCTTCATCCTCTAGCCAGTCACCAACCACAACGATAGTCGATGATCAACTAGATGAGGTCTGACGACCTCACTAGAGCCTCGCTAAGCAAGAGCAAGGCCAATTTCCTGTCAGCTAGGCAAGGCTTAGTCGGCAAGGCTGGACTTTGCCCAACCAGTACAAGGTCAGCATCGCCAAATTTGGGAGAGGTCAAGCCTCATTGGTGGTTAGGCAAGGCTCCCTTGAGGCTAGCAACCTTGCCGAATCTCATCTAGCAGGTTGTTAACCATCACCGTGGCTAGAGACTGACTAGAGGAAGAAGAAGAGGAGTAGGAAAAAGAAAAAAGAGAAAAGAAACAAGAGAGAAAAGAGAAGAGAAAAATGTAACAAAATTATTAAAAAATAAAAGAAATTCTAAGTTACAAAAAAAAAAAAAAAAATTGAGAGTTGTACCAAATGCATTTCTATCCCAGGAATAGAAAATTTGGATAATTATCAAATATCTTCAAATGTTCGAAAACTCGTCTAAAAATAGAATTAAAAAAAAAATCTTTCCTAAGTAAAAATTACTTTCGGGAACGTAATGATTACCGAATGCATCATTACAATCTATTGTTAATTGGCCAAATAATATCTAATTCTATTTTTTTGTTCCTAAAAAAAAAAAAAGAACATAAATTTATTTCGTAACTTTTTTGTTCCCGAGAATAAATTTGTTCCTAGGTATAAATTAAAATATAATCAAAAAGTAGAAAAAAGTTATTTCATTGTTTTTGAGAATAATTCTGGAATCAAGCTAAATTTTCTTTTTTTTCTCTTTTCTTTTCTTTCCTTTTCTCATTTTCTTGCTCATTGCCAATTGTCGGCCACAGTGATGGCCGATGAGCTCGCCGGAGCCGCGCCAGCGAGGCTTGGGGAGGATTAGCCTTGTCGGTGGTTGGGCAAGCTCACTTGGCCACCAACCGGGCTCAACCTTGCCCAACTAATCGTTGACCATTGCCGTAGCCGGCGACCAACTAGAGAAGAAGAAGAGGGATAGAAAAAGAAAAAGGAAAAAGAGAAAAAAGAAAAAAGAGAAAAGTATAATTAAAGTATTAAAAAATTAAAAGAAATTCTAATTCACAAAAGAATTTGAAATTTTATCAAACGCATTTCTATCTCGGAATAAAAGTTTTGAGTAGTTACCAAACGCCTTCAAATACTTAAACTCGTCCAATAAACAAAAATAAAAAAATCATTTTTAAACAAAAATTGTTTTCGAAAAACAAAATTGTTATCAAACGCACTCTTAATGTCTGTTTTTAACATCATTTAGTCAGAAAAGTATTTTGAACCCACTAAACTCAATAAATTTCCAACCTATCACTCCTCTGATATGAAATCTTGGAGTGTATTAGCTTTTCGTTAACAACCAATGTGGTGATCCATGTTTCATAACCGCTCTAAAGAAAACAGATCCAAGGGAAATTATTTATTAATTAAATCCTAATAAAATCACTTACTGAAAATTATGAACATAAAAAGTACAATTCGGGCCTTTCGTTCACCACGTTAATAATTTGACTAGGATTTCCACCAGTGATATTTATCGCATTCATTTCTTCGTACTATAAATTAGTGTAGGAATTTTCGGACAAGGGTTAGAGCAAATTTTATAAATTATCATTAACAGAGCATCTTGAGGCACTTGTTAAGCACATTTAGTTTTAAAAACATCAATTTCCAAGCATTGATCCTGCATAACATGAGAACTCAATGCCTTCGAAGCTGAAAAATTTCTCCGGTATCCAAGATCCTTCCTAAAATAATGGTCAGGAAAAGAAATTGTTGCTTTCTCATCTAGATTTGCTATCTCATGGACACAATCGGATATTTGACCAAAAACTAAAGGACGCAATCGGATAAGATTAGGGGAAAAATTGAGTGGTTGTGATCAATTTAAATTGCAACTAAAATCCCCAAGTCAGGGCGTTTGACCCTTTTGTCCCTTGCCAAAATTGAAGCAGACGCCATCCTTGACGCCAGCAACCGCGCAAAGGACCTGAAGCTCCCAGGCATCATCAATGAATATGAAAGTGATTGCAATTTAAGCAGCCCAAGAAGTCCAAAGCCGTTGCATGCTAAGAAACAAGTTATGTACTCTCTGACTTTGTCCATCACGTTGATGATAAAATCAGTCTATTCAGTGACATTTCTAACCTGATATTTATCACGAATTCAATGGCCTATCTTGAATTACATGGCAGAATGAGCAGCGAACGATATTGGCTAAGCAAGAAAATGAGCAACTCTTATCCATTTCCATCAACACCTTGTTTGTGTGGCCTGCGGAACAGCTTAAAAACAGCAGTACTAAACCAAAATACAAGAACTACCAGTCAGCTAGTAGAATGTGTGACAGAGCACGAAGACAGTCATCATAGTGTAAAAAATAAAAGAATGCAGAGCCAAGATAACAGAGGGACGAACACTTGCTCTCTGATAGTGCACATACTGAAGAAAGTGCTGAATGACAGCAAAATAAAACATTAACCAACTCCGACAGGCTCATCTTCTTTGTACTTCACTATTTTACAATTTCAAACAGTATTTCCACCACACTATCGGCTGTATGGTTGTACATTTTGTACCTATCATTACCACATGCCCATACAATATTTGCTGACGTCCCCAGATATGAAAAACCTTTTAAATCTACAGATCTTGGCAAATGCTACCTATTTACAACTTTAAAGCTGAACACAAAAAGATCATTTTAAGCTTTTCCTAATTGTGTTTTCAACTAAGCTATCTCACCAGGACAAAACTTATGAGAGTCTGCTTCTTCCCAGTGCCCAAATATAACTCTCAAAAACACAGTGCAGAAGAAAGAAAAACGTTACTACTTCCATAATGTCGCCAATGATGAAAACAAAAGCATTATGAAGCAGTTTTACAGGTACCCATCTTCCTTCCTTCATAATCTGCAAGCCTTCCGTTTCGTTGAGCTGAAAAAGGATCATCGGTGCATCAGCATTGGAGTGAGGAGTGAAACTGGCAGCCATGTCTGGCTCTGCACATGGAGGATAGTAATTCATCCTCATAGATTGAACGCTGTTGCTGAACAGCTCCCTCATTTCCAGGCATCAATCTTCAGAGCTCTCGCCATGTGCCCTGAGATTGACAGGGCTAGCTTTTTCACTTGCAACAAATACACTTCTAACTTGTCCTGCAGCAACAGCAGCTGCAAATGTACATACGACTTATCAGAAGCAGCAGTTATTCTGACACAACAATTAAAGAAATCACATCAATTGCTTCAGAATGGCACTCGCAGTCACTCTCTTTGACAACCTTTAAAATGAATTTTCTGCATTAGTCCTCCTCATCATATGCCATGCGCAGCCAGGCGATCATGAGACTCTTCCTCAGATTCTCAGGGAGCTTCTTGAATAGATCGGCCTTCAGCAGACCAAGCAGCAGGCAGGTTATTTAGAACATGTCTGACCAGTCTAGCTCCTGCTCCTCTGACACCGCAAACAGCTGCACAAACCCTTGGTGGTTTTCCGGTTGCTGCCACAGCTTTTGCTTATTTTCGTAAGGAAGGTTGAAGAAACTCTCGATTGCCAGTTTGAATTCCTACAGCAACGGCAGACTAACTTAATGGTTTACGATCTATGGTTAATCATGGACAAATTAGTGAATTACTCAAGAAGGACATACAAACTTAATTGAGCATGTCAATTCTAAATTTCATACTAAGGTCAATGCTAAAGTTCTCAGCCACGCGGGGAAACAATCGTTAACCAGTGAATATCCTAATACTGAAGGTGTAATCATCAATGATCCAGCAGACCTGGATAACGGGATTCTTCCTTTTCCGAACGTCCTTCTAACTTGGGATCTACCTAATCTTTATGGGAGCTAAAACAGTATCTCAGTGACTACATGCCTATGATCATTTACAAGGCCTCAAGACTTCCCGGAGGGACTTACCCTTTTTTCAAATTACATTTTATTTCATATTCTAGTGATTAGAAATTGATTTTCATT
This sequence comes from Eucalyptus cladocalyx, assembly GCA_017140615.1. Lineage (NCBI taxonomy): Eukaryota > Viridiplantae > Streptophyta > Magnoliopsida > Myrtales > Myrtaceae > Eucalyptus > Eucalyptus cladocalyx. The sequence continues at coordinate 9,835,686 of CM029524.1, read as the reverse complement.
TTATGCTGACATGAACATATCAACTTTTATGGGTAGCTGCTGTTGGCAGCAAGGTGGTTCCACGGTCATTACAAAAAAAAAAAAACATATCAACTTTTACAGTCAAGTAAAATTTCATTTGGGGCAACCTAAAATATACTGCCTATCATACATACGTACGAACGACGTACTTGAGTTCACTATACTTTATATAACTTGAGCTGTTATCAAATCTTCCTTTCATTGCAAATGCAAAGTCGTCGATATGCTAAGAAACCTATAACCAATCCACAAATTCTCTACAATCCTGGACTTCAAGATGGCTGCCTCAACGTCAGGAACTTCAGGTACTCTCTCTGCTCAACATCTCCAATGCACAATATCCTACAATGCACCGGCAATTCTCATGAAATCCAGGTATGACTTTCCGTTCAATTTCCGACTGAAAAATTCCTTGAAATATGCCTCCAAAGGGACTCGCCGGAATATGGCGGGGTTATCACTGCTAATAAGGCTACGTGCTGGTCCCAAGACAGTATTTAGCCTGCAACTGTAAAATGTGGCTACAGAGAGCCTCTCTTTAGTGGAATTCACGGTGGCCCGATGCTCAATGCTCCGATATATGCCATTACTGAAAATCTGCATGAAGGAACCAAATTAGCAGATTCATTTGAAGGGTAATCCATAGCCGAATATGTGTATGTTCTCGTAACCTGAGGCAGTAGTCGCCATATCACCAAAGTTTCAATTACATGTGGGAACCACACTGAAACCACTTAAAAATAACACACGGACTTTGGTGTTTTCCATACTCTCTGTGACTTCGTCCGTCGCAACGATGATAAAATGAGTCTAAACAGTGACATTTCTATTACAAACTCAACGGCTTATCTTGAAGTACATGACAGAATGAGCAGGGAACAGCATCTGCTAAGCAACAATATGAGCAACTCTTATGAACTTCCATCAAGACCTTGTCAAGTGGCATTTAGAAAAGCGTAAAAACAGCAGTCCTAAACCATTATTTATACTTTCATTGGTACCTGAACTATCCGTCAGCCTGTAGTGTGTGCGACAGACAATGAAAGCAGTCATCATAGTGGTAAAAACAATAAAAGAATGCAAAGCCAACATAGCAGACGGAGAAACACTCTCTCTATTATAGTACATATACTGAAGAAAGTGTTAAATGGCAGCAAAATAAACAGTAGCTGACTACAACAATCATATGTCATTATTTTACAATTTCAAACAGTATTTCCTCTGCGCCATTGACCGTATAGTTGTACAACTCACACTCATGATTAGCACATGCCACATACTATGTTTACTGATGTCCACAGATATAAAACCTTTTCAATCTTCAGGTTTTAGCAATGCTACTTAAACATTATTGCACATGTATAAGAAGACAAAACAAAAAATGCATCATTTTAAGCTCTTCCTAGTTGAACTCTCAACTGAGCTACCACACCAGGATCATAGCTTCTCTGTTTCTGCTTCCCATTTTCCAGATATAACTCTCAAATACACAATGCCAGAAGAGAAAAAACATTATTACCTCCATAATGTCACCAATGTTGACAACAAAGGCATTATGAAGCGGTTTTACGGGTACCCATCTCCCTTCCCTTTTGATTTGCAAGCCTACTGTTTCATTGAGCTGAAAAAGGATCGTCAGTGCAACATTATCAGAGTGAGGAGTGAAACCAATGGTCATGTCTGGCTCTGGACATGGAGGATAGTAATTCATCCTTATGGATTGAACACCGTCACCGAACATTTCTCTGATCTCCTCGGCTTCCATCTTCAGAGCTCTTGCCATGTGACCTAAGATCAATAGGGCTAACTTTTTCACTTCCAACGAATACTCTTCTAACTTGTTCCTGTAGCAACAACAGCCACAAATGTATATATCAGACGGACTTAGCTGAATTAGCAGTTATTTCAGCACAACTAAAAGGATTCACAGTAGGTGCTTCATATTGGCACTCAGTCACTCATTTTAACATCCCTGTCAAATAAATTTTCTGCTCATCATCATCGTCATTATGCAAAAACCACATGCGCCATGCACAGCAGGCCAAGCATGAGACTCTACCTGAGATTCTCAGGGAGCTTCTCAAATAGATCGGCCTTCCGCAGACCAAGTGGCAGGGTGGTTATGTAGAACATGTCCGACCAGTCTAGCTTCTGCTCCTCCGACACCACGAAGAGCTGCCCAAACCCTTCATGGTTCTCCGGTTGCTGCCACAGCTTTTGCTTTTCTTCATAAGGAAGGTCGAAGAAACTCTTGATTTCCCGTTTGAATTCCTCCAGCAACAGCACGCTAACTCCATGATTTACAACCTATGCTTAACCATGCACAAATTAGTGAATTACTCAAGAAGGACATCCAAACAGAAATGAGCATCATAATTCTAAATTCCACTCTAAGGTCGAATGCAAAAATTCTTATCTTCATCACAGGGTAGAGCAGTTTGGTAGCTCAATCCCTACTATGAGCTAATAACTATAGAACTAATAATTCCTGGCCATGCAGTGAAACAATCGTTAACAAGTGAATATCCTAATTTGTTGTACATCTTAGATTGGCTGACTCCTCTGGATTAGGGTTATATGTTCAGGTCAGATGTAGTTCTAACACTGAATCTGCAATCATCAATCATCCAACAGACTTGGAAAAACGGGTTTCTTCCTTTTCCGGCCCTCTTTATCCAATGTGAGCTTAGACAGCATCTCATTGACTAGTGCCTATGACCATTTACAAGGTCTCAAGACTCTTCCTGGAGAGACTTACCCCTTCTTTCTAAATTACTTTTCTTCCTACTTTTATGTCACATCAACTTATCAACTTCTACAGCATATTACACATACATCCATACATACACATACGCACCTGTGTCTTACCATCAATAGAAAAATAAAATTTAAAAAGAAACGAAGGAGAATTCTGGTGTACCTGGAAGAATCCCCAGTCTTTGCAAGCGAATTGCAATTTCTCCAGCTCGACCGGATCTCCGCGAGCCAAGCGTTGAACGTCGACGACGGGGACGGACTCAGAAGCATCGCCGGAGACAGGGTCCTCATCATCGGAGCAGCGCACGTATCGGGGCGGGAGGTTGACGATGGGCTTCCTCGCCAGCTCCTGCACGCTGGGTACTATGATTGACCTCCCGAAGTTGACTGCAACCGTAGCCGTTGACTCTGGCGACTCGTCCTTCTCCATCCCTTCTTCGCCGGTAGGACTGATAAGGGGTTCCTTGTAGTCGAGCCGACCGAGACGAGCACGCCACCCACGTTTGACGGTACGACCGTGGCTTTCTAAGCTCAGCTCTATATTATCTTCTTTACCCCCATTGCGTTTGGAGCCCCACGGATGTCATTTGATTTACAATTAGCGATGTTTTCTCACCTAAAAATTTAAGTTTCTCATGCTAAATCTACTTCTTGATATTCTCAATCCTATCTCTTTTACAATTACCAATATTTTCTAGTTAAAATTTGTCGTCTTAGGTGTTGTCCCCTAAGCCATGCTAGAAGCCTTTCAAGAGTCACATCTTACCTCTTTATCTCTTGCTTCGGCAATTGCTCCTCAATCTCATTGAACCAGGTGTTGTATAGGAGTGAGCATTTTCAACTGCCTAAATTGAGAATCGCCCGGACTGGACCAAACCGGCTAATGTGATCCGGTTTCCGGAAGGATCGGTCCGATTCCTAATTCCATAGAAATGGGACCGGTGATTGTCGATCCGATCTCAATTCCCAAGGACACCGGACTGAACCAGATTGACTCTTTTATTTAAGAACATATTTTTTAATTTCTTAAAAATAGCAATAAACCCTAAATAATTAAAAATAGTAACAACTCTAGTATTTTTTAAAAATTATTTTCTTTTGGGTAAGTAAATGAGACAGAACCGGTTGGTCTAGTCTAGTTCACAGTCCTAGGATTGTCCAATCAAGTCCTCGGTCCCAAAAATTGGGAATCGATCCTCTTGGTCTGGTTCTTGATTCCTAGGTGGAACTAGACCAGATTGGGAACTAATCACCCTTAGTGTTACAGATCTTTGAGTGGGTTCAAGCGAGCTCAATATTTGGATGGATGAGTGAGTTAACAATAATATGATATTAGATCATATGATCCATTGAGAAAGTGCTTAACCATGTATGAAAGTACAAATCCATGAGATTTAATAAGAGATGAATGCAAGTGATTCAGTCATACCTAAAAGAAGTTGAAGATCACAAGGAAATCATAAATGAAGGAAAAGAATTTTTTGCATTTTCTCTTCAATAATCTCTAATGTACAGCAACCTGTAGATATAATACAAGATGTACACAATGAATCGAAGTAAAAGATCCTATGAATCAATCTAAATCTAAATCTAATCTTTAATTGATATGTGTACAATTGTAATCAAATCAAATCTTCCTTTGAATATCATGAGCAATTGCCGCATATCTTCTAACACTCCCCCTCAAGCTAGTGGCTTGTAAATGTCTAAGACACCTAGCCTGCTTAATATATATGCGTGCTGTTTTTGACACAAGGGTTTGGTGAAGATGTCTGCTAGATGTTCTGTCATCCCAATTCCTCTTGTCTCAATTACTCCTTCTTGAACTTTTTTCACGTGTAAAGTGACAATCCACTTCTATATGCTTGGTTCCCTTGTGCACTATAGGATTTGTTGCATATTTGAGAGCCACATCATTGTCACAAAATAGCTTCGCTGTCCCTTGCACTTGTACTCCGAGATCTTTAAGTAGACCTCACATCCACACTATCTGGCAGGTGGTTTTAGCCATAGCTCGATACTCTGCTTTGGCTAAAGATAAAGACACAGTGGGTTGTTTCTTGGTCTTTCATGAGAGTAGTGATTCTCCCAATTTGATGCAATCTCTAGCGATCAATATTTGACTCATGGGACAAGTTGCATAGTCTACATCACAGTATGTTGTCATTTCCATGTTGCATTTCTTGGATAGGAGTATCCCAAGTCCTGGACACTTCTTTAAATAATTCACAACTTTCAAGGCAACATCCATATTGGGATTGCTTTGGATTGTGCATGAACTGGCTAAGTGTTTGTACTACATAGGAAATATCAAGCTTAGTCATAGTCAAATATATGAGTTTCCTAACGAGTCTTTGATAGCCTGATGGATCTTTGAGCATGGGATCATCATTTTGAGATATGCCCTTATCATAATTTGCGGTAGTTAGCTTAGTATTCTACTCGATGGGAATGACGGCATGCCTGCATCCTGATAGACCTACTTCTGATATGATCTCCAATATAAACTTCCATTGACTAAGGGAAATCCCATGTTCAGATCGGGCAATTTCAATTCCAAAGAAATATTTAGGTGCTCCTAAGTCTTTAATGTGGAAAGTGGCATGCAAATATTTCTTGAAACTTTCTATGGCAACTTTATCATTTCTCATAACAAGAATGTCATCGACATATATCATCAAATAAATAGATAACATACATTTAGTCCATGTGAATAAAACGTAGTCATGTTTGGATTGCTTGAAGCCTCTGTGATAAGAGCATTTGCAAATTTTGCATACCACTATTTGGATGCTTGTTTTAACCCATAAAGGGAATTGTGGAGACGACATACTTTATTCTCCCCTATCTCCGTAAGCCCTGAGGAATATCCATATAGATTTTTTCATCTAGATCACTGTGAAGGAAGGCATTGTGCACTCTATTTGATGTAGAGGCCAGTCATTAATTGCAGCAACTGTTAAGAAGGAACGAACTGTGACATCTTTCGCTACTAGAGATAATGTCTTGTGATAGTCAAAGCCTTCTCATTGGGTGAAGTCCTTGGCCACTAATCGTGCCTTGTACCGTTTAATGGAGCCATCAGCACGATATTTAATCTTGTACGCCCATTTGCAACCAATCGGTTTACGGTTAGGTGGCAACGAGACAAGATCCCATATTTGATTATCAATCAGCACCTGTAGTTCTGCCCCAATTGCCTTTTGCCATCGTGGATCAGTAGATGCCTCATCATAGTGTGAAAAATAAAAGAATGCAGAGAAAAGATAACAGAGGGACGAACACTTGCTCTCTGATGGTGCACATACTGAAGAAAGTGCTGAATGACAGCAAAATAAAACATTAACCAACTCCGACAGGCTCATCTTCTTTGTACTTCACTATTTTACAATTTCAAACAGTATTTCCACCACACTATCGGCTGTATGGTTGTACATTTTGTACCTATCATTACCACATGCTCCATACAATATTTGCTGACGTCCCCAGATATGAAAAACCTTTTAAATCTACAGATCTTGGCAAATGCTACCTATTTACAACTTTAAAGCTGAACACAAAAAGATCATTTTAAGCTTTTCCTAATTGTGTTTTCAACTAAGCTATCTCACCAAGACAAAACTTATGAGAGTCTGCTTCTTCCCAGTGCCCAAATATAACTCTCAAAAACACAGTGCAGAAGAAAGAAAAACGTTACTACTTCCATAATGTCGCCAATGATGAAAACAAAAGCATTATGAAGCAGTTTTACAGGTACCCATCTTCCTTCCTTCATAATCTGCAAGCCTTCCGTTTCGTTGAGCTGAAAAAGGATCATCGGTGCATCAGCATTGGAGTGAGGAGTGAAACTGGCAGCCATGTCTGGCTCTGCACATGGAGGATAGTAATTCATCCTCATAGATTGAACGCTGTTGCTGAACAGCTCCCTCATTTCCAGGCATCAATCTTCAGAGCTCTCGCCATGTGCCCTGAGATTGACAGGGCTAGCTTTTTCACTTGCAACAAATACACTTCTAACTTGTCCTGCAGCAACAGCAGCTGCAAATGTACATACGACTTATCAGAAGCAGCAGTTATTCTGACACAACAATTAAAGAAATCACATCAATTGCTTCAGAATGGTACTCGCAGTCACTCTCTTTGACAACCTTTAAAATGAATTTTCTGCATTAGTCCTCCTCATCATATGCCATGCACAGCCAGGCGATCACGAGACTCTTCCTCAGATTCTCAGGGAGCTTCTTGAATAGATCGGCCTTCAGCAGACCAAGCAGCAGGCAGGTTATTTAGAACATGTCTGACCAGTCTAGCTCCTGCTCCTCTGACACCGCAAACAGCTGCACAAACCCTTGGTGGTTTTCCGGTTGCTGCCACAGCTTTTGCTTATTTTCGTAAGGAAGGTTGAAGAAACTCTCGATTGCCAGTTTGAATTCCTACAGCAACGGCAGACTAACTTAATGGTTTACGATCTATGGTTAATCATGGACAAATTAGTGAATTACTCAAGAAGGACATACAAACTTAATTGAGCATGTCAATTCTAAATTTCATACTAAGGTCAATGCTAAAGTTCTCAGCCACGCGGGGAAACAATCGTTAACCAGTGAATATCCTAATACTGAAGGTGTAATCATCAATGATCCAGCAGACCTGGATAACGGGATTCTTCCTTTTCCGAACCTCCTTCCAACTTGGGATCTACCTAATCTTTATGGGAGTTAAAACAGAATCTCAGTGTCTACGTGCCTATGATCATTTACAAGGCCTCAAGACTTCCTGGAGGGCTTACCCTTTTTTCAAATTACATTTTATTTCATATTCTAGTGATTAGAAGTTGCTGTTCATTTTATGCTGACATGAACATAGCAACTTTTACAGTCAAGTAAAATTTCATTTGGGGCAACCTAAAATATACTGCCTATCATACATACGTACATATGTACGTATCAAATCTTGAGCTGTTATCAAATCTTCCTTTCATTGCAAATACAAAGTTGTCGGTATGCTAAGAAACCTATAACCAATCCATGAATTCTCTACAATCCTGGACTTCAAGATGGCTGCTACAACGTCAGGAGCTTCAGGTACTTTCTCCGCTCGACATCTCCAATGCACAATATCCTACAATGCACCGGCAATTCTCATGAAATCCAGGTATGACTTTCTGTTCAATTTCCGACTGAAAAATTCCTTGAAATATGCCTCCAAAGGGACTTGCCCGAAATTGGCAGGGTTATCACTGCTAATAAGGCTAGGTGCTGGTCCCAAGACAGTATCTAGCCTGCAACTGTAAAATGTGGCTACAGAGAGCCTCTCTTTAGTGGAATTCACGGTGGCACGATGCTCAATGCTCCGATATATGCCATTGCTGAAAATCTGCACGAAGGAACCAAAGAGACAAAGGTTAGCAGATTAATTTGGAGGGTAATCATAGCCGAATATGTGTATGTTCTCATAACCTGAAGCAGTAGTCGCCAGATCACCAAAGTTTCAATTACATGTGGGAACCACACTGAAACCACTTAAAACTAACACACGGACTTTGGTGTTTTCCATACTCTCTGTGACTTTGTGCGTCAAAACGATGATAAAATGAGTCTAAACAGTGACATTTCTATTAAAAACTCAACAGCTTATCTTGAAGTACATGACAGAATGAGCAGGGAACAGCATCTGCTAAGCAAGAAAATGAGCGACTCTTATGAACTTCCATCAAGACCTTGTCAAGTGGCATTTAGAAGAGCATAAAAACAGCAGTCCTAAACCATGATTTATACTTTCATCGGTACCTGAACTATCCGTCAGCTTGTAGTATGTGCGACAGAAAATGAAGGCAGTCATCATAGTGGTAAAAACAATAAAAGAATGCAAAGCCAACATAGCAGACGGAGAAACACTTTCTCTATGATAGTACATATACTGAAGAAAGTGTTAAATGGCAGCAAAATAAACATTAGCTGACTACAACAATCATACGTTGTTATTTTACAATTTCAAACAGTATTTCCTCTGCTCTATTGACTGTATAGTTGTACGACTCGCACTCATGATTCGCACATGCCACATACTATGTTTACTGATGTCCACAGATATAAAAACCTTTTCAATCTTCAGGTTTTAGCAATGCTACTTAAACATTATTGCACATGTATAAGAAGACAAAACAAAAAATGCATCATTTTAAGCTCTTCCTAGTTGAACTCTCAACTGAGCTACCACACCAGGATCATAGCTTCTCTGTTTCTGCTTCCCATTTTCCAGATATAACTCTCAAATACACAATGCCAGAAAAGAAAAAACATTATTACCTCCATAATGTCACCAATGTTGACAACAAAGGCATTATGAAGCGGTTTTACGGGTACCCATCTCCCTTCCCTTCTGATTTGCAAGCCTTCTGTTTCATTGAGCTGAAAAAGGATTGTCAGAGCATCAGCATCAGAGTGAGGAGTGAAACCAATGGTCATGTCTGGCTCTGGACATGGAGGATAGTAATTCATCCTCATGGATTGAACACCTTCACCGAACATTTCTCTGATCTCCTCGGCTTCCATCTTCAGAGCTCTCGCCATCTGACCTAAGATCAATAGGGCTAACTTTTTCACTTCCAATGAATACTCTTCTAACTTGTTCCTGTAGCAACAACAGCCGCAAATGTATATATCAGACAGACTTAGCTGAATTAGCAGTTATTTCAGCACAACAATTAAAAGGATTCACAGTAGGTGCTTCATATTGGCACTCAGTCACTCAATTCAACATCCCTGTCATATAAATTTTCTGCTCATCTTCATCGTCATTATGCAAAAACCACATGCGCCATGCACAGCAGGGCAAGCATGAGACTCTACCTGAGATTCTCAGGGAGCTTCTCAAATAGATCGGCCTTCCGCAGACCAAGTGGCAGGGTGGTTATGTAGAACATGTCCGACCAGTCTAGCTTCTGCTCCTCCGACGTCACAAAGAGCTGCCCAAACCCTTCGTGGTTCTCCAGTTGCTGCCACAGGTTTTGCTTTTCTTCATAAGGAAGGTTGAAGAAACTCTCGATTTCCTGTTTGAATTCCTCCAGCAACAGCACGCTAACTCCATGATTTACAACCTATGCTTAACCATGCACAAATTAGTGAATTACTCAAGAAGGACATCCAAACAGAAATGAGCATCTTAATTCTAATTTCCACTCTAAGGTTGAATGTAAAGTTTCTTATCTTCATCACAGGGTAGAGCAGCTTGGTAGCTCAACCCCTACTATGAGCTAATAACTATAGAACTAATAATTCCTGGCCATGCAGTGAAACGATCGTTAACAAGTGGATATCCTAATTTGTTGTACATCTTAGATTGGCTGACTCCTCTGGATTAGTGATACATGTTCAGGTCAGATGTAGTTCTAACACTGAATCTGCAATCATCAATCATTCAACAGACTTGGAAAAACGGGTTTCTTCCTTTTCTGGCCCTCCTTCCCGCTTGGGATCTACCTTATCCAATGTGAGCTTAAACAGCATCTCACTGACTAAATGCCTATGACCATTTACAAGGTCTCAAGACTCTTCCTGGAGAGACTTACCGCTTTTTTCTAAATTACTTTTCTTCCTACTTCTTTTATGTCACATCAACTTATCAACTTCTACAGCATATTATACATACATCCATACATACACACATACATACCTGTGTCTTACCATCAATAGAAAAATAAAATTTAAAAAGAGACGAAGGACAATTTCTGTGTACCTGGAAGAATCCCCAGTCTTTGCAAGCGAAGTGCAATTTCTCAAGCTCGACCGGATCTCCGCGAGCCAAGCGTTGAACGTCGACGACGGGGACGGACTCAGAAGCATCGCCGGAGACAGGGTCCTCATCATCGGAGCAGCGCACGTATCGGGGCGGGAGGTTGACGATGGGCTTCCTTGCCAGCTCCTGCACGCTGGGTACTATGATTGACCTCCCGAAGTTGACCGCAACCGTAGCCGTTGACTCTGGCGACTCGTCCTTCTCCATCCCTTCTTCGCCGGTAGGACTGATCAGGGGTTCCTTGTAGTCGAGCCGACCGAGACGAGCTCGCCACCCACGTTTGACGGCATGACCAAGGCATTCTAAGCTCAACTCTATATTATCTTCTTTACCCCATTGCGTTTGGAGCCCCACGGATTTGTCATTCGATTTACAATTACTGATGTTTTCTCACCTAAAAATTTAAGTTTCTCATGCTAAATCCAATTACTGATGTTTTCTCACCTAAAAATTTAAGTTTCTCACGCTAAATCTACTTCTTGATATTCTCAATCCTTTTCTCTTTTACAATTACCGATATTTTCTAGCTTAAAATTTGTCTTGTGTCCGGTGTTGTCCCCTAAGCCATGCTAGAAGCCTTCCAAGAGTCACATCTTATCTCTTGCTTCGACAATAGCTCCTCAATCTTGTTGAACTCAGTATTGTATTGGAGTGAGCATGTTCGACTGCCTAAATTGAGAATCGCTTGGACTAGACCAAACTAGCTGATGTGATCCAGTTTCCGGAAGGATCGGTCCGATTCCTAATTCCATAAAAATGAGACCGGTGATTGTCGATCCAGTCTCAACTCTCAAGGACACCGGACCGAACCGGACTAACTCTTTTACTTAAGAATATTTTTTTTTAATTTCTTAAAATATCAATAAACCCTAAATAATTAAAAATAGTAACAACTCTAGTATTTTTTATTTTTTTATATTTTTTGGGTAAGTAATCGACTCCATGGGACAAAACCTGTTGGTCCGGTCTAGTTCGCGGTCCTATGACTATCCAGTCAAGTCCTCGGTCCCGAAAATTGGGAATCGATCCTCTTGGTGCAGTTCGGATTCCTAGGTGGAACCGGACCATATTGGGAACTAATCACCCTTAGTGTTACAAATCTCTGAATGGGTTCAAGCGAGCGCAATAATTGGATGGATGAGTGAGTTAACAATAATATGATATTAGATCATATGATCCATTGAGGAAGTGCTTAACCATGTGTGAAAGTACAAATCCATGAGATTTAATAAGAGATGGATGCAAGTGATTCAATCATACCTGAAAGAAGTTGAAGATCGAAGGGAAATTGTAAATGAAGGAAAATAATTTTTTGTATTTTCTCTTCAATAATCTCTAATGTACAACCTCCTATAGATATAATACAAGATGTACACAATGAATGGAAGTAAAGGATCCTATGAATCAATCTAAATCTAAATCTAATCTTTAATTGATATGTGTACAATCGTAATCAGATCAAATCTTTCTTCGAATATCACGAGCAATCGCCGCATATCTTTCCAACACTCTCCCTCAAGCTAGTGGCTTGTAGATGTCTAAGACACTTAACTTGCTTAATAGATATGCATGCTGTTTTTGACACGAGGGTTTGGTGAAGACGTCTGCTATTCTATTGTCCCAATTCTTCATGTCTCAATAACTCCTCCTTGAATTTTTTCTCGTGCAAAGTGACAATCCACTTCTATATGTTTGGTTCTCTCTTGCATTATAGGATTTGCTATAAGTTTGAGAGCCGCATCATTATCACAGAATAGCTTCGTTGTCCCTTGCACTTGTACTCCAAGATCTTTAAGTCCTCGCATCCACACTATCTGGCAGGTGGTTTTAGCCATAGCTCGATACTATGCTTCAGCTGAAGATAAAGACATAGTGGATTGTTTCTTTGTCTTCCACAAGAGTAGTGATTCTCCCAATTTGATGCAATATCCAATGATCGATCTTCAACTCATGGGACAAGTTGCATAGTCTGCATCATAGTATGCTATCATTTTCATGTTGCATTTCTTGGATAGGAGTATCCCAGGTCCTAGACACTTCTTTAAATATTTCACAACTTTCAAGGCAGCATCCAAATAGGATTGCTTTGGATTGTGAATAAACTAGCTAAGTGTTTGTACCGCATAGGAAATATCAGGCCTAGTCATAATCAGTTATATGAGTTTCCCAACGAGTCTTTGATTGCCTAATGGATCTCTGAGCATGGGATCATCATTTTGAGATATACCCTTATCATGATCTGCGGTAGTTAGCTTAGTATTATGCTCAATGGGAATGACAGCTGGCCTGCATCCTGATAGACCTGCTTTTGATATGATCTCTAATATAAGCTCCCGCTAACTAAGGGAAATCCCTTGTTCAGATTGGGCAATTTCAATTCCAATGAAATATTTAGGTGTTCCTAAGTCCTTAATGTGGAAAGTGGCATACAAATATTCCTTGAAACTTTCTATGGTAGCTTTATCATTTCCCATAACAAGAATGTCATTGACATATATCATCAAATAAATAGATGACATACCTTTAGTTCGTGTGAATAAAACATAGTCATGTTTGGACTGCTTGAAGCCTTCTGTGATAAGAGCATTCGCAAATTTTGCGTACCACTGTCTAAATGCTTGTTTCAACCCATAAAGGAATTTGCGGAGACGACATACTTTATTCTCCCCCTATCTCCGTAAGCCCTAAGGAATATCTATATAGATTTCTTCGTCTAGATCATCGTGAAGGAAGGCATTGTGCATGTCCATTTGATGTAGAGGCCAGTCATTTATTGCAGCAACTGCTAAGAAGGAACCGACTGTGACATCTTTGGCTACCGGAGAGAATGTCTCGTGATAGTCAAAGCCTTCTCGTTGGGTGAAGCCCTTGGCCACTAATCATGTCTTGTGCCATTCAATTGAGCCATCAGCAAGATATTTAATCTTGTATACCCATTTGCAACCAATCAGTTTATGATTAGGTGGCAACAAGACAATATCCCATGTTTGATTATCAATCAGCGCCTATAGTTCTGCCTCCATTGCCTTTTGTCATCATGGATAGTAGATGCCTTATCATAGCTAGATGGCTCATTGTCTTCTAATAGGCGACTAATGCAACATCTATGTTCTGGTGATAATCTATGAAAGGAAACATAGAATGAGATTGGATATTGAATACCTAGTAAATTGAGAGTGGCACAAATAAATCCTTGGTCCAAGTTGGAGGTCGTGTAGCCCAACCAGAACGTCTTGGAGGATCGACTCTCGGAGGAGAAGGGATTGTCTCACTCGAGGGTGTTAACGAGGTATCCTAGATTTCCTCATCAGCAATGGGGTCTTCTAGTCTGTTCCCCAAAATAGTTTTTGAGATCAAATTCTCATCTAAAGTTGGTGTTGTTGCTTGAATAAAAGTAAGAGCATATGGAACATTCCTCGGTTGTACTAGTGGTATGTAACTAGAATCTCGAGGTAATGCCTCATCAGATAAGAAACCACGAGGATTGGATATTATCCCCGAGTCTTCATCTGGAGACGTCTTCTCATTGAATGAAAAGATGTTCTCGTTAAAGATAACATCTCTACTAACCAAGAATTCCTTTGTGGATATCTCAAGAACCCGATACCCCTTTTGTAGATTGGGATATCCCATAAATATGCAATGCCAAGCGTGGGGACTCAACTTGTTGCGAGGACTTACTGTTGCGATATAACATAGACATCCAAAAACTTTGAGATGTTTCAGCTCCGGTTTCTTCCCAAATAAAGTTCAAAAGGCGTTCGCCCATTGAGTATCCGAGTGGGCATGCAGTTGATTAAATAAGCCGCTATAATGACACAATCTCCCCAATAATTTTTTGAAACTGATGCTTGAAACTTTAAAGCACGTGCGACTACCAAAAGATGGCGATGCTTGTGTTCAACCACTCCATTTTGTTGTGGCGTATAGACGCATGAGCTCTCATGTTGGATGCCATGAGATGAAAAAAGTGATGAGCAATCATGGCTAAAGAATTCTCCCCCGTTATCAGTACGGATCCGCTGAATGGATTTTCCAAACTGATCTTGGATAGTGCAATGAATGTTTTTAAATGAGAGTAAGCTTGATTTTTAGAATGCATCAAAAAAATCCATGTTGCATGAGAATAACCGTCTACTATTGTAAGGAAGTAATGAGATCCATCATGATTTACCGTATGGTAAGGTCCCCAAATATCCACATGGATCCATGAAAAAATTTCACTAGCACGGGAGCTACTAGATGGAAAGGGCATACGAGATTGTTTTGCAAGAGGACATATGGGACATTGAGGACAAGGAAATGAGGCACTGTGACCCAATCTCAAATGCATAATGAATTTTTGTCATGGGTGCTCAAATTACATAAAGATGGTTTATTCAAGGAAGTGCAGGATAAATCAAAATTACTAGGAAAACTTGACTAGAAAAATAGTCATTCAGAAAGGCTACCTCAGCCCATCAGTCCGCTAGTCGAAAGAGCTTGAAAGAAACAGGTGTCAACATCAAAGAATACCCAACATGAATTTTTTCTGCAGACTCTTGACACGGAAATAAGATTAAATTGGAACTCCGAAACATAAAGGACATTTGGAAGAGTAATCTGAGGATTGAGATTGACTGTTCCTGTCGTACTGATGTGAGTGATATTTCCATTGGGTAATTGTACGGAAATAGGGAAATTCAATCCTTCATTTATACTCGAGAAAAATCCTTTGTCACATATAATATGATTGCTTGCTCCTGAATCACTAATCCATGCCTTCCTTGATATGGATTAATCAAGCAATGTGTGATACTTGAAAAACTCCCTCCTTTGTTGGAAGTATCCAATTTTTGCAGTGCCCTACATCAACTGTTGATATTGTCCATAAGTGATGGGTTGATTAGCATTTTGGCTAGTGGATCCACTGACTTGATAAGCTGTCGAAAGTTTTTTTCCTTTTTCTCCTGGTTTTCCATGCAATTGCCAACAATTGTCAATCATATGGTTAGAACGTTTACAATATTCGTAAAACAATTTACCCTTTCCTTTGAAATTTTGCCCAAAATTCCTTGATGGCGTGGTGAAAATCTGACCGTCCATTCCTTTGATCGCAGACTCCTGTCCGCCGTTTCATCCCGGATAACTTCGAACCCCTGCAAGCCATCCAATCCTCGCTCTCGATCTGGGCCATTCGTTCCTTCCTTTTTAAGGAAACATGCATCTCCTCCTCCGCCAAAACAGCTGAGACTTATGGGGATATGCAATTTTCGATCCAGGTATGGATGAGTTAATTGCACTTCCTCCAGTGTCGGGCTAAGCGTTCATCGGGAGGAACTAGAACGGTTCCGTCGAGGAATCCATTGTTGTCCTTCATTACTAAGGCGCACCGGAACTCCTATGACCACTAGGGTAATTTTCTGGCCTGGTCAGTTGTTGGTTGATCAGCCGTAGTTCTGGTCCGTCGACGATTGAAACGAACAGTGGGTCGCCGAGTTTTGGCCGTTTGGTGAAGGTCGCCATTAGATACGATAGAAGTCCGGGTGAGAATCCGAGTAGGGATTCGTTCCCAAACTCGGATTACTCAACCTAGTCCCATAACCCACATTGAAAAGGGTTGGGTATGGATTTATTCCAATACCCAGTTTGTCTAATCATGTCGATTGCCTCGTATTTGTTGGATTCGACCCAATGGTCGAGCTTCCCCATTTGTGATTGGTGGGCTACCATCGGATTGAAGGGAAATTTGTTGACCTTGAATCCCTGGCAATGATGCACTTGGGCTTGGCCCATACAACCATGGATTGGGCTGCATCTGAAATAGTAGCCACTGGTAAGGATGGCCCATCATGAGGTGGCCTGGAATGGGTTGGCCTGATATGGGTTGCCTAGACTTGTTTAAGCCAGAAGAGATTGGATATCTTAAGCCCGAGTGATTTGTTCTTGAGGTCTAGTGACATTAATAAGAAGAGACGCATCCTGGTTCTCTGGAGTTTGCAATGGATTTGTCTCTCGTGGATGCTCATCGGAGGTTGAAGGTAAGTTCTAAGTCATGATAAAAAAAATTCCTTTGCTAAAGAGTTAATCCTTCTACGCAGGGTTGGAGATCCTTGGTAAAGGTCGAGATAGATGAATGGAAGCTAAGTCAGGAGCTTCACTACCCGATACCATGAAAAAAGTTGAAGATCACAGGGAAATCAT
This sequence comes from Eucalyptus cladocalyx, assembly GCA_017140615.1. Lineage (NCBI taxonomy): Eukaryota > Viridiplantae > Streptophyta > Magnoliopsida > Myrtales > Myrtaceae > Eucalyptus > Eucalyptus cladocalyx. The sequence continues at coordinate 9,818,928 of CM029524.1, read as the reverse complement.
AAATGAAGGAAAATAATGTTTTGTATTTTCTCTTCGATAATCTCTTATGTACAACCTCCTATAGATATAATACAAGATGTACACGATGAATGGAAGTAAAGGATCCTATGAATCAATCTAAATCTAAATCTAATCTTTAATTGATATGTGTACAATCATAATTCAAATCTTCCTTCGAATATCACAAGCAATCGCCACATATCTTCCAACAATACCACCAAAGTGGTAGACATGATAGCATAGCTTTGGGAGAAAATTGTTCAAAAAGTTCTAAATATATTGTACTTCTATCAATTTAGTTCTTTTTTTTTTTTTTTGGCAATTAAGTTATATTCTTCACACATTTTATCAAATGAATCAATTCAATTAATTTTAACTAGAAATCGATTAATGTGAATGCTAGCCATCCTATGTGATATAACCGACTTTGATGTGGATAAAATTTTAATATTTTTTTACTATTTTTAACTTTATATATATATAAACCTTAGGCTAGGGAGGTTGCTGCCCATAAGTGAGGGCTAGTGATCCTCAGCTAGTTTGGGCGAGGGCACCTTTATGCTCGTCGATCACGAGCAAGGGCCTCTATGCCCATGGGCAAGTGTGTCAACCCTTGCCTTGATCTAAACAAGGGAGTTGCAACCCTTGCTTGCTCTATTGCCTCGCCTATGGCCAAAAGGGCACAAAGGCCCTCGCCCAAGCCAGGGGAGGGCTTGCACCCTCACCCAAATTAGGTGAGGGTTGTTGGCTTATGATTAGGAAAAAAAAAAAGTAAAAACGAAAAAAATTAAAAATAAAAATATTATTAAAAAAATGTCCACATCAACGTCGATCGTACCTTGTGGAATGGCCGGCTTTCATGTTACTAATTTCCAATTAATTTGACCGGATTGACAAAATGTGAAAAGATTTATGATTCAATTGTCAAAATTATTTAATTGTCAAAAATACAATAGGTTTTAAACCCTTTGCACAATTTTCCAAAACTTTAACATGCAGCAAGAGGCAATGATGAAGATAGAGTTCAATGCATGATGAGATTGAGTGATTTGGAAATTCATTTTCTAGGCTAAATGTATGTGTCACGAGCCGAGAGTTCCTTTGGCCTCGGAACGACCTGCGGCGCCTGGCGAGCGGAATTCGCTAGGCCAGCCTTTTCTTTAGCTGTTCCACGAACGATACGGTGAATGATTCTTCGTGCGAGATCCTATCATGCCCAGCTTTGCTCGGGCGTCTAGTCCATCGAGTAAGACAACAGTTCTCTTTAGGCACAACAATTGGTTTCGATCTGCCATGGTCTCATCAGGAGAGCGGCATCAGCTCCCGACCAGTTTGTGCACGAGAGGCCTACCCCGTCTTCAGAGCTTCTAAGTAATATAATCCTTTTATCTCGGAACTCCTAACACCAACTTGTCCTGACGCCACTCCCACGGACCAGTTGTGTTCTACCCTTCTACCTCACACTCTTCACCTGATAACCCCAAGCGCTACTCACAAGTGTCACGAGTACAAGAGGATTCACGGACTGTGACATTCTCCCCCACTCAATTCGCAATGCCCTCATTGCGATCTACTCTGTCGCTTCCTTGCGTAAATTAACCATTGATGTGCCACTTTTGGGAATTCACATCGAACGATCACGCTCGCCCAACAAAACAGGTTTTGCTCCATTGGTGGTCTCTTTTGATCTCAGCCGCTCGGCCATTCGGTCACCTGCGCTTTCCGACAAGTGTGGCATCTTTCGCCAACCACATCTTTTGGCAGCACAATTTCAGCCTAACCGGCATCTTGACCCATGTGAGATTTTCGCCAACCGTTCTAAAATCTTATAGATTGGTTTATTATTTAAATATTCTAACATTCCCCTCACGCTTATTCCGGTCTTTTTGCCTAGTACTAAGCGTGGAAATTTAACGGGGAGACATAGGGGCCGGAATATTCGAACTCGGGACCTCCCCCGATACCATGTGAGATTTTGTGGACCACCGCCAACTGTTCTAAAAGCTTAAACTTATAGATGAAGACGTGGTTTATTATTTAAATATTCTAACAACCCCAGCAGACCAATGGAGGTTCTTTTCTTGTTGAAAACGTGATAGTAGACCTCTTCTTCAAATTTATCGATCGATCCAGAAACATTATCCCCATTCAGTAAGGGTTCAGTTCTTCTCGAACTCCCTATCGGCTTGGCGAGGAACCAACTCGTCCTAGTACCATTGCTATTCTAGGATCAGAGAGCGCAGCTTCGTTCGAGTATCTTTTGCCTCGGCCATTCACTTTCCGCTACGCTAGGACCGGACCAAGCACTCATCAGTTCAACGCACTAGAGCGAGAAGCTCGATTCTCCGACTTGCTCACTCGCTTACTGGAGGGATTCCTGCTCTGATACCACTTGTCACGGGCCGAGAGTTCCCTTGGCCTCGGAATGACCCACGGGCGCCTGGCGAGTGGAATTCGCCAGGCCAACCTTTTCTTTAGCTGTTCCACGAATGGTACGGCGAATGATTCTTCGTGCGAGATCCTACCACGCCTAGCTTCGCTCGGGCGTCTAGTCCATCGAGTAAGACAACAGTTCTCTTTAGGCACAATAACTGGTTTCGGCCTGCCATAGCCTCGTCGGGAGAGCGGCATCAGCTCTCCACCAGTTTGTGCACGAGAGGCCTACCCCGTCTTCAGAGCTCCTAAGTGATATAATCATTCTATTCCGGGACTCCTAGCACCAACTTGTCCTGACGCCACTCCTACGGACCAGTTGTGTTTTACCCTTCTGCCTCACACTCTTCACCAGATAACCCAAGCGCTACTCACAAGTGTCACGAGTGCAGGAGGATTCACGGACCGTGACATATGGAAGAGTGTTTAATGGGAAGGTTTTAAACAAATGTGTATGAGTGAAAAAAGGAAAGAAGTATTTCTTTTTGAGTATTTTTTTTTTTTATGAATACCACAATAGGTACTTATTAAGCGCCCCTTCGAAAAATATATTTTGATATTTGAATTATTGATCATACCCTGAACGATGATTAGAATAAGGTATCAAACCTCCGAAGCACCCTTTGTTTAGGAACTTTGACTTCATATGTACAGGAGGAGACGAAATAAATTCGTTGGCAAGTTAGAAATTAAGAGTGCATTTGGTAAGCATTCTCTTTCTGAGAACAAATTATGTTTAAAAATAATTTTTTTCATTATGTAAATAAGTTTTTGAGTATTTAAATGCGTTTGATAATTGCTCAAAATTTTTATTCTCTAAATAAAAATACATTTGGGAAAATCCTTAAATTTTTTGTGACTTATAATTTCTTTTAACCTTTTAATAATTTTATCTTTTATCTTTTTCCTTCTTCTCATTTTCTTCCTCTAGCTGGTCACAAGCTATAGTGATGGTCAGTGATTGGCTAGAGGAAGAAGCGGAGAAAATGAGAAAAAAAGAAAGAATAAAAGAGAATATTAAAAAAAAAAAGTGATATGACTTGATTCTAAAATTAATTTCAAGAATAAAAACGTAAATTTTTTATACTTCTTTATTTTATTCCAAATTTAGTTGCGGGAGCAAAATAGGTGTCAAACAAATTTCTATTTTCTTTTTGAAGAAAAAAATAGAATTAGACATTATCTAATACGTGACCAAATAGATCCTAATTTTCCCTACCCATGTACGATCCACTAATGATTCACATATCTTTTCTTTAGACCTTTCGCGGCAGAAATTCTTCTTATTTACCATGTTGGCGAGTCAAAATTTATTTACCATGTTGGCGAGTCAAAATTTACGAGCTCGCTTTTTCGGTGGGGCTGACTTTCGTTTGCCGTGTCGGGGGGGACTCGTCGCGTGAGGAGAGGTGTGCGTGAATTGGCGCGCACTGGCTGTGAGTGCGACAATGATTTTCTGACCAAAGAGGGCAAAAAGTAAAGAGGAAAAAAATATATCAGTAAACCGAAAAAGAAGGCATGATACATATTTGCGCGGCTGAGAGAGACACAATGAAATCCCAAAAAAGTTGTGAGCCAAGAGGTTGATCAAGGTCACCGCCATGGCATAATTAAACGCACCACCAGCTGATGATTTAGTTTATCATGATAAAAGAGTTCGGGATAGATAAAGTTTACTATCATGGCTTAAATAATTTTTAATTCAACACCAATGAAACTTGATAAAAAACCAAACATATATATTCACTCACTTCAGGAAAATCTTGTGTATTCATCATATCTAAGTCTTCTATTGTAAATTGCACCTCTATTTACAAAGGACTTTACTAAGCAAATGAAAATTACTTAGAATCTATGACTCTTACACTGTTATGTAATTATGATTATTGAATTGTCAACACACGTATAACTCATAGAAACTTAAGAATTGTAACTAACAACACTCTTAAGACTTAGATGATTAAGATTTGAAATCATCAATAGTATTAAGATGCATATTAAGTAGAAGTAAATGCATTTAGCTAGGTTCATATGCGTAATAATTAGGATTAGACCTTTCAAATTCATGTGCCAAATAGCCACCTTGAAAGATTAACCGACAATGACAAAAATCGATAACAATCTTCAATTGTTAGGTAGTTGAGTAACAACCTTGACGTCGACAAATAGTTGGTAAATTGGCAACTTCAACTTTCAAATCCATTAAATCAAGTTGTCACCGAAACTTGTTTTTGCTTGCATCATTAATACTTGAGCGGATAAATCGATGAAATTTTGTTGTACATATGAGTTGTTCCACCAAACGCGATGCTTCCACATTAGAACTGGGGCTACGATTATAGCAACAAGGCCCACGGTGGGGCCACGCGGGTTGAACCAGAAAGGGGGATGACGAAAGTGGAGAACTCCAGGGAGAGAGGAAGAGAGGACAATGAACTCCAGACAGAGATTATGGGGGCAACAGCACAAAGTCGTGGGGTAAAAAAATGAATGTGAAAAGGAGGCGGCCACGAAGACAAGCGAGGGAAATAAGCTCAAGATGGCTAAACGGACATCAAGGAAGATGTTTTTTTTTTTTTTTTTATCAATTCTACTCTATTCATATTCTACACTCGCTCTTAACCTTTTGCCCTGCCCCTTGCAAGGCGTGGAAGTCGAAACCCGCTCCTGAAACTTACACGTCCCCACCCCATCCCCCCTGAGAAGATGGGAACTTGAACCCCTCACCTCCTCCTTCCATGTTGGAAGGGTGGCCACTAGAGCGAATCCCAGTGATTGTTGGGGAAGATGCTTAGTCTAATTATTTTAGGTTCCGATATAGCAACTAAGGGGGAGTGAATTGGTAATAATGTCCGATTTTTCAAATTTGGCAGGTGCAAATTTTTAGAGTTTTTACCAACTGTAAACTTTGAATATTCTATAAACTGTGTGAACGCAGCAATAAAGACAATCTCAAACGGATAAGTACAATAATAGAAGAGATAGATAGGGATTGAGAATATCAAGAGGTAGATTTTATAGTAGTTTGACTTTCCTTCTGCCAACTCTACCCTCCCAGTTCTAGCAACCTACCCGTGTTAACCTATTTCCAGTGCAGTTCACCATCTCCAAGACTTGTTTCTCTGTCGTTACCCTACGACAGAATCGACCCTTTCTTTTTGCAAATGCCCCACAAAAGTTCTTGAGCTTTCACACCTTCCATTCATCCCACAATGGATTTATACATCACAATTCCCTCTGTTTGCGAAACAAACAGCTTCTGCAAACACTTAAAATAAAAATCCCTGCTTTTTTCTCATGCATGTAAAAGAATAACAAATGTTTAAAGAAGATTTAAGCTCCATTTATTTCGCAAAAATAAATAATTTAAAAAAATTTCAAAAATGATGACTTGTATCATTTATAAAAATGAATTGAACGAATTTTTCATCATTCACAAAAATGTTTAGATATATATTATTATTAACAATGAAAATATTTTTATTGATTAATTATTTCAAATAATATAAGTGGTCATTTTAGAAAAAATAAATCCGCTAGGGTGATAATTATAAATTCGAGTTAATGAGTATGAATGTGTATTTGCAAATTCACGCATATGCTATAGTTTATCCTCTCGCGCTATCAGCTTCGTTTCTAGCATTCGTAGACATCCAAATCAAACGTTGGAACTTGGATTTATGTCAAATGGCCAATGAGGACTACACTGCCCTCGCCTAGTGGGGTGGGTGGTGTAAGTGCTAGACCCTTGCTGGAGAGAGAGAGAGAGAGGTCTAATGCTGGTTGTGCTATGTTGGACGGCTAGCTTCCAAGTCAGTCCGGCTAAAATTGGCCTAATAGACTCAGTTAACAAAATAAAAAAGCATAGAACTGAATTAGCAAAAATGAAATATGTTTAGGGAATGTTTGATAATTATTCTGTTTTTGGGAATAATTTGCATTAAAAAATGATTCTTTTTTATTATGTTTCCTAAACGAAATTCTGAGCATTTAAAGACATTTCGTAACTATCCAAATTTTCTATTCTCGGAATAGAAATATGTTTAGTATGATTCTTAGTTTTTTTTTTTTTTTTTTTTTGTGACTTAAAATTCTTTTACTTTTTTAATACTTTTTATTATATTTTTCTCTTTTTAATTTTTAAATAATTTTATTATTTAATTTAATTTTTAATATACTTTTATTATCTAATTTCGTTATATTTTTAAATATAATTTTATGTTGTAATTTTTCTTTTAATTTTGTTAATAATTTCATTATATTATTTTATTATATTTTTGCAATGGCTAGAGGAAGAAGAAGAGAAAAAGAAAAGAAAAGAGGAAAAAAAAGAGAGAACATGTTTTGGCTTGATTTTGGAGTTATTTCTGGGAACAAATAAACAATTTTTTCTACTTTTTGATTTTTTTTTAAATCTATTTTCATGAACAAAAAAGTTATCAAACGGATTTACCTTTTTTTTTTTTTTCTTTTTATAATTTCCTAGGATTGAAAGAATAGAATTAGTCACTATTTAGCATATTACCAAACAGGGCCTTGGACTCTTTGGACAATTGACTTCGATATACCCTGAATATCAATTAGAATGAAACAAGACATATGTTAATGGTGTAGAAGGCTCTGCTCATGATTATTATGTTGATATATGATATATCTAAGACCCGACTCATGATGCTAAAATGGGGCTGACTCAACTAGGCTCGAGTCATGCTGCTGGTTGTCCCCTTTGATAAGCAATATGTAAATTCATTTCAAAACCTTCTAGATTTGTGGTATGCCTATAAATCAACTCTAAACCTTCTAAACTTGCGGTATGCCCTAGCCTTGGTATGGGGTAAACATGCAATACTTTTCTGCATCTACTCAAAGCACTCATTAAATACTTTAATAATGTTATGTAATCATCAAAATAATTTTAGGGTTTCTATCATCGATTTCAAATTTCCAACATATTGTGCAAAAGGCCACGGTGAAGTTGGATTTTAATAAATAGACGATATTCTACAAGACATTAAAATCCTATGTGAATTTTTTGCGTGTGCAATGCCGAATTGACAACTATTTCCCCATGCTTTTTAGTGGTTAAAGTTCAGTTCTAGTTTCCTTACATTCAATGGATTTCTCCAACTTTTTGGAGGAATCGTGTTCCCAAGATTGTTTTATTGGTGCAAGGACGTGTACCGAAAGGAGACTCAAGCGTGCTGGCAAAGTTTCCTAAGAAAAGCCAAGCCGGCACATAGTTTTGGGAGGATTTATCCAGTCATTTAGAGTGTGCATGATAACACTTCTTGGCAGGAGGGCAGTTTTTTTTTTTTTAAAAAATAGTTCTTTTTTTATTTTTACTCCAAGGAACAATTTCTGAGTAAAACGAGTTATTTGGTAACTAAACAAAATTTGGAAATGCATTTGGTATGAAACGGTTTTTTATTTATTCTTATTCATGGATCACCGACCGTTGACCACCGTGGTCGGCGTGACCATGATGGCGGCGGAAAACAAAAAGAAGAACGGTGGATGGCGGCGGCCGGCGGCCAACAGTAGCTTTGGGCAATTGGAGGTGGCTGCGACAATAGAGAGGAACAAAAAAAGAATATTAGCTTATTTCTAGAAACTGTTCCTGGAAACAACATGCTACTTTTTTTTTTCTTTTTTTTGATATCTAGGGAACCTCATATAGTTGGCAACTAACGGGTAAACCATGAGACAACGCTAGCGGATGACCCACCACCCCAACGTTGTGCTTAAAATTTCGTGTGTCCTGCGAGATTCGAACTCCTCCGTTCTGGGTAGATTTCATAGGAGCTCTTATCAGGTTAGCCACCATTACTTTTTTTTTTTTTTTGTTTCTTGTTTTATTCCAAAACTGTTAAGAATAAAAAAAAAATAGAGAAAATTGTTAAAGGGAATAAAAATTTTACTAAATGGATTTTCTATTCTTTTTTTGTTCTAGGGAAAAAAAAAATTGGGAAAAACATATTTCAGTTATTATCAAACAACCTTTTGTTTCTATTTTCAACTGTTTCACAATTCAATATATAGTGCTTGAGCTTTTTCTTTTACCAAACAAATCATAAGTCATTAGATCAAGTCAATCATATTTCGAGAATTTGTGAGATCCATGCTAGGTCTCTTTAAAAAAAGAATTGAGTACATTTACTTTTCTTCTTTTTTTTAATGAAAAATGGTCGAACTTGAATACAAAAGTTTAACGTAAATTTACTACCCCTATTTTACAACCTGATAAACACATGAAGAAACTCTCTAGGTGGCAATGAAAATAATATAATTTCCAAACGTTTAAGAATTTCAAGATTAGGAAGCCAATCAGCAGGACATTGCAAGGCCGTTGCAATTGCTTTTATCCAATATCCACCGCACCCTTTCACGCGTCTGTCCGTACAAAACCTTCTTCTCGTGAACAACAGCGACGTTGGGAAATGTGTCGGAAGAGAATATTTCTTTGCTCCGAGTCGGAAGAATCCATGGAAAGATGGCGAAGCAAATGTCACGGGACGTGCTCGCTGGGATTCTGAATTTCGAGATGTGCTTTACTTATCCCACAAGATAATCCAAGGTCACATGAAAGTTAAAGCTGCTCCTTTCAGTCGCCCCCTTTTGTCCGGACTCCGGCGGTGAGTGCCACGTGCATGGACTATTTTGCAGTTGCCCTCATTCCTCTCTTTTTTTTTTTTTTTAAATAATAATAAGTTGAGCTTTTTATTTCTATATCTATGTTTGTTGGGTCAAGAAAGTGAGTTTTGTGCATTTTATTTCACACAATATAAATAATTCAAAAAATATTTCTATTTTTATCAATAATAGTTCATGCCTAAATATTCTCTTTGATAATGAAAATATTTTCCGTTTATTTATTTTTGCGAGCAATACATTCAATAGTTTTTTGAAAAATATTTATGAATATATTGATTTTCCGTGAAACAAATGAGTCATGATATCTTAGTGTCTGACTTCACTAGAATTATGGCAACATCAACCTCATACGAAACTTTGAATATTCCACAAATTCAGGTCCTGACAAGTGAAACAAAATCGGCTAATCAAAATAGCAATAGTCCTGGAACCCTATTCTTTTCTTTCGTGTGACAATGTAAACAAATGGATGCACGACACACATCAAATTCAAAAAATAGCAATCTATATATAGTAAAAGGATTTGCTCAGGAAAATTCATTCATTCATTAGAGAGTTATAGTTAATTTGTACCTTTGTACCTGCGTTCCTACTAGCTCATGCCTTGCCTTAATATCTTTTAAATTCAACCACCTATATGAACGGCCAATTAGTAATCCTCTAGATAGTACTGTGTAAACTTATGTCATAGTACTTGAGAGTCTGATGAGATATCCTTGTATCCAGAGATGCCTTCTGTTCCGATTGGTTCATGAAAAATAAATAATTTAAAAATAATTTTTTGTAGTACTTGAAATGACTAGTTAATAAAAAATATCTTTATTACATTTTTATGGATGATGAAAATATTTTTCGTTCATTCAAAATGTAAGTAATACAAATAATAATTTTTAAGAAAATATTTTTCAAATCATTCATTTTCTACAAAATAAAGAAAGCTTTATCACACTCTATAAATAGTTGTCCATGAAACTTTATTATTTGTTGAAGAATAAGAGTGGGAACTTTAATTTAAGCTAGAACTGAGGACGAGAGGGATGTGGAATTAAGCTTGAGTCGTCAATGACATCGAACTTGAAATATCTTTACATTCTACTCAAGTCTAAATACATTGCGGGTCAATTAGTTTGGAGATTGATTACAATTCTCGCTAGTAAAATTCGCCTCCAGAATCCTAATTGCTTGTCTTTGATCCCAATTATCTATCTTTCCCGTCAAAATTGTCATTTAGATCTTTACATTCTTTCGAATATACATGTGGGAAATTGAAAAAACATACTATGATGACCGACTTATTTCTCCACATTTTAGTGCTACCTGTTGTTTTAGATGCATGAGGTATCTTCCTACTTCTATAATAGCACGATTCTCTATAAGACAAGTGTCTCTCTCGGGTCCACCTCGTCTAGGCGTGTACAAATTGAGCAATATTTAGCTTTGATTTCTGTTCACAATTTAATCATAAACTTTTTATTAGTACCAATTTACTAATTTAGTTCTAAATCTTTTGATCTAGTGCCAATTCAATTATTTTAACTAATTTTTGCCGGATATTACTAACATGGATGCCGATTAGCTAATTTGACATGGCCGGCATTGATTGGACAATTTTTAATATTTTTTTTTTTCGTTTCTCCTCCTCCTTCCTCCAACCATTTGTCAAAGGCGATCGGCCAAAGGTGAGGGCTAGCAAGGTCATGCCTACAAGGGCTCGGCTACCAAAGGTCGACTAGGTCAACTTTGTCATCTAAAGGAAGAAGGAGGAGAAGGAAAAAAAAAAAAAAAAAAAAAAAAAAAAGAAAAAGAAAATTAATTCAAAAAAATTAAAATATTATTTAAAATTGTCTACTTCAATATTAACTCTACCATGTTAGTTGAGCGATGTCCACGTTAACAATACTGGGCCAAAATTAGCTGGAAAGACTGAATTATCACTAGGTTAAAAGATTTAAGATTGAATTGGCATTAGACAAAATGTTTAGGACCAAATTGACATTAGCCTCCTTCCTTGGTAGTGAAAAAAATTCCAGGGCATAGTTTTATGAAATTGACAAGTACACATTTGTCAACCGTTAAATCATGCACAAAATTTATGGAGCGCATGGTCCCTCACCACGGTATCGCCACCTACCCTTCACGGCCATTGTTGTCAAACTTTCCTGTAGATCATCATCGGATCAAAGTCCAATTTAGGCAATCTCTTTAACAAAGTCCAATTTGAATATTTATTTAACTAATTTGGATTATTTGATTCTAATTAGATTTGATGTGAGATTATAGGACTCACCCAAATAGGAAATTTCATATTATTTTTGAGTCATGCGTATTTATGATAATTGGAATTTCAATCTTTGAGACCTAAGATTGGATCTCCGATAAGCTTGATTTCCAATTTTGGATGTGGTGAATATTTAATTACGTGGGTTTATATAATGCATGTTATTAATTTAGTAAACTTTTCTATTATATAATTGCATGATTAATTACCTTCAAAATATGGTTTATTATAAATTATTTCCTATTTTAAATTAGCCAATCACATATTTTAGGTAATTTCCTATTTTAACTATAAGAGAAATAAAAAATAACATCCATATATCATATATTATTAGTTGCATTACCATATCATCTCTACCAAGTTGTCAAATCGCTATGTCATCATTTTTATGTCGTAATATCCATGTCATTTAGTGATTACACACTTAGGCTCATATAAATTAGATTGTATGGCAAATTAGACTAACTCTTTTGTCCGTTGTTAGATTTCGGTTGCAGGGGCGGCATGTAAGTTTATGTCACATGTCATTAGTTAAATAAGGATCATACGGACGTAAGCTAGATTAAAATCATAGCTCATGCATTGCGTATAGTTTAATTTTATAAAAAGAAGAAACACACAAAAATAATCAAATGTCTATGATTCTAGAAATCATGTTTAGGTGACGCATACATTTGTTTTTTAATTAACAATCTTGCAGAATGCTTGGGGCATTATCATAATGAAGTCATGTTTTGCTTAATGCATTGAGGTTATTGTCCCATGTCTAGCAATTTATCTATAAGTTTTGATTATTTAGTGTTAAATTATTGTTTACATACCTACATGATCACCATTGCCTATTAGTGGGTTTAGGCTTAAAATTGACCAACAATGCTTCCATAATATTTTTAAAAATAGAGAAAAAAGATTAGTGACGACTCCCCTATGATTACTATGGGTTAAGTCTTTGCTTTAGTAATTTATTAACTTTTCTTAGGGGTTAACCTCTTGAAAGGTGGCGAATATTTCGCTGAAGATCTAGACTTCCTCTTTCAATGTGCTAAGTCTTAGTCTTATTAATTCTCTCTTGCTACATACCAATTGAGATAAAACTCTCCTGCAAAGTGCAAAGCTAGTCTATATTTGCACGCTCCTGCCGACTAGGGTCACCTCGCTCCCTTGCCAATCTCAGTTTCTCTTTTGCTTGAGTAATTGCAAGTTTTATAATGGCGTATACTTTGTCTTTAGCTCTTTCATAGGATAAAAAATCCTTTCTTTTTGCTCACAAAAAGAAAAGGGCATACTCTGCTTTTTGGTCGATTCGTGAAGATGACGGGCACTGCCTCCTCCTCCATTATTTAATTGCCATGGATAAACCAATTATTAGCGAAATCAAGGGGGGGGCAAAGAAGGGGTTCTCTTTAAATAAATTTCAGCATCAGTTTTGTACTGTTGTAATTATGCCAAGCTGTAAAGTCGCTGTAATTTGTGGATTAGGTAAGGTAGCAACACAGAATTGAGTGCGGTTGGCTCCCAAAACAGAGTTCGATGAATTGCTAATTGGATGCGAATGATCCCTCTTGCACGCCAATCCCTACTTGCAATTTGATTTTCTCATTAGTCGTTTCGTTTATTTTGACTTCACAAGCCTCCACCAACTTGAACTAGGCCGATTAGGAGTTTAAGTAAGACGTGAGAGTTCGCCTTATTCCTCTTAATAATAAGAGATTCTCAAGTTTCGGAGGCTTGGTAATGTTCCAATAGTGTGCAATTTTCCAAGTACGTCACTGTTAAAAACCATAGCGGTCGTTCTCACTAAGCCTGCATGGAAAAAACCATGTCAAACGGGCCTTTGATGCCACCTAACATCAACACTTATTAAAGAACTACCAATGGAAGCAGAAAGAGCTGTAGTGGACAATTAAGAGAAGGAAGAAAAGCGAGGCCGACCAACCACTATAAGAAAATGATGAACAACACTTCGCAAAACGAGCTGATAACATAAAGAAAATGTAGCATCTGACAGTCTTAAGGACTATATCTCGACTATTTATTCGATTCACGGGGCTAAAGATTATCGACTTCGCCAAAGGCATCGGCATAAATCACCTGGAATCCTTCCATTCGTAGTCAATGCCAAGAAAGAACCTACGAGAAAACCTACGAGGTTGGAGTTTTTGTCCCTCTTCAGCCCATGTGATACTCTTGCGGGGGAGGACGAATCTACCCTCGCTCAGGGGAAGCTTTACTCCTCGTCAACTTATATAGGAATCGCTTTCTCACTTGTTAGCGTTTTGCGCTGCGCTCTTTCTCTATCTGTACTACGGCTGTGGAGGCCATTAATGTTTGTCGATTACAATTTCCATGGAAACGAAGCGCCACCATCATAAATTGCACATGTCCTCTCCTTCTCTTCCTTGTCCGGTTAAGGGAAATTGACGGGAAGTCCTTCTGTCGCGCGTGCGTGCATCGGTTTCCGATGCTCTGTCGAGGTGAAATGTCAAGAACTAGGTCCACACATTTTCTTGATTCCTGGTAACTCGCCTTTGGGGCCTCCCTCATCTCCTTCCATCTTCTCCTTCTAGCGTGGTTGGGTTATTTCCTCGTGGCCGGCGTGAAGATGAGCTGCTGGCGGCCACAATGGAGGCCGCTCGGCCCCAGCGGCCGGCGGCGGGGAGCCGCGACGGTTCATCTGCTGCTGCTGTGGTGCTGCATTGTCCGTTCTGCGTCGACCCAGTTAGATTCTTCTCTCCCTCTCTCTCCCTCTCTCTCTCTCTCTCCCAAACTATAATTATTTGATAAATGCGCGACAACCATGGGAGAAAGCTCCCGCATCAGACACGGTCTAGAGAGAGAAAGAGGGAGGGGAGGGAGGTACTGCTGTCTTAGGTCGTTCTGTGGCTGTGAGGCCACAGCAACAAAATCCATGTAATGCTTTTCTTTTCATCCGCGCATGCCCGTGAAGTTCGTACAGTGCAATAAAGTAATTGCAGAGAATCCGAGCAATGCTTCCCAGTGAGATTTCGCCCTTTCACTTCACTTCATTTCACATGAACCCATTGCTTTTGTCTTTTTTCCTGTTTTCCATTTCGACACAGTGGTTTCGTACCATCTGAAGTGTTTCACGAGAGATTCTTGTCTGAGCACAACCACATACCGGTGCTCTTTTCCATTAAATATTATTCTAATCAATCGAGATAAATACTTTTCACAGGCCCCTGTCTGCAAAAACATAATTAGAAAAAGTGAAAAAAGTAGACCATATAGCTTGGAAAGAGCCCATTGGGCAAGTCAAAAAAGCAGATCATGTGCTCATGTGGTCCCTTTCTTTCAACGATACAAATAATTACTACATGACTTTTTTGTTTTTTCATTATATGGGGTAATGGTATTGACTAAAAGTTTGCCTTCTCTTTCGGTCTATTGTTGAAGCAATTTTCCAGGGGGCAGAAATCCCAAGTCTTCTCTTGGGGTCCAGCTCAGTTTGCACGACCCGGGGCAGGTAACTAGGCTTCACCTGCTGCTCTCAATTCGACAATTATTAGGCTCAGAATTTGTTTAATTACCCATTAGTTAAAGCATAATCAAGATTACTCTCTAGGTTTTACGAGGCAAATTTGGTACATGATAACACAGTTATGTAATTTAACTAGCTAAAATTTCAGGTTCTAAGTTTTCTTCTTGATTATATTTCAGGTTGTGATAGACAATGGGCTTGTCCGAGTAACCCTATCCATTCCAGATGGAGATGTCATAGGCATTCGGTACAATGGCATCGACAACTTGCTCGAAGGCCTCAATGAAGAAAACAACAGAGGGTATGTATTGTATTAATGCCCGATCTAGCTCTTAATTTGCCAGTTTCATCGCGTTTTTGGGTGCTCTGCGATTTCAAACAAAACGGGATCTTGTTTGGCAATTTTAGGTACTGGGATGTCGTTTGGAACTGGCCCGGAGAACCGATCAAATACGACAGGTGAATGTTGATTCTCCAATCAAGTGAAGATCCAGTTCTTTAATCGAGTTCTTTTTGCCGATTCTCACAGTATGCGACTGATTAATGGCAGGATACAAGGAACAATATACAGGATCGTGACACGAAATGAAGACCAAATAGAGATGTCGTTTGTCAGAAAATGGAGCCCCTCGGCCAACCACACCGTCGTCCCGCTGCACATCGACAAGAGGTGCGATCGGAGCTTCCGACCAGAGCATAAAGATTATGGCGTTTGAACATTGAGCTCTACTTAACCAATGATAGGTAACACGATGGCTGGAACTCCGCAGGTACATAGTGCGGCGTGGAACCTCGGGATTTTATGCTTACGGCATTTTCGAGCGACCGAGAGGATTGCCGGACATCGAAATGGATCAAGTCAGGATCGTTTACAGGCTCCAGAACAAAAAGTAAGGGAGTATCAGTTCGTAATTGTTCTCGTCATTTCCCTTTTCTGGAATTGCACTTCAATGTGATTTAGTTTCTAGGTGTTGTTACATGCTAATTACTTGGGACTTCGATTTTGTTGTTCAGGTTTCATTTCATGGCTTTGTCGAATGATAGGCAGAGAGTCATGCCGATGCCGGAGGACCGGATCACAGGCCAGCCACTGGCCTACCCAGAAGCGGTTCTCTTAACTGATCCAATCAACCCGGAACTCAGAGGAGAGGTAACCTTAAAAGTTTCGAATGCCATCCAGAACAAATCTCGTTACGCTCTAAACTAAATTTATCCTAATCTCTTATTTCCTGGGTTTATATGGACTTTATATGCATGTTATCTCTTTCTACTTACTGGGGTAAAAAAATTTTGTTCGGACATTTTATTGCTCTAAAATGGAGTGAATTGAAAATTAATATCTATACACAAACATCTAAAAGAAATAAAGTGAATTTTTAAGGTAAAATATTTTACTGTCCGTGATGTCATTTTACGATTGAGATCCATCAATTACTTGATTCTTTCTATCAAATAGTGCCATCCGACAATTGATGGTCAATATCGTGCCGCACGATATTAAACCGTAAGAATGTCAAAAATTATTGAAATTACCCTGAGCACCAGTTTTCTTTACTTATGGTTTTGAAACTTTATGGCAATTTATCTGCAAGTCACGTGACAAGTGGGTTCCGGCGACCGGCGCTGCAGGTGGACGACAAGTACCAGTACTCATGCGAGAACCAGAACAACAGGGTGCACGGCTGGATCTGCGGCGACCCGCCGGTGGGCTTCTGGTTGATCACGCCCAGCAACGAGTTCCGCACCGCCGGGCCCGTCAAGCAGGACCTCACTTCCCACGTCGGCCCAATCACCCTCTCCGTGAGACTTCTCTACAATTTTTTCTTTTTTCTGAATTTGCTTGATCTTGACACAATGGCAATGGTGAGTTCTGTCAAAGATTCATTGAACCATCAATGGAGAAATGAGCAGACATTGTGATACGCTTAGGACCCCAGATTTTCTTGGTTTGTTCTTGTTAAAGTACCAAAAGTTGTGCTCAAGTACTCAGAGGAAACAGTGCAGATGTTCGTGAGCACCCACTATGCTGGGAAAGAAGTGGGCATGAAGTTCACGGGTGGACGGCCCTGGAAGAAGGTCTTTGGCCCTGTTCTGATCTATCTCAACTCAGTCCCCCCGGAGGAAGACACGAGCACTCTCTGGAAAAATGCCAAAGAGAAGGTTTTCTGCATATACCGTTTCCTCTCCTCTGCTCAGTTTCGATTAGTCGGTCTTCTATCTAGGCTGTGACCAACAATTGGTAATTCTTTCGTCATTGTCGGGTTTGATGATTGTTAGATGTATATGGAATCAAAGAGCTGGCCTTACGCTTTCGCCGAGTCGGAGCACTTCCCTTCTTCGAAGGAGCGAGGAATGGTCGTTGGCCAGTTACTTGTTCGCGACAGGTACCTAAGTAGCTCCATAACCGAAGGTTCTTTTTCTCATGATGAAATCTGGACTAGTCTCATGTCTTCGTTTGCTTTTTTCGCGATAAAGTGTGATCAAAGTTCACATCGGTAGACCTGGTACGTGTGAAGTTATCGTGTAAGATAGACCGCCGTATGATGATAAAACATGTTCAAGTGATCACGTCATTTTAATTTTGCTGTGCTCCTTCGTTTTCTTTCCTTTTTTTTTCCAGATATGTAAGTAAGAGATACCTGTGGGGGGAATTTGCCTATGTCGGCCTAGCATCTCCGGGACAGGCCGGGTCGTGGCAAAGAGAGAACAAGGTTGATAAAGCCGCTGGCTTTTATTTTCATAAGCTGAAATTAGCGCGCGATGAGTCATACTTATCAATAGTTTCAATTCGGCCTAGGAGAAAAATGATTGAATTTGATTTTTCTTTTGTAAATGTCGTTTGATTTCCAGGGTTATCAGTTTTGGCATCGAGCAGACAGGAAGGGAAATTTCATAATCAACAACATTCGAGCCGGCGAATATAATTTATATGGATGGGTTCCTGGTACTATCGGAGATTACAAGTATAAAGGCATTGTCACTATCACACCAGGTATGAAGTTCTGCTTCTGTTTATTGAAACCAAACTCTGCAACTTTTGTCTGAAATTGCAATTCCATGTACAGGGACATCACTTTAGCATACATTGTCAATAGGGAAATGGACTTAATACAGTTTCAAAATGCAGGTTCTGCGATCAACTTGGGGATGCTCGTCTACGAGCCGCCGAGACACGGCCCTACTCTATGGGAGATTGGCGTCCCCGACCGTACGGCTTCTGAGTTCTTCGTGCCCGAACCTTACCCAACCCTCACGAATAATTTGTATGCTAACAACAGACACTACAGGTTTGCCTCAATAAAGCACAAACTTCATGTTTCTTAGCCAATAGCCACTCATATACCGGTTAGTATCTCGAGTTGACCTTGTTAAGTTGAGCAGATTTAGGCAATATGGCTTATGGGAGCGATATGCAGACTTATTCCCCAGAAGCGATCTTGTCTTCCATGTGGGCGTCGATGATTATAGTAAAGATTGGTTCTTTGCACAGGTCACTAGGTATGTGTCGTCTCCTCTCTGTCCGCTACACAACTTGCTTGATTTCTTCTTTGTTGATTAAGCTTCTCTCTAAGTGCAGGAATTTATATAATTACACATTCGCACCGACGACATGGCAGATTGTGTTTGAACTCCAGACAGTGAAAGAGACAGCCGGTTACGTCCTGCAACTGGCCTTGGCATCTGTTACTGAATCTGACTTGCAGGTACAGGCACATCATGTAGAACATTATATTGAACAGTTCATATGAGCTAGATCGAGGTTGTTTAACTACATCACGGATGAATATAGTTCAAACCAGCAACCATATTCCCTGTTTCGGGATTTGTCAAATGCAGATTATAAGAGTTACTGATGATCCTTAGGTACGGTTCAACGACCCGACCATGGAGCCCCCGCTCTTCGCCACAGGGAGAATCGGACAGGACAATGCAATAGCGAGACATGGCATTCATGGTTTATACTGGTTGTACAGCATTCCGGTGCCAAGCTCGCAACTTCGCAGGGGAAGCAACACAATCTTTTTGACTCAGGCCTTGGCCATAAACCCTTATCAGGGAGTCATGTACGATTACATTCGACTCGAAGGGCCTCCAGAGTTGTGAATAGATATAGTCTTACAGGTTACAAAGTACTAGCAGATAGGGAAGCGTCAATATTGGTTTCTCACATATTGGGTTATAACATTGAGCATTTATTAGCTTAAGAGCTGTGGAATTTGAATATTTGATCATAATAAATCTATTTTAGAATAGCTCTCGGCTTCCCCCCACAATGATCAAATTCATTGTCCTCATGGATCTTGGATTTCAGAATTGAGATCCAGATAAATTGACACAGAATTACTCATCACCTCGACATAGATTTTGTGAAGTCGACTCGACGTCAACTTGATTGCGGACATCTTAATTTTGCCAAGGTACTAAACAGACAGGATAGGCTAGAATTATGTGTGCATCCAGAACTAATTCTTTCAAGGAAATAAAATAGTTTCAAGCCAAAATGGCAGTGAGCTTCTCTCTGTTTTATGAGAGCCTATCTTCACATTTTCATGAAGTCTATAAAGCTAATGCGACTAAATGCTGAGGGAGATATGGCCCTGAGTCTCAATCTATACTCGGAATTGGAAAGAGTAGATGTGTAAATGGACACTCATTCTGGGAGGAATGCTGAGAAGGAGAATGAGGGAAGTAAGAAAGAAAAAGAGATACCCAAAAGCCCTGTTCTCAGATAGAACACCCCGCCCCTTAACACTCTCCAAAATGTCAGACATCTAAAAATTTCGTTCGAAAGGTTTCGTTCACATTTCAAGAAAAATTGGGGATCGGAATCACATGATAATGTCGGAATTAGTTCTGCATTCGCATTTCGAAATTAAGAACATTTTGGTTTGAGGGTTTCATGCTCTTCATGGATTTGAGAGAGGTCCGGAACTTTTGCGAACTTTGTTATGCGACCCGACCTGATTCGAATCTGTTTGTCTTTTTTTTTCCTTTTTGCGCTGAACTTAAACGAGAATCTCGAGTGAACATGGTTGTGTAAAAAGACTCTTAACGAAATCCTAGTTCAGTCTGAGGTCCTCATGTAAAACTCAGTCCGTCTTTCCCTCTCGATCTCCGCTGTTTCTCTCACGGACCCGAGAAAGGAATGTCATGATGAAACGGAAACTCCTGAACATTCCTAGGCTAGGGAAAGTGAATGAGTAAAGAAAAGAAAGGAAGATTTGAGAGCTTAATCTCAGCCAATGTATGGATGAAATTAAGATAGTTGGCCGGGATCGAGAGAGAGAGAGAGAGAGAGGGTTGAGGAGATAAAGCCAATGACTGGGGAAAGGGAGAGACAGCGGAGTGCTCGTTTTTGGCTCAGAAGGACAAAAGCATTAGAGGCATTTCTCGGGTAGTATAGGGCGGGTTGCGCAATTGTACAGAAACGACAACGGCGCGCTCGTCGATCATCGATTTGATCCAAATTCTGGAGGACAGTGCATTGACACCTCGGTCTTAAATGTGTGAAAAGGAGAGGAAGAAAAGCCATCGGGAAGTGTAGTTTTAGAGGCTAGCACCGAACCAGACAAGAGTGCTCGTTCAGAGTAGGGCCGACAAGAGCGCATGGCTTCGCAAAAAAGGACGAGTACCTGCTCATCTGAAGCTGGAACGCACAATTTGAGGCCGACTTTGGGTCCAAAGTCGCTGATGTTTACGTCACAGCTGGAACAACCACTGCTTTCTTTAACAGTTTTTTTTTAAAAAAAATGAATTTTAGTTTTTAAATATATATTTTTAAAATTAAATAAAAAAATATTTTAAAAAATCAAGTGAAAAATAAAAAAAATCATTTAAAATGCTTATGTCGGTACGCTTACGTCAGCAAAGATTTTCCGTTAGTAAGACTGACGGTATTAACTTTATGACTCTATGAACCATTTTAATAAATTTTAGGACTTGATTGTATTTTTTACAAGTTTTATGATTCAATTACATTATCCTAATAAGTTTTTGGACTTCTATTGTACTTATCTCTTTTAATTATATTATATTATTATTTTTTTGTAAAGATTATTATTATTATTATTATTATTATTATTATTATTGTGGATGTGTAAAATGAAAAAAAACAAAAGAAGAAAATTGGTAGGTTTGCGAGTAGATCCTTTAATTGACCTTGAAACCTAGATAGGTTTTGAAAATTGAGGGACCAATTATTTCAACGAGTAGGATCTGCAATCTGGATTGATCTCGAAACTGCACACCTCCAACCTTTCCCTGCAATCCTTTATAACAGCCCGCAAATCCCACGGGCCTGGGTAAAGAGCCCACAACCAAGTTAGCGACTGATACGCTATCAGTCTCCAAACTCACGCAGCAATGGCTGAGACGCCCGCTCCGGCTTCGCCAACATTATTTCCTAGCGGGAGTTTAAACGATTTCGATGTCTCATCACACTTTTTTTATATTTGCAGTATTTAGATTTAGCATTTTCTTACTCAAATCATTTCATAGAAAAGAATACAACATAAAAACCATTTAAAAAATGCGTTTAGTTTCTTCTCACATCAAATGGGAAAAAACAACAAAAAATTACTTTTTTTGGTCGTGTAAAAAACAATTACTTGAATGCGTGGAAGATGAGGCCATTTTTGAATCCGGAAGAAAATCAATTTATCTCTCTAATCCCTTTTCTTAACATCACGATTCCGACGAAATTTTCATGTGTTGCTTTAAAGGAAGAGAGATGACGGGTTCTCCATATGTTTCATCGGTTATTTAGGTACGTCCATTATTTAATCATAATCTTAAGAGTAGTGGTCGAGAATATGTATCCATTTATTTTCACGTAAACATATTTTTTATTTATTTGATAATTGGGCTACTTAACGAACTCATCTTATCAATCTTGTAATTTTTTTTCAACAAAACAAATTTAGGTAGGCATTCCACGTGAAACTCTCTCGATCAAAGTTTTATTTGAACCCAAAAGTTTATACTCAAGAGCCTTCGGGAACCTCATGCTTCTTTTAAGGTGTTGCCAATATCTATCACAAACCGATACTTGACATCACCCTTGGCAAGGCGGTCCATTGCCGTGTTCAAATAGTCGATCGGAATGACCTCGATATCAGCAGTTATGTTGTGCTTTGCAGCAAAATCAATCATCTCCTGAGTTTCCTTCAATCCACCAATGCAACTCCCAGCCACAATCTTCCTCACTAAAACCACAAACGATTGAGTAAAATAATTTATCAATTTTCGTTTAGCTAAACAAGATATTGGGCACTTCTATGACATTAAATCGGTTTGTTAGTTAATTCAACATTTTCTTTTTTTTGCGGCTAAGGAGAACGACAGAGATTCTTACTGGTGAGCAAGGACAAGACAGGTAACTCAAGAGGCCGATTAGGAGCACCGACGATGACAAGTTTACCATTATTTTTAAGCAAATCAATTAAGGGCGATATCAAGTGCACAGCCGAAACCGTGTCGATTATACCATCCATCGTTCCCTTAGCAGCCTGTTAACAAAAAGAAGTTCCGACACAAACTTAAATCACATAATTTTCACGAAATTAGAATACGCTCACTTAAACTGAGTTCCTCATCTTCACCAAAAAAAAAAAAAGAAAAGAAAAAACAAGAAATAGCAATGCTTCGATCCAGAAATCCACCTCAACTTGATTGATGTCGCTGCTAACAAGGAATGCATCGGCACCAAGACGCTGGAGCGCTTCCTCCCTCTTGCCGGGGGAGGAGCTGATCACGGTCACCTTGACCCCCATCGCCTTCGCGAATTTCACGGCTACATGGCCCAATCCACCGAGACCCACCACGCCCAAGTGGTCCCCTGGGCGGTCGAGCCCGAAGAACCTCATTGGGCTGTAAACAGTAATGCCGGCACAAAGCAGAGGAGCGCCGGCGTCGAGAGGCATGTTCTGCGGGAATTTGATGGCGAAGTGCTCATCCACCACCATCATGTTGGAGTATCCTCCGTAGGTCGTCGTCCCATCATGGTACGTGGCACCATAAGTCAGAATCATTTCGGGGCAGTAATTCTCGAGATGGTCGTGGCAACTATCGCAGGAGCCGCACGATCCGACCAGGCAACCCACTCCCACTTTGTCTCCCACCTTCAACTTCTCCACCTTGCTTCCGACCTCCACGACTTCGCCGGCGATCTCGTGGCTGCATATCAAATAGGTCGAGATTTACATGAAGTTTAGACAAATTAACAGCTAAAAGTTTTAGATATCTTTGATATTTGTAAGAGTTTGTGATCGATGTGCAGTTGGGATTCTACATGTTATGTCTGGTTAAAGCTCGTTGTGCGTCTAAAGGCATCGCCTTGATTGAATTTAACAGTTGAAAATTAACTTCGGAAGTTGGACACGTGAGTGAACTCGCTGATGAATACGGGAATGAAGAAAAACTCCATCTTAACAACAGAAACTGGTTCTTCTATTGTGGCCGCTTTGCTTATTCTTATCGTAATTTGAAATAATACCATTGATCAAACAAAAATCTAAAATTTTAATACTAGGGGTGATTATGGTTTCAGGGTAAAACCTAAAACTTGAGAATCAGACCAATTCCAAGGTATGCATGGCGGGTTCTATGTTCTAAAAATTTGGAAACCTATTTTAACGGGTAAGTTCTAAATTCTAGATAGGTGGAACCTGAAACTTAAAACTTGAAACAAATTTTTGTATTTTTCTTAGTCTATGTCTTTTCACAATACTATGATATTCCATAACGTATGATGATGAGTGTGTAATCTAGAATAACTAATTCGAGCTTTCATTTTATGACCGAGACTTTTAACTTATTAATGTTTAATATTTTTCGCGTGTCTAAATAAAAGTTGTGGTAAGTGGATTATAGTATCAAATGGTGCTCATTAAAGGTGTTGATTCATTGCAATCGTTTAATTAATAATATAAATAGAACTTAGGTAGACCTTAGAATCGATCTTGGAATTTGTGACAAGGTAGGTTTTGCATTCCAAGGAATGTAGAGTATATTATAGGTTCCAAAAAAATGAAGAACCTTTTCTAGTGGGTAAGTTCAAGGTTTTAGGTGGAACTTGTATAGAATTTATAACTACTCACTCATAATTAATATTATGAAAAATCCAAAACCGGGTATACCTGTGATAAATTTACTAAAAATTAATTTTATGACCACTAAAATTCCCAAATTAATACATTTGAGATAAATTTACCCTCTGTTAATTTTTGTTAACTTGGATTAATATTATGAAAATCACGTGACAAACAGAGAGTAAAATCCTAAATTGATACTTCCATCAACTGTCATGTGTCATGCAACTCAAAAATTTAATGATAAATTTATCATAGGTGTATTAGTTTGGAATTCTTCATAGTATTAGCCCAAATCTAATGAAGGGTGATGGTGATGGTGGGTTTTCATTGGATAATTGGCCCCTAACAATTGTTCTGTAAATACCGCTGAGTAGAATAATGTAACCGGATGACGCCATTGTCGGAGCTCGACTGGGGATTCGTGAAATTGGCCAGTTTTTTGACCACTAGATCATCGTGATGGAGTCTTTCTGTCTCGCGACACCTCGAAATTACCATGAAAAGAAAAAGAGCAAAGCAAAAAGGTGACCCGGAAAGGGAAAAGGCGGTTACCCAGGAACAGTAGGATAGGTAGAAAATCCCCAGTCATTCCTCACGCTGTGGAGGTCGGTGTGGCAGATCCCGCAGAATAGCACTTTGAGCTTCACGTCTTTCTCTCCAGTCGCCCTAATTTCGGATCGAAACAATATGTCAAAAGCAAATAAATGATCACCACCTTTTCTGTCCCCTCAAAGATAATCTATAAAGTAGAGTATGGAGATTCCACCGTCTGGGAATGGAAAGGGAAATAACCTGCGGGAGAACTTGAAGGGAGAGAGAAGGCCAGAGGCGTCTCTCGCAGCCCAGCCAAGAGCCTCCTCCGGGTGTTCTTGCTCTGGCGACTTCATCATCTTTTCTCTTCCCTGTTTTCCCGGGAAAAGGGTTTGAAGAAGGAAAATGCTGCGGTGGTGGCGAGGAGTCAGTTCGACTTTTTAGAGATTATATAGAAGAAAGTCAAAGGGTAAACACTTAGCTCAGCATTCTCGATGAATAAAAGATTATCAACGTAAGCCAGACAAATGTCCATATAAATCAAAGTCTTATCTTGTGAGATAATCAGTCTTAAAATATACTTGTGAATAGAAATTCATCGGATGTCACTGAAGAGACAACACACTTGTTAAAAATACTTTCATGAATGTTGTTAGAGATAGTGATCTTCCTTATCGATTCCAATTGACTTTATTTGATATTATAATATTTTATTACTTTAGATAGTTTTCTAGAACCTCCTCTAAATAGGCTTTTGTATCACTAATATTATATACATAGAAATACACACAAATTCTTTTTTCCACTTTATTACAACATGGTATTAGAGCCAAGTTTTGTTTGCAGAAGGGGCCACGGTGTTATAGCAACATTGTCGTAGCTATGTCAGTATCCATTAATCACCGAACTGTAGTGCTTGATTGCTGCCTAGATAATTTTGTTGTTTATTTCGAAAATTAAACACCGTTATTTGACTTGCCTACCTTAAACGAGTCAGACTCTGAAAATTCATCACCAACAGGCTTGGGAAGTCGCTGCATGCATCACCACGCACCACCACGTGATAGGTCCACCAATTCTGTCACTCGTGAGTGAATTTTTTGAAGTCATTACTTGGAATTCTCCAAACAAATTACCTAAAATAGGTTGTCACACCCCGGAGTTTTGAGTGCATGCACATCTCTCGGTGGTCGATAAATTTGTAACGTCATAGGATGCGTCGCTGACCCATTCATTTTATTGCATATACGGAAGCGAAACAAAACCCCTGACAGCAAATAGCATGGGATAGAAAAGCAAGCATAACAAATTCACAACCAAAACACGCTTTTATACACAAACTAGGTTTATATACAATACTAGTTTGTCTACCAAAAAGATTAGCCCTAAAAAAGGAAATTGTCCTACGACCCCCTAGTCGGACGCGTTCACCAACCCTTCAAACTCCACAGGCTCTGGGGGCATCGGGTTCTCCACAGCATCATCAGGAGGTGTCACGCCCCGAACCTCGAGCGTGTGCTCATCCCACGGTGGTCGATAAAATTGCGACATCCGAGGACACGTCGCTAACCCATTCATTTTTATGCACATGCGGAAGCAAATTGCTAATCCCCGATCACAACAAATGTGGATAGAAAAGTAAGACAAAAATTTCAAATCAATCAACACATCTTTTATAAACAATTTGGTTTACAAACAGATGCCAACTCTAGGTCTAAGTACATGAGGTCTATCTCCAAAAAGAACTTTTGAGCCACCCATGCTCTTGACCCTTTTGCCTCAAGTTTCGAGTTCTTCACACTAGGGACCTGAAAAGTTAAGCCTACGACGGGGGTGAGACAATGTCTCAGCAAGTTCACCCTCTAACCCCCAACTAGGAAGGAAATACGCCTAGAGATAGTCTATGTACATAATACAGAAGACTTACCTCGCCTCAGTTCTCTCTTGCATATTAGCATAATTCATATATCACATAAGTGCGGTAACAACACTCGAGTATTTGGAATGTCTCATTCAACCTTGGTCAATCAATCAATCAATTGAATCAACACAATTGATCCATCATTCAATCAAGCAATTTACAAGAGTCCCGATTATAAGACCAAATCGTTATGACACTTCTCAATCCGTGTCACACAAATTTCATCCCATAATCAAACACGGGTAAATCATATCGGTGGTTCAATCCACACCTGATATTCACTATTATACTCCATTAGTCTCCACTCCTATAGATGTAATGCTTGCCACTTCTAGTTCCTACTCATGGCGCAACGTGCATCAAATTATTACTAGCTACAATCTAAACAACCTACAAGAACAAATAGTCGATCATGGTTCAAAGGTTTGCTTGCATGCCACCCATCCATTGTTGCTCTTGCGATCGAGGATTCCTCTAATAGTTCGATTGTCACAATATCATTAGATGATCTTCGGTCCATAGTTCGTTCCATAATTCAAGAAACTAATACTTCTAGCCATTTTTTCTGTCAATCGCCCTAAGTACTCCCAATTCATGGTTTTTTGATTCTGTCTGTTGTGATCACATGACCTCCAATTCCAATTTATTCAATTCAAAATCATACACTCAACAAACACTTATTATTCACATAATTGATAACTCACAGATGATAGTTAGTTATCTAGGGAATGTTGCAACGTCCAAATTGTCATTGTCTGATACATATATGGTTCCCAAACTCTCATTAAACTCAGTATATATTGTTTAGCTATGTGAGCTTGGTTTAAACGTTCATTTCTCTTCGAATGGTTGTCATGTGTAAGATCCATGGATGAGATAGATAGTTGGGATACATCGTAAAGTGGGATGTTGTTTGAGCTTGTTCTGTTAAAGCTTCCCAAATCCTTCACTGGTTGTGGTGCCACGGTCTCATATGAAATTTGGCATTCTTGTTTGGTCATTCTTATTTTTCTAGATTAAGTCCTTTGCTTTTAGGTGGTCATCTTGGTACCTTTGAAAATAAAACTTTTGATTATCTACCTTGTAAGTTGAGAAAACATCATGCTTACCGTTCAATATTAGTGAATCTGTCTCTTGTGCTCCTTTCGATCTAATTCAATCGGATATTTGGGGACCATCTCTACTCCCACTATGGGAGGATCTCGTTATTTTGTGATTTTTGTGGATGATTATTATTGTTATTCATGGCTTTATCTTATGAAAAATCAATATGAACTTACTCATATCTATGATAATTTTTTTTCCTTGATTAAAACACAATTTTCTTGAAATATTAAAGTTTTTTGTACCGATAATGCTGTGGAATATAAGGATAGAGTCTATTAGAATTTTTTCTCGGAATGGTATTGCCATTCATTGTTCTTGTCTAGGAACTTCCCAAAGAAATGGTCAAATATAATGTAAATATAGGAATATCTTAAATATTATATGCCCTCTTCTAATCTAAGCATCTTGTCTAGAATAGTTTTGAGGGGAGGCTAGTCATATTGCTATATATACTATCAATCATATTCTACCTACTATAGGCAACATTTCTTTTTACGAGCGCTTGTATGATAGTGTTCCTAATTACAGTATACTTTGAGTCTTTGGAGGTACATATTTTGTACATCTTCTCCCAAATGAAAACATGAAGTTAGAACCTTGTGCTTGTCCATGTTATATCATTGGATTTGGTGTTGAGTATAAAAGGTATAGAAGTTGGGATCCTTTCTCCAATTGACTTCGTGTGTCTTGTCATGTTACCTTCTAGGAACATAAGATGGTCTCACCTCTATGTCCTTTTGCATCCTCTCCTACTGTTCCAACTGTTTGCTTTTTCACCAATCTTTGTCAATCTATTTCTGAAGATGACATCCTTGCATCTTCTTCTTTCGAATTGTCCTTTCCTTATCTTGATGTAGGTATTTCGATAGCTCTTGATATGTACGTGCCATCTGCAGATTCATCACCCTTGGATATTCTATCTTCTTCTGTTCATTGTTCCATCGGTGTAAGTCAACCTTTTGTTCGGCTTCGTGAATTTCACTATCATTCTACAATTGCCTCTTTTCAAGAGCCTCATACATATAGAAAAGCTCATAGTAATCCTCTTCGGTAGCAAGTAATGGCGGATGAGTTGCAAGCACTAGAAAAATCTCATCCTTGGGATTTTGTTGATTTGCCTCTTGAAAAGTCGGCTATAGGTTGTAAATGGGTGTAAAACATCAAAACCAAGTTAAATGGTTCAATGGAACACTACAAAGCTAAGCTAGTAGCAAAAGACTTTACTTAGGAATATGGCATTGACTATGATGAGATGTTTTTCTAGTTGCACATCTTACTTTTGTTTGTAGCCTCCTTACTATCATTGCTACTAAACGATGACCTCTGTTTCAAATGGATGTAAAAATGCATTCTTTAATGGGGATCTCATTGAAGAACTATATATGGAGCCACCTCTTGGATACATTCATACTCCTAGTAAAGTGCATCGACTAGCATTATGTGGACTGAAGAAGGCTCATCTATATGGTATTCCAAGTTTAGTTCTACCATGGAACACCTTGGATTTATGTCCAACCCCTATGGTAATGCTCTCTTTGTTCAACGGACATCTTGTGGGAGTATTATGCTATGGTTATATGTGGATGACATAGTTATTACTTGCGATAATCATAATGGAATTACAAAATTATAGTAGTATTTGAGTCAATAGTTTGAAATGAAATATCTCGGTCAGCTCAGTTATTTTCTAGATTGGAGGTTGCTTTAGATTCCTTCGGCTATTATCTTTCTCAAATGAAATATGCCACTGATCTTCTTTCTTGGACTGGACTTACTAATAACAAGACTTCTATCACTCCCATAGAAAAGAATGCCAAATTTGATGAAAAAGATAGGACTCATTTTCCAAACACTACACTATATCGACAGTTGGTTAGTAGTTTGGTATACCTCATTGTCGCGACCTCCCCGAAGCGGGTTTGGACCACCTAAGGGTTCGGCTAATGGATTGTTAAGCCTAGACTTAACTCGGGCTCTCCCAAGCCCATACCAATTCGTGACTTAGATTCAAGTTCTTAACATGCAATTGATTTTCAATTAGGAGTCGCCACTAATCTATTTTTGGTGGGTAGATTAGAAACCCAAGTAAAGTAATGGGAGAATTACTTCACTCCTACGAACCGGAGATTTTGAGTTCGGGGACTTGGTTACACTAGACTTGTCTAACGCCCTTTCGGTACCTTTTCTTTTTTTTAAAAATGTTTTGGCAGCTTGAATTGATTTTAATTTACCTCCCTAACATGTGAAGTGATCATGCGGGTGCGCAAACCACCAATTTAACACCCAAGAAAGCGATGAATAAATTGCAGGACTTACCTCATAGCAACGAAAGCATCTGCAATGTTAGATCAGAATTCACATCAACAATCTAAATATGATTTCTAATTAACACGCAAATTTTTTTGTTTTCACTTATTTAATGAAAATCATGCAATATGTAATGCATGCTACTAACATGGAATAATATGACATGATGATATGGCCTAACTATATGATGCAAATGCGATGTTTTTGTATTTTCTTAATAAGCATGCAATCTATCCTAGAAAATAAAACTAATTTATTCTAAGACAATTCTTTTTGGTGTTTTTCATGAAATTCGAAATGAAAATTGTCCAATAATTAAATGTGCAATCTAAATTAACCAAATGGCCTAATT
Organism: Eucalyptus cladocalyx; assembly: GCA_017140615.1. Lineage (NCBI taxonomy): Eukaryota > Viridiplantae > Streptophyta > Magnoliopsida > Myrtales > Myrtaceae > Eucalyptus > Eucalyptus cladocalyx. Next base: position 9,788,757 of record CM029524.1, on the reverse strand, counting down.
CTAATGACGAGCAATTTCTAATTAAATGAACCTAGCGATAATCACTAAATGACGTGCATTTCATGAACCTAATTCTACATGACATGCGCATGATTTTTTTTAATGAAAATTCGTAATTAAAATTGCTAAAATATAAAAAAATCTAACTAAAGCGAGACATTATCTATTTTAGGTTAGGATTAGACTAATCTAACTCCTATCTCAGCTTAGAAAATTATCTCATCATGCAATTTAATTCAAAAGATTTTATCTAACCTAGATGCTATCTAAACAAGCATTTAAAAAAAAACAAACTATTTTATCATGCAATTTTATCTAGAAAAATCAATTCTAATCTACATGATATGCAAATGCAATTTTTTTTTTTGTATTTTCGAAATAAATAAAGCAATTAAAAAACAAAATCCTCCATGGTTGTTTCGCTAATAAAATCAATAAATTGATCTTAAGCCTTAAAGACCAAGATATCAATTTTATTCCGCGTGATTAATTATTCCATCTAAAGCCTTATAGATGAATAAAAAAATCATTGTGCGGTTGCGAATTAGTTTATACGTCGGGGATTTTCAAACATGCATTAAGGACTAATTCAAACAAAAGGACAAAATATTAAAAATAACATAATGAAACAATTCTACCTAATAAAATATAATAAACCTACCTAATTTGAATTTTTTTCAAATTTGCCTTAACGAGAGTACTTTGTAGACCACGATGGAGGCTCGGCGCGGATAAGGAAGGTGGTTGTGGTGGTGGGTTGCTGCCGGTGGTGGTTCGCCGTCAACCGGAGCTCCGGAGAGTGGCAACAAACATGGACCAGCAGCAGCAAAGCAACAACCACCGCTGGTGCAGGAGAAGCAGAGGGCGTGCGACTCGCTAGCGTCGGGGTCGGGCTGTGGCGGTTGCAACGTAACAACAGCTTCTGGTCAAGCTCGTCGCGAGCTTTGTGGGGGCAGCTCAGGCGGCGAGGGAGGAGCAGGAGTCACGTGCGGTTGTTGATGCGGGGCCGACTCCGAGTGAAGCCGCTTTGTGGTGACAAAGCGAGCAAAGGGGGCGTCGGGTCTCGCGAGTTGCGGCGCGAGAGCGGGCGGAAGCTGGCGGAGGCGCGAACCGTGGCGTCACGGGTGAGGGAAAGCGAGGCGGGCCGCCGCGTGACGGCAACGATGAGGGCGGCGGCGCGGAGGACAGCGGGCGGGGCACGGTGATGCTGTGCGGGGGTCGATCACGCGCGAGGGGAGGCCGACGCTCGGAGGAGGGGCTCACGGCATCGGACGGAGTTGCGGGCGCGGCGTAGACGGTGGCTTCACGGGCTGCGGGTGTTCGGGCGAAGGATTGAGCGGTGGTGTAGAGGTCGGGCGACTCCACGGACGGGTGGAATGAGGGCAGCGGGAGCGGCGTCGTAACTAGGTCTCGAGGGTGCGAGGCGGTGCGGTGACAAGCGAAGATGGTGGCGAGCTCGGATCTCGCTGGAAGGAGATGTTGATGCCGGGCGCGGGTTGCTGCGGGGAGACGGATGAAGGTGCTGCGGTGGTGCGGCGACAAGCAAGTTGAGGGCTGCAACAGCGACGGTGTTCGGAGACGGTGGTGTAGGAGCGGAAGCCGCAGGTCGTCACGGCCACAGCGGGGGCGACGAACGGCGGCGTGAACTCGTGGGTGGTGCTCGCACGGGGGATGGCCGATGGAGTGGCGTCGGAGGCGCGGGCTTCAAGCGTAGAGGCGGGTACTCGCGGCGTCAAGTTGCTGGCGTCAACGGGCGGGAAGAGGTGCGGGTTGTGGTCGCTCGGCCTTCGGTCCTAGCGTCACGGGTCGGTGCACAGCAGGCGAGGCGGCGCGCGGCGGAGGTGGAGGCGCGGTGGTGCGAGCGTGGCAGCGTGGGTCGATGCAGGAGCCTCGCAAAGGAGAAGAACAGTAACTGTTCTTTATTCTCTTTTTTTTTTTACTTTTCTTTTCTTTTCTCTTACGTCCTCTCTCTCTCTCTCTCTCTCTCTCTCTCTCTCTTTGTACTTTCAGCGTACCTTTTTCTTTTTCGGTTCAGCTCCTCTTTCAGACTTCATTTTTTTCTTTTTTCTCTCGACAATCCTCTTTATTTTAATCTCGACAAACCTCTCAAAATGAGAAAATTTTCATTTTCCCCTCTCTGAATTCACCCTTTTTTATTCTCTCCAACACTCTCCATTCCCCTTTTTTTTTTATCGAAGAAGAAGCCCCCTCACAAAGGCGTTCAGCTTCCCTCTCTTGCACTTTTCTTTCTGACAAACCTCTCGAATCAATTTCTCTTCTTTTTTTAATCTCTCACAAAACCCCTCCAGTGAATGCTCCCCTCTTTCTCTCCCGAGGATCCTTGCTTATTTATAGGCAACATCTAACTTAAGCGTGAACAGGTGAGCAGGAGGCAGCCGCAACTTTTCCTTGCTTGTTCAAGTTTGGTTCTTCTTTTTCAAATATAGTGTCCACCGCCTGACAATCCACCTATTTTATAATATTTTATGAGTTCATCTTGCTTCTTTGAGGCTCCTTACGTCCGCAATTGTGTGCATGCATGTGCATGCATTAATGAGCGTGAGACATTGGACGGAACTTCTTTCTTGATTTGCTCTCCAAGAAGGAGAGAATTCTCACTATAAAATATTATAAAATGGTGAACCCATGTTCTTGCAGACTTTCTCCAGAATTCTCGCGTGTGCAGTGGAGAATTTTTCTTTGCTTTCTTCACGCGTGCGGCTAGAATTTTTACGTCCGCGAATTTTATCCACGCATGGTGCATGCATTAATGAGGAAGAGACAATGGACGTGAAGAACTCTTCTTTCTTCTTTCTTTCATTGTGTACTTTCAGATCAGCAAGAGAGAGACCACCTTTTGTGCACGTAATCGACCGCGAGCCGCCGCGTTTGGTTGTGTTTTGGTACTGATGCAAATGCAACAATATGAAATGCAATTTTACCTTCTTTTTTTTTTATATGCAACTAATTACTAAATAATTAGGTAAAAAATTAGGTGTCAACAGCTGCCCCTCTTTGAAGGTGAGCTCGCAAAGGTTGCATTCAAAGACAATATGATACCTAAATTTTGACCATGAACAAGTAATAAATGATTTTTGGCAGGATTATGAATCCCCCTTTTTTTTTTTTTTTTTGTTTTTTTTTTTTTTTTTTTTTTTTTTTTTTTGATGCGGTTTCATGAAAATGGTAATGCAAATGTGAGATATTGAAAAAGGAGAGCATACCTGTAATTACTTACCAGGCAGAGCATCGTGAAGTACATGATGAATTTTTATCTGCTTGGCAAGTGTCCCAGTTCCCTAAAGAGTCCACGTGAATTTTATCCAACAGACGCTCAATGTTAGGTGAGATGCCTTGCTGAATTCAGATGACTCGAAATACCTAGATTCACACTAAGGTATAGCAAGTAAGATTGACGAGATTTGGGACATCCAGATCTTAACCAATAGACACTCAATGTTAGGTGAGATGAATATTGGATTAAGATGATTCGAAATACCTAGATCCAGACTAAGGTATAACGAAAAAAAGATCAGAAAGCATTCATATCCAGAATGAAATGCTTAACGAAGAATTTCGAGACATCCAGATCCAGACTGAGATGTCAAGAATTTGTGAACTTAACCAATAGACACTCAATGTTAGGTGAGATGAATATTGGATTAAGATGATTCGAAATACCTAGATCCGACTAAGGTATAACGAAAAGATCGAAAAACATTCACATCCGAGTGAAATGCTTGACGAAGAGTTTCGAGACATCCAGATCCGTGACCGAGATGTCAAGAATTTTGGGACTTAACCAATAAACACTCAATGTTAGGTGAGATGAATATTGGATTAAGAAGATTCGAAATACCTAGATCCAGACTAAGGTATAACGAAAAAAGATCGGAAAGCATTCATATCCAGAATGAAATGCTTAACGAAGAATTGCAAGACATCCAGATCTAGACTGAGATGTCAAGAATTTGTGAACTTAACCAATAGACACTCAATGTTAGGTGAGATGAATATTGGATTAAGATGATTCGAAATACCTAGATCCAGACTAAGGTATAACGAAAAAGATCGAAAAACATTCACATCCAGAGTGAAATGCTTGACGAAGAGTTTCGAGACATCCAGATCCAGACTGAGATGTCAAGAATTTTGGGACTTAACCAATAAACACTCAATGTTAGGTGAGATGAATATTGGATTAAGAGGGCTCGAAATACCTAGATCTAGACTAAGGTATGACGAGAAAGATCGAAAAGCATTCACATCCAGAATGAAATGCTTAACGAAGAGTTTTGAGACATACATCAAGAATTTGGGAATACTTAGGACAAACTGGGATATTCGTGAAGGTCACTTACCTCTTGGTAGAAAGAAGTTTTGGAACATCGAGGATGTATTTCGAATATTCATGGAGGTTTCTCACCTCGAGGCTTCGAAAGGCAACATAAATGCCAGGAGCTCTTGGGTCTTCAAGGAAACATTACCTCGTCGACATGATTAGAGCAAAAATACATGCATTCATGAAAGAAGTAAGCAATTCAGCACACTCCAAAGTCCACTGAAGCTTTTATCCATTCAACCAAGATTTATGCATGATGGTTTTACCATATTTGCACCACCAAATTTTCACTGGGGAGAATCATCGTTTAAGACAATTTTCATTCATGACATGGATTTTCAAGAATACCAAATGAGAGACTTTCAGTTAGAAAGGACTTTCACTCACTCTCATTAAGAAGGCTATTTTGTCCCGACCATTAATGTCGGATCACAGGAATCACTCAATCTTACTTTCATCATGTCAACAAGGGTTCGAGTATTCTCGCAAGCGGTACGACCTAGTCAATCTGAGAGGTCTTTATCAGGACTGTAATGTAGGCTCGGTCAATGGCTCAACAAAGAGGGACTCTTCGAGTCAAGACTAATGAAAGAACAATACTTCGCAATCACCTTCGGGTTTACAAGTCAAGGAACTGCGGAATGAGATAGAAATGGCCTTGCTCACACTTCTTCGAGCGATGCTTTTAAGCATGTGAATTCCTACGTTAATTTCGGTGCCCTAATCTGAAGAGACTTTGTAAGGGACGTAACGTAGGTTGAGTTCATGGGTTGAGAAGTGAATGAATCATTAGGCTCAACATGTATATAGGGGGATGAGAATTGGTGATTATCTTGGCATTGTCACCGGTCTTCGTCTTCACCATTGGGATTTTCCTCATAGGTACTATAAAAACTTGGCATTTGAGTTCTTTAAGTACCACTCCATTGGGAATACACCCTTTTACAATTGATAATCATTTATCTTGACTCTTTCTTTCATTTTCTATGGGCATTGGCCTTGCTTTTACCAGGCACACTGCTTTTTCATGCCCTTTTTTTTTTAATAACCACGTAATGCTTTAACATTTGAGGAGTTTTCATTTTTTTGTCGGCACTCGGGATTCTGCTGCTTGAACATTTGCCTTTTGCCTTGCCCCAGTGTGGGGGATGATCACCAATTGGGTTTAAATGAAACGAATTTACAGGCTCAAGGGGCTACGCAATGGATAAAATGTGTTGGATAGAGAAAGAACTGCTCTTCATCATCCTAAGGCACTTAAATTACCGTATGAATTCAATGTAATAGCAATACCTGAAGATTGATGCAAGTGAGAGCAAGAATATTCCTATAAATTTCCTCACCTCATGATGTCGTCTTACCTCCAGCTTGCCCCAATGTGGGGTGGTTCTTGACAGGGGTAATTTAAAAATTATTCACGTGTGTGGGCTCAAAAGGGTTTAAACAATGGATGATCACGTAGTGTTTGGGATGGAGAATGAACCGCCTCTCATCATTTCGATCATCGTACCTTTCGCGAGAAAACTCTTTTCCTTAGAAACATGGAACTTCCTACACTCATCTCACCAAAGTATATGAGCAAGGGACTGTGTATAGGATAAGGCTTGCCTTTCATCATCCCGACATGTCTCACTTAGCATGTTCAATTCATTCCACATCATTCATTAACTTGATTTGCGATGATAATCTTCAATGGAATTGGTAATTAAACAGGTAAAACTATCATGCAAAATTCTCTTTTGAAAGGTCACAAGTACTTCATGAACTCATCAGCTTTGAACACAAAGAGTTTGCAGCTCAAAAAGAAAGAAAAGGGTTGGTAAAAAAATAAATAAATAAATAAATAAATAAATAAATAAATAAATAAATAAATAAATAAATATATATATATATATATATATATATATATATTTTTTGTTTTTTATTTTTGTTTTTGTTTTTTTTTTGTGTGGCAAACTTGTTGCCATTTTGGATCGAACCCGGTTTCTCGGACCCTTTCATTCCCATGCCACCTGTGCCGAGGCGCCGGTGGTGTAAAGTGGCATTTCTTTTTTTATTTAATTGAACCGACTCTGGGTAAACACGTCTGTCGTATCGAATCAGATGAATTTGATATGCATATGGAACATGGCCTACTTTTCATCTCATTCATCCCATTCCCACACAATTCAATGAAGAAATGAGTACCTTCGATTCACAACAAAGTCTATCAAGGGTAATACTTCTTCATAGCATCAGAGTTAACAGGATTAGAAAACTCACGACCATCCATTTCTGTAAGGATTAAGGCACCTCCAGGGAGTACCCTCTTCACCATATACGGGCCGCTATAGTTTGGAGCAAATTTGCCTCCAAGATCAGGAAAAATCGGCAACACCTTTCTTAGAACTAGATCATTCACTTCGAAGTGTCTCGGCCGTACCTTTCGATTGAATGACTTGGCTACTCTTTGTTGATATGCCTGACCATGGCAAAGAGCTTTTAACCTTTTCTCATCAATCGAGTTCAACTGCTCGAACCTTTGTTGTGTCCATTCCGCCTCGGACAATTCCACTTGGGATAAGACTCTCGAGAGAGGGATTTCTACTTCCACAGCAAGACCGCCTCCATGCCATAAACTAAGGAGAAAGGGGTTGCCCCGGTAGATGTTCGGATCGATGTCCGATACGCCATTAGAGCAAAAGGCAACCCGTCATGCCAATCTCGATAATTTTTACTGTCTTAGCCAGGATCTTCTTAATGTTCTTATTAGCTGCCTCAACAGCTCCATTCATTTGTGGGCGGTATGGTGATGAATTCAAATGCCTGATTTTGAACTCACTGAACAACTCATCAACGAACTTGTTATTCAGATTTGTCCCATTGTCAGTGACAATTGCTTCGGGGACACCATAACGGGCGATTATGTCACGCCTAATAAACTTCACAACGTTTCGAGCCGTGACATTAGCATATGATGCGGCTTCAATCCACTTTGAGAAATAATCTATTGCCACCAATATGAACCGGTGCCCATTTGAAGCTTTGGGATTTATCGGGCCAATCACATCGATCCCCCACATTGAGAAAGGCCATGTCTCAGATAGCTAGTGCAACTCCGTTGGGGGAACATTTATTTTATCTCCATGAATTTGGCAACGATGGCAACTTCTAACATGCTGTATGCAGTCACTTTCAAGCGCAAGCCAATAGTAACCTAGTCTCATAATCTTCTTGGCCAACATGTGCCCATTCATGTGTGGGTCACAAACCCCTTCATGCACTTCTTGCATGATTTGGGTAGCTTCTTCTTCATCTACGCACCTCAATAGAACTGAATCATAAGATCTCTTGTATAAATTCTTACCACTGACAAAGAACTTTGAGGCCATCTTCATTATGTATTTTCTATCGGCTGGAGTACTCCCTTCAGGAAACTCCTGCTTTTGGATATAGTTCATGATGTCACAATACCATGGCTTCTCATCAAGCTCTTCATTCACGACCATACAATAAGAAGGTTTGGCTAGAACCTCAATTTTCAAAGGCTCAACTTCTAAACCATCGCAACTTGCAACATAGATGACAACGTTGCCTGTGGCATCGGCGAACTGATTATGAGATCTAGCCAAATAGTCAAACGAGATTTCATCGAACTCCTTCACCAACTCTTCGAGGTACTTATGATACGGCAGTAATTTGGCATCCTTGGTCTTCCATTCACCTACAGTCTAGAGTATGATCAGTGCAGAATCTCCATATACCTTCAATTTGGCCACTCCCATTTCAATTGCGGCCTGAAGTCCGAGAATACAAGCTTCGTATTCAGCTATATTGTTAGTGCATGGGAATATTAATTTCGCAGCTACTGGGTGGTGTTGTCTGTCTGGGGATATTAGTACTGCCCCAGTACCAGAACCGGACAAGTTCACAGCTCCATCAAAGAACATAGACCATGCATCTTCATTTATGGCCAAAATACGATCATCCAGAGGACAATCATCATCATTCAAGGTTCTAGGATTCTCAGCCAATATATCAGCAATTACTCGGCCTTTAACTGATTTTTGTGGCATGAACTGCACGTCGAATTCTGAAATCAAGACCTGCCATTTGGCTAGCTTACCCACCAAAGCTGGTCGATTAAATAAATACTTGATGGGATCGTTCTCAGTCACGAGAAACGTCTGGTAATGCAAGGTGTACTGTCGCAGTCTATGCAATACCCATACTAACGCAGCACAAGTTTTTTCAGCATCATAATATTTTAGCTCTGAGACAGTGAACTTTTTACTTAGGTAATAAATGGCCCGTTCCTTCTGATCCACGGGACTTTTCTGAGCTAACATCGTGCCGAGTGACTCACTATGGATTGTGAGGTACAAAATCAAAGGATGCCCCGATATTGGTGGGACAAGAACGGTGGATTCATCAAATATTGCTTCAACTTATCGAACGCCTTTCGACATTCCTCATTCCACTCAACTTGTACGTTTTTCCTTAAGAGTTTGAAGAATGGCTTAGCGGTCTCAGAGAGTTGGGAAATGAATCGTGCAATGTAATTCAATCTCCCTAAGAGACTTCGGACCTCTTTCACTGTTGACGGAGGTTGCAGCTCACATATCGCCTTGGCTTTAGATGGGTCAATTTCAATCCCTTTACTACTCACAATGAACCCAAGTAATTTACCCAACGCTGCCCCGAACACGCACTTGGCAGGGTTTAAACGAAGCTTGAATTCACGGAGTCGGTCAAATAACTTCCTGAGGGTTTCAACATGACTTCTCCCAGGTCGGGTTTTTGCAATCATATCATCAACATACACCTCAATTTCTTCATGCATCATGTCATGGAACAACGTAACCATGGCTCGCTGGTAAGTTGCCCCTGCATTTTTGAGTCCAAAGGGCATGACCTTATAATGAAAGGTTCCCCACGGGGTGATAAATGCTGTTTTCTCTTTGTCTTCATCTTTCATTCTTATCTCGGTTGTAGCCGTAAAAGCCATCCATGAAAGAGAATAATTCAAATCCGCAAGTACTATCCACGAGAACATCGATATGTGGCAATGGGAAGTCGTCCTTTGGGCTGGCCTTGTTCAAATCCCGATAATCGACACACACTCGGAGTCGACCGTCTTTCTTCATGACCGGTACTATGTTGGCCACCCATTCAGGGTATTGCGAGACTTCAATGAATCCCACTTTGAGAAGTTTCATTACTTCCTCTTCTATCTTCTTCGAGAGCTCCGGTTTAGTCCTTCGAAGTTTCTGCTTCTTAGGGCGCACGTCTGGATTAGTGGGCAAACAATGTTCCACAATTGATGGATCTAAACCTGGCATATCAGCGTATGTCCAAGCAAAGATATCTTGATATTCTTTTAGCAATTGAGTCAGGTGCTTGGCCTCATCTTTGGGAAGATTTGCCCCAATCTTTATCTCTTTGGGCTCCTCGGCATCACTCAGATTGATAGTGACGGTTTGCTCAGAGGTGAGAACTTTGGGTTTTTCATGTTGCTCCCAACTTTGTTGTACTCCAATGGAGTCACCATTTGGATCATCAGGGTCATCACCGTCATCGCTCATGACATTGGATTGGACCATTTTCACCTCTTTGCCTATCATAAGGCTGCTCCTGAAACATAAAATGGATAGTTCAAACAGGGCTAAAAGGCGTGAATTTCTTTTCTATTTTTTTTCAAATTTTCCTTCCTTTTGAATTTTTTTGATTGATTTTTTTTCGAATTTTTATTTTATTTAAAGAATTTTGGCAAAATATTTTGTAAAAACTTTTTGACACGAGGAAGCATGATGAAGCCCAGGCCCTTTAATTCTCCTTGGATTTTTCTTTTCTTTCATCGGTTGGATATCATCAACGGGCTGGTTTGGTATACCCCATCATGCCCTCAAAATAAAATTGTAATTTCATTGAATAGAATCAAATGAATTACATTATTGGAATGGAAAATGCAAACAAGCAAATCCTAGAAACGAAAGCAATAATTGAAGTCTTAGAAAGCAGGAAATCCTAAAAAACTTGAAATCCTAGAAAGTATAAAAACAGACTCCTTTGTAGGGGAGTGTGAAGATAAGAACTTCTTCACTCAATGACAGCATTTGTGCCTCCGTCATGGCTAGGCAGAGGATCTTTCGACATCGTTGAATGATAACGCCTTTGTATCCAAGAGGTCTTGGACCCTATGCTTCAAAACATAGCAATCATCAGTGGAGTGACCAACCTCTCCCATGTGATAGTCACACTTCTCAGAGGGATTATATGCAGGATAATGCTCAGGATTTGGTCGCTTCGGCTCCGTAGAGAGTAATCCCTTCTTTTGGAGGACAGGCAAAACTTTGGATAGGGGTCCAAGAAGAGGTGTGAACTGTCTTCTAACATTACGTCGTCGACGCAGAGCTGATGTCCTCCACCTTGTTGCTCAGTAGAAATCTTAATTGCTGGAGTGCGATTGGATGTATCACGATTCGGTTGAGAATATGTCACATTAATCTCAGCTTCAAGGTTCTTCTCCTTTTTGGTAGAAAACTTCTTGTTAGATGGCTCAGTAAACCACCCTTCTCTTATCCCCGTCTCAATTTGTTCTCCCACGGGAACAAGTTGGTTGAAGTTTTCAACGTATGTGCTAGCCATCCGGTTACGGAACTCATATGGGAGAGTCTTGACGAACAACTTCATCAACTCTTTGTTTGTAGGCTCAGGAGTGATTTGAGCTGCCAAGTTTCGCCATCTTACAGCATACTCCTTAAATGACTCACTTTTCTTCTTCTCCATTCGCTCAAGATCCTCTCGGGAAGGTGCAATGTCCATGTTGAACTTATACTGCTTTAGGAAAGCGTCAGCCACATCATTCCAGGTGTCGAGAAGGTTTACATTTTTCATTATGTACCAGTTGAGTGCAGGCCCAGTCAAGCTTGCATGAAACGATTGGATCATGAGAGGCTCGTTCTTGACGTATTGGGCCATGCGTACGTGGTACATCTGCAAATGAGCTTTTGGGCAGGAAGTACCATCGTATTTCTCGAACTCCGGCATCTTAAACTTCTTCGGCATTTTGACTTTTTCATAAACCGACAAGTCGAACGGGAGTGAATCCCGCGACTCTTGCAATTGTTTCAGTTTCTCTTCAAGTTTGGCGAAGCGTTCATCTTGCTCCGCCTTAGGGACATTGTCGGGCTTAGCCTTTTTGGCTGTGACGAACAATGGGTCATCCTCCAGCTCAGGCATGTCGTCATCACCCATATGGGCCTTGTCTGTCTGCTTTGGGACTACTATCTCGGGGAGAGTGGGAGCAAGAGTCGATTCACTTGGAGGGATTGCATTTGATTTGTCATAAGTTGCATAGAGGTGAGCAACTGCTGGAGTTGGTTTTCCATGGCGGTCATACGATCATGCATTTCGGTTTGGTCGGCCATTTTTGCTCTTGATCGTGTAATGATGGGCGAACGTGGAGGATCCGTTATCACCTAATTTGAAGAAATGAATACACATAAGCATTTCATATAAAACATGCCGGTCCATGACGAAAGTCTAACCGCTTTTATTTACTGTTTGACATTGACAATATAAAAAATTGAAAGGCCCTAAACTAATCAAGTAAAATGACTCAACTTCCTAGACATTAAGCTAAAGTAAAAAGACTAAATAGATTCAAGCCACTTTATTTGGCCCGATCTATAAACAATCGGGAAGCCAACGCTCGACGTAATTGCCTCTTCTCCTTAGCGTCCTTCTTGGCTTGCTTTTCAAGTTCTTCAATCTTCCTTTTGTGACGATTAAGCTCGCTTGTCGAGTGGGCTTTTCAGTCACATCTCGGCACTTTTGGGAGAAACTCGATCGGGATCTTATCTTTGACGGATGTACCGAGCCGTGGCATAATAAGTCTTTTCCTTCCCCTCAAGCTCATCTTCAGGAAAGCTCAATTTTTGTTCGTGACATGCGAGCCAAGCTTGTTCAATATAGTGAAGCTCCTTTTTGTCATCATCATCCTTGGCGGTGAATCGGACTTGGAACAAACCCAGCTTAGAGAGGGGCGGTAGATCCCGCACAACTCGATATTGACGGGCCACTCGAAGTGGGTAGTAGGAAGTGGCACCAGTGATCCCCAATAGCGGGATCGGCTCATCATCGCCATGAGAGAGACGCGCCTTGGAGACTTGGAACCATTTAGCATGCCATAGGAAAATCTTGGTATTTGGGTTTTTCAATAATTTGACCCATTTTGAGAAAGAAAGATTTGGAGTTCGATCTTGATGATTTTTGAACACCTCGATAGGATGATGGGAATCAGTGAGATTAATAATTTTCATGCGAATATTAATCCTACTCATATGAGAAAAGAACCAGATTTGTAAAAGCTCAATTGGCGCACGAAAAGTTTTATCTTCATTTTCCTTAAATCGGGTGAGTGACAAGAATGTTTCAGCTAAAATAGTGTTGACAAAACTAATCCCAGCACATACTTGTTTGACTACCCATGTGACAGAAGGATTAATGGCGCCTTTACGAAGAGGAAAAACAATAAACCCGAAGAAGGCTAGAAGGAAAATCTTACTTTTTAAAAGAGTGTCAGCATTAACAAAACTCTGATCTAGGAAGGAGAAAGGACATGCATGACAATTATCTTTTAACACTCTTTTTATTTGATTCTTATCCATCCTAAGAAAGTCAGACAAAATTGATTCAGGTTCTAATCTAAGGGGTGGGTTTATTAATTCCAATTCCAAAGGTTTTCCTATGGCAATGCTATATTCTTCCAGTCGGAGTCAACTCGTGCTTACCAAATATGAATGTTGATGTTTGGGGACACCGAAATGAGCAAGTGCTTGCATGACGCCGCTTTGGACATCGATGTTGAGGAGGGGAACAAGGCGACCAAGTCTGCTTTCCACATAGCTTTGACCATTGGAGCCAAGACGATCCCACCATGATTTGAGTTCAACCTTTGGTGTAGGCACGAATCGAATGTCGGACCTTCCCATTGTTTATAGACCAAGACTTGACCAACCTAATGTCATGGACCGACCAAAGACATAATAAGGTAAGTAAATTGCAAGAGTAAAGGGTAGAGAACTTACTTTACCAGGCGATTGAAGCAACCACATAGACAGGCACATGAAAAGTGGGGTTCGATTTCTAACTAGGAAGGCTAAGCAAAGTGGAGTTGAAAGGGTGGGATGACTAGTCGCAGCCTCGCATACTAAATCAAATCCTCTTAACTCCGGCTCAGTCAAGAATGATACCCTAATGCGACGCAGTCTCGCGGGCAGAGGTAAACATTCCTGACACCAAGAAAGAAACTTTCGGGATTGAGTTGGGCAACCTCTACTACGCGGCCTCGCGGTCGAAGTCGTATCCAACTCAATACCATCCTAAGTGTCCTAGTCCGGCCCAGGTCCGGCGGCGGGTTGTGTGTGCAATAGTGTAGTGTAAATGCATAGGCATGCACAACAATTTATATCAAACAATACTTCGTTCATGAAAATAAACCATTCATTCCTACCCCGCCCTGTAAAACAAAGGTCAGCAAACACTTCCCCTTATACCTCACATCCTGCAAGAACATTTAACACATTAAATGTTAGGGACGTACCTGGGATCCTCGCTGCCAAACAAAAAACATTTTAAAAAAAAAAAATTGGCCTAAGTCCACTAAGAATTTCAACTCAAGCCCCAGCGGAGTCGCCAAGCTGTCGCGACCTCCCCGAAGCGGGTTTGGACCACCTAAGGGTTCGGCTAATGGATTGTTAAGCCTAGACTTAACTCGGGCTCTCCCAAGCCCATACCAATTCGTGACTTAGATTCAAGTTCTTAACATGCAATTGATTTTCAATTAGGAGTCGCCACTAATCTATTTTTGGTGGGTAGATTAGAAACCCAAGTAAAGTAATGGGAGAATTACTTCACTCCTACGAACCAGAGATTTTGAGTTCGGGGACTTGGTTACACTAGACTTGTCTAACGCCCTTTCGGTACCTTTTCTTTTTTTTAAAAATGTTTTGCAGGCAGCTTGAATTGATTTTAATTTACCTCCCTAACATGTGAAGTGATCATGCGGGTGCGCAAACCACCAATTTAACACCCAAGAAAGCGATGAATAAATTGCAGGACTTACCTCATAGCAACGAAAGCATACGCAATGTTAGATCAGAATTCACATCAACAATCTAAATATGATTTCTAATTAACACGCAAATTTTTTTGTTTTCACTTATTTAATGAAAATCATGCAATATGTAATGCATGCTACTAACATGGAATAATATGACATGATGATATGGCCTAACTATATGATGCAAATGCGATGTTTTTGTATTTTCTTAATAAGCATGCAATCTATCCTAGAAAATAAAACTAATTTATTCTAAGACAATTCTTTTTGGTGTTTTTCATGAAATTCGAAATGAAAATTGTCCAATAATTAAATGTGCAATCTAAATTAACCAAATGGCCTAATTCTAATGACGAGCAATTTCTAATTAAATGAACCTAGCGATAATCACTAAATGACGTGCATTTCATGAACCTAATTCTACATGACATGCGCATGATTTTTTTTAATGAAAATTCGTAATTAAAATTGCTAAAATATAAAAAAATCTAACTAAAGCGAGACATTATCTATTTTAGGTTAGGATTAGACTAATCTAACTCCTATCTCAGCTTAGAAAATTATCTCATCATGCAATTTAATTCAAAAGATTTTATCTAACCTAGATGCTATCTAAACAAGCATTTTAAAAAAACAAACTATTTTATCACGCAATTTTGTCTAGAAAAATCAATTCTAATCTACATGATATGCAAATGCAATTTTTTTTTTTTTGTATTTTCGAAATAAATAAAGCAATTAAAAAAAAAAATCCTCCATGGTTGTTTCGCTTAATAAAATCAATAAATTGATCTTAAGCCTTAAAGACCAAGATATCAATTTTATTCCCGCGTGATTAATTATTCCATCTAAAGCCTTATAGATGAAATAAAAAAATCATTGTGCGGTTGCGAATTAGTTTATACGTCGGGGATTTTCAAACATGCATTAAGGACTAATTCAAACAAAAGGACAAAATATTAAAAATAACATAATGAAACAATTCTACCTAATAAAATATAATAAACCTACCTAATTTGAATTTTTTTTCAAATTTGCCTTAACGAGCAAAGTACGTTGTAGACCACGATGGAGGCTCGGCGCGGATAAGGAAGGTGGCTGTGGTGGTGGGTTGCTGCCGGTGGTGGTTCCCCTCTCTGAATTCACCCTTTTTTATTCTCTCCAACACTCTCCATTCCCCTTTTTTTTTATCGAAGAAGAAGCCCCCTCACAAAGGCGTTCAGCTTCCCTCTCTTGCACTTTTCTTTCTGACAAACCTCTCGAATCAATTTCTCTTCTTTTTTTAATCTCTCACAAAACCTCTCCAGTGAATGCTCCCCCCTTTCTCTCCCGAGGATCCTTGCTTATTTATAGGCAACATCTGACTTAAGCGTGAACAGGTGAACAGGAGGCAGCCGCAACTTTTCCTTGCTTGTTCAAGTTTGGTTCTTCTTTTTCAAATATAGTGGCCACCGCCTGACAATCCACCTATTTTATAATATTTTATGAGTTATCTTGCTTCTTTGAGGCTCCTTACGTCTGCCGAATTGTGTGCATGCATGTGCATGCATTAATGAGCGTGAGACAATGGACGGAACTTCTTTCTTGATTTGCTCTCCAAGAAGGAGAGAATTCTCACTATAAAATATTATAAAATGGTGAGCCCATGTTCTTGCAGACTTTCTCCAGAATTCTCGCGTGTGCAGTGGAGAATTTTTCTTTGCTTTCTTCACGCGTGCGGCTAGAATTTTTACGTCCGCCGAATTTTATCCACACATGGTGCATGCATTAATGAGGAAGAGACAATGGACGTGAAGAACTCTTCTTTCTTCTTTCTTTCATTGTGTACTTTCATATTAGCAAGAGAGAGACCACCTTTTGTGCACGTAATCGACCGCGAGCCGCCGCGTTTGGTTGTGTTTTGGTACTGATGCAAATGCAACAATATGAAATGCAATTTGACCTTTTTTTTTTATATGCAACTAATTACTAAATAATTAGGTAAAAATTTAGGTGTCAACACTCATTGATACTCATCTTGACATTGCTTATGCTGCTCATATTGTAAGTCAATTCATGACCATGTTGCGAACGACTCACTTTGCTGCTGTTTTTTGAATTCTTTGCTATATCAGGAGTACCTTATTTCATGGTCTTTACTATTTTGCTAATTCAACCTTAGAGTTGATGGCTTATTATGATGCTGATTGGGCTAGTGATCCCCTTGATTGTCGATATACTATAGACTATTGCTTCTTCTTAGGAAAGTCCCTTTTTTTATTGGCAGAGCAAGAAGTAGGCTAGTGTCGCTCGATTGAGTACAGAAGCGGAATATCTTGCTCTTGTGCAACTTCGGAATTACTATGGTTGCAATGGTTATTAGAAGACACGGAATTCATCATCGTGGTGGAATTATCATTCATTACGATAACCAGAGTGCTATCCAATTATCCCTTAATGATGTTTTGCATGAGCATATTAAGTACATTGAAATAGACTGTCATTTTATACACTCTCATGTGCTTTGTGGTGCTTTTGTCTTGTTACCACCTCATCATTTGATCAGACGGCTAATGCTTTCACTAAGGCACATCTACCTAGGCATTTTAAAGATCTTTTCTCCAAACTCTAGTTGACTTCTTCTAAGTTGTATTGAGTTTGAGGGGGGATGTTAGAGACAATGATCCTCCCCGATTGATTCTAGTTGATTTTATTTGATTTTGTAATATTTTATTACTTTAGATAGTTATCTAGAACAATCTATAAATAAGCTATTGTATCATCAATATTATATACACATAAATATACATAATTTCTCTTTTTTCGCTTTATTGTAAAAAATTATAGGGTGGATTGAAATCATGAAAATTGATCGCATGCTTTATAGTTTCATCTGCAATTCCATTTAAGGGCGTAATTTATTTGGGCAGGAAAATAATTTCAAGATCGAGCTTGACTCGGCTCCCAAACTCACCGCTCGAAACTTTGCTTGAGATTGAGGGAATACTAAAAGTTTGTTCAAGTTTGACTTCGATGAAAAATCAAGATACTTGAGCTGAACTTTACTCGATGGCTTGTGATGAGATCGTAAATATAATTCGGCCTCCAGCTCCCGAGCATAATAAAATTAAATATTTTCCATTCACACATTTCATATACTAGTTTCAGGGGGCACCCTCTTTGCTTTTTTATTTAATAATTTTTTTTTATGAAAGCTCAGTTATTTTATTTTAAAAAAAGTCAATACATTTTAAACATATATTTTGGACATGGCAATATTTTATTTTTTTGGTCGTAGGACATGACAATATTGACAACATACTTTTCCTAAGAAACTCCATTTATTTAAGGTATCCAGGTCGAGGTGTCGGTCGTCCGATGTTGACTGAGAGGAACAGCTTGAATTTCTACTGCCATACCATCCTCAAAATCGTTGTGCACCTGATTAATTAATTCAGAAAAGAACTCAGGATCATCTTCTTTAACACCGTCCACAGAAAAAGACCCTCCTGAAATCAACTGTCTTCTCCAGGTCGATTCTGCGTTTTGCACCTGATTCATAAATTCAGATATGAACCTAGGATAATCTTCTTTAACACCGTCCATAAAACCAAACCCCCTAGATCGATTCTGCTCTCCATTCCCCACCTTCCACCTAAACAGAAGATTTAAAAGGTATCTCCGCCCACATTAGATATTCCCATTACTAGGATGCTCGATGCCCGTTTCGCTACGCGCCAAGAGTGTGTATTCTTTTTAAAATCTTGTTGCATAAAGTATTATTATTAGGACAGGAAGCTACAATCCAAGATGGCTTAGGAAGTATGGCTTTGTCAAAGCTCAACAGAGTCTCCAACCCTATATCCTCCTTCCTTTATTCAGCCTTACCAGTCGATTTTGAATATTGACATGGCATAGGTGAGTTGTGCCTGTACTGCTGCTTAAATACTTTATTCCCGGTTCCTTACATTAATTTTTCCTTCTATCTTTCTAGTTTCATGCTAACTCCAGTTGATATCTAGGCGAACATTTGTTTCATTGAAACCCTCGATAGGAAGGATTGCCCGGATACTTTCTAATCTATGCAATCTGTGGAACTCTCAAAGCATCAGATGTTTTTGCAGGTGTAGACATCTAAATATTTTTCTGAAGGTCAGAAAATGCTTTCAAAAATTTGGAAATTGTTTTCCTTCGAAAAATATTTATTTATTAAATGTTACATCCTCGTATTTTAGATTATATAGGAGTTAGGCATCCAGCAGTGCTTCCAAAAATGGGGATTGCATTTCTAGAAATTTTCCACGCCAAAAAAGTTTTATGCACTTTTGAGTCTAGAGATTCATAGGTCATTTTTAAATGTGCATTTGGTTAAAAGGTCAAGACGATGTATCCCATCTCTGACAAGATTTGCATTTAAATTTTGTGATTGTAGGATCCATGAAACCCGCCTATGATATTATTAACATAACAACTGAGTTGATTCGTGCAAACAAGCTTCAAGAGATATTTCCATTATTAATGTTCTCGTCGTTGAACATTTAAATACTTCCCGCGATTTTCGTTGCCATCTTTTAAGCACACAAATGTACCGATCGTGGTGGAAAAATAGAGAAGAAGTACCAGAACAATCCATACACATGCCCACACATGGGTGACGGGCCCATGAGCTGTGCGTTCGGGCCAGCACGCTAGGGCCACATAATTTACGCGAATGGACTATGTGCTTGGAGCAGCCTAAAGGCTTGCATCAGGCGTTAGCTCAATATCCAAGAAGATCATAGTGTCATGGACTAGAAGTTTCAAGATCCAAGCAATCGAAGAGACGGCCCCATATGATCGGCAAGACTTTAAGTGTCTTGGACTCTACGATTTTCATGAGAATTCTAAAACACTCCTAAGAATGATAGGTAAAATATATATTTGCATTCAAGATATTTCTTTTATTTCACTAGGTGGATGATAATTTTATATTTAATAGGAATAATAATAGTTTGAGCAATAATAATTGAAAGGCCTTGTGTTTAAATAGGGGTGTTCTTTCTCTCATTTGTAACACCAAACATTTGAGCAATGGAAGTAGATTTTCTCCCAAAACTTTTCTCTCTAAACACTTTCTCTCTCTACAATTCAGGAATTAGTGAGTAATCGATCCTTGGAAAAAAAGCTTAGCTTAGGTGACCCAACAAACCAAAGGAAGCATAAGTTGCCACATCTCAATCTCAAGTATTGGTAGTGACAAGTGGTATCAGAGCTAGTAGAAGTGAGTTTGTTCAAAGAGATTGAGGAGCACAACGAGCAGTATAGAGAATGTCAAACCAAGAAATAGCCTATGTTGCTGTTGGTGGTAAGGCTCCCCAAGAAAAGATCATCCCATAGGAGACTTGCGGTAGAGCCAATAAGAGGGCTGTTCCAATGGATGCCATGCCTGCTCTTGAGGAAAGGTTTGTTAGAATGAACGCTCCCTTATAGAGTTTGTGGACATAATCGATGAGATGAAAGTGTGAATTGACGAGGTCAAAGAGACGCTTCACCTCAAAATTACAACCATTGTGGATAAATCCATGACCCCTTGCACTTAAAAGGACGAATTCCTCGAAGCAATAATTGAGGCTTTGAAGTTGGAAGTCCTAGGTTTGAAGTTAGAGGTACAAGAGCTCACAACTATGTTCAAGACTAGTATTATGAACGGTGCCGTACCCGTTCAAGTGGGATGCAATGTGGATGTGTCGAAACCCAAGGAGTTAAATGACAATTGATCTACTAAAGAACTTGACCACTTCATTTGGAGCATGGAATTATACTTTGGTGCTGTTGACATTCAAGATGAGATGGCCAATGTAAGAACCATCGCTATGTTCATAATCGATTATGTCATGCTTTGTTGGCGTGATAGGTTTGATGAGACCAAGTGAGATGCTGATCCCATCAACACGTGGGATTGTTTTGTCAAAGAATTTTGGGATAATTTCTTCCTTGAGTTCGCCCAACAAGAGGCCATAGCAAACTCTAGCGCCTTGAACAAAAGGCATCATCTAGAGGTACATATAGGAATTCTTTGAATTCAAACTCCAAATTTCCAACTTAGGAGGGGAGGAACCTCTTGGGGCATTTATGGATGGTTTGAAGCCTTGGGCCCAACTCGAGCTTAAAAGATGAGGGAGAAGTACACCATAAGTGCTTTAACTTGTGTACACTCATTTTAGTTCCACAACTTTTCACCGGCTCACTTAAGTGCCAAAACCAAAGAAAAATGATCACTTCAGTACTTTTGGCAAAAAATTCTGGCTAGAGAAATTATGTGGCTTTGTTTGGCACTAAGGTGATCACTTTTTAACAATGATTAGCATTGAAGTAATAATTTTTTTTTACAATGATTGACACTGAAGTGATCACTTCTTAACTTGCAATACGACGTTGTGTAGGAGTTTTTTTTTTTTTTTTTTTTTTTTTTTTTTTTTTTTTTTTTTTTTTGCATTGAAGTGATCACTTTTTCATTAAAATTGATATTGAAGTGATCACTTTTTCATTAAAAATGATAGTGAAGTGATCACTTTTAACAACAATTAGCATTGAAGTGATCATTTTTTTATAATGACTGCCACTGAAGTGATCACTTTTTTTAACTTGCTACACAATGTCGTTTAGAGATTATATGCTCGCTAGGCACGCCGACAAGCCATATAGGATTGAGAATTTAATAAAATATTGACATGTCAAATTTTCAATAACTTAGATTAGAGTTAGTACTTAATTATTATTATTTTTTAGGTGGCACTTAAGTGAGTCGACGAAAAGTTGTGGCATTAAAGTAAGCACTATATACAAGTTAAGGCACTTTTTATATACTTCTCCCTAAAAGACGAGATATTTGAAGTATCTCAAAGGCACTCACCATAACTAACTCTCTTGCTGACTTCATCAAACTTGAATCTTCCGAGTCCATATGAAATGGGTGGAAAATGGATCACCACCATGACATAGACAAAGAAGGTAGAGTTACTCGTGATCCAAGAGATCAATGGGAAAGAGCAGGGGGAGAAGGCTCTTCCAAACTACCCAACAAAAAGTGAAACCAACCCCGAGGTGACTCCCACAAAGAAAGGGAGAAGAAGCCACAATATCCCTTTGCTTCTTTGCAATGGTCCCCACTGGTCCCGAGATTGTCCAAAGAGGAACAAGCTCACAACATTGCCAAGAAAGAGGAATGCAAAGCAAGAGAAAAGAGAAGTGCAGCTTGGAATCATAAAGATTCTCAACTCTATAAAGACTTAAGCATTGCCCAAGAAGCCTCCAAGTGCAACTTTGCCATTTGTGGAAGTCAAAGGTTTGTAACACCAAATTCTATACCTTGGTTGACACAGGTCCATTAAACATGTTATTGTTAAGCGAAGTGGTGAATAATTTGAGACTTCGAGGGAAACCAATTGAACATTAGTTCAAGGCAGTTAGCTCGGATGATGTACTGACTGTTGGCATTGCTCGGAATGTGGAGCCACAAATAGGTGATTTGAAAGGAAAATTCTCTATCAAGGTAATTCTGCTTGTCAAATTTGATTTTATTTTGGGTTTGCAATTCTTTAATGGTGCAAATGCCATGATCAATATGAGAACTGTTGACACCTATTTTTAGCAAATCTAGGAAAATAAGGAAAATAAAAATTGCATTTTTGGACAAATAAAAAGAAAAAAATAAAAATGGAGGAAATTGATTTGATTGAAGTATGCAAGGAAATTTGAAATTCTGATGATCATTCGGATTTCATTAAATGCAGAAGCAATTTAAAAATCAAGTGAATAAGATGCAAGAATTTTGCAAAATGAAAGAAATCTGAGCGGGATCGAACCGATTGCGAAAGCACGTTCCGATTTGTAGGCTTAATTTAATGCAACATAAGATAGAAAGTCGAAAGTTGCTATAAAAATGGCCATCTGAAAATCACTATAAAGGCAGCCATAATTTTCATGAGCTAGGGGGGAGGTGGAATTCGAAAAAATTCGAGAGAAAAGTTCGTAAAGAATTCGTGCAAGAGAGAGTAAAAAAAAGAGAGGAGAAGAAGCCTTCGTCCATCTTCAATCAACAGAAAAAGGTCATTCTCTCTTTTCTTGTCCCGACAAGTGTAGAGAAAAGGAAAAAGTCAGCAAAGAAAAGGGAAAATTCGGCAAAAGTGAGGACGTGCGACAGGTGAGTGAGAGGAAAGAGAGAGAAAAAACAAAAACAAAAAAAGGGAGAGTACTGTTCTTCTTCCTCGGCGCGTCTCGCTGTCCGTTTGCTGGCCGAGCCGCGCCGTGCCTCACCACCTCACCGCCGCGCCTCCGAACGCCGGCGTCCCCCTCGCAGCCACTCCCGCTCCGTGACCCCCTCGCCGAGCCTCGCGCATCTCCGCTCGCCACCGCGCCTCACCCGTGATCTGCTGCTCGTGCTGCACCTCCGCGCTGCATCTCCGCAGCAACCCAGCGCCATCCGCGATTGCCCAGAGCTCCTCCGCCTCATCGCGCGACTACCGCCGTTCACCCCCGCGCCGAACGCCAGGCGATCCGACGATTGTGCCGCCACGGCCGCGAACACCAAGCGCCTCCCCGCCGCCGAACGTCGCCTTCGCCCTCGCTCGCCTCTCGCAGCAATTGAGCCGCACGCCTCGCACCCGCGAACACCACGCGCCTCGCCGCCATCACCACCGAAGACCACCGTGACCTCCATGCCCTGAAGACTGCCGCCGGCGTGTCCGCCCGTTGCTCGAGATCCCACAACCGAGCCTCGCGCAGCCCGACGCGCCGCCCAGCCGACCCGCGACCCACCCCCGACTCCGCCGCCGCCTCGAGTTGGAGCCCGCCGCCGTTCACTTGCAGCCGCTTCCTCCACGGGATTTCGACGACCGCCCGGCGCCATTCCCCCCGTCGATTCTCTTAGGTAGTTTTTATTTTTATTTTAATTTTTACTTTTTACTTTACTTTTCACTTTACTTTTCACTTTATTTATAGTTTAGTTCATTTTACTCTTTTTATTTGTTATGTTATCTTTTTGTGTATTTCATTTGATAGCATTTTTAGTTTAGTTATTTGATTTGTAATATTGGGTGTTAATATCTGTAATTTTTGTAAGCGTTATCCGCAAGAATTTTGTCCGGAATTATTATGATTATTAATTTGATCCGAGAGACATTGGATCATTTTTTTAATTATTTTAATTGTTGGGCTTTTTAGTGGAATTTCAATAGTTAAATCACAATGATTATTTAATTTGGTCCGTAAGACTTCGGATCAGATTTGTAATTATTTTGATCTCTTTGTTGTGATAATTAGGGTTAGAACAATCGTTAATTTGACTGTGAGACAACAGGTTATTGTTTCGATTATTTTAATCATTTATTTTGTTGATAGCTTAGATTTAATATTTATTTAATAATTACTTATCTTTATAAAAAACTAAAAAAAAAATCAAAAAATCAAAAAAATCAAAATTCTGCATGAGCATATAGGTTTAGTAAATTAGACATGTAGGTTTAGTAAATTAGACTTTCTTAGGATTACATTTTTAGGGTTGCATTTTTAGAATAAGTTAGGATTGGATCTAAGTTAATTTTTAGATAATGCTCGCACATTTTAATTATCTCATTTTTCAAAAAATAGTTTTCTAAGATAAGATAGGGTTTAAGTCAAATTAATCCCTAGAATAAATTAGAAAATTATCCCTTCTTAGATAGATCACTTAGGATCTTTATAAATTCTGAATTTCAATAAAAAAAATACAAAAATACTAGGTGCATGTTAACTAGTTCGCATAATAGAGGCATTTAATCAGAATTTGCTCATTAGTAAAATTAGGTCATGAGGTGCATGTTAATTAATTTGCATAATAGACCCATTTAATTAGAATTTGCATATTAATAAGATTAAGTCATTTAGTTTAAAAATGCATTTTTATAAAAGAACTCCAATTTTTAAGAAAATCCAAAAAAAATAAAATAAAATGATTGCTTGCTTTGTGTGATGCAATTTATTTATTTGAATGTTTTAAATAATGGATGAGCACCCGTGTGGTCACCACATTTGTATGATAGTAATTTAAGTTAAAATAAATCAGCTGCTTGCAAAAATATTTTGAAAAATTAAAAGAAATGGTACCAAAAGGGCATTAGAAAATTCTAGTGTAACCAAGTCCCCGTACCCTTAGTCTCTGGTTCGTAGGAGTAAAATAAATCTCCCTTTATTTTACTTAGGTGTCTAATCGACCTACCATAAACCGATTAGTGGCGACTCCTAGTTAATAATCTTTTGCATGTTAAATGTTTAAACCTTAAGTCGCAAATTGGTATGGGCTTGGGAGAGCCCGAGCTAAGTTTAAAGACTTAGCAGTCCATTAACCTAGTTTTAGGTGATGCACCCGAAAAATAGGTCGCGACAACTTGGCGACTCCTCTGGGGACTTGTGTTAAAACACTTAGTGGACTTAGGCCAATTTTTCTTTTTCTTTCAAAATGAAAAAAATGTTTTGTTTGGCAGCGAGGACACCAGGTACGTCCCTACCATTTCTAAGGTGTTAAATGTTTTTGCAGATGGGAGGTATAAGGGGAGTAGTCTATGCTAACCTTTGTCTTGCAGGTTGGAGTATGTGATTAATGATTTATTTTTCAATAATAGAAGTGTTGTTTGCATTTAAATTGTTGTGCATGTTTTATTGTTTTTAGCACTACACTATTGCACACACAACCTGTGGCCGGACACGGGCTGCGATAGGATTTCTAGGATGGTGTTGAGAAGGATACTTCCTCCAAAGCGAGACTGCTATGTAGAGGTTGACCTTCTCTTCCCCGAAAGTCTTTTCATGGTGTCGAATGTGTTTGTCCATATACACGAGACTGTGTGACTATTGGACATTCCATTCGACTGAGCCAGAGTTAGGGGGACCTGACACGTTAATGCGAGACTGCAACGGTCAGATCATCCTCTTAGCTTCACTTTGTTAAGCCTTCTAGATAGAAATCGAGCCTCACATTTCATGTGCATGTCTATTAGATTGTCGTTGATTTTCTTTGGTGAAGTAAGTCTTCTATCCCTGTACCATGTAATTTATTTCGTTGTACTTTTGGGTCGGTCCTTGACAATCTGGGTTAATCATTGATTTAATCCATTTGTCAATTAGAAATGAAATGAGGAAATATCCATGCAATGAATCAATTTTTTTTTTTTTTTTAAAGAGAAGAAAGTTTTGGAAAATTTGTTTTCAATTCATGTCTGGGAAATTTGATCTTGCTAGGGTGACTATTTTTCTAAATCTCTTTTAGGAAATTCTCTTATTATACAAACTTTTCATGAATAAATGAAAAAAAAAATAAAAAAAATCAGATCATTGTCATGGATTGGCTATCTCTTTACACTTCATGCTTATTATGTTCATTTCTTCACCTTAGGTGGCAACGGATCCTCCACGCTCACCCATTATCATGCGATTAAGAGCAAGAATGGCTGACCAAAGCGAAATGCGTGATCGTATGTCTGCTGTGGAGACTCAACTCCAACAAGTACTCGCCTCTATACAGCTTGTGACGGATCAACTCCAATTCCTCCAAGCGAATCCAGCAGCTGCACCCGCTCTCCCCGAGATAGTAGTCCCGAGGCAGGCAAATAGGGCCCAAATGAATGATGACGAAATGCCTGGGCTGGAAGATGACATGGTTCCCAAGACAGATCAGGATGAACGCGTTGCAAAGCTGGAAGAGAAAGTTAGACAGTTGCAGGAGTCTCAAAGCTCACTCCCATTTGACCTCTCGATCTATGAGAAAGTTAAAATGCCGAGCAAGTTCAAAATGCCGGAGTTCGAGAAGTATGATGGGACATCTTGTCCAAAGTCTCATTTGCAGATGTACCATGTCCGCATGGCCCAGCACGTCAAAAATGAGCCCTTATGATCCAATCATTTCATGCGAGTTTGACTGGGCCCGCACTAAACTGGTACGTGATGAAGAATGTGAACCTCTTTGGCACCTGGAATGAAGTGGCGGACGCGTTCCTCAAACAGTACAAGTTCAACATGGACATCACGCCTTCCCGAGAAGACTTGGAGCGGATGGAAAAGAAAAGGAGCGAGTCATTTAAAGAGTATGCTGTGAGATGGAGGAACTTGGCGGCTCAAATTACTCCTGAGCTTACCAACAAGGAGTTGATGACATTGTTTGTGAAGACCCTTCCATATGATTTTCGTAACCGAATGGCCAGTACGTATGTCGAGAGCTTCAATCAGCTTATTCCGTAGGAGAACAAATCGAGATGGGGATAAGGGAAGGATGGTTTTCTGAGTCATCTACTAAAAGATTCTTTGCCAAGAAAGATAAGGAAGTTGTTGAGGATGTGAATGTGACCTATAGCCCAGAAGGTACTAATCGCACCTCGGCTATCCAAATGAATCAAAGGCAACACCAAATTGCTGGTCTTCAATCATTTGCCCAAGCATATAATACAAGGCAGTTCTCTTCTCTCCCTGGATCTCCATCTCAAGTGTTGGCAATTCTCCGAAAGAAAGGCTTGCTTTCTAGTGAACCGAAGCGTCCTAACCGCGAAAGCAATCGAGGTTACGACCCGATGAAGAAGTGTGACTATCATAGCGGTGAACTTGGGCATTCAACTGATGAATGTTTCACCCTCAAGCACAAGATCCAAAACCTCTTGGACACGAAGGCCTTTTCGTTTCAAACTGCTCGGCCGAACGTCCAGAAAAATCCGCTACTAGAGCATGAGGGTACGATGAATGCTATCTTAGAACATGACACGCGGTCGAATCAAGAGCTTGAAGGTGCATATGATGGACACCCTGGGGCAGCCGAATGATGAATAAGGCGGCATGGACAGGTTGACACCCCCAAAGACGGAGAACCTTGATGATGAGCTGGAAGAAGTTGCAAGCTTATTCAATAACCTCATCATATGAGCCATTGATGAAAGATCCCCTGAAGAGATGGGCCTTGGTCCACAAGAGTAACTTTTTTATTGCTTTTGCACATTCCCCTTCGTGGGAATTTTTATTTCTTATGATGTTTTCAGTTTTTTCTTTTATTTGATTGAGTGTTGCATCTTTTTCATTCAATAAATGTAATCAATTGATGAATTTCAATGAAATTACAAATTTTATTTTGAGGGCATGATGAGGTACACCAAACCAGCCCAGTGATGATATCCAGCCAATAAAGAGAAAATAAATTCCAAGGAGAATTCTGAGGCCTGGGCTTCATCATGCTTTCTCGTGACAAAAAAATTTTTTTTTTCAAAAAAATGCTTTTCCAAATGCTTTTCAAAAAAAATTTCAAAAAAAAATAAAACTTGATTTACTCTGTTTGTCTTTTTGACCCATATACTTTTTGTTTCAGAGACAGTCTTGTAACATGTGAAGGTGTGGAAATGGTCCAATCTAATTCCGGAGCCTAGGGGCAAGTTCGCTCCAAATTACAGTGGCCCGTATGTGGTAAAGAAGATACATTCTGAATGTGCCTCGATCTTGGCAGAAATGCATGGTCATGAGTGTTTCACTCCAGTTAATTCTGATGTTGTGAAGAAATATTATCCGTGATAGAATTTGCCATGTCATGTTTTGAACTGCAAGCATTTCTATGATGAGTAAATCACTTCAATGAGTTGAATCGTTCAAATTTATTGCAAATCTTGCATTTTTTTTCTCCCTTGATGAATTGTGTGAGATAAATTGAATGTGTCAAATGGGATACTTTGGAATGATGAAAGGCAAACCTTGTTCCATACACTGTTTTATACACTAACCCCCAGTGAGTTGTGTGAAAAATTCCATGCCCACAAGGAAGAGGGCTATCTCGCAAAGAGTACGTCAACCAAGGTGATGAGAGGCATTCGTTCCTCTATCCCAAACACTACAGGTGATCCATTGCTCAACCCCTTTGAGCCCCATACACTTATGGAGATTTTTTAAAATTATCCCTGTCGAGAATCATCCCGCATTGGGACAAATTTGAAATAAATCGTAGGAATCTTCTTGCTCCCACTTGCATCAATCTTCGAATATTGCTTTTGCAGTGTAACTCGTACGGTAATTTGAAGTGCCTTAAGATGATGAAGAGCAGTTCTTTCTTTATCCTATACACTTCTATCCATTGCATAACCCACTTGAGCCTATGAATTTATTTCATATTAAATCCAGTTGGTGATCATCCCCCACACTGGGGCAAGGCAAAAAGAACCATTCCAGTAACATGGCTTAGAATGCTGTAAAGGATGGTTGTGCAAGTTCAAAAAATAAGTGCAAAATAATGGGGCATGAAAAAGCAGTGTGCCTGGTAAAAGTAAGGCCAATGCCAAAAAAAAAAAAAAAATCAAACTCTTGATATAGTGAGTTGTATCCCCAACAAAGTGGTACCACAAAAACATCTCAAATGTTGTTCCAATCAATGGAGTTGTGATAAAAAATCTTCGACAGTGGAAAAAGAAAGTGGTGGAAATGTCAAGATGATCACCAACTTTAACCCCCCTAAACACTTTTTGAGCCTAATGATCCTTTCATTTCTCAACTCATGAATCAAGCCTATGTTACGTCCCTTGCAAAGTCTCTTCTGCTTAGGGCACTTGAATTAACCTAGGGGTTCGCATGTTTTAAGCATCGCTCGAAGAAGTGCGAGCAAGATTATTTCTTTCTCATTTTGCAGGGTTCTTGACTTGTAAACCCCGAGATGATTACAAAATATCACTCATTCTTTCAAAAGCCTCGACTCAAAGAGTCCCTTTTGTTAAGCCATTGACCAGGCCCACATTACGGTCTCTGTTAAAGACCTCTCAGATTGGTAAGGTCGTACCACTTGCGAGATTGCACAAAACCTTGTTTGGCATGACGACAGTGAGATAGAGTGATTGTCAAAATCCTGCATCAAAGATTAGGATGAAACGGCCCTTTTAATGAGGATGAGCGCAAAGCCCTTTCAGACTGAAAGACCTTTCATTTGACACATCCATAACACTCATGTATCTAGATTGGAATATCCTTTTGAAATTCTTCCCAAAGGAAATCAAGTAATGCAAAAATGATAGAAATCATCACGCATGAACCTTACTTGAATTAATGCATGTCTGTGAATGCATATTGCCTCTCCTACAACTGTGTTTTGCAGGAGACATATCCCCAAGGAACAGAGATGTCATCAGGTAAGTCTATCTCTATCCATACTTTAAATACTTGTCATTGTACAGGTATTCCTTTTCAAGCACCGACACTCAATGGAGTTGTCCCCCAAAGATTTTTCCTCCAGATTCAATCTGATTAAGGCGACCAAAGAATGGTTCGGGTCCTGGTCGGATGATTTCTATCGCAAGGCTGGGCGACCGAAGAATGGTTCGGGTCCTAGCCAAGCAAAACCTCAGTCTAGGCGACCGTAGAATGGTACGGGTCCTAAACAACATTCATTGCTCTAATAGGCGACCGTAGAATGGTACGGGTCCTAGAAAAGCAATTACCTCATTTCAGGCGACCGTAGAATGGTACGGGTCCTGGAAAATCATTTTTTCGTTTAGGCGACCGTAGAATGGTACGGGTCCTGGAAAATCTTTTTCGTTTAGGTGACCGTAGAATGGTACAGGTCCTAGACAACCTCAGTTCAGGCGACCGTAGAATGGTACGGGTCATGGAAAACAAATCCCCGTTTAGGCGACCGTAGAATGGTACGGGTCCTAGACAACCTCAATTCGGGCGACCGTAGAATGGTACGGGTCCTGGAAAATCATTTTTTCGTTTAGGCGACCGTAGAATGGTACGGGTCCTAGACACAACCAAACAATGCCATACTAGGCGACCGTAGAATGATAGGGGTTCTGGGAAAGCAGTCACTTTGTGAAGTCATGTTACTATTCTGGGCGACCGTAGAATGGTACGGGTCCTGGACACGTAACACCAATCTATCTTGAGTTATTCTACCATCCCCGAAGGTAAGTAATTCTAGGCAAGTTCATTTATCATTTGCATTAGCATTTCCATGCATCATATAAATTTCATTTCAAAATGGGACTCGTCTTCCAAAAAAAAAAAAAAAAAAAAAAACAACAACAACAACAACAAAAAGAGTCACTCAATACATTTGCATGATTAACATTTAGGTCTCAACTTGTCTTTGAAGGCAACCTCTACGAGCTCACTTTCAAAGAGGGGCAGCTGTTGACACCTATTTTTAGCAAATCTAGGAAAATAAGGAAAATAAAAATTGCATTTTTGGACAAATAAAAAGAAAAAAATGAAAATGGGGGAAATTGATTTGATTGAAGTATGCAAGGAAATTTGAAATTCTGATGATCATTCGGATTTCGTTAAATGTAGAAGCAATTTAAAAATCATAATTTAAAAATCAAGTGAATAAGAGGCAAGAATTTTGCAAAATGGAAGAAATCGTGGGATCGAACTGATTGCGAAATCACGTTCCGATTTGTAGGCTTAATTTAATGCAACATAAGATAGAAAGTCGAAAGTTGCTATAAAAATGGCCATCTGAAAATCACTATAAAGGCAGCCATAATTTTCATGAGCTAGGGGGGAGGTGGAATTCGAAAAAATTCGAGAGAAAAGTTCGTAAAGAATTCGTGCAAGAGAGAGAGAGTAAAAAAAAGAGAGGAGAAGAAGCCTTCGTCCATCTTCAATCAACATAAAAAGGCCATTCTCTCTTTTCTTGTCCTGACAAGCTGTAGAGAAAAGGAAAAAGTCAGCAAAGAAAAGGGAAAATTCGGCAAAAGTGAGAGGACGTGCGACAGGTGAGTGAGAGGAAAGAGAGAGAAAAACAAAAACAAAAAAAGGGAGAGTACTGTTCTTCTTCCTCGGCGCGTCCGCTGTCCGTCTGCTGGCCGAGCCGCGCCGCGCCTCACCACCTCACCGCCGCGCCTCCGAACGCCGGCGTCCCCCTCGCCGGCCCGGTCCCGCCGCGAGCCCCCTCGCCGAGCCCTCGCCGCATCTCCGCTCGCCACCGCGCCTCACCCGCAATCTGCTACCCGTGCTGTACCTCCGCAGCAACCCGGCGCCATCCGCGACGCCCGAGCTCCTCCGCCTCATCGCGCGACTACCGCCGTTCACCCCGCGCCGAACGCCAGCGATCCGACGGTGTGCCGCCATGGCCGCGAACACCCAAGTGCCTCCGCCGCCGCGAACGTCGCCCCCCCACCCTCGCTCGCCTTTTTGCAGCAATCGAGCCGCATGCCTCGCACCCGCGAACACCACCGCGCCTCGCCATCACCACCGAAGACCACCGCGACCCTGCGCCCCAAAGACCGTCGCCGGCGTGTCCGCCCGTTGCTCGAGATCCCACAACCGAGCCTCGCGCCGCAGCCGACGCCGCCGCCCAGCGACCCGCGACCCAGCTCCGTGACCCGCGACCCAGCCCCGACTCCGCCGCTGCCCTGAGTTGGAGCCCGCCGCCGTTCACTTGCAGCCGCTTCCTCCACCGGATTTCTAACGACCACCCGACGCCATTCCCCCCATCGATTCTCTTAGGTAGTTTTTATTTTTATTTTTATTTTTATTTTTACTTTACTTTTCACTTTACTTTTCACTTTATTTATAGTTTAGTTCATTTTACTCTTTTTATTTGTTATGTTATCTTTTTGTGTATTTCATTTGATAGCATTTTTAGTTTAGTTATTTGATTTGTAATATTGGGTGTTAATATCGTAATTTTTGTAAGCGTTATCTGCAAGAATTTTGTCCGGAATTATTATGATTATTAATTTGATCCGAGAGACATTGGATCATTTTTTTAATTATTTGAATTGTTGGGCTTTTTAGTGGAATTTCAATTGTTAAATCACAATGATTATTTAATTTGGTCCGTAAGACTTCGGATCAGATTTGTAATTATTTTGATCTTTTTGTTGTGATAATTAGGATTAGAACAATCGTTAATTTGACCTCGTGAGACAACAGGTTATTGTTTCGATTATTTTAATCATTTATTTTGTTGATAGCTTAGATTTAATATTTATTTAATAATTACTTATCTTTATATAAAACTAAAAAAAAAATCAAAAAATCAAAAAAATCAAAATTCTGCATGAGCATATAGGTTTAGTAAATCAGACATGTAGGTTTAGTAAATTAGACTTTCTTAGGATTACATTTTTAGGGTTGCATTTTTAGAATAAGTTAGGATTGGACCTAATTGAATTTTTAGATAATGCTCGCACATTTTAATTATCTCATTTTTCAAAAAATAGTTTTCTAAGATAAGATAGGGTTTAAGTCAAATTAATCCCTAGAATAAATTAGAAAATTATCCCTTCTTAGATAGATCACTTAGGATCTTTATAAATTCTGAATTTCAATAAAAAAAATACAAAAATACTAGGTGCATGTTAACTATTTCACATAATAGAGGCATTTAATCAGAATTTGCTCATTAGTAAAATTAGGTCATGAGGTGCATGTTAATTAATTTGCATAATAGACCCATTTAATTAGAATTTGCATATTAATAAGATTAAGTCATTTAGTTTAAAAATGCATTTTTATAAAAGAACTCCAATTTTTAAGAAAATCCAAAAAAATAAAATAAAATGATTGCTTGCTTTGTGTGATGCAATTTATTTATTTGAATGTTTTAAATAATGGATGAGCACCCGTGTGGTCACCACATTTGTATGATAGTAATTTAAGTTAAAATAAATCAGCTGCTTGCAAAAATATTTTGAAAAATTAAAAGAAATGGTACCAAAAGGGCATTAGAAAATTCTAGTGTAACCAAGTCCCCGCACTTTAGTCTCGGTTCGTAGGAGTAAAATAAATCTCCCTTTATTTTACTTAGGTGTCTAATCGACCTACCATAAACCGATTAGTGGCGACTTCTAGTTAATAATCTTTTGCATGTTAAATGTTTAAACCTTAAGTCGCGAATTGGTATGGGCTTGGGAGAGCCTGAGCTAAGTTTAAAGACTTAGTAGTCCATTAACCTAGTTTTTGGTGGTGCACCTGAAAAATAGGTCGCGACAAGAACCAAGTCAATTGTCATCATTGACTTCAAATATCCATTGGCAGTACCAATGATTTTTGGTTTAACAAAGACTAGGGCATCTCCATGATAGAACTCATGGATGAAAGGAATTTGAGCAACTTGTAGCTGAGAGTATGAAGCCACAACCTTTGGAGGGGCGAAATAGGGAAGGCGACCTACACCAACTCAAAGTGAGATGTTGATCCCTGTGCTTTTTCCAAAATTGGAGAACTTGTCGAGTGACATGGAAATGGCTAGACCAAAGAAGGAATTGCTTGTGGAATGAGTTGGGATTCAATAGTTGTGTAGCTGACAAGTCAAAAGTGGAAAGACCAAGTGGCGTTGGAAATGGAAGAATCACCAACGTATGTGTGTGGGTGGGTACACGGTTAATTCACACCAGAAAAATTGATACTCTTCATTTTCAAATCCCACTAATGGATATAATATTAAAACAATTTTCGGTGTCAAAACCCAACACTTTGGATTTTCTGAATAAATATCGAAATTCACAAATTTTGGAATAATTGACCAAAATTTCAATTAGCACTCAATTTTCACAAAATAACACCCAATTGCATAAATTGAACATACCATTGTAATTAGCATGAAATTTCGGTCACCGACTATCCCGGTCTAATTTCTAGAAAATAATTAATAATTAAATAAATACCATAATTAATTAAATAATGCAAATTAAATCAATAAATGCATACTTAGGCTAGAAATTGCTAATCTAACCACCTATTGACCTAATTGAATTATCCTAATCATTCTAAGTACAATGCCACACAATAAACTAACTAATTACAAGTTCTGACCACCTAATTCACTAATATAACTATCCTAAATTAATTAAACAAGCTAATATCAACCCTAATATATTCTTAATATAGTCTAAACACCCCTTAAACGTCATTAGCCTACTAATTAGAATTTAGTGCATAAACTCACCGGTTTAGTGCAAAAACTCATTCATCGTGACAGCAGTGCGACGGTGGTCGAAACTTGGGCTTACGGTGGCGCCAGTGGAGCTCTGATTGGGCCGAAAAAGCCCACGAAGTTTGCAAATGGGCTGCTCGGTTCTGGACTTGGGGCTGGCCGAATGTGCGGAGAGCTAGCGAAGGAGGATTGGTGGGTTTGCTGCATGAGGAATGGAGTAAGGCTGTCAGTCGAAGGTTTGGGGGCAGTGAAATGGAGATGAAGACAAACGGCTACAAGGGTTATTTAGTGGAGTGGTGTGTGGACATGGAGGAGAGAAAAATAAAATTGAAGCAAAAGCAACGAGGGGGTCGATCATGGGCTACTTCGATGGAAGGAAGACAAGTGGGCGATGCTAGCAGCAAATGGAACCGCGTGAAGAAAGAGTTGGCGGCTGACTTCGCATGGGATGGTGAGATGAAGCGGTGGTTTCGGTTAGTGGATGCCAGGTTCTTTCAAAAGAAATCAAGGAAAGCATAAGCAGCTTGTCCAAGATAGGAGAAATAAAAGGAAAGTAGGAAACAATAGTGTTGGGGGAGGCTGACGCTCGATGAAGAAAGGAGAACGAATAAGGGAGAGATGGAACCAAAGCCTTGAAAGTCAAACTAAAATATCTAACTCAATTAAAGCTTGGTCCCCTAATACTTTCTAGCAAGATAAATCCCCAAATAATCAACTTTGGACAGCAAAAATGGCCAATTCCCTCACCATCCGAATTTCATTTTTCCGATTTATCTGAAATCTGATTTTTCCAAAAGACGAGACGACATCCTATAAATGAATTGTGACATGCAAGAACATCCGATTCCCGAAACCGAATTCAATTTCGTGGTTAATTTCAATTTGACGCGATTTTAGCGTGATCTAACTTACCAGGTAGCTTTTAGAAATTTTTAGTGCATTTGACCCGTGACCGATTATTTTCGAGCCATATTGTGGATTTTCGACACATTGGCGACTTTCGATTTTTGTGAAAATCTCGAGGTTTCAAATATAGACACATGATACAAAAATGATAGAAAAATCGGTTTACTGTCGTTTGACAGAAATTTTGTAATTATTTGGAATCACCCACACACTAATCATACCTCTATCAAATCAATCGATCTCTAGTTTCTGATCGATTTTGACGGTGCTGTAATGACCCTTGTAGATTAACACGGTCGAACAATCGATTCCGGGTTGAATTCTCAAGTCTATTGTGTTCAGATTCCTTAACGGCTTCACCTAATAGATTAGTTATCTCGTGAGTGGCCAACTCATAGAAAAGAACTATAGGCGCGCGATGAAAAGCCCAACTTATTCGATTGAAAACAGACTCTGAAATTCAGGATGTCACAACTCTTTTCCTCTTATAAAAATTTCGTCTTTGAAATTTAAACTAATACAAACTTTAAACAAAAAAAGTGGGGGTATGGTCATCTCATCGAATCTTCACTTTCCCAAGTTGCTCTTTCTGTGCCGTAGTGTTGCCAGACCACTTTAACCAACGGGATGGTCTTAGTGTGCAGAATTTGTTCTTTATGATACATAATTTGAATCGGTCCTTCCACGTACGACACTATGTCGTCCACATCTAACTTTTCAAAGTTCAGCACATGGGTCGGGTTAGGCTTATACTTTCTCAACATTGGCATGTTAAAGATGTTATGCACTTGTACCAACCTTGGTGGTAATGCAAGACGATACGCTAGAGTTCCGATTCTTTCCAAAATCTCAAAGGGACCTACGTATCTCAGACTCAGTTTTCCCTTCTTGCCGAAGCGTGAAGTACCCCTCATCGGTGACACCTTCAGAAAGACATGATCACTAACTTGGAATTCCAATTGTCTTTGATGCTTATCAGCATAGTTTTTCTAGCGACTATGAGTGGTCTTTAATTTGTCCCTGATAATGGCAACTGCATCCACTAACTGCTGAATCAACTATGGGCCTGTGATTTTTCGTTCTCTGACCTTATCCCAACAAACTAGTGTTCTGCACGCTCTGCCATACAATGCTTTAAACGGTGCCATCGGAATACTCTGTTGTTAGCTATTGTTGTAGGCAAACTCGACAAAGTGAAGCTGTTCCTCCCAGCTTCCCTTGAAATAATTCGCAAGCTCACAACATGTCTTCAAGGGTTTGAATCGTCCTCTTAGATTGGTCATCTGTCTGAGAATGATAGGTCATATTATACTGCAACTTCGTTCCTAAGGTGGTCTGTAAACTTTTCCAAAAAGCAATTGTAAACCTCAGGTCTCATTCTAAGGTAATCGTTATCGGCACTCCAAGTAGACAAACAATCTGACGCATATACAACTCTGCGTGCCTGTCCAAATTAAGGTCATTTCGTACTGCAATGAAGTGAGTTGACTTCATTAATTTGTCGACCACTACCCAAATAGAATCATTATCTCTCCGACTCCTCGATAAGCCCGTCACAAAATCCATTGTGATGTATTCCCATTTCTACTCGGGAATCTCGAAAGGTTGTAGAAGTCCTCCCATCTTACAATGTTATGCCTTTACTTGCTGACACGTCAGATACTTTGGTGACATGCTTGGCGATGTCCGCCTTCATATCGGACTACCAATAGTGTTGACATAAATTTTGATACGTTTTTGTACTATTAGGATGAATGCTATAACTGCTACGATATACTTCTGATAAGATCTCCCTAAGTTAGCATTTCTCTTTTCGGTATCCTCTTGTAGGATCTTCTGAATCTCTGGGTCTGTCGGCTGAAGCGTCTTGATTCTGATCTGCACTTCTGGCTTAATTTTGAAGGTGGCCATAAGATTCAAAAGGTGGCCTACCTCAAACTTGAAAACTAAATCTCGAGCTCTCTCTAGTAAAATACATTCCTTAACCATCATATGTGCAACTGAAGATTTCCGACTCAACACATCTGCGACTTTATTAGCTTTTCTAGGGTGATACAGAATATCACAATCATAGTCCTTCAGGAATTCCATCG
Organism: Eucalyptus cladocalyx; assembly: GCA_017140615.1. Taxonomy (NCBI): domain Eukaryota; kingdom Viridiplantae; phylum Streptophyta; class Magnoliopsida; order Myrtales; family Myrtaceae; genus Eucalyptus; species Eucalyptus cladocalyx. Next base: position 9,751,423 of record CM029524.1, on the reverse strand, counting down.
AGCGACGCTGTCTCATATTCAACTCCTTATGAGAGAATAGATACTTGAAACTTTGATGGTCTTTGAAAATCTGTAATCTTTCTCCACACAAATAATGTCTCCAAATCTTCAAAACAAAAATTATTGCTGCGAGTTCTAAGTCATGCATCAGGTAATTCAGCTCATGAGGTCTCAACTGACGGGACGAATATGCAATAACCCTGCCATGTTAAATTAACACGCAACCAAGTCCTCTAAACGACGTATCACTATAGATCTCGTATTCTCTAGGATCAGATGATATGGTCAGCACAGGTGCGATAGTCAGCTTCTGCTTAAGCTCTTGGAAACTATGCTCACACTTGTCTGTCCACACATATTTCTCTTCTTTCTTCAATAGTCGAGTCAAAGACGAAGCTAAGGCTGAAAATCCTTCCACAAACCGTCGGTAGTATCTTGCTAAATCTAGAAAGCTTCTAATCTCTATCACTATAGTCGGTCTTAGCCAGTTAATCACTGCTTTGATCTTGGACGGGTCCACGGAGATTCCTTCACCTAAAATCACGTGGCCTAGGAATGCCACACGAGTTAACCAAAACTTGCATTTGCTGAAGTTCGCGTATAGCTCATGATTCCTCAGGGTCTAGAGTACCATCCTCAAATGCCTTTCGTGTCCCTAAAAAATTTTCGAGTACACCAAGATATCGTTGATGAACACAATCATGAACTGATCCAAATATTCCTTGAACACTCAGTTCATCAAATCCATGAAAGCAGATGGGGCATTCTTCAAACAAACGGCATTACCATGAACTCATAATGGCCGTATCGAGTACAAAATGCTAACTTCGGTTTGTCCTCCTTTCTGATCCTCTGCTGATGATACCCTGTCCTTAGGTCGATCTTAGAAAATATTGACACTCATTATAACTGGTCAAATAAGTCGTCAATCCTCGTTAGTGGATACTTGTTCTTGATCGTCACCTGATTGAGTTGACGATAGTCAATGTAAAAGCGCAATGAACCATCTTTCTTCTTTACGAATAGAACCGGTGCTCCCTAAGATGATGCACTGAGACGTATGAATCCCTTATCCAACAACTTCTGCATCTACACCTTCAGTTCCTTCAACTTTGAGAATGCCATCCGGTAAGAAGCCTTAGAAATTGGCTCTGCCCTTGGGGCTAACTCAATCACAAACTCTATCTCCCTTTCTGGCAGCAGACCTGGCAATTCTTTCGGAAACACATCTGGAAATTCCTAAACCACCGCTATGTCTTCAATCTTCAGCTCCTCAACTGTCATATCCACAACAGTTGTTAAGTAACCTTGGCAACCCCCGTCTAACAAACGGGTTGCCACAAGCGACGAGATCAAAGTCATCGAGGGTTATCCTCAACTCTCAATAAACTCAAAACTTTCACCCACTAACGGGTTAATCTGAATCGCTTTATGATAACATTTCATCTTAGCTTGTTACTTGGTGAGCCAATCCATGTCAATTATCACATCAAAATCATACATGGCTAGAACTATTAAATCCATATTCCCCTCTTGCTCACCAATCACTAACTTGCAATTAGGACAACCCATTGTAGCTAACATCTTATCCTTTAATGGTATATATATGCTAACCACTGACTCCAATAACTTAGGAATCAATCTTACCAGCTTAACAAATTGCTCAGTTATAAATGAATGAGTTGCACCGGGGTCAAATAAAGCGTAAGCAACATGGTCGTTCAGCGAAATAGTACCTATGATCACAGTAGGCACGTCTTCAGTCTGTCCTCTAGTGATAGCATACGTTCTCCCTTGAGCTGGAGGTCTGATCAGTCCACCTCGTTATGCATTCGGTGGCGAAAATCCTATCCATCGGTGGCGGTGGTAGTAACTGTTGTTGTCCCATCTACTTCCTGTGACAATTCCTGGCTATGTGACCCTACTGGCCACATTCATAACACGTACCCATCCTAAAATGGCACGGGGCTAACCCGTGTCGCTTTCTGCAGAAATGACACACGCCATTATATCTTGGCGCTAACTTTCCTATCCCACCATTCCTATTGGGCGAAATGGGAAGCCTTCCTCCAGGCATAGGTCTATTTCCAAACCTATTCCTATCTTTGTTCGAACCAAACCACGACTCAGATGCAATGGCATGTTCATTCTAATCTCTCTCTATCACCTAGGCCCGTTCATACAAGTCATTGTAATCCTTTAAATTGAATGGCACCAGCGGACTCCTCAATTCTGGTCTGAGCCTATCGTTGAATTTTTTGGCTTGATCTACCGGATCTTCGACCAATCTAGGGGCGTACTACGATAACTCAGCGAACTTCACTTCATATTGGTCCATAGTAATGGTACCTTAGCGAAGGCGTTGAAATTCCACCATCTTCAGTTCTTTGGCATTGTCAGAGAAATACTTGCCATTGAACACTTCAACAAATGATTTCACTCCGGGACCACACCTTCCGGGAACACTATTCCTCTGGTGGCTCTCCACTATTCTGCATCAGTGCACATTCGCAGTGCAAAGGCCTTTTCCAATTCTTGGATCCAGAGGGCTGCAACCTCGAGATCTCCTACGCCAGTGAACCTCGACGGGTTCAACTTCAAAAATTGCTCCACGAGCTTGTGCATCGGTCTTTCTCTCTCAACAACTACATTCCTAGGTGGAACTTCAGTAGGTACGGTAATGGCTACGGCAGCAATAGTAGCATCAGTGGCAACATTAGCGACAGTAGTGGCGGTTGCGGTAGTGGCGACTGTAGCAATGGCTAAAGTAGTGGTGGCGGCAGCTTGATTCTAGGCTTATTGCCCCATCTGTGCTCCCATAAATTCAAGCACTTGCATGATCCCTTCAATCTTGGGATCACTAAGGGTTGCTACCCTAGCACCAATAGGAGGCAATGCTGCTCAACTAGCACTAGCCTGAACTGGCGCTCTACCACGACCTCCTTGGGTATCGACCCTAGTCGGCATCCTACCCCGAGTCATAAGTCTAATGGTTTGCTTTATAGGAATCATCTGCTCTTGATCACTCATACTACAAGATCTTTATAGAAACTTATTTTCCCAATTCCAATACTAGATTAAAATTTGAATGACTCTCACAAAACAATCTACCAATCGGCTATTGTTCATATGCATCAGCATAAAATAAAGTTCATTCCCACTAACTATCTCAAGAACCCATCGCACCTTATCACTCCAACTATGGACCAGCTCTGATACCACTTAAATGAGGATGTCACGCCTTGAACCTCGAGCACGTGCCCATCTCTAAGTAGTCGATAAAATTTGCGACTTCCCAGGATGAGTCGCCGATCCTTTCATTTTATTGCACATGTGAAAGCGAATAACAAATCCCTGACAATAACTATCTTGGGATAGAAAAGCATAACAACAGATTTACAATCAAAACATGTTTTTATATACACACTAAGTCATGTACAAAAGTCTACGACCAAAAGACTTCAAAAGACCGACTCTCAAAAAAAGCTGTCCTATCTGACCTATACTTTAGATCCCCTCAGCTTGGCTCAAGATCCTCCACTCTACGGCTTTGGAAAGAATTGAGCCCACTATGGGGTGAGATATAAATCTCAGCAATTGCACGCTCTAAACCCCGATTAAGAGGGTAATATATCTAGAGTCGTCCTAACCACATAACCATACAACCACAAAGACTTACCTCATCTCAGATCCTTCTTGCAAGTTAGCACAATTCATATCATAGACAACCACGAAAACATGAGCAACAAATAAGCTCATCAACTGGAACGCAACATTCAAATTTCAAATAAGCACAAGGGTCCTGATTATAAGGCTAAATTGTTATGACATATCCGATTCCATGCCACACAATTTTGTCCCATAATCCGGCGCATCTATCTCAATCAATTATGCGTTCCAATTGATTAATACTATCCACACGAGCAGTTTTACCCGACACACATCGGTCCTCTAGCATAGCCAAGCTTCATCTCACTCCTTTGAGCACGGCTACATCCTCCGACACTCATTAGGGACGGCATTCCTTACGGCATTCTCGAAGGAATTTCGGTCCAGAATCTACTATGACCGGCTTCCCTTGACTAGGGCCATCTTATATAGGGGTAATGTCCACCGACACACACTGGGGATATGTTCTTTTAACCAGCACACGATCATTCAACTCCGACCAAGGATATTGTGCTTTGCGTTCACATGCCTCAATTAAGATAATGACCTTGACCTGTTTTCTTCGTATTAGAAATACGCGGTAAAATAGTCGTGTTTGGGTACACAAGTTAATTCACACTAGAAAAATTGATACTATTCATTTTCAAATCTCACTATTGGATTTAATATTTAAAACCATTTTCAATGTCAAAACCTGACATCCGAGATTTTCTGAATAAACATCGAAATTCACAAACTTTGGGATAATTGACCCAAATTCCAATCAGCACTCAATTTGCACAAAATAACAAACAATTGCATAAACTGAACATACCATTGTAATCGCACGAAATTTCGATCATCAGTTATCTTGGTCTAATTTTCGAAAAAAATTAATAATTAAATAAATGCCATAATTAATTAAATAATGCAAATTAAATCAATAAATGCATACTTAGGCTAGAAATTGCTAATCTAACCACCTATTGACCTAATTAATTATCCTAATCATTCTAAGTACAATGCCACACAATAAACTAACTAATTACAAGTTCTAACCACCTAATTCACTAATATAGCTATCCTAAATTAATTAAACAAGCTAATATCAACCCTAATATATTCTTAATATAGTCTAAACACCCCTTAAACGTCATTAGCCTACTAATTAGAATTTAGTGCATAAACTCACTGGTTTAGTGCGAAAACTGGTTCACCGTGACGGTGGCGCGACGGCGGCCGAAACTTCGGCTTACGGCGGCACCAACCAAGCTCGAACTGAGCTGAAAAAAGCTCATGAAGTCTACAAATGGGTTGCTCAGTTCTGGACTTAGGGCTAGGCCAAATGTGCAGAGAGCCAACGAAGGAGGATCGGTTGGGTTCCTGCATGGGAATGGAGCAAGGCTATCGGTTGAAGGTTTGGGGGCAGTGAAATGGAGATGAAGACAAATGGCTACAGGGGTTATTTGGCGAAGTGGTGTGCGGACATGGAGGAGAGAAAAATGAAATTGAAGTTCAAGCAATGAGGGGGTTGATCGTGGGTTGCTTCGGTGGAAGGAAGATATGTGGATGATGTTGGCAACAAATGGAACTGAGTGAAGAAAGAGCTAGTGGCTGACTTCGCATGGGACGGTGAGATGAAGCGGTGGTTTCGATTAGTGGATGCTGGGTTCTTTCGAAAGAAATCAAGGAAAGCAGAAGCAACTCGTCCAAGATAGGAGAAATAAAATGAAAGCATGAAACAGTAGCATCAAGGGAGGCAGACGCTCGAAGAAGGGAGAACGGATAAGAGAGAGAAGGAACCAAAGCCTTGAAAGTCAAACTAAAATATCTAACTCAATTAAAGCTTGGTCCCCTAATACTTTCTAGCAAGATAAATCCCCAAATAATCAACTTTGGACAACAAAAATGGCCAATTCCCTCACCCATTCGAATTTCATTCCTTTTTCCGATTGATCTGAAATCCGATTTTTCCGAAAAATCCCAGACTTGATGAAATTTTTCCAAAAGACGAGACGCCGTCCTATAAATGAATTGTGACATGCTCGAATGTTCGATTCTCGAAACCAAATTCAATTTCGTGGTTAATTTCAGTCTGACGTGATTTTAGCGTGACATAACCTACCGACTAGCTTTTAGGAATTTTTAGAGCATTTGACCCGTGATCGATTATTTTCGAGCCACATTGTGCATCTTTGACACATTGGCGACTTTCAATTGTCGTGAAAATCTCAAGATTTCAAATACGGACACAAGGTACAGAAATGACAGAAAAATCCGTCTAGTGCCGTTCGATAGAAATTTTGCAATTAGGTGAAATCACCCACACACTAATCACATATCTTTGTCAAATCGACTTATCTCTGGTCTTTGATCGATTTTGATAGTGCTGTAATGACCCTTGCGGATTAGCACGGGCAAACAATCGATTCCTTGTCAAATTCTCAAGTCTATTGCGTTCAGATTCCTTAACGACTTCACCTGATAGACTAGTTATCTTGTGAGTGGCCAACTCAGAGAAAAGAACTATAGGTGCGTCGATGAAAAACCCAACTTATTCAATTGAAAACAAACCCTGAAATTCAAGATGTCACATACACCTCTAACATCCACTCTAGGCCAACATCAGGAATCCAAGTTCCGTTAGCCTTGGGCATCACATAATCCAATCCCATCTCATGCATTGCAAGTACATCATACATATGCAATGACATGGCAATCATACACCATAGATTGTACCTCATGCGATGCACGTGACACCGGGACGAGCACTAGGTTACCACAACCAATTATTGACATAAGTATACACTCAAAACAGAGTATACAGAAAAATCCAAATTCTGCCCTCACGTTTTTAGTTCAATTTTCACAAGCAAATGGTATTAGATTAAAACCAAATATACACCGGTGGGTAGCCAAATGAATGTAATTTCTATCATGAGTAGACCACAATTCAAGATTCTATCATCTTCCTATAGAATTTAACAAAATTTGGACCAAAAGTAGACACAACCAGATTTGTGCAATCAAATAAATCGAAGTCTAAACCATAGTAAATGAACTCGAAAAATTATAAAATTTTAATATGTTATAAAAAAAAAACATTTTTCATGAGGACACTAAGTCCACAACATTTTGTATAAAGAAATGTAATTCACAAAATATAGAGAAAATCTGGTTCGCCGGAACAGAGCAACCGTTCTTCAAAATACACTCGTCTCACAGCCCAAAACGCATCAAATTTTTTTAAAATTTGGATATGTTATATGTAAGGATGTCCTATACGACTCTAAGGAAGTAAGTCCAAAATCTAAAAGAAATTTTTTATAAAAATTCAGGAAATCAACCGGGTCACGGTTCCTACTGCAATGGACAAGTCAAACATGGTAAAAGAGAAGTCCATCGTACCAGCCATATCACCTCAGAAAATTTCAAAATTAAAGTATGTCATACTTTAAGATGTCTAGTACAAGTTTCACGGAAAAAGTCTCCTCAATTCCAAATCACATGAAACTTCACAAAATTAAAAAGCCAAAGAGGTCCAGCAATTCCAATTTCTAGAAATCCACACTAAAGCTTTAGATTGATTGTAAATTCAAACCACACAAATTCATAGCCTAAGAATACACTAAAACTAGACATGTTAGACTACATGCAACATATATCTTCAATCATGGATAATAGAAAGCTCCTACAAGCTAAGGACGAGTGCGAAATCCACATCGAGCTACAAAACCAACATGCACGTCCATCTTTCCTTTGAATCCCGACAACAGCATCTCAGCAGGCATCTCTCATCATCACATGCAAAGCTTTAAACACAAACAAACACCAAGAATAGCAACAATCGTCCCTATTTTACAAAATCAAGCCCCAGAAAGATCAAAGGGTTTCCTGCTTCTAGGTCCACAGTGAGCTTGAGAATGTACAGAGTGTGTTGGTAAATCTTGGCGAGAAGAAAGGAACGAGAAGGAGAAGAGAGAGCTCGTGGGTGAGAGGAAAAAGAGAGGGAAAGCGAGCTTGTTTTGGGGGGGGGGTGGAGAGAGAGAGATAGATGAGAGAGGAAGAGAAGAAAAATGAAGAAGAGGAAGAGGGGGTGCTGACTTAGGGGGAGATTTGGCTTGTGGAAGACACTTCTTGCATGAATTCTTATGGCAAGAACTATTTTCTTCATCGTTGCATCTAATTTAGGCTATTTAGGCCTATTTTTGCAATATCAGCCATTTTTGCAATATCAGCCATTTTTGCATGGCTTATTAGATATTAAATAAGCCTAGGTGGCTGACCATGTCATTCCATGCATATTATATATTAAATTAGGTACTATAGTAAGACTTATGTGCATATGATAATCATATAGGGCATAATTTAATTGCCTAGTATCCTAATTTCATCTATTAAATTAAATCATCTATACTTGTAAAATTCGTCTCAACTAATTAATTAGTCAGGCAAAATTCAGGCCATAACATCTTATCAATCTTGGATTTTTTTTTTCATCCCCACAAAACAAATTTAGGTAAGCATTCCACCAGAAAATCTCTTGATCAAAGTTTTTTTGAACTCCCAAGATTTTAATTGACATCATCATAGGCAATCTAATAAGAGCCTTTGGGAACCTCACGCTTCTTTTAAGGTGTTGCCAATGTCTATCACAAACCGATACTTGACATCACCCTTGGCAAGGCGGTCCATTGCCGTGTTCAAATAGTCGATCGGAACGACCTCGATATCAGCAGTTATGTTGTGCTTAGCAGCAAAATCAATCATCTCCTGAGTTTCCTTTACTCCGCCAATGCAACTTCCAGCCACAATCTTCCTCCCTGAAACCACGAGGTTTGAGTAAAATAATTTATGAGTTTGTGTATAGCCAAACAAGACATTTGGCACTTCTATTATGTTATATCGGTTGTATTAGTTGATTCAACATTATTTTTGCCGCAAAGGAGAGCAACAGAGATTCTTACCGGAGAGCAACGGGAAGATGGGTAACTCGAGAGGTTGATTGGGAGCGCCAACAAGGACAAGTTTTCCATTATGCTTGAGCAAACCAATCAAGGGTAATATCGGGTGCACTGCTGAAACTGTATCGATTATACCATCCATTGTTCCCATCGCAGCCTATTGATAGAAAAAAGGTCCCACACTAACTCAAATCACATAATATACCACAAAGAGAGAGCCGGACTTTTTTTTTTAATTGGTTATTTCACGAACTTAGAATACGCTCACTTAAACAGAGTTCCTCATCGTCACCAAAAAAAAAAAAAAAAAGAGAGAACGAGCAAGAGCAATACTTCGCTCCAGAAATCACCTGAACTTGATCGGTGTCGCTGCAAACAAGGAACGCATCAGCGCCAAGACGCTGGAGCGCTTCCTCCCTCTTGCCGGGGGACGAGCTGATCACGGTCACCTTAACCCCCATCGCCTTTGCGAATTTCACAGCTACATGGCCCAATCCACCGAGACCCACCACGCCCAAGTGGTCCCCTGGCCGGTCGAGCCCAAAGAACTTTATTGGGCTGTAAACAGTGATGCCGGCACAAAGCAAAGGGGCGCCTGCATCGAGAGGCATGTTTTGCGGGAATTTGATGGCGAAGTGCTCATCCACCACCATCATGTTGGAGTATCCTCCGTAGGTCATCCTCCCATCGAAGTATATGGCACCATAGGTCCATATCGCTTTGGGGCAGTAATTCTCGAGATGGTCGTGGCAGCAATCGCAGAAGGCGCACGATCCGACCAAGCAACCAACTCCCACTTTGTCTCCCACCTTGAACTTCCCCACCTGGCTTCCGACCTCCACGACTTCGCCCACAATCTCGTGCCTGCATATGAAACAGGTTAAGATACATATAAAGTACAAACAAATCAAAAGCTTAAAATTGTTACGCATTATGTCTAATTAAAGCTCGTTGCATGTCTAAGGGCATCAACTTGATTAACAGTTGAAGACGAACTACAGAAGCTGGACTCAATAAGTGATCTCGCTGTTGAATAGGGTAATGAAGAAACACCATCAACTCCATCTCAGCAAGAGGAACTAGTTCTTCCCTCGTGGTTTTGCTTATTCTAATCGTAACTTGAAATAAGTCGATCAATCAAACAAAAATCTAAATGAAAGGCGATAGGGGGTTTTCATTCGATAGTTGGCCCCTAACACTTGTTCCATAAGCATCGCTGGGTGGACTAATGTGACCGGATGGTGCCATTGTTGGAGCTCGATTGGGCAGTCGCAAAAGTGTCCAGATTTTTTTGCCATAGCTCATTATGATTGAGTCTTTCTAATTTCGCGTAAACCTTGAAATCACCAGGAAAAGAAAAAAGGGGCAATGGAGAAGGGTGATTAGGAAAGAGCAAAGATGATTACCCAGGAACAAGAGGATAGGCGGAAAATCCCCAGTCATTCCTCACGCTGTGGAGGTCGCTGTGGCAGATCCCGCAGAACAACACTCTGAACTTCACGTCTTTGTCTCCAGTCGCCCTATGTTCGAATCGAAACGATACGCACAAAGCAAATCGATGATCACCACCCTGTGTTTAAATTATGCTATCTATAGAATAAAATAGAGTATGGAGATTCCACCGTATGAGAATGAAAAGGAAATAACCTGCGGGAGAACTTGAAGGGAGAGAGAAGGCCAGAGGCGTCTCTCGCAGCCCAGCCAAGAGCCTCCTCTGGGTGTTCTTGCCCCGGCGACTTCACCATCTTTCCTTTGATGCAATGCGAGAGTTTGTCTTTTCCCTATTTTCCCGGAAAAGGTGCTTGGAGAAGGGAAATGCGGTGGTGGTGGCGGGGGGAAATTAGTGCGCCTTTTGAGGGACTATATAGAAGAAATTCAGGAGACTCGGGAAATACTTAGCCCCTTGACTCTCTCCCCCGGTTTTGGCCTATTGTTCGGCATATTCGATGAAGAAAAAATTATTAACATAAGCAAGACAGATGCCCAGAAAAATTATAGTCTTATCTTGTAAATATACGTGAATAGAAATTTTATAGGATGTCTCCGAAGAGATGAGACACTATATTAAAAGATGAATGACATATCTCGCAAGATAGAACATCTTCTACAATGTGCGCTAATCCCATTAATAGAGTCATTCTTCCATAATTTGTGCAATTCCATTGATTGAGTAAATCTTCTGCAATCTGTGATAGTATTATAGATTCTTATGTTTTGTAAAATCTTTTTCAATTGTGATTGTCCCGCTCGTGTAAATACTATAAATATAATACAAAACTCCACACTAACAAGTGTCCGATCAAATTCAAATTTGTAATCTTTCATGGTATCAAATTATAATTTTCTAGGCATCTATCTCGCTTATTTTGATAATTTTTTCTCTCCATTAAGCACCGCATGTGTTATTTTTTCACTCAAACTTGACACCAAGTGAACTCACCTATTTTTCCGTTGCAAACAAAGACCCTAACTGGCAACAAGTTATGGCTAGTGAATTTAATGCTCTCATTCAAAATGACACTTGGGAACTGGTTCCTCGTCATCCTTCTATGAATGTGGTCAACTGCAAGTGGATTTATTGACTAAAAACCAAGGCCGATGGCTCCATTGATAGATACAAAGCACAACTCGTTAATAAGGGCTTTACTCAACAGGTTGGCTTAGACTATGATGAAACTTTCAGTCTAGTTGTCAAACCGACAGCAATTTGAGTTGGCTCTTCTTTGCTATTACAAATAACTATCTCTACACCAATTGGACACCAATAATGCATTTCTTAATGGAATCATTAAAGGAGAAGTCCACATGAAGCAACCCTAAGGATTTGTTAATTCACATTATATTGGCCATGTATGTCATCTTTGGAAAGCTCTATATGGGCTAAAACAAGCTCGAAGAGCTTGGTCTTCTCAACTAAGTTCATTTCTATAATCTATCAGGTCTGTGGCCTTCAGCGCTAATTCTTCATTATTCATTTAGCGTAAATCTAACTACATTCTACTTCTTCTAATTTATGTTGATGATATTATCATTATTGGGAGTTCTACCTCCTCCATTATCGAATTAATCACTCAACTTGGCACTTTGTTGGCAATTGTTGATTTGGGATAGCTATTCTACTTTCTTGGCATTGAAGCCCATAGATCCTCTACTAGGCTATCTCTCACTCAATCCAAGTTTGCCACTACTCTTCTCATTCGCACAGGCATGATCGCACAGGCATGATCAATGCAAAACCTTGCTCATCGCCTATGGCTCCCTTGGCTTCTAAGTCGTCAAAGCAAAGTAATGAACCACTGATCAATGCCTCCACATACTAGAGTATGGTTGGGGCACTGCAATACCTCACTCTTACTGGGCCAAATCTATCATTTGCTGTCAATAAAGTGTGCCAATTTATGCATTGTCCAACAATAGATCATTGGTTAGCCATCAAACGGATTTTGCGCTATCTCAAAGCTACTATTTCTCATGGAATTACCTTGAAGCCTATGCGCCAACCAACCTTCATTGCATTTGCAGATGATGACTAGGTCGGTTGCCTTTATGATCGAAAGCCTACTAGTGGCTATTGCATTTATTTTGGTCCTAACTTGGTTTCTTGGAGTTCTAAAAGGCAACCTACCATTGCTTGGTCCAACATTGAATCGGAACACAAAGGGGTGGCTAATGCAGCCTCTGAATTATTATGGCTTTTACAACTCCGAAATCTTCGATACATTCTCCACCAGTCACCACTTGTTCTTTGGATTCCTATCTAATGATCCAGGATGTAAGCTTGGACATGAAGAAAAAAAAAGGCCTTTCTTTTTACTTGCTTAATTTTTCCATGTTCTTACTTAGGATCTTATCTATTGTACATCCTTATTTATTATATGAAATAAAAAAAATCAAAAACAAAGGAAAGGTTTTGAAATAAATAAATAAATAAAATAACAAGTCATCAACGAAACAGAAAGAGAAGGATTTGAACCCTCGGTACGAAAAACTCGTACAACGGATTAGCAATCCGACGCTTTAGTCTACTCAGTCATCTCTCCCAATTGAAAAAAGGATAATTACTATCTTACAGTACACAAAAAGTAAGGCTTGAAAAAAAGCCTTTCTTTTCTTTATCTCTCTTTATTTGTTTTTTTACTCTATTAATATATACAACTTTAATATATACTACTTTTATAAGCAATCCCATTTAGATAAAGAAAAGGTTCCAAAGAGATATTTCGAATAAATAAAAAATAAAAAAGCAAGAATACCTCTTCTTTCAAAAGAGCTTTTTTTCTTTTCACGGCCTGGCCTGGTCAATACCTAGCCCGGCCATTTTTTTTCCATTCCAAATCATAGATAAAATGATTTGTTTGAAAACAAAAATGCTTATTATTGAATATTAAAACAACAATCAGAAGAAGGGATCTTTCCATTCCTATGATATGGAATTTCATTCTATAGAATCAAAGTGTCATTTTTTATTATTATATTATTATTCTTTCTTTTTTTTTCCTTTTCTGGAAAAAAAGAAAAAAAAAAAAGGAATTGTGGATTGTTGTGCAATGCATTCTTATGTCATAACCTAAATAGTTTTATCGAGCCCTATCTATTCTGTCAAAAATCCTCCAGCAAGTTCTTTCTTTATTTTAATTTTGAATTAGGAGTCATGTAGAGGCAATCTATCTAGCCGCAAATCCCATCTTTCATGCACAAACCAAGTACATGGAAATTGACTATCATTTTGTTTGTGATTTAATTAATCGAAAGTAGTTGGAAGTTTAACGTGCAAACGGCTGATGTCATGACAAAGCCTTTATCCATTTCTGATTTCTGATTTTACGTGACAAGCACACAGTGACTCCATCACCATTTCGCTTGAGAGGGTGTAATAGAGCAAATCTCCCAAGACAAAGCATCACAATTTGCGACAATCCAATTGATAGAATCAATCTTCCATAATTTGCGAGCAAATCTTCCACGATTTGTGAGCAAATCTCCTAAGATAAAGTATCTTCTAGAATCTACACCAATCTTGTTGATAGAGTCAATCTTCCACGATTTGTGCAATTCCATTGATAGAGTAAATCTTCTGCAATTTATGATAATATTGTAGATTCTTATCTTTGTTTTCAATTGTGATTTACCTGCTCATGTACATACTATAAATATAACACAAATCTCCACACTGATGAGTAAGTTATCAAGCTCAAATTCATAATCTTTCAACATGATTGATTAAAATCATGAAAATCGGTTGCATGTTTTGCGGTTTCATCTGCCAATTCCACTTAAGGGCGTGACCAATTTGGAAAAAAAAAAAAAAAAAAAAAGTCAAGCTCGAGCTCAACTTGGCTCACAAACTCGCCGCTCAAAACTTGACTTAAGGTTGAGCGAGTACTGAAAGCTTGTTTAAGTTTGACTTCAATGATAAACCAAGATATTCGAGCAGGACTTTACTCGATCGCTTATGATGAAGTGATATATATAACTCGACCTCCAGCTCGAACATAATAAGATTGAATATTTTCCATTCACCCCTTTCATATACTAGTTTCAGGGCCACCCTCTTTGCGTTTTAGTTTTCATTTTTCATTTTTTTTTATTATAAAAGCTCAGTTATTTCATTTTAAAAATTCAGTGTATTGTAAACATATATTAACATATATTTTGGCCATGATATATCTAGAACATGCTTTTCCTCCTTTTTAAAAAGGTATATAGGTTGAATATCATAAGAGGAACAGCTTGAAGTTCTACTGCAATACCATCCTCAAATTGTTTTGCACCTGATCAATTAATTCATAATTAAACTCAGGATCATCTTCTTTAACAGGTCCATAGAAAAAGACCCTCCTGAAGTCAGTTGTCTGCTCTAAATCGATTCTGCTCTCCATTCCTCACCCTCCACCGAACAAAGGGACAAAAGGTATCTCTACTCCTAGTAGACAGTCCCATTTGCACGATTCTCTGATGCCTTTTTTGCTACGTGCCAAAAGTCTGGATTGTTAGAAATGCGAATCCTTGAAGAGAAATAATAAAGGAAAAGACACGCGAACTTCACGATGTTGCACTAGGCAATCATTTTACTATCAGTATTAGTATTAGAGTTACCATGGTTATAACCACAAAAAATATTGCCTCAACACATAACAAGAGTCTAAATTATGTATAGTTATGATACAAATTACATGTATGCATTAACAGTACAAGCTTTGAGCTATAATATTACTTTTCTCTATCAAACTACACAACTCCACTAATCTCCCACTTGGACGCTGATCTTCAAAACAACATTATTCTTTAATAGTCTTCACTCATCTTTATAACCCAAATTCTCTTGGTGCGGCATCCCCTCTTCACTAACCATGAAGGCCAACTAAGGCAATGCACAGTGTCAGTTTCTCACTGGTGAAATTTCGAAAAAGTTTTCCTGTGATCCTTAGAACGAAATAGGTTCGTCCCCTCACCACGAACATTTGCAGCGATGCCCATCTTGGGCTGAAAATTCTTGAACATCCTTTAATCATTATCTTTTCCTTTAGGCTAATTAAAAGCACTGAACCGTTGATTGCTTGGAAAATTAGCAAAAGTCCTTGTCGCCAAACCTACAGGCGCAATGCCCATCCTTTCCATAGCTTGCAATAACAGGGTTTCGTTCTTGTACCCTCTCTCTTGCAAAAACTCATCGATGAACGTCATTGTAGTTCCACCTTCCTTTAACTTAGAATAGAGTTTGAAGAGAAATTCGGGTTTCAGTGTTCTTACAGGTTTAACATCTTCAATAATCTCTTCTTCAGCATGTTGCTGCGGAGGAACTTGAGTCCCTTGCTGTGAAGATTGATGCGGTTGAAAATGTTGTTGTTGATGTTGCTGTTGCTGAGGAGAATCTTCCTCCTCGGTTAAGTCGAAGTGGGTAGGATCCTCAGGCATGTGCTGTGGTCCCTTGTTCGCAATTCTAGAAGACTTCCTCTGGAAAAGACATTGTCACTGTCTTGGAGGATTTCTTGAACTCGCTCATTGAAAAAGGTGAAAACTTTTTTGATCAAACTTGAGAGAAAATGAGAGAAAGTAGGATCTCTGTATTCTAGGGTTTGAGTAAGCGTAAACGAAGAAGAAGAATTTCGACGGTATATAAAGCAGGTGAAACGGGGTGTACGAATCATCACAAAGGAAAAAGTAAAAACTGCCTTTTTCGAAAATGAAAAATTGCCATTAATTCAAAACTCGAAAAATAATATATCTAAAAATAAAATAAGCAAGTAGCAATTAAAAAATAAACATACCTTTTTCAAAATTTCATCCTAAAAAAAAATTACTTGCATTAAAAAGGAAATTAACTTATAGTCGTAACTTTTTGGATATTCGAGTTTGTTCATCTTCGACTTTAACCGATAAAAGATATAATGTTCAATATGGTGCGAATAGACTCAAATAGACTTTTCTCCAAAGTGGCTTTGTAAATATGTCTGCTAACTGATTCTTCAAGTCAATGAACTAAATCATAACTTCTCCATTTTGAACATGATCTTTAATAAAATCATGTCGAATTTCAATATGCTTTGCCCTTGAATGAAGAATTGGATTCTTCGTGAGATTGATGGCGGCAAAAGTATACCTCATGTGCCATAACTTGGTACAAAGGGACACTTAAGTGTCATATCTTACTTAAAGGTACACTTAAGTGCCACATTCGAAGAAAAATGGATCACTTAAGTGCCACTCCGGCCAAAGTCTGGCCAAAACGCTGACGTGGCATTTTTCCGGCGAAGCGAGTGCAAAACGACGCCGTTTTGCACACTGACGTGGCCAAATAATGTAAAAAGGGCGTTGTTTTGGGCTAATGTGGTAAAATAATAATATAAAAATTAATTAAATTAAATTTAAAATTAAATTTAGTTAAAATATTAAAAAATAATAATTTTAAAATTAAAAAAAAATTGAAAAATTAAAAAAATTAAAAAAAAGGGGGGGGTCGGTGAGGGCCGTCGCCTTTGCCTTGTCGCTGAAAGGGCCGGTGACGGTGGGGGAGGGGGCCGGGGTCGCCGGGCCCGGCCGGGGGTCGGCGACCCGGCCGACCGCCGGCGAGGGCTCGTGAGCCTCGCCCCGGATCGGGGTGAGGGTTGCAGCCCTCGCCCGGATCCGGCAAGGGTTGACGGCCCTCGCCCGGATCCGTGGCGAGTGGCGAGGGTTGCGGCCCTCACCTAGATCCGGCGAGGGTCGGTGGCCCTAGCCCGGCTAGGCCAGGGGCCGCCGCCCGCCGGGGGTCACCCCGATGGGAGGCGGCCCTTGGCCGGTCGGACAAGGGCCGCCAACCCTTGCCGGATCGGGCGAGGGCCGCAACCTCGCCCGTCGGGGGCGTGGGCTCGCGAGCCCTCCGCGATTGGTTGGGGTCGCCGGCCCCGGCCGGGCCTCGGTGACCCCAACCGACCCTCCCTCCTTCTTTGCTGGCCCTTCCCGACGACGGCGGGGAGGCGGCGGCGACCACCGAGGTCTCGAGCACTCGGCCATTGCCCCTTTTTTTTCCTTTTTTTTTTTTTTTTTTTTTTAATTTTTTTTTAATTTTTAATTTTTAATTTTTTAATTTTTTAATTTTTTTTAATGTTTTAATTAAATTTAATTTTAAAATTATTATTTTAATTAATTTTTATATTATTTTTATCACGTCAGCCCAAAACAATGCCGTTTTTGCATTATTTGGCCACGTTAGCGTGCAAAACGGCGTCATTTTGAGCTCACTACACCGAAAAAATACCACGTATGCATTTTCGCTGGATTGGCACTCAGTGATCCATTTTGCTTCGATTTTGCACTTAAGTATACATTTTGTAAGTTATGGCACTTAAGTGTCCCTTTCTGCCAAGTTATGGCACTCCAGGAGTTCGCGTCTCGATTGATGGCACTGGTGTTATCGCATTTGATCTCGGTACAAGATTTTTCAATTCCAAAGTCTCTTATTTGTTGTCTTATCCACAAAATTTAAGAACAACAACTTCCAAGAGCCACATACTCTACTTCTGCTGTTGAAAGAGCTACGATACTCTGCTTTCTTGAAAACCTGGAAACTAGCTTGTTGCCCAGTAGTTGACAAGTACCAGAAGTACTTTTTCTATCAACTTTACATTTTGCTAGATATGCGTCTGAATATCCAAGGAGAGTAAAGTCTCCTTCTTTGGAATACCATAATCCTAGTTTTGGAGTAGTTGAAACGTATTTGATGAGGCGTTTTGCAGCACATAGATGAGTGTCTTTGGGATCTGATTGGAATCTAGCACAAATACAAACACTAAACAAAGTGCAAGGCCTTGATGCAGTAAGGTAAAGAAGTGAATCAATAATGCTCCTGTAAAGCTTCTGGTCTACATTCTTCCCTCCTTTATCTTTATCCAGCTTCAAAGAACTTGACATTGGTGTCTCTATCTTTTTGCAATTCTCCAATCCAAACTTCTTGATGAGATCTTTTGCATATTTCTCTTGGTGAATAAAAATACATCTCTTTGGTTGTTTAACTTGCGATCTCAGAAAGAAATTTAACTCACCCATCATACTCATATGGAATTCATCCTATATACATCTAGAGAACTTCTTGCATAGATTTTCATTATGTGATCCAAAAATGATATCATCAACATAAATTTGAACAAGTAAAAAATCTTTACCTTCTCTTTTAATGAACAAGGTAGTATCTACTTTACCTATAACAAAACCATTTAAATTAGGAAATTACTTAACCTTTTATACCATACTCGAGGTGCTTGCTTCAGTCCATATAGAGCCTTTTTTAATTTGTAGACTCAGTCTGATTTTCTTGGATATTCAAATCATGGTGGTTGTTCCACATAGATTTCTTCTTGGATAAATTCATTTAGGAATGCACTCTTCACATCTATTTGGAATAACCTGAAATTTTTATAGGAAGCCAAAGCAAGTAATAATCTTATTGCTTCTAATCTCGCAACTGGTGCATAGGTCTTGTCATAGTCTATCACTTCTTCTTACGTATATCCTTTGGCCACAAGTCTTGCTTTGTTCCTGACCACTTTTCCTTTTTCGTCCACCTTGTTCCTGAAAACCCATTTAGTTCCAATAATAGACTTACCTTTTGATTTAGGAATTAGTTCCCAAACATCATTGATGCTGAACTGTCTGAGCTCTTCTTGCATAGCTTCAATCCAGCTTTCATTAGCTACGACTTCTTCCACACTTTTGGGTTCAATCTTAGAAACAAGTGCTAAAGCACTAGACTCTTCTTGCCTTTTAGATCTGGTACGAATTCCTTCATCAATGTTGTCAATGATGAGCTCTGTGGAATGACTTGACTTATGCTTCCAGTTGCTGGTTTGTTTGAAAGTCTACTGATCCTCTGTTTCAATTGAGTCTTCTGGTTCATCTTGTGGTTTATCTCTAGAAGTTTGAACCACTTCGGGGGAATTAGACTTTATAAAGTCTAGAGCATGTTCAGATTCTTCAAGTTGATTTTGATCTAGTTGATTTTGTATAGAGTCTTGAAACTTGACGTTCATGGATTCTTCCACAGACTGAGTCTTCTTGTCGAATATTCTGTAGGCTTTGCTTGAGATTGATTATCCAAGGAAAATTCCTTCGTCGACTTTTTTCAAACTTACCGGTTCGATCATTTGTATTTTTCAAAACAAAACACTTACAACTAAACACATGAAAATAAGAAATATTTGGTTTTTTTCCCTTTGAACACTTCATAAGGAGTTTTCTCTAAAATAGGTCTAAAAAATACTCTATTAATGATGTAGCATATTGTAGAGACTGCTTTAGCTCAAAACCGAGAGGAAGTATTACTCTCAATTAAGAGTGTTCATGCCATCTCCTGCAAGGATCTATTCTTTCTTTCCATAAGCCCATTTTGTTCTTGAGTGTATGGAGAAGAGAAAACATATTGAAAACCAGATTCATCATAGAATTTTGCAAAGTCTTGATTTTCAAACTCACCCCCATGATCTGTCCGTATGCTTTAAATAACATATCCTTTTTCATTCTAAAATTTCTTTGCAAACTTTGATAAGTGAGAGAAAGTTTCAAACTTACTTGCCAGGAAGTAAATCCAAGTAAAACGAGAGTAATCATCCACGATTACTAGGTAGTATCTCTTTCCACCAATACTTTGAGTTATGGTTGGTCCAAAAAGGTCCATATGCAGAAGCTGCAAAACTCGATTAGTAGAAACTTGATTTATAGGTTTAAAAGAACTTTTGACATGTTTTCCCAAAACACATGGCGTGCATAATTCAAACTTTTGATAAGTCAGGTTGGGGAGTCCATGAACAAGCTTCTTAGAGGAGATCTTGGCAATCTGCTTCATGTTCACATGGCCAAGCTTTCGATGCCAAAGGTTTGCTTCATCTTGAATGGATATTAAACACTGAGAACTTTCTGGTTTTATATCTAGAAGATAGATATTCACATGTCTTCATCCAGTGAAAGATTGAGAGAAATCTTTACTAGTTCCCGAACAAATGCCTTCTTGGAATTTAATTTTGAATCCAGTATCGCACAATTGACTTATGCTGAGTAGATTGTAATTCAATCCTTTCACCAAGGAGACATTGTTGATTGTGAAACTCCCAATTTTCACAATTTTACATCCAACAATTCTTCCTTTACTGTTTCCACCAAAATAAACTTTTCCACCATTTATATGAACAAGCTTTATAAAACAATTTGAATCTCCTGTCATGTGTCTCGAACAGCCACTATCTAAATACCATTTGATCTTCTTTTTTATAGTGACCTACAATTATAAAAAGAACTCAAGCTTTCTTTGGTACCCACATTTTCTTGGGTCTAGGGGAGTTAGTATTAAATACTGTATTTGCCCAATCCCTCTTAACAGGTCTCCAAACCTTGGGACATTCCTTCTCAAAATATTTTGAGCTGTTACAGTTTGAACATTTGAGAGCATTTCAGCCAACAAGTTTTGCAAAAACTCTTTGAAAATGATTTCTATAAAATGTTTTTGAAGGTCTTTATTTGATTCTTTCCTTTACTTTTGCAAAATCAATTAGAAGAACGGTCTTTGGAGTCATACCCAAACCAGATTTGTTGAAATAAGGTCTTTGTATAGAAAGAATATTTTTCAATTTCTCAGATCCTTTTGAAAACATTTTGTGATATTTGAAATATCCTCTTTCAAAAAGGCATTTTCCTTCGAAAGAGAATCTATGTTTTCTTTCATATCAACGAAACCTTTATCCAAATTTTCAATTTTTTCTTTTAAAAATGTTTCATGTTGCTTCAGTTTAGAATTCTCCATTTTCAGCTCGGAAATCCTTTTAAGAGATGTTTTGAAACTAAGACAGAGTTCATCTATACTTCGAGACTTTAACAGGAATTTTTAAATTGCTAACCTCGATTTCTTTGTCTGAGTCTGAGTTTGAATCCGGTTCAGAATTTGAGTCTGATTCTGAATTTTCCATTAGACATATATTCGCGTATTCTCCATCACTTTCCTCGCATTCAATGTCACTCCATGTCTCTGCTTTGAGAGCATTTTTTTATTTATCTGTTTTTCCTTTCTTTTTCTTTAGTAGAGGGCAGTTGGGTCTGATGTGCCCATTTTTCTTACATTCAAAGCAAATCACGTCTCTATTGACTTCCTCATCCTCATTTAATTTGTTCTGGAATTTTTGAGTGCCTTGCTTCTTCTAGTTGAATCTTCTTCCTTTCCTGTTTAGCTTCTTGAACTTCCTTATCATGAGTGCTAGCTCGTCATCATCCATGTCACCTTTTGAATCTGTATCATCATAATCATCGTTATATTTTAAAGAAATTGACTTCTTATGTTTAGAATCTTCTTCCTCATTGATTTGCTCTACTTCATATGATTGAAGTGTGCCAACTAATTCATCTATAGAGAGAGAAATGATCCTCTGAGTTTCTCTTATTGAAATCTTCACGTGATTCCAGTCTTTGGAGAGACCACGTAACGGTTTATTGACTTTCATTGGTCCTGATATTGGTTGTCCTGGATATGCTAATCCATTTACAATTTCAGTGAAACGACTAAACATATCAGTGATGGATTCTCCAGGCTTCATCTTGAAGGCTTCATACTGTCCGAGTAGAATATTGATTTTCGTTTCCTTTACTCGTCAGTTCCTTCATAGGTTACGTGCACTATGTCCTAAACTTCTTTGGCTATTTTACAAGAAGAAATTCGATTATATTCAGTAGGAGATAAAGCACAGTATAAAGAGTAGATAGCTTTAGCATCAAGAGCTTGTCTCTTTGTTAATTCTTCTTGTGTCATTTCGCTAGCGTCTGCAACTTTTTTTCCTCTTTCTGAGGTTGATGTGGCTTTGGGATTGATCCCTTTTTCTACCACATCCCATTACAATGGATATTTTGATCTTAGGAATGCCTTCATATTGTTTTTCATACATTGTATTCATTCCCATCAAAATAAGGAAGTCCGGTGTTGCTTTGGCCTTCAACCAAACCTAGAGCCAAAATACTAGCCATAGATATTTAACTCAAAAGTAAACACACTTCACTAAAATGAGCACACAAGCTCTGATACCAATTGAAAGAGCTAGTACGAACACCTAAAGGGGGGTGAATAGGTGTAAATAAATTTTTTGCAATAGTTAAAAAAGATAAGTTGCCTTTAGAATATCACTAACTAAGAATGTATTCAGCTTTGAACAAGCAAATTAAGATACGAATAAAAGTAAAGAATTAAGGAGTTCATGGAAAGAGAATTAGAACACACGGTTTATAGTGGTTCGGCTTAGATCAAGCCTATGTCCACTCTCCCACGTTAATAGCCCACTGGTTGGATTCCACTATGAATCAAAAGAGATTTTACAGTCTCACGATCTTGACTTCGCGGTATAGAAAGTCTATCACGCTCTTCCGAAGTCTCACAAGTGTTTGATCTCTCTTTTGAGTACAAATTGAGCTCGACAATTGAAATAGTAAAGAACTAGGAAGCTTCAGACTTCGAAATTTTTCTTTCATGCACTTCTTAGAACAACTGAAGAGTCTGCCTTAAATACTTCTCTATAACTTCACGACCGTTGGTACTTTCCAAAAAGGTTCTTCCAATCTACACGTTAGACAGAATCAATCAAAGGGATCTTGACTTTTTTAGGAATGTGATGAGAGTCCATCAATCATGCTCGCTCATACAATTAGAATCTTGGTTTCCATAAGTAGAACCTTCCAAGTTTGTTCGCCTTTCAAAAGATCTTCATATCATAGTTGATTCCAATAAGAATAATCAATCAAGTGGGTGCTATATCCAGCCATAAGGTCATCCAAAAACCATACGAATCATAACCATGAAGATAATCCCGCATCTGGAGAAGTCTTCATTCTCTAGTTTGGAAACTGTCAGTGGGGCAGACTTTGAGATTAAAGTCTGGCGGTCTTCAGACTTTGATGGTAGAGTCTAGAGTTCTTCAGACTATAACACTTGAGTATGCAAGTCTTAAGACTAAAATTTTGGAAATGTTTTGTCAACTTCAAAACAATAAAGGAGTTTTCTCCAACACTAACCAGCAACATTCTCATAATATGTTCGCAATTCGGAAAAACGAACATTGATCAACATATAGTGAAGCATGAGAAGTAAACATGCATGGATCAATTCATTTTTGTTCAAGTGGCCCCCAGTCTAAGTTCTGGAATACTCAGTTATCAGATTCATATCACATACATACTGGATACGCATCTAACCCGAGAATTTCAATAACAATTCCTAAAATGAATAGCTATTAAATCCTGAAATGAAAGGAAACAAAATACATTTAAAGCCTATGTAATGAAAATAATGTATCGATCAAGCAAAGGAAAGCTCTTAGTCAGAATCTGAATCAAAACACACTCTGATCTAGTTCAAGAATTTTATTCAATTGATGGTCAACATTCTGGCCAACAAATCTAGATGATGAAATAAGAGAGAGGTAAAATCCAGACTAATCACAAAGGCTTGAAAGCAACCAGATTTTAGGCTGGTGGAACCAGCACTCAGTCCCTACCTTCAGCAGAAACAGAGCATGTGAATATACCTTGACGAAGAGTAATAGCTAACTGTGATTGGTGATAAAATCAGAGGAGTGAAGCTTCAGGAGTTGTAGCACGGAAGACTGGTACTAGCTAAAGGGGGGAGAAGGAGAATCCAACACTTCGATCACCTTGGCCTGAAAAGAGGGACAAATAGAACACTTCCCGTGGCTAAGAAGCTTGGAGTGTTAAGGGAAGTGGCTTGCAACGACAATCAGTGACAGAGAGAGGAGTAAGGATTCATAGAGGAAATCGAGAGTGAATCACAACTTAACGTGAGAATTCCTTCCCTATATACTCTGCTCTATTCTCTGACGTTCAAATGCGAAGAATCTACGGTGGTTGGCGATCGGAGACAAGCAGCCGCTGCCAGTGGAGTGGAGGTTGCTGAGCATGAATTGGGAATCGCGACATAGAACTAGGAGCTCCCGGTGAGGTCATCCCGATGCACACGCACCCAGGTGGTTCGGATGTCCTCGTCATCCTTCTAGAGTCTATCCGTGCCGGGTTCATCTCGTCGTCGGCGAACACCATCTACTTGAAGAACCTCAACAGAGGGGAGAGCATGATTTTCCCTCGGGGCCTATTGCACTTCCAATTGAATATTGGTAAGGGTCTAGCCCTTGCCCTAGTCAGCTTCAGCAATCCGAGCCCTGGGCTTCAAATCTTAGACCTCCGTTGGAGGCCACTACTGTCCTTGATGATGCTCAAGTAAGGCTACCTTTGATCGTCTAGGTTTCTAATCAGGATATGACTAGATAAGATATGATATAAAATTTAGAGATTTTATTATATCATATCTATTGTATGGTAATTGCAGTCGGATATATTCATATCATATCAAGTACATTATTTGGTATAAATGGCATATTAGTATAAATAAACCAAAAATTTTACAAACAGAAATAGTAAAAGTCTCCGCGACACTTTTATCTACGTTACTTTTATTTGCTTTTTTATTTTATTTTTCTCTCTTTTTTTTTAATTAATTTCTTTGTTATTTCTTTCTTCCCTTTCCATCACTCTCTAATAAAATTTTATTAAATAGTAAACTATACTAGTATATCTAAAAACTAAATTGCCTAAAATATGCAATAAGTATATTAAATCTATGTTCTAAAAGATAATTAAATTCAAATATATAAATAAAAATAATATTAAATAAAAATAACTAAGTTTTTTATTTTTTATTTTGAATATATTTTATTAAATTCAAATATTACTTATATGTTGAAATATATTTTCAATTTTGTTAATTTTTTTGGTCAAAAAATTTTAATTTTATTAATTTTGTTAATTTAAGAAGTTTATTATTCGAGAAAAATATCTTTCCTAATATAGATATAAGAAATTTTATCCATTTTTATCTCACTTCCCTTATAGGATAATTTTATCCAGTCTATATCCCCTTATATCCGACTTTATTCTATCTTGAACATGCACAAAACACAGAATATGACAAAATTTATCATATTCTGAATTTTATCCCGACTGTCAAAAGCAGCTTAAGACTATTTTGGGTGACACTGGCTAGTTGGCTTATTTCATTTTAGTGGAGAATTCATACACTTAAAAGCACCTCATTTTCAAGCCTCTTCAAAAAAAGAAAAAAAGAAAAAAGAGGAAAATAATGATTCAACTTATGCGATGGTCGTCAATGGCTTTCCATGGATTTTTTCTTGTGAGATTGTATTCGGTTTGCTTGTGTGGCCAATGGACCAATTTACTAAGACAAACTTCTCTATGCATAACAAAATGAAGGAGGATTGTCTTGTGAGTTATGCACGAATTCTATACTGATGTCCCGGCTTTAGAAATATTTCTCTTCCTAAGCACACTGGAATTTTTTTGGCGATCACTTATACAATGAGCAAGGAAAGAATAGTATAAAAAATTCTAAGTCTATTGCATCTTTGCTAATTCAATATTAAATCTTTTACTTTTTCTAATTGAGTCATAAACCTTTATATCTTTTGCCAATTAAGTCCATCTAGCTAATTTTGGTCGAAAATTACCGACGTGAACGGTCGGCGATGACGTTACAATTATTAATATTATTATTATTATTATTATTATTTTTTTTTTGGTTTAGAGAGAAAGCTGGCATTGGCCATAGGTGAGGGCGACGACCCTCGCTGGCCATAGGCAAGGCCCAGCCAACCCTCACGGCCCTAGGTGAGGGCCGCGATGACCTCGTCGGTGAAAGCGAGGGCACACAAGCCCTCACCTAGAATCGATGAGGATCGCGATGCCTTCCGGCCCTCACCAGGCTGGCCCTCGCCTCTAGTTGGTGAGGGTCATGGTCCTCATTTATGGCTAGCAATGGTCAGTTGGCAACCCCGGCTAGCCTTCTCTCCAAACCCTAAAAATAAAAAATAAAGAAAAGTTAAAAGAAGAAGAAGAAGATATCAGTAAATATTATTTAAAAATTATTCCGTTAGCATTGGCTGTCCACATTAGCAATTTTCACCCACAGTTTGCTAGATGGACTCAATTGATAAAATATGAAAATATTTATGATTTAATTGGTAAAATTAAAATGTTTAGAATGGAATTGGTAAAAGTGTAGTAGGTTTAGAATGTGACATCCCGATTTTCAGGTTATGTTTTCAATTGGATAAGTTGGGCTTTTCATCGACGTGCCTATAGTTCTTTTCCTTGAGCTGATCACTCACGGGATAACTAGCCTATCAGGTGAAGCCGTTAAGGAATTTGAACGCAATAGACTTGAGAATTTGACCAGGAATCAACTGCTCAACCATGCTAATCTGCAATAGTCATTATGGCACTGTCGAAATCGATCATAGACCAGAGATAGGTCGATTCAATAGAGGTATGCGATTAGTGTGTGGGTGATTCCACTTAATTGCAAAATTTTTATCGAACGACACTAAACCGATTTTTCTTTCGTTTTGGTACCCTGTATCCGTATTTGAAACCTCAAGGTTTTTACGACAATCGAGAGTTGCCAATGTGTTGAAGATGTACACTGTGGCTCAAAAACAATCGACCACGGGTCAATTACATTGAAAATTCCTAAAAGCTACTTGGTAGGTTATGTCGAACTAAAATCGCGCCAGATTAAAATTAACTGCAAATTTGAATCCGATTTCAGAAATTGAAAGTTTTATCATATCACGATTTATTTTAGGAATGTCGACTCATCATTCGAAATTTTTTTGGCGATATTGGGATTTTTACAGAAAATCAATTCGGACGATTCGGAAAAGAACGAAAATTCGAATGGGGCAAATTGAATGGATTTTTGGCCTCCTTACCGAGCTATTTAGTGAAGGGAACTTGTAGAAATTGTGTGGGCTTCTTCTTCAACAAAATTGGACATCAAATTGGAGAATTAGTGTAGAAATTGAAGTCTAAAGTAGTGAAATTCGAAGCCTTGGATGGGGGTTGCAACATTGGCATCAAAATTGAGTTATTTGTAGATTAAATATGCAAGAAAGTATTAAAGGAGCAACGGGATATGCATGAAGACTTTTGAGGCCAAGTTATGATGAATTTTGGATATTTCCATTTGACTTTTGCTCCCTCTTTCTCCCTCATCTGTTCCCCTTTTCCCCACCATTTGGTCTCTCTCTTTCTCGCATGTCTCTCTCCCTCTCCCTTCATTCGAAGCTTAGGCGTGAAAGGGGCCCCACCAGCCGACTTCCTCTCTCTCTCTCTCTCTCTCTCTTTCCCACACAATCCCTTCTCCCCCACACTTCTCTTTCATTTTCCCTTCTATTCTGCCCATTTCCCCTGCAGCTCATTCTTTTATTTTGGTCCACCGAAGCAGCGCACACTCCACCGATTCCTCCTCTCAGCCACACATCTCCCACCTGCACCATCATCCCATCTTCTCTCTCTCTCTCTCACGCTACCACTGGTCAGCTCACTTTTCCTGTCATGCCCCGATCTTCGAGCACATGTCCATCCCTCGGTGGTTGATAAATTTGCGACGTCCCAGAACGCGTCACCGACCAATTCATTTTAATGCACATGCGGAAGCGTATTAACTAATCCCGTGACAACAGCAACTTAGGATAGAAAAACAAGACGGTCAAATCATGAAAGCCATGTTTATAAAAAAAAACTAGTTTATACATAGAGGCCAACTCTAGGGTCCATATACAGGAGGTCTATCTCCAAAAGAACTACTGAGCCACCCATGCTCCTAACTCTTCCACCTCAAGCTCCGGGTTCTTCACACTATGGACTTGAAAATGGTAACACACGATGGGGTGAGACAATGTCTTAACAAGTTCACCCCTTAAACCCCTATTAGGAAGGAAATACTCCTAGGGGCGGCCTATACACACAGTATAGAGGACTTACCTTGCCTCAGTTCCCTCATGCACATCCGTACAATTCATATATCGCATATGTACAGCAATAACACTCGGTCAATCATGCGTTCCAATTGATTACGGCCACATAGACACAATCACTCACACATCATCATGCATAACTTCTATGCATATCACAAACCAACCATATCACCAAATATGCACAAATTAACCATCAAATCACAAACGAATTATGCCACGACAATTAGTACGAAATTCTAACAATTGGCTATCCCAGTATAATTTCCGGAAAATACTAAATAATTAAATAAATTACAAAATAATTAAATAAATGCAATTAAGTAAATAAATAAATTGCGATTAATTAAACTAAACTACTTAATTAACCTAACCACGTAGGCACCTTATCAATCAGGTCAACCTTAGCCTCCTTCGTATAGTCAAAACTCCAAAACCCCCTTTTTTATAATAAACTTGGCACCCCTTTTTTTTGGTCCAAACTCTCCGAAATAAATTCGTACGGGGTTCCGTATTTAAAATTAACCCGCCAAAATTTGCATGCACCTCATACAAAACCTCCTCATTTTATTGAGCGCATAAGTCTTGGTGTCCGGACTCGACACCTAATTTATTTTCCATTTAATAGTCCAAGAGGTCACTTTTTGCATTAATAATAAATCACCAACATAGAACAACCATTCGTATAATCTCACGCATAAGTCCTAAGCAAGTCAAAAGTCGACCACATCACCAAATACACATGATTCAACAAGCACCACACCAAGAGCAACAACAAAATCACAACCAATCCTAACCGGCAGAATTCGGGCCACTCGCGCGTCTCCAAGTTTAAATCCAAAAATCTAATCAACCGAGTTTGGAAAATTACCAAATTTGAATATGTAGTAAATAACACATAAACGAACATTTTTCATGCAGACATCTTAACCCAGATCCTTCTAGATTTGGCCCAGTAAATCACTCAATCGAGTACCAAAAACTGCGTCTGTTTCCAGAAAGTCTGTTTCCGAAATCAGTTTGGTTCGAAATCCAAAACATGTCCGTTTCATCTGAAATTTGAGTATGTTAAATTAGAAGATGTGAAAAAAAAAACTTTTGTGTAGAAACCATTTTGAAATTTGAACCCTAAGAGTTGATAAAACCCCTAGAATCCTAAAAGGTCACAAATTCCAGCACAGTCTGAGATTCTGTTTGCAAATGACGGAGCTGATATCTCTTTTTATTTTTTTTAAATCCCTAAAAATCTTGAGAAAAATATATGTTATAGCTGAATATGTCTAAAACATTTCTCAAGAATGAATAAACCTCAAATTCGCAACCCATTTCGATCTACAAAAATGGCAAATGGTGAGGGTCCCGAGATCAGAACTGTAGGAAGTCCACTGGATTGGACTAATCCAACTTCAATGGTGCTAATCTCACTAATTAGATTAACACTAATCCATTCTAAGGCTAATATAACCATTCTAGATTATCACTAATTCATTCTTAAGCTAATCTAATTAACCCTTAAGCATAATTAACCTCCTAAGCAAGGTTTAGTGAGTAAATTCACTAGTTTAGCGGTCCGGTGAGTCCATGGTGATGGTGACGTGGAGGCGAGCAACAAACAAGCCTATGGCGACACCAAGCGAGGTCCAGACGAGCCTTAAAACCACCTTGGAAGCCCAAGGCTTGCTGCTGGAAAATCGGTCCTATTCTGCTTCTGCTTGAGCTGCTGGTCGGGTGGCTGTTGGCGTGGCTTGGTGGTCTCGGCTTGGTGGGACGGCGGCTAGAATAATAGGCGGAGCTGCTGGTGGATCGACGAAGGAGCTGGTCGAGTTCTGGCAGGTGGGGCTGCTCTGGACGTGAAGATGCAACTAGTGTTGTTGGTGCAGGGGCTATTCTAGCTTGGGTCGTTGATTAAGTTGGTTGGTAGACGTGAATGGAGATGAGTTGGTGAAGGCGTGGGGGTGATGCTTAGAGTTGGTGAAGCTGGAGGTGGCGCTGATGGGCTGAATGATGGAGAGATGGGCTGGTAGATGTGCAACACGAACATAATGAAGAGAAGCAAAAACCAGAGGAAAGAAGGAAGAACATGAGGAAGAAGAGGAGGAAAGCAGAAGCAAGGGTTGGCCAAGGGGGGGATACACACAACAAGGAGGGGACAAGGGGGACCAAGGCCTAGCAAGTCAAGGCTTGAGCCAATGAGAAGCTAAGATAAAAATCCAAACACTTGAGTGTTTTTCACCCCTATCTTTAGCCAAATTTTTCAAGCCAACACCCAATGGCCAATTTTCTCCCAATTAACTCACAAACAAACCCAAATTGAAGTACAAAAATGTCAGCTAATGTGCCCATACGAATTTCCATCTACTCCATCACAATTCCTCACCAAATTAAGTTATTTTGGCAGTCCAAAATCCTATGGCCGCAGGCCATACGAATTTCCCTTCCACTCTTCAAAAATTAAGCTAAGTTGGTGGTAAAAAAATTCAACCAAAGGTGCCCATTCGAATTCTTAAATTCCTTTTTACTGAAAACCGATTTTTCCGCAAAATTTCGAACTCATTGAAGTTTCTCCGAAAAATGAGACGATGTCCTAAAAATAAATTGTGACACGCTCGAACGTTCAATTCTTGAAACCGAATTCAATTTCATGGTTAAACTCGACCGGACGTGATTTTATTCCAATCCGACCTACCGGGTAGCTTTTAGGGATTTTTCCGCAGTTATACCCCTTAACAGCTTCACATAATAGATTGGTTAACTCATGAGCGATCAGCTCAGAGAAAAATGACCATAGGCGCACCGATGAAAAGCCCATTTCGTTTTATCAGGACAGATCGAAATTCAGGATGTCACATTTCCCGCGTTGACCAAATCCCTAAACTCGCTTGTCTCCTTGTTCGGCCAATAGCGATGCCAGCCCATTTGCTTCCTCTGTCTCTCGCTCGGCCTAGCTCGCATGTTCCAACCCAGCAATTCTCTGTGCGCTAGCTACCGGAGCCCCACCGTAGCTTCGCCTGGTCCCCACTGCAGCATGTTGCCCCGTCTTCACCGTTTCAGCCACCGAAGTTGCTGGGTTCAGCCCTCTCGGCCAGCAAGCAGAAGTTAAAGACCAGCAAGGGTTTTGGACTTCGGGAGGCTTTTCCGAGCCTTTCCCAGCCTCGCTTGGTGTCGCTGCTTCGGAGTTTATCGTCCGTCTCTGCGTCACCGTCGCCGTGGACTCACTAGCTTGCAAATCCGGTGAGTTTACTCACTAAACCTTGCTTAGGAGGCTAATTATGCTTAAGGGTGATTAGTTTAAGTTAATTAAGGATTATGTTGTTAGTTAGATTAGATTAGTGACTTAATTATCCAATTTTGCATGTTAGGTGGTTAGATTAGATTAATTAGAGACTAGACAGGTTGTATTAATTATCTAGATTGGTTCGGAAATTTTCCGGGCCCGTCTTGGTATTTAATTAGGCCTTTCTGGCCTAAGTTCCTATTTATAGCATTTAATTGTATTTATTTAATTAATTTTGGTAATTATTAATTATTAATTATTCTCTAAAAATTAGACCGAGAATAGTCGGTGGACCGGAATTTCGTCGATTGCAATTGTGTGTTCGGTTTATGCAATTGGATGTTAAATTGTGCAAATTGAGTGTTAATTGGATTTTTGGTGATTCATTCCAAAATTTGTGAATTTCAATATTTATTCAGAAAATCCGGGTGTCGGATTTTAATACCGAAAATGGTTTTATATACTTTATAAAACAATGGGATTTTAAATTTGAGGTTATGAATTTTTCGGGTTCGATCTAACCGTGTAACCACACACGATTATTTTCACAGAGTGTTTTTAATATGAAGAAAATAGGCCATGATAATAAGCTTTGTCCATTTGGTTTTCTCGGGTTACTGTTCACGGATCTCTCTTCTTGGGCGACTGGTTACTGTTCCTTCTGCAAGCCGAGCTGCTGATTCCAGACATGGTGCCCGTTCGTTGGGGCAATTTTTTGGGGGGAAGTGGCGCCCCCTGCATCTCTTTCAAACCCCCAGCATCGTCTCCTAGTACGTCCTCTCTACTCGATTCGCATGGCTGTCTATGGCTAAGGTTCCGCCCGCCTGTCTGCTGCTGTGGTTCGTAAGTTGAGATGGATCCGGAGTCAGTGAAGGCTCGAAATGAGGATGAGGGGACAAGTTCCCATGGTGGGCTTCCCATTCTGACTAAGGAACCTTCGTTGATGACTGTTATAGGAGGAAATTCGAACTCGGGCATTGCTCCATCTGGTCCGAACGATTCGCGAGTTCCTCGCACAAGTGGTGGGATGCGACCTGTCCAGCGAGGAAGGTCCCACTCAGCTAAGCCTCAGGGCAGGGATACCTCTAAGAATTCATCAGGGAAATCGTGGGTTGCGGTGGCAAGAACCGTGGCCAAGGGCTATAATCTGGTGTATACTCCACCGACTATGGTTAACAATAGACCTGTGATTGAGATCATTGATCAAGATCTGGAAGCTGCAGATCCCAAGATGTTCGAATGCTTAATGGGCTACTTCATTGGTCGCCGAATGCCTTTTAAGGTCGTTGAAGAGGCCATGAAGAAAGCGTGGGGGCCAAACCTTGCTGAAGTCATGTCAAATGGCAAAGGTCTTTTTATGTTTCGCAATCCTGATAGGGAATTCTGTCGAAGTGTGCTTGAAAGTGGTCGGATGACGGTTGCTAGAATACCACTTGTTCTGCAGCAATGGACCCCTGGTCTTGAGCTGAGAAGGGAGACCCACCGTGCGGTTCCTGTGTGGGTTAGATTATCGAATATTCCCCTTTCGTGCTAGTCCGCCCACTTCATCGGGAGAGTTGCAAGTGCGCTTGGCAAACCCCTTTATGTGGATAAGAGAACAGAGCAGCGAACAGCCTTACCTTTGCTAAGGTCTCCGCATCGAAATTACCGCCGATCAACCGATTGTAAACCGATTGAGACAACCCATAATGGTACGAAGTGTGAAATAGGACTGGAGTTTGAGTGGCGACCCACTGCCTGTGTTGGATGTGGCATTTTTGGCCACAATTGTGCAACGGCTATTAGATCTGGTAGACCTGGAACAAAACGTGCTGATGTTGGTCCTTCTTCAGAGGAGTCTGAACCTCATAGCAAGGCTGCAAGTGGGAACAACTCTTAGCAAACCAGACCATCTTCGGTGGCGTCTGAGGATCAAGGGGGAATGTCTTCGGGTGCGCCTTTGGTCCCTCTTCCGGAATCTGCAATTATTGCTAAGGCAATTGATGCAGGACAGACCAGGAGTTCCTTTGGTGGCTCCTCTCCTCTTGTTTAGCAGGTTGCGGATTCGGAGGAATCTCTTCCATCGCACCAAATTGACCTTGCTTAGCATGGGAATCAGGTTAAAGGCAAAGAGAAGGAGCAGAAGCCGCAGAATCTGAATGCTTCGTTGACACCATACTCGGAGGAGGGGCAGCTTCGCAACCTGAAGGAAGCTGTGCCTGGCCAAAAGCCTCCTAAAGTCCCCGCTAAATCACTCGTGAAAATCAGTTCTGGCCTCTTCTCCCAGGCTTCTGACTTGGCACCAGAATCTGTTATGCCGTCTGGAGACCAGGAAGATGATACCAACAATTCAATTTCATCTAGTGAAGATGGTGGTCACACGCCTAGATCCGCTCCTTTGAGTGGTCCTTCGGAACCTACTGGGGCTGGTTCGAGCCAGGATCAGCTTCTCCTTTTGCTGCCTGACCCACCGGGACCTTCTCCTGCAGTGGACTCGAAAGCGACTAGAGCTAGTCGCAGGAGCACCAAGTGGAAGTAATTCTCTCCTTTTGCTTTCTATGTTTTTTGGATTTTGAAACGTTAGAGGTATTATGAACCCTGTCAGAAGGGCGGAGATTAGAAAGTTTGCTGTTGCGAATAAGCTTTGTCTTATTGGGCTTTTTGAAACTAAAGTTCCAGAGCCTTTGTTTGGTTCCATATCTTCCAATATTTTGAGAGGCTGGAATTGGATTGCGAACTATGATTTTGCTCCACGCGGTAGAGTCTGGATTGGATGGGATCCAGCTACTGTCAGTTTTGAGTTGATCTCTTCGAATGACCAAGCCATCCATGGGTGTTTGAAGGGGTTATCTTCTAATTTTACTTGCTGTGTTTCTGCCATTTATGGAGAGCATTCCTTTGTGCGTCGGAGGCCTCTTTGGTCTGATCTAATCCATTGTGATGATCTTTTTCAAGACTATGCTTGGATAGTAGCGGGAGATTTCAATGCAATCAAGGACCCTTCTGATCGCTTTGGTAGCTCTAACGCTTGGATCCCCTGTTTTGATGATTTCAAGCTATGTCTGGACCAAACGGAACTTGAGGATCTCAGGTACTCTGGCCTTCGGTTCACCTAGTCAACTTCGGCGGGTGCGACTAGGAAGATGCGGAAAATTGATAGAGTTCTTGTCAACTCTAAATGGAGAATGGACTTTTCATACTCGGAGGCGTCGTTTCTCAATCCTGGAATTTCTGATCATACTCCTATGGTTGTCAGGGTTGTGGATCCGCGTCCAAGGAGGAAGCTTTTTAAGTACTTTGATTTCTGGGTTGAGCACTCGGACTTCCATTCTACGGTTTTGCAGGTGTGGGATAGTCAAGTTTGGGGAGTTCCCATGTTTAAGCTAGTTTCGAAGCTGAAATTGTTGAAATCTCGCCTCAAGGCTCTTAATTTGGAGGCTTTCTCGGATATTTCTCTGAGAACTTTTGAAGCGAGGGAAGCCTTGCATTCTACTCAGCATCTCCTTCAGTTGGATCCTGAAAATATTCCACTAGTTGAACTTGAAAAAGGGCAGCGCCGTGCTTTTATAGACCTTCGTGGTCAAGAGGAATCGTTCTATAAGCAAAAATCTAGAATTAGATGGCTAAAGGAAGGAGATCGTAACACGAGATTCATCCACAATTGTGTTAAAGCTAGACATCTCAATAACCGAATCCTCTCTGTCAAAGACACTGCAGGTACGGTGGTCTCGGATCCTGATTTGGTGCCCCAAGTTTTTCTATCTTTCTTTTCGGATCTCCTTGCTCCTCGAGCTGGCTTAGCTAAGCCTGATCTTCAAGAGCTTACTTCTCTTATTCAGAAGCCGCTATCCGATAGCTAGGTACATTCCCTAGCTTCGCCAGTCTCTGATTTGGAAGTTAAGAAGACCTTGTTCTCGCTTGCAAAGGGAAAAGCCCCTGGTCCAGATGGTTTTACAGCAGAATTCTTTAAAAGTAACTGGGATATCGTGGGCTCCTTAGTTACAGAGGCTATGAAAGATTTCTTCTCCTCAGGTTGTCTTCTTAAAGAAGTTAATGCGACTATCCTAGCTCTAATTCCCAAGGTGCCGAATGTATGTGAAGTGAACGACTTTAGACCGATTGCTTGCTGCAATACTGTCTATAAACTTATCACTAAGATCTTGGCCAATAGAATTGCGCCTGTACTTCAGGATATTGTTAGTCCTTCCCAGAAAGCGTTCGTAAAGGGAAGAAGAATAAGGGATAATATCTTATTGACTCAAGAGCTGTTTGCAGGTTTCCACCTAGACCCATACCTCCCAAGATGTGCGGTCAAAGTGGACTTTCGCAAGGCCTATGACACTGTGGACTAGGATTTCCTAGAGCTTACTCTTACTGCCTTCCGGTTTCCTCTGTGGATTATTCGTCGGATTATGGCTTGTGTGCGCACACCCAGGTTCTCTATCTCTATTAATGGAGAGCTTCGTGGCTTCTTCCCAAGAGGCAGAGGCCTTAGGCAGGGTGACCCAATGTCACCTTATCTATTTACGTTGATCATGGAAATCTTCTCGGGAATTTTGAACCAAAGGTCTTCAGCTAAAGAGTTTAAATGTTATTGGAGATGTAAGTCTCCTAAGCTTATTCATCTGTTTTTTGCAGACGATGTGTTCCTTTTTTGCCAAGCAGATTGGAAATCGGTTGTGATCCTTAAAAGAAGCCTCGACATTTTCTCTTCATGGAGTGGTCTTCTCCCCAACAAAAATAAGAGCGACATTTTTCTTTCGAGAGGCGATCTTGCTTTGTGTAACAGAATCCTCCTGGCATTCGGCTTTCAGGAACGTAAACTCCCGATTCGGTATCTTGGAGTGCCGATCATCTCAAAGAGGTTGAGTAAGGCTGATTGTACTCAGTTAATTGACCGCATTACTGCGCGAGCTCGCTCCTGGTCCCACAGGTTCCTCTCTTTTGCTGGGAGACTTCAGCTCATAAGGTTAGTGCTTCATGCTATTCAGTCTTTTTGGGCTAATGTCTTCACTTTGCCCTCTTTGGTTATCCTAGGGATTGAAAGCATTCTTCGTAGATTTCTTTGGAAAGGCACTTCCTTGGATAAGGGAGGTGCTAAAGTCTCATGGGCGGATGTTTGTTTGCCTAAGGAGGAAGGGGGGCTGGGTATTTGGTCTATCAAGGATTGTAACAAAGCCTCAATGCTGAATTTTATTTGGATCCTCTTTACGGATAAGGAATCTCTATGGTGCCGTTGGATCCACTCCAACTTTTTAAAGAAACATAACTTCTGGGTTGCCACTCAGCCTTCGGTTTGTGCGTGGAGTTGGAAGAAGATCCTTTAACTTTGGGGCTATTGTAGACAATCCTTCGGTTGGGAGGTTGGTGATGGCCGTTCTATTTCATTGTGGTTCGATAATTGGTTGCCTTATGGCCCTCTTCATCTACAAGTTCCTCAATCTTTTTTGTTGGACCCCAACGTTCCTGTGAAGGCGACGGTGGCATCTTTATATTCTTATGCTGGCAAATCCTGTAAATTACGGTTGGAGAATTGTGGTTTCTCGCTTCCTCCTCTTTCGGTTGACCACGATTGTTTTGTGTGGCGTCAAGATTCTTCGGGGGCCTTCTCCGTAGCTTCTGCTTGGAACGTCATTAGAGCTTCTAAAGCCAAAGCACCTTGGACTTCTTTTGTGTGGGACAAGGATTTAGCCCCTCGGTTTCAATTTCTTTTGTGGCTTATTACTAAAAACCGCTTGCCAACGCAATCACTTCTTCTCTCATATGGAAGGATTGATTACTCGGTTTGCACTTTTTGTAATACTCAGCCAGACTCGACCGACCATTTGTACTTTGATTGCAATATTTCAAATACCATTGTGTACTTTTGGGCAACTAGGTGCAATTTGCCGTGGAGGAACGGCACTTGGGCGGAAAACCTTGCTTGGGCCATGAAATTCCTTGCTAGTAAGGATTTCTTTCACAGTCTCTCCTTCTATTCCTTTGGGGCTCTTTGCTATCTAATTTGGAAGAAGAGAAATGCTATGATTTTTCGAGGGGAATCTCTTAATATTCCCGCTTTGAAGAACCATTTGATAAAGATGGTTAAAGATAAAGCAATTACCTACAAGGATGTCCCTGACACTCCAAGGAATCGGCGTCTTCAGAGGGGTTGGGTTTTTGACCCAATCATCTTCACTTAATCCTTCGGGGTTTCTTTCCTTTGTTCCTGCTCGGTCGTCTCCAGCTCGGATGTTTCTGGGCTTCGTTTTTAGCTTTGTGCCTTTTCCCCCTCTCGGTTTCCTAGGCGTCCATGGAGTTCTGGTGGCTGAATCTGGTGTCTGGGCTGTGTTTGTTTTTTGCGCTCTTTTTGTCCTTGCCTCTTTAGGCTTTTGTGCGGCTCCCTTCCACTCTTTTGTTCATATTTAGAGTGTAAGTTTTGGTGTCGTTTGTGTACATTTGTCCAAAGCTTATCAATATATTCTTACCTTTACCAAAAAAAAAGAAAAAGAAAATAGGCCATGATCACCATTTTAATAGAGATATTTGAGTGCAATGCACGGTGTCCTGAGCCAAAATTGATTGGTCGTGTGTTGGTTAAGAGAACCTGTCCTAAGCATTTACTTTGGATGTTACCCATTTATTGGGACTTGGGTCACAGTAGATTACGAACCTACTCTCCTTCGGGAAAGCCGTCTTTGAGAGACATCGTCGTGCTCAATGGTGGTGAGATGATGCCTGGCTACATCAGTAAACGCCGAACTTGTGAGTAGGTCATACTTGGGTCGCAGTAGATTCTGTACCTACGCTCCTTCGAGAAAGCCGTCTTTGAGAGACGTTGCCATGCTCAATGGTGGTGAGACGATGCCTGGCTACGCTAGTAAACACCGAACTTATGAGTAAGTCGTACCATTGAGGGGCAAATCTAACAATTGGAACACATGATTGATTGAGTTAGCACCTGATTATGAGACAACTATGTGGCATGGTATGAGACGTGTCATAACGGTTTGGCCTTATAATCGGGACTCTTGTGATTGATTGAGTTGTTGAGACATTTCAATTGTTATGTGGATTAATTATATGCATTTGTGATATAAACTATACTGACATGCAGGAAGAAACTGAGGCGAGGTAAGTCCTCTGTTCTAATTGTGTGGTTGTATAGCTAGAGCGCCCTGAGATGTATTTTCTTCCTAATAGGGGTTTAGGGGGTGAACTTGTTGAGACATTGTACTCCATTGTGGGCTTAAATTTCAAGTCCTTAGATAGTGGTTGTGGAGGACCCGAAGCCCCGGAGTCCTTGGAGGTGGAGTCTGAAGGATCGGTGTACGTGTCTGCCTAGTATGTCACAGGACAGCTTCTTTTTTAGAGCCGACCTTTTTGTAGACTTTTGACCAGACTCATTTTGTATCTAAACCCATTGGTTATAAAAGTTGGCTTTTGTGAAATATGCCTTGCTTTCCTATCCCATGCTATTTGTTGTCAGGGGTATTTGTTTCGCTTCCGCATGTGCATTAAAAATGAATGGGTCAGCTACGCATCCTGGGAATATCGCATTTGTATCGACCGCAGAGGGATGTATGCGCGCTCAAGGTTCGGGGCGTGACATTCTTGTTTAAGTGGTATTATAGCAAGGTTAGTAGTTGGAGTGATAAGGTGCGATGGGTCATGGGATAATTAGTAGGAATTACCTCTATTTTATGTTGATGCCTGTGAGTAATAGCTTATTGGTAGCTTGTTTATGGAGTCACTCAAATTCTAATATTGTATTGGAATTGGAAAACAGGTTTCTATACAAATCCTCTAGTATGAGTGACCAGGAGCAAAGGACTCCTAGGCAGAGGTTGGTAGGACCTGTAACTCAGGGTAGGACGTCGACAAGGGTTGGTACTCGAGGCAGAGCGCAGGCTCAGACCAACGCAAGTGTAAGAGTACCGCCACAGGCCGATACTGAGAGTGTAGCAACACCAAGCAATCCTAGGTTCAACGGGATCATTCAAGCGCTAGAGACTTTGAGAAGCATTTTGAGTCAGCAAGCACAAGATCAAGTTGCCGTTGTTGCCGCTGTCACTGCCGCCGCCAATGCTGTAGCCGCCATTACTGCCAGACTTGTTGAGGTCCAGCATGGAGACACGATCTTGGAGCGAGCCATTGCGTCTGAGTTGAGGTTGGGGAAGAACCCAATGTCAGAAAGAAAGCACCCCATTCGTCCCAACAGAAGGAGTAGAATCGAGAAGAGATCGATGAGTGGAGAAAGGTATCATGTCCCATCCAACGGAAAGGATGGGATAGAGAAGTCAACGTCGAGCCAGAATGGAATGTGTCGTGCCTGCGGGAGACAACATGGATCAGCCCCGTGCCCTGCTAGGACGGGTGCTTGTTTTGTGTTTGGTTAGCAAGGTTACATGGCCAGGAATTGTCCTAGAAGACAAATGGGACCATAGTTGCCGCCATCGCCGCCGAAGGAACAGAACAGAGAGAACACACAGCAAGACACCTAGTGGGGTAATTGGGACAGGCCTCCGGTGCAAGAAAGGGCGTGTGCTGTCTCCCGACAAGAGGCAGAGGACTAACCAAATGTGTGCCGAGTTTGTAGAATGAAGCATGGACCAACCCAGTGTCCAAGTATAACAGGAGCATGCTATGGATGTGGCCAGCACGGCCATCAGGTAAGGAACTGTCCGCGTAGGTCTAGGAGAGCACAAGCACCGTTATTGTAGATAGGACGCCACTAGGATGGTGAAGGAGACAGGAATGAACTGAAGCATGCACCGATTAGAGGAAGAATGTTTTTGGGGTGATTTTATCAGAGTGGTGTAGCAGAATTTTGATTAAGTTTATAGAACCTCAGTTGTTGTAATGAAGTTGTAGAAAGGAGAATTGTTGACTAGAGTTGTACTTAATGATTTTGCATATGTATAACTTTGATATCATATATGAAAAGGTTTGGCTTGATAAGCTTTTTGTTGTAATGACTTGTTGTCATAATGTAATACAGTTTGACCCGTTGACGAATAAAAGTTTGAATTTATCGGAAGTTGAGGAGGACCCTCGACCTCTTTAATCTCGTTGCTTGAGGCAACCCGTTTGTTAGATGGAGTTGCCAAGGTTACTTGGCGACTGTCGTGGATACGAAAATTGGGGAGCATGAAAGACAGTTAAAGATAGTGCTCTAGACTCTAAGAATTCATGAGTTGTACGCCAAGTTTAGCAAGTGCGAGTTTTGGTTTACTCGCTTGGCATTCCTAGGTCACATGATTTCAGGCGAAGAAATCTCCATGGACCCGACCAAGATCGAAGCAGTGATCAACTGGCCAAGACCGACAACCGTGATAGAGATCAGAAGCTTTTTGGGTTTAGCAGGGTATTATAGAAGGTTTGTGGAAGGATTTTTAGCGTTAGCGTCACTTTTGACTCGACTACTAAAGAAGGAAGAAAAGTTTGTATGGTCAGATAAGTGTGAGTCTAGTTTCCAAGAGTTTAAACAGAAGCTGACTACCACACTTGTATTGACCATTCTATCTGATCCTGGAGGATATGAGATCTATAGTGATGCGTCGTTTAGAGGACTGGGTTGCGTGTTGATGCAACATAGAAGAGTTGTTGCATACGCGTCCCATCAGTTGAAACCTCACGAGTTGAATTACCCGACGTATGACTTAGAATTTGCAGCGGTTATTTTTGCTCTGAAGATTTGGAGACATTATTTATGTAGAGAAAGATTACAGATTTTCACAAACCATCAAAGTCTCAAGTATTTATTCTCTTAGAATGAGTTGAATACGAGACAGCATTGCTGGATGGAACTTCTGGAGGACTATGATTGTGATATTCTGTATCACCCTAGAAAAGCGAATAGGGTCGCAAACACGCTAAGTTGGAAATCTTCAGTTGCGCAGATGGTGCTCAAAGAATGGATTCTACTCGAGAGAGCTCGAGATTTGGTTTTCAAATTTGAGGAAGGCCACCTTTCAAATCTTATGGCCACCCTCAAAAATGAACCGGAAGTGCAGATCAAGATCAAGACACTTCAGCTGACAGACCCAGATGTTCAGAAGATCCTACAAGAGGATACCAATAAGAGAAAGACTGACTTTCAGATTTCTGAGGACTGAACATTAAGGTTCCAAGGACGATTGTGTGTACCTGACGATGCAGCGCTTAAAGAAGAGATTTTGTTATAAGCTCATCGTAACAGTTACAACATTTATCTAAGCAATACAAAGATGTGTCAAAATGTGTGTCAACACTATTGGTGGTCCGATATGAAGGCGGACATCACCAAGCATGTTGCCAAGTGTCTAATGTGTCAGCAAGTGAAGACACAACATTGTAAGCTGGAAGGACTTCTACAACCTCTCGAGATTCCCAAGTGGAAATGGCAACACGTCACACTGGACTTTGTGACGGGCTTACTAAGGAGTTAGAGAAGTAATGATTCCATTTGGGTAGTGGTCGACAGACTGACAAAGTCAACTTACTTCATCGCAGTACAAAAGGATCTTGATTTGGACAGGCATGCAGAATTGTACGTGAGTCAGATTGTTCATCTGCATGGAGTGCCGGTGACGATTACTTTAGACTGAGACTCGAGGTTCATGGCTACCTTTAGGAAAAGTTTGCAGACTGCTTTAGCAACGAAGCTACAGTACAGTACGGCATATCATCCTCAGACGGATGGCCAGTCAGAGAGGATGATTCAAACCCTCGAAGACATGCTGAGAGCTTGCGTGTTGGATTTCAAGGGAAGTTGGAAGGAACAGCTTCACCTTATCGAGTTCGCTTACAACAACAGCTACCAGCAGAGCATTTATATGGCTCCTTTCGAAGCGGTGTATGGAAGAGAGTGCATAACACTAGTGTGTTGGGATGAGGTCAGAGAAAGAAAGATTACAAACCCAGAGTTAGTCCAACAGTCAGTGGATGCAGTTGCCGTTATTAGGGATAGACTATAGACCGCTCAAAGCCGCCAGAGAAGCTACATAGATAAGCGTCGAAAACCATTGGAATTCCAAGTTGGTGATCATGTTTTTCTAAAGGTGTCACCAATGAGGGGTACTTCGCACTTCGGCAAGAAAGGAAAGCTGAGTCCGAGATACATAAGTCCCTTTGAGATTCTGAAAAAAAAAAAAAAAATCGGGATCCTAGCGTATTGTCTTGCATTATTGCCAAAGTTGGCATAAGTGCATGACCTCTTTCATGTGTCGATGTTGAGGACGTATGAGTCTAACCCGACCCACGTGCTAAATCTTGAAGAGTTAGATGTGAACGACAAAGTGTCGTACAAGGAAAGCCCAGTTCAGATTGTGGATCACAAGGAACTGATTCTGCGCACCCATAACCATCCCGTTGGTCAAAGTGGTCCAGCAACCCCATGGCACAGAAGGAACAACCTAGGAAAGTGAAGAGTTGATGAGACGACTGTACCCCTACCTTTTTGTTTAAGGGTTTATAAAGGTTTAAATTTCGAGGACGAAATTTTTATAAGAGGGGAAGAGTTGTGACATCCTAATTTTCAGGTTCTGTTTTCGATTGGATAAGTTGGGCTTTTCATTTACGCGCCTATAGTTTTTTTCCTTGAGCTGATCACTCACGGAATAACTAGCCTATTAGGTGAAGCCATTAAGGAATCTAAACGCAATAGACTTGAGAATTCGACCAGGAATCAACTGTTTGACCATGATAATCCACAAGGGTCATTACGGCATAGTCGAAATTGATCAGAGATCGGAGATAGGTTGATTCAATAGAGGTATGTAATTAGTGTGTGGGTGATTTCACTTAATTGCAAAATTTTTGTCGAACAGCACTAGGCCAATTTTTCTGTCGTTTTGGTACCCTGTCTCCGTATTTGAAACCTCGAGATTTCCACGACAACTGAGAGTTGCTAGTGTGTTGAAGATGCACATTGTGGCTCGAAAATAATCGACCATGGGTCAATTGCACTAAAAATTCCTAAAAGCTACCCGATAAGTTAGGTTACGCTAAAATTGCACAAGATTAAAATTAACCGCGAATTTGAACCCAATTTCAAAAATTGAAAGTTCTGTCATGTCACGATTTATTTTAGGAGCATCGACTCATCCTTCAAAGAATTTTCGATGATCTCGGGATTTTTACAGAAAATTAATTCGGACGATTCGGAAAAGAATGGAAATTCGGATGGGCCAAATTGAAGGAATTTTTGGCCTCCTTACTGAGCTATTTGGTGAAGGAACTTGTAGAAATTGTGTGGGCTTTTTCTTCAACAAAATTGTACATCAAATTGGAGAATTGGTGAAGAAATTGAAGTCTAAAGTTAATAAATTTGGAGCCTTGGATAGGGGCTGCAACATTGGCATCAAAATTGAGTTATTTGTGGATTAAATATGCAACAAAGTATTAAGGAAGCAAGGGGATATGCATGAAGACTTTTGAGGTCAAGTTATGATGAATTTTGGATATTTCCATTTGACTTTTGCTCCCTCTTTCTCCCTCATCCGTTCCCTTTTCCCCTTCCTTCGGTCTCTCTCTTTCTCGCACGTCTCTCTCCCTCTCCCTTCATTTGAAGCTTAGGTGTGAAAGGGGCCCCACCAGCCGACTTCCCCTCTCTCTCTCTTTCTTTCACGCACGATCCCTTCTTCCCCACACTTCTCTTTCATTTTCCCTTCTGTTCTGCCCATTTCCCCTGCAACTCGTTCTTTTATTTTGGTCCACCGAAGCAACCCACACTCCACCGATTCCTCCTCTCGGCCACACATCTCCCACCCGCACCATCATCCCATCTTCTCTCTCTCTCTCTCTCTCTCTCTCTCTCACGCTGCCACTGGTCAGCTCACTTTCCCCACGTTGACCAAATTCTTAAACTCGCCTGTCTCCTTGTTCGGCTAACAGCGACGCCAGCCCATCTACTTCCTCCCTCTCTCGCTCGACCCAGCTCGCACATTCCAGCCCAGCGATTCTCCATGCACTAGCTGCCAGAGCCCCGCCGTAGCTCCGCCTGGTCCTTGCTACAGCCCGTTGCCCAGTCTTCGCCATTTCAACCGCTGA
Source organism: Eucalyptus cladocalyx (assembly GCA_017140615.1). Taxonomy (NCBI): domain Eukaryota; kingdom Viridiplantae; phylum Streptophyta; class Magnoliopsida; order Myrtales; family Myrtaceae; genus Eucalyptus; species Eucalyptus cladocalyx. Next base: position 9,707,204 of record CM029524.1, on the reverse strand, counting down.
AGTTGCTGGGTTTAGCCCTCTCGACTAGCAAGCAGAAGCTAAAGACCAGCAAGGGTTTTGGAATTCAGGAGGCTTTTCCGAGCCTTTCTTGGCCTCACTTGGTGTTGCCACTTCATAGTTTATCGCCCGTCTCATCGCCATCGCTATGGATTCACCGGCTTGCAAATCGGGTGAGTTTACTCACTAAACCTTGCTTAGAAGGTTAATTATGCTTAATGAGTGATTAGTTTAATTTAATTAATGATTAGGTGGTTAGTTAGATTAGATTAGTGATTTAATTATCCAATTTTGCATGTTAGGTGGTTAGATTAGATTAATTAGAGATTAGACATGTTGTTTTAATTATCTATATTGGTTCGCAAATATTCCGGGTCCGTCTCAATATTTAATTAGGCCTTTCCGGCCTATGTTTCTATTTATAGCATTTAATTGTATTTATTTAATTAATATATGTAATTCTTAATTATTTATTATTTTCCGGAAATTAGGAAGGGATCACCGGTGATTTGGAATTTCGTCTTGATTGCAATGGTATGTTCAATTTATGCAATTGGATATTAAATTGTGCAAATTAAGTCTTTGATTGGATTTTTGGTGATTTACTCCAAAATTTGTGAATTTCAGTATTTATTAAGAAAATCCCAGGTGTTGGATTTTAACACCGAAAATGGTTTTATGTACCATATAAAATAGTTGGATTTTCAATTGGAGGTTATGAATTTTTCAGGTTCGATATGACCATATATCCACACATGATTATTTTTACAGAGTGTTTTTAATATAAAGAAAACGGGCTAGGATCACCATTTTAATGGAGGCATTTGAGTGCAATGCACGGTGTCTTGAGCCGAGATTGATTGGTCGTATGTTGGTCAAGAGAACCCATCCCAAGCATTTACGCTGGATGTTACTCATTTATTGGAACTCGGGTTGCAGTAGATTCTGGACCTACGCTCCTTCAGGAAAGTCTTCTTTGAGAGACATCACTGTGCTCAATGGTGGTGAGATAATGCTTGGCTACGCTAGTAGACGCCGAACTTGTGAGTAGGTCGTACTCGGGTCGCAGTAGATTCTGGACCTATGCTCCTTTGGGAAAGCCGTCTTTGAGAGATGTCGCCGTGCTCAATGGTGGTGAGACGATGCCTGGCTATGCCAGTAGACGGCGAACTTGTGAGTAGGTTGTACACGGGTCGCAATAGATTCTGTACCTACGCTCTTTCGAGAAAGTTGTTTTTGAGAGATGTCGCCTTGCTCAATGGTGGTGAAACGATGCCTAGCTACGCCAGTAGACACCGAACTTATGAGTAGGTTGTACCCTTGAGGGGAAAATTTAAGAATTGGAACACATGATTGATTGAGTTAGATGCGCCTGATTATTAGACAAAACTGTGTGGCATGGTATGGGACGTGTCATAACGGTTTGGCCTTATAATAGGGACCCTTGTGATTAATTGAGTTGTTGAGGCGTTTCAATTGTTATGTGCATTAATTATATGCATTTGTGATATGAACTGTGCTGACGTACATGAATGAACTGAGGCAAGGTAAGTCTTCTATTCTAATTGTGTGGTTGTGTAGCTAGAGCGCTCTGAGGTGTATTTTCTTCCTAATAGAGGTTTAGGCGGTGAACTTACTGAGACATTATCTCACCCTGTCATGGGCTTAAATTTTTAGGTCCTTAGCTAGTGGTTATGGAGGACCCGAAGCCCCGGAGTCCTTGGAGGTGGAGTCTGAAGGATCGGCGTATGTGTCCGGCTAGTATGTCGTAAGACAGTTTCTTTTTGAGAGCCGACCTTTTTGTAGACTTTTGACTAGACTCGTTTTGTATCTAAACCCGTTGTTTATAAAAGTTGGCTTTTGTGAAATGTGACATGCTTTCCTATCCCATGCTATTTATTGTTAGGAGTATTTGTTTCACTTCCGCATATGCATTAAAAATGAATGGGTCAGCGACGCGTTCTGAGAACGTCGCACTTGTATCGACCGCAAAGGGATGTGCACACGCTCAAGGTTCGGGGCGTAACATAGAATGCTTTGAACAATTTTTCTCAATGAGCAAGTATTAGCCTTGTTCGGATCATATGAGCGCAGCTCACATCTGCCATTTGATTAGGAGGATTCCGTTTGGGGCCCACTTCAACTAACGGTGCATGGAAGATGGCTCACTTTCACTGGGTTCATCTGACATTTTTTCTTCTACATCACTCGATGTGCATTAAAAGTGTTGAGGGATTGCGGTTTGATTGGCTGGTCGACTAGAATTTCATAAAATTTCAAATGCAAGTACCTTTTTAATCCATCCTTGGATTTCCGCAACTCTCATGCCTTTGGAAAGCCCTGGATTCACAGTAGTTAGGTATAAGTTTTGTTCAGTTTAGATCCTTGGGTTTCGATTAACCTCGTATTTTCCTTGAAAAAGTGGCTACATTCGTTGGAGACGACAGACGAGCAGGGACGTCCGGTGAATGATGTCTTGTTGAAAAGCTTACAATAAATCTAGATACTCTGCAAGATTTGGGGTGAGACGATCTAATTTAAAGAAATTATACTCGCATAGAAATTTTAATGTGAGTTTAGTGTATATATATATTGTGTAAGGTTGATTCACGTGGTACACTCATGTGCTAGTTTTATCTAGTGATTTGTTTTTGATAGCCACTTTGTCAGAGCTTTAATGCTAGCTAATATCTAATTGTAGCAAATATCTAATTCTGCAGAGCTAATTCTTTTGTATACTTTGATAATAATTTTCTATTGATTTACAAAAAAAATGTTTAAATAAATTATTTTTGTGTATATATATTCTATTTAACTATTTATCTATATATGATTAGATGAATGATCAAAGATATATGATAGGTTATTATTCCACATATTTTATATAGATTATAATTCCATGTGCCTCACAATTTATGTGGACAAAGTCATGTATCTTGTATATTTCCTATTTTATAGTTCCTTAGAATAAAGTCATACATCTGGTATCATGTCTATCATTGGTATCCTTTATAAATAGATTACTTTCATTATCAAACCGTTCAGCTGAAGAGCATCTATAAAGAAAAATCAAATGCTCAAATTGTTATTCCACAATGTAAATTATATTACATTATTGCACGTATTTTGTTTAAATGTTTAAAAGTAATTGCTTGTGTATACCTAGATTCTATTATGAAAGATCTAAATGTAACTAATGAATGATCAGAGATTTATGGTAGGTTTAATTCCATCTATTTCACAATTAATATAAATAGTCCTATAAGTGGCATGATTCCAATTACATTATGGTGCAAGAGAATGAAGTCTACATTTGGTATAATTCTTTTCAACAAATTTTTTTATATATAGATTTTTTCTATAAATAATTGTTCATCTCTAATTCCGTGATGAAAGTTGTATTATATGATTGCGCGTATGTTGGTAATAAACGTTCAAGTTAATTGTTTATAAGGATTATATTTTCAAATACCTGGAGGCCGAATGTTGATGCTCATGGAAAAAATTTCTGCACCTAAATTATAAAATATAAAGCTAAAAAAACTATTGTTCAAAAAGTTATATTCAAAGATTGAGCATATTTTGGTACTGGATGCTAAACAAAAATTGTTTATGCATGTGTCGATCCAATTTTGAAGTACCTATAAGCTGAAAGTTTAAATTGATCAAATCATTCTATAAATAGATATTTGGTAACAAGGTAGGGAAACATGATACATAGTGATTGTTCAAATACTTTGAGGAAATTCATTTAGTGTCGCATTGGCCCTGCTACAAACAACCAACTATAATGAAGACGTACACTTTAACAAATCAAATTTGTCAATCACGTGATCATGTCCAACAATTATGCCTCACTCCCAAATGCTTTCGGGACGAAAGATGCTAGGTCCATAAGTGGATTTAACCATTTGGTATAGCAGGGGAAGCTGTAGTAGTAAGAATAAAACAACGGGGACGGAGGCCAGTAGAGTGACGGGAATGAGAACCCACTCCAGTCTCTTTTCTAGCACAATTGTGAGAGTTGCAGCGAAGGCCACCAGCATGCAAGCTAAGGAGAGGAAGAGGAAACAAAGGCCCATTATGATCTTCTTAGGCAATGAGTAGAGAAAATCTTGTGCCTCATACCGCGAAGTTAAGATGGCTAAGAATAGCAAGATGGCCATCACGGAGAAGAACAAACCTAACGCATCTGAAATTGCGAAAATCAGGAGAGAGTCTTGTCCTAACAACAATGGGACTCCAGTGCTGTCGCCATTGCCTCCAGGCACAGTGAAAGCAGCAGCAAACAATATTGTGGCAATTAGAGTTGAGACAAGCATACATGAATTTGCTGTGTCCTTCACCCACTTCTCTCCATTGTCAAGCATCCCTTTGTGATTCTGCTCGAATATTTGCCAATATGTTTTGTCATCAACTTTGCTGGTTCTTAAAACGGGGATAACACACTTTTCCACAACCTATGCATAAGAGTCACAAACATGAGTTACAACAAGTGGATCAGTTATTGAAAATTTTCAGAAAAAAAAAAAAAAATTACAAAGGAACGCCTCAAGGAAATTAAGACTTATTCAACACTTAATGCCAAAATTGCTTCCAGATTAAGTCCATCTCTGCAGGAAAAATTCCAAGGGTCACCGTCTTCTAAGCTTCGATGATGATTCCGTGCTTCTATATAGTCAAATAATGTGTGCATGGAAAGTAATATGTTTTTACTTTCAAAGGAATCAAGTTTCATCCAATATAGAGTCTTCAAGAGGAATTTATGAAAAAAATATTAAGAGCTAGTCAAGAAATCCGAGAATGAGTCTTTTAGTACTTCTATGTGCTTTGTTGAGTCCTATGCGTTGTATTTTGTCTTCCGAAGTCATTTGAGCGTGGGCGGCTAACCCTCTTTGGGGGAAAATTGTCCAAAAAGTCCTAAATCTATTGCACTTTTGCTAATTCAATCATAAACTTTTTAACTTTGCCAATTGAGTTCTAAACATTTTCACTTCTTGTTGATTCAGTCCATCCGACCAATTTTGGCTGAAAAATGCTGACGTGGACGCTGGCGGTGCCACGTAGGACTGCTGGCACGGACATGGACAATTTTTAATAATAGTTTAATAATTTTATAAATTTTATAAATTTTATTTATTTATGTTTTTCTTTTTTTTTTTTTCTTTCTTTTTGGCTTTTTCCTTGGCCTTTTCCAGTGGCCGGCCACCGGCCACGATGACAGCCAATTAGCCTCACCCACCACGGGCGAGGCCGGGCCGGGCGAGGAGGAGCACCGGCAAGGGAGCCCTCGCCCAGGCGCGGCCCGACAAGGGTCACCTAGGCGAGGCCGACCCTCCCCCAGGCTAGGGCGGTCTCGCCGGACATCGGTTGGGCGACGGCAATGCCGGGTAGCCCTGGCGAGGGCCGGCCTCGCTAGATCGAGCGAGGGGAGCCCTCGTCGGGGCTCGCCCTTGCTTGAGCGAGCGTCGGCCTCACCCATACTAGATCTAGCAAGGCCGGCCCTCACCCCGGTCGGGCAAGTGTCGGCTTGTGGCCGATGGCCGGCCATCGCCCGCCCAACCGGGGGTGAGGCCGACGCTTACGGGCGAGGGCGAGTCCGGCAAGGGCTCCCTCGCCCGGATCCGGTGAGGCCGGCCTCGTTGAGGCCAAGGCGGCCTCACCCGTGTTGCCATCGCCCGGTTGATGCTCGGCAAGGCCGCCCGGCCTAGGGAGGGTCGGCCTCGCCCGGCGACCCTTGCCTTAGCCGGGGTGCGCCGGGCGAGGGCTCCCTCGCTAGTGCTTCTCCTTGCCGGTCCGGCCTCGCCTGGCGGGCAAGGCCAGCCCAACCGGTTGTGACCGGTGGCCGGCCACCGTAAAAGGCCGAGGAAAAAGCCAAAAAGAAAAAAAAAAAAGGAAAATACAAAAAAATAATAAAATTCAAAAATTAAAAAAAAATTAAAAAATTAAAAAATTATTAAAAGTTGTCCACGTCAAAGCACCGGTAGTCCTACGTGGCACCACCGGCGTCACGTCAACATTTTCCGGCAAAATTGGTCGGATGGACTGAATCGGCAAGAAGTGAAAAGGTTTATAACTCAATTGGCAAAGTGAAAAATTTAGGATCGAATTAAAAAAGTGCGATAGGTTTAGGACCTTTTGACAATTTCCCCCTCTTTGGCGGTCCAGCAAGGGTCGTTGCACTCAAAGCGCGACAAGGGTCCCCAAACCTTGCAATGACAAAGTGGGTGGCCTTTTCGACGATTTCTTTCTCTTTATGCTTTGACTCTTTTTTTTTTTTTTTTTTTTTTTTTTTTATAACTATAGCCCTTTTTATTTTTAGTTTTTGAAATTTGGCGCCTATTTTGCCATCAGTGCCACTGGTGCAAAACATAAAGCAAATTAATAAAAAATGCCACTGATGTTCCGTCCATAAAAAAACTGACAGAGATAATGAAAACACTAACGTGAAGGATAGTGTCAAGTTATAGGACTTATTAAGCATGAATTCAAAACATTAGGACTTTACTTAATAGAGAGTTGAAATGAAATAAAGGAAAATATATATTAAAAGCTTCATGATATCTTTTTTTCAGACAATGGTTTGCATGAGTAAGTTTAGTTAATAGTTGAATTGACTAATGAGAACTGTTCTTGAATTAATAGCTATTCAAATGAAAATCGTGGCCATAAATGAACTTTGCTAACCTTTTATTTGAAAAAGAGAAGTTCAATTCATATTACTTTAGTTAAATTAATATCAATCTACATACATTTAATTTTATCTAAACTACACTATAATCTTACATATAAAATATGATACGATGGAACGAGCAAAGCTATCATGAAAGTATAAGCAAAACTTATTTAAATCTTTTTCTGGGCTCCAAGTTAATAGTATGAGTTGTACATTAAATGATTTGCATGATAATCCCCTAATCGCATTGTGGTAGGCATCTATAAAAAGAGTCGGTTGAATTTAAGAAAGAGTCACTTGGATTAGATTAAGTGGTGGATCACAATTATATTAGTAAGATGGAAATGCAATTTAATTGTGATTATTCTCAATTAGTTTTCAATGTCCCAATTATTCTAATTAGTCTCCCTTATTTTTTGTAAAATTGTTTTAAGGATGAAGTGTTGTTTCTCAACTTACCTTACTAATTTATGTTTAGCACGTGAATTTAAAAGTTCTAAGTACCAACTGTTGTGACCTACCTCTCAGGGAGAGAGAATATAGGTTTAAGGGTATTGCTTAAAGGACGGGTCTACGGCCCATAGGCTCTCTTAAACCTATACTTCGTGCAACATTTGGGTGTTTATTGAATTTTTTTAATGAGGAGTTGTCACTAGCCTATTGAGGTTGGTTAGAAACCAAGTAAGATATGAGAGTGTACCTCACTTTATGCACAACTAGAAAATCTAGGGTCAAGACTTGTTTATACTAATTAATCAATAAGTATCATTTTAGTACTAAATCTTGTTCATCTCAAAAAGATTTTTGTCAGGCAATTGTATTAATTTTAGACTTATTCACTAACATATGAGATGATCATACATGTGGACAATCATTGAAATAATTATTAGCAACCAAAGGAAGCATTAAATAAATTGCAAGGGAAAACAAGTATCTAACACTAAAAGACAAATAAATGCCAATCCTAACTAGACTAAATGGAAGCCATAATCATCACATCGAAAGCACACAATCAAGGGCTCTTGTTTATAAAAACAATCAAAATCCTAAGGAGAAACCTTAAGGGCTTTTTCAATTTTGAGAATAATCTTAGATCAAAAGGCTCCTACTTTTTAAGAAAAATTACCCAAAAACTATTTTAAAGCTTTTCAAGGACTTCTAATTTTTTGAAATTTTTCAAAATTTTTCTGGAATTTTCTAAATTTTTTATAAATTTTTGAATTTTCCATTATTTTTAAAATTTTGAGTTTTAAAATAATTTTGTGAATTTTGTGAATTTACTAAATATGTTTTAATTTTTTAATTTTTTTTTTGAAATTTTTGAAATTTTAAAATTTGTTCGAATTTTTAAATTTTCCTAATTTCCGAATTTTCTGAAAATTATTGAATCTTTTAATTTTTTTAATTAATTTTCGTTATTATATTATATTCTGGAAAAGGGTTCGGACTGGGTGACCCGATTCGATCCCTACTCGGATCTCACCTGCTTCGAATTAAAAAGCTAATTTTTAAAATCTTTTTATTTATTTTTTTTTTAAATTAATGTTTTAATTCTTTTTTTTCTTAATTTTTTATTTATATTCTCTCTCTTCTGGTCTTCTCCTCGCCGGCCAAGGACCACACCACTAGACCGGCGCCAATGCAGTAAGACAAACGGCGAGGCCAAGGCGAACAAAGCAGCGGGCGGCCCCCTAAACAACGTCAAGCTCGAAATCGAAGCAAAATGATAAGATTAACGACACTCGGGGACATCGATTCAGCCCCGAACCAAGAACGCAGAAGGATCTAACTTAAGTATTTCATCAAACAGTTGGGGTGCGCTACCAAATCCTAAAGTTTCCAGCTCAACCGAGACTCGAACGTGCGCCGGAGGTCTCGACACCAGACATACAGGGCCTATGGAAACAAAATATTAAGGCGACGAGGGCCAGAGCTCACGCAAGCCGGACGGCCACGAGCTCTGGCTCGGCATGCCCAAAAACAGAACGTGAGGAGAGCCGAGCCTACCTGTTCGGCTTGAGGACGTCATCAGGGCAGCTGAGGCGCCCTCTCTTGCTCTCTCAGTCGCTCGGACCTCTCACTCTCCGTTCGCCGTCTCTCTCCCCCTCTCGGTCTCTCTCATTCTCACGCCGTCTATCCCCCCTCCTTTCTTCTAAACACCGGCCGGCGCGCGTGGCTTCGTGCCTTGCCAGCTGCCCCCTATTGGGTGTCCTGGCTGAGCGTCGCGCGCGACGTCCCTCACCGTCCGTCGTCGTACGCTGTCCATTCGTTGTCCTTCTCTGTCTGTCGCGTTCTGGGGTTTGTTCTTCTGCCCGCTTGAGGGAAGAGAAGAAGCGAGAGGGAGAGGAGGCTGGGCCGGTCTTGGGGAAAAGAAAGGAGGAGTGGGCCGGCTCAGTCGAGGAGAACAAAGGGAAAGAAGGAAGAGGCCGGGCCGGCTTGCCCCGGCCCGGTTTCGCTTTCTTTTTTTATTTTAAAATTTTAATTTAATTAATTTTTTTTTGAAAATTTTAATAATTAATAATAGTAATGCAAATGTTCCTAATATCTATATGTCATGCATTTTAATAAAAATTATTTTTGCTAGGGTTTAAAAATTAATTCCTAATATTATATGTAATTAAGAAATGATATAACGGATCACTAAAATTTAGGTATCAACACTAACAAAATGTTAGTTTAGATTGCAAAAAAATTGCTTCTTTTCTTTGTGGTCTTAGATTTAAGTCACATTGGAAGCATTTTAGGAATAAAGTCCTAAATGTGTCAGATCGATGTGGGGCAGTAGCAGTCCACCCTTAAAACCACCCAGGAAGATAGACCTCCCAGTGCACAAAAAGCTTGGCTAGATATCGCCCAACCACTATACATAAAATGTTTAGGCTACGTTTGGTCATCCGGATTTAATCGGGATAGGATTTGACATGATAGGATATGAAATCAGGATTTTTTTATATCCCATCCAGGTGTTTGGTGAATCACAAGATTAAAGTTTCGGATATGTTCACATCATGTACATTTTTTATTTATATAAACGGCATATCATTATAAATGAACCTAAATGTTCACAAATGAAGATGGTGAAAATATATCGTAATACTATTCCTTAATTTATTTATTATTTATTATTTATTTTATTTTTCCTCTTTTTTATATTATTTTCATTATTATTTCTTTTTTCCCTTCCATCATTCTTTAATAAAAATTTATCAAATAGTAAACTGTACTAACATATTTAAAATACAAAAATACCTAAAATATATAATAAATATAAATATTTAATTTATAGATTGAATGTTTATTATAAAATAGAATTAAAATTGAATATATAAATTAAAATAAGATTAATTAAAAATATATTTTTATTTTTATTTTTATTTTTATTTTCTTAAATTAGAATTCAAATATTATTTATATTGAAATATAATTTCAATTTTGTTAATTTAATAAATTTGTTATTCAAGAAAAATAACTTTCATATTATGGACATTAAAAATCCTATCCACCTTTATCCCACCTCCCCCATGGGATAATTTTATCCTTTCTATATCCCCTTATATCCGATTTTATCCTATCCCGAGTGAGCACCAAATGTAGGATTGAATAAATTATATCTTATCCTGAATTTTATCCCGACTGCCAAACGCAATGTTAATGTATATTCTCAAGGTTATCCAAATAAAATTCTAGCCCTCATATTTTAAGATATTTTTCAAGAAGATATGATAATTATCGTTAAGCTCGGTTATTAAATATATGAAAGGAAAGAGACTTACATTGTACCATTGGAGTTCTCTTTGCATTTGAAATGTTGCTCCTGCCACGTTAGTTACCGCATCAACACTAGGGCAGTTCTCTGCTATTGCGCTCATCATCCTCATCGACTCTTCTTGTGTAGGCCATGGAACTAATGACAACTCATTGGTTGAGCTTGCCTTCAAAAAGAGTCTGAGAATCTTTTCTTGGCGAAACTCCACCGCATATGTCGTCAACCTCTTACCATAAGGCGAAATCCAAATAAGCTCTGGGAAAAACTGAATAAATAGCTTTACGAGTTCACTGATTCCCTCGGTTGTAGCTTCATACAGCAGGTCCCACTGTTGGAACAAATTGGTGATCTCGGTAGAATTCACACAACAGACCATCTCATTGCAAATTAGTTTTGTCAACTCAACTGCCGCCACGTGTCTCAGCTTCACGTCATGAACTTTCTTGATTATAGGAACTACAACATGTCAAAAAAAAAAAAAAAAAAAAGGAAAATGTAAAACGAGGGGGCGGCATTTGGATTAAGAAAAAAGTTCTCCAGCTCTGGGTCCCAAATTTTTTTGTAGACAGCAAATTACATCTAACAATAGTTCACCTATAGTCATAATTTCCCACAATTAGAGCTTGGGTTGGCGGGTGATTGGGCAAACGATCTCATTCTCTCTCTCTCTCTCTCTGTTTTTTTTTTTTTTTTAATCTTTTAGGAAAGCTATTTTGATTTTTTTTTCTCCTTTGGGATTCAGCCCTCAAATGCAAACAGTGAGTTTTAGCAGTTGCCGATGCAAAGTACAAAAATGTATAAAATCATTCTCAATATTTATTGGATATTCTACTTTTCTATATTCAATATTCAATTCATATGAATCCATATTCATCATATTCATTATGAATAGCTAATAATGAATAGTTCATATTAATAGAAAAGATCCCAAGAGTTTACTAAATTCCTATGCATGTACAATTTCTACTATTTTTGAGCCCGCTTAGCTCAGAGGTTAGAGCATCGCATTTGTAATGCGATGGTCATCGGTTCGATTCCGATAGCCGGCTTTTTTCTATTTGTTTTGATTTTTCACATGATTGGTCTTTTTGAAATCAAAGAACATTGAAAAGGCTTTTTTCCCCTTTTTTCAAAGGTCACTTTTTTGTTTTGCTTTTTCTTTTTATTCATTTATCATTTAATTTAGTTCAGTTTTATTTTAGGTTTATGAAATTTCAAAAATAAAGGAGTCTTTATGTCGCGTTACCGAGGGCCTCGTTTCAAAAAAATACGCCGTCTTGGGGCTTTACCAGGACTAACTAGTAAAAGGCCTAGAGCCGGAAGCGATCTTAGAAACCAATCGCGCTCTGGGAAAAAATCTCAATATCGTATTCGTTTAGAAGAAAAACAAAAATTGCGTTTTCATTATGGTCTTACAGAACGACAATTACTTAAATACGTTCGTATCGCCGGAAAAGCAAAAGGGTCAACAGGTCAGGTTTTACTACAATTACTTGAAATGCGTTTGGATAACATCCTTTTCCGATTGGGTATGGCTTCGACTATTCCTCAAGCCCGCCAATTAGTTAACCATAGACATATTTTAGTTAATGGCTGTATAGTAGATATACCAAGTTATCGCTGCAAACCACGAGATATTATTACGGCGAGGGATGATCAAAAATCGAGAGCTATGATTCAAAATTATTTTGATTCATCCCCCCCTGAGGAAGTGCCAAAACATTTGACTCTTCACCCATTTCAATATAAAGGATTAGTCAATCAAATAATCGATAGTAAATGGATCGGTTTGAAAATAAATGAATTGCTAGTCGTAGAATATTATTCTCGTATAGTGGATTTTGCTTTTCCTCTCCCCCTTGGATTTTCCCGCAAGGATTTTTCACGTATATATGGTGTTCTTTTATTCTTTTCAATTTTAATTTCATTATAGTTTTCACATCTGTCATAACACCACCTTTTCATTTTCGGGTGAAAAGCACATTCTCTCACTTTGGCCTGATGTGTTTGGGATCTTATTTTCCGATGTGCTTCCAACAAATCTGAAATATAGGATTATAAGAAGAGGAGAAAACTCCTTGGATATCTAACTAACAACTTGTTGGTGTAATATATAAAACTTGGGGTGGAATTTTGGGATGCACTGTTTTGCTGGGATCTACAAAATTCACCCCCACTAAAATATTCTTTTATTTTACGCCTCCCAAACAAATTATTTTTGATTTTTTTCTACCTGCCTTCTATTCCTATTATTCACACCTTTTTAAAATAGCCAAACAAAAGTGAATATTTATTTTGTTAGATGCGATTCAATAATAAACCCATGCCATCATCTATTGTAACCTTATTTCATAGTCAATGACACGAGGGGCTTGCTCCTGGTCCCATGCCCAATTCTTGTACCCTCTCAACGTATTCTTTCGTGTTGTATTGAGATGTAGTAGTAGTCAAAGAAAACGATATTTAGGTTTTAAGCACACCGCCCGTAATGGAGGAAACAAATACATATGGGTTCATTATTATTTTTTCCAGAAAGATTTACATGCTTGATAGAGATGATGAAGCGAACATGGTTTCACCAGTCAAGATTAAAGGAGAAGTCCTAGGTTTACGAAATTCTTACTCCATATTTTTTGCTTAGATCATTTTTCCATAAGCAAGAAATTCCTAGGTTAACATCAAATCTCGCCACAATTTGCATTTTCAAGTACTCCCTTTTCACCTTTCTTTAACAATTTCGTGACTCTTGTAACTAGAATTTGGTGAATATCTGAAATCTTTGAAATTATTGAAATACTGATGAAGAAAATCACATATAACTTTGTTCGAGTTTGAAATTTTTTTTTTTTTTTTTAAGGATTTTTACTAGGTCCATTGATGTTGTAAAGAATAATCACACATTCACTGTTGGATGGTTAACCCGTGGAAAAGTTTAATTACAAAACTAACTTCAGATGGTGAATGGGTAACGGTTCTTTCACACAGGCAGTGGGCCTAACATGAATTCTTTTCCAAATTATGGCAAATAATTGAGTTGGAGCTTTTTTCTACTTATAAAAGAAGTAAAAACACACAAGCCATAGACTTTTAGTTGGAGAAAGAGGACAAGCCATAGACTTTTAGTTGGAGAAATTGGACAAGCCATAGACTTTTAGTTGGAGAAATTGGGCAAGCCATAGACTTTTAGTTGGAGAGAGAGGGATGTATCTTGCTAAAATGGAAGCGCACCTGAAATTTTGGCAGCATTCCAAAGTGACCTTATCAGATGTTGAAGCGCTACAATCAAATTACAGAGAGAACCCAGTCACTAGATATGAAATCATTGTAAGACCTTATTGAATTAATTAAGCTATACGATACTTGTACACTAGGTTGAATCGTACATTGTTCCTAAGGAATGGTTGATCTATAAAGTAGTTCAATTTCAGGCCATTATTCAAGTAAAATTATGTCAAGGAACCAGAATATATCCTACAAAGAAACTATCATTTCCTTTTTTTTTTTTGCTAGTACGGAGGGAATCAATCTAAGCAAATTGACTTAAAGTTCAAAATCTTGAAAGGTCCTGAGATGATGCCTAACAGCAAAAATGCATACCTACCTAGATCCGAATTTTCATCTGCTAGTTTGTATTTCAAGTCCACCGGAATACCTTCAATTCAGAAACAAAAGATGAGGTGATGAACCGAGTATGATCATCTTGAAGGGAATTAGTCTTGAAGGGATGCGAGTACAGAAATACGGACATTTGTATATCAATGCTTCCGAAACACTGAGCCTGGTTCCACTGCGAAAGTGAGACGACATCTTTACCAACGCATGCAGTATAGAGAAGTCCAACCTTTTAATGGCAGCTAAGGGAGGGTACCGCCAAATTAGATAAAGGGTGATCTCTGGCCGAATTCACCAGCAAAGTTGATCAGGAAAAATAAGCTAAGTCTAGAATGAAGGAAAAAACAGATGGAATTGAGAAAGGAGTGATGGAGATCTTACCATGATATCCAGCGTAGGTGAGGTCCATAATGGTGTCAATCGCAGAGTAATTGCTGAAGGGATGACTTGGCCCGTCATCTGTAGTTCTTTTTGCCAGGAACCAGGCAATCTCCTTATGCATATGAGCCGATATTCCCAGAGGAACACGTTCTTCATTATCTGCGAGTTGCGTCAAGATATGATTACTTCTAACTAATGCCTCGACCATCCTTATCCTTCCACAGAGGACAGCATTGTGGAGAGCTGTACGGCCATCACGATCAACCTCTTCAAGCGCGTTTCGAGGCAAGAGCTCAACCAGGTTCTCCAAAAATTGGTCTTGCGCACTCAAAGCAGCTATGTGAAGCACTGTCTCTGATCTTCTTGTTATTTTGGCCATCTTTGAAGCAGGATCTTGTTCGAAAAATCTTTTAGCAGATTCCCAATCGCCCTTAAATGCAGCTTGCAACAATGGTCGGTAATGGAGTCCATCCACTTCCTCTTCGGATATTTCTGTAATAGACGCAAAGATTTCAGGCCATTTTTTAATACTTTTTCCTTGCAGACATTGAGAAGTGTCCCAGAAAAGAACAATTTCATGAAGATCAGCCCCATATATTAATTTCACAGTGAAATAACTCTTTTGAGGGATAACTCACCTGAAGCACTTCTGGATGATCCAACGCTTGCAAAAACATTTTCAACATCTGTAGGAGAAAGAGTGAATACTAAGTCCTTCGCATACTTATTTTTCCCCCTTTTTCTAGCCAAGGTCAGGATCATATTTGTTTGGTGATAAAGAAAATAGAAGGAACCATGAGAGAATACAAGTTCCAGCATACTTGAGACTCCATCGATTATACCATATTTTTTCTAGGTCGGAACTTGAACATTTACCTGCTGGATCTTCACCTAGTTGCATCACCATTGGGTTGCTCTCCTGGTTACGGTCGTGCAACAACAAAATAAATGGACAATGCAAAAGAGACTTTCGACTTTCCTAGAAAGCTGAAGCTTTGATGTCAATTGGCTTAAGTTGCAGGGGCCTATTATAACACGTGGTTCTTGTCGATGAAAAGTCTGTCAACGATGGAAAATTATAACTCTGGTTACACGAAGATTAAGTTAGGTTAAATATGGAACAAATTTATCAATTTTAAATTTTTTTTAGTATTAAAACTTAAAAAATAGAGAAATTGTCTGAGTTCTTCGAGCTTGCCTCTCTCTCCTCCCTTTGTTTCCTCCGCCGACCGAACCCGACTGTGGTCAGCATCGATTCTCTCACGATGGATGGAACCCACATAAAAATGGATAGTAACCATACATTTTAAATAATGATTCAAATGGTAATTCAAAAGATTTCACATAGAAGTTATGTTATTACAAAAATCTCTCCCATCAATTATAAATTTAAATTGAATCTTTTCCATCCTCCAATAATTTAAATTAATTTCTATACTAAGTTCAATCACTCTTCTTCCTTCGTTAACTTTTTCCTTCTCCAATTTTCGCGCACTCATGTGAATGCAACTATTTTTTTTTTTTTTTTTTTTTTTGGTTTAGTGTTCTCACAATGCATGTATGACTGGTACTTACCGACACAATTCTTCTCTCCTCCGTGGTCACACTCAGCACGTCGGTGGTTCAAGATAACACTATGGGATGCTGCCATAAAACCGAGTACACAAGACTCGGACCTTATTTTGTTGAAGGGAAGGGTTGTCTTAATTTAAGGTGGAACCAAAAATCTTCAGTAAATATCCAATTTGAGCTTTGAATATATATATACCTCTTGGGATGATGCTCAATGCCGCCACATAGACATTATCTCAGATTTGGAAGGCTCACATTGACATAAAACTATTAACCACAGAACCTGGTCCGAATTCGGTAGACCAAAAGTGATCCAACTCTCTAAGTGCATTCATTTTGTGGAAAATAAGTGATTTGGAAAACTACATGGTCTGAATTTTGCTTATGCAATTTTTTCTTAAATATAACAAAAATACGAATAATCTTACATATTGGATGACCAATTTTTCTTTTTTGAGGCAGAAAATCCAATTGGCCTAGCCACTTCAGACCTTGATTTTAGGTCAGGATTGCCTTGGGACAATCTCAAATCTCTTCGGGCATGTCTACGTAGATTTTACTTTTCTCTTTTTGCTCAATTTAAATCTTGTGATAACACATTTTGGCCATTTTTAGCTCGCAACACCTCATATTGGACCATATGTAGGCGTTGACGCTTAGATCATATGTAAAATTTTTATAACCTTTTATAAGTTGGATAATATTTAACTTTTGGTGAAAAAGTATATATTATTTTAAATTTTTTAAAAGACACGAATAGAACGGTCCTTGAAAAGTTTGGGTCAATCTGGATTATAGGACTTCAAATGTTACCTTCGGTAGAGGCTTACAAAAGCGTGATAAAAAGATAATTTGCCAAGACTTAAACGGAAAATCGAATATATTCATTATAACATTGGTAATTTACTAGCTGTACTTGTAAAATTTCGAATATGTTGTTGATTTACTAATTTGATTTGACATGTGGAAGCCAAGAAAATAAAGTGGAGCGAGGGCCATTTCTGCACTCCCGTGCTTTTGCGCATGACAACTTTGTCATGTTTCTCCTCAGCCGTTGGATTCAAGTGGTTTAATATCAGCCGTTCGATTAATGCGTTTTGTCAGCCTTTCTGAGTCACTTCCGTTGGTGGAGAACTTGTCGAATCGGCCTCTCAAAAGTGCCAAAATCACAACATTCCCCTGCTTCAATTTTTCTTCCATCATCCCCCTTTTTCCAAACAACATATTTTAATAAAATCTTTAATCAGTGCGCTAACGGTGTCACAATTTCTTTATATAATCTGGTTTTTATAGAATGACACATATTCAATTTTTATTTTTAGCATGTAGTTATATTTCGTGAACAAGTTATGTTCCCATTCTGAGATTGCTTATTTAAAAAAGATTTATAGTAATCGTGTATGTAATATGTATCCTCTTCAAAATGCTTTTATTTTGTACATTGACAAAATAAAAATTTCTTCGCACAAATAGTTTTTAGATAATGATACATAATTAAAATTTATTTTTTGCATGTAACTTTAATTTATAAATAGGCTCATATGCATCATGAGATTATTTGTGTAAAATAACTTTTACGACGATGACATATGTAATAGACATATATATTTCCGTAATATTTTTATTCACTACCTTAGATCAGTACTTTCTAAGTGGCAGGGGAAAATCTTTCTCTTCACCTCTCTTTTCCTTTTCTCATCATCAATTCAAAACATTTTCTCGACATAATTTGAATTTGAATTGTGTTGGCGCACCCTCCTCATTAAAAAAAATACATTGATATCTTTGATTTTACCTCATTAAATTAGAACATCGACATCCTCAATCGATAAAATTACTATACATATTTAGCTTAACGTGGGTATTCTCAAAAGCTTAACATCGAACATTTTTTCCAAGAAAAAAATAAGTAAGCGAATATGGAATTAATGTTATCTTTGAAAAATCCAAGTAAATGGGGATGACAAAAATTTAGATGGAAAGTTAATGAAATTGGCTCATACTTAAAAAATAGAGATTGGACGTTTTGTATGTACATCGTGGGACACACTTACGGACATGTCAGAAAATGTGCAATTATGTATAAAATTATTGAGTAAAGGCCGTCCTTTGTACAACATCTTTTTGGCCTTGCATTGGGCAACCTCAAGATGGGTCCGTTTGGTTGAGCTTTTGGGAATAACGATTTTAAAAACGTAAATACTTTTGGGTGAATGAGGTTTTCCGAAATATAAATATCGTGGTAAAATTTGTATTGAGATACAACTTTGGCCAAAATACCGTTCGGTAAAATTTACATTTGTAAATGACTTTTATTAAATTAAATAAACAAAAAAAATTATATTTTTCTTTTTTTGAAGTCCGCCACCGGACCGCCGGATCGGCGGTTAGACTGTCGGATCCGACGGCCGGATGGCTGATCCGCCGCCGGGTCGCACGACTCGGGCAACCATCGCCTGGGGTCGCGCGACCAGCGACGGCCCCGGGGTTGCGTTGGCGGGATGGCCAGATTTGGCCGCCGGGTCACGCGACTCAGCGGCTGCCGCCTGGGGTCGCGCAACCCAGGCGACTAGGTGACGGGCGCGCGACCCAAGCGACCGTCTCCCGGGTCGCGCAACCTCAGCGGCCGTCGCCCGGGGTCTCGCAACCCAAGCGACCAGCGACGGCGCGCGCGACCCAAGTGACAAGATCGATCCCCGATCGTTGCTGGGGTCGCGCGACCAAAGCGGCCGCCTCGGTCGCGTGATCCAACAGCGACGCTTGGGTCACGAGATCCAAGCGTTGCTCGAGGTCCGGCGACGGTCGCGGCACGCGCCATCCCTTCGCCGATCGTCGTCAGCCTCTAATCAACAGCTTGGAGAGGTTAGAGAAGATGAGCAAGAATCGAGCTACTTGCATTCCCAAGATGCAACTTGCCAATGCATCTCAAGAGCTTCATTGGGCTAAAGGCCTTTAGACTCGCTTTGGAGATTTAATTGCATTTTGCCAAAGTCACGCAAAATACGAATCAAACGTTTGCATTTGGCCATGGGACTTTAGAGTCAAATAAGCATTCCCAATGCTGAACCAAACAGGGCCGATGTCATCAAAGTTTCACCAAATTTCGTATGATGTCATTGCTTACATTTTCAAGAGGAAGGTTTGGGTCGCGTCCTTCTGACGCTTGCTAGGTAATCTCAGCATGTGAAGATGGAAGAGATAGGGACAAGGCATCTGTAGGGAAGGGATAAGAGAGCTAGGTGTCTCGCATCAAAAGATATGGAAGAGATAGAGACAAGGCATGTGCATCGAAGGGACGAGAGAGAGAGAGGTTTCATCTTTGAGCTGTGCTCCATATACCGCAGTCAAATAGAGTCTGAAAATGGGACCCAGACATTTGAAGTGTCAAAAGATATCCCTACCCTTGGATTAAATAAGTTCCTGAATTTGCGCACCTGATTTTATGGCAACTTTCCAGAGTGTTACATTCATACACTAACGTGTTGCAACCACGAAGGAGGATAGGAAAATTGTGTCGGTAAGATTTGAAATATTAAAATTGCGCAATGGAACTCAATTTTGTTGTTACTGAGAATAAGTTATACATGGATTGTGAGAAAACTAGCAGAAAAGAGCGAATGCACGTGGGTGCGCAAAGATAGAAAAAAGAAGATAGTTAATTAAGGAAGAAAATCAAGAGAGCTTAATATAGAGTCAACTTAAATTGTCCAAGGGTGGAAAAGCTTCAATTAAAATTTACAGTCTATTGTAGAGATGTTTGTAAGTAACAAAATTTTTAGGTGGATCATTCAAAATTACCATTTTGACCTTTTTCATTTTTTATATTTTATAATACATGATTATTGTTTATTAGTTTTTGTTTCATTAGTTTTGAATCCTACAATGAAATATCTTTCACCAAGTATGACATTTTGATTTTTATCAAAGGAGACCTAGGTTCTATGTTAGTTTTTGGACATAGAGGGTCAAATGCAAAGGAAACTATACATCTTGTAGTCTCGAATTCAAAGAAATCACTGACTTAGCGTGGCTTAATATCAATGATAATCAATGTCTAAACCTAATCAATGATGTCATCTAAACTCACTTTAACATTGTGACATCTCGATTTTCCAATTCTAGTTTCAATTAAATAAGTCGGGCATTTCATCTTTGTGCCTATAGCTCTCTTCTCTGAGTTGGCCACTCACGAGATAACTAGTCTATCAGGTGAAGCCGTTAAGGAATCTAAACGCAATAAACTTGAGAATTCAACTAAGAAATGACTGCTCGACCGTACTAATCTACAAGGGTCAGTACAGCACAGACCGATTAGAGACCAGAGATAGGTCGATTCAATAGAACCATGTAATTGAGTGTGGGTGATTCCACCTAATTGCACAATTCTCGTTGATCGGCACGATACCGATTTCTCTATCGTTTTGGTACCCTGTGTCCGTATTTGAAACCTTGAGATTTCTACGATAATCGAGAGTCGCCAATGTGTCGAATATACACTTTGTGGCTTGAAAATAATCAACCACATGTCAATTGCACAAAAGCTACCCGATAGATTAGGACGCGTTAAAGTCGCACTAGATTGAAATCAACTGAGAAATTGAACCTGATTACAGAAATTGGAAGTTCTGTCAAGTCACAATTCATTTTAGGAATGTCGACTCATCTCCAGAAGATTTTTCTACAAACCGACATTTTTGACAGAAAAGCAAAGTAAGGCTGTTTTTATTCGAGACAATCAGAGGGCTATTTTTAATTGAATCTTTGGGATGCAAGTTGGATCATTTGATGGGGAAAAGTCATAAGAAGGTTGAGGACGCATGTGTTAACTTAATTGAGCTTCAATTGGATGGAATTGATTGAGAATTGATTGAATTAAGTGTACAAGTTTTCATGCCATGGCGGAAAATGAAATTGGACCCATTGAAGATAGTTGTGGAAGCTTTGGTGAGTGGAATGTGACATCACATGAGGTCATGGTGGGCCATGTGCTTGAGTAACCTAGGGGAGAGAGAGAGAGAGAGAGAGAGAGAGAGAAAGAACTGGTTCCTCCCCCCTTTCTCCTTCTCTCCCGTCGACGCTCTCTCGTCCATCTCCATCTTCTTCTTCTTTGGACGCCACCAGCAGCCAGCAGTCCGGTCAGATCGCCGTCGTGCACCCCTCCTGTGTCATTCGTCCACCCACGAGCTCCCGCGCCCGCCGTTCAGCTCGCACGCTGTTCACGCGTCCTAGTCGCTCGCACCAGTCGCCCCGGCCTCCATTTCCCGAGCTCCCCTGAGTGTTGTTGAAGTCGCCTGAGTCGTTGCTGCCGTCATCCAGCTTCCAGAGTAGCCCGCCAAGTCCGCTGGTCGCCTTTCACCTGTTGCATGCCCAGCCGCGAGCCAAGCTAGCGAACTGTGTTCTGCTCATTGCTCCTCGCTGCCTTGCCGTTTCCGGTCCACCTTCAGCCACCGTGAGACCCCGCTGTTGGCCGCATGGCACCGTGCATCTCCTTTGCCCGTTTCTGACCCAAACCGACGCCGGATCCGCCCTTAACCAGCAGTGAACAGAGAGCTGGAAAATGGGTATGACAGTGGCTATTTGGCTCGTTTTGGCCGGCTTTCCGACCCCGGAAGCTAGGCCCGCCTTGGAGACTATCTACCCTCGCGTCGTCCCTGTCGTTTTGAGTCGTTCAACTCGTTAATCGGGTGAGTTTATCCTCTAATCCTGTTTAGTAAGTTAATGACGCTTAAGGGGTGTTTAGATTAGTCTAATTAGGTTTAGGTGGTTAGATTAGATTATTTTAATTTAAATTAGATTAGTTGTATGATAAGTTTAATGGATGTTTAATTAGGGCTAAATGTATGATTAAATTAGTGTAATCTTGTTTAAGCCCTAATTAATTATTTTTAATTAATAAATTATTTAGAATTTGTAAATATTATTTTATTAAATTATATTATTATAATATAATATTTAATTATTTAATTTTTGGAATTAAATTTAATTATTTAATAATTTCGAAAATTTTGCGAGATGGCATTGTTAGAATTTCGCGTTGATCGCAGCATTCGGTCAGTTTGTGTTAATTGTAAGCTTAAATTGAGAAATTGAGTTATTGATGATTATGGTTAATTATTCCAAAAGTGTGGAATTGAGCGATATTGATGAAGTTGTGGTATTTAACTTGAAAAAATACCCGGTGTTGGCTTTTAGCACCATAATTGATTTGTATGACTAGTTTGAATCGTTGGGTGTTATTAGATTGTATATCCAGTTCTATGGTTTATTATTGAATGATCAGCTTTGGCGAGCATTGGTATATATATATGTATCAGCTTGGGCGAGCAATTATGATATACATATATATATGGCAGCTTCTAGTGAGCTATAGTATACTATATTTAATATTGCGGCAGCTTCTGGTGAGTTATAGTATACTATATTGAATATTGCGGCAGCTTCTGGTGAGCTAAGATCGTTTTATCAGCTTGTGCGAGCATGATCTATATATATCAGCTTGTGTGAGCTAAGATCATTTTATCAGCTTGTGCGAGCACGATCTATCTATCAGCTTGTGCGAGCTACCATCTATATCAGCTTGTGAGAGCATTGCATCCATTTCAGCTTGTGTGAGCCGTGAATGTATTGATGGATGAATAGACGGTATTGTTTAATAGATGGTATGAATTGATAGATATGTGGATCGTATGATATCAATTGGATTGATTGAATTGATAGACCGATATAAGTGTCGGTAGTTTCATTTTGTGCGAGCATTGTTTGAATATGAATTGTACTGACGTGCAGGAAAGGGATTGAGGCGAGGTAAGTCCTCTATCCTATTTGTGTGGCTAAAACGCCCTGAGGCGTATTTTCTTCCTAATTGGGTTTTAGAGGGTAGGACTCGCTGAGACGTAATCTCATCTCGGTTGTGGGATAATATTTCAGGTCCCTAGATGACGGTCGTGGAGGACCGAAAGTCCTGGAGTTCGGAAGGTGGAGGTTGAAGAATTGGCGAACGTGTCTAACAAGTTGGTCATAGGACAGTTCCCTAGTTGTTGAGTCTGTCTATTTTGTAGACAATCCAGTGTTGTATATAAACCTATGTGTTTTATAAGAAAGCTTGTTTGGTTGTGATTGATTACCTGCTTTTCTATCCCAAGTTAAATATTGTCAGGGGATTTGTTTCGTTTCCGCATGCATAATAAAATTGAATGGGTCGGCGACGTGTCTTGGGAAGTCGCATTTGTATCGACCAGAGTGGGATGTGCGCACGCTTGAGGTTCAGGGCGTGACATCCCCGTTTAAGTGGTATCAGAGCAGGTCTATGAATGGAGTGATAAGGTGCGATTGTTTATGGGATAGTTAGTAGGAATGGCTTTTATTTCATGCTGGTGTATGTGGCTGATAGTTGTTTGGTAAATTGATTGGTGATGATCACTCAAATTCTAATATGGGATTAGAATTGAGAAACAGGTTTATGTAAAGATCCTGTAGTTGAGTGATCAGGAGCAGAGGACTTCTAGAGAGAACCTTTAGACCAGTTACTTGGGGTGGTATGTCGACAGGGATTGGTACCCGAGGTGGTCGTGGTGAAGCGCCGGCTTAGACTAGTGCGAGTGTGAGGGTACCGCTGTAGGTCGGTACTAGTGTAGCAGCACCAAGCGATCCTAGGTTCGATGGGATCGTTCAGGCGCTAGTGTTCCTTGGAAGCTTGTTGAGTCAGTAAGCTCAGGACCGAGCCGCCGCTGTATTTACCGCCGCCAGTATTGTAACTGTTGTTGTTGCTGCACCTGTTGAGGTCTAGCATGGAAATGTGATCTGGGAGCAAGTCGTTGCTTTCGAGTCGAGGTTCAGATTCAGTAGAGATGGGAATCAGTTTGGGAATGAGCTTATGATCGGAGAAAAGTATCCCACTTCCGTCCAACTGGAAATGTGGGATGGTTAGGTTAGCAATGGATCATAATGGAGTGTGTCGTGCTGACATAAGCCGACATGGATTAGCCCTTTGTCCTGGTAAGACGGGTGCTTGTTTTGTGTGTGACCATCAGGGTTATCTAGCAAGAAACAGTCTTAGAAAGCTGATGGGACAGATTGAAAGGAGTGTGCCATAGAACGCATCGTGGGGTTTTTAGAACAGGCCTTCAGTACAAGAAAGAGCGCATGCTGTCACCTGACAGTAGGTAGGGGACTCATTGATTGTGTGTCAAGTTTGTGAAAAGAAATATGAGTAAGCCCGGTGACCAAACACAACGGGAGCATACTTTGAATGTGGCCAGCACGACCATCGGGATAGGAACTGTCCGTGTAAGTCCAAGAGGACTCGAGCATTGCTACCGCCGACAGGACGCCACTAGGATGGCGAAAGGAATAGGAATGGATTGACCATGCATCGATCCAGGAAAGAATGTTTTTGAGGAGTTATTATTAGAGTAGCGCAGCTAGACTTTGAGTGAAAGTTGTGGAGTTTTCGTTGTTGTAATAAAGTAATAGGAAGATGAATCTCTGACTATAGTTGTACTTGAAGGGTTTGCTTATATATGACTTGGGAGTCATTTATAAAAAGATTTGGCTCGAGGAGCTTTCTGCTGTTATGAATCGTGGCAGTGATATAATTCAGTTTGTTCAATTAGCGTACGAAAGTTTTGATTTATTGAAAGTCAGAAAGGACCTTCGATCCTGTTATTCATCACTGAAGACGACCTGGTTTCTTGATGTAGGTTGCCAAATCTATAAGGGAACTATAATGGATGCGTTAGTTGAGGAGCCGAATGTGGAGAACATAACCGTGGTAAAGAAGTTTTTTGAGGTACTTCCTAAAGAATTGCCAGGTTTGCTATCATAAAGGAAAAAAAAAATCATGATTGAATTAGTAATCGGATTAGAGCCAGTCTCTAAGGCTCCTTACCGGATGGCTTTATCTGAGTTGAAAGAACTGAAGGTGGAGATGCGGGAACTGTTAAATAAGGGATTCTTACGTCCCAATGCATTACCTTGGAAAGCACCGTTCTGTTCGTGAAGAAGAAAGATGGTTTGTTGTGTTTGTGTATTGATATTTTCCAAGATCGACTTGAGGACATGGTATTATCAATTGAGGATTTGAAAGGAAGACATAACGAATTTAGTGTCTCATACTTGATATGGCAATTGTGAGTTCACTGCATTATCGTTTGGTCTAATGAACCCTCTAGTTGTTTGTATGGGTATAATGAACAATGTTTTCAAAGGGTACTTGGATCAGTTTGTGATCGTGTTCATTGATGTTATTTTAGTGTGTTCGAAGAGTGCTGAGGAGCACGAGAGACATTATAGGATGATACTTCAGACCTTGAGGACTCTTGAATTTTACGATAAGCTTAACAGATGCGAGTTTTGGATGACTCGTGTTGCTTTCCTAAATCGTGTAATTTCAGGTGAAGAAATCTTCGTAGACCTTGCCAAGATCGAAGCAGTTATCAGTTGGCCAAGATTGACTATAGTGACAGAGATCAGAAGTTTTCTGGGTTTAGCAGAGTATTACAGAAGGTTCGTAGAAGGGTTTTCAGCCTTAGCTTCGCCGTTGACTCGACTACTGAAGAAAGAAAAGAAGTTCGTGTGGATAGACAAGTGCGAGAGTAGTTTTCAAGAGCTTAAGAAGAGGCTGACTACCGCACCTATGCTAACCATTCTGTCTGGTTCTGAAGGTTACGAGATCTATAGTGATGCGTCGTTTAGAAGACTGGGTTGCGTGCTGATGCAACATGGTAGGGTTGTTGCATACGTGCCCCGTCAATTGAGACCTCATGAACTGAATTACTCGACGCATAACTTAGAACTCGCAGCCATCATTTTCGCTATGAAGATTTAGAGATATTGTGGGTGTGAAGAAAGACTCCAGATCTTCGCTAACTGTTAAAAGTCTCAAAGTATTTATTCTCTTAGAATGAATTGAATATGAGATACCGTTGTGAACCAGATTGTTTGAAGGACTAGCATGGTGGTATCTGGTATCACCTTGGAAGGATGAAAGAAGTCCCTGATGCGTTGAGTCGAGAGTCTTCATTTGTGCATATGCTGGTTAAAGTATGGACCTTACTTGAGAAAGTTTGAGATTCGGTTTTCAAATTTGAGGTAGGCCACCTTCGAATTTTATGGCCACCCTCAGAATTGAACCGGATATTCAGGTTAGAATCAGACGCTTCAGTGGACAGACTTAGAGACTCAAAAGATTATGCAAGAGGATACCGAGAAGAAGAGAACTAAATTTCAGATTTCTGAGTACGATTGTGTGTACCTGATGATACCGAGATTAAAAAAGAGATCTTATCGGAAACTAGTCATAGTAGCTTCAGCATTGTCCAGACAGTACGAAGTTGGGCCAGAATTTGCATTAACAGGATTGGTAGACTGGTATGAATGTCAGATGTGCTATCAAGTGAAAGCAAGGTATTGCAAGTCAAGAGGACCTTTGTAATCTCTCAATATTTCCGTGAGAAAGTGAGAACACGTCACAATGAATTTTTGTGATAGGTCTATCGAGGAGTCAATGTGTTAATAATTTCATTTCGGGTAGTAAGTGATAGACTGATGAAATTAGCCCACCTTGTGGCTTTGCTGAAGGATCTTGATTTGATTAAGCATGCAAAGGTGTTTGTGTAGCAGATAATTCGTTTGCAAAGAGTGTCAGTGTCAGAGGTTCTCAGTTTCAGCAGATAAGTCAGATGGTTCCTTTGAGGCAGTGCAGATCAGAGTGTACAGAACTTCAGTTGGTTGGATTGAGGTCAGAGATCAGAAAATCGCAGGTCCAGAGTTGGTTCAGAAATCAGTGATTCAATTGCAGTTGTTAGAGACAGATTTGAGACAGCTCAGAATCTCTAGTTTAGCTTCGCAAATTAGTATCGCAGACCTTGGAATTTCAAGTAGGGGAAATATATTTTTCCTTAAATGTCGCCTATGAAAGGGACATCGTGTCTGGTTAAGGAAATGAAGATGAAGCAGCATTTAAATCGGAATCCATCAAAATTTAGGTTCAAAGAAGGATTTTGGCTTTAAATGGAAAAAGAATGCAATTTGGAGCACCGTCGGCGCCTTTAGCCGAGTGGTACCCGGGAAGAAAGCGAACGGTCCGAAGTTAGGACTTCGAATCCCCGACGCGGCAGTGAGCCGCTCTGTGGAAAAATAAAAAGAAAAAAAAAAGAACCAAAACTTTTGCAACTTTTATTTTTGTAAAGATGGACAAGTGCTTAACCTTTTGGAATCAAGATTTGATTTGACCGTTGGAAGTGTTTCGTCGACACCGAGGATCTTGGATAGCAAGGCGAAGTAAAATGAAGAAGCAGAATTGATGAGACGACAATACCCCACCATTTTGAAGAAGAATTTTAATGGTTTAAATTTCGAGAACGAAATTTTTATAAGAGGGGAAGAGTTGTCACATCCCGATTTTCCAATTCTGGTTTCAATTAAATAAGTCGGGCATTTCATCTTTGTGCCTATAGCTCTCTTCTCTGAGTTGGCCACTCACGAGATAACTAGTCTATCGGGTGAAGTCATTAAGGAATCTAAACGCAATAAACTTGAGAATTCAACTAGGAAATGACTGCTCGACCATACTAATCTACAAGGGTCAGTACGGCACAGACCGATTAGAGACCGGAGATAGGTCGATTCAACATAACCATGTAATTCAGTGTGGGTGATTCCACCTAATTGCACAATTCTTGTTGATCAGCACTAGACCGATTTCTCTGTCGTTTTGGTACCCTGTGTCCTTATTTGAAACCTTGAGATTTCTATGACAATCGAGAGTCGTCAATGTGTTGAAGATGCACTTTGTGGCTTGAAAATAATCAACCACAAGTCAACTGCACAAAAGCTACCCGGTAAATTAGGACGTGCTAAAGTCGCGCCAGATTGAAATCAACCGAGAAATTGAACCCGATTACAGAAATTGGAAGTTCTGTCAAGTCACAATTCATTTTAGGAATGTCCACTCATCTCCAGAAGATTTTTCTACAAACCGAGATTTTTGACAGAAAAGCAAAGTAAGGCCGTTTTTATTCGAGATAATAAGAGGGCTATTTTTAATTGAATCTTTGGGATGCAAGTTGAATCATTCGATGGGGAAAAGTCATAAGAAGGTTGAGGACGCATGTGTTAATTTAATTGAGCTTCAATTGGATGTAATTGATTGAGAATTGATTGAATTAAGTGTACAAGATTTCATGCCATGGCGGAAAATGAAATTGGACCCATTGAAGATAGTTGTGGAAGCTTGGGTGAGTGGAATGTGACATCACATGAGGTCATGGTGGGCCATGTGCTTGAGTGACATAGGAGAGAGAGAGAGAGAGAGAGAAGGAACCGGTTCCTCCCCCCTTTCTCCTTCTCTCCCGTCGACGCTCTCTCCTTCATCTCCATCTTCTTCTTCTCTGGACGCCACCAGTAGCCAGCAGTCTGGTTAGAACGCCGTCGCGCGCTGTTTGTCCACCCGCGAGCTCCCGCGCCCGCCGTTCAACTCGCGCGCTGTTCCCCGTCCTAGCCGCTTGCGCCAGTTGCCCTGGCCTTTTCATCGTTTCCCGAGCTCCCCTGAGTGTTGTTGAAGTTGCCTTAGTCATTGCTGCTGTCGTCTAGCTTCCGAAGTAGCCCGCCACGTCCGCTGGTCGTCGTTCACCTGTTGCACACCCAGCCACGAGCCAAGCCAGCGAACTACGTTCTGCTCGTTGCTCCTCGCTGCCTTGCCGTTTCCGGTCCACCTCCGGCCACCGTGAGACCCCGCCGTTGGCCGCACGGCATTGTTGCAACTCCTCTGCTCGTTTCCAACCCAAACTAGCACCGGATCCGCCCTCAACCAGTAGCGAACAATGACCTAGGAGAGAGAGAGAGAGAGAACCGGTTCCTCCCCCCTTTCTCCTTCTCTCCCGTCGACGCTCTCTCCTCCATCTCCATCTTCTTCTTCTTTGGACGCCACTAGCAGCCAGCAGTTCAGTCAGATCGCCATCGCGCACCCCTCACACGCCGTTCATCCACCTGCGAGCTCCCGCGCCCGCCGTTTAGCTCGCGCGTCCTAGCCGCTTGCGTCAATTGCGCTGGCCTCTTCACCGTTTCCCGAGCTCCGCTGAGTGTTGTTGAAGTCGTCTGAGTCGTTGTTACTGTTGTCCAGCTTTCGGAGCGGCCCGCCAAGTCCGCTAGTCGCCGTTCGCCTGTTGCACACCCAGCCACGAGCCAAGCCAGCGAACTGCGTTCTGCTCGTTGCTCGTTGCTGCCTTGCCGTTTCCGGTCCACCTCCGGCCACCTTGAAACCCCGCCGTTGGCCGCACGGCACCGCTGCAGCTCCTTCGCCTGTTTCCAACCCAAATCGGCACCCGATTCACCCTCAACCAGCAGTGAACAGAGAGCTGGAAAATGGGTATGACAGTGGCTATTTGGCCCATTTTGGCCGGCTTCCCAACCCCGAAAGCTAGGCCTGCCTTGAAGACTATTAACCCTTGCATCGTCCTTGTTGTTTTGAGTCGTTCAGCTCGTTAATCGGGTGAGTTTATCCTCTAATCCTTGCTTAGTAAGTTAATGACACTTACGGGATGTTTAAATTAGTCTACTTAGATTTAGGTGGTTAGATTAGATTATTTTAATGTAAATTAGATTAGTTGTATGATTAGTTTAATGGATGTTTAATTAAGGCTAATTATTTGATTAAATTAGTGTAATCTTGTTTAAGCCATAATTAATTATTTTTAATTAATTAATTATTTCGAATTTATAAATATTATTTTATTAAATTATATTATTATAATATAATATTTAATTATTTAATTTCGAAAATTTTGCGGGATGGCGGTCGTTAGAATTTCATGCTAACCGCTAAAGAGCGGTCGGTCGGTTTGTGTTAATTGTAAGCTTAAATTGAGAAATTGAGTTATTGATGATTATGGTTAGTTATTCCAAAAGTGTGGAATTGAGTGATATTGATGAAGTTGTGGTATTTAACTTGAAAATACCCGGTGTTGGCTTTTAGCACCATAATTGATTTGTATGACTAGTTTGAATCATTAGGTGTTATTGGATTGTATATCCAGTTCTATGGTTTATTATTGAATGATCAGCTTTGGCGAGCATTGGTATATATATATGTATCATCTTGACGAGCAATTATGATATACATACATATATATATATATATATATATATATATATATATATATATATGGCAGCTTCTTGTGAGCTATAGTATATTATATTGAATATTGCGGCAGCTTCCGGTGAGCTATAGTATACTATATTGAATATTGCGGCAGCTTCTGGTGAGCTAAGATTGTTTTATCAGCTTGTGCAAGCTACCATCTATATTAGCTTGTGAGAGCATTACATCCATTTCAGCTTGTGTGAGCCGTGAATGTATTGATGGATGAATAGATGGTATGGTTTAATAGATGGTATGAATTGATAGATATGTGGATCATATGATATCAATTGGATTGATTGAATTGATAGACCGATATAAGTGTCGGTAGTTTCAGCTTGTGCGAGCATTGTTTGAATATGAATTGTACTGACATGCAAGAAAGGGATTGAGGCGAGGTAAGTCCTCTATCCTATTTGTGTGGCTAGAACGCCCTGAGGCGTATTTTCTTCCTAATTGGGTTTTAGAGGGTAGGACTCACTGAGACGTAGTCTCATCCCAGTTGTGAGATAATATTTCAGGTCCCTAGATGACGATCGTGGAGAACCGGAAGTCCTAGAGTTCGGAAGGTGGAGGTTAAAGAATCGGCGAACGTGTCTGACAAGTTGGTCATAGGACAGTTCCCTAGTTGTTGAGCCTGTCTATTTTGTAGACAATCCAGTGTTGTATATAAACCTATGTGTTTATAAAAAAGTTTGTTTGGTTGTGATTGAATACCTGCTTTTCTATCCCAAGTTAAATGTTGTCAGGGGATTTGTTTCGTTTCCGCATGCATAATAAAATTGAATGGGTCGGCGACGTGTCATGGGAAGTAGCATTTGTATCGACCAAAGTGGGATGTGCGCGCGCTCGAGATTCGGGGTGTGACAAACATAATAGTGAAAGTCCATTAAAATTAAAGTAGTTTATACAATATCAAAGATGCTTCAACAACATCGGATATTAATAGTGTTGACACTCAAACCCTTGATGTCACATAAAGAAAAGCAAAATGCCCCGTTTTGTTCATGAAGGTTAAGAACAACCAGTGTTCGTGAAGGTTATTTAAGCTAAGTGTCGATAGAGTTATAGACATAAACTCTAGAGTTGATAGTCAGGCAATTCATTTCCACGTGTCAGGCTATAGGAATAATACATTAGATTTGAAATTTAAGTGAAATTAGAATTGGAGCTCAAGTGAGAATAAATGCTACATGAAATGTGCATAAAAATAGGGAGTCGTCATATACTTGATGAGCATGTTGCGTGAGCATCGTCGACAAGTTAGGAAGTAGTTGCTTATGGAAAATGGTGCTAAGAAGAAATGAAAACATGGAGAATGCAAAGAGTAGCACCCAAGGAGGAGTAACCGACTGATGATTATAGATTTGCCCTATAAATACCACAGTCTATCCATTGAGGAAACCCCCCTTGAGCACAACAAAGCAACCATCTTTATTTTATCTTTACTTTATCATATTTTAACTGTAGTTTTCAAGATTCCTGTTGCAGATTAATTTCCGGCATGTATCTCTATCCGGTTCAGCAACGTTGATAAAATTCCAGTGTTGTTGCACAAACTCAGTGTTGTTGATTAAATTTCAATGTCGTGTTTCCTATCTAGAGATAGTGCTCTTCATTAGATTCCAACTTTATGCCTAAAACAGGTTGTGCCGTAAATTAAATTCGAACATAATTTGACTCCCAAGTATAGCTACCTAGCTACTTGTGTCCACGTTGCATCATTGATTCAATTCTGATGTAATATGTACTCAAAAGCTATTAGTCTTTGGGTCATTTGAGTATTAATTATTAGGATTGTATATACAAGTTGAGAATAAAATTTTCCCTTGCATTTGACATTCTTTGTCCAAGCTTAGCACATAACTCAAGTCTCCTATAATAAAAGCAAAACGCAGTGTTTGGTGAAAGATTTTTCATGGGAAACAAAACAGGCGAAACATCTTTTTGGCATGCCCGGTGGGACCCATTGTGTTGAGTTGAGAGTGCTATGCCACGGACCTGAAGTCCACCCAACTTTAATAGCACCATTGACGATCAAATATTGATGGCTGAGAACAATGCACGAGCTGAGTCATCATCAGCCCAACACCCTCAAAATGAAGCTACAAATCAAGTTCAAGAGGAAGGAGTTAATTCCTCGAGGCATTGTGTAGAAGAAAGAATACAAGCAGACCTCACATTAATCATGCTTGCTACTATGAGGCAAACAATGGAAAAGACTCGGAATGAGTTTGCTAACTATGTGGTCAAATGAATGATTGATGTTGTCAGGTCTTTAATCATTAACACTTATCACAAGTGTGCTCAAAGACAACATAGAGTCTCAACTAGCCCAACTCAGCCTCAAATGGGATAGGTCCTTGTATCAACCAGGTATATTTGTGTAACGTCAGTTCCTCAAGTAACATTGGGTAATACAGGATAAGTTGCGTCGACTTGGCCCCCTTCCATAATCCTGTAAAGAGGAGAAATTCTTGCAACCACGCAAGTAGATGGGTCTTCTAATGCGAATGTCATTATAAATGCTTATTGCAATCCTGCAGTGTTCATTCTACTAGCGACTCAACAAAACACATTATTTGAGAATGCTTCAAGGATGGGTCTAACTCAACTAGGCCCTATTTTAATGCTTCATACTAATGTATTCCTTGTCATAGTGGAAGTCCCTGGAGTTGTAATGACTCCAACCAAGGGGCAAGACCAACTGTATCAAGTGAACATTCAGCCCCAGTTACCCCAGATGGGAGTACTGAATGTTCACCCCCAGATACCTCAGTTAGGGGCTCCTAATGCTCAATAACAAGTACTTAATATCCAACCCCAAGTACCACTGAATGTTTTTAACCTCAAATATTGCAACAACCTCTTCTTGCTGCTCAGGCGAATATTCCTAATCCACAAATAAATCCAGCACATGTAATCCAACCTCAGCCACGGTTTTAAGGGACCTCAGCAATAATATTATCAAGTTCCTTAGCCAATTGCAAATCTAGCATTGTAGCCCAATTTCCTCACATGGCTCCAATTTAAAATCAATCAATAGTTGAGCCATTATTAAGGGGATTGTTGACATCAAATTTTTAGTCAATGTGTCAAAAAGGTAAAAAGTCGAGATTTGGGTCTCCGATCGCGACGAAGCCTGTTTCTTGGCTAAAAAAAAAATGTCATTTTTCATTTCTTTCTTTTGCATTGTTGTTTTTTAAACAATTTCCAATTCATTTTCAAGAAAACTCGAAAAGTCCAATGGTTAACTTTCGAGTTGACTTTTTGGTTAACCCTTTGATCGAAAATCAACCCCAAGTCAAAAATTAGCTTTTCAGCCAAAAAGATGTTAATTAGCCTTAATTTCATTTTTCTCAATCAATTTGTTAAAAATCCAAAGATTTGGCTAAGTTAATTAAATGGTTGACTTTTGGTCAAATATTTGACCAAAAAATTAGAAAAATAAAAAAATCCTCGAAAAACACTTCTTTTACTGTCAATTTGATTTGTATGTAAATTTGTTTGCAAAATTCGATTAAGAGCCTTCTTTTCCTAATTTTTCGATTTTATATTCTAAATCGACTAAAAATAAAATTACTTTTATTTTAGCCATAATTAGGTGTAGTTCCCTCTTTGACATTTGGTTTAGGGATTATTCTAAATCCACTCGTATGCGTTCAATTTTGCGAATTGCCATGTCAAAAGATAAATTGCCATTTTAAGCCCTAATTAGGGGGTTAAAATTGATTTTTCATGATCTATGAATGAACGATTGTTCTCTACTTTTTTCTTAAGATAAGTCTAAATCTGGGGTTGATTTTGAGAAATTCACATTAGAACTTCTTGATTCGAGAGATTTCACTATTTTGAAGGTAAGAAAACCGAGCCATCGAGCTTCAAATGAAGAAATTTGAATTGACCCGCTCAAGACTAAGGTCCAATTGTTTGAATCTAAGTTCGATTTTAATATTAGATGCCAATTCATTTTTAGCTAAGTTTTGGCACTTCAATTCAAAGTCAATTTGAATACAATAGATAATCTTACACATGAGCAATTAGTTGGATAAAGCAATTGCAACATTAATTGGACTCAATTTCAATCAATTTGCAATTTTGGCTAATGAATTGCAAAACTGCTCATTTTAGCCCCTTAGGCTCAATCTTAAGTTTCCATGATTTTAGTTTATTGTTTTTCACAATAAATGCTGTCCACAGATTACATTTATAAAGTTTAATTAGCTTAATTGAATTGAAATTGTATAATTTTTACTCAAATCGTGCAAAATTTCTCTTCAATTTGATCATTGAGGGATCAAATTGTATAAATTTTGAACCCACAAGGGTCACAAATGCATAGATTAGTCAAAACCCATCAAGACTAGTCAAGAATCGATAAAACCGGCATGAACTAGTCTAACTGGCCGTTAGCGGGGCGGGTCGGATTGGCATGTTTCTGGCAGGTTATGAACCTTCGGTGACCGGTTTCTAGGATCCTCACTATGCCAATTTCACTTCTATGCCCTCAATTTCCCATAATTTTGCAGATTGACCCTCATATTTTGTAAATTTGCAATTTGACCCCTAATTAGGTATTTTAGTACAATTCTCATTTTTAGCTTGGGTTTTCACAAATTGGGCTTATTTGATCGATTATTCGACACCTCTAAAAGATAACTAGGCTTTCGAAATCATGTTTTGCCCATTAAATTAGGATTTTGACTGTCGGATTGAATCGAAAGCCGAGATCAACCAACTTTGGGGTGGTATAAATATCATTTTCCCTCAAAAAATGAAAAGGAGGCCTCATTTGCAGAAAAATTCGAGAAAAATTCGTAATAAACTCTATCTCTCTCTCCAATTCTCTTCTTCTCGCTCAAATCCTCTCTTCTCTCTCTAGTGTGTGGATTCGCCCCTTCCGTCGCTCCTTGCCGCCGACCACCGGACCTTCATCGACGACGAACCTGCTGTAGCGGCTTCCTAATCCCACTCTGTCCCTGTTGTGGCCTCTTAGAGCTTCGGCGGCTGTTGTTTCTTCCCATCCAGTAGCACCTTGCTGCTTCAAGGACCAACGTTGTCGTCGGTCTCATCCCTAGCTAGATCAGCCACTCGAACCGGCACATCGGCTTCTCAGGTGAACCAATCACTGCCAATCGGTCACCAGGCGTATCCCCGACCATCTAATGGTTGGGGCCTAGGCGGAAAGCCACCTGAATAACTTTAGTGGCCTGCTCTCTCGTCGATGATTGAAGATGGGTTCGGTCGGATCGATGTTGATCCCTAGCGGAGCCGACGACCAGCGGGGGTTCTGTTGCCACCGAAGCCCCTTTGATCTGTCCCTTAGGTTGTCTCTGACTTTGGATGGTCAGAGCTTGGTCAGTCCTTCACCAGAATAGCTCTGGTGGTTCTTTCCTCTATCAGTGGTCGAAGGCCGGTCCAAATCAGGATTGGTTTATTCGATCAACTGGTCTGGCAACCGCTAGCTGCATCCTAAGGTGGGGATCTGAGCTGATCCCTCTATGAGGTCCTTTCCGACCTAGACGTGCTCGAAGCTTAGCCAATTGGCCACCGGACGAGTACCGACAGTTCGATTTAGTCCTCGCGGTCCCAAAATTGGTCCAAGCTTGGATTGGTTCTTGTTTTTATTGCAGGCTGTGAACTTACGAACCAACTGGTTCGAAGACACCCATAGATGGCCCAATCCATCCCTCAGAGCCTCGATAGTGTTCCGGCAACTTCGATTTCGTCCGATTGCATCTAGTATTGAAGAAAAAGCGCAAAAGGTAACAATTTTGGACTCAAATTCGATGAAGCGAGGTTAGAATAGCTAACCGGGGCTAAGATTCACGGTTAGGGATTATATGAATGCTTAGATACTTGATTGATAGATTAGATGATTGATTTGCTGAGATTGAATGGAGGTTAAAATTGATTTGTGGATGATTGTGTGACTTTGAATGCAAATATGCAATTCGCAGATTTTTGTGACATGTCTGTTGTTTCGGCTAAAATGAAACCTTAGACTCGAGCTCTTCTAGACATAGAAAGTAGACTTTAAGAGCTATATTTCAAATGGTCAACATTTGACCCCCCGAAAAATGCTTTTCGATCTGCTCAATTTCTATAGATTCTTCGTGCTCTTTAGGTTCTGTCCTAATCCCTAAAACAAACATTGTAAAATGAACTACATCTAATTATGACTAAAATGAAAGTGATTTTATTTTTGATTGATTTAAAACCTAAAACCGAAAAATTAATAAAACAAGGTTCTTAATCAAATTTTGTAAAATTTTTAACACAAAAGTCAAATTGATACTAAACAATGTATTTTGAAAATTTTCATTTTTTCCAATTTTTTGGTCTTTGATCAAAAGTTAATCAATTGACTTTTCTTAAAAGGTTGATTTTGGAGTCAAAACTTTGAATTTTTGAAAAATTAATTTGACAAAAAAAAGTGAAATTAAGGCTAATTAGTATCTTTTTAGGGAAAAACTAATTGTTGACCTGGAGTAGACTTTTGGTCAAAGGGTTGACCAAAAGGTCAATTCAAAAGTCACTTTTTAGGTTTTTCTTAAAAGTGAATAGGAAATTATTTAAAAGCGACAACATTAAAGAAAGAAATGAAAACCGACATTTTTTTTTTTATCGAGAAACAAGCTCCGTCGCAATTGGAAGCCCTAATTTTGAGTTTTACCTTTTTTATGATGTATCGACTGAAAATTAGGTGTCAATAATGCTTAAAAGTCTTGTGGCTCATGCTGCACCCATGAACCTCCTTGAGGGTGACCCTTTCATTGCTGATTTTGATGAGTTTCTAGTGACCTTCAGCTATGGCATTGAAAGTTTCCAGTCCAACTTGGGGGACATTGTTGCCTTTGTCATCATAGAGCACGAGTACTGGGGCAAGAAGGAAAAGATCAAAAACGCCGACATGGTTTACTATGAACTCATGGAGGCGCAAGGGACCTTTCATGCTATCGACACTCAAGTGTCCATATTCTAGGGGGTTGTCTCCAACAGGGCCAAAGTAATGAAGAAGCGACTGAAGAAAGGGTTGGTTTCTGGGGAGTAGCAGGAGTACGACATCGATGAGGCTATGCTGGCCAGATCCCTATCCTTTGTGTGTTGGACGCAAATTGCACAACCCCAAGATCTCCATAACCAGAACAAGAACATGCATAATTGAGTAGAAAGATCAACGCACCTGTTTTAGGATCCATCGAACATAAAGCGGAAGCAGAAAAAAAGGATTACCCACATATATCAAGGGGATCCACGCATCAAGTCCTTCTCCTCTATTGCCCTCTGTATCACTGGCTCAATGAGGCGGCCCCCCTCACGTGTAGCGTTAGGTAAACGCCCCTTAGGTGAGGATACATGTGAGAATTAGGGTTAGAGGAGAGACTTGAGCACTATTTATAGAGTTTCCAGCCAGTCCCCCTCATTCGGCCGGGCTCAACTCGGCCCACACTAGCCAGCCCATATTAGACTAATTAAGAAACCTTATATCTCACCTTAGACCAACCTTGTTTTACGATAACCGTAAAAACAGTAAATTACAATATCAATTAATTTAGTCCACATTAGGAAAACTCTTACATTGTGGACTCCAACATCAAGGCCGTCGAGGCTTTGCTCGAGAAGGCTGACGATCTGGTTGGAGAACAGTTGGTCCTTTTCCAGTGCTTGGAGCAAGAGAGAGACATCTTTTAGACGGCGATGGACTTGTAATCTTTAGGCAAGTAAGTTAGTTTCCAAACACTATGATGTTTCATAGATTGTATATCGCATTTTATGGCATGTAATCACATACTTGATTGAGAATAAGAAACGACATTTATAAATATGTCATTACATTAACCATATAGTAGATATTGTAATCATGCTCTCACAAATAGACTATATAGTCGATGGTATAACGATCATCTTTTCTTAACAAATCTCCTTAATAAAGCTGCAACCACTTCATTCTGCACTTGAGAGGTTTAAGAAATTTCATTATAAACTATATCAAGAATAGTACCTTGAACCTCAACAAGTTTAGTCTATGGTACAGGAAATTCCATAATTATCTGTATAGGTAAAGACAAAAATATAGTAACCTCCATCATACTATTATCTTTAATAATCTAAGAGCAGCTATCCTCTACAATTACGTCAATATTTAGAAACTTTAGAGTATGTGATTCCATAATTCTTGTACATTCTTTAGGGTCATAAAATCAATACCCATTTGAACAATCTAGGTAAGATACAAAATAATTTCGAGTGAGTCTTTTGTCAAGATTTTCAGGCATAGTAATTAAGTTACCACCCCAGAATCTACCAAGTATTTGACAAATGACCCTTTAAGTTATTTAGCATTGTCATACTTGCCAAAATACTCATAAGCACTGTTAACCTGACAACCTTTTAATCATATACGAGATGTATATGTCATTAAGACTTAAACACAATCTTTGCAGATGTGTCCTAATTTCAATATCAGACAATATATAATTTCAAGCAACTAAGGCTTCCATCATCTTATAGCAGTGCAGTCCGCATGCAAACCTCTTTTAAAGTGTTCCAGAATGGAACGCTTCATGGACAGTAAGCAAATTCAATTGCTCTTTTCTCAAGCAACAAATCATATGTCCACAACTTAAAATTTGAAGCAGTAAAAACCTCAATGGTGACCGAATTACCATTTATAAAAAAGGTGACTAAAAAACAAGCAGTATATAATTAGCATCATGTGAGCATTGTGTAACTTGACGTACAAGTACCCATCCAGAGAGTTACATGCAAAATCACATAATCACCTTTGGGCAGAATACATGACATGCAATTGTACACTCCCCACACGATAAGGGTTATGAGAATATATTTCAATCTTTATGAATTCATCACCTTTGGGCATATGAACCATTAGGATCAGTCACTCATCCACCACACCATCATGTATCCATACATGAACTAATACACAATCACCTCCTTTGGGAGTATGATTACGCATTAGACCAGGAGACATCCCAATTATTATACGAGACCGAAATTTCTCAAACCCAATCAAGCGTGCCACTTTGGCGGTCACTACTCAATTGAATCATTGAAATTCTCTCATACCAGGGATATAAACTTTACTCCTCACATACACAATATATATGTGATTTTAACTTTAGTGATAGGGGCAGCATATCACAAAAATCACATATCATGCTAATTACATTGCTTTATTCATTAATAAAAAATTAATCATACATATATATATATATATATATATATATATATATATGTATAGCGAACCTGAAAGACAGATTCCAATAAGATCATTGATCACAGTAACACAAGAAACTTCTCATAATAGAGAATAAAACATCTTTTATGCACCCCAATTACATATTACTAAAACAACATAAAAAGAATGCTGATCTATAATATCTCTCACAAATTAACATCGATAGTAATACAGAGTACACCAAATCAACAAGCTTGACAGTTGATCCATTATCACTCATGAGTTCATAAGGCAAAAATGACTCAAAGGCCAACAACTGATTTATTAATCAATTTTAGGTAACAAATATCATTACTTCAACCAGTGGCCTATTAATCGAGTCAAACCAGAGAACCAAATATCTAAAATTTAACAGTAGATATTATTGCTCTGCATAAATATTGTCATACTCCTTAACCATAAAAATATTCAACTTGATAGACATTAACAAGTGATCAGATGAATTCATGTACAATATGCAGTAACTTAATCGACATGCATTACCCACATTCAACAGATATGTTAATCAGGACATCAGTTTGGTCACGAGTTCTTAAAACGTCCATCATTCAAAGATTACCAACATGTAAAAGAGTATGCATGAGCAATAAAAATTTCATGATTTTTACTGTTTCTCATATTCTCAAGATATATTCAATTACTATCTCATAATGATTGTATCTCATTAAGAGAACTTCAATTCACAATAAAGTTTGTTTTTTTTTATTGATGAATCACACCTTTTTATTATGTGATAACATACTAGTAACCCATCACCTGTATTTCTAAAATCAAAGAAAATACACTAAAAATTCACGTATTTAGGATTCCATATACAACTTCACATCAATAAAATCATCAAACATATAAAATAAATATACCACAAGATAGGAAATTACCATACGAGTCCAACGCCGCCAACCACGAGCCAAAATAAGCCTTCACGCGCCCGCACGCGCCGCATGAGTGCGCGGCGCGTGGGTCTCACGCGTGGCGTGCGTTCGACGCCCAGGCGGCGCGTGGCCGCGCGTGGGGGCGCGTGCGTCATCCCCCGGCGACGTGCCGCCGACCCTCTTGCTCGTCTCGTCTCCCCCAATCCAAATTTGTGATTTAATTTAATTTTTATTGAACAAAAAGTCTCGAAAATCACAAATTAGGGCAAGATCAGTACCAATTAGGGCTAATCCATACAAATTAGGGTAGATCCGTACAAATTATGGTAAATCCGTACAAATTAGGGCAAAACCAATTGTGTTCGAGTTTTAGGGTTATGGTTGCTCTGATACCACATGTTGGACGCAAATTGCGCAACCCCAAGATCTCCATAACCAGAACAAGAACATGCATAATTGAGTAGAAAGATCAACGCACCTGTTTTAGGATCCATCGAACATAAAGCGGAAGCAGAAAAAAAGGATTACCCACATATATCAAGGGGATCCACGCATCAAGTCATTCTCCTCTATTGCCCTCCGTATCACTGGCTCAATGAGGCGGCCCCCTCACGTGTAGCGTTAGGTAAACGCCCCTTAGGTGAGGATACATGTGAGAATTAGGGTTAGATGAGAGACTTGAGCACTATTTATAGAGTTTCCAGCCAGTCCCCCTCATTACGGGCCAGACTCAACTCGGCCCACACTAACCAGCCCATATTAGACTAATTAAGAAACATTCTATCTCACCTTAGACCAACCTTGTTTTACGGTAACCGTAAAAACAGTAAATTACAATATCAATTAATTTAGTCCACATTAGGAAAACTCTTACATTGTGGACTCCAACATCAAGGCCGTCGAGGCTTTGCTCGAGAAGGCTGACGATCTGGTTGGAGAACAGTTGGTCCTTTTCCAGTGCTTGGAGCAAGAGAGAGACATCTTTTAGACGGCGATGGACAAGCTACATAAACCCAAAGAATACGCCGAGAAAGCTAGTGACCACTTAGAGATGCGGCTGTGCGACTTCGTGGTTGGCTTTTGGCAGTACTTTGGCTTGAGCAAGCTGGACTAGGGGCGAGGCTAGGAACGTGTAGGAGCAGGATGGAAGGGATTAAGGAAGAAGGAAGGAAGAGAGAGCAAGCAGAATGAGAGGAAAAAAAAGAAAAAAAATGTGTGTGGGAGAGAGAGGGAAAGAGAGGGAGAGAGAAAGAGAAAATGTAAAAAATAAGTATGAAAGTAAATAAAAAGGAGAAGTTCTAGAATCCTTGGCCTTTTATTCTCTTTCGATCTCTCGCATTTTCCACATACTCGGATAGTATTTCTTCAAGAACTTGCTATTAATTGATCGCTAAAACTCTTTTCCATCTAACTTCATTAATTGATATGCATTTCCAATAAAAATATTACTAAGTATGGGCCTTCCTAGGTTGATAATCATTTACCAAATCTTTTATTGTCTAACACTTGTGGTAAAATGGTCTTTCAAAACAAATCATGTCGAAATCCTTAAGCTTCACATGCTTATTGTATGTTCTAACAACTCTTTGCTTTTGGGTGACCAACTTCTCCAATGCTGAGGCTCTACTTTCACCAAGGTCATCGACATTGGTATACATTAACTCATCATACTCCTCCTTTGATAGATTCTCCTGTAATTTCACCATAAGTGACTATACTATAATTTTGAATAGGAGGACCACTTCTTGTCCATGTGTTAGCATATATGGGCTAACCACAGTACTCGATCTTTTCGATGTTTGGTAAGCCCATAACACTGTTGATAGTAAGGAGTCCCATTCTCACAGGTTTTCCTCCAAGTGCTTCTTAATAAGATTAATGATGATCCTATCGGAAGTCCCGGTTTGACCATTAACCTGAGCATAATAAGGTGTCGAATGAACCATTTTGATGCCTTTGGATTTCAAAAATCCTAACATCTCTTCCCTAGTAAACACTATTTCTTGGTAAGTTGTTATAGACTCAAGAATCCCAAATCGATGAATAATCCATTCTTTGATAAACTCCCTCACAACCTTCTATATCACATTCTTGTAGGAAGTCGGTTTTGCCCACTTTGTAAAGTAATTAATTGCCATTAGGATCAAATTATATTTCTTCGTTGATGGGGTAAATTTTACCTATTGTATCTGTAAGACATAAAAATTAATATGCAGAAGCCAGGATCAATTGAAGACAAACCTCCAGCCATTGTTCTTGTTCGCGTTCGTCAGAAAAAACCTGAAATCAAACAAAATTGGAGACACTCTACTACCCCAATTCACTCTCGTACTGATGGTGTATTCTGAATGAGAGAGTTTGAGTTAGACCTTGTCATCACACGTCAGAAATGAACATACGTTCCTATTTATACATCGTCTCCCATCAAGATGGGCGGTTGTCACGAAAGGGTACGAAGCTTCATGTTGAACAGTCGCAACTTTAAGAGAAAATTTGGGTCTAAAAAATGTGGGATCACAAAATAAACAACATTCTCCCACTTGATCCCATCATTTTCATCATACGGATCATTCAACTAATTCCACGAAAACTTTATGCTTAAAGAAAAGAAACAAAACTCATGGATCATGGCGACATGTCCTCTAAGAGTGAGTAATATCTTCCATGTATCACAATGCACCTTATTTCTTTAATGTCAGCCTATATGTGACAACAAATCTTAATGAATAAACCCCATGTTTATTCCAGAACCAAGGATAAATGTTATTC
Organism: Eucalyptus cladocalyx; assembly: GCA_017140615.1. Taxonomy (NCBI): domain Eukaryota; kingdom Viridiplantae; phylum Streptophyta; class Magnoliopsida; order Myrtales; family Myrtaceae; genus Eucalyptus; species Eucalyptus cladocalyx. Next base: position 9,664,160 of record CM029524.1, on the reverse strand, counting down.
TCATAAACAACAAAATGTGTACACAAAAATTGAGAATCAACATTACAACTGAATAAGAGTTTCATACAACAAAAATCGTTTATATGTCGACAAATCACATGATGGGACCTATTCCCATACTAGTTACATGATCCTTATACTTCATTGGTGGCATGCCTTTAGTTAAAGGATCGGCTATCATCAATTCGGTGCTAACGTGTTCAATGACCACTTTATTCTCCTTAACACGTTCCCTTATGGCTAAATACTTAATGTCGATATGCTTACTTCGACTGCCACTTTTGGCATTTTTAGCCATAAAAACTGTAGCTGAATTGTCACAATATATTCTTAATGGCATAGAAATAGAATCAACAATTCTAAGCCCAGCAATGAAACTCTTCAACCATACACCATGCGAGGTAGCCTCAAAACAAGAAACGAACTTAGCCTCCATAGTGGAAGTAGTAGTCAAAGTCTGCTTGGCACTTCTCCATGACACGGCTCCGCCAACTAACATGAAAATGTATCCAGATGTTGATTTTCGTGAATCAACGCAACCCGCGAAGTCCGCATCCGAATAACCGATCACTTCCAGGTTGTCAGTCCGTCTATACATAAGCATATAGTCTTTGGTACCTTGAAGGTATCTCAACACTTTCTTCGCAGCTCTCCAAAGTGGTCTAAACCTGGATTACTCGATATCTTCCCAACATTCCCACAAAGCAAAAGCGATGTCGGGTCGAGTGCAAACCGAGCATACATCAAGCTTCCAACAGCGAAGCATATGGAATGTTGTACATTTGTTCCCTTTCTAGATCATTCTTCGGGCATTGGTTCAAATTGAACCTGTCACCCTTCACAATGGGTACTATACTTGGTGAACAATCTTTCATCCGAAATCTCTCTAGGACCTTATTGATATAGGTTTCTTGAGATAGTCCTAAAATGCCTCGAGGTCTATCTCTATGGATCTTAATGCCAATGAAATAAGATGCCTCACCCATATCCTTCATGTCAAAACTCTTAGAGAGAAATTGTTTCACCTCATGTAGCAACGCCTTATCATTGGTTGCAAGTAGTATATCATCCACATACAGCACAAGGAAACAAATTTTGCTCCCACTAACCTTCTGGTATATACATTGATCCATGACATTCTCTATAAAACCAAATGAAGAGATGACATCATGAAACCTTAAGTACCATTGGTGGGATGCTTGTTTCAAGCCATATATAGATTTCTTAAGCTTGCACACTAAATGCTCACCTTTACTAGAGGAGAATCCTTCAGGTTGTTTTATGTAAACCTCCTCCTCTAGTTCTCCATTGAGGAACGCCGTTTTCACATCCATCTGATGTAATTCTATATCAAAATGGGTAACCAATGCCAAAACAATACGAAGAGAATCTTTCTTAGATACAGGAGAAAAAGTCTCCGTGTAATCGATTCCTTCCTTTTGAGTGAATCCTTTGGCAACAAGTCTAGCTTTATATCTTTCAAATTTACCTAATGAATCTTTCTTAGTTTTGAAGACCCATTTACAACCAATGGCCTTCGCACCATTAGGTAACTCAACCAAATCCCAGACTTTGTTAGATGCCATAGAACTTATCTCTTCCTTCATGGCATTGTACCACAAATTGGATTTATCACTATCCATGGCTTGTGAAAACGTTTCAGGATCATTCTCAGCTCCAATATTGTAGTCAGACTCTTGTAAATACACAATATAATCACTAGGAATAGCCGATTTCCTTGTTCTAGCAGATCTTCTCAATGTTGGATCAACATTATCTTAAGGAGTATGTTGCTCAACTGGTTGTTCAACAGTTTCTGGTAATTGCTGAACAACTGGATCCATTAGATCAATATCAGCAGGTTGTGGAACTTCAACAATTGGTTGTTCAATAGCCGGCTGAACTGTAGGGGCATTATGAGCAACAACCAACCTTAAACTTGAGATGGAAGGTTGAGTGTCTAAATGATCTTCCTTAGGAACAAGATCCCTCGGTCGATCGCTCCCACTAATCAAGTCATTTTCAAGAAATTTAGCGTTTCTTGATTCCACAATCCTAGTGGTGTGAGATGGACAATAAAACCTATATCTCTTAGACCTTTCGGCATATCCAATGAAATACCCACTTATGGTCCTTGGGTCCAACTTCTTTTCTTGTGGATTATAAATTCTCACCTCAAACGGGCATCCCCAAATGCGCACATGATGTAAACTTGGTTTCCAACCCTTAAATAACTCAAAAGGTGTCTTTGGGACAGCCTTGGTCGGAACTCGGTTTAATATGTACACTGCTGTCTTAAGTGCTTCAGTCCATAAGAATTTAGGAAGTTTGGAGCTGCTAAGCATACTATGCACCATGTCTAATAAGGTCCGATTTCTTCTTTCCGCTACGCCATTTTGGTCTGGAGAACCAGGCATAGTATATTGGGCAACTATCCCATGCTCTTGAAGAAATCTTGCAAATGGACCGGTGCTTGTCCATCTTCGGTGTATCTACCATAGAATTCTCCACATCTATCTGATCTCACGATCTTAATTTGCTTATTGCATTGTTTCTCTACTTCCGCCTTAAATACCTTAAAGGCATCTAATGCTTCATACTTATTATGAATCAAATAGAGATACATGTAACGTGAGTAATCATCTATGAAAGAGATGAAGTATTTCTGACCACATGAGTCCATATCCGGACTACAAATATCCGTGTGTATGATTTCTAATATTTCTGTACTCCTCTTGGCACCTTTCTTTGTTTTGTTAGTCTGCTTTCCCTTTATGCAGTCCTCACAAGTATCACAATCAGTAAAATCTAAAGTACCGAGTACTCCATCATTTACTAATCGCTTAATTCTTTCTATGGAGATATGTCCCAATCTCCGGTGCCACAATATAGAGGAATGTTCTTTCACAATACATCGTTTCATACCAACTTTATCATGAACATGCATCGCATCATAATAGGCATTGTCTTGTAAATTAATTCGAAAAAGACCATCAGACAAAGTACCACTCTCGACAATTTCAGATTTAAATTATAAACAGAAGTTTGAATCTGAAAAGTTAAAAGAGTATCCCAAAGGTACAAGTCTTGAAACTGAAATTAAGTTTCTAGAAAAACTAGGAACATAAAAGGTCTTTTCCAAATCTAAAACAAAACCACTATTGAGAACTAGTCTATATGTCCCAATAGCTTCCACATGTGAACACATCTTGTTTCCTGAATAGATGCTTTGTTCACTTCCCACTGGCTTCCTGTGGTTTTGAAAACCCTGCAAGGAATTCGAAATATGGATTGTAGATCCAGAATCAATCCACCAAGTGTTGTGACTTACATCAGTCATATTAGATTCATAACAAACACAAGAGATTGGATTACCTTTCTTCTCGAGCTAGGCCTTAAATTTGACACAATCCTTCCTTATATGCCCCTTCTGTCTACAGAAGAAACACTTGGATTCTTTCTTAATGTCAGCTTGGGGAGGTATTTTACCTTTTCCCTTATGCTTGCCATAGCCCTTATTCTTTCCTTGTGTTGCCAAATGAGCACTTTCTCCCAATTCCATAATTAGTCTTTCTTCCTCTTGTACACACATGGTCATGAGTTCATTAATTGACCATTTATTCTTATGTGTGTTATAAGAGATCTTGAAGGGTGCATACTATTGTGGGAGAGTGTTCAGAATATAATACACAAGGAAGGATTCAGATATCTCAACCTCAAGGTTCTTAAGCTGAGTTGCAATGTTCCTCATTTGCATGATGTGCTCACGCACACCTCTAACACTAGTGAGCTTCAATGATGAAAACTTCATAATCAAAGTCATGGCATGCGCCTTTTCAGAACTTTCAAACTGCGCATCTATAGCCTCCAATAAAGCCTTAGCATTGCTATGCTGAGAAACTGAACCACGAATACTATGAGATATTTTAGCTCTTATAAACATGGCACAAACGCGGTTGGACCGCTCCCATTGGTTATAAAGAATTATCTCAGCTGGAGTGCTTGAATCAGTAGGAGCAGGTGGTTCGTCTTTCCTTATAGCATAGTCAATGTCCATCCACCCTAATTGAAGAAGAACTGACTCCTTCCAAACTTTATAGTTCTCACCATTCAGTATGGGAACATCAAACTTAAATTCAGAGAAATTCACAGGTTGTAAAGCTGCATATCAAATAATCATGCTTATGTCACAAAATTTGAGGCAAATATAAATAAATCATGTTTTACCAATGTAAACATGTCACAATATGAATCACATAACATAAAAACTACTGTGGGCTAAGTTTTTAATTTAAATAGATTCATAATTACTTCATGAAGAAACTACCATATTATATGCATTTTCTTAATCCTGTGGGTAAATTAAGAAAAATAATATGATATTTCATCATAATTAATCATATTAATATAATGAAAATTCCTGTGGGATAAAATTCATCATATTAATATAATTAATTACAATCAATGTCCATTTCTAAATATGATCATGAGGCTTTTAATATATAATTTAATTAATTAAAGATGTTGTGGCCACTCTCTAATTAATTAAATATATGGACCATTGGACATTTAATTTCATGCACAAAATATTCATAAAAAACATGAAATGACATAATAAATAAATACATCAAGGGCAGAACAGTAAATAAATAAATTGGCCAAGGGCAAGATTATAAAAATACGAAAATTTTGGGGCAAAAGTGTAAAAAAGGAGCCGCGGTGGGAGAATGACAGGCGCGTGCCGAGCACGTGCGCGTCAGCGCACAGGCGCGTGCTCGGCACGCGCTGTAATCCGTGCGGGCGCGTGCCCCGCACGCGCGCAACGGTTGCCGCGCGCGTGAGAGCGCGTGGCGCGTGGAATCCACGCGCCTGCTGTGTCATCACAAAATTCTTAACGACCTCTAGCTATATTAAATTCTATGAATAGGTAATGGAAGTACCATCAAGTTATGGCCATTTAATCCATAATTTGCAATAAGATTTATGGCCAAGCTTTTAAGGGATAATTATGTGATAGGAAAGAAAATCCTATCATTGGCCATGTGTTTTATAAATTGGGATTTATGGAATTATGATTTCAAGATTTTGGCCATGTGGAATTTAGTAATTAAATTCTTAAAAGAAAGAATTAAAGATGAATAATTGAAATGTGAAATTAGGATTTAAATTAGGTTTGGGCCTTAAGCCCCAAAAGGTGGATTTTAATGGGCCAAGTTGGCCGGCCCATTGAAGCCCACAAGTGGGCTGCCGTCGACCAAGAAAGGGGGAGGAGTGGCCGGCCCAAGCCCAAGCCCAAAAGCCCAAGCCCATCTTGCATGTGTTGTGACAAGTGGCAAGAAGTCTTCATGCATTGGCTTAGAGAGGGATGGCATGCAATTGTCAATTGGGGTGGCAAACAATGATGAGGAAATGGGGGGATAAAAGGGAAGAAGAGGAGAGAGAATGGCTGGTTAGCCATTCGGCCAAGAGAGAAAGGGAGAAAGAGAGAGAACCGTGCGAGAGAGAGAGGAAGCCGAGAGGGAGAGAAAGGAGCCCGTTCGCCGCCGTGTGCCGTCCGCTCGTGCCGTTCGTGTGGTCTAGAGGCAAGTGGAGTCCTCTAACTTCTCTTGCATGCTTGTATTGTTGATTGCATGTTAGATTTTAGGTGTTTCAAGTGCGAAAAACCGAGGTAAGGTTGGCTCGTTCTTAAGTCGTGTGACTGTTTCGGCTCGGGTTGTGTGAGTCAGTAAATTGTTTGAGCTTGCATGTTGGTTTTTGTTGAGAATATTACTTTGATGTCTTCATGAAAGTTGTAGCTAACATCTTGTACTATAACATACTGAAATTTAGTGGAAAATGATGGAGATTTGGGGGGTTAAAGTCGCATCTTACGGACACCTCAGATCTGGAAAGTTTTTACTAACCTTGTTCTGGATTCATGGTTGCATGTTGGTTTTTCTTGAGAATCTTACTTCGATGTCTTCATGAAAGTTGTAGGGAACATTCTAAAATACAACATACGCAAATTTTAAGTGAAAATAACAAGTATATCTTGGTAAATCGACTAGATCTTGAAGACGATGATTCTGGTGAAGTATTCCGAGACACCCGAGACTTAAAGGACTAAAATGAGGTCTATAATCTGGTTATTTGACCTATATCTCTTCATGAAACTTGTAAAGGACACCTTGAAACATAACATATCCAAATTTCAGAGAAAACGAAAGAGAATAGATGGGTGAAATCTTAATATTTCGGAGATGGAGGCACTGGACGATGCGGTAATAGATCCAGAAGTTTCGTGAGGTTGAATAAAATAATATATAAGTAATCTGGCTTGGAGTTCTTCATGAAAGTTGTACGAAAATGTCTTGGCTATAATGAAGTAAAATTTTATAATTTTTGGAGGCCATATGGATATTTTAATTGAATTTATTCGGAAACCGTGCATTCTGGTTTCATCCGAGAAGCATAGGATGTTTTGGGAAAATTATGAGATTTTGTAAAAATTCAATTTGGCCATGAATTTTGCAAGTAATTATCATCCTATGGGTTGTTTTAATAATTTCTTGAATTTTGATAATTTTGGGAATTTATAGTTATTAAAAAAAAATAATAAATAAATAAATAAATAAATGAAATGGATTATCTCATTGGCCATAGATTCCATTAATTCATGTTGCATGTGTGATAAAGCCTTGATGTGTGTATGATATTGAATTGAGTTGCATATGTGATAAAGTCTTGGCATATGTATGGCATTGAATCAATGCATGTGTGAATGTCATGCCTAGTATGATTTGTTTGATGTCATGCCATGTGCCATGTTAAAATGAGATCAAAATAATGATAAATGTGGATAATGATAAGTGAGGAAGTGGTTGTGGTGGATGATGATGCTCGGTGGCCTAGTGGCGTAATTCCGGAGATTCCCGGGAGTGTCGGGATGCCGGTGGTATACGGTACGTAATTCCGGGGAGGCCTGGTGGTATGTCGGTACATAATTCCGGAAGCCTTGTCGGAGGTCTTTGCCGAAAGGAATACCTCGCGATGCCGGGATTGGGGTGCGAGATGCCCGGCTAGAAGGGTAAAGGTCGGAAGCCCCGTCGGAGGTTTCGCCCGCCCGAAGGGAATGCCTCATGATGCTAGTTGGGATGCGAGATGCCCGGAATGTGGGGGCCGGATGCCCGTGTGGCCTGGGAGGCTGAATTTGGAAGCCTCGGAGGTCTTTGCCCGATGGGATGATGAAATTGATGATTTGAGAAATGGGTGATGTGGTGATCAATTGAAAAGCAAAAAGTGGAAATTAAACCATGATATGATGTGCATGATGATATGCATGATGATGATAATGATATGTGATGTGAAATAACGATGATCACCCATGATATGATATGCATGATGATATGCATGATGATGATGATGACGATATGCATGATGATATGCAAGATGATGATGACGATATGCATGATGATCATGATATGATGATGATGATGATATGCATGATGATATGCAAGATGATGATGATGACGATATGCATGCTGATATGCATGATGATCATGATAATATGATATGCATGATGATATGCATGATGATGATGATGATGATATGACATGCATGATGATATGCATGGTGATGATAATGATGATGATATATGATATGACATGTGTAATGTGATGATGTCATGATGATGGTGACATGTATGATACGATGATGATACACATGTATGTGTTATAAACTGATATGATGATGCATGATAGTATGCGCATGGCTTCAAGGTAAGTAACGCCTGCAATGCATGTATGATTTGCCTGATGCATTGAGTTGTTATTGGATTTCCCTATCTGCTGAGTGGTTGTACTTACCCCTTTTGGGGACCAACATTTCAGATTAGTAGATGGTTTGAACGGTTGGATATGACCGTGAGGAGAAGGATAGCAAAGGAGGGAACCTTTGGACGCCGACACTGGTTGATGGACCTTAAGCATACGATTGTGGGAGAAGATGTCGGTCATCTTTTAAAGTATAGCCGAGTATAGAAATATTGGCATTTCGATGTACTGACTAAAGATGTCCAGCTGCTTTATGTAAATAAACGTGTTCGGCTTTAACTTATATAAGATGTTTAGTAGGTGTGCATCGTTTTCTGAATATAGGGAAGGGAGTTGTTGGATGTGCTTCCGCATATAAATTGCGCAAGGGACCGATCAAAAAAATAATAATGTAAACCCCTAAGTTGTATGGACCCGCTGCACTTGAAATGGTATCATAGCGATATGTTAATAAGGAAAGTAAATGGTAAGCGAACTGTGGCGACCCTAATTGGATCGGGGGCCATCGAGGGGTGCCACACCTGCAACCGCAGCGCGCGCGTAGGCTCCACGCGCCTTCTTCCTCGTGCAAACAGAAGCCTTTCCGCCGTTTTTCACCGTTCCGCCGCGGTTTCGCCGACCGTTTCTTCTCCGGCAGCCCATTTCAGACAAAAATAAATAATGGGTTTTGAAGAACATGCCGGCACGACCACATGGGTCCAAGTTTCGGCGAAAATGAGCAAAAATTGGCCCCAAAATCAGACGAAAATTTCCCAAAAACACGATTCCTTCAACCACCGTTCCTTCCGCCGCCCGATTAGCCTCCGACGAACACTGATATGCCGAAATAACTCATGGCTAATATTCCTCATGGCGGTGCGACCGTATGGGTCCGAATTCAAAGGGTGGGTCGCCGGATTTTTCCCGGAACCGACGAATCTCTTTTGGCCTCAAAACTTCAAGTTACTGTTCATCCTTAGAAAATGGCCGAAAATACACCGAAAACACACGAAAATAGAACAAAACAAGGCAGAGGCTCTTAACATGCTTTGATACCAAATGTAAGACATAAAAATTAATATGCGGAAGCCAGGATCAATTGAAGACAAACCTCCAGCCATTGTTCTTGTTCGCGTTCGTCAGAAAAAACCTGAAATCAAACAAAATTGGGGACACTCTACTACCCTAATTCACTGTCGTACTGATGGTGTATTCTGAATGAGAGAGTTTGAGTTAGACCTTGTCATCACACGTCAGAAATGAACATACATTCGTATTTATACATCATCTCCCATCAAGACGGGCGGTTGTCACGAAAGGGTACGAAGCTTCATGTTGAACAGTCGCAACTTTAAGAGAAAATTTGGGTCTAAAAAATGTGGGATCACAAAATAAACAACAGTATCCACTGCCCAACCTCAAAATGGCCATGGTTTAATAATGGGCTTCATTATTGCAGTTAGCACATGTTGGAGTGGATTATATTTTTGGTAGGGTCACAACTTTTAACATAATCAATGCAATCCTTTGTAATAGTCAGCCAAAAGTAACCATGTCGAGTAATAACCATTTCATTTTTATCCTAACTTGGTATGTGTCACAAATTCCTTTATATACTTTTGCCATTACAAGCATCGACTCTTGCCTTCCTAGACATCTTAGCAGGAGTCCATCCACTATCCTTCAATACAACTCGTCGCCAATTAACAAGTACGTCATTGCCCATCTTTTAAAATTTTTTATCTTTGGCAAATGGGTTTTTCAATTATTCCTGCTCATCTTGACTATCTTGACTTTCGATGCCAAACAACTTGGTGCCATCATTACTCTATTGTCTATTGAAGATAAAACTTTTACTTGCCTAATAACATGATGTGATATTATATTTTCATTTAAGCACTGGTATTTCTCGATCAGTTGCTTTATAATCAATTGTAAATCTCCTTTGGTTCTTACAAATTGGACCTTCATGTCAATCAAGATATTGATACCAACAATCAAAGCGTCATATTCTGCTTGATTGTTCGAACAAGAAAGTCCAATTTAAACATGAATTTAGTTTTCTGACCTTGTGAGGACACAATCTTGATCCCAGCGCTTGATGACCCAGATGCGCTTGATCCATCAAAATATAGAACCCACCGTAATACTCGAATATAATTTTCATCCTCTTCAATCTTTAAAGTGGGTTACTATTCCACAATGAAATCTGCTACAGCCTGTCCTTTTATTGTTTTGAGCGGCATGTATATTAAATTGATCTTAGATAAGGTAAATGCCCATTTAGCTATCCGGCCTCTTATAGTTGGCCTGGTTAGCATATACTTAATCACATCTGTCTTGCAAATTACATGTACCGTAGTCGATAACATATAATGATGTAATTTTGTACATGTGTAATATAATGAAAAGCACAACTTCTCCATGGGAGTATGTATTGTCTCAGCATCATTCAACATTCTGCTTAGATAATAAACTACATATTCTTTTCCCTCATCATTCTTTTTTACCAGCATGCTTTCAATTATAGTATCGGTCGCCAACAAATACAGTTTCAACGGCCTACCTGCCTTAGGTAGCGTCAAAACCAGTGCCTTGGTCAGATATTCTTTTATTTTGTTGAAAGCATGTTGATGCTTATCTTCTCAGGTGAATTGCTCCTGGTTTTTCAATCTGAGCAATGGGGAAAAAACTTCAATATTTCCTGACAAATTAGCTAAAAAATGACGCAAGAAATTTATCTTCCCAAGTATCATTTGGAGTTGTTTCTTATTGATAGGTGGTAGCAATTCTAAAATAGCTTTCACTTTATTTCTGTACATTTCTATTCCTCATTGATGAACTAGAAAGCCTAGAAAATTACTAGCTTTTACACCGAAAGCACATTTTAATGGGTTCATTTTCAACTTAAATTTCTGCATCCTAATAAAGGTCCATTTCAAGTAATCTAGATGATGTACCTAGTCCAATTTGACAATGAAATCATCTATGTAAACCTTCATGAAATTGCCAATCATGCCATGGAAGATTAAATTCATAGTCCTTTGGTATGTGGCTCCATGCTCTTGAGACCAAAAGGCACTACTAGCCACTAGAACATACCAATAGCTCTCGGACACTTAAATGCTGTGTTGTGAACATCTTCTTCTGCTATAAATATTTGATTATATCTAGAATGGCCATCCAACATGGACATAATTTCATTGTTAGATGTTGAATCAACTAACATGTTGGCCATTGGCATTTGATACTCATTTTTTGGTGTTACAACATTTATGTGACAACCCGAATTTTTTATTCGGTTTTCAATCGAATGAGTTGGGCTTTTCATCGACGCATCTATAGTACTTTTCTCTGAACTGATCACTCACGAGATAACTAGTCTAGGTAGTGAAGTCATTAAGGGATTTTAACGCAATAGACTTGAGAATTCGACCAGAAATCGACTGCTCGACCATGCTAATCTGCAAGGGTCAATACGACACTGTCAAAATCAATCAGAGATCGGAGATAGGTCGGTTCGACTGAGGTATGTGATTAAAGAGTAGGTGATTCCACCTAATTGAAAAATTCTCGTCGAACGGCACTAGATTGATTTTTCTGTCATTTTTGTACCATGTGCTCGTATTTGAAACTTTGAGATTTTCACGATAACCGAGAGTCACCAATGAGTCGAAAATTCCACAATATGGCTCGAAAATAATCAACCACGGGTCAATTGCACTAAAAATTCCTAAAAGCTACTCGGTAGGTTAGGTCACGTTAAAATTGTGCCCGATTGAAATTAACCGTGAATTTAAAGCCAATTTCAGAAATTGAAAATTCTGTCATGTCACAATTCATTTTAGGAACGTCGATTCATCCTTCGAAGATTCTTCTGCAAACCCAAAATTTCGGCGAGCAAGGGTTCTTGGACTTCGTGGCCCGTTTTAAGGCCTGTCCGAACCTCCGTTGGTGTCGCCGCAGGCTCGAGTGTTGCTCGTCTCCGCGTTGCCATTGCTATGGACTCACTAGCCTGCTAAACCAATGAGTTTATTTGCTAAATTCTACTTAGGGAGTTAAGGACGCTTAGTAGATAATTAGTTTAGGCTAAGTGTGAATTAGGTGGTTAGTTAGTTTAGATTAGTGATTTAATTGTTCAATTATGCATGTTAGGTGGTTAGAATAGACTAATTAAGGACTAGATAGATTGTACTATTTATCTAGATAGGTACGGAAATTTTCTAGGCCTGTTTAGGTGGTTAGATTAGCGTTTCCAGTCTAAGTTAGTATTTATGGTATTTAATTTGTATTATTTAATTATTTATTATTTTTCGAAAATTATATCGGGATAGTCGGTGACCGGAATTTCTTGCTGATTGCAATGGTGTGCTTACTTTACACAATTGAGTGTTAATTTGTGCAAATTGAGTGGTGATTGGAATTTTGGTTATTTATTCCAAAATTGTGAAATTTTGATATTTAATTGGAAAATCCCGGATGTCGGGTTTTGACACCGAAAATATTTTTAAAGATTATATCAAACAGTGTGATTTTAAAAGGAAGGGTATCAATTTTTCTAGTTCAAATTAACTGTGTACCCATACGCGATTATTTTCTTCATGTGTTTTCAATACGAAGAAAATGGGCCAAGTACATTATTTTAATTAGGACATTTGAGTACAAAGCACAATGTCTTGGCCGAGATTGGATGGGTGCATGAATGGTATGAGAACCCATCCCAGACTATTAAGCTGGACGATGCTCCTATGTGGAATGCCCCTCGTCAAAGGATGCCGGTCGCAGTAAATTCTGGACTGATGCTCCTTCGGGATTGTCGTCTTGCGTAGACGTTGCCGTGCTCAATGGGGTGAGACGATGCCTGGTTACGCCAGAAGACCGCCGAACATTGAGTAGGCCGTGCCCGTGGGACCATGATAAAAGAATTGGAACACATGATTGGTGAAATTAATGCGCCAGATTATGGGACGAAATGGTGTGGCACTGAATGAGACGTGTCATAATGATTTGGCCCTATAATCGAGACCCATGTGTTTATTGAGATGAAAGTTGAGGCGTTCCAATTGATTGAGTTGATTACGGCTTATGTCTACGATATGAATTGTGCTGACATGTAGGGAGAATCTGAGACAAGGCGAGTTTCTCTGGTTGTGTGGTTGAGTGGCTGTGTGGTTATGACGCCCCTAGGCATATTTCCTTTCTAATCGGAGTTTAGAGGTAAACTTGCTGAGACGTTGTCTCACCCCATCATGGGCTCAATTCTTTTTAAGTCCGTAGATGGCGGTCCCTCCAGTGCGTTTTGGGCAGCCGAGGGGGTTTAGTGAGCAGAGTACATTTTATTTGATCAGTGACTCAAGGTAGGATGCCGACGAGGGTAGGTACTCGAGGTGGTTGTGGTAGAGCGCAGGCTCAAGCCAGCGCTAGTAGAGTAGCACCGCCTCTTGTCGGTGCTGGGGGAGCAGCCCCTGGTGATCCTAGGATAGACGGGATCGTTCAAGCGCTAGAGATGCTTGGAGCATTAATGGGGCAGCAAGCCCAGAATCAAGCCGCCGCCAATACTGTTGCTGCTATTGCTGTCATTGCTGTTGCTACTGCCGCACCTGCCGAATTTCCACCTAGGAACGTGGTTGTGGAGAGAGAGAGGCCAATGCACAAGTTGGTGGAGTAGTTCCTGAAGCTGAACCCGCCGAGGTTCACCGGTGCAGGAGATCCCAAAGCTACAACCCTCTAGATACAAGACCTAGAGAAGGCCTTTGCATTGCTGATGTGTAATAAGGAGGAGAAGGTTGTCCTAACAATATACCAGCTATATGGTAACGCGAGTACCCGGTGGAGGGCCACTAGAGACAGAATAGTTCCTAAAGGCGTGGTCCCGATGTTGAACGTCTTTCTCGCGGCCTTTAATCGCAAATATTTTTTTAGACAGCGCCCGAGAACAGAAGATGGAGGAATTCTAGCGCCTCCGTCAAGGGATGCTGACAGTAGATCAATAGAGGCCAAATTTGCTGAGCTATCAAAGTACGCTCCCAGACTGGTGGAAGATCTTGAAGACGGAGCTTGAAGGTTTAGGAACGGCCTCTGACCAGAGCTGAAGAATCTGTTGGTGCCATTCGACGTAAAGGATTATAATGAACTATATGGTTGGGCCCAGTTGATAGAGAGGAATCTGAACGAACAAGCCGCTACGTCTGGGTTGCGGTTTAGTTCGAATAGGGATGGGAATAGGTTTGGGAAGAAACCTATGACCGGAGAAAGGTACCCTGTTCCGCCCAACAGGAAGGGTGGGATAGGTAAGTCTGCGCCGAGCCAGATATGTGTGTGTTGCTTCTATGGAAGGCGACATGGATCAGCCCCATGGGTTGGGTGCTTGTTATGAGTGTGGCTAGTGGGGTCATATAGCCATAAATCATCCCAAAAGATTGATGGGACTGCAACAGTTGCCGCCATCGCCGCCAATGGTACAGAATAAGGGGTTTGCGCCTCAGAAAGCGCCAAAAGGTGGACTGAACAGACCTCCAATGCAAGGAAGAGTGTACGTCGTCACGAGGAGATAGGCAGAGGACTCGTCTAATGTGGTTACAGGTACTGTTTCCTTGAACGACCACGCTGCTTATGCTTTATTTGACCCGGTGCAACTTATTCATTTATAGCTGGGCAATTTGTTAAGTTGGTAGGATTGAGTCCTGAAATGTTGGAGTCAGTGGTTAGTATATCTACACCATTAAATGATAAGGTGTTGTCTACGATGGGCTGTACTGGTTGCAAGTTAGTGATTGGTGAGCGAGATGGGAGGATAGATTTGATAATCCTAGCCATGTATGATTTTGATATGATAATTGGCATGGACTGGCTCACCAAGCAACGAGCCAAGATGGACTGCTATTGTAAAGCAATTCAGTTTAACCCGTTAACGGGTAAAACTTTCGAGTTTATTGGGAGTCAATGAGGACCCTCGATAACCTTAATCTCGTCACTTGAGGCAACATGTTTGTTAGACAGGGGTTGTCAAGGTTACTTGGTGACTATCGAGGATACGACAGTTGACGAACTGAAGATTGAAGATACCATAGTGGTTCAAGAATTTCCAGACGTGTCCCAAAGAAATTTCTAGGCTTGCTACCAGAGAGAGAGAGAGAGAGAGATTAAGTTCATGATTGAGCTAGCCCCCGGGACAGAGCCAATCTCTAAGGCTCCTTACCGCATGGCGTTGTCTGAGTTGAAGAAACTGAAGGTGCAAATGCAGGAGTTATTGGATAAGGGATTCATACGTCTTAGTGTATCACCTTAGAGAGCACCAATTATATTTATGAAAAAGAAAGATGGTTCGTTGCGTTTGTGTATCGCCTATCGTCAACTCAATTAGGTGACGATCAAGAACAAGTATCCATTGTCGAGGATCAACGGCTTGTTTAATCAATTGCAAGGAGCATCGATATTCTCTAAAATTGACCTAAGGATAGGATACCATTAGTTGAGGATTAGAAAAGAGGACATACCGAAGTCAGCGTTTCATACTTGATATGACTATTATGAGTTCACTGTAATGCCGTTTGGTTTGACGAACACCCCAGCTGCTTTCATGGATTTGATGAACCGAGTTTTCAAGGAATATCTGGATCAGTTTATGATCATGTTCATTGACGATATCCTGGTGTACTGAAGAAGTCCTGAGGAGCACGAAAGGCATTTAAGGATAGTGCTTTAGACATCGAGGAATCATGAACTGTACACCAAGTTCAGCAAGTGCGAGTTTTGGTTGACTCGTGTTGCTTTCCTAGGTCACATGATTTCAGGTGAAGGAATCTCTGTGGACCCAACCAAGATTGAAGCAGTTATCAACTAGCCAAGATTGACGATTGTGATTAGAGATCAGAAGCTTTTTGGGATTGGCAGGTTACTACAGAAGGTTTGTGGAAAGGGTTTTCATCTTTAGCCTCACCGTTAACTCGACTTTTGAAGAAGGAAGAAAACTTTGTGTGGATCGATAAGTGCGAGCGTTGTTTCCAAGAGCTTAAGTAGAAGCTGACTATCGCACCAGTGTTGACAATTCCATCTGATTATGGGGGGTACGAGATCTATAGTGATGCATCGTTTAGAGGATTGGGTTGCATGTTAATGCAGTATGGCAGAGTCGTTGCATACACGTCTCGTCAGTTGAGACCTCATGAGCTGAATTATCCGACACATGACTTGGAACTCGCAACGTTTATTTTCGCTCTGAAAATTTGGAGATACTACTTGTGTAGAGAAAGATTCCAGATCTTTACAGACCATCAAAGTCTCAAGTACCTATTTTCTCAGAAAAAGTTGAATATGAGACAGCGTCGCTAGACGGAACTTCTAAAGGACTATGATTATGATATCTTGTATCATCCTACAAAGACGAATAAGGTCGTAGATGTGTTGAGTCGGAAATCTTCAGTTACACAGATAATGGTTAATGAGTGGATTTTACTCGAGAGAGCTCAAGATTCAATTTTCAAATTTGAGGTAGGCCACCTTTCAAATCTTATAGCCACCCTCAAAATTGAACCAGAAGTCCAGATCAGAATCAAGACGTTTTAGTTGACAGACCCAGATATTCAAAAGATCCTGCAAGAGGATACCGAAAAGAGAAAGGCTGAAACGATTGTGTGTGTGCTAGATTTCAAAGGAAGCTGGGAGGAACAGATTCTTCTAGTCGAGTTTGTTTACCACAACAGCTATCAGCAGAGTATTAGATGGCCCCTTTTGAAGCGTTGTATGGCAAAGTTGGTTTAGTAGTCAATGTTGGGATGAAGTAGGAGAACGAAAGATCACAGGCCCAGAGTTGGTTCAGCAGTCAGTGGATGCAATTACAGTTATCAGGGACAGATTAAAGACTACTTAGAGCCGTCAGAAAAGCTACGCAGATAAGCGTTGAAGACCTTTGGAATTCCAAGTTCATGAGCACGTCTTTCTGAAGGTGTCATTGATGAGGGGTACTTCACGCTTTGGCAAAAAATGGAAGCTAAGTCCGAGGTACGTAGGTCCCTTTGAAATTCTAGAAAGAATAAAGACTCTAGCGTATCATCTTGCATTGCCGCCAAGACTAGCGCAAGTGCACAACGCCTTTCACGTGTCGATGTTGAGAAAGTAAGAGCCTGACCTGACCTACGTGCTGAATTTTAAAGAGTTAGACGTGGACGTTAGGGTATCGTACATGGAGAGACCGGTTCAGATTGTAGATCGGAAGGAGCAGGTTTTGTGCACAAAGACAATCCCGTTGGTTAAAATGGTCTAGCAATAGCACGGCACAAAAGGAACAACCTGGGAAAGTAAAGATTCGATGAGACGATAATACTCCCACCTTTTTGTTTAAGATTTGTAATAGGTTTAAATTTCGAGGATGAAATTTTTATAAGAGATGAAGAGTTGTGACAGCCTGAATTTCTGATTATGTTTTCAATTGAATGAGTTGGGCTTTTCATCGACGCGTCTATAGTCCTTTTCTCTAAGCTAATCACTGATGAGATAACTAGTCTATCTAGTGAAGTCATTAAGGGATTTTAATGCAATAGACTTGAGAATTCGATTAGAAGTCGACTGCTCAACCGTGCTAATCTACAAGGATCAATACGGCACTGTCAAAATCGATCAGAGGTAGGTCGGTTCGACTGAGGTATGTGATTAAACAGTGGGTGATTCCACCTAATTGCAAAATTCTCATCGAACGGCACTAGATTGATTTTTCTGTTATTTTTGTACCCTGTGCCCGTATTTGAAACATCGAGATTTTTACGACAATCGAGAGTCGCTAATAGGTGGAATCACCCACTGTTTAATCAACCACAGGTCAATTGCACTAAAAATTCCTAAAAACTACCCGGTAGGTTAGGTCACGCTAAAATCGTGCCCAGTTGAAATTAACTGCAAATTTAAACCCGATTTCACAAATTGAAAGTTCTGTCATGTCACGATTCATTTTAGGAACGTCGACTCATCTTCCGAAGATTTTTCCTGCAAACCCGAAATTTCAGGGAAAAATCAAAGTTGGATTATTTTGGATTTGGGAAAATTAAAGGGCTGTTTTTTGTCGCATTTTTTGCCTTCAAATTGGTTCGATTGACGAGGAAAAATCATGAGATGGATGATGACACCTTGGATGATTTTATGGGGACTGAATTGAGCCTAATTGATGAGAAATTGAATGAAATTTGGAGGGAAATTGTCGAAATTCGTAGGTCCTTGAGGTGTGCAACATTTGGGGCCTCAATTAAGGCCTGTTGAGGAAGATTGAAGGGAAAATGGCTGTTGTGAATGAGGCTTGGTTGGTGAGGGCAAGCAATGAGCACAATGGGATATTTTGGTGGACTTTTGAGGCAATTGGGACCCCTTTGCTTTAGCTGGCTTCTTCTTCTTAATTAGACTCACTTTCCCCATTATTGAGACCATTTGAGAGCTTGAGAGAACCAGAGAACCGGTCAGCAGCCTCCCCCTTGCTGTCAACCATCACTCGAAGTCGTTGGTCTCGTCGAATGCCGCTCGTGAGCTGTCCGTGCGTCCCTCGCGCCTGCTTGCTCATCCCGCCTCCTACTTGTGCCCATCTGCCTTCCCAAGCCACCTTGGCCTCTGTCGAGATCGCCTGGTCACTGTTCAGCCACCGTCCACCACCGTCGAGCATCGCCGTCACCCACTGAAGCCTGCCGCTGCCCGCCTAGCCCATTCCAGCCCAACCAATCACCTGGACCAGCCCCCTTCAGCCCAAGGACAGAGTCCGAAGGCAAGTAAGGGTTCTTGGACTTCATGGCCCATTCTAAGGCCCGTCCAGACCTCCATTGGTGTCACCGCAGGCTCAAGTGTCGCTTGCCTCCCCGTCGCCGTTGCCATGGACTCACCAGCCCGCTAAACCGGTGAGTTTACTTGTTAAACTCTACTTAGGGAGTTAATGACGCTTAGTAAATAATTAGTTTAGGCTAAGTGTGGATTAGGTGGGCAGTTAGTTTAGATTAGTGATTTAATTGTTTAATTATGCATGTTTGGTGATTATAATAGACTAATTAAGGACTAAATAGATTGTACTATTTATCCGGATAGATGCGGAAATTTTCTATGCGTTTAGGTGGTTAGATTAGCGTTTCGGCCTAAGTTAGTATTTAAGGTATTTAATTTGCATTATTTAATTATTTTTGTAATTTATTTAATTATTTAATATTTTTGGAAATTATACCAGGATAAAGTGACTAGAATTTCGTGTTGATTGCAAAAGTGCGCTTAGTTTATACAATTTAGTCTTAATTTGTGCAAATTGAGTGGTGATTGGAATTTTGGTTATTTATTCCAAATTTGTGAAATTTTGATATTTAATTAGAAAATCTCAGGTGTCGGGTTTTGATACCAAAAACATTTTTAAAGACTATATCAAATAGTGAGATTTTAAAAGGAATGGTATCAATTTTTATGGTTCAAATTGACCGTGTACCCACACACGATTATTTTTACCGTGTGTTTTTAATACAAAGAAAATGGACCAAGTACATTATTTTAATTGGGACATTTGAGTGCAAAGCACGATGTCTTGGCTGAGATTGGATGGGTGCATGAATGGTATGAGAACCCGTCTCAGGCTGTTAAGCTGGACGATGCTCCCATGTGAAATACCCCTTTGTCAACGAATGTCGATCGCAGTAGATTCTGGACCGATGCTCCTTCGAGATTGTCATCTTGTGTAGACGTTACCTTACTCAATGAAGTGAGACGATGCCTGGTCACGCCAAAAGACCACCGAATATCGAGTAGGCTATGCCCGTGGGACCGTGATAAAAGAATTGGAACACGTGATTAGGTGAAATTGACGCACTGGATTATGGGACGAAATTGTGTGGCAAGGAATGGGATGTGTCATAACGATTTGGCCTTATAATCGGGACCCTTGTGTTTATTGAGATGAAAGTTAAGGCGTTCCAATTGATTGAGTTGATTACTGCTTATATTTGCGATATGAATTGTGTTGACATGCAAGGAGGATCTGAGACAAGGTGATCTCTCTTGTTGTGTGGTTGAGTGGTTGTGTGGTTAGGACACCCCTAGGCATATTTCCTTTCTAATCAAAGTTTAGGGGGTGAACTTGTTGAGACGTTGTCTCATCCTGTCGTGGGCTTAATTCTTTTTAGGTCCGTAGATGGCGGTCCCTCTAGTGCGTTTTGGGCAACCGAGGGGGTTTAGTGAGTAGAGTATGCTTTTCCCTATCCCCGGGACTCTCTGCCTTCATGAGCTCGTGGTGAGCACGGTCTTGGTCGATGAGGGCCTACCTGAGTTTGTACCTCATTGATTCAGGGCATGGTATCGCCATGGGCCTAACGGAGAACATGAAGGCCCCTTGGATGATTTCGACGCACTCGCTGTTGAGCGTGAGGAGATGGTTGGCCCCCTCAACACCGACATCCCTGATGGTGTCGTGGAAGACCCATAACTCTCAGATGTCTCAGAGGTCTCGGCTGAGGAGTACTGTGCCTAGTTAGCTGGGTGACTCTTCTTTTTGGAGTAGACCTTTATAGATAGACTAGTATTGTATATAAACTCAGTCTATTTATGAAAAGTGCTTTTGTGAAATTGTTGTCTTCCTTTTCTATCCCATATTTGTGTTGTCTGGGGATTTCTTATACGCTTCCGCATGTGCAATAAAATGAATGGATTGGCGAGCATCCTAGGATGTCGCAATGTTATCGACCACCGAGGGATGTGCGTGCGCTCAAGGTTCGAGCATGACAATTTAAGTCGCGGAAGTCAATATATTCTCTTAATTTTCTATTTTTCTTCCTCATTGGGACCATATTCGAAAGCCATTTGACATGCCATGCAGTTTTTGTAAAGCCCACAGAAAACAGGCGCTTGATTTCCTCTTTAATCTTTTATATAATCTCTGGAGCGAAACGCCTTGGGGTCTATTTATGGGCCTAAATCCTTTCTTAATTGGCAATCGTGTTCTATTACTTCTCTTCCTTGACCTGGCATTTCATAATAATCTCAAACAAAGCAATCTTTGTATTTTCTTAATACGTTAATCGGGCTTTGAACTCATCATTGAGCAGCTTGCTTACATAAATGGGACAAGAATGGAATTCATCTCCGAGGTTAATTTCTTCCAATGGGTTTTGGGCTTGCATCACTTTATCATTTTCTTTAATTGAGGATTCATCGAAATCCAAAATGTGGTCAATAGTGTCTATTGCATGTTTGGCTTGTTCGGCTCAATAGGCCATGTACCTCCTAATGACGTCTTCAGATAGTATAAGGTTCTTCGTGAATAACGTTATCTAGACGTCTCACTTGTTTCTTTTTAAGGACCCATTCAACAATTCCTTTGTTGAAACGACAAAATGTAATACTACTAGAATCGATCTCTAAGGGCCTACAAAAGCATGTGCTGTCATCTAATGCCCCCTTGCAAACCTTTGTCATGTCCTTGACATATTCAACTTTATCCCCATTCTAGAAGGCTATCATTTGGTGTAGTGTCGATAACACGGATTGATTTTCATGAATCCAATCTTTTCCCAATAATAGGTTGTAAGACCTATCGACATCAACAGCATAGAAGGAAGTTCTTGAAGTCTTAGATCCTATAGTGAGACTTGCTGAGGTACGGACACCTAGAGTGCCAAAACTTGGCATAGAGGGACACTTAAGTGCCAAAAGTTTGGCAAGTGACACTTAAGTGCCAAAATCGGAGCGAAATGGATCATTTAAGTGCCACTCTCACTAAAATCTGGCTAAAATGTCGACTTGGCGATTTTCCGACGAAGGAAGTACAAAACAATATCGTTTTGCACGTTGACGTGGCTAAACAATATAAAAACAACGTCGTTTTGGTGCGACGTCGTAAAAAAATTAGTATAAAAATTAATTAAATTAAATTTAAAACTAAACTTATTTAAAACATTTAAAAATAAAATTAAAAATAGTAAAAAATTAAAAACATTAAAAACATTAAAAACATTTAAAATAACATAAAATAAAAATTTTAAAAAAACTAATTTTAATAAAAAATAAAAATTAAAAAGAAAATTTAAAACACTAAAAATTTAAAACATTTAAAAAATAAACTTATTTAAAATATTAAAAAATATAATAAAAATATTTAAAAAACTAATTTTTTTTAAAAAGGAGGGGCCCTTTCGGCGGCAACGAGGGCTCGGCCCTTAGCTACCTGCCCACTTTTTTTAATTTTTAGTTTAATTTTTATTTTTATTTTATTTTTAAATTTTTAAAATAAGTTTAGGTTTTCCATGTTTTAAATTTTTAGTTTTTCTAACATATTTTTTTAATTTTTAGTTTTTTTAAAATTTTTAGTTTGTAAATATTTTTATTTTATTTTTAAAATTTTTAAATAAATTTAGTTTTAAATTTAATTTAATTCATTTTTATATTAATTTTTTTAACACATCAGCACCAAAACGATATCGTTTTTGTATTGTCTAGCCACGTCAGCATGCAAAACGGCGTCATTTTGGCCGGATTTTGGTCGGAGTGACACTTAAGTGATCCATTTTGCTCCGATTTTGGCACTTAAGTATCACTTTCCAAACTTTTGACACTTAAGTGTCCATCCATGCCAAGTTTTGGGACTTGGGGTATACTTCTGCTGAGACTGGCCACACATTCTTTTGACTTCAGTAACTTCTCTAGTAAAGTCCTAGAGTTGAACATTTGATGGGATTTTTCCCTCATATTTTCTGCGTAGTTTCCTAAAGAATCTATATGGAATAAGGCTCAAAATTGATCCACCATCGGCTAACGTCACTGGACGACCATTCACTTTGGCACTAATATTTAAAACCCTCAAGTGATTAGAAATGCTCTAGGAAGCTTCTTGAATTCCATCACTTCTTCATTGTCGAAGGAAAATTGTGCTCCTTCCTTTTCATGAACTAGATCCTCCTCAATTATGCCAAGGATAGTCTGGTCTATTCGAAATTCATTGGGTAATCTGACTTGAACTCTATATAAACTTAAAGGAGAGAATGACTTGGACAATGGCCTAGGCATACGTTCTTCATCTTTATCCTTAGCTTGTGTGGTCGCTCTATCTCTTCCTGACACTTTCATCGACCAGTCCATGTTTGGCTTCCTTTTCCAAACCAAGTTTTTGGTTTTATAGGGCTTTGGTTTGTTTGTTGCAATTAGTGCTAGCTTAACCTAGGTGATATGGATTTGATTAATTTATTGTTGCAATTGACACATTCTTCTTTTCTTCTAGACCATTCTTTTATGGGTTCATGTTATCATGTCACTTTGGACCTCCTAAGATTCATACCATTCACCTTTCGATGGATTATAAGGCACCTTTAGAGTCCTTTGACAATGTGATTGTGCCATACGATCATATTCCCCAGTGTCATCATGAAACTCTTCCCCCTAACCAAAAGGGATGACCTTATGGGATAGGAGGGAGGAGGTGTGTAACTCACATAATAGTCGAACTTCCCACTAGGTTGACCTAATGTGTCTATGGTAGGATCCCTTTCATCATGCATTTGTTTGAATGATTTATGGGGCTTTCGATGAGGAGAAAGGTCTTCAATATGGACCATTTTATTCTAGCGAGGTGTTTTGTGGTATGGTCTGGAAGCTCTTGCACTTCGATATTTGCAAACAATACGATCCCTCAATGGTTACTTATGTCCTCCCTGGTCTGGAGGATTATTATCTTCGATTAGCTATTTACAACAAGTGCAAATATGCAATGATCTATACCTCCTATCTCGAAATCTTATCAAAACCATACCAGTCATCATTGGAAAGGGGTCTAGATCTACCTCCATTGTGGACTTCCCTTTGTTATAAACAAACTTTATTTTTCCTTGTCGAATTACCTCTTGAATATTCTTCTTTAGGACCACACAATCGGAAGTATTATGTGTTGGAGAAATCTTCTTGAAATGTTTTGAAGTTGACAAAACGTTTCCATCAGTCTAGTCTGAAGGTTTGCAGACTCTGCTGTTTAAAGTCTGAAAACCTCCGGACAGCCAGACTCAAGATTCAAAGTCTACCTTCATTGTGAGTTTCTAATCCGTTGAAGAAAGGCTATCCGAACCTGGATGTTTTATTAAGGATATGACCTTATCGATTTGGAGAAGATCTCTTGGCTGGATATGACATAACGGAATCCTTTTAATTGATCAAGATTGATTCGAAGATTAAGGATCCAATGATTGACGAAATATTCGTGGAATGTTCTATTTATGGAAACCGAGATCCTAATTGTATGGGCGAACATGATTGATGGGCTATCGACATGTTCCTTTAATAGTTCGAATGATCTTCCTAATTGATTCCGTCCAACGGGTAGATTGGAGGAATTCCTTTGGTAAGTGCCAACGGGTATGATGGCGTAAAGGAGTATATAAGGAAGACGTTCTAAGTTGTTCGAGAGGTGTGCGCGATAGAAGAATTCCAAAGTCTGAAGCTTCTTGTTGTTTAGTCAATACATTTGAGCGAAAACTTGTCCGCAAAAGAGAGTTTATATTTGTGAGAAACCTTGAGGAAGTGTGGTAGAACATCTACACTGTGGAATCAAGGAAAAGCTATATCTCTTTTGTTCATAGTGGAATCCAGCCGATAGGCTGTCAGTGAGGAAGAGTGGACGTAGGCTTGGAATAAGCCGAACCACTATAAACCTTGTGTTTAATCTTCTCTTCCCTACTCTTTACTTTACTTTGATCGTAATTCATTTTGGTTAAGCAAAAGAGTACTTCCTTTCTATCGTTTGTTTAGTATTGCTGTGGTATCTCGAGAAATTGTTTTTACACCTATTCACCCCCCTCTAAGTGCTTATACTAGCTACATCAATTGGTATTAGAGCTTGTGTACTCACTTTGTTTGAAGTGTTTTACTTCAGAGTTAAAGATCCATGGCTAGTATGTTGGCTCCGGGGCTGGTAGAAGGGCAAAGCAATACCAGACCACCTTACTTTGATGGAAATGATTACAACATATGGAAAAACAAAATGAAGGCATTTCTAAGATCAAAGGATCCTCTGGAATGGGATGTTGTAGAAAAAGGAATCATTCCTAAAGCTGCACCTGTCTCAGAAAAAGGAAAAGATACTGTGGAGTCTAGTCAAATGACTCAGGAAGAGATAATCAAGAGACAAGATCTTGATGCAAAAGCAATTTATTCTTTATATTATGCTTTATCACGTACTGAATATAACAAAATATCTTCTTGTGTTACAGCTAAAGAAGTCTGGGATAGATTACATATTACCTATGAAGAAACCGATCGAGTGAAAGAGACCGTAATCAACATTCTCCCCGGTCAATACGAAGCCTTCTAATGAAATCGGGAGAATCTATAACCGACATGTTTAGTCGTTTTACAGATATTGTGAATGGTCTTGAAAATCAAGGTCAACCAATTTCTCGATCCCATGAAGGTAAACAAGCTATAAGCGTGGACTCTCTAAGGATTGGAATCACATAAAGATCTCAATCAGAGAGACCCAAAGAATCATGCCACTATCTGTTGATGAGTTGGTTGGAACTCTTCAGTCTTATGAAGTGGAACGAATCAATGAAGACGAAGACCCTAAAGGTAAGAAATCCATTGCATTAAAATCCAATGATGATTCTAATGTTGCAGATTCTGAAGACGATATGGACGATGAGGAGCTTGCTCTCATGATAAGAAGATTCAGAAAGCTTAACAGAAAAGAAAGAAGATTCAATCCAAGGAAACAAAGTTTTCAAAAGCAAAGACTAAGTCTCGTTGAAGATGATGAATCAAATAAAGATGTAGTCTCTTTGAAAGTAAGAAAAAGGAACACATCAGACCCAACTGTCCTCTTCTGAGGAAGAAGAAAGGAAAAGCTGAAAAGTATCGAAAGGCTCTTAAAGCAGAAACCTAGAGTGATACATAATGTGAAGAAAGTGATGATGATTACGCCAACATATGTCTAATGGCACAATCGGATTCAGATTCAAACTCCGAGACAGACTCAGATTCAGACAGTGAATTTGAGGTGAGTAACTTCAAAATTCCTATTAAAGTTTCTAAATACATTGATGAGTTGTGTTTTAGTCTTAAGACTTTTCTTAAAAAGATTTCCGAACTCAAAAAGGAAAATTCTGCCTTCAAACAACAAGAAAATGTTTTGAAAGAAAAGGTGAAGTGTTTATATATGAATGTTTCTTCTCTTAGAGAAAGTGAAGATAATCTTTCAAAAGAAAATGCATTCTTGAAAAATGATATCTCAAATATTTCCAAAAGATTTTCTATAGGATCTCGAGAAACTAGAAAAAATACTTTATGTTCAAAGACCTTATTTCAATAAATCTGGTTTAGGAATGATCTTTGAAACCATTCCTTTAATTGATTTTCCTAAAGTGAAGGAAACAATCAAACAAAGACCCACAAGAGATGCTTACAAAAATCATTTTAAAAGGACTTTTGTAAAACCAGTAGGTCGCAATGCTCTCAGATGTTCAAAGTGCAATAGTGCAAATCATTTTGAAAAAGAATGTCCAATGGTTTTGAAACCTGTTAAGAAAGTATGGGAAAATACAACATATTATTCTAACACCAACGGACTCAAGAAAATATGGGTACCAAAGAAAGTTTGAGTTTCTTTTTTAAAATGCAGGTCACTATCAAGAAAAAGGTAAAATGGTATCTGGATAGTGGATACTCAAGACATATGACAGGAGATTCAAATTGTTTCATAAAACTTGTTCAAGTAAATGGTGGGAAAGTCTCATTTTGAGGAAACAGCAAAGGAAGAATAGTGGGATTTGGAACTGTGAAGATTGGAAACCTCACAATAAGTAATGTTTCTTTAGTTGAAGGACTCAACTACAATCCGCTCAAAGGTCGGTCGCCTATGTGATACCGGTTTCAAAATCTACTTCCAAGAGGGAATATGTTAGGAACCAGTAAAGACTCTACTCAGTCATTTATGGGTCGAAGACATGGAAATATCTACCTCTTGGATGTGAAACCAGATGAATCGCAATGTTTAATCTCAATACAAGATGAAGCAAGTTTATGGCACAGAAAGCTTGGACACATCAATATGAAGCAGATAGCCAAAATTTTAGCAAAGAAACTTGTTCGTGGTCTACCCAATTTATCATACCAAAAGTCTAACCTATGTACACCATGCATATTGGGAAAATAGGTAAGAAATTCCTTTAAACCAATAAATCAAGTTTCCACTAACCGTGTACTGCAGCTTCTGCATATGGATCTTTTTGGAACAACCAGAACACAGAGCATTGGAGGTAAGAAATACTGCCTAGTAATTGTTGATGACTACTCACGATTTACTTGGGTGTATTTCCTAGCAAGTAAGTCTGAAACTTTCTCTTACTTTGAAAAATTTGCTAAAAAGGTTCAAAATGAAAAAAAGGGTATATTATTTCAAGTATAAGAACAGACCATGGAGGTGAATTTGAAAATCAAGATTTTACAAAATTTTGTAATGAATCTGGTTTTCAGCATGTGTTCTCTTCTCCATATACTCCAAAGCAAAATGGAGTTGTGGAAAGAAAGAATAGATCGCTTCAAGAAATGGTTAGAACTCTCTTAATTGAAAGCAACATCTCTTCACGTTTTTGAGTTAAAGCAGTCTCTACAGCATGTTACATTATTAATAGAGTTTTTCTACGGTCTATTCTAGAAAAAAACCCCTATGAGTTATTCAAAGGAAAGAAGCCTATTGTTTCATATTTTCATGTGTTTGGATGCAAATGTTTTATATTGAAAAATGCAAATGATCGAGTTGGTAAGTTTGAAGAAAAGTCAGATGAAGGCATCTTCCTTGGATATTCAACCACAAGCAAAGCCTACAGAGTCTACAACAAGAAGACTCAAACTGGAAGAATCAAAGAATGTCAAATTCCAGGATTCTATACAAAATGAATCTATTCAAACTCATCTTGAAGAACCTGAATCTGCTCCAGACTCTACAAAGTCTAAATCTCAATAAGCAGCTCAGACTTTGAAGGACCAGCAGCAAGTGATTGTTGAAGATTCAAGTGAAGGAAGTGACCATCAATCTGACAAATTAACCAAAGAATCGGAAGCATAAGTCCGGTCATCCCAAAGATCTTATCATTGGCGACATTAATGAAGGAATTCGCACAAGATCCAAAAGGCGCGAAGAGTCTAGTGCTGTGGCTCTTATTTCTAAAATAAAACCCAAAAGCATAGATGAAGCTTTATCTAATGAAAGCTGGATTGAAGCCATGCAAGAAGAGCTCAAGCAATTCAATATCAATGATGTCTGGGAATTGACTCCTAAACCTAAAGGTAAATCTGTTATTGGAGCTAAATGGGTTTTCAAAAACAAGATGGACGAGAAAGGCAAGGTCGTAAGAAACAAAGCAAGACTCGTGGCCAAGGGATACACGTAAGAAGAAGGGATAGACTATGACGAGACTTACGCACCAGTAGCAAGGTTAGAAGCAATTCGTTTATTACTTGCATTTGCTTGTCATAAAAATTTCAGGTTATTCCAAATGGACGTCAAAAGTGCTTTCCTAAATGGATTCATCCATGAGGAAGTCTATATGGAACAACCACCTGGGTTTGAAGACCCAATGAAACCAGACTCAGTATTCAGACTCAAAAAGGCCTTATATGGCTTAAAACAAGCACCTCGAGCTTGGTACAACAGGCTGAGTAAGTTTTTAATTCAAAACGGTTTTGTAAAAGGTAAAGTAGACACAACTCTGTTTATCAAAAGAGAAAGCAAAAGTTTTGTGCTAGTTCAAATATATGTCGATGATATTATATTCGAATCTCTAATGAAAGTCAGGTAAGAAATTCTCTAAGACTATGCAGGATGAATTTGAAATGAGCATGATGGGTGAGTTAACCTTCTTTCTCGGGCTTCAAGTGAAACAACTAAAGGAAGGAACCTTTATTCATCAAGAAAAATATGCTAATGATCTTGTCAAAAAGTTTGGACTGGACAATTGCAAAAAGGCTGACATTCCAATGTCAAGTTCCTTGAAGATAGACAAAGATGAAGGAGGAAAGAAAGTCGACCAGAAACTATATAGGAGTATCATTGGCTCACTTCTTTATCTTACTGCTTCTAGACCTGACATTTTGTTTAGTGTTTGCATTTATGCCAGATTTCAAGCAGACCCTAAAGAATCTCATTTAAATGCTGCAAAGCGTATTATCAAATACATTGCTTCAACTTCAAGCATCGGCCTATGGTATCCTAAAAGAGGAGACTTTACTCTTCTTGGATACTCAGACGCAGACTTAGCCGGTTGCAGAGTTAATAGAAAGAGCACCTCGGGTACCTGTCAACTACTTGGAGGCAGGACGGTGTCTTGGTTTTCAAGGAAGCAGAGTACAGTAGCTCTCTCTACAGCAGAAGCAGAGTATGTAGCTCTTGGAAGTTGTTGTTCACAAATTCTGTGGATAAAACAACAGCTAAGAGACTTTGGAATTGAAAATTCATGTACGGAGATTAACTGCGACAACACCAGTGCAATCAATCTTACCAAAAATCCAATTCTTCACTCAAGAGCAAAGCATATAGAGATTCGACATCACTTCATTAGAGATCATGTTCAAAATGGAGAAGTTTCGATTCGTATGTTGATTCAAAGAACCAACTCGGCGGATATATTCACAAAGCCTTTTGAGAAAAATCAATTTGAAATTATTCGTACCAGACTCAACATTTTGAGGTTTGAAGAAGTTAAAGTCTAAAGACTCTCAGACTCAGGCAAACAAGACCTTGACTGTAAGTTATTCTCTCTCTCTCTCGAATCTCATCTTGAAAATGTACGATCATCAACCGTGTCTTATTATTTCTATCTTTAATCGACGTAATTATTGCAACGTTTCCTTTTGAAAAAGAAGTTATTTTTTAAATGACTATTTTCTCGAAAAAAAAAATGCAGTTATTTTTTTTGAAAAGGCATCTTTTCACCTTCCTTTATGACGTTCTGTATGCCCCATTTTTAACCGATTATGCACTGTTGCTTCTTCTTCGCTTTACTCTCCAAAAATCCTAAAAAGCACCGATCTTCCATTCCTGTTTTCTTCTCTTGCCTAATCTTCGAAAAAGTTGTCATCTTTCTTGGGAAAGTCAAGGAAGGAATCTTTCAAAGAGTGAGAAAGATGTCGTCTTCAAGAAAGTCTTCGAGGATCGCAAGCAGGGGACCATGGCGAATGAGTGAGGGGCCTACTCACTTCGATCTCACCGAGGAAGAAGTGTCTCCAAATCAGCAACAGAGCCCACAACATTCTCAGTAGCGTCATTCTCCACCATCTAGTTCTCAAAATGTTGGTCATCAACAAGAGGAAGAAATCATTGAAGACGCAGATCTTGTAAGAGTTCAAAGGCCCTTTTATTTATTTATAAGCTTTATCGTGCTTTAAAAGGGACTGGTACTCCATTGAGCTACGTCGATGATTTTCTTAAGGACAAAGGATATGGGCATGAATATTTTTTTTTTACGGAAAATGGAAAGTTTGGGAATTGCTCGTAAATGGGTGGCAGAAGAATCCCTTGCAAATATCCCAAGTGATCCTCGTGATTGGGGATTTAATCCGAAAGATGGGAATGATGATGACAGATTGTACAGCCAATTTCAACCGAGGATGGGTATTGCGGCGGAAAATCGAGGAAAATGGGAGTGTTGTTTAGATCGAAGGAACAGACGGATCTATACTCAAAATTGCTGAAGCGTGGGGTGATAAACCCTAGGAGTGTAGATTTTGAATTTCTGGATGCTGTGAATGTGAACTTAAGGGAAAAGTTTAGTTTTCTTCAACTTGAGCAGTTCTGTTCTAACACCACAGAAGCTTACGCTGAATTAACTGCCTATTTCTATTCGAATCTTAGTTTTCTGGATGCGAATAGATTCTCTTTCAGTGTCAAAGATCAAGACTATGTAGTGGATATGGATATGCTGGCAAATGTGTTAGGGGTTGAGAGAGGAAGATATCAAACGATCAAAGTTTCTATTGCTCGTGCTACATTGGAACTTGTTAAGGACAGGAGAACAGAGGAAAAGATTTCCTACCTAAGGATGAGTGCGTTCAACATTCTGCTTCACAAGATTGTGATCAATTGCCTCAGACCGAAATCAACTTCCAAGACTGATGTTTCAAGTTCAGAGGCAAAGCTGATGTATGCCATCATCACTGGGAAAAAAATTTCTCTTCCTCGCACTGTTATGTTCCACATGTATAGAGCAGTGGTAAAGGACAGAGGTCAACTTCCTTATCCAAGTCTTGTGACGAAGTTATTCAGACATCTGAACATTCAGCCTCCACAAATTCTTTGTGCTCGATCGTGTGATCATATGGTGGTAGGACTGAAAATGGTGACCAAGATGCGTCTGAAGGAGCTAAGCAAGGCATTGGAGAAATTTAATGAGAAGACTCCTGTAAAGTCTCATCAAATCTCTTCTGCATCAAAAAGAAAAGGGAAGGAGCCCATGGTTGCTCCACCCAAGAAAAGAAGAGCTCTCATCGTGGAAGATGAAAATGATGACGACCTTACCATTTCGGCCATAGCTTTGAAGAAGCTAAGTCGTACTGTTCCAGAGTCAATGGAATAACATGAGACAGAAGGAGAGGAAAGAGAAGGACAAGAGAAAGAAGAAGAAGAGAGAGAAGAAGAAGAAAAAGAAGAAAAAGAAAGAGCAGTTGGCGAAAAAGAAGCAGAGGAGGAAAGACTTGAAGAAGAAGAAGAGAGAATGAATCAAGAGGAAGGAGAGCCTGAAAAACACTCTTCTCCACTTGGAGGCATAGAAATAGGGGAAGATAATGAGAAAAGAGGGATGTCAGCTGCTACCAGTGAGGGAGTCAGCCGCTCTCCAGCCGACCTAGAAGACATTCATGCCTCTCATTTTCCTGAAGAAGAACATGATGCTTCATCGCCAAATTTGCGTAATTATTCTGATATGCCATCGTCTGCAGATCGTGCTGAAGCTAGTACGCAGACCGACAGCTCAGCAGACTTTCGCAGAATTATGGATATTCTCTTGGAGATGCGCGGTCAAATTTATGCTCTCGAGATGCGAGGTTCAAAAATTGCAGAATGCATGTCAAGTTTCTTCAGGTTCCTTGAAAGATCAGATTCAAGCCCTCTCTCGTTCGATTCAGGCTAATGCTAAGGGTGAGGAGGTTGCACAACCGAAGGAAGACTTGAAAAGGCTGGAAGGGATCGTTCGAGTCCATGGGAGATTTCTAGCTTGTCCGCGTTCCCAAGCAATCTTGACTTTATTCCATTTTCATCTCAACCTTTTTAATGCGACAAAAAGGGGGAGAAGTGCAAGATTTGAATCAAACTTTGAATTTTTAATCATTTGGATTGTTTGATTTTGATTGATGTTTGACTTTATTTTTGTGTCTAGATTTGAATTTGGATTTGATTGCTATTGACTGCTATTGATATCTTATGGATGGCTTTATCATATTCAAGACTAACTTATTTTCTGTGGTTGCAGATTCTAGTGTTATTCATTTAGTCATTTATCTTTATAAGATATGTATATTTGTTTAAGAAATGTTTTGCAGGTCAAAGTTTTGTCACCATCGAAAAAGGGGAGATTATTGGAGAAATCTTCTTGAAATGTTTTGAAAAACCGACAAAACGTTTCCATCGCCTAGTCTCGAAGGTTTGCAGACTTTGCCGTTTAAAGTCTCGAAGATCTCTCGGACAGCCGAGACTCAAGATTCAAAGTCTATCTTCATTGACAGTTTCTAATCCGTTGAAGAAAGGCTATCCGTGAATCGGATGTTTTATTAAGGATATGACCTTATCGACTGGAGAAGATCTCTTGGCTGGATATGACATAACGGAATCCTTTTAATTGATCGAGATTGATTCGAAGATTAAGGATCCGATGATTGGCGAAATATTCGTGGAAGGTTCTACTTATGGAAACCGAGATCCTGATTGTATGGGCGAACAGGATTGATGGGCTATCGACATGTTCCTTTAATAGCTCGAATGATCTTCCTAATTGATTCCGTCCAACGGGTAGATTGGAGGAATTCCTTTGGTAAGTGCCAACGGGTATGATGGCGTAAAGGAGTATATAAGGAAGACGTTCTAAGTTGTTCGAGAGGTGTGCGCGATAGAAGAATTCCAAAGTCTGAAGCTTCTTGTTGTTTAGTCAATACATTTAAGCGAAAACTTGTACGCAAAAGAGAGTTTATATTTGTGAGAAACCTTGAGGAAGTGTGGTAGAACATCTACACTATGGAATCAAGGAAAAGTTGTGCTGTAATATCTCTTTTGTTCATAGTGGAATCCAGCCGATAGGGTCGGTCGGAAGAGTGGACGTAGGCTTGGAATAAGCCGAACCACTATAAACCTTGTGTTTAATCTTCTCTTCCCTACTCTTTACTTTACTTTGATCGTAATTCATTTTGGTTAAGCAAAAGAGTACTTCATTTCTATCGTCTGTTTAGTATTGCTGTGGTATCTCGAGAAATTATTCTTACACCTATTCACCCCCCTCTAGGTGCTTATACTAGCTACATCATTATGGCTTCATGAGTGATGTCACTTGCAATATTTCTTTCCCACCAAGAGGGAATGCTCTATCATTTTGTTAGTTTTATCTGACCATCCACCAGTAATAGATCAAAGATCTCTTCGGTCTACCAATTCTTTAGCCTTAGCCATGATGCTTGACTTTTCTTTTGTTGTTGCTGGCTTCAACGCCGGGCATGTGTATGGCTTCTCAATGACCATCTTGGTAAAAGCAACTTGTGCTTGCTCCATTTGTTCTTCGCCAAAGTCGTTTGTCTCAATGAAGTTAACATCTCCCCCTCAACCATGTCTTTTATCCTTTTCTTGAAGTAGGCTTTCATGTTTGATTGCTATGGTGGACAATTGAATTAAGTTTGAATAAGGCTGGCCTACTATTCTTTCTCGTATTTTGAACTTCAAATCATTAAAGGCTAAATTTGATAATGTTTTCTTAGACAAAAGAATCGGGCACTTATTCCTAGCTCTTTTATATCTTGATATGAGCTAGTCAATAGTTTCATTTGCCATTTGTCTCATAGTCGACAAATTAACAACTGACAAGTTTAAGACAGCTTGCTAGAATTAGGTATGAAAATGTTGTTCCATTTACTCCTATGAGAAATCGAATTGGTTGGTAGTGCCGTATACCATGAGAAGGCTGTCTTCAATAGTGAAAGTGGAAACAAACGAAGTTTCCAATGGCCACTATGAGTAGCATCATTACACAAGGCTAAGAAATGGGTAGTGTGTTCAAAAATTGATTGGTCATCTTCTCTAGTGAATAACATAAATTATGGCATCTTAAAATCCCGTGGATATGGAAATGTGTCCATCCAATCTGGATAAGGCTTTCAATAGACATTTCCCATGTGACCAGGATCACTGACATAATTCCTTGGTGCAGGTTTGACAACCATCTAGCTATGTCCTAAGATAGTTGTAGGTAACCTTGCTAGCTGTTGGGTGTCATAATTAGGATGTAACATTGGCTTCACATTTTGTTGAGGAGGTTGATATGCTAGATGATGTGGAACTTGATACACTAGCTACTGTGGAGCTTGATATACTGGTTGTTGTGGAGCTTGGTATATAGGTTGTTGTGGAACCTAATATATTGGCTGTTGTGGAGCTTGATATACTTAATGGATATTCTGGTTGGGTAATGGATTATTTAGTTGGGGATTATGATGTATCAGCTGAAATTCCTGATTGGGAATGAGTGGATTGGCATTTAGGAGCACCGATTGAAAAGGTTGGTCCCGTCCCTACTTAAAGGTACTGGTTCCTACCCTCTAGCTGAAGCTAACACTGTTCCTTGGCTGTCGATAACTACATGTATAGGTGGTATATTGAGTTGAACTGTGGACATAACATTAAGAACACTTACAACATGCTGGGCATTTTCATTAATAGCAAATGGTGCATTCTAACGAGGCTATTGCCCATTTATGCTGTTAAGATCAAAGGCTCCCTAGGGACTAGACCCATGAGTTTGGGTTGAAGCCATTTCTCCCCTTTGCAAGTTCCTTATGGGTCTTAAGGGTGGTACATTCTACCCTACAATGTCGAAATTTAATGCAGGAGGTAATGGCAAGGAGGCGTACCTTGTTGTTATGGGAACTTCTCGCTTTGGGGCTGGGTTGAACCAACTGGAATTCCATGTTACCCTTGTGCAAATTTGTGATAGATATTGATTATCAAATGTCTCACAACATCAAGAATTAGGTGGCTCCAGAAAGGTGACAAGAACACCAAGTTTTTTCATCAATCGGTCACTAGAAGACAACTCAGGAATAGGATTCTTTCAGTTAAGGATCCTTCAGGCTCCTTGATTACGAACCCTGAATTGGTGCCACCTATCTTTGTCTCATTTTTAGTGACTCGACTCCATGAGACATGACCCTCTCGAAGCCTTCTTTGTAGGAGCTAAAGGAGTTTGTTCGGCGGCCTCTCTCGGTTGATCAGGTTGGCTTTCTTTCTCATCCAGTCTTTGACTTTGAGATTCGAGATACTTTATTCTCCTTGGCCCGTGGTAAAGCCCCTAGGCAGGATGGGTTTACTGTTGAATTCTTTAAGAATAATTGGGACTTAGTAGGGCCTCTTGTTTTAGAGCTAGTAAAGGATTTTTTCTCTTCGGGCCGATTGCTAAGAGAGGTGAATAACACGATTTTAGCCATGGTGCCTAAGGTTCCCAACACTTGTGCTGTTTCTGATTTCAGGCCCATAGCTTGCTGTAACACAATTTACAAAGTTATTACTAAGATTTTGGCTAATCGTTTAGCTGTTGTGTTAAATGATTTGATTAGTCCATCCCAGAACCCCTTTGTTAAAGGTAGGAGGATAAGGGATAATATTCTTCAAGCCCAGGAGCTGTTTGTAAGATTCCACCTCAAGCCTTATCTGCCTAAGTGTGCTATTAAGGTGGATTTCCAAAAAGCCTATGACACTGTCGATTGGGATTTCCTTGAGCTTACCCTTTCAGGTTTTGGTTTCACTGAGTGGATAATCAAACTCATCATGGTTTATGTCTGTACACCTAAATATTCTATCTTGATCAACAGTGAGTTGTATGGCTTCTTCTCAGGTGGTCGTGGGCTTCGGCAAGGGGATCCCATGTCCCCTACTTATTTACCCTGGTTATGGAGATTTTCTCTGGGATCCTGAGCTCTCACACAGCTCATAAGAACTTCAAGTATTTTTGGAGGTGCAAGTCTGTGAAGCTATCCCATCTATTTTTTGCCAATGATGTCTTTCTTTTTAGCCAGGCGGATTGGGCTTCGATGACTATCCTCAATAGAGGCCTTGATATCTTCTCTTCATGGAGCGGAATGTTGCCTAACAAAAACAAAAGCGAGGTCTTTCTTGCAGGGGGTTCCACTTCTTTGCAAAGGAGTATTCTCTTGACACTGGGTTTTCAAGAAGGGAAGCTACCAGTGCATTATTTAGGGGTTCCCATTATTACTTCGAGACTTAGCAAAGCGGATTGTACTACTTTTGTTGATCGGATCATAGCTAAAGTTCAGTCGTGGGCTCAGCAGTTTCTTTCTTTTGCTGGAAGGCTACAATTGATCAGGTCAGTCCTACATTCCATTCAAGCTTTTTGCACTAATGTTTTTTTCTCTTCCCTACTTAGTTATAGAGCGTATTAAGCATATTTTAAAGCAATTCCTTTGGAAGGGTCCTACCTTGGAAGGGGCGGGGCTAAAGTTTCTTGGGAGGATGTCTGTGTTCCCAAGGTGGAAGAGGGTTTAGGTATTCGAAGGTTAAAGGACTGCAATAAAGCGTATATGCTTAAGTATATCTGGATCTTATTCATAGATAAAGAGTCCCTTTGGTGTCGGTGGATCCATTCAAATTTCTAAAAAAGAGAATTTTTGGGTCACGGCTATCCCATCAATAAGCTCTTGGGCTTGAAAGAAAATCCTTCACTTTAGAAGGAATTTCAGGTTATCCTTCTGTTGAAGAGTAAGCAATGGTCGTTCAATCTCTCTATGGCACAACAATTGGCACTAGGAAAGCCCTTGGAGCCTCATCATTCCAGACTCTCTTATTCTTAGTTCGGGCCTTTCTAGGAAAGCAACGGTGGCAGACCTCCTTGCACCGGCAAACTATGTGTTCAGATCTCTATTGGAGTGTTAGGGCTTCTCTTTGCTAGTCCTGGCTGATTCTCCTGACAGGTTCACTTGGCGTGAGTCCTCTTCCAGTTCCTTTTCAGTGGCCTCAACTTGGGAGGCGTTAAGACCTAGAAAGAACTGTGTCCCTTGGGCTCACTTTATTTGGAATAATGCCATTGCTCCCAAATACCAATTCAACCTTTGGCTGATTACTAAGAACCGCCTTCCTACTCAAGCTTTACACATTTCTCATGGAAGAATTGATTATGAAGTGTGTGCCTTCTACAATTATGCTCCTGATTCGATTGACCATCTCTTCTTCAAGTGTCATGTTCCTGCGACGCTTGCTTTCTTTTGGGCAGGGAGATGTAATCTTCCCTGGCATAATAGGTCGTGGGCGGAGATTCTCCTTTGGGCTATGAAATATTTATCTGGTAAGGACTTCTTCCACTCTATTGCTCATTTCTCTTTTGGGGCCATGTACCATCTTATCTGCAAGAAAAGGAATAGCATCATTTTCCGGGGCGAAGTGCTTGAGGTTGCGGCCTTGAAGAATCATCTCATAAAAGTCGTCAAGGACAAAGTTCTAACCTACATCAAGGTGTTGGAGAAAAATTCCCGACTTGTTTTGAAGTTGACAAAATGTTTCCATCAGTCTAGTCTGAAGATTAGAAGACTCTTGCGTCAAAGTCTGAAGACCGTCAGACCATCAGACTCAAGACTTAAAGTCTTCCCTCATTGATTGTTTCTAGACCGTCGAAGAAAAGACTTATCCAGATTCGTATAAGGATTTGATTATAGCGGTTAAAGAAGATCTCATGGTTGGAGATAGCATCTCAAGATCTCTTATTCGTTTTTAAATTAAATCGAGTAAGTTTGATCCGTTGATTAGCAAATCGTACATGGAAGGTTCTACTTATGGAAACCTAGATCCTGGTTGTATGGGCGAACAGGATTGGTGGGCTATCCTCACATTCCTTTGGTAACTCAAGATCTTCCTAATTGATTCTATCCAACAGGAATATTGGAAGGAACTCCTTTGGAAGGTGCCAACGACTATGAAGGCATGGAGGAGTATTTAAGGAAGATGTTCTAGTTACTTGAGGGTGCGCGATAGAAAAATTTCAAAGTCTGAATCTCCTTGTTCTTTGCTGATTTAATTGTTGAGCGAAAGTTTGTACTCAAAAGAGAGTCTAGACATTTGTGAAGCCTTGAGGAAGTGTAGTAGAGTCTCTACACTGTGGAATCAATGACGTGATACTGTAATGACTCTTTTGATTCATAGTGAAATCTAGCGGTGGGCTGTCTATGCGGGAGAGTGGACGTAGGCTTAGATTAAGCCGAACCACTATAAAACATCATGTTCTTTTTCTCTTCCCTGATCTATTTAATTCAGTTCGTAACTTTATTTGCATAAGTGTGATTTCCTTGCAAAGTCTATTGTATACCAGACTCAAGTCAAAAGTAAGATCTTATCTTATATTTCGCAAAATTTGTTTTAAGCACCTATTCACCCCCCTTTAGGTGCACATACTAGCACTTTCAATTGGTATCGGAGATTGTGTACTCATTTTATTGAAGTGTTTTTACTTCAAAGTTAAAGATCCATGGCTAGTATGTTGGCTCCAGATTTGGTTAAAGGGCAAAGCAACACAAGACTGCCTTACTTCAATGGAAAAGAATACAACATATGGAAAAACAAGATGAAAGCATTCCTAAGTTCAAAAGACCCTCTGGAATGGGATGTGGTAGACAAAATAATTATTCATAAAACTCCAATAGTCTCAGAAAGAGGAAAAGAAGCTGTAGAAGCTAGCGACATGACTCAAGAAGAGATAACCAAGAGACAAGTTCTTGATGCAAAAGCAATTTATTCCTTATATTGTGCATTATCTCCTACTGAGTATAACAAAATATCCTCTTGTGAAACAGCTAAAGAAGTCTGGGATAGGCTGCACATTACCTATAAATGAATAGATCGAGTGAAAGAAACCAAAATCAATATTCTGCTCGGTAAATATGAACCCTTCAAGATGAAGCCAGGAGAATCTATTACTAACATGTTTAGTCGTTTTACAGAAATTGTGAATGGTCTTGAATATCAAGGTCAATCAACCTTAAGACCTATGAAGGTTACCAAATTGTTGCGTGGACTTTCCAAAGATTGGAATCACATAAAGACGTCAATAAGGGAAACTCAAAGAATCATGCTACTCTCCGTTGACAAATTGATTGGCACACTTCAATCCTATGAAGTAGAGAAAATTAATAAGGAAGAAGATCCCAAAGGTAAAAAAATCTATTGCTTTAAAATCTAATGATGATTCTGATGTTACAGATTCTAAAAATGATATGGATGATGAAAAACTTGCCCTCATGATAAGAAGATTCAGAAAGCTGAACAGAAAGGGAAAGAAATTCAATTGGAAGAAACAAAGTTCTCAAAAGTTTCAAAATAAATCTGCTGAGGATGATGAATCCAATAAAGATGTGATCTGTTTTGAATGCAAGAAAAAATGGATACATCAGACCCAATTGTCCCTTGTTGAAGAGAAAGAAAGGAAAAGCTGAAAAATACAGACAAGCACTCAAAGTAGAAACTTGGAGTGATACCGAATGCGAAGAAAGTGAAGATGATTGTGCTAATATTTGATTAATGCCAAAATCAGGATCAGATTCAGACTCAGACAATGAAATCGAGGTAAGGAACTTAAAAATTCCTACTAAAGTCTCTAAATATATTGATGAACGTGTCTTAGTCTCAAAATCTCTTTTAAGAGGATTTCCGAACTAAAAAGGGAAAATTTGGCACTAAGGCAACAGGAGTTTGTTTGGAAAGAAAAGTTCAAAAATTTAAATAAAAACTTCACTACTTTGAAAGAAAATGCAGAATCTATTTCACAAGAAAATAATTTTTTAAAAATTGATATTTCAAATATTTCAAAAAGGTTTTTTATAGGGTTTGAGAAATTAGAAAAGATTCTTTCAACACAAAGACCTTACTTTAACAAATCAGGTTTGGGAATGACTTCGAAACCATTCCGCTAATTGATTTTCCAAAAGTAAAAGAAAGAATCAAACAAAGACCTACAAAAGAATTTTATAAAAATCATTTTTCAAAAATTCTTTGCAAAACCCGTTGGCCGTAGTGCTCTTAAATGTTCTAAGTGCAACAGCTCAGAACACTTTGAGAAAAAATGTCCTATGGTTTGGAGGCCTATTAAGAAAGATTGGGCAAAGACCGTATATTGCACTAACTCAATTGGACCCAAGAGAGTGTGGGTACCAAAGAAAGCTTGACTTATTTTCTTGAATGCAAGTCACTATCAAGAAAAAGGTTAAATGGTACTTAGATAGTGGATGTCCAAAGCATATGACAAGAGATTCAAGATGTTTTATAAAGCTTAATCAAGTGAATGGTGGAAAAGTGTCTTTTGGTGGAAACAGCAAAGGAAAAATTGTTGGTTATGGAACAGTAAAAATTAGAAGTCTCACAATAAACAATATTGCCTTAGTAGAATGGCTCAATTAGAACTTGTTAAGCATCAGTCAACTCTGCGACACAGGCTTCAGAATTAACTTTCAAGAAGGAATATGTTCGAGGACTAGTAAAGACTTCACTCAGACTTTCACGAGACGAAGACATGGAAATATTTATCTTCTGGATATCAATCCAGAAAAATCTCAATGTCTAATCTCAATTCAAGATGAAGCAAATCTCTAGCATCGGAAACTTGGTCATATCAATATGAAGCAAATTGCCAAAATCTCCTCAAAGAAGCTTGTTCGTGGACTACCCAACCTGACATAACAAAAGTCTGAATTATGCACACCATGTGTGTTGGGAAAACAGGTCAGAAGTTCTTTTAAACCAATAAATCAAGTTTCCACTAATCGTGTTTTGCAGCTCCTACATATGGATCTCTTTGGACCTACTAGAACTCAAAACATTGGTGGAAAGAAATATTGTCTAGTAATTGTAGACAATTATTCACAATTCACTTGGGTATACTTTCTTTCAAGTAAGTCTGAAACCTTCTCTTGTTTTGAAAGGTTTGCTAAGAAAGTACAGAATGAGAAAGGGTATGTTATTTCAAGCATACGGACAGACCATGGAGGTGAGTTTGAAAATCAAGACTTTGCTAAATTCTGTGATGAATCTGGTTTTCAGTATATGTTCTCCTCTCCATACACTCCCGAACAAAATGGAGTTGTGGAAAAGAAGAATAGATCGTTGTAAGAAATGGCTAGAACTCTTTTAATTGAAAGCAACATTTCTTCTCATTTTTTGGCTGAAGCTAACTCTACAGCGTGTTATGTTATTAATAGAGTTTTCCTAAGGCCAATTCTGGAGAAAACTCCCTATGAGTTGTTCAAAGAAAAGAAGCCAATCGTTTCCTATTTTCATGTGTTTTGTTGTAAATGTTTTATATTGAAAAATGCAAATGATCCAATTGATAAGTTTGAAGAAAAATTAGACGAAGGAATCTTTCTTAGATATTCAACCACCAGCAAAGCTTACAGAGTATACAACAAGAAAACTCAGTCTGTGGAAGAATTAATGAATGTCAAATTTCAAGATCAATCGACTCAGACTCAATCTGAAGAATCTAAACCTACTCCAAACCCTATAAAGTCTACCTCCCCTGAAGCAGCTCAGACTTCAAAAGGACAACAACGAACAAATTGAAGAATCAAATGAAGAAGAAGCTCAGAAATCTATCAGACCAACCAGCAACTGGAAGCACAAGTCTAGTCATCCCAAAGAACTCATTATTGGTAACATTGATGAAGGGATTCGTACAAGATCCAAAAGGCATGAAAAGTCTAGTGTTGTGGCTCTTATTTCTGAAGTAGAACCCAAAAGCATAGAAGAAGCTTTAACTGATGAAAGCTGGATTGAAGTTATGCAAGAAGAACTCAGGTAGTTCAGAATCAATGATGTTTGGGAATTAACTCCTAAACCAAAAGGTAAATCTGTTATAGGAGCTAAATGGGTTTTCAGGAATAAAATGGACAAGAAAGGAAAGGTAATAAGAAACAAAGCAAGCCTCATGGCCAAAGGATATACACAAGAAAAAATGATTGATTATGATGAGACTTACGCACCAGTAGCAAGGTTAGAAACAATTAGATTATTACTTGCTTTTGCTTGTCATAAGAATTTCAGGTTATTCCAAATGGACGTCAAAAGTGCATTTCTGAATGGATTTATCCAAGAGGAAGTCAATGTGGAACAACCTCCCGGTTTTGAAGACTCAAGGAAACCGGACTGTTTTCAGACTGAAAAAGGTGTTGTATGGCTTAAAACAAGCTCCTCGAGCTTGGTATGACAGGTTAAGTAAATTTCTAATCCAAAATGGCTTTGTCAAAGATAAAGTGGATACTACTCTGTTTATTAAAAAGGAAAATAAAAACTTTCTACTTGTTCAAATCTACATTGATGATATCATTTTTGGATCACCTAACGAAAATCTATGCGGGATGAGTTCGAGACGAGCATGATGGGTAAACTATCATTCTTTCTTGGACTTCAAGTAGAACAACTAAATGAAGGAATTTTCATTTACCAAGAAAAATATGCAAAAGAACTTGTCAAAAAGTTCGGTTTGGAGAATTACAAAAAGACTGATATACCAATGTCAAGTTCTTCGGAGCTGGACAAAGATGAAGGAGGAAAGAAAGTTGACCAGAAGCTATACAGGAGCATTATTGGTTCA
The DNA here is from genome assembly GCA_017140615.1 of Eucalyptus cladocalyx. Classification (NCBI taxonomy): domain Eukaryota; kingdom Viridiplantae; phylum Streptophyta; class Magnoliopsida; order Myrtales; family Myrtaceae; genus Eucalyptus; species Eucalyptus cladocalyx. Next base: position 9,621,559 of record CM029524.1, on the reverse strand, counting down.
CTTCTTTATCGTACTACTTCTAGACCTGACATTCTGTTTAGTGTTTGCATTTGTGCTAGATTTTAAACTGATCCCAAAGAATCTCATCTAAGTGCTGCAAAATGCATCATCAAATATATTGCCACTTCATCCAAATTAGGTCTGTGGTATCCTAAAGAAGGAGACTTTACTCTCCTTGGATACTCAAACGCAGATCTGGTAGGATGCAGAGTTGATAGAAAGAGTACTTCCGGTACTTGTTAATTACTTAGAAACAGGACAGTATCTTGGTTTCGAGGATGCAAAGTACGGTAGCTCTTTCAACGGCAGAAGCAAAATATGTGGCTCTTGGAAGTTGTTGTTCTCAAATCTTATTAATAAAACAATAACTAAGAGACTTTGGAATCGAAGACTCATGCACTAAGATCAAATGTGATAACACTAGCGCAATAATTCTCACCAAGAATCAAATTCTTCATTCAAGAGCAAAGCATATAGAGATTTGACATCACTTTATTAGAGACCACGTTCAAAATGGAGAAGTCTCAATTCAATTTATTGACTCAAAGAATCAGTGGCGGATATTTTCACAAAGCCACCTTTGGAGAAACATCTATTTGAATCTATTCGATCTAGACTTAATATCCTAAAGTCGAAGAAGCTCGACTCGAGGATAAAAGTCTAATGACACTCGATTCAAAAGTTCAAGGATCAATATTGTAAGTCATTTCAATTCTAGCAATATATTTTCGGATAAAATCTCGAAAAGGTACGATTGTTTATTAATTAGTAAATCGATTGATGTTATCTTCCCAAGTTCATTGAAATTATGGAAATTATTTTTGAAAATGAAGTTATCTTTTTGAAATGACAGTTATCCATTTTTTTTTCAAAAAGGCAGTTAATTTTAGAAAGGAATTTCTCTTCCAACGATTCGTATACCTCATTTCGCTTGCTTTATATATTGTTTGTCTTCTTCACGAACCCTAAAGGCAAAGGACTTCGCTTTTACTTTCTCTCTCGAGTTTAATCTTTAAATTTTTCATATTTCTCGCGAATCGAGTTTGGAAACTCTCTCAAAGACCGTGACAATGTCGTTCCAAAGAAAGTCTTCAAGGATTGCAAGTAGGGGACCACGGCATGTGCGTGAGGGACCTACGCATTTTGACCTCACCAAGGAAGAAGATTTGTCAAGGCAACAGCAAAGCCCACAACATTCTCAACCGCATCAAGATAGTCCTCAAAATGTTCCGCAACTCCAAGAGGAGCAGGAAATTTTGGAAGATGTCGATCCTGTAAGAACTCTTAAACTTGCGTTTACTTTCAAGCTCTACTCTCCCTAAAGGATGGAGGTTCTCCGATGACCTTCATTGACCAATTTCTGAAAGAAAAGGGGTATAGAAATGAAACCCATTTTTTACAAATGATGGAACGTTTGGGGATTGCTCCTGCCAAGTCGGCAGAAGAAGCTTTTGCAAATTTCCCAAATGATCCACGTTTTGGGGGTCCTAATCAGTCTGATGGAACGAATGATGATGAAAAGATGTTTGCCAATTTCAAGCCTAGAATGGGTATTGCAGCAAATATTCGAGGAAGAAAGGTAGATTTGTTTCACTCTGAGAAACATACGGGATTGTACTCTAAGTTGCTGAAGCGTGGGGTAATGAACCCTAGAAATGTGGATTTTGATTTTCTCGACTCCCTAAATGTGAAGCTAAGGGAGAAATTTTCATTACTTCAACTAGAGAGATTTTGCTTTGAGACAACAGTTGCCCATCCAGAACTTACTGTATATTTCTATTCCAATCTAAGCCTTTTGGATGCGAATAGATTCTCTCTCAATGTTAGAGACCAAGACTATGTGGTGGACATGGACATTCTGGCCGATGTGATTGGAGTAGAGAGAGGGATGTTTCGATCAATAAGTGTGTCTATTGGTTGTGCGATTGTGGAGCTTGTTTGAGACAGGATGGCAGAAGGTTGTATTTCGTACTCGAGGATGAATGCCTCAAATATCTTGCTGCATAAGATTGTTATCAACTGTCTTAGACCCAAGTCCACATCAAAGACTGATGTCTCCAACTCAGAAGCAAAGCTGATGTATGCTATCAACTCTGATGAAAAGTTCTCTCCGCCGCACACTATCATGTTTCACATGTACAAATCGATGGTCAAGGACAAGGGACAGCTTCCTTATTCGGCTCTTATTACTCATTTATTCAGACATCTCAACATTCAGCCTCCTAAGACTCTGTGCACTCACACCTATGATCAAATGGTGATAGGACTGAAGATGATTTCAAAAATGCGTCTAAAAGAACTGAACAAGTCTTTAGAGCGTTTTAAGGAAAAGACCCCTGTCAAGACTCGACAAGATCATGTGGCTGCAAAGAGAAAAGGCAAAGAGCCTATGTCAGCTCCTTCAAGGAAAAGGAGAGCACTCATCTTGCAAGATGAAGGAGATGAGGAAGATGTCACCATTTCTGCTCTTGCTTTAAGGAACTTGCAGCGGCCTGTTACAAAGATAGAGGATAGAGAGAACCAAGAAAGAGAAGAAGCTGAGAAAAGAAGTGAAGAGATGGAATCAATGAGGAAAGAAGCAAATGAAGCACAAACTAGAGAAGACGAACCAAGGGGAGAACACCATCATCATGCCATTGAGGAGGAAACTGAGCATGAAGAGTACTTCTCTCTAGCTGAAGGCACTGATATAGGGGGAGCCGCTGAGAAAAGGGGTACCTCTTCACATGCTTTCACTAGTGATGGTGTTAGTCGTTCTCCTGCAGACCTAGAAGAGGTATATGCGTCTCAATTCCCTGAAGAAGATGTTGAGGTCTCTTCTCCAAGTCTAGGTGCTCATACTAAAATCCCATCATCTACTAATACTCCACAAACTGATCATGCTGAAGCAAGCACTCAAACTGACAACTCAACATATTTTAAAAGGTTGCTTGATGTTCTTATGGAGTTGAGATGACAGATTTATGCCTTGGGATGCGAATTTCAGACTATGCAAAACGCTGCTCAGGTTTCTTCAGTTTCATTGCTCGATCAAATTCAAGCCCTTTCTACTCAAGTTCAAGCAAATGCCAAGGGTGAGGAAATAGCGCAACTGAAGGAGGATCTGAGAAAGCTAGAGGAAACTGTCAAGTGGATGGGAGATTTCCAGCTCATTCGCATTCCAAAACAATCTTGAATTCATCTCTTTTTGTTTTCATCTCTACCTTTTTAATGCTGACAAAAAGGGGGAGAAGTTGGTGCTGATTTGGCTTAGACTTTATTCTTTTTTGGTTTGGACTGGTTTGTTTAGACTTTGGATGACTGTGCACTTTGGTTTGGATTGTTTGAACTATTTTTGTTTAATGGTTGTAGGCTTGTAGTATCTTAAGCATTCTGTATTCTTGGCAAACATAGTTGTTTTTGCAGGACTAACCCATTTTCTGTGGATGCGGATTCGATACTATCTCAAACCTAATCCATTTATTTTTATGAGATATTTCTGTTTGCTTAAGTATTGTTTTGCAGGTCAAAGGTATCCATATCCAAATCTACAGGAAAGTTTTGTCACCATCAAAAAGGGGGAGATTGTTGGAGAAAACTTCCCGACTTGTTTTGAAGCTGATAAAACGTTTCCATCAGTCTAGTCTGAAGATTAGAAGACTCTTTTGTCAAAGTCTGAAGACCGTCGGACCATCGAGACACAAGACTTAAAGTCTGCCCTTATTGACTGTTTCTAGACCATCGAAAAAAGACTTATCCAGATTCGTATAAGGATTTGATTATGGTGGTTAAAGAAGATCTCATGGCTGGAGATAGCATCTCAAGATCTCTTATTCATTTTTAAATTAAATCAAGTAAGTTTGATCCACCGATTAGCAAATCGTACATGGAAGGTTCTACTTATAGAAACCTAGATCCCGGTTGTATGGGCGAGCATGATCGGTGGGCTATCCTCACATTCCTTTGGTAACTCAAGATCTTCTTAATTGATTCTATCCAACATGAATATTGGAAGGAACTCCTTTGGAAGGTGCCAACGGCTATGAAGGCATGGAGGAGTATTTAAGGAAGACGTTCTAGTTACTCGAGGGTGCGCGATAGAAAAATTTCAAAGTCTGAATCTCTTTGTTCTTTGCTAATTCAATTGTTGAGCGAAAGTTTGTACTCAAAAGAGAGTCTAAACATTTGTGAAGCCTTGAGGAAGTGTAGTATAGTCTCTACACTGTGGAATCAAGGACGTGATACTGTAACGACTCTTTTGATTCATAGTGAAATCCAGTTGGTGGGCTGTCAGTGCGGGAGAGTGGACGTAGGCTTGGATTAAGCCGAACCACTATAAAATATAGCGTTCTTTTTCTTTTCCCTAATCTATTTAATTCAGTTCATAACTTTATTTGCATAAGTGTGATTTCCTTGCAGAGTCGATTGTTTACCAGACTTAGGTCAAAAGTAGGATCTTATCTTATATTTCGCAAAATTTGGTTTAAGCACCTATTCACCCTCCTTTAGGTGCACATACTAGCACTTTCACAAGTAGCCTAACAACCCGAGAAATAAGAGGCTTCAACGTGGGTGGGGATTCGATCCTTCAATCTTCGTTACTAGCCCAACTGAGCTCCAATAGGCTACTGGGTTTGTTCTTCGCTAGCTCGATTGGTGCTGGGGTTTTGCTCGTCCTTCGTCTGGACGTTGCTGCGCCTATTGCGCTCGTGCTGCTTTTGGATGTGTACCCTTTTTGCTTCCTTCGAACTTGGGGGCTTATGCTCTTGTTGTTGCCGATTGTCTCGGCTGTTTCTTCTTTCTTTTACACTGGCTCCCTTTCACTCAGTTTGCTTGTGTGCTTTTTGAGTGAAATTTTTTGGCGCTGGTCTTTTGTATAGTTGGCTTTTCCTCTTTCTATTCTATTATTACCTTTACCAAAAAAAAAAAAAAAAATGTCTCACAACATCAATCATATGTCTCACCATATAATCAGCGAAGTCATTCTGAGTTTCTTCGATGGTTCGTCTCCTTGGTTCTTCTACCTATTGCTTTAGGATATCTGCACTCTTACCTTGAGTCTGGTTCAAGGCAGGCTGCATAGATGATGAGTTTACATGCTAGATATCCTCCATCGATGGCAAGGGTTCATTTGCAACTTCGTCTATATTGTTGCGACTTTTTGTGCATGGCATAGCACTCTTTTCAACTAACATCCTATCTCACTAGGCATGCCAAAAAGATGTTTTACCAATTTTGGATCTCGTAAGGAAATATCTTCCACCAAGTTGTTATAATTTGGAAAGAAGATTCAGGTTCTGTGTTAGCTTTGGACAGAGAGAGTCAAATGCAAACAAGATTATACACCTCAAATTTAAAGAAGTTGATGACTTAGCATGAGCTTAATATCAATGATAATTAATGTCAAAATTTAATCAATGATATCATCTAAACTCACTTTAACATTATAGTGAAAGGCTATTAAAATTAAAGTAGTTTACACAATATTGAAGATGCTTCAACAACATTGACTATTAACAGGTTGCTTAGAAAGCACTGCTCTCTACTAAGTTCGAAGACACAACATCAAAATATAATAAACGACGCTGGACAATAAGCACAACACCTAGTAAACACTGCTCCTAGATGGATATGAGGACACAACGTCGAAATTCAATCGACAATGCTAGATAGTGATAACAACACCTAATAAACATTGCTCCTAGATGAGTATAAGGACACAACGTCAGAACCGAATCAACGATGTTGGACTAAAGCAACAACACCTAGTAAACACTACTCCTAGATGAGGATGAGGACACAATGTCGGAATATAATTGACGACGCTGGACAATGAATTAGCATTAGAATCTAATTGACAGCATTGCCCGGGATATAGACACTTGCCAAAATTGAATATATGACAGGAATATTAAACTACAGCTAAGCTAAACTAAGTATGGATAAAAGCAAGAAGAAGTAATTTTGTGTATTGTTTGAGGGGGGGCTCCTTTGTTGGATTGCTTGCAGTATTTACAGGCCAATTTGGTAACCGTCAGTGGTCAATCACTTTCTCCTCAAGAGTCACCCCATGTTCTGTGTTGAACCGCCTTATCTATATCTAGTTTTTGACCTGTTTGACATCATTCTCACGGCTTGTCCAGCAAGTATTAAGTGTTTCTCTTGAGTTTTGTACCCTTTTAACTATCCCCACCTATTTCCACTATTAATGTTATGTCTTCATCAGTAACCCCTAGCTTCAACACGTGGCAGCCAACTGCTTCATCATATAATTATATGTCTTAACTTGTATGTCTATCGATATTCTGCCCAAGGTTTCTCAAATTCCTCAACTATCTTTTATTTCATAACCACTTATAGGTCGGGCCAATGTAGATTGTGGCCTATATATTGAAGGCGATTTTAGAATTTTCTATCCCTCATGACAAGTATATGCTTGCAGGGATATTTTTGGGTGTCAACAGTTTTCAATTAGGAATATGTTTGGAAATTGCATGTCAAAGTAAATAATGGTATTGAATTAATGGGTTGTAAGCAGGTAAAGAACTAAATGCTACATGATAACAAAAGTTCGTGTGAGCCACCTCTAGTACCTTGTACCGTTGCTTATTGTAGTCAAGGGCTAAATGTTATATGGTGAACTGAATCACATGGGATACACCTCTAGAACTTTGCACTACTGTCTTGCATAGTCGAGGGCTAAGTGCTATATGATAGCGTGACTTCATGGGAGCCACCTCTAGTACCTTGTACTGTTGCTATATGTGGAAAAATGACTAAGTGCTACACGACAGCGTGACTTCATGGGAGCCACCTTTAGTACCTTGTACTGTGACTGATTGTGGTCAGGGGCTAAGTACCACACGATAACAGAACTTCGTGGAGGTCACCTCTAAAACCTTTAGTTTAAATTTGGAGTTTGAATATTGAGTTGAAATTTGGAGTTTGGATATTGAGAGTGAATATCGGGTGTGGATTGAAACATCGATATGAGTTATCTACGCCTAATTATGGGATGAAATTGTGGCATGGAATGGGACGTGTCATAATGATTTGGCCCTATAATCGGGACTTCTGTGAATATTCGATGAGTGTTATGAAGTGTTCCAATTGCTGATTATGCATACTGCGTTTATGAGTACATATGAGATGTACTGATGTGCAGGAACGCACCCAAGAGAGGTAAGTTCTGGATGACGCCTTTGAGTGAATTCTCGCCCTAGTAAGGGCTTAAGGTTTAACTCGTTGAGATTTTTATCTCACTCCGTCGTGAGTTACCTTTTTCCAAGGCTGTAGCATGGAGGATCCAGAGCCTGAGGCTAAAGGGTCCAGAGCGTAGATGGCCTAGTGGTTTCTTTTTTTGAGTCAGACCTTTGTATATGAACCCATAGGTCTAACTCGGTTTGTTTATAAAGTGTGTTTTGAGAAAAATTGGTTGTCTTGCTTTTCTATCTCATGTATTTGATTGTTGTCTGGGGTTTATGAGATGCTTCCGCATATGCAATAAAATAAATGAGTCGGTAACGTGTCCTGGGACGTTGCAATTTTATCGACCACCGAGGAATGTGCGCATGCTCGAGATTCGGGACGTGACAGGGGAAGTTTAGAAAAAGCCTGGCCCTTCTATGCTAATTATGCTTGAATAGCTAAAGAACAAGTTAGATCAGCCCGGTGACCTAGAAATCCAACTTAGCTAGTTTTCGTACCTACATTTGGCAAAAGTAGTAGAGAAAGGCGAGCACGAAAAAACAACTATATTGAACTTTGACAATTTCTCTATCTTCAAAAGACTAAAGGAACTATTAATTAACTCATATATTAAGCATCATCATTAAAGTAGACATATAAGATATTGCAATCGGGATAAAGAAACCAAAGGTGCTGAACTTTTACCAGTTATCTTTCATCCGTGATCTTCTTCTTCTTTTTTCTTTCAATTGGATTCCTAAATTAGATATATATTTTATCAATTAGTTACTTGGGGTCACAAGTGTAATTTCACATAATGATGTTCTTTCTTTTCTTCCACCATCCCCTGCTTTGCAAACGACATATTTCAATGACTTTTATTTAGTGGTTTTATAGAATGATTCATTTTTAGCAAGTACTAAGTGAATTTAATCAATAAAAAGGTTTTTCCATTTTGAGACTGCTTATAAATAAATATATATATATATATATATATATATATATACATATATATATATATATACATATATATATATATATATATATATATATACATATATATATTTTACGTTGACTGTGTATGTAATGTGAATCCTATTTCCATAGACTTTTATTCTGTAAAATGGCAGTGTCAAATTTTCTTTGAAGCAATCAAGGACGCTTGGTGCCAAAGCTATGGATCTCAGCCTAAACATGGTTACGTGCTTCTCACATACTTATGTTTAGCTCGAGTACTATATTAGCTCATTTTCTACAGTGCCTAAGCAATTACTCACATCTGGCATCTTTCACGCATACATAGTTATGGGACTATCATGTTCAGTCTTATCATATACAAATCACAGACGTCATCTTGACTCTAATTAAGATGACGTATCATTTTACGTACTAAATTTGCTCTTCTAGCATTTATAGTACATAACGTCTCATCTCAACATGCTAACTATGGCACTTAAGATCATTGCTCATGTGAATAAGTCAATCATTGCTTGTTGACATACTTTTCAACAATATATGTATGTTTGTCCTAGTCTCATAGGAAATTTGGACTTGTTGATAAAACATCAAGTCACTAAAGAAAAATAAGTACAATACATATGTTCACATATACATAAATCGATGATTCTCAATAATATTACATATGATATTTTACGTAACCCTAGAGATATCTTATGCGTCAAGAACACGTCTTTAGGAATAGCCTGCATAAATGTATTAGCAACCATTCTATTGATTGAAATATATTATAGGATCACTTCTTTCTACGTTATTATATTTCTGACAAAATTGTTCTTTATATCAATGTGCTTCATCCTACCATGATACTTGGGATCTTTCACATAGGCAATGGTTGTTTGACTATCACAATAAACTATCACCTAGTTTTGGAACCTTAGTGATAATAGCTAAGTTTTTCAAGAAAGGCTTTAGCCATACTATTTCTTGCATTGCGAATGAGCATGCAATAAATTCTATCTCCATTGTAGATAAGACTGTGCATGTCTAGTTTCTTCTATTCCAAGAAATAAAGACTTCATTGAGTAAGAACACATATCTAGAAGTCGATTTATGCTCATCTAAGTCTCCTCCCTAATCAGTATCTAAGTAACCTATAAGCATAAATCCTTCCCTTGATAACAAAATTGATAGTTCATGGTACCTTTTAAGTATCTTAGGATTCTCTTCACTACTTTCCAATATTCTTGATAAGGATTTGATTGATATCGGCTCACCAATCCCACAATATGACATATTTCGGGTTGAGTATACATCATAGCATATATAAAACTTCCAACCGCATTAGCATATGGAACAATTTTCTTTTATTTCTTTTCTTCTAAAGTCTTAAAGTACATTTTAGTACTTAGACTTTACCTTGCATGAAAAGGGTATCCATGAGATTACAATGCTACACATTAAATGCTAAAAAATCTTCATTATATAAGACTCTTATGATAGAGTAAGGAGTTTCCTTGATCAGTCTCTTTTGATCTGAACTCCCAATATATAAGCAATTTCTTCCATATCCTTCATTTCAAAGTTAGAGGACAATTATTTTTTTATGGTGATAACCAAACCCTTATTATTCTCAGTTAATAGTATATCGTCCACATAAAGGGACAAAATTACGAATTTATCTTTGGATTGTTTGACATATACACAGTGACCTTCTTTAACCATTGTGAACCTAAAAGACATTATGACTCGATGAAAACGTAAATACCAATGTTTACATGATTGCTTAAGGCCATATATTGAGCGATGAAGTTTGCAAACTTTATGCTCTTGACCTTTAGTTATGAAACCTATTGATTGTTTCATATAGATTTTATTATCTAATTATCCATTAAGAAATGCCGTCTTTACATCCATTTGATATAATTCTAGGTCCAAATATACGACGATGATTAGGATAAGGCATATAAAGGCAAACTATACAACTGGTAAATAGGTTTCATCATAATCTATACCCTCTTATTGAATATAGTCTTTTGCAGTAAGACGAGCCTTATACTTTTCAATGGATTCATCCACCCTTCGCTTAATCTTGAAAACTCATTTGTTTTCAATAGCCTTGCGATTGGGTGACAAATCAACCAAGTCTCAAACGTGGTTTTCCCTCTCCTTTCTTCCTTGTCAGATGATGAGAGAGCCTCTTGGACAATCTTAGGCTTGGCATTGTCTTGTGGAGCAATAATAAAGGCTTCCTCTTCAATATCAAAATGATGATGGGGAATACTTCTATGATTACTTTTATGTAACTAAACCTCTTTTGAATTCAGTTCACTAGGTGATGCGACAATCTCACTTGGTGTTGTATATTAAGGTAAATCTTCATTTCCCTCAACAACATTAGTGGGTGTGTTATTAGGATCTTCCATCTTATATAATTGTAAACGCTTGTTAATCTCACCTCTACTAGGAAAATCGTTGTTTAAGAACGTGGCATCTCATGATTTCATTTCAGACACATTTCTATCAACTTATTCACCTATGAACACGTACCTTTTGAAGTGTTCATAATATCATATAAAGATATATTTATTCATTCTATGGCCTAATTTGCCATATTTATGAAAAGAATTATAAATATAAGCTGTACACCCCAATGTCATGAAAAGAATCATGAATATAAAATAATTTCTTGTAGTTCAATTGGTGATGTTATGGTGTATGAAATTAATGGTGGACATATAAATTGTGGCTTGAAGATATGAGCAATTCTACTAAGTTTTGACCATGTTATTAGGGGAGGATCTTGGAATAAAGTTGCTTAATTAAGAGTCTTATTCCTCTGTGGTGGCCGAATTCTTTAGGGTAGGAAATGGACTAGTTTTGCTTTTGTTTATATTAAGTTTTGTTTAAGGCAAGTAAGCCAAATAGAAAAGGATAAAATCTAAGAATTACTTGCAATGGGCATTTGGTTCCACATGCAAGTTTCATTTTTTCCCTCTCCCTACCATTCAGCCGAATTAGTCCTCATGATTACCCTAAAAATTCCCCAGCCAATCTTCTCTTTTGCATGGCTACAGTAAGGGAAAATTCCCAAGAGTGGCAATCATTTCCCTTCTTTTCCTTTCATCTTACTTCCCTTTGGTTCTTCTTCTTCCGTCTTCCCCCTCAATTGCCTGACATCTCTCTCTCTCTCTCTCTCTCTCTCTCTCTCTCTCTCTCTCTCTCTCATTTTCCCTCAAATTCTCTCGTTTCATTGCTGTTCTTCGAAGGATCACCGAGCAGAGGAGCGACCGGCCTTCCAGACAGCTTGAGGAAGCCATCTTTGAGTCTTTACACTAGGTAAGGGAGAAGCTAGATATTAAGCTTTGACATCTCTCTACACTAAGGTGGATTAGTTCGATCTAGTGGATTTTCAAGTTATGGGAGCTAGATCCTTAGATAATTTTAGCTTGCATGTGTTCTGGGATGAGTGAAAAATCTTGCATGTGAGTTTTATTGGAAGTTTTGGATGATAAGCTTGCTTTTGAAAGGGCTAGTACAAACACCTAGAGAGGGGTGAATAGGTGTAAATAAAATTTTTGCAAGATTTAGAAAAGATAAGTTGCCTTTAGAATATCACTGACTAGGAATGTATTCAACTTTAAGCAAGCAAATGAAGATACGAATAAAAGTAAGGAATTAAGGAGTTCAAGGAAAGAGAATTAGAACACAAGGTTTATAATGATTCGGCTTAGATCAAACCTATGTCCACTTTCCCACGCTAACAGCCCACTAGCTAGATTTCACTATGAATCAAAAGAGATTTTACAGTCTCACGATCTTGACTTCATAGTATAGAAAGTCTATCACGCTCTTCCGAAGTCTCACAATTTTTTGATCTCTCTTTTGAGTACAAATTGAGCTCGACAATTGAAATAGTAAAGAACTAGGAAGCTTCAGACTGTGAAATTTTTCTTTCATGCACTTATTAGAACAACTGAAAAGTCCGCCTTAAATACTTCTCTATGCCTTCATGACCGTTGGCACTTTCCAAAGAAGTTCTTCCAATCTACCCATTGGACAGAATCAATTAAGGGGATCTCGAGTTGTTTTAGGAATGTGATGAAAGCCCATCAATCCTGCTCGCCCATACAATCAGGATCTTGGTTTCCATAAGTGGAATCTTCCAAGTTTGTTTGCCTTTCAAAAGATCTTCAAATCATAGTTGATTCCAATAAGAATAATCAATCAAGTGGGTGCTATATCTAGCCATAAGGTCATCCAAAAAACCATATGAATCATAGCCTTGAAGATAATCTTGCATCTAGATAAGTCTTCATTCTTCGGTCTGGAAACTGTCAGTGAGGGTAGACTTTGAGATTAAAGTCTAGCGGTCTTCAGACTTTGATGGTAGAGTCTGGAGTTCTTCAGACTATAACACTTGAGTCTACAAGTCTTAATAGTAGACTTTTGGAAATGTTTTGTCAGCTTCAAAACAATAAATAAGTTTTCTCCAACAATCTCCCCCTTTTTTATGATGACAAAATTTTCATATAGATTTGAATAATTTTGACATACAAAACAACACTTAAGCAATACATGATATCTTATGAAAATAAGTTGATTAGGACCTGGATAACATCGATTCTACAACCACAGAAAACATATTAATCCTGCAAGATAAATAACTATCCAGCCATAATCAATATCACAAACTTAGTTACAGCAAGCATAAAAAAGATTCAAAGTTAAACAACAATCAAAGGTTCAAAGTATACCAGTAAAAAGATTCAAAGTCAAACAACAGTCAAAGGTTCAAAGTATACCAGTTCAAAGTCAATTTAAAACCAAGCCAAAAAGTACCAAGGTCTAAAAAATTCATCAAAATCAAACCAAAGGATAGGTCTGTTGGAGAAATCTTTCCAGAATATTTTGAAGCCGACAAAACGTTTCTATCGTCTAGTCTAGAGCATTGCAAATCCTTCTATTTAAAGTCTGAAGACTTTCAGATCACCAGACTCAAGACTCAAGACTATTCTCATCGAGGAGGAAGAGTTACCGAGACAGTGACAGAGCCCGATTCACTCTCAACCACGTCACTCTCCACCATCTACCCCACGGGGTGTGGGTCAACAACCGGAGGAAGAAATAATCGAGGAAGTAGACCTGTAAGAGTTCAAAAACCCTCTTTTATTTACAAGCTCTATCGTGCTTTGAAGAGCACCTTTGGTACTCGCTGAACTATGTAGATGATTTCCTTAAAGACAAGGGTTATGGAAATGAGTATGTCTTTTTGCGACGAATGGAGGATTTGGGAATTGCTCCCAAAGGAAAGGCCGAGGAAGCACTTGCAAACATTCCAAGTGACCCTCGTGTAGGAGGATTGAATCCCACTGACAGGAACGATGATGATAAACTATTTAGTGAATTCCAACCTAGGATGGGTGTTGCTGCGAAGGTTAAGGGAAAAAGGACGGAGTTGTTCAAATCGAAGGAACAGGAGGATCTGTTCTTCAAATTATTGAAACGTGGGGTGATAAACCCCAGGAGCGTTGATTTTGACTTTCTGGATGCCATCAATGTGAACTTGAGAGAAAAGTTCAATCTGCTTCAACTTGAGCAATTTTGCCCGACACCACGTACGCCTATGCACAATTGACAAGCATATTTCTATTCAAATCTCAGCTTTTTAGATGCGAATAGAATATCCTTCGATGTTCGAGACCAAGACTATGTGGTAGATGTAGACATGCTGGCGAGATATAATTGGGGTTGAAAGAGGACGATATCAACCGGTCAAGGTTTCAATTGCTCGTACCTCACCGGAGCTCGTCAAAGACACGGGGAATGCGAAGGGAGAATTACCTACACAAGAATGCGTGCCATCAACATCATACTTCACAAAATTGTGATCAACTGTCTCAGGCCAAAATCGACATCCAAGACTAACGTGTCTAACTCTGAGGCGAAATTGATGTACGCGATCAATTCAGAGAGAAAGTTCTCTCTCCCTCACACCATTCTCTTCCACATGTACGGAAGCGATGGTGAAGGACAAGGGCCAGCTTGCCTTACTTAGGTCTTGTGACCAAGATCTTCAGACACTTGAACATTGAACCTCCACAAACTCTTTGTGTTCGACCATGCGACAAAATGGTGGTGGGTTTGAAAATGCTGACAAAAATGCGTCTGAAAGAGCTTGATAAGGCAATGGAGAGGTTCAAAGTGAAAACTCCAGTCAAATCTCATCCAGTATCTTCTGCATCAAAAAGGAAAGGGAAGGAGCCCATGGGTGCTCCATCCAAAAAGAAAAGAACTCTTATCTTAGAGGATGAAGATGAAGAGGATGAACTCTCTATCTCTGCCTTGGCATTGAAAAGGCTCAGTCGTTCTGTATCCGAATCAACGGAATGACAGGAAAAAGGAAAAGAAGCAGAAGACAAAGAACAGGGAGAAGAAGAGGAAAAGGAAGAGAACAGAGAAGCAAAGGAGAAAGAAGAGAAAGAAAAAGAAGAAGAGGAGAAGGAAGTTGAAGAAGAAGAAGAAGCAGTCAAAGAAAAGTCTGCAGATGAAGCCAGAGAGAAAGGCAATCAAGACGCTGACGAGCATGACCATTACTCTTCCCCAATTGAGGCCTTAGAAACAAGGGGAGATGGTGAGCAAGGAAGGACTACACCATATCCTGTCAACAGTGAAGGTGTGAGTCGCTCACTAGCAAATCCAGAAGATCTTCAGGCTTCTCAAATGCCTGAGGAAGGACATGATACCTCAACGCCAAATCTGCGCGATTACACCGAAGTTCCATCGTCTGCCTTTACTCCATCCGATAGAGCAAATGCCAGCACGCAGACGGACACTACAGCAGATTTTCGTCGCATCCTTGATCTTCTTCTGGAAATGCAGGGTCAAATATATGCTTTGGAATGTGAACTTCAAGTCCTGAAGAATGCTGGACAAGCGTCTTCTGTTACCCTGTCGGATCAAATGCAAGACCTCGCTCTTCAAATTCAAGCAAATGCCAAAGGGGAAGAGGTGGCACATCTACGGGAAGACTTGAAGAGGCTAGAAGGCATCGTACAGTCGATGGGAGATTTCCAGCTTGTGCGTGTTCCCAAAGCGAGACTTGACTTTTTTCTCACCTTTTTAATGATGACAAAATGGGGGAGAATTGCAATCTTTGAACTTTGACTTTAAATTTCTTACTTTAGTTTGTTTGGATATTTGTTTTGAGCATAACTTGGGTGTGGATTTGAAATTGACTGTTGCATTTATATCAAGTGTTATTGTATGGCCTTACTCATGAAAGACTAACCTATTTTCTGTGGATGCAGAGTCTAGTTGAGTTGTTAATCTTTATGAGATATCCATATTACTTTAGTAATGTTTTGCAGGTCAAAGCTGTTCAAATCTACAGGAAAGTTTTGCCACCATCAAAAAGGGGGAGATTGTTGGAGAAATCTTTCCAGAATATTTTGAAGCCGACAAAACGTTTCTATCAGTCTAGTCTAGAGCATTGCGAGATCCTTCTATTTAGAGTCGAAGACTTTCGATCACCAGACTCAAGACTCAAGACTCAAGACTATTCTCATTGACAGTTTCTAATCCAAATGACGAAGACGATCCGAGCTAAAGTGTTTGGTTAAGGATTTGGTCTTATCCACTGGAGAAGATCTCTTGGTTGGATATGATATAACGGATTCTTTTATTCGAAATCAAGATCGTTTGAAGATCCGATGATTGACGAAATACTCTTGGAAGGTTCTATTCTTTATCCTGATTGTATGGGCGAACAGGATTGATGGGCTATCAACATGTTCCTTTAATAGCTCGAATGATCTTCTTAATTGATTCTGTCCAAACGGGAAGATTGGAAGAATTCCTTTGGTAAGTGCCAACGGGTATGATGGCATAAAGGAGTATAAAAGGAAGACGTTCCAACTGTTCTAGTATATGCACAATAGAGAAATTCCAGAGTCTTAAGCTCCTTGGTTATTAGTCGATTCATATTGAGCAAAACTGTATTCACAAAAGAGAGTCTATACTTAGTGATACCTTGAGGGAGTGTGGTAGATCTTCTACACCGTGAAATCAAGGGAGAACAGTGCTGTAACATCTCTTTGTTCATAGTGGAATCCAGCCAGTGGGCTATCAGTGCATAAGAGTGGACGTATGCTTGAAATAAGCCGAACCACTATAAACCTTGCGTTCAATTTTCTCTTCCCTACTCTCAGTCTTATTTTGATTGTTGTTTGACGAGAAACAATTGTCTCAATTCTATCAACTGTCTAGTATTGTGCGATTATCGTGAAAAATTACTCTTTATACCTATTCACCCCCCCTCTAGGTACTTTTACTAGCCATATCAAGGTCAAGTCAAATTTGCACAAACTCTCCCCCTTTTTGTCAACAGCAAAAAGTGGATAATGATTATAAAAAGACGTTGGGTAAAAATCATTGCTGTTTGAGGATGCGAACAATCTGGAAATCCCCCAAAGACTTGACAGTCTCCTCCAACTTCTTCAAAGATTCCTTCAACTATTGAATGTCCTCACCCTTTGTAGTTTCTTGCACTTGAAACTTCAGGGCTTGCATCTGCTCTTGAAGAGATTCTGAAGTTGATTTTAAAGTTGTCTTGAGGTCATTTATCTCAAACTCTAAACCATATTGCTGACCTTTCAAATCCAAAAGGATATCCAGCGGTCTTTGAAAGTCTGTTGTTGGTTCTGTTGTAGCACTAGGTCCAGCCGAATCAGTTCCAGGAGTCTTGAGATGTGAGGGAACATTAGCAGTTCGATCACCAGGACTTTGAGTGGAAGCCTTGATATCAGCTTCAGGGTATTTAAAGGCATATACATCCTCTGGATCTGTTGGAGATCTACTAACATCACTAGTAAAGACAGGTGAAGAAGTACATCTTTTGTCAGTAGCTCCCCATGTTTCTATACCTTCAGGTGGAGAAAGGAATTCTTCTTCCTGTTCTTGCTCTTCTTCAGCACCCAAGTGATGTTTTTCTCTCTCTTCTCCTGCAGTTCCACCCCTTGTCTCTTTCAAGTCATCTAACAAGGATACAACAAAAGTTGGCTCATGAGAATCATCTTAACCCTCTTCTTCATCCTCTCTTCCTCTTTCTTCTTCCTCTATTCTCCTTTCTTTTCTTTCTTCGCCTCTCTTCTTTGTCTCTTCTCTTTCTCTGTTCTCTCTGTCTTCTGTCTCCTCAAAACTAACAAAGCTCTACAAATTTCTTAAGGCAAAAGCGGAGAGAGTGATATCTTCCTCATCTTCTTCGTCCTGCAAGATGAGAGCTCTCATCTTTTTTATTGGTGCGCTCATGGGCTCTTTGCCTTTCTTCTTCTTCACTATAAAGTCTTGTTTAGTTTTGGCAGGGGTTTTCTCCTTCAAGTGCTCCAAAGCCTTATTCAATTCTTTCAATTGCATTTTTGAAACCATCTTCAGTCCAACCACCATTGGGGCGATGGTTCGAACACACAGAGTAGTAGGAAATTGAATGTGGAAATGTCTGAATAATCGAGTGACAAGCGCAGAATAAGGTTATTGCCCTTTGTTCTTCACAACTATCCTAATGCACATAGGACAGTGTGAGGCAGTGAGAACTTCAACCCGATGTTGATTGTGTAAGGGCTAGAAGGAACACCTAGAGGGGGTGAATAGGTGTTAAAAGAAATTTTCGCAAGACTTAATGAAGGTAAGTTGCCTTAAGAAGATAATAGACTGAAGATGTAATCAATTATAAACAGTTATATAAAGTTACGAATTAAAGTAAAGAGTCCAGGGAAAGAGAATAAGAACACAAGGTTTATAGTGGTTTGGCTTAGGTCAAGCCTACGTCCACTCTCCCACACTGACAGTCTATTAGCTAGATTTCACTATGAATCAAAAGAGATTTTATAGTCTCACATCCTTGACTTCATAGTGTAGAAACTCTACTACACTCTTCGAAAGTCTCACAAGTGTATGCTCTCTCTTTTGAGTACAGTTTAAGCTCGACAAGTGAAATAGCAAAGAACTAGGAAGATTCAGACTTTGAAATTTTTCTTTCACGCACACACTCAAACAACTAGAATGTCTGCCTTAAATACTCCTCCATGCCTTCACAACCATTGGCACTTTCCAAATGAGTTCTTCCAATCTACCCATTGATAGAATCAATCAAGGAGATCTCGAGTCGTTTTAGGAATGTGATAAAAGCCCATCAATCCTGCTCGCCTATACAATCAGGATCTAGGTTTTCATAAGTAGAACCTTCCAAATATACTTCGCTTTTTAATAGATCTGATTATCCGAATTGATTTCAATAAGAATAAATTATCATAAGATGCTATATCCAACCATAAGATCTTCCAAAAATCATATGAATTGAATCCTTGAAGATAAACTCGCATCTGGATAAGTTTTCACTCTTCGGTCTGGAAACTGTCAATGAGGGCAAACTTTGAGAATAAAGTCTAGCGGTCTTCAAACTTTGACAACAGAGTTTGGAGTTTCTTTAGACTGTAACACTTGAGTTTGCACGTCTTTAGACTAGACTTTTGGAAACGTTTTGGCAACTTCAAAACAGTAAATGAGTTTTCTCCAACAATCTCCCCATTTTTTTATGGTGACAAAACTTTCCTGCAAATTTGATAAATTTAACATGCAAGACAACACTTAAGCAAAACATGATATCTTATGAAATAAGATGATTAGGACCTGGATAGCATTGATTCTACAACCACAGAAAATATGTTAATCCTACAAGATAAATAACTATCCATCCATAATCAATATCACAAACTTGGTTACTGCAAGTGTCAAACGATTCAAAACCATATAGCAATCAGGAGTCCAAAGTCAGTCCAAAATAAAAGATCATCAAAATCAGAAAGATCATCAAAATCAAACCAAAATAAAAATCAAATCAAATCTGCAAACTCTCCCCCTTTTTGTCATCAGCAAAAAGTGGAGAAAAAACTTTAATAAAAAAGATGGGTAAAATCAGGGCTGTTTGGGGATGCGAACGAGCTGGAAATCCCCATAAACTTGACAGTCTCTTCTAGCTTCCTTAGAGAGTCCTTCAGCGTCTCAATATCCTTACCCTTTGCATTTTCTTGAACTTGAAACTTCAGGGCTTGAACTTGATAGTGTAGAGAAACTGAAGTGGCTTGATGTGCAGATTTGAGGTTCTGAAATTCACACTCCATCCCATAAAGTTGAGCTTTTATCTCCAAAAGAAGCTCAAGCAGTTTCTTAAAGTCTGTTGTAGTATCTGTTTGAGTACTAGCTTCAGCACGTGTAGGTTGAGGAGTGTTAACGGATGATGGAACCTCAGCTAGAACATCCAAACTTGGAGATGATGTCTCATTACTAGCTTCAGGAAATTAAGAAGCATATACATCCTCTAGATTGGCATATGAACGACTAATATTATCACTAGTAAAAGTAAGTGAAGAAGTACCTCTTTTCTCAGCAACTTCCCTTGTTTATGTGCCTTCAGGTGGAGAAAAGTATTTATCTGCTTGCTCTTATGTAGTATCAAGGTGATGTTATGTCCGTTCTTCTCCAGCAATCCCATCTCTTGTCTCTTCTGAATCCTCTAACAAGGACACAGCAAAAGTGAATTCAAGAGAATCATCTTGACCCTCTCTTTCCTCTTGTTCTCTTCCTCTCTCTTCTTCCTCTATTCTTCTCTCTTCTCTTTCTGCATCTCCCTGCTTTGTCTCTTCTCTTTCTCTATGCTCTTGGTCCTCTGGTTCGTGAAAGCTAACAGCACTCTGTAAATTCCTTAAGGCAAAGGCGGAGAGAGTGATGTCATCCTCATCTTCTTTATCCTGCAAGATGAGTGCTCTCATTTTCTTGATAGGTGCACTTATGGGCTCTTTGCTTTTTCTTTTTCCTGCTACAGAGTATTGTCTTGCCTTGATAGGAGACTTCTCCTTAATGCTTTCTAAAACTTTGTTTAGCTCCTTTAAACGCATCTTAGAAACCATTTTCAGTCCAATTACTATTGGATCAATGGTTTTGACACACAGAATAGGGGGAAGATGAATGTTTAAGTATCTGAAGAGTCAAGTGATAAGAGCGGCATAAGGAAGTTGCCCCTTGTCCTTCACCACTATCCTATATATGTGCATCAGGATAGTTTGAGTCAGAGAGAACTTGTAGCCAATGTTGATGGCATACATCAACTTCGATTCTAAATGAGAAACATCTATCTTTGACGTTGATTTGGGTCGAATGCAATTGATCATGATCTTGTGAAGCAAGATGTTGGAAGCATTCATTCTGAAGTAAGAGATCTTGCCTTCAGCAATTCTGTCTCGAACAAGCTCCAATGTAGCGTGAGCAACAAACACACTGATTGGTTGGAAACTCCCTCTTTCCACCCCAATCACATCAGCCAGAGTGTCCACATTGACCACAAAGTCTTTATCCCTAATAGTAAAAGAGAATCTATTCGCATATAAAAATGATAGATTTGAATAGAACTAAGTCGTAAGTTCTGGGTAGGTGACAGTTGTCTCAAAACAAAATCGTTCAAGTTGAAGGAGTGCAAATTTCTCCCTCAGTCTCACTTTCAGCGAATCAAGGAAATCAAAGTCTATGCTTCTAGGGTGCATAACCCCTCGCTTCAGCAATTTTGAGTAAACCTTCTTATGGTCCTTAGAACAAAAAAGATCCGTCCTTTCTCCACAGACATTTGAAGCAACGCCCATTCTAGGCTGAAAGTTAGTGAACATCCTCTCATCATCATCTTTCCCTTCAGGCTGATTAAAGGATCCAAACCGTGGATCACTTGGAAAATTTGCAAAAGTTCTTGCAGCCAAGCCAACAGGTGCAGTGTCATACTTTCCATTGTCTTCAGAAAATGGGTCTCATTTCAGTATCTTCTCTCGCTCAAAAACTCATCAATGAAAGACATTGCAGTTCCTTCTTCCTTTAATTTGGAGTAAAGTTTAAAGAGAAACTTAGGCTTAAGAGTCCTTACAGGTTCAGCATCTACAATGATTTCTTCTTCAGCAGGTTGTTGTGGAGGATCTTGAATCCTAGGCTGAGAAAAGTGACACGGTTGAGAATGTTATTGTTGACTTTGCCGCTGCTGCTGTGGAGAGTCTTCATCCTCGGTTAGATCAAAATGCGTAGGACCCTCTTGCATATGCTGTGGTCCCCTACTCGCGATTCTAGAAGGCTTTCTTTGGGAAGACATTGTCACTTTGTCTTTAGCAAATTCCTCGAACTCGTTCACGAAAAAAGATGAGAACTTTTTGGATTAAACTAGAGAGAAAATGTGAGAAAGTGGAGTTTTGTATTCTAGGGTTTGTAAGTGAAAATGAAAAAGAAGAAAATTGACAGTACATAAAGCAGATGAACCGGGGTATACGGATCGTCACAAAGGAAAAAGTAAAAACTGCCTTTTTAAAAATGAATAACGCCATAAATTCAAAACTCGAAAAAGAGAATTTCTAAAAATAAAATGATCAAGCAACGATTCAAATATAAACATAACTTTTGAAATCTCTTCCTAAAATTAAATTTTTATATTAAAAAGAAATTAACTTACAGTTGTAACTTTTGGTTGTTCGAAGTCTGGTCACCTTCGACTTTAACTAATAAAAGATATAATGTTAAGTCTGGTGCGAATAGACTCAAATAAACTTTTCTCCAGTGGCTTTGTAAATATGTATGCCAACTGATTCTTCGAGTCAATGAACTGTATCATAACTTCTCCATTCTAAACATGATCTCTAATGAAATGATGTCGTATTTCTATGTACTTTGCTCTTGAATGAAGAATTGGATTATTTGTGAGATTGATGGCACTGGTGTTGTCGCATTTAATCTCGGTGCATGAGTCTTCGATTCCAAAATCTCTTAGCTGTTACTTTATCCACAAGATTTGAGAACAACAGCTTCCAAGAGCTACATACTCTGCTTCAGCTGTTGAAAGAGCTATAATACTTTGCTTCCTTGAGAACCAAGACACAAGCGTATTGCTCAGTAGTTGACACGTACTGGAAGTACTCTTTCTATCAACTCTGCAACTTGCTAAATCTGCGTCTAAATATCCAAGGAGGGTAAAGTCTCATTCTTTGGGATACCACAAACCTAGCTTTGAAGTAATTGCAACATATTTGATGATGCGTTTTGCAGCACATAAATGAGATTCTTTGGGATCTGATTGGAATCTAGTACAGATGCAAACACTAAACAAAATGTTAGGTCTAGAAGCAGTAAGATAAAGAAGTGAACCAATGATACTCCTGTAAAGCTTCTGGTCTACACTCTTTCCTCATTCATCTTTATCCAGCTTCGAAGAACTTGACATTGATACATCAGTTATATTATAATTCTCCAATCCGAACTTCTTGATGAGATCTTTTGCATATTTTTCTTGATGAATAAAAATTCATTTCTTCAGTTTTTTTACTTGTAATCCGAAAAATAAGGTTAATTCACCAATCATGCTCATCTCGAATTCATCCTGCATAGACTTATAAAACTTCTTGCACAGATTTTCATTAGGTGATCCAAAGATAATGTCATCAACATAGATTTGAACAAGTAGAAAATATTTACCTTCTCTTTTAATGAACAAAGTAGAATCCATTTTTCCTTTAACAAAACCATTTTGAATTAGAAATTTACTTAACTTGTCATACCAAGCTCGAGGTGCTTGCTTTAATCCATATAGAGCATTTTTCAGTTTGAAGATTGAGTCCGATCTTTTTGGATCTTCAAATTCAGGTGGTTGTTCCACATAAACTTCTTCTTAGATAAATCCATTGAGAAATGCACTTTTGACGTCCATTTGGAATAATCTGAAATTTTTATAACAAATAAAAACAAGTAATAATCTAATTGCTTCTAACATTGCTACTGGTGCATAGGTCTTATCGTAGTCTATCCCTTCTTCTTGCATATATCATTTGGCCACAAGTCTTGCTTTGTTTCTGACCACTTTTCCTTTCTCGTCCATTTTGTTCCTAAAAACCTATTTAGTTCCAATAATAGATTTATCTTTTGGTTTATGAATTAGCTCCCAAAAATCATTGATGCCGAACTATCTGAGCTCTTCTTGCATAACTTCAATCCAAATCAAATAACGCTTCTTCTATATTTTTGGGTTCCACCTCAAAAATAAGTGCTAGAGCACTAGACTCTTCTCACCTTTTGGATCTGGTACAAACCTTCATCAATGTTACCAATGATGAGTTATTTGGGATGACTAGACTTATGCTTCCAATTCTCGGGTTGGTCGAACCACGATCTTCTACTTTAGTTGAATCTGCTGGTTCTGCTTGATGGTATTCTTCAGAAGTTTGAACCACTTCCGGAGAAGTAGACTTTGTAAGGTCTGGAGCAGGTTTAGATTCTTCAAGTTGAGTCTAATTCAGTTGATTCTGCACATAGTGGTTAGCATATTTACTCTATTTTCTACACTAATAATCTTCTTTAGTGACAATGTCCTATTATCTATCAGTTGACGAATATGATGATATCTCAACTCAATGTGCTTTGCCATTGAATAAAATATTGGATTTTTTGCAAGACAAATAGCACTTTAACCATCACTAAAAAAACACTATTATCCTGGTCCCTACCTATCTTTTAAAATAAATAAAAAATCAACCAAATCATCACTTTGCTAGTTTTACATATAGCAATATACTATGCTTTAGAAGCTATTCTAGTAGTTGAGAGGGACACACTCATGAAGTCTAGACATCCTGTGACATCCAGAATTTTGCCACCTATTTAGAGATAATTAAGTAAAGATTAAGGTTGGTAATGGTCGAGGTGGAAACATAAATCTCTCGAGACACCTTTGGAAATTCACTCGGCATATTTGGGTCCACGAACATTGGAAAAATTCATCAGACAATTGTAGAATATAGTTTCAAGTAGAAATATTATGGCCAATTGAATTAATGTGGCCATTATACCCTAAAGTATTCCTTATATTATATTATGTATGATTAAATTAGAATAACATAAGCCACCATTAAGCCCTAATTACACCATGGCCGACCATCACCACCCATTTTTAGCTCCAAAATTTCATTTTTTCCCTTAAAAGGTTAAATGCATGTAATCATGCATGAATAGGGCAAGGCCACTAAAGTTTCATGCAAATTGAGTATTGAACAAGCCAAAATGATGCCTCCTCCCTCTCTTATACCCTTCAACCTCTCTCTCTCTCTTATAAGTTTGTCTTATCTTTTGCTAAACTATGGCCCCTGCTTGCTCGCTACGATCAGCCGTGTTACCTCGAGCATTGTATGGAGGACGTCACTTTTATACGTGTGTATGTCCGTCAAGTGTCTGTAGTTTGGGTAGATGTAGGAGGCACATGTATGATACCGTACTCTTTCGTTGCCTGGTTCATCCGAGGAGGGGATGAGCTGAGAGTACCCTTCCATTTCTAGCATGACAGCAATAACAGCAGCAAGGACGGCGACACCAGTAGCAGATCAGAAGAGTACAGCGATTTCGAGGAGTGGGACAGTGATGGTTGGGAGTGATGTGGGGCAGTAGACTTGTAGGCGTGTTGGTTTTTGTGGTGTTGTATTATGCGACAGTCACCTTTTGGTTTTGGTCCCGAGGATGGTCCTGTGGAAGGAGTGATGTGTACGTGTGTCACTAGTGGGGAAGTAGGCTACTTTTTGGATTATCCCAAAATTAGGAGTAACTATCCTTTTTGGCTATGTTGGCCCATGTAATTAAATAAAGCTAATGAAATGGAAACCAACTTGACTTGTTATGTTTCGATAGTGCCTGTCCTATTTAATTCATGTTGTAAATACTAACCATTAATGAAGCTTCCGCATATAAATTAGACCAAAAAGGGTGGTTAGATGATCATATTAGTAGGGTGGCGTGCCTGGGGGCATCACACATCCAACTGATTGTAGTGCCTCTTAAGATAAAAATATAACCGAAGGTGTTCTTCCATTTTGTCCAAAACCCTATCAAGATTTGCATTTAAAAATTCTTGTAAAGTGATGTTGTTTTTCATAAAACATATTGACACACTTGAAGTGCCTCTCAAGTATCTTAATAGCCCCTTTACAACTTCTCAACGCTTTAACCCTGTATTAACCACGTATCCGCTCACTGTTGACACCTGATTTTTAGTCAACATATCATTAAAACATAAAAAATCAATATTTAAATTTCTGATCGCGACGGAACCCTATCTCTCGACAAAAAAATGTCGTTTTTCATTTCTTTCTTTTGCATTGTTGTTTTTAAGCAGTTTTTAGCTCATTTTCAAGAAAAACCGAAAAAGTCAAACAGTTGACTTTCGGATTGACTTTTTGATCAATCTTTTGACCAAAAGTCAACCCCGAGTCAAAAATTGACTTTTTGCCCAAAAAAAGTCCATTTAGCTTTAATTTCACTTTTTTCTAATCAATTTCTTGAAGATTCAAAGATTTGACCCAAAAAATCAACTGTTTAGGAAAAGTCAACTAAATGGTTGACTTTTGGTCAAACATTTGACCAAAAATAAATAAAAAAATGCACAAATACATTTCTTTTAAAGCCAATTTGACTTTTGTGTAAAAAATTTCACAAAATTCGATTAAGAACCTTGATTTCTAAATTTTTTCAGTTTTAGATTCTAAATAGACCAAAAATAAAATTACTTTTATTCTAGTCATAATTAGGTATAGTTCCATCTTTGACATTTGGTTTAGGGATTATTTGAAATCTGTTTGAGCATTCCATTTCACAATTTACCGAGTCAAAATACGAATTGCCGTTTTGAGCCCTAATTAGGATATCAAAATCGATCATTCATAAACTGTGAACGGACAATTGTTTCTCACTCATTTTCTTAAGATAAGTCCAAATTTGAGGTCAATTTTGTCAAATTCACACAAGAACTTATCAATTTAAAGAATTTTATCCTTCAAAGCATTAGAAAGTCAAGCAATTAAGCTTCAATTGATGAAATTCGAATTGACCCATTTATGACTATGGTTTAATTTCATGAATCTAGGTCCAATTTTAATATTAGGCCTAGATTCATTTTTGACCTAAGCTTGAGTACTTCAATTCAAGGTCAATTTAAATGTGGTAAGTGATCTTACCTATTGGTAGCTCATTAGATAGGACAATTGTGACACTAATTGAGTTCAATTTTAATTAATTTGCAATTTTGTCCATTGAATTGTAAATTTTACCATTTTAGCCCTTTAGGCCCAATTCAAAGCACTCATGGTTTCAACTCATTTTTTTCCATGATAATCATTCAATTATGTCAATAAAAGAGCCCTAGATCACATTCATAATGTTTGATTAGCTTAATTGTATCTTAATTGGTCAATTTTCTTCATAAAAATGATAAATTCCTTTTCAATTAGGTCCTTTAGCTGTCAAATTGCATAAATGTTTGACCCACAAGGGTCCTAAGTGGGAAAAATGGCAGGAACCAGACCAAACCGGTCAAGAACCAATCAAAATCTGGTCAAACCGGAACGAACCAATCTGGCCGGTCTCACCGGCCATCGGCGGGACTAGCCGGTTCAGGCCTTTGCCGGCCGGTTCTTGGCTTTCGGCCACTGGTTCTGGAACCCTCTCAATCCCAATTTCACTTATGCACCTTCAATTTCCCAAAATTTTACAAATGGATCCTCGAATTTCGTCAAATTGCAGATTGACCCCTAATTAGATATTTTGATGCAATTCCCAATTTTGGCTTAGTTTTTTGCAAATCAAACCCACTAGATCAATTACCCAACACCTCGAGATCATAATGGAGCCTTCAAAATGGATTTTTGACGGTTGGATTGAGATTTTGGCAATAGGGTTGAACCGATGGCCAAAATCGCTTAATGTGAGAGTATATAAGTGAAATCTCTTCTATTTTTATAATAGAGGGCTCATTTGCACGAAATTTCCTCCCTCTTCAGACCTCTCTCTCTCTCTCTCTCTCTCTCTCTCTCTCTCTCTCTCTCTCTCTTTAAGTTTTGGTTCATCTCTTGGACCGATTCTTCATTTTTTTCCTTGAACCGGTGGTTTAATTGACCCCGATCCAAGCCATAGTGACTTGATCTACATTCTTGGAGTCCCGATCATGATCCGACTAATCGCGATAGAAACCGACGAAAATCGCAACAAAAGTAACGATTCGAAACTCGAATCCGATGAAGCAAGATCGAGTTAGGCGATCAGGGCTAAGATTCAACATTATGAGCTTTTACATACTTAATATTGATTAGTATGAATGCTGCAATGAGTTATTGATGATTTGAATGATTATTGTGAGTTTAAGCCTAAACTGTGATTTTCGTAAGCCTGTACATAGGTTACTGTTTTGGCAAAAACGAGGTCCGAAATGACCTCGATTCAGCTCGAGTCCTCTTAGAATTAGATAATAGATATCCCGAGCTTCGAAACGATAGGTTGCATGCCCAAAACGACCATCGTATGGCCCTCCAATAACACCTCTGAAGATTAACAATTCTGCAGTAGTTTAGGTTTTTTTTTCGATTCTGATCCGATTCCGCCTTCTGAATTTGTTATTTTTGTACTGACTTTCATAATCATTTTTTGACAGAAGTTTCTTCATTATTTTTGTTCCAAATAATTTCATACATCTTCTGTAATTATTTCATGATTTTTGGACGTGTTCAACTAGGTCAGATCTACTTAGATCTAGCCTTAGGTCAATCTGTTCCATATTGATCTCTGTTTTTCTATTTTTGTGCTGATTTTTTTGTTGATTTTTGGAACAACTTTATTTGATAAAAGTTACTCATACAGGTGTTTTTCATCTTCTGTGTTTTTTTCAAAAAATTTTGAAATTATTAGCTAGGTCAAAAGTGCTTAGATCTGGACATAGGTCAGTCTGTCCTGTATTAGTTCGAGATTTGTTTTAATGAATCTCTTTTTTTTTCTATTTTTGTGCTGATTTTTTTGTTACGTTATGGAACAACTTTCCTTGATGAAAGTTTCTCGTACAGGTGTTATGCATCTTCTGTATTTTTTTCAAAAATTTTAGACATGTTTAGGTAAGTCAAACTTGCTTAGATTTGAACATAAGTCAGTCTGTCCTGTATTAGTTCGAGATTTGTTTTGATGAAATTGAGTCCATAAATGCACTTATTTGGTCTCAAATCCTTCATGAGAGATGAAATACATGATATATATGTTCAATTGATGCATGCTTTGCAAGGTTTTTACTTTAGCAGTGTGAATCAATTGCATGCATTAAAGTAAAAGGTACTGCTGCAACATGTGTTGGACATATAGTGTGATCTGTTTTGCAATTTTTGCCACGATTCATATGATCTTAATTGAATTTTGATCTCTTAATAAGAAATCTTCATCACTGTATGATCTGTATGTGAGATTTTTAGTAGGATTTATGCATATCTTGAGGATGGCTGAAATAATTCTTATTCTGTAAATTTAGTGCTGAAATGAAACATTGTCATATGTTCACATTCACATGCTTATTTGAGTCATCTAGGGATCAAATCTTATGACCATGCTTTCTTGATGATTGAACCGCATGTTGTAAGGTTTACATACATGTTTAGGTCATTTCATTTGAGTTTCATCTTGCACATCAAATCGTCTCGCAAAAAGTATTCGTCACATTTAGAATTCCCAAGCATATCATTAGGAATCATAAATCATCTCATAATGTCATTAAAATTGTATGACATTTTGCATGCCGACTTAGAATTAGATGACTATCCAAGCTTTCCGTCGCATCCAATCCTAAGTCCCGTGTGATTTCTTCATGCCATTTGGGTATTTTTTGAGTGATTTTAAGGTTTTCTAATGAATGCTTATGTTTTGTTTTCTTAATTACTAATGCGCGCACTTTTAGAGATCTCAATTTTAGGATACTAAATTGACCTAGTTTGGACTCAAGCTCTTCTAGGAAGATGTAGGAAACACTTAGAAATTTCTAATGCCACTGATTTCATACCAATCGCTCATCATTTGGACTATTTTTCATTTTTTCAAAGCTAGATCACAATCTGGACAAGGGATCAAATTCGGACCCCTGTTTTAACCCCTGTCTGGACAGACCTTTGATATTTTTGTTCCATTTTTTTTTTTTTTTTTTGGAATCTGAACTTGGCCTCTAAATAAAACTTGCTTTTCATTATGTTGGCTATGTTGTGTATAAATTTGATAATTTTTAGATATGTTCTGATAGGACAAATTCTCGTGACATTAGCTGAATGTCATGTTCTTTCGACAAATTTCTGATGTATTGTTGTTTGTTGTTTGATTTTTGTAAAATCATATGTACATTGTTTGAGAAAATTTTCTTCATGAAATTTTTTCATCATTATGTCATGCATGTTAAGAAATGTTTTCATTGCCAAATTATCATTAGGTATTACCCAAATTTGTTGCCCTTATATGCCTGTTCTGAAATTTCCTGAAATAAGCATGATTGTGATTATTTAGCGATATCTTTTAGGTTAGTTTGTGCATGAAATTAGGACATGCCATCTTCATAAGAATTGTTCTAAATGCTTTGATCTTTTGTTGTTAAACAACCGGTATTTTCAAATTGCATCTTTCAAAAAAATGTTTAGGTACATGTGATATTTCTCAAAAATAATTCCTAAAAATGTTATTTTCCAAAGCTCGATTTGGCTTAAGGAAAAATAATGATTTGGACCATATTCAAAATGTCTGCGACTTGTGACTTCTAATGCGAGGCCCAGGCTAGCCTTGACAATTGAATGTGTTCCATAGCCTAGATATTCCTTAATCCTAAATATTTTCAAACATTTTTAAAATCCCATTTTGACAAGGTGAAAGTCACGGTTTGAATTGTATTCAAAATGCCTACGATGCTTGTGAGTTCTAATGCGAGCCCCAAACTAGCCTTCGTAATTGAATGTCTTTCATAGCTGAGACATTACCTTGTCTCAAAACTTTTCATGAATGATTTTGAGATATTTTTTTGAAATATCACATGTACCCTTCATACATATAATCCCATCATGCATTAGAAATTGCTTGTGTTTGTGATTGGCGCATGCCCTTGGTAATAAGTGACCACCCGCTGACAGTTCAATTTCTTGCTTGATTGGTTGAGAAACAAGGTTCAAAAGACCTGCGTGCATGTTTAAATTTTTATAATGCATGTGATTTTTAGATGAATGGTAGGGTCAATGCATGATATTGAGGGAAAACCTAGGATCACATAGATCGCTTGATTAGGATACTTAGTAGCGTTATTGGCCATGCGAGAATACAATTGGTCAACAATTGTTATAAATCACCAAAAAAATGAATTTGGTAGATGTCTTAGTGGGACCATCGCATGAAAGACAAAGGCCGACCCTGAGGCTCCAAAATTTGACTTTAGTATTACACTTCCTTTAAATAATTGATCTTGACATGATGTCTTGTTTTTTATTGTTTTGATGTGTATGCTTGTTTCTTTTCATTGTATGCACATAGTTATAAGTTTCTTAGATTATGATTAGACTAGAACCCTGAAGATGGAGAAAGCGCGAAGATGGTGGAGGTCGATGTCCATTCCGACCATTATCATGTACTATTCATTTTCCCGACATATGTCTCGGGTTTCATTTGTTGTATAAAACCCGACGAGTTGTGGGTTTTTTCTCTTTCTCTCATTTTTTTTTTTTCAATTGTGTTTCTCTTTTATATTTTTTAGGATTGCATGATAGATTTATTGCTTTCTTTGATTGTTTACTTATTGTCTTGTGATTTCAATTCCATTGATTGCTTTCTTTTCTTGTTTTTCTAGAAATAGAATAGAATGAAAATGACCAACTACGCATGATCATTTAATTTAGAACAAATGATCCCGAAAATGTAAAAAGAAACACATGGACATGTTAGGAAAACACAACATATTGTTCAGGTACCGAAAGGGTGCTAATAGAAATATTAGCGTAACCCAAGTCCCCGAACCCAGATATTTGGTTGTGTAGAAATCGAGGGAACACTCCCAACCCTCGATTGGGTTTTTTAGCCAACCCCCAAATGAGGCTAGTGGCGACTCCCATTTTATTTTTAGGTTGTCATAAACAACTAGACCGTACAAATAACCCGTCGCACGGGGTATGAGTTTCAATGAAACTCACGATGTTTTAGCATACTTGACATGGGAGTAACCCAAAGGATGAAGTGATGACATCCTTATGGGTGAACCTGTCGAGAGGGCTACAATGGTAAAGGTACCCTTAAATCCAATGTCTACACCCGACCCCTTCTTCTAAGGTTTGTCGCTCATGTGGGTATGGATCGCGACACTCCGCTGTCACACGAGATACGAGCTTGGGAGAGCTCGCGATCTCGTGGAGGGAACTCACAAGAGGCTTGATCCAAAAGATGAGGTGATGACGTCTTTTGGAACGCGAGCCGTGAGAGAATTCTCATGATCAAGTACCCCTAAACCCGACATTTCCCCCTTTTCTCTCCTCGCGATGATGAGGGATTCAAGGGCAGCGAGATCGGGTCGCAACACTCACAACTTTTATCATGTGAGGTATGCATGGTTTGGTTCACACTATATCATACATCAAATTGCCAACAGCTAAGGCATAAAGCACCTTGGGCATATACTCTTGCTCTTCATTCATATTTGGCGACCACTTCTTCGAGAGCTTAAAGTGACTTCTTAAGAGTATTTGTTGGCTTTGCATTCTTGAACTCCAAATCTTTCCTTTACCTTTTCAATATACTTTTCTTGAAATAACTTTAATTTTCCTTCGAATCTATCTCACATAATCATCATGCCAAGAATCTAATTTGCTGCTCCCAAGTCTTTCATCTCAAAATTTTTTGATAATTGCTACTTCAATAGGTTAATCTCCCCCTTGCTAGATCCTACAATGAACATATCATCCATATACAACAACAAAATAATAACAGCAATCCATTTCACTTTTAATGAACCTATTAGCACACATAAACATGTTAAATTTTTTGTACCATTGTCTAGGGACTTGCTTCAAGCCATGCAAACTTTTCATCAACTTGCAAACATAATTTTCTTTTTTAAAAACTTGAATACCTACTAACTATACCACATAGATATCCTCACTTAAGTTACCATGGAGGAAAGCAGTTTTACATTTGACTTTTATAGATGTAAATTCTCAGCAGCAACACTACTCAATATTACCTTGATAGTAGTTAATTCCACAAATGGAGAGAAAATCTCTGTATAATCAGTTCATCTCTTTGCTGAAAAACCTTTTCCTACTAACCTTACTTTAAGCCTCTTTTTGCCATTAGGTTTTCTCTGACTCCGTACACCTACTTGTTCTACATTGCTTTCTTCCCATCTAGCAATTAAATTAACACCCAACTTATGTTCTTATCAAATGAATCCAACTCATCCTACATTGCTAACTCCTACTTAACAAAATTTTTAACTAGCACTAATTTTTAAAAATTTTCTGGTTTGCCAACATCAGTCAAGAGCAAACAATGCAGTTATAGAAAATACCTCTACATAGATTTAGATGTTCTACTAAATCTTCTTAAAGTGGGTTTGGGTATATGTGATTCTTGTTTTAGGTTTTTATTAGAGCCTATACAGTTTTAGGATTTCTACCTAGAAAACATTTTAAAACCCCACCAATTCAATCACTCTAGTCTCCACTGTTTGTTTTTCACGCTAGATTCTACCTTAAATTTGTCATTGTATAACATGTTTTCATTGAATGTAACATTAGTTGTTCTTATCATTTTTCTA
This sequence comes from Eucalyptus cladocalyx, assembly GCA_017140615.1. Taxonomy (NCBI): domain Eukaryota; kingdom Viridiplantae; phylum Streptophyta; class Magnoliopsida; order Myrtales; family Myrtaceae; genus Eucalyptus; species Eucalyptus cladocalyx. Next base: position 9,588,744 of record CM029524.1, on the reverse strand, counting down.
TTTTGTTCATCCTAGAACCAATAGTCAGAATAATTAGAATTATATCCAATGAAAAACATTTTTTGAACTTTTGCATCAAGCTGATCTCTATTTTTAAAATATATATATGGTATTGTCTCATATTCGGTGGAATTGCAACACAAATATTTGGTGGATTCAATATTCCACCAAATGGTGGATTTGCATTACCAAATAGTCTCACATTGTCACCATTGGCTACTGTTCCTGCTAGCTCCGATTTTCAACGTTTGGCAAAGTTATATTCTGTTGAATGTTCTAGTTTGCCGAGTTATTATTATTGTGTCCACTTATGGTAGCATAAATAGGGTAACTTTGATTATTCCCATTGGCAAGGCCAACTATATTGGAATAATTTTGATTCTTACCGTTGACAACTTTAGAAATCTGTGATATTCTCACCACCGGTGGTAGAACTATTTGGCTTAAATTATCAACATTATTAACTTGGTAAAAGAATTTGAAGAAACGTACCCCACCATCGCTTGACTTCGTTGCATTGGAAATGGCTGACTTGATGGCCCAATTTTTGAAGTTAATTCATTCATCACATTAACAATCATGGGCCTAATCAATCCAGTAAGGTGATTTTACACGTGATTGGCTATGTCATTCGGTTATTCCTCGGACAACCGAATGACAACCATATTCACACCTTAGTTATGCTCTACCGATGCCTAAGTGGCTGTTGACTCCGATCGGGCAAGCTTTCACTGCCATGTTGCAGGGACTAATTCTCGTCACCAGCAGCATTTCTAGGCTATTTATCTCCTCATCCTTGCCATTGCACTTCCTCAAATCAAACCACAATAGTCCCTCTGGACATGCCAAAAAGATATTTCACCAAAATAGTATCATCGACGAAATACCTTTCATCAAAAGTTGGATCTTCTTTTTTTTTTTAAATAATAAATCAGATTTTGCGACAATTCAAATAGGAAATAATTTGCTAACAAGGATCACTAATGTTAACAAAAGATAAATTAAAGGACTGAGAATAGGAGTGATAAATCAATAGACTGAAATTAAGAAATTGCGTAAGTGCTAATCGATCGCGGATTCTTTACAACTGGCCGATCTTGGCTTTATATAGCATTGTATAAAATATAACTGTTCACATGCGGTTAAGCCTGTCTCAAGCTGGAAAATAACAATAGCATTTACAATCACAATTAAAAGCTCGAAAGTAAAGGAACCCAATAAATTACATGGCTTTGTTTTATTCCCTGATACATGGCAAACCTTGACGATCTTATTCGCATGCATCGGGTAACAAAATTAGGCACATCCTATGTTGCATGGGATAAAATCGGCGATAGCATGCGATAGAACATGTCAATGAAAGTATGCACCACTCAAAAACCCAAAGACTCATGAAAGGCCATCAATTGTCTGAACGGGTAGCAAATCGAACATGAGAGAGTTTCGTTTCAATACCAAAATTCATATTTAAGACATTTGTCAACAGTCTAAACTATGATGTTAGACAGACACCAAGTCGATAGAGCACATGTAAGTCAATTAAAAAAAGACAAAATGAGCACGGCATCAAATCTGGTCAGTGAGCTATTTATCCCAATTTCTACGACTCTTATCAATTTTTATGATCGAAATGTGGGTCCGAACAAATACGCAAAGCACAACCATCATGTAGTTACAAGATTGAGCTTAATCCAATCCAAGCCCCCCCCCCTCTCCGGCCGCCACCGCCGCTGCCGCTAAAATTGATGCGATTTAGCAGTAATTCAAATTTAGGTAGTAAGCGTCCCGAGTTGGATATCCACCAATTTCGCAATCTAATCTCCCAAATTTCTAGCCAATTGGATTCAACTCATCGTAAACAAATTCTTCAGTCAAATCCAAAGAAGTTTAGTAGCATGAATCAACTCGGTTGTTTTACGTTAAGATCGGACATGTGCTTATGAATCCGACAACCTCATGTTGGGAAAATATGGCTTTGAATTGGGTAGAACAATAAAATCGGATCTTAAAGTAATCAAGTCGGACTTTGAGGTATAATATCACTTTCTTTAAGGATTTATTTGCCTCACAAAGTTACTAATGGTCATTGGCAAATATCCTCCAAGAAGTCTCAAAATTTAGAATACTAGATAGCAATTATAATATTTCTCAAGGGTCTCTCTAGGAAATAATTTTAAAAAAAAAATGGCTGTAGTTTTTTCAGAAAGAATGCTCGAAGAGATAAAAATGATCACACCACTCTTCGGGAAACTGACATGTATATATAAATTAGTCTTAAAAACGTAGGCAACTCTTCGTGAAAAATTGCAAAGTGAACAAATGTATCATTTCGAAAATTGTCCAAATGAACAAAGCTGTTCATTTGGAAGAAGTTAAAAAAAAATGAACAAATGCAACCTTTCAGGAAAGGTTGCAAACTAAACGAATATCCTTTTCAAAGGTTGTCTTGAAGAGATACAAATAAAAATTCGGAATAATTAAAAAATAATATATTATTTTTTAATAAATAAAATTTCGAATTTTTTTAATAATTTCCGAAAATTCTCAATAAACAAAAAAAAAACAACCTTTGAATTGATTAAAGTTAATAAGATAATCGTAAAAAGAAATAAAATAAAAGAACGAAGGGTTAATGCTAATTATTAAAGTCGAGCATCCGCACACAAGTATGGTGGGATCTAGCTCACACCCGATCATTTCTTTAAGTATGCTAATGAAACCCCACACTTATTAGTTGGCCTACTTCCTTCCACTTTTCCTATGTGGGACAAGGAAACATACACTTATCTTGTTTTACAAACAAACTTCCAACACCTCCAAACACGAGAATCCTATTAGAGATGGTGTACATAATTTGGAATGCACATCGTCTGGACTCCTTAATTAAATGCGCACATTGAATATGACCTGTAAATATCTAAGTTTAAAGGTGTATATATAAGACATGCTAAATGAAATATAGTAGTTGTTAGTGAAAAGTTATAAAAAAAATCTCAAACTATGCTTATTGTTACTCATTTATCCTAAACTTTATTGTGATATTGGAAACCCTAAAATATACCCACCACAAGACATTTATCCTAAATTTTTATTGTGACATTAAAAAATCCCCAACTTACATATATAACACATTTACCCTCCATCAAGATTTCATTAGATGATTTTTCAGCTAAAATACGTCGTTTTTATTTCACTTAAGCCACATAGGTGCCACATTAATATCGTTTGCTTTCTAGCACCCATGTACGCAAATTTTCAATGATTCTTGATGGAGATTACGTGTCACATAGGTATAAGTTTAGGATTTTTGGTGTTACAGGAAAAAAAAATTATGAGTAGATGTGTCATAATAAGCATAATTTAGGGTTTTTGGTAGTTTTTGCTCTATTTATTTATTAGTATTTTTTTCTATATTGTTTTTTCGGTTTGGAAAAAGTTTTTAGAAATTCAATGCTAATTTTTGGAAACACTACTAAACGCTTGGCTCCAAAATAATCTAAAATGCAAGTATGTGACAGTCATCGAAATAAAATACCTTTTGCAGGAAGATAAGTTCCAAAATTTTTGGAAAATATTACATGACCAGTGGGTAAAAATTTAGATGTGAACGAGTGTGGAAACATAGCCAGTGCTTTGAGAAATCCATAGATTGCACTAGCCATAAAGCATTTAGGCATTCCTTTCAATTGGGGGCTTTCAAAGAACCAAGTTGTGACATCATAGATTTTCGACTCTGTTTTTAATTCAATAAATTGGGCATTTCATCAACGCGCCTATAGGGCTATTTTCAGAGTTGATCACTCTCGAGATAACTAGACTATCCATAGAAGCCATTAAGGAATTTTAACGCAATAGACTTGAGAATTTGATCAGGATTCGGCTCCTCAACCGTGCTCATCTTTAGAGGCCATTACGGCATAGTTAAAAATCGATCAGATGTCATAAATAGGTCGGTTCGATAGAAATGTGTAGCTAAACATGGATGACTCTACTAATTTGGAAAATTCTCGTCGGCCGGCACTAGACTGATTTTTTCTATTGTTTTGGTACCCTGTGTCCGTATTTGAATCATCGAGATTTTCACAACAACCGAGAGTCACCAATGTGTCGAGTGGGTTCATTGTGACTCGAAGAAAGTCGACCACGGGTCATTTGCTCTAAAAAGTTCTAAAAGCTATCCGATAGCTTAGGTCACGCTAAAATCGTACAAAATTGAAATTAACCGCGAATTTGAATCCGATTTCAGAAATTAAAGGTTCTGTCATGTCACAATAAATTCTAGAAACATTGACTCAGTCTCAGAAAATTTTTCTGCAACCCGAGACTTTTTGAGAAAAAGTCATCCTAGGGCCGTTTTTGTGGCATCCGAGAATTTCAACAACCCTTGAATATGCGACGATCCCTGACTGATCGACAAAAGTATTGTTGGACTGTGTCATTGGTATTATTTACGGACACCATTCTATTTTCATCGTTGGACCAATGCGTTGCATTCAAGTAATGGCTCAATCGTCAAATAAACTATAGTCTTGTCGAAATTCCATTACTTAAGGTCATTGGTGAAACCAACCTCATTCGTATTTTGCCAGCCTTAGAAAAATGGCGATACGTCGTAGATTGACGAAATTGTTATCGGAACTCGTCATCGTCAGCACTACATTCGACCCCGTTTCATCGCCACTTGACGTCCCGAGACATTGGCTTTCGGAGAAAAAGGAATTCTCCTTGCATGGTCATGCGACCAATCCCACCTCCGACCATAAAATTCTGGTCATATAAAAATAGGAGAGATTAGCCACCAAGCAGCCATGCCTACGTCTCTTTTGTTAGTCAACAGAAGAGAGGAATGTTGACTGAGAAGCATCGCAAGGCAGCCACGTCCACGTCTTTGGACGGTCAACAATTGAGGGAATTGTTGACCGAAGGAAGCAGCTGTGAATTGCTTCAATCGGCCACGTCGTGCATGCAATATGCAAGGTGGCCAGCAAAGAAGCTTTGGACAGCTGCATCAACTGTGTCTCCAAGTGGCAGGGAGGGCCACCAAGAACAGCCACGTCTCACACCCACCTGTCCTCGCCTCTTCCACCTGTCCTCCATGCATGCATCCACCAAAACCCCTACATGCAAAATCATCATTAGCTTAACTAACATTAGAGGAAACAAGGAGCTCGGTTTTAAGAGAAAGTGAGAGGACAAGGCAGTTTCGTAACACACAAATAGAGAGAGAGGAAGAGAGGACAGTGAGCTAGAGAGAGAGTACGGTGAGGGAAAGGGAAAGAGGTTGCCCCTCTACCGTGCATGTGAGCTGCCGCCGTCGCCGAGCCGTGTCCGAGACCCCGAGTTCTCTGTTTTGCTGTGGTCGCATAGGACTTAAGGCAAGTAGAAGTTCATCAATCTATGTGATGTAGTGTTGTTGCTATCTAGTGTAGTGCAATAGACTTTAGGAAGGGTTGAGATGAAAACTGAATGCCAATCTGTGGAGGATTGAATGTGGAGTTGCTATTTTGTGTTGGATTAAGCTAGATAAGTTCTAGATTGAGGCTATAAGTCATTGCATGTTGCATTTTAGGCTTGCATGTCTCGAAATCAAATTGTGAGTGAGCTGTGATTGTTGAGTGAGGTGTAATGGTGTGTGCCGAGTGAAGAAAAGGTGATGCATGTTGAGTTACATGAGCCGAGATGTGAGTATGTGCTTTGTACCGAGTTGTGAAGGATTCTAGGTGAGTGAAAATGTACTATGACTACTCCTAGATGCTGTGTAAGTGTGCCGAGATGCTACATGATGAATTTGTAGTAAAACAAACAGTTTGATTGAGCTGGAAATGAAGAGAAAAGCATTAGATGTTTTCTGTCTTAGAGGAACATGGATAGAAAGTCGTTTATATCGTGTCGCTTTAATTTCTATAGATGAAGATGAGGAATAGAATCATTTTACTTAAGATAAAATCCATTAGATTGAGTTTAACTCATAGTTATAGCTATATGAATACAAGAACATGTAGATAGAAGCAATTCATTTTAAAACAGAAAAACTGTTCCGTAGAAAAACAGCCTGACCTTTGATGATTCCACGAATTTTCTGTATTTATCTAGATAGAGTTGAACTTCGAATCCTTAATAACAGTTGTAGGAAATATCCTTAGAAATAATATATCAAAATTTGAGAATAAATGGACAATTTTTGGTCGGTGAAACGATTTTCTTTGTAAATGTTAAATCTGGAAGCTAATTACGAAATGTTAGTAAGGAATATCGAAATTACTGCTCTTGATATACAATGAATCTAACTTAGTGTTCTTCATGAAACATTTTCCTTTAGGTCTTGTTTATAACATATCCAAATTTCAGAATTTTCTGAGTTCATTTAGGGGTTATTCCGAAATTTTCATTAAAACTGCACATTCTGGTTTTTAAGTTGTTTTACTCCGACTTTGCTCAACTTATTTCAAAAGTGAATGCATCTTGGGTTGTTATGTGATTTGATGATATTGACATTGGCATATCATGCAATATTGAAATGTGATGAGACTCAAGAGACATTCTGTCATTGCATTGAAAAGTATTTTTGGAAATTAAGATGTTAATTGTTACCGTTGGACCCTCGGGTCAACGATGCCCCGGGATCAGGATGCCCAGAGATTTGAATGAATCGATGCCCTTTAGATGCCTGGTTGTATTATGAAAACATGCCCAGAGGTTTTTCCCCGGGAGTGTCGGGATGCTCAGTTGTATTATGATACATGCCCGGAGGTTAGGGGTAACCATGTCAATGGTCCCCAGTGATTCCTCATGATGCCAGGTGGGATGCGAGATGCCCAAAGGTTCGAATGAGTCGATTCCCTTTGGATGCTCGGTTGTATTTTGAATACATGCTCGGAGGCTTCCGCGATGCCTGGGATGGGTGCGGAATCCCAAAAGGATAAAACCATTTGAATGATTAAAACTGATGATTATATTAAGTATGAGTGTGGTCTAGTTATGAGACTAAATTGTATGGCATGGAATGGGACGTGTCATAACAGTTTGACCCCATGATCGGGACTTATGTAACTGGACATGATGCATCTTATTGGTTGGAAATGCGCTGGTCATTGCATTGAAGAGTTATATGCTTTGGATACATACTCATTCATTGATTGCATATCTTGTCTATCTTGCATGAATCTAGATATTGATGGTATTGCGTGATATAGCTTAATGAATATTTTACTGCTCAGTGGTTGTACTCACCCCGTTTGAGGACTAACATTTTAGACTAGACAAGATACCTCTACCGCCATTGTCATCAGCAGATGGACCAAGTGGTTGGATATGGCCGCGAGGAGGAGGACAACAGAGGAAGGAACTTTTGGACGCCGACACTAATCAATGGACTTTAAATATACGACTGTTGGAAAAGATGTCGATCATCTTTTGAAGTATAGCCGAGTATAGAAGACTACAACATTTTGATGTACCGACTAATGATGTCCAACTGGCTTAAGTAAATAAAAGTGTTTGGCTTTTACCTATAAATATGTTTAGTTGGTGTGCACTATTTTCTAAATATAGGGAAGGGAGTTATTGGATATGCTTCCGTCATATAAATTGCGTAGGGACCGATCTAAAAGATGTAAACCCCTAGGATTTATGAATTATAATGAAATTCCTTGGTATCAGAGTATTATATTATCAAGTCAAGTGAAAGGTAAGTGAATTGTGGCGACCCTAACGGTTTAGGGGCCGTTCGTGGGGTGCCACAGTTTTTGTTCAGAAAACGCCGGGGATCGTTTTTTATTACGAAATTAGGAAGCAAGTGGGATCCATTGGTGAGGAAAAATGACAATTTGATCTTTGAGGTGTGGATTGAATTTATTAAGGCCAAATTAAGTTAATTTGAGGACCAACAAGTGTCCAATTAAGGGAGAAATGTTGGAAATTCGTATGCCCCATATGCCTATGGTTTTGGACCAATTCAAGAGTCCTAAGATGAGCATTGGTGGCTTAATGGAGGCCAATGAGGAGCTGGTGGCTGAGAATGGGTCAAGGGAACATTTGAAGAGAAAAATGTGACCAAGGTGGACCCCTTGCTCCCTCTCTCTTTCCTCTCCCCCTCCCTACCAGTCGACCAGCCCCATTTCGCCCTCCATCCCCGTTGTTTTGACGCCAACAACAGTAGAGGAACCAGCAGCACCGTCGGAGCAGCCGCACCCCACTGCCCGTCACCGTTTGCTGCCGTGACGCCGCCCTCGCACACCATTGCTGCCTGCTCATCTCCGCCTCCCTCAAGCCGTCGTCCTTACTCCAACCGCGTTCCAGCAGCTCCCCCGAACAGCTTAGGCCACTGCCAAAGCTCCCTCCACCACCGTTCAACACCACCTAGACTCATGGCCGACCGCTGCTGCCTCCGCCACCCTTGCATGCCTCAACCAACCTCCGTTCCGTCGTTTCCAGCCCCAAAATAGAGAGCAAGTTAGTGGGTTTCCAGCAGCTTCTAGGCCCGTTTTGAGATGGTTCCAGGCCTCAAAAGTTAGGCCCACTTTGGAGAAAGTCAATCCCCGTCGCATCCTCATCAAATTGAACCGAACGGTTCAATTATCAAGTGAGTTTAACTCACTAATCCTCGCTTATTAGGTTAATTATGCTTAGGCGTTGATTAGATTAATTAAGCATGGTTTAGGTGGATAGATTAGATTAGATTAGATTAGTTAATTTAATTATCTACCAATGCATGTTAGATGGTTAGTTAGTGCAATTAGCAAGTAGACACGTTCTAATATTTATTTAACGAATCTTGGAATTTTTCCGTGTCCGTTTTGGCTTCCAATTAGGCTATAACGGGCTTAAGTTGGATTTATTGCATTTATTTATTATTTTCTGTAATTATTTATTTATTTATTTATTTTTCGGAAATTCAACCGAGATGGTCAATGACCGGAATTTCGTGCCGATTACAGTGGTGCTCTCTGTTTAGTTAATTGAGCACTGGTTTGTGAAAATTGAGTAAATTGACGATTATGTGGGGATTTATCCCAAAATTGATTAGTATCGGTATTCAATTGGAAATTGATCATGAAAGGTTGTGAGTGGACCTAGAAAACTGCCAAAGTATAGCTGTGCCAGTTGGGCCAAGATTCGCCACTGAATTTGGAATCGGTCGTGCCTAATCAAGCCATGATTTGCCACTTGTTAAAGGTCGTGCCCATTGGGCCATGATTCACCACCTGATAGAGGTCGTACCTATTAGAGCCGTGATCTGCCACCTATTAAAGGTTGCGCCCATTGGGTCGCGATTACCATCTAAAGATAGGTTGTGTCCTTTGAACGGGGATTTATTGCCAAGAATTTGATAGGCTAGGCTCGTTGAGCTGTGAGTGAGAATTGAGATTGAATAATCAAAATGACCATGTAATGGTCTTGATGACATGAAATCGACCGAGCCAATTGATCGATGATTCGATCTGATTGAATTGAATGGATGATGTACCTGTCAGTATTTATGAATTGAACTGACTTGCAAGAAGGAACTAAAACCAAGGTAAGTCCTCTGACGCTTGTTTCTGCTTAGCTAGCCTTTATGGCGTATTGGCTTCCTAATTGGGTCTTAGGAGGTAGAACTCGCTAAGACGTCGTCTCACCCTGTTATGGGATAACATTTCAGCGCCTCCAGCCTCCAGACGTCGTCTCATTGAAGTAGGTTATCATATTTCGATACACTCCCACCCTGAAGGATTGGAGTATGTAATGGTGAAATCCACTGTTTAGGTTGACATGGGTGGACCCAATAAGGTGCCTCATGAGTACCGGTCATGGTATCGTTACTATCATGATGGGCGAAGGGAGGGTCCTATGCTAGAATCTAATGTACCTTTGTACGTTTTGAAAGTTGCGCTCGAGAAGGGTACAACATATCCCAAGGATTGATCGGTGGTGGGTGCCAAGAACCCCAAGCTCGAAGGCGATTCTGACTCTCCGGTGTACTCAGCCGAGGGCACCAACTGGAGCAAGGAAGAAGGGAAGATCATTGAGGATGAGGAGGTGGAGCAGAAAGAATTTAGCGATGACGAGTAGTCGTGGTTGTTAGACCCCCGCCCCCTGTTTGAGAACCTACTGTGGTGTATATGTTTTTATATACCTAGACCAACTTGTATAATATATGACATGGTTGTTATGTATATATATAAGTGTGGTTTGAAATTTTATGGCCCTACTTTCCTATCTCATTGTTTTATTGTCTGGGGATTTATATCTACTTCCGCATGCATATTAAAATGAATGGGTTAGCGATGCATCCTAGGACATCGCTAATATATCGACCAAGTAGGGATGGGTACATGCTCGGAGGATCGGGACGTGACACAAGTGTTCGCCTTCATCGTGGGTAGGGTTAGCATGGAACTTGAAGTGTGAAAGAAAAAATTTCCTGTCAAGAGATGGGAAGGAAGCACGCATTAAAGCAGCCAGAACAGGCACCTTGTAACCTGCCATGTCAATATTAAACTGGGAGGATCTTTTTCTTTTTTAAAATTTGATAAGAGTACTAATTTGTTATATAATTAATCAAGTAAAGATAAAATTAATAAGCATCTCCTCCAATTATTCCTCTGTTCCTCCTATTTTAAAAGATGACTTTATATTTGTCTAAGAAGTGCCATGTTGACTACAATATATACTTTATTTAAGTGAGGTTTAATCACGTGGATTCTCTATTTGAGGGGAGTTTGGACTGTCTTTAATATCCTAATGCTTTACGCATCTATATTTCAAAAGGAATCTGTTTCCCTCAATGCCGACTTTTGGCACGCGGCGAAAATGACTTCGAGCATCTGTTGGAGTGGCGAAGTCTAAAATGCGCAGAGAGATTCCTTCTTTCCCTTTGTTAAAATGGCATTGAAGAGCAACCTTAACACTTGGACTGGATCTGTTAAATCTACCGCGGCCGGGATGAATCACGATGATGAGCCTCTCCCTCGTCATTGAATCGATTCTTTCTTGTAATCAGTTCGACTATCACTGGATCAAACTTGTGGCCAAGAACGACATTGATAACTTGTGCATTAATCGCGATTATCATTATTGTTATTTTTAATTTGAATCTGCAACTTGACCTGACGGTTATATCCTTAAGAGGTTGTGTCTGTTCAAATATGATTTTCACTATTATATATTCATCGTTGCTCAATCACTATTGTATTGGACTTCAATTTTCATTTCTCTCTTCCAAAAACAAAAAAAAAAAAAAAATACAGCCTTCATTCTCCAATTATTTCATCTTGAGAATTCTTGGAGAAATATCAGAATTGTTATCTAGTATTTTTATTTTGAGACTTTATTATATCTTAAAGATTTTTGTTAGTAACCATTAGCAATCTTTTAGAATAAATAATTCCTTAAAGATATTGTATTCACATCTTAAATTTTTTTTTTTTTTTTTTTTTTTTTGGTGAAAGTAAGTAAACATCTTAAAGTTTGATTCCATTCTTCTCAAGTATTTATTTTCCAACAATAGTCATCGAGGAGCAAGGCCTGAGTGGAACAATAGCAGGTGATCACCTAGGGAGTGCGTCCACTGCAGATGGTGTTTAGAACGATGACACATGCTGTGGTTTTGCTGCCTATTCATATCTTGAAGTCTGATTCCCTTTTTCCCAATTATTTTCCAATAATAGTTATCTAGGAGCAAGGCCTGGGGAGTGGAACTATAGCGGGTGATCACCTAGGGAGTGCGACCACTGCAGATGGTGTTTGGAACGATGACCCGTGCTGTGGTTTTGCTGTTGTAGTATTTTATTATTATTACGTCCATGATGGGGTGTGATGTGAACACACTGTTTCATCTTGATATGCTACGATAGAAAGGCATCTTTGAAAGGATATGGAGGGAGATGTATAAAAGTCTTCTAAAGACAACCGTTGGCATGATTAGCAGAACATACGCTTAGAAACTCCTCTCATTTGTTTGTCCCATTTCCATCAAAGCGTTCCATTTCTTTTTTACGAGAACAATTTGCATTTACGCCGTGGAAATCGGATGCTTTTCTTGTGATTGCATTCAGATTAACGTAAGGTAGTGTTGTTCGTGATTCATCAGTAATTCAACGTTCATTTTGGGGCTAATTGTTGTTTGTGCATCGGATAAAGATAAGCCGTCTTCCGCCAATTCAATATCCAACACCGCCTGACAGTGGGAAGAACCATGTAATTGTCGCCGGTGGTGCCACCGTCGGAATCCACGGTAAGTTGCCATCCAACTCTACTCGGAGTCTTCGTGGGTAGAGCTCTTTGCTTATCAATACAATCAACGTGTCTAAATTAGAAGACATACAATTAAGAGGAGATATGTCGTAACCTGCTGTCAATCCCATCTTTTCAAGCTTGTCTGCGCATTGATTTGCTTCTCCGACCACATGCCTGATTCACCTGCTGCAATTCAGCTAACACGTCCCTCCTGCATTCATTCAACTCTACTTGGAGTCTTCGTGGGTAGAGCTGTTTGCTTATCAATAAAATTAACGTGTCTAAATTAGAAGACATACAATTAAGAGGAGATATGTCGTAACCTGCTGTCAATCCCATCTTTTCAAGCTTGTCTGCGCATTGATTTGCTTCTCCGACCACATGCCTGATTCACCTGCTGCAATTCAGCTAACACGTCCCTCCTGCATTCATTCAACTCTACTTGGAGTCTTCGTGGGTAGAGCTGTTTGCTTATCAATAAAATTAACGTGTCTAAATTAGAAGACATACAATTAAGAGGAGATATGTCGTAACCTGCCGCCAATCCCAATTTTTCAAGCTTGTCTGCACACTGATTTGCTTCTCCGACCACATGCCTGATTCGCCTGCTGCAATTCAGTTAACACGTCCCTCCCGCATTCATTCAACTCTACTCGAAGCCTTCGTGGGTAGAGCTCTTTGCTTATCAATACAACTAACATGTCTAAATTAGAAGACATACAATTAAGAGGAGATATGTCGTAACCTGCCGTCAATCCCATCTTTTCAAGCTTGACTGCACATTGATTTGCTTCTCCGACCACATGCCCCATTCACCTGCTGCAATTCAGTTAACACGTCCCTCCTGCATTCATTCAAATTCCGGTTCGAGTACTTTCTCTCTCTTCCCTGTCCTTCCCTCCCTCCATCCATCCCTCTGGGCCGACTTCATTGCCACTCACCACCATTTGCCAACCTAGTTCCAACCATCCATCGCCTCACTGATGTTCACTAGCCTTCCCCCTAGCTAGTCTAGCCATTGACCACCCGATAAACGATCCTTTTCCCCTTGGACTAAGTACCGTGCTCCACACCGAAACTTTTTTTGCCGCCAGTTGCCGACCACCACCAGTTTGAGCATCTCTGGACCTCCCTAAGCTGGTCGTAAGTTTCGTCATTGTCACCTGCCGCCGAAAGCCTCCAACCGGTGATGGTCTCCTCTTAGGTGCCAACGACGTGCTCCATACCAATGCTGTTTCTAACTGCTTTAGCTGGCCAAACCGATGGTCTGGCAACGTCCTTTCGGCGCACAACCACCATGTCGGCTCTCCTCAACTTATCGCCAAGCCAGTCGCAACAATGGCCGCCGCTGATTCTCACCGGAAGCTGTTGATTACGGCCATTTTGTCCTCGTGTCTACTTACCGTGCTCCAAGCTAATCCCTAAGGAGCTAATCTGAGCCATCTCTTTAGGATTATTGGTGATTGATTAGTTCATTTGAGCTCATCAAGTTGATCGACAAAGGTATAGTCTCTCAATCCCTAAGTCCGATGAAGCGAGGTCGCTAATGTTGATTTTTGGATCAATATATAGTGGCCGAGGCTAGAACTTACATTTAAATGCTTGAGGACTAGAAGTTGTTATTGATTGTTATGAGATCGAATGACATGCCTCAATTAGTTCATGATGCATGATTAGGTGAGGTTGAGAGTATAAACGCCATTTCTAGACTAATTGTATGACGTTGATGATATGACGTTAAAGATATCAAAATTTTGCGATGTGATCAATAATTGAATGCATCACTAGCTTCGTTTCAACATATTATATATAACAATATGACGTCATTTGCATATTGAAATCATGTTACAATTCCATGCTTTAATTCGAATGATTAGACATGTTCTGTATTGATAGACCTTTCTGCATAGTTGGAATTTTTATGATTTTTTATGAATAAATTCTAAAAAGATGTGCTCCATTTGATGTTTGACAATAGCTTGATAAAAAATTTCAGAAAATAAAAAGCTCATTTGATGTTTTTAATTGGCCTCACAAAGTTGCAGGGCTATTCTGAAAACTGATTTTCAGAACTGACCTTTGGTCATTCTTCGATTATTTACAACTTTTTCTACTCAAAATCTCGAAACATGTTCTTAATGAAAGTTGAACCTATCACATTAATCTTTCATTTGACGTTAGATTCATTAAAATGGAAGCTGGTTTGGTCATCCTTAGGGTTTGATCAGGGCGCATGATCAATTTGCACCCAAACCCTGAAACTCGTCTTCTTGGGACTTCTGAACTTGTTTCATTATTTTGATGAAATTAAAGTCTTCATTTGTAAAATTTATACACAATAAATTTGTTCATCTATGTTTCAATTAGATGCATGCAAATTTTTGAAATATAATTCCGAGAATTGTTGGCTTTAACTACAATTCATTTGAGGAAGGTCTGTCCTGTTTCCAAAATTGAACTTGTTTTGACATCTGAATGCAAATTGATTTTTCTACACTAATCCAGTATTCATCTCAAGAAACTCGAAACTGAGAACTTGTTCGGCATATCTTGTTCTAGTTGTAAAACAAATTTCGTGCATTTTCAAAGTCATTTGACATTGTTTTTTTCTTTTTTTTCATATTCAGACCCGAATAGGGTCGGTTTCTGAACTCTTTGGGATAAACCACTCATTTCAGGTCAAATGGTTCAAAATCGGGATAAATGGTATTCCGGACATTTGTTTTAAACTTCATTAGTTTTCCAATGGCATGTGATTAGCATCATTTGATGATCGTTTGGTGGGTCATATTGTTTTCACACTTAAATGACTCGAATTGTCAAAATAATAAATATGATTTTCTTGATTGTATATGTTTAGCATATGATTTTCTCAGTTGCTTGTTTGATAAACAACTATTAGGGTCCGTTGGATTCTTATAGACAGCCCTAACTGTTGAGCTAAAAATAGGACCATATGGGACCAACTACCTCCTCTCATCCTCTCAACCTTTCCCACCTCGAGGGGTAGGTCACAACATGACTAAACTACGATTTTAGACAGAGACTGAGGCTATAGTGCACATGTAAGTCAATTAAAAAAGACAAAATGAGGACAGTATCAAATCTGGTCGGCGCGCTTTTTATCCCAATTTCCCCGACTTTTTCAACTTTCCTGATTTGATAGTGGTCTGAACAAATACGCAAGCACAACCATCATCTGGTCATGCAATTAAGCATGATCTAGTCCAAGCCTCACCTAACATGATGCAATTTTGGTAGTAATTCGAACCTGGATAGTGGGCCTGCTTGATAGTGGTCTGAACATATACGCAAGCACAACCAGGTCACGCAATTAAGCATGATCTAGTCCAAGCCTCACCTAACATGATGCAATTTTGGCAATAATTCGAACTTGGATCATGGGCCTGCTTGATAGTGGTCTGAACAAATACGCAAGCACAACCATCATCTGGTCACGCAATTAAGCATGATTTAGTCCAAGCCTCACCTAACATGATGCAATTTTGGCAATAATTCGAACCTAGATAGTGGGCCTGCTTGATAGTTGTCTGAACAAATACGCAAGCACAACCATCATATGGTCACACAATTAAGCATGATCTAGTCCAAGCCTCACCTAACATGATGCAATTTTGGCAGTAATTCGAACTTGGATAGTGGGCCTGCTTGATAGTGGTCTGAACAAATATGCAAGCACAACCAGGTCACGTAATTAAGCATGATCTAGTCCAAGCCTCACCTAACATGATGCAATTTTGGCTATAATTCAAACCTGGATCGTGGGCCTACTTGATAGTGGTATGAACAAATATGCAAGCACAACCATCATCTGGTCACGCAATTAAGCATGATCTAGTCCAAGCCTCCCCTAACATGATGCAATTTTGGCAGTAATTCGAACCTAAATAGTGGGCTTGCTTGATAGTGGTCTGAACAAATACACAAGCACAACCAGGTCACGTAATTAAGCATGATCTAGTCCAAGCCTCACCTAACATGATGCAATTTTGGCTATAATTCAAACTTGGATCGTGGGCCTACTTGATAGTGGTATGAACAAATATGCAAGCACAACCATCATCTGGTCACGCAATTTAGCATGATCTAGTCCAAGCCTCCCCTAACATGATGCAATTTTGGCAGTAATTCGAACCTAAATAGTGGGCTTGCTTGATAGTGGTCTGAACAAATACATAAGCACAACCATCATCTGGTCACACAATTAAGCATGATCTAGTCCAAGCCTCACCTAACATGATGCAATTTTGGCAGTAATTCGAACTTGGATAGTGGGCATGCTTGATAGTGGTCTGAACAAATACGCAAGCACAACTAGGTCACGCAATTAAGCATGATCTAGTCCAAGCCTCACCTAACATGATGCAATTTTGGCAGTAATTCGAACCTCCATCATGGGCCTGCTTGATAGTGGTCTTAACAAATACGCAAGCACAACCATCATCTAGTCACGCAATTAAGCATGATCTAGTCCAAGCCTCACCTAACATGACGCAATTTTGGCAGTAATTCGAACCTGGATCGTGGGCCTGCTTAATAGTGGTCTTAACAAATACGCAAGCACAACCATCATCTAGTCACGCAATTAAGTGTGATCTAGTCCAAGCCTCACCTAACATGATGCAATTTTGGCAGTAATTCGAACCTGGATAGTGGGCCTGCTTGATAACTAGTCTATTTCCTTATTTTATTTTATTTTTTATTTTTTTATTTTTGAAATAGAAAAATAACATAAATCCGTTTGTGTACTTCAGTTAATTTTTCTATTTTCCGGAATAGTTCAATAGCCAGGAAATAGATTTGGCTTAGAAATAAGAAGTAAAAAATGTCTCAAAATTAGAAATAGAAAAAACTATTTTTGAATAGAAATTATTCGAGAACAAAAATATTATCGAACACACCCTAAGAGTCCCACGTCGAATTTGCATAACCTCACAATCTGATCTCCCAAATCTCTAGCCAAACGGATTGGACTCATCTTAAACGATTTCATTGATCAAATCGAAAGAAGTTTGGCAGCACGAATCAACTCAGTTGTTTCGTGTTAAGATCAGACATGGGTTTTACAGATCCAGCAACCACGGCAAATGGCAATCCTGCAGGAGATAGCGAACATCGTCTTGACCCTTTAACTAATTGCGCACATTTGACATTACCATGAATCTCTAAGTTCACAAAATGCATGCAAGACGTGCCAAATGAAATATACTATCTGTTTATTGGTATTTCTTCCAATCTTTTTTTTTTTTTTTTGAATAATTTTCTAGAAATTCAATACTAATTCGTGAAAACACTGCTAAATGCCTTACTTCAAAATAATCTATAATGCAAGTACGTAACATTTAACAAAATGAAATGCTTTTTGCAGGAAAGTAAGTTCCCAATGTTTCGGAAAATATTACCTATGGGTAAAAATTTAGATGTGAACGCGTGTGGAAACGCAATCAACGTTTCGATGGTTCCGCCGATTGCACAAGCCCAAAAGCATTTGGGAATTCCTTTCGATTGGGAGGTTTCAAAGAATCAAATTTTCGCCATCATTGTAGCTAGGGCTAGGATGAAACATGAAGGGTGGGAGAAAAAGTTCTAGTCGAGGGATGGGAATAAAGTACTTGTCAAAATGGAAAAAGTACCAAAAAAATCATAAACCTATTGCATTAATATCAATTCAATCATAAACTTTTCAATAGAACCAATTTAGTCCTAAATATTTTCGCATCGATAACAACTCAATTCATCCTACTAATTTTGGCCGACCGGCGCTGACATGGATGTTAACCAGTGGCTGGACCCTTACGTGACAATTTTTTTAGTAATTTTTTTGTTCAAACTTTTTATTAATTTTTCTTTTATGTTTTTTCTTTATTTTTCTTTTTTCTTTTCTTTTCTCCTTCTTCCTCCTTGGACTGTCCCCGCGGTGGCCGACAAGCCTTCGGCAAGGCTTGCCCACCACTAGGCGAGAGCCGCGAAGCCCTCACCTGCCACTAGGCAAGGGGGCAAGGGTCGCAACCCTCACCTAGCCTCACCCAAGGCCGCAAGCAAACGCGACCTCACCCGCGGCTGGCAAGGCCATGGTGGCCATCGCCAAGCTAGAGACTCGTTGGCCATTGGGCGAGGGCCACAAAGCCCTCACCAGGGTCGCAACCCTCACCTGGGGCTATGGGCAAGGCGACTTCACTCGGATTTGGGTGAGGCTAGCCTCTCCCTAGCCTTGCCACAAGTAAAGGCGGCCTCACCCACAGTTGGCAAGGCCATGGTGACTATCACTAGGCCGGAGGCTTGCCGGCCACTAGCCTCGCCTAGATCCAGGCGAAGCTGCCTCGCTCATAGCCTTGGGCAAGGCCAGGCAAAGACCACAACCCTCATCGGCAACCAACAAGGGCTTGGCGGCCCTCACTAGGCACCGCAAGGACGGTCCAAGGAGGAAGAAGGGAGAAAAGAAAATAAAAAATTAATAAAAAATTCCGAAAAATTAAATTAATTAAAATGAGAAATCATTAAAAATTGCCAAATTAGAATCTGGCCAAAATTAGCCGGATAGACTAAATTGGTACTAGTGTAAAAAGGTCTAGAATTGAATTTGTCCAATTGAAAAGTTTAGGACTGAATTGGTACTAATGCAATAGATTTATAACTTTTTTAGTACTTTTCTCTTGTCAAAATAGTACGTGCACTGTCTAACCTACCATGTTGCTATTAAGCAAGGAGGACCTGAGAAAAAAAAATCGTTATGACTGTAATTTGTTATATTTAAGTAAAGATTAAATTGATAAACATCTCCTCTGATTATTGCTCTGCTCCACCTATTTTAAAAGACGACTTTGCATTTGTCTAGAAGTGCCATGGTGACTGATATAGTCTTTATTTAAGTGAGGTTTAATCACGTGGATTCTTTAATTGAGGGAAGCTTGGACTGTTTTCTGGTTTTTAATGTCCTAATGCCTTATGCATCTAGTTTCAAAAGGAATCTGGGTCCCCCAATGCCGACTTTTGGCACGCACCGAAAAGGACGTCGAGCATCTTTTGGAGTGGCAAAGTCTAAAATGCGGAGAGAGATTCCTTCTGTCCCTTTGTTAACGTGGCATTCGAGAGCAACCTTAACACTCCGACCGGATCTGTTGAACCTAACGCGACCGGCAGGAATCACGATGATGAGCCTTTCTTTAAATTGTTTCGACTTTCACTGAATCGATCTTGCGATCGAAATTGAAATTGGACCTAAGGATGGATCTGCGAGTCTAGTTTCGCAGGGTTAACTTAAATCTGGCTCCATGATCCCTCGGAATCGAGTAGCCAAATACTCGAAGTGAGTTTAGGAGTCCGTTAAAGATAAATGATTTGAAAAATATTTTTCTAAAAATACTCCCCATATTACCTACAAAAATGAATAGACAAAAAATATTTGTATTGTCTGTAAAAACATTTAGACATAAATTGTTGTCAATGATGAAATCTTCTTCTTCTTTTTTTTTTATCATTATCTAATTATTTCAAGCAACACAAGCAATCATTCATAGAAAAAAAATATTTTTCAAGTCGATCATTTTCTGTGAAACAACACACTTGAGTTTGAGTTATCTTAATATGTCGAGTTGAGTTCGAGCTCGCCGATGCTCCTCTTGAAAGGCTTGTCCCCCTAAGTGAGTTTCTGGACTTTTCAAAAAGAAAAAAGTATTCAGTTATTATAAAAGATAGACACATAATTTTTCAAAATTAATTACACCATCTAACTCCATAAATAAATGTGGGGAAAATATTCATACTCAAACTCAAGTTACTTCAAAAAAAAAAAAAAAAAAAAACTCAAGTTACTTCTACAACTACATCGTAACCGAGTCGAGTTGAGCCCTAGTATCTCAAAATTTTTGAGAAAATCAAACTAGAACAGAAATTTCAATACTACCTAAAGCTCGAGCCAAGTTTCAAGCACTGAGTTTGTGAGCCGAGGCAAGCTCGAGCTTGATACTTTTTGATTGCCCGACTCAATAACACCCTCGATTAGACATCGCATACGAAATTGCAAAACATGTAATCGATCCAACAATATTTATCCACCATATCTTTCATATAATTTATATTAATGAGTATCTTGTCTCTTCGGAAACGGCCGATAAAATTTCTATCACGAGTATTTTGAAAGGCTTATTAAAGGACGAGATAATATTATAATTTTTCTAGGCATTTGTCTCGCTTATGTTTTAATAATTTTGGCGAATGAATGGTAATGGTATTTTCGACCAGAAAAAAAAATAAAATAAAAGGCGGAACATGTGTCCAAACCGCGAGGCGGATTGCATGTGTCAAGTGTCTTCCCGCTTCCCTAACTTTCATCTATATAATCCCTCAAAAGGTGAATTGATTCCCGTCCACCACCACCACCATCGCATTTTCCTTCGCCAAACTCAATTTTCCGGGAAAGTGCGGAAAGGGAGAGAAAATTCCCACATTGCATCGGAGAGAAAATGGTGAAGTCACCCGAGCAGGAACACCCACAGGAGGCTCTCGGCTGGGCTGCGAGGGACGATTGCGGCCTTCTCTCTCCCTTCAAATTCTCCCGCAGGTTTTTGCCCGCTCTTCTTGCATTGAAATGGTCAAACGAAAAGGTGGCGACCATTGGTTCGCTTTATGCATATTTGTTTGATTCGTGTTTAGGGCGACGGGAGAAAAAGACGTGAAATTCAAAGTGTTGTTCTGCGGGATTTGCCACAGCGACCTCCACAGCACGAAGAACGAGTGGGAAATTTCAACTTATCCTCTTGTTCCGGGGTAATCTTCTCTCTGTCTGTTTGTTTTTTAATCTCCTCTGACTGTTCCTCTGCTCCTCTTTTCAAAACGTCGTTTTATTATATTTTTGTCTAAAAGTACCGTGTTGGCTAGTTGATTCTTGGGGCTATTACCTTCTTTCCTCTACTGGATTCGTGGATAGGGTTCAACTTTAGCTTGCATTGCCTTGAAGCCAAAGGCAAATCGAAACCACAAAACATGACAAATAAGGCCGACCAAAAGAAGTCGGTCCTCATCCTCATCCTCATCCTCATTGCCAGTACATCCGTAACAATTGACATCCAGGAGTACCAAGGTGGGTTGTGCCCCGTTACCCATAAATGAGGATGAAAATTTGGATAGGAAAGGATGAGCTGAGAAGGAAGATCTTTTGAACCGTAGTTATTATGGACATATCTAATATCGGAAAGCTTTTGGTGCACCTTAGATAAGAGAGAAACAAAAAGGAAGGATTGATTGAAATTACCTAAATCAATTGTCTACATTGGCCATTACGATGACCGTTGTGCCACCACTGACGACATAGACTCCCTTGCATGATCAACTCTTCACGATGACCACCGTAGTGGGGGTCATCTCCCTTTTTCTTTTGATAATCCAAGGCACAGGCTTAGAAATTCGACTATGTGAACACTTATAGAGCACCTTATAAGTCCCATGAACTAGTTAAATCTATATTTTTATATTGTGCCGGTGACCCTAAAAATGAAGTCGCCCGGCACCTATGACGTTGACATGTGCAAGGGTCTATTGTCTAAAATCAAGATAATTGAGAGAGAGATCAAATAACCACTGTCTAATAGTCGTCTAAGAGCCTAGACCACCGCAGAGGGAGGCTTGACAATGGGCAACCGCCATGTAATGGTAATCAGTGGCGCCACCGTCGGTGTCAATGGTAAGGTGCCATCCTACTTATACCCCATTAATTTCAAGCATTAATTGAGTTTTGAAAGATAAAATGCTAATTCAAAATTCCTATGATGAACTTCACTTTTGATCATTATACTTTATTCAATTATAATTCTAGTCCTTATATATTTACCGACAATAATATAAGTCCTTCGGTCATAATTTTTCACATAAAATTCAATAGAATTTGTTAAGTCAGCACCACTATTTTTTTTTTTTTTTTTTTTTTGGTCGAAAATGATAGCTACTTTCATTCATTAAGTGCGAAAATTACAATAGTTCGATAGGTAAGATTCCGCACATAAAATTTCCGAAAGAGCTGCAGGAGGGGATGATTTCCAGCTTTGAGGGAGTGAACCGGTTCGGTGCATCTTCGCAATTAAATCTGCTGCGTTGTTTGCTTCCCGCAGGCAGTGAGTCAAAGTCTTCAATTTGGAGATGGAGAGCTGGGTTCTGCATTGTTCAGCGATGGGCTTGACTGTCCAAGGAGGTTCGGCCCGGCCCGTGATTATTTGTTGAGCGGATAAGCTGTCCGTTTCACACCAAACTAGTTGACTTTGAAGTGCTTTGTCGACTTCCTTCTCTCCCACGTGCAGTTGTTCTCGAACTCCGAAACTGCAACCCGTGCAAAATCGCTAGGGTTTCAAGATGAAGGGGGAGGAAGCTCGAACCCGTCGTGCGAAGCCGTCTACGAGTTGGCAGTGTGATCCCGCAAGATCCCAGCAATGGATCCGACCTGTTCTCCGTGGATCCAAGAGGCGTCTACATTAAGTTTCAGCTGTCCTTTCTCCGGTGGAATCCATCTTCGCGGTGAGTTCGGGTTTGGGGGTTTTGCTGTCTCTTTTTTGTTCGCCATCTGTTAAAGTTTTGGAGGTGTGCTTGTGCCGGGTCCACGATGGTGTTTGGATCCGGTCGTTTGGCTCTAAAAATGGAGTTGTTGCGGGCTTTCCGGACAAACCACAGCACCGTCGCCACCAACTCCTTTTCGGGTAAGTCTACGGTACTGCGAAATTGTCCATGAACCATTTATCAATCCGGGTTATGGTGTTAGGATTACAAGTGAGATTGAGCCGTGGGTCTTTCCATATGTTCTTTGTCCATTTGCGAGTAGGAACAGATGCTCGGTCGTCTCCGGACATGTATTGCAAAGCGAGCATATTGGATCGAGTAACAACTTTCGCTTGTAGAGATTCTCTCTTGTTGGAATAGCATTATGGCAGATACTCCACATAAAGATGCGCAGCTTTGGGGGAATTGATAAGTGCCATAGCTTTGTCCATAATGTGCGAGGAGGCTGAAAAGATATTGATGCTCTGTTTTGTTCTCGCTACTTTGGTCGTGCACATAACGTATTATATCCACTTTTGACCGTGTATTTGCCAACCTTGTTGCCCTTCCACATTAGTGTATCTTCCTGCTGGTTGGGATTTAGAGGAATAGATAAGATTTCATTTGCTACTCTGTCTTCAAATAGATTCAGCACCTCTGTTTCTTTCCATACCCCGTTTTCCTCATTAATAAGTTCAGCTACTGTTCTGGGATCGTTTTGATTAGCCGGGCCACCTATCACACCAAATTCCAGCCATCGATCCTCACGTATACTAATATTCTTGCCATCACCTACCCTCCATTGAACCTCCTTTTCTATAGTTTCTCTCCCCATTAGAATGCTTTGCCACCCCCAAGATGGACGCTGCCCTTTACCTGCCTTCCACATATCTCCATTTGGGAAGTAAACTCCTTTAAATATTCTGCTCCATAAGGCTGAAGGAGACTGAGATAACCTCCAGGCTTGTTTTCCCAACATTGCTTTGTTGAAATTTACAAAATCTTTGAATCCTAGCCCCCCTTCATCTTTTCTTGTTTTCAAAACATCCCACTTCTTCCAATGCAAACCCCTGCTTGTATCGTGTTGTTTCCACCAAAAGGAGGCGATTCTTTTTTCAATTGCTTTGCATATTGAGATGGGTACTTTAAAGAGCGACATGGCATATTGGGGGAGAGCTTGTACGACGCTTTTGATGAGCGTTTCTTTTCCTGCTTTGGACAGAATTTGCTCTTTCCATCCCTCCATCTTCATATTTACTCTAGCTAGGATCCACGCGAACATCTCTTTTTTGAACGGCCCCAATCCGTCGGGATGCCAAGATATTTTCCTGTCTTGTCTATGATGGGGACTCGAGTTCTTGCGCCAAATTTCTTTTCAAAATCAAAGGGCAGCCACTTGCTAAAACTCACTCAGATTTATTTAGGTTGATAGCTTGGCCCGTAGCATAACAATATTGATTTAGGACTGCTGCAAGGTTTTGGCACTCTGAAATGGTCCCATCCAAGAAGAAAATAGAGTCGTCGGCAAAGAGGAGGTGTGATAAAGTAGGGCAATGTGTATTCAAGGTTATCCCTTTTATGCTCCCGTCGTCCATAGCCTTATGCATTAACCATGACAGAACATTCGACACTAATATGAACAGATAAGGTGATAAAGGATCACCCTGTCTTAAACCCCTGGAAGGTTTGAAGTATTCCATAGGCTTCCCGTTTACTTTCACACTAAAAGTGGCTGTGGAGACACATTGCATTATCAACCCTACCCACTTTGGATCAAAGCCCAATTTCAGCAAACAATCACTCAAAAAATCCCACTCCACTCTATCATACGCTTTTTGCATGTCGAGTTTCAGAATAGCTTGAAACTTCTTTTTCTCTTCTTGATTCTAAGTTGGTGAATTACCTCCCGAACTATTAAGATATTGTCTTGAATTTGCCTCCCTTGCACAAAGGCGCTGTTTCAGAGGTAATGATGTCTCGGTAGCCATCTCTTCGGATCTGTTTGCCGCACTTTGGCAATAATTTTGTAGCTGAAATTACATAGGCTAATAGGTCTCGAACCGATTTATACTTTACGGGTTTTTGACCTTTGGAATGAGGGTGATATATGTTTGATTTAGGAAGGGATCAAGAGAACCTGTCTCAAAGAAGAGCCGTACTAGCTGAAATACTTCATGCTTCAAATCCTCCCAATAGTACTGATAGAATTGCCCATTTAACCCATCAGGACCTGGTGCTTTGAGTGCACCCAACGGAATACCGCCTCCTCTACTTCTTCTATTTGCACAATTTCCATCATTTGTGAGTTCATTTCTTCATTTACTGGGCTGGGGCACTGATCTAGTACCGGCTGAAAGTTCCTCGGACCCACGGTTTCATAGAGAGTTTGATAAAATTCCCTGATATGTAGCTTCAGCTGATTCGGTTCCCTGCACCATGTATCTTCATTAACCTTCAGCATTGTTATTCTGTTTTTTGCCTTCTTTGTACTTGTTGTGGCATGAAAGTACTTGGTATTTTTGTCTCCCCATTTAAGCCAATTAATTCGCGCCCTTAGCCCCCAATACTTTTCCTCTGTCTCCATAATTTTTCAAGTTGATCCACTACTTGTTGATATTCCTCCTTGCTGAAATTTCCGGATTTGTCTATTAGTGAACTCTGTTAATTTCCTCTTTAACTCTCTTATGCAAATAGCAGCGTTTGGAAACTTTTGCTTGCTCCATTTTGCTAGTGCTTTAGAGACATCTTGCACTTTATCGAGAAGCTGTTTTCATCGACAAGATTTCCCTCCCATATTTGCTTTATAACCTCCCTACGTCTTCTTCTTCCAGCCAATAAGCTTCGAACCTGAATTGTTTTTTCTGTTTCGCTTTTCGGGGTGCGTTACTAGAAGAAGTGGACTATGGTACGAGCCTACGGGAGAGCCGAGCTTCAAAGCATTTGGGAAAGCCACCCTCCAGTCCATGGTACATAGAGCTCGATCTAACCTTTCTTTCACCATCTCCTCTCCTGCTCTTTTATTTGCCCAAGTATAGGCATGCCTTTACTTTCTATATCTATTAGGGAGCAATCATTCAAGAGTTCACGAAACGCTGCCATTCGGTAGTAATCAGCTGCTCTTCCGCCTTCCTTCTCCCAGCCATAAAGAATTTCGTTGAAATCCCCATACAAATCCATGGGATATGATTTTGTGACTGAATTCCCCTTAGTTTGTCCCATAATTTAAGCTGTCTCCATAGTTGGTAGGAGCATGGAGAAAAGTTATTCGCATGAGACATCCACTTGTCCGATCATTACATTCAACATCTATGAGAGTTTTGTTTCTGGAATTCACTCTTAAGTCCACCTCTTCACTCCACATAAGTGCTAAACCTCCCCGCAATACCTTCCGGATTCTCTATAATTCTGTTCTCGGAATTTTAGGCGTTTTATGATTCCCTCAACCTTCGACTCCTTGTTTTTAGTTTCCATTAAAAAGAAGATAGTAGGCCTTTCATGAGCAACTAATGCTCTCAGCTCTTGGAACGTCAGGGGGTTGCCCAGCCCCTGACAGTTCCAGCTTATGATCTTCATGATGTCTTCGGTGGCTTATTAGGGCTAGCCACCAAAGCCCAGTCATTTCCTTCCTTCACTATCTGAACAGGTGTTTCTAGCAGCTCCATGTCTTCAATGTGGAGAGAAGCATGGTCCACTGATCTCTTATGTTTTTTGTTTTCTGAGGCTTCAAAGGTTTTTTACTGTTGCTGTCCTCGGTCTGAGAGATAACTTTAGGAGGATTAATACACATAATTTGCTTGCCTTTGTCTTTTTTGTTGTGGTCCATGGTAGAGCCTTCGAGTAAATAGTGAGAATCATCACATTCTGCCCTTTTCTTGTTGCGATTAGTAGTAGCCTGGTTCTCCAAGTCATTTCTCATGCCACTTTCCACATCATTTTTCTGTTGCGGGCGTTTCAGGGACGACATCATCAGCATCATAGGTTGTCTCTAGTTTCCCATAGAATGCTTCCCAATGAGGACTGTGATCTCGCACTTCCGCTTTTAGCCAAGGTCCGTACTTCCCTACCTTGTTTTCTACCCGTTTAGTCTGGTCATAGGGAATTTCCTCACAATTTGTGGCGTAATGACCGATTCTCCCACATGAACAGCAATAATGTGGAAGTCTTTCATACTTGAATTCCACCCAGAGCTTCTTATGCCCTATGTCCAGTATAGCCCCTGATTTCAAAGGTGAATTTAAATCCAAATCTACTTTCACCTTCCCTGTTTTGTAGGGTCCGTTTGCTCTTGCTTCCAGCTGTATATCAATAACTCGTCCCACTCTTTCAGCCAAATCAGCAAACACATCCTCTCTCGAACCATCCCGGAGGTATTCCTCCCATTCGAACCCGAAAGCGCAACTAGAGAAATCATAACGGTGTTACGGAATCTACGGTTTTGCCTTGTTTGAGAACTAGAAGATTACTTGTAAACGACCATGGACCGGATTTTAAGGATTCTATCTTTCTCCTCTTCATTTTGAAAAACAAAGGAGAATAAGCCACGGCTCTTTTTGTGAACAAGCAAGCTGAGTCTACTTTCCATGCATTCTTCATCGTGCTAGAAAAAGCTGGAAAGTTAACATTAGGTTTTGAGAATAGCTTACCAAATAGAGTGAGATTGCATTCCTGTCTTTTGTTAGGAGGGATTTACGTTGACACCTCGACAACATCACTTGCGACCGAGAGGTCACCCAAGCTTTTACACAAAGCAGCTAGTCGCAACTCATTCTCATTCTCACCCGCCATCTCTTCCTTTTTGCAGGTTGTCTCACTACTCTTTATCTCGCAACAATTTAGGGCTGAATGCTCTCAAAACCCCAAAATGGGTTCCTCGGTTGGTGCAATGGTTAAAAACGTTGAAGTTTGGGGATGAGATTGAAGGGAGCTCGGATGTGGCGAAATGATTAGCCGAAAGACGACAATTTGGGAGGCGAGTTGCGGAATGGGGATAGGGTTTCCCGATGATGGATCGTGATTGATTAGTTTGTGTTCGAAAGAAATGGAGAAATCAAGGGTTAGGGTTCGGGATTAAGCAAACCAGATCTGCAGAGTGCTCGGATCCATCCGGGGTGAGCGTCTACTCCGAGAATCATGGTGGTTGAAGGAGGTGATTTGCACTATCTGCCATGAAAGCGAAGGGGAGACTACGCCTACGGAGAGAGGTGCTCTTACGAGAGAAGAGAGGCGTTTTTGTATACGAGTTTCTAAAGAAATCAAACTTTTGGTAATTTTACTTTTTGAATTGTTCGAATTTAGTTAATCTACATTGTTTTTGCAACAATACTAGTCCTTATACCAATGATTGATGTGATTTAAGTAAGATTTTTCACATTTCCATTCCAAACAACACTCAAATGACCGGCTAATTTTTCTACATGATTTGTTAATATCTATAGTTTTACTAGAAATAATTTAGGAAACTGTCGAGAGCCATGTACTATTCAAGAGTAGAGATTTAATCATCAATTCTCATAAATTGTCTAAAATACATCGCCTATTTGATGGTGAGTTAAAATTGGGGCAAGCTTATTTTAAAGTTATTTAAAATAGACCTGAGTAGTGTCTCTATGGATCTAAACTGAAAATAAGAATGCCATTGTTGAATACGGTGGAATTAATTTCAATGGGACTGTCAATTAATAATTGATATTGATTTGATCTTTTCCTAAGAATTTTAAATCAAATTATGATGAAAGTAAGTTTTTTGTGGAAAATTTATATCGTGACTTATTTTTGTCACCGAAAGAAATTGAATCATATCAACTAAAACTGATTATTCGTAAATGTGTGGGGATAAAAATTGTAATTTGCCAGTGACTTACCTCTATTAGGCTGAGGCAGGAAAGGAACGAGACCTCAAAGAATCTCCGGTCAGTAATTAATTAGCTCCTTGATGTCTGGGTTGAGCCCCTCGGCCGCGGCTTTCGAGCGCCACCTCTTCCTCTCGGGTCCTAAGTCCCGAGAAAGGGGATGTTCTTGTAATGATTCGTATGGCGTACGACCCAATTCGTTTGTACTGACCTGTTTGATAAGCAGGCACGAGATCGTGGGCGAAGTTGTGGAGGTCGGAAGCAGGGTGGAGAAGTTCAAGGTGGGAGACAAAGTGGGAGTTGGTTGCTTGGTCGGATCATGCGGCTCCTGCGATAGTTGCCACGACCATCTCGAAAATTACTGCCCCAAAATGATACTGACGTATGGTAGCATGCACCACGACGGGACGATGACCTACGGAGGATTCTCCAACATGATGGTGGTTGATGAGCACTTCGCCATCAAGTTCCCGCAAAACATGCCTCTCGACGCGGGTGCGCCTTTACTTTGTGCTGGGATCACTGTTTACAGCCCAATAAGGTTCTTCGGGCTCGACCGCCCGGGGACCCACTTGGGCGTGGTGGGTCTCGGCGGATTGGGCCATGTAGCAGTGAAGTTTGCGAAGGCCATGGGGGTCAGGGTGACCGTGATCAGCTCCTCTGCCAGAAAGAAGGAGGAAGCGCTCCAGCGTCTCGGTGCCGATGCATTCCTCGTCAGCAGCGACGCCAGTCAATTTCAGGTCATCTCTGGATCCAAGTGCTGCTATTGCTTCTTTCTTTGTTTATTTGGTGATGCCAAGGAACTCAGTTTAAGCGAGCATGTTCTAAGTTGAAATACCCAATAGCCTAATTCTTCGATACTTGAGAAGGGGTTCCGCGTTGAAAAAGACCAGCTTGTTATTTGTAGTTTGTCATGCGATTTTTGAGTATTGTGTTGGAACTTTTCTGGTCAATAGGCTGCGATGGGAACGATGGATGGTATAATCGACACTGTTTCGGCGGTGCACCCAATGTTGCCATTACTTGGTTTGCTCAAACATAATGGGAAACTTGTCTTCATCGGCATTCCTGATCGGCCTCTCGAGTTACCTGTGTTTCCCATGATCTCTGGTGAGAATCTCCGTTGCTCTCCCCTGCTTCAAAACTAATGTTGAATCAACTAAACAGAGACTGATAGATTATACTACTGGTTATAGGGAGGAAGATTGTGACTGGGAGTTGCTTTGGTGGACTGAAGGAAACTCAGGAGATGATTGATTTTGCTGCAAAGCACAACATAACTGCTGATATTGAAGTCGTTCCGGTGGATTATTTGAACACGGCAATGGACCGCCTTGCCAAGGGCGACGTCAAATATAGATTTGTCATAGATATTGGCAACACCTTGAAGGAAGCGTGAGGTTGCCAAAGATTCTGATTAGATTGCCCATGAAGGTGTCAAGTATAAACTTTGGTGTCAAAATAAACTTTGACCGGACGATTTCGTGGTTGAATGTTAGCTAAATTTGTTTGTCACTGATATTGAATCAAAATACCAATGTTCAGGAAGAATAATACCAATGCTCTCGGCCTAATGCCACGAGATTTCCTTATGAGATCAAAAGTGCTTTTGGTTGGACTTTTGGGGAAAGCCATTGGGAAAATGCAAAAAATTTTAGATTGAAGAGGCTTTTCGGAATGCAAATTGTGTTTGTTAAATCGTAATCTAAAAGTCCATTGTAAAGTACCTTTAGACAAAATAGTATTTGACATATGATATTTACAAAGGGGGTGGCAAGGTCCTCCCGCGACCCCACCACCCTAGATCTGGGTTGCGGCTCGACCTCGCCGCAACCCAAATGGCGCGGTGGTCACACCACCCCCCGGCGACGATCGTCTGGGCCATTGTGACCATGCCTACCCTTCGCCAGCAATAACTCACAGAGAAGAAGAAGAAGAAGAAGAAGAAGATGATGATGATGAATAGTGAGGGCAAAATTGGAAAAATGAAAAATCAACGAGGATAATTTGGGAAGAATTTTTTTTTATTTACTCTTGAGCTCAGCATTCCGAGAAGGCTGAAAGCCCAAGGCAACTCCCAACTTACCTTAAGCTTTCAGCCTTGTGAAGGCTGGCATTTTCCAAATGGGATTTGAAAATTTTTTACCAAACACCCCTACATTGGCCATGGATCTTTGGGGGTTCAAAGTGGCTTCTCAAAGCCACTCTCAAATGCACCCAAGTGAGCTAAGTTAACAAACTCCCTGGAAATTTTTATTGAAGCACGATGAAAGATAAACTGAAAAAGCCAACGCAAAAGAAAAGCTATGTGTTCTTCACTAGAATCTCCATAAAGTTCCTTGATAAATGGTCCCCAAGGAAGCTCATTGCTGGTTAGACCAACAAAAAATTCAAGGTAATTACACTGATAGTCTACAGATTTTAAATCAATGTGCAATATCATCCTTAAACTTTTAATTTGTTCTATGCGGCCCCTGAACTTTTGGTAAAAGTTCATTATAGTCCTTACACTATATGAAAATATCAAATGACATCCTTCCATTAATTCAAGTTTATAGAATTTGTTGTTTTGGCTTCCAATTCCATAGGTTTGAACGATGGAAAAAAATATATATAACATCACATGTGGGTTATTGATGTAAGATATTCGAGCTCAAATAATGATATAATAATTCACATCATCAAATAACATCAATAATCATTTTTCCAAATTGAAAAAATTAAATAAATTATTATATTTTTATATGGATAATCCACATATATATTTTTTTTGAATTGTTCAAACATACATGATTGGAAGCCAAATTATCAAATTATGTTAATTTGAATTAATGGAATGATAAATACTGAACATTTACGTATAGTCTAGGGACTAAATTGAACATCTACAAAAAGTGCAACGATCACACCAAATAAGTAAAAAGTTTAGGGCCAAAATTGTACATTAGGTTAAAATTTAGGGGGCACAATTAAAAGTTGAGAAGCGAAATTGCACATTGAGAAAGACCATTTGTGCCATTTCTCCAAAATTTTACATTAGCCAAGCTCAATATCATAAGCCTGAGGGTCACAAGGAAAAAGATCAACAATAGCTAGACGATCCACAAGGGTGATTGATAAGGTCTGACAAGAAGAAAGAAACAATTAGTTAAAGAAGACCATAAGTTAAGTAAAGAACCTGTCAAACTAGGCTCTAAGCTCAAGTCCGAACAAGAAAATTATGAGGTTAAAGGCACATTTAGTAACACTGCCGTTTCTCTTTTTTCTTGGAGCAGAACTCCGTTTGTGTAGGTTTTTGTTTCCGAAAATAAATTTATTCTCGAGAATAGATTTGGAACAAAAGCAAGAGAAAAAAAAAAAAAAAAAAATTTACTTCTTTGTTCCCAAGAACAACTCAAGAATCAAGCCCAATTTTTTTTTTCTTTTCTTTTCTTCTTTTTCTCTTCCTCCTCTTCTTCCCCTAGCCGATCGCTAGCCTTGGGGATGGCTGGTGACTAGCCAAACGAGGCCAGACAAGGTCACCCCGAGCCTCACTCAAATCTAGCAAGGTCAAGCCTTACTAGTGGTTGGGCGAACTCGACCTTGCGTTGATTGGGCAAGGCCTAGCCTTGTCCAGCTATCAAGCCATCACAAGGGCAGCGTCACCTAGTCATGGCAAGTGGCCCAGCGAGGCTTGCTAGGGAGGCCAAGCCTCATGGGGGGTTGGTGACACTCCAACATAGCCGTCGGCCAACAAAAGAAGGAGAAAAAGAAGAGGAGGACAAAGGAAACGAAAAAAAGAGAAAAATGTAATAAAATTATTTAAAAATTAAAAGAAATTTTAATTCACAAAGATATTTGGGGATTATACCAAATGCGGTTATATTCCAAAAATAAGAATTTTGTACAATTAACAAACACTTTCTTATGCTCAGAAACTTATTCAATGAATAGAAATAGAAAATAATTATTTCTTAACATAAATTATTTCAAGAATAGAAACGTTATCATACGCACCTAAATTGATTAGAGCTTGTTCCTAGATATAGTTTATATTAGGTTAAAATCTAAGTACCAATGAAAGAACTTAATTTTACAGATGGGAAAAGCCCTGAAGCTACCACTTTTTCCTCGACTGGAGAAATTCTAGAATAGTCTTGGTGAATGGAAAGAACGCGTTGCTGTTGACGAGGAAAAACGGGTGTAAAAGATTGGGGGACATGAGGGATTTGAAGTAAGGATCAAGAACAATTTGATTAGAACCGTCGTCAAGCTTGCTCAGAAACGGAAGGGAGAGCTTGTTTTCCTCTTCCAACTCCTTGACCTAAGTAAAGTGACAGACTATCAGCTTTAACAATGGGTGCCATTCGAGTAGAAGAGACGAAGGACTAAAAGGAAATCTGGAATTTGATATATCAGATTAGGAATTTTGGAGATGAAAGTTCAAGCTGAGAAAATTTGCAGAAAGGAGAAGATGAAATGGCAAATTCGGGTTCAGATGCTGCACCTATCCGGTGAATCGTAAAAGTACATGGATCACTGATAGCATTACAGCTTTCGAAAATTAGAAGGCGGTTGAATAGATTGAAGTAAGCAGATGTCTACATTGGGTCATGAGCTCAGAGTGGGAATATATTCATGACAATGTGGAAGTTCTCCCGGATTTGGGAGAGATAAATGCCATTGAAAAGCTCTTCTTGTAAAGACTTCCAAATTGTATTGATTATACTTACTATGTTATTTAATATTTAGGAGAAATCAAGCCTCCAATGCGCTTTTGGTCAAACTTGTATGGCTCTAAACTTTCTCTTCTGCACTTTGGAATTGTAAGGGTCAACGATAATCTCACATGACTGGTGGCCAAAACGCCTTATCAGTAAAACTCTCGTGCTTTTTCATTTAGTCAATTAATGATGTAACACGTCGATAATAATTTATATATATATATATATACACACACACATACATATACATAAGATTTTATTTTTAAAAAAATTCACTTCTTTATCAACTCGATCTATTTATATTTTTTATTCTTAAATATGGGGAAAATGCATATTGCCAATTTGTCTTTATACTTGATGGTCATAATTCGTTCACATACAAAATTACATGTGTGCTCAAAATGGAATCCTTATTACATGCAAGTTGCAATATTAATTTCCTATGCGATCCAATTACTACACCACATCAAAATCCTCAATTCATGTTGTAACCGAGAATGAACTATTTATGCCTCACATAAAATGCATGTCAATCAAGTTTGTGCATATGATCGAATTGATTGTTTGCAAATATTTCATGGTCTTTGTTTAATTGAGACTTAGTAAGACAGAGGAATTGAATTACATTGTAGCCGAAATTGATAGTTTCATTATGTTTTTAAAACATTCGCACTGTTTAGATAGCCATAACATATTACTAAATTTCAATCATTATTTGTAAAACTTGGAGGCTAATCGCGACAATCAATTCTCTTAGAAGTATTAATTTGTTAATGTAAGTTTTATTACCAGTTCAATAATGAATTCAAGGATGTCACACACCATAATCAATTCCAAATAACGTTAAACGGGAGAGATAATATTGCATATATGTTTGCAATCAAAGCAATCGAATGGTGTCGGGTTTTGGTCATGGGTGTACGTGCATATGATGCACACATGTGATGCCCATGCACGTCGAAAGTGAACACATATTAATGTGCCCAAAATGCACAAATGTTGGCCGTGCACTCTTATGTTTTATAAAAGATAAAAATAAAAAATATAATATAACAGTGCATGCACGCATCAGCAACAGTTGCTGATCGTGTGCTATGTGCACAACATACACGATCAGCAACTGTTGATCGTGTACACACACGCACGATCAGCAGTTGCTAATCGTTGTGTTATGCGATTAGCTAAGATGATGATTATGGATGATTATGCAATGTGTGTGCATGAGAGGTAAAAGATTTTTCTCTCTTGTTGATGCCTTGACTGAAAAACCAAGAGAGCAGAGAATTATCTCCACGAGATTGATATTATAATAGTAATTATCCGCAAGTTCTTTCTTCCATTTGATGTGCGATCTGTGTATGTCTAAACTAGAGGTTCGACATATATAGGGCTTGAACTGAATAAAATCTAAACGAAGTGATTTTGGGCATACTACAAGAGGCAATCCATTTAACCTCTTTGTCCTTCTAATTATTTATTAAAATGCACAAACAGCGCCTTTGAAGATACATGTATGGTTTATTTTATTTTTGCTTCTGCTGTGTTTATATTTTATTTTACCTATGCATGTACTGTAAACACCAACAGGAAACGCGCGGGGGAGGTCGGAAAGCGATGTGAAGAAAGAAGACAACACGGAAGAAGAAGAAGAAGAAGAAAGCCGAGCAATGCCGTCGCCGAGAGGAGTGTTGGAGATCCCCACCGTGGTTTTCAGAGTCCGAACACAGTGTCGACAGCACTTTCGGCTCGTCCCCCCAAGAGAATCGGAGTCGCGGGTCGTCCTCCAATTAGAAGAAGGTGATGGACAGGGACACGTTGAGGGAAATGAAATCTACGAGGTGACGAGGCTGTCGCCACGTTATTTGGAACATTTTCTTTGCTGCTATCGCCACCTGTAGTGGTGAGGCTCGACCGCGTCTCAAAGTGGAAGGCTCAACTTCTGCAAGAGAGTGCAGCGACAGAGAGAAGGGACGTACGAAGTGGACAGGTGAGAGAAAGAAAAAAAAAAAAGAAGGAAAAGCAACTGTTGGTCTTCTTCTTCGCTGATTCGTCCGGCCGGTGTCCGTTGCTGTTGTCCTCCGCACCAGCCCTCCTCGCCGATCAAGCCGCCGGACTCCACACCGCCACGAAGACCCAAGTGACGCCCCTGCCATTGCCGCTCGTCACCCCCAACGACCGCGCACCTGCAATTCGCGCCCAACGAACCTTCACCCGACGCCGAGTCTCCGCTGCAACCCTGAGCAGCCGACGCCTCTCCGCTGCTGTGAGCTCGAGCCGCACGCTGCTGTTACTCTCCCGACGCCCGCACCAGTAGCCCGCGCGTCATCAACCTCACCGTCTGCCACATCTCCGGGTGGCTCTCTGCTCGCTTGTCCGACGCTCCGATCGTGACCCTTTGTTTCACGACTCCCGCCACACACCCGTGGGACACCATCGCTGCAACGCCTCGAGCTCCTGCCACTGCCGTTCCTGATCCGAGCCTGCTGCTGTGCCCACGACCCACCTGCTGCCTCCCTTGTTTTTGTTGCAGGACCGGTTGTTACCCGAGCCTCGCCGGAGTTCCGACGACCGCCTTACTCCAGCCACCACAATCCATCACTGAAGCACCGTTGCTGCTCCCACTTTCTAAGCCTAGGTAGTATGTTTTTTTACTTTTTTTACTTATTCCATGTTATGTTTGCTTATTTTTTTAAGTTTAATTATTTGAATTGTAGTATTATATGCTAATATTTGTAGACTTTGTAGACATTAGGAGTTTTATCCCAAATTAAGGCAATTATTAATTTGACCCGTAAGATGTCGGGTCATTTTTTTAATTACTTTAATTTTTAGAAATTTTGATAACATTTCAATCGTTAAATCATTATAGAGTTAAAATAATTGTTAATTTAATCCGTGAGACAACGGATTATTTTTTTAGTTATTTTAATTATTATCTTCATTCTTTTAAAATAATTACTTGTTTGGAAAGACTTAAGAAAATCAAAAAAATAAGAAAGTACATAAAAATCTAAATATTGTATTAGAGCATTTAGGTTTAGTAAATTAGGACTATATTTTTAGGGTCAATAAATTAGAATTGCATTTATAGGATTATAATTTTATATTATACTTTTAGATGGTGATTTTTGTTAGGGCCAATTTTAAATAATGTTAGCATGTCTTGATTTTTTTTATATAGCTTTTAAGCTAAGATATAGTTTAAGTTAAATTGATCCCTAAAATAAATTAGAATATTATTCACTTTAGATAGTTTAATTATTCTTTATTAATTTCGAATTTCAATAAAAAAAATCCAAAAATTAGGTACATGTTAGTTAATTTGCATAATAGGTTTAATTTGAATTTATTTATTAGTAAAATTATGTCATATCTAGAACTTAGGTACTTAGGTCCATACACATTTCATGTTAAAGCCACACACCTAGATACTTTTAGATTAAGTCAATTTTCATTTAGTAAAATAAAAGAGGAACAAAAAATGTTATGCACACCATATGAGTTATAGTTTAATCATATTTTTTAACAAAAAAAAAACTAAAGATCATTTCATTGGTTAGTTAATAGGTTAATTCATAATTAATCTCATTTCATATCATCATTATTTAGCATAGGTTGCATATATGCATTAAAAAATGAATCATCATAAAAAAAAAAATTATAAAAGAGCATGCATGTAGAAATACCATATCATTCATCCCATATCACGTAGCACATGCATATTTAAGATTATATAAATCAGATTGCATACATATAGTGATAATTTTAAGTCATATCATATGAATTGCATCTCGCATGTCATTAAAATAAATTCATGTATATTAAGTTAGATTAAGATTGCATAATAATAAAAATTATGTGTCATGTCATTTAGAAATCATGTTTAGGGCATGCATTTTTATTAGCATTTTTTATTGAATGTTATTTTATTAATTGTGCACCTGCATGACTACCATTTGCATGTTAGTAGCTTAAGTTTAAATTAATCAACATTGCCTGCAAAATATTTTTAAAATTAAAATAAAAGGTACCGAAAGGACGTTAGACTAATCTAGCGTAACCATGTCCCCGGACCTATTGAATCTCTGGTTCGCAATAGTAAAGTATTCTCCCATACTTTACTTGGGTTTCTAACCAGCCCTAATTGGTTAGTGGCGGCTCCAAATTGAAATTGCATGTTTAAATGAGTTAATTTCTATCAAGTCGCGATTGGTAGGACTTGGGAGGGTCCGTGCCAAGTCTTTGGACTTAGCAATCCATTAGCCTTTTGAATAATTCACCTAAAAAAATTTGGGAAGGTCGCGACAATATTGGGATCATATTTAGAATAAAAAAATATATTACATATTATAACATTCGCCCACTTGATCTCAATATTCCATCAAATGAATTATTAACATAAACCCACATAAACTTCATACTGAAATAAACACATGAATCATGGTGATGAGTCCTCTTAGAGCGAATATTATCTTCCATGTATCACAATGTATTTCATCAGCCCATATGTGATCAAATAACTTAATGAATAAATCTTATATTTACTTCGAGTCAAACGTAATTGTTTTTCTCAGAATAAATGAATGTATACAACTATATTGAGAAAAACATTATAAATGAATAAAAGTCTCACAAATTCTTCCATATAAAGAAAAAATTTACATAATTAAACCAATGTCCATTCTAAATACATGATCCTTATAACTCATTGGTGGCATGCCTTTAGTTAAAGAATTGGCTATCATCAATCTAGTGCTTACATGTTCTATGACCACTTTATTCTCTTTAACACGTTCTCTAATGACTAAATACTTAATATCGATGTGCTTGATTCGACTACCACTTTTGTGGTTCTTAGCCATAAAAACTGCAGCTGACTTGTCAAATATTCTTAATGGCCTAGCAATGGAATACACAACTCTAAACCCCGATGTGAAAATTTTCAACCACACACCATGTGAGGTGACTTCAAAACAAGAAACAAACTCTGCCTCCATAGTGAAAGTGGCAACTAAGGTTAGTTTTGTACTCCTCTAGGATAAAGCTCCGCCAATAAACATAAAAACATATCTCAATGTTGATTTACGAGAATCAATGCAGCCAGCAAAGTCTAAGTCCGAGTAACCAACTACCTCTAAACTGTCCGTCCATTTATACATAAGCATATGTCCTTTAGTTCCTTAAAGGTACCTCATCACTTTCTTTACAGCTCTCTAGTGGTCCATACCTAGATCACTTTGGTATCTTCCCAACATTCCCACAGCAAAGGTTATGTCAAGTCGAGTGCAAACCTGAGCATACATCAAGTTTCCGACTACGGAAACGTATGGAATGTTATTCATTTGTTCCCTTTCAAAATCATTCTTTGGACATTGGTTTAAATTAAACATATCACCCTTCACAATCAGTGTTATACTTGGTAAACAATCTTTCATCCAAAACCTCTCTAAGACCTTATTGATATAGGTTTCTTGAGATAGTTCTAATATACCTCGAGATCTATCTCTATGGATCTTAATGCCAATGACATAAGAGGCTTCATCCATATCCTTCATATCAAAACTCTTAGAGAAAAATTGTTTCACTTCATATAACAACCCCTTGTCATTGGTTACAAGTAAAATGTCATCTACATATAGCACAAGGAAACACATTTTGCTCACATTAACCTTCTGGTATATACATTGATCCATGACATTCTCTATAAAACCGAATGAAGATATGACCTCATGAAATCTTAAGTACCATTGGCAAGATACTCGTTTCAAGTTATATAGAGACCTTTTAAGCTTGCATACCAAATGCT
The DNA here is from genome assembly GCA_017140615.1 of Eucalyptus cladocalyx. NCBI lineage: Eukaryota > Viridiplantae > Streptophyta > Magnoliopsida > Myrtales > Myrtaceae > Eucalyptus > Eucalyptus cladocalyx. The sequence goes on along the minus strand of CM029524.1, from coordinate 9,549,628 downwards.
CACCGGCACTAGAGAAGAATTCTTCTAGTTGTTTCATGTAAACCACTTCTTCTAATTTTCCATTGAGGAACATCGTTTTCAAATCCATTTAATGTAATTCCATATCAAAATGAGCAACCAATACTAAAATAATACGAAAAGAATCTTTCTTGGATACATGAGAAAACATTTCCGTGTAATCGATTTCCTCTTTTTAAGTGAATCCATTGGCAACAAGTCTAGCATTATATCTCTCAGTATTGCCTAATGAATCCTTCTAAGTTTTGAAGTCCCATTTACAACCAATGGCCTTCGTACCATTAGGCAACTCAACTAAATCCCAGCATTCGTTTGATGCCATAGAATTCATCTCCCCATTCATGGCATTGTACCATAAATTGATTTATCATAGCTCATGGCTTGTGAAAACGTCTCGGGATCACTTTTAGCTCCAACATTATAGTCAGATTATTGTAAATACACAATGTAGTCATTAGGAATTGATGATTTCTTCATTTTAGTAGACCTTCTTAATGTTGCATCAACATCCTCTTGAGGAGTTTGTTGTTCAACTGGAAGTTCAACAATATCTGGTAATTGTTGAATAGTAAGGTCTACCAGATCAATGTCAACAGGTTGTGGATCTTCAATAATTGGTTGCTTAATGACCGGTTGAACTAGATGGGTGTTATAAACATCAACCAATCCAATACCTGAGGTGGAATGTTGAGTATCCGAATGATCTTCTTCAGAAACAAAGTCTCTGAATTGATCGCTCCCACTAATCAGGTCATTCTCAAAAAATTTAGTATTTCTTGATTCCACAAATCTAGTGGTGTGAGATGGACAATAAAGCTTGTATCCTTTGGACTTTTCAGCATATCCAACAAAATACCCACTTATAGTCATTGGATCTAACTTCTTTTCCTGTGAATTGCAGACTCTTATTTCAGATAGGCATCCCCAAACACGTACATGTCGCAAACTCGATTTCCAAGCTTTGAATAACTCAAAAGGCGTTCTTTGAATAGCCTTAGTTGGAACTCGGTTTAATATGTACATAGCTGTTTTAAGAACCTCAGTCCACAAAAACTTAGGAAGTTTGGAGTTGCTGAACATACTCCGCACCATGCCAATAATATTTAGTTTATTCTTTTTGCGACACCATTTTGATCTGGTGAATCAAGTATAGTGTATTGGGCAATAATCTCATGCTCTTTAAGAAACTTTGCAAATGGACTAGGTGATTGTCTATCTTCAGTATATTTACCATAGTATTCCCCATCTCTATCTAATCTCACGATCTTAATTTGCTTGTCGCATTATTTCTCTACTTCGGTTTTAAATACCTTAAAGGCAACTAACACATCAACCATATTAGTTTCATAACAAACACATGCGAGTTGGTTACCTTTCTTTTTTAGCAAGGCCTTAAATTTAGCACAATCCTTCTTCATGTGCCCCTTCTTTTTACAAAAGAAGCACTTAGATTCCTTCTTAATGCCAGCTTGGGGAGGTAGAAGCATCTTACCTTTTTCCTTTCTGCTTGCCTTGCCCTTTATACTTATCATATGTTGCCATATGATTACTTTCTCATTTATCCTTTAGTAGCCTCTCTTCCTCTTAAACACACATGATCAGGAGTTCATTGATTGACCATTTAGTGTTATGTGTGTTGTAAGAGATCTTGAAGGGAGTATAGTATTTAGGATATAGTATACAAAAAAAGGGAATAAGTGCACCAGAAGTCTTAAAACTTGTCACGAAAATATATTTGAGTCCTAAAATTTGCAAAAAGTGCAAATAAATCCTAAAACTTGTCAAAATATTTCATTTGAGTCCTAAAATTGACGCCGCTAGCCTTTTCCATTAAAAATGCTGACGTGGCATTTAAAATTAATTTTTATTTTCCACGTGGATTTTTTTAATGATTTTTTATTATTATTTAAAATTTTAGATTTATTGATTTTATCTTATTTTCAACAAAAAAAAAGAAAATTTATTTATAAAAGAAAATAGTTCAAAAAAAAAAAAAATGGCAGCCTCGTCGGAGGGGCCGGCAACCGTTGCCCGAGGGGCCAGCAATGGTCGCCGGCCCGGGCGCGGGTGGCCGACTCTCACCCAGCCAAGGCGAGGCCTCGCCAATCCCGATCGAGGGTTGGCGACCCTAACCAAGCTCGGGCGAGGGTGCCTATCACCAGCCCGGGCGAGGCCGGGCCTAGCGACGCCTCACCCAAGCTGAGAGACAGCCACCAGCCCCCCGCGAGGGTCGGCGTGCCCAAATCTGGGCACCCTCGCCGGGTCGAGCGAGCCGGCCACCCACACCCGGGGCGGGCGACCGTCGCCGGCCCCTCGGGCGATGGTTGCCGGCCCCTCCGGCGATGCTGCCATTTTTTTTTTAAAACTATTTTCTTTTTTAAATAAATATTCTTTTTCTTTTTTGTTGAAAATAAGATAAAATCAATAAATCTAATTTTTTTAGTTTTTAAATCTATTTTTAAAAAATGAATAAAAAAATCATTAAAAAAAGCCACGTGAGAAATAAAAATTAATTTTAAATGTCACGTCGGCATTTTTAACGGAAAAGGCTAACGGCGTCGATTTTAGGACTCAAATGAAACATTTTGACAGGTTTTAGGACTTATTTGCATTTTTTGTAAGTTTTAGGACTCAAATACATTTTGGTGACAAGTTTTAGGACTTTTGGTGCACTTATCCTACAAAACAAAAAAAAATTAATATCCCAACGTCAAGATTCTTCAACTAAGCTGCATGTCCCTCATTTTCATGATGTGTTGATGCACACCTCTTACACCGGTACGTTTCAAGAGTGAGAACTTCATAATCAGGATCATGGCATGCGCCTTCTCTGAAGACTCAAATTGTACATCAATAGCCTCCAGCAATTTATTGGCATTGTTATGCTGAATGACTGAACCATGAATACTAGCAGAGAGTTTTGTCTTTATATAAATCACACTGAGACGGTTGGACCGCTTCCATTGTGCATAACGAGTATGCTCAACATGAGTACTATTCTCAGTAGGTTCAAGTGGTTCATCAGATCTTAGTGCATAATCAAGATCCATGCACCCCAATTGAAGAAGAACTTATTCCTTCCATTCTTTATAATTATTTCCATTAAGCTCGGAAACAATTATACCAGAACTAATCGTAGGTGGTAAAACTGCATCATAATTTAAGAAAACTTATGTATCAATATATTTGAGGCAAATAGACTTAAATCATATTTTACCAATGTAAAACATGTTATAAAATATGAATCACATAACATCAAAAACCATATGTGAGCTAAGTTTCTAATTTAAATTGATTCATAATTACTTCATGATGAAACTATCAAATTATATTCCCTTCCTTAATCCCTATGGGTAAATTAAGAAAGATAAAATAATATTTCATCCTAATTAATCACATTAATATATTGAAAATTCCTGTGAGATAAAATTCATAATATTAATGTGAATAATTACAATTATTGTCTTTGACTAGATGTGATCCAAAGGCTCTTAATGTGTATAATTTAATATAATCAAAGATGCCATGGCTAATCCTTAATTAATTAAATATATACATATCACTAGACATTTAATTTTATGAAAAAATATTCAAAAAATTGCGCATAAGGGTAGAACAGTAAAATCATTTGCAAAAGGGGTAAAACTGGAATTTTACACGCAAGGCCAGAATTGGAATTTTACTTTTAAGGGGTAAAACAGGAATTTTACGCCCAAAAAGGGCAAAATTGTAAGTTTTCACTCCCTGAGGGGGCAAAATATGTGGGCAAGGGCAGAATCGCAATTTTCCTAAATGCGGAGGGGTAGAATTGAGAAATCATAGGCGCCCGAGGCCTTCTTTCGGCCTCTCTCTTCCACCGCTTCTTCCTCCGTGACCTAGTCTATTCCGCCGCCTGGGTCTCCTCCCACAGCCCATGTACAACCAAATTGGTTGATGGGTTTCAAAGAGAACATCGGGATGAACGAATAATTTCAAGATTCGGCAAAAACGATCAATGTATTGACCAAAATTAAGCCTAAAAACGATATGCCCTAAAACCACCAAAATTTCACTGCTCAATTAACCTCTGACAATCAATAATATGCCGAAAAATTTAAGGGTTTTTCTTCTTAATGGTGATGTGATCATGCAAATCCATTATCGTGTGGTGGGTCGCTTGAATTTGGCCAGAATTTTAAATTATGTTCCAAGCCATAAAAATCCGAATTTACCCACACATAATTCAATGAAAATAAATTCCATAATTTCATCAAGGTAGAGATTGTAAACATGCTCTGATACCAATTGTTAGAGTAAATATAAACTAAAACCTAACGATCCCAATTTATCAATCACGGATAAATTTGTACAAAAGTCGAGATCGATTTGCAAAAACGTAAAGATCAACATACCTCTAGCTATTGATGAAGATTTGCAAAAGCGAAAACCTCAAAACCTCATACGGATCCACGTAGCACGATCGATTTGCAATATGGGGAACACAAATATGTGCGTCATGTTCTATTAGCCAATATCCTTCAAACCTGATGGTTTATTTTCCTCTAGTGATAGGGTTTAAACTAGACGACCTGACATTTTATTCCATTTATTACGTTACCAATATCTTCCATCAAGACCGTTATGGTAACATATTAACGAGCAAATATCACGTAATACACGTGGGTAATCAATTGGGCAATAAATCGGAATTTATTGGGAATACAATATTGGGATCATATTTATAATAATAAAAATATATTACATATTATAATAGCGGTGGAGCCTATGGCGGCATGCTGCGAACGTGAAAGCTGTCATGGACGAACTTGGACTATTCGTAACCTATGTAGCATCGACACGCGACACGCGACACGACACGACACGACACACGACACGTCATTTCTCAAAAAGTAGAGAATTTCGACACGTTTCGACACGTTAAATATTAAATAAATATTTTTATTTTTAATTAATTTGATTTAAATTCATAAATAATTAATTAATTAAAAAAAGAGCCTACAATGAATTTACACTAATAATATTAATAAATTAATTCATTAAAAATTCGAAAGACATTCATAATTAATATGTATCCATATTTGGAAATTAGAATCAACTTATTTAAATAAATCTATGATTTTTTTACAATGATCAAAATTTATTATCATTTAAAATTCAGTATTTTTATTTTTTTTAAATTATTTATTTATTTATTCCGATTAAAACAAAGTTTCCGCACGCTCCCAAATTTATTTCACTTTTTTCCCTCCCTCCCCCACGAGAGACTATTTCTCCCCACCCCAAATTTATTTCACTTTTTCCCCTCCCCCACCCACGTGACAGGCTGTCACCCCATTGAGTTTCCAAAACCCTAGCTACCGAAAAAAAAAAATTTCCCTTGCTGCACGGTCTTCCTCTCGATCCTTCTCCTCCTCCTCCGCCTCACCTTCGGCCCTTCCTCACTTGCAGTTGCAGCCTCGTCGCTGATCCCGCAGCATCACTGCAGCCGCCCTCGCCTTAGTCTCTACAGCTCCCTTGCCTCGGTCTCGACTCTTTCTCTGGCGTCTCAGTCTCTACTCTTTCTCTGGCGGTTTCTCGCCGTCGCTCACGGCCTCGTCTCTCCTCCCTCGCCCTCGCTTCCATCCGACACGCGTGTCGAGACGAGTCGAAAAAAGTTGACTACGTGTTGGAAAACTCGACACGCGTTGACCGCGTGTCCGACACGTGTCGGAGCGTGTCGGAAAACTCGACACGCGTTGACCGCGTGTCCGACACGTGTCGGAGCTTGTCGGAAAACTCGACATGCGTTGATCGCGTATCCGAGCGTGTCGACATGTCGGACACGTGACACGGAAGCACCGACAATGTATCCGTGCTTCATAGTTCGTAACTCGCGGACGCCACTGACAATTTCAGCCTGTAAAAATGCTTGTCTGAACCACCAACCCCATTTTTCATTTATTTGGGCTATAAATGATATAATAAGGCGAGTGTTATTTCCACTCTCTTCTTGACTTCTGACACTCTTATCACATCAAATTAACTACATTTTCCTTTGTGACTCTTTATTTAAAATGATTTCTCATCTTTTTTTTTTTCTTTTTCTTCAATTTATTTTAAGGTTAGATGTGAGGTCCACTCTTGATTTAAAATTATTTCTTGCCTTGTTATTTTCTTTTTTGGTTTTTTCCTTTTCTCCATTTGTAGCAAATTGGTAACTCCAAAAAAAAAAAAAAATTTGCCTGCTTTATTTCCCCCTTTTGTCTCCTAACACTCATTTTTACATTAAATCGACAACACTAACCCTTGTGGGCTCCACTCTAGATTTAATATTTTTTTTACTTTTTTTCATTTGTTTTATTTTTACTGGAGATCAACTAACCAAGCCCATCTCAAATAATATTTATTAATATTCAATGTGGGGCCCACTCTTGATTTAAGACTAACACTTACCTTCATTTCTTCTTTTTTGGTTTTTTTCCTTCTCTTTTTCAATTTGGAACAAATTTGGTGCATCTCTTTTTCTGAAAAGAAGTTTATTTTTATAGATAATTACTTAATTATTTTTATATGGAAAAAAAAAACAATTATTTTGCAAATGATTTTTATATTTTTTTATATTAGGAAACAATTATTTAAAAAGTAATTTAAGCACAAGAAAAAGGATAATCTTTGAGTAAATTATGTATAATGCACACACCAACCACAAATAACTTAGGGGGAAAAGGGGGGAAATAGTTTATTAATTAGATAAGTAACTAATTATTATGCTTTGACCAAAAAAAGCTAATTATTATGTTAATGAGTTGTATATTCTCTTCTTTTTTTAACTAGGAAACTATCATTTAACAAATAACTTAAGCACAAATCAAAGTAAAAAGAACTATCAACCTGTTTTAAAACGCATTTCATTTAATTATAACTTGAATATATGTCATTACATTGTAGTATGTATGTTTTAATTGCTCTACTTTCATTTTATTAAGTGAATCTAATAGTCCAATTTTCAATTATTTTTCATGCCATCATTGCATGACGTTTTAAAGTTTACTTTTAAAAAGTTAAAAGTATGACAAAGTTAAGTAGATAAAATATTTCAAACATCCATTCAAGTCATTTGTAGACATTTTTTTGTTAATTCTAAATGCATCAAAATTTTCTTAGAATCGTCAATGAAAAGAAAATTATCCTTACAATATAAATGTACTGCAATAATATCAAGTTGCATATGCAGTTGAACATGCAAATAAACAAAAGATATTGTCCATTAACTGCTTGGCTTTCCTAAGATATGTCACTCTCCCGAAAAAGGTATCTTACCTGAATTAGATAGTTAAAGTTTTTAATTACATCAATAAGAGAGTCATTATTCTTTTAAAACAATACATATTGAGGATAAATTTCAATGCTATAGTGCGAGAAGCTCCAAATGTACTTGTTGGCATGATTGATTATCATTCTCCATTCGTAGTTTCATCATCAATAGATACATTTAAGCAATTTGAGCCCTCTTCAATATTGTCTTTCATAATGACTGCATTACAAAAAACAATATAACGAAAGATGAGCAAATTGTGTATAATGCATTATTCAATCTTTGAGTAAATTCTCATAAATTTGTACTGAAAATCAAAGTAAAAAAATTCATGATCATGAAGATTATCTAGGGAAGTGAAGTTAATAATTAACAGAATAAGTTTTGAGAGGACAAACATGAAGGAAGCTTTGAAATGTAATAGGATTGGAAGAAATGGCTAAGGTGTAAAAATTAACAAGATTTTTTAAAAGAGATATGAGTAATTTTGTCTTTCACTAAAACTGAAACAAAACAAAATGACGAAAAAAGGTAAAAATAATCTTAAAACGAGAGTTGGATTGGCAAAGGATAATGTAATAAAAAAAAATGTGATAAGGAGTTGCCATAAGCCAATAATAGGGTGGAAATAGCGCCAAGCCAAAAAACAAATATATTTAAATTTCTATTTAGTAAGAAATCATCAAATTTTCATTCGTAAAACCATTTATAATTTCCCAAATTAATTTGTTTTTCTTATAAGCAAATGTGTTGGCTACCGCAATTTACGGAGCGAACCCCGGCCTCGTGCTTGAACAGTCGATTGTTCTTTGATTTTCCCCGTTACAAGAGCATGCTTCAAATTGTGATTATTCTTTTCTTCACGAGCGTGCTCAAGGCAAGGTACGTTCGTCATGGACCTACTTAGAAAAGTGCTCACGCTGGGGTGATGTGGCAATTTCTAAGATGAAGCGGTAGAAAAAAAGCGACATAACAACAGTCAAAAGTCAACTGCGTAAACGCTAAATGCACATTTCTTCAAGTTTTAGGGTTTCTTTCAAGAAAAGAGTTCTGGGGTTAAGGATAACTCCAAAATATTTAAAAGAATCAAATAATTAATAATCCATGAAATTCTTTTTGAAGAGGAAATATGTTGAAAAAAAAAAGTAACTAACTTTTGATTATTATCGATAAGTGATAATTTAATCGATGAGATTAGGATTTGATCAAAATAGAAGTCAATAATGACCAAATAATTGACAACTTAAAAAATCGGCGACTCACAAGTAAAGTAATCAACACCAAGAGTCATCGACAGCTAGTCATTGCACATTTTGCCAAGTGTTTGGAGCTCAAAGACAAAGAAAATGAATCCACACGAGCACATAATTATGGTGGTCGTCTGAACGATCACAGAAGTTGTAACTCTTTATGGAGAACCATTATCTGAGCATGAAGGATCATGCCTAAGATCTCGAGAGGGAGAAAAATACCAAAAAAAGTTATAAACATATTAAACTTGTACTAAATCAATTTTAAATATTTTGACGATTTGTTAATATAATCCATCCAATTAATTTTGGTCGAAAATTGCTTATATGAACTCTTATTATCTTACATGGCAGATGCCAACACAAATGAATTTTACATTTTTTAGTATTTTTTCATAATTTTTTATATTTTATTCTTTTCTTTTATTTTCTTTCCTTTGTTTTTTTAATTTTATAACCTTCAACCAGCGAGGGCATTGTAGTCCTCATATGTGGCTAGTGAGGGCACAGAGGCCCTTGCTATACCTAGCCTGTGGCCGGCGAGGGTCAACCTACGACTTGGCTAACTCATTACTTGGAAAAGAAAAAAAGAAAGGAAAGAAAAGGAAAATAAAATAAAATAATTAAAGAAAAATTTAAAAAATTATCTACGTCAACGCAACTATACCACATAAGATGACTAGTATCAATGTTAGTGATTTTTGACCACCGGATTAACAAGTTATCAAATGATTTAAAACTCAATAGGTATAAAATTTATGAATAAATTGGTACAAATATTATAGATTAATTTTTTTTTTATATTTTTTCGTCTCTCAGGAAGTGTTTGTGAATAAATGCAAATAGCTCTAGGAATTCATTTATAAATTTGAAATTAAAATTGTTTGTAAGTGATGGTTGTTAATGGGATATAAATGCAACCTATGAAACACGACACTCTCCAAGAGTCTTCGTGTCGAGTCGAACACTTCGACACGTATTCAACACTCTTTGGTACTCTCGGATACTCTCGAACACTCGGTCAAACACGTGTTGGAAAATCCGACACCTAGTCAACTTTCTCAACACTCTCTGATGCTCAATTGAAATTCTGACATATGAGTTTCCAACACGTAATTCCAATATCGATGTCAATTTTAAAAATTCAATAAATGGGATATCAAATATTTATCAAATATGTGTGTGGGATATCAAATATTTATCAAATATGTGTGTGTGTGTGTGTGTGTGTGTGTGTGTGTGTGTGTGTGTGAAAAATAAAATAGAATAATAATTAAAAAAATGGAGAAAGAAGAAAAATCTCGTCTTCTCTTTTCTTTTGACTCCCACTTCCCGTAATACACAATTCACCATTTAAGTTTTTTTCTCATCTTCCAACATATCTAACATGGGAGTCCAGAATATGAATTGCTTGTTTTTTTCTCCAAGTTTTATGAATTATTGAAATAGAGTTGAATTTGTCAAATTAAAACAATAAATGATATTAATAAATGGCGGATTAATTTTTTTAGTGTATATTCATTCTAGGCTTTTTTTTAATTTTTTAATTATTTATTAATTTGATTCAAATTAATTTGATTGAAATAATCATAAAAATGATAATTTATATGTATATATATTTAATATACAATATATCCCAACATGTCGGAATTATCTATTTTTTGATAAACGATGTGTCGGCGTGTCGTGTTGTGTCGTGTTACGTGTCGATTAATCGGTGCTACTTAGAATGCAACATTGTATTTTTTTGCGCACACAATCAATATCAAAACTCAAGTTCTTCGCATCTTAAATTATCCCTTTGTATTTCCACAGATTTATTCTTCCATTACCTTTGAATTCTTGCAATTTTATCATTCCCGTAGACTTTAAATTTCCAGTACTCGCACTTTAAACTTCCTTTAATTTCAAAGCAATTTACTTATCTATCCAAAACCTACAAAGAACCCCTTTCAAAAAAATCCATCAATTTCATCCTTACGTTAGATTTTTTGCCCTTTGCGGTGAAACAACTTCATATGGTTATAAGCATAACCTGGATCTATCTTAGCTTAATACAAAAGCCACCACAATTAAATAATGCTACCCTCTCATGTAAAGTTTTGGTTTCTCTTATTTTACGCGAATATCTTAGTGCATAATCGAGAGTCTCTGTTCTTCATCAGGGCTATGCTTTCTAAGCAATGGTGGAGAATAGCTTCCTTTCCTAACGCTCTATGCAGCAAGTTCTATAAGGAATCTATTTCCCTCTAAAACTTTTGGCAATTGGCAAAAAGGGCATCGAGCATCTAGAGAATGGCAAAGCCTACTATTGGAGGATTCTTTTCGTCCTTTGATAGCTGTGGGGTTGGGATTGGCTAGCACACAGGTGGCTTGAGGAAGATTTTTGGTACGGAGAATAAATTGCGCAACCTAATTTTGATACCACTTTTACGTTAAGCAAAAGCTTTTTGGTGATGTACTGTTGCGATAAGGCGAGCGATCGAACAATAATATAGACAGAAAAAGAAAATAAATCGGACATCAGATTTACGTGGTTCAATCATAAAGACCTACGTCCACGGAGAGAGCAGCAGTGAATTTCACTATAAATCAAGCGATACGAGGAGATTACACACTCAAGTCACTCAAACACTCTCTCAGTGTTTCCCAAGCCCCAATTACACCCAATAACACACACAATGTTTAGCCCCGAAATTCCTCAAGAAATAATCTCTCAATCTCACGAAAGAATTACATGCAAATCTTACCATAAGATTTAATTGGCTTTAACACTAAACCTTCTTAGATGTAATTCACGACAAAGAAAATCCCTCCCAAGCACTAGACAACGAGACGGCGCTTCAAGATCAATTCTTCACGATCAACGGCATAACACCAAGCACTCACGCGGCGCTTCAAAACAATTTGTGATCCACACCTATCACCCATGGCCTTAAGTCTATATATAAGTAAAACCCTTATTCTTTTGCCAACTTCTCATAAGATTTTGTTTCCTATCCAAAATATATCTTTGTATATTTTAAACAAAATCCAAATCCTAGTCAAAGTTAGACTTTCTTATTTTAGTAGCTAGACTCTCCAATGCAGATTCAAATTTGGGAAGTTGATCTTCGGATCTTCTTTGCTCGATTTCGAACATCCGCAACATATCCAATTCGAAATATTCGTAATTTTGCATTGGACTTAAACTCGAGACATATTTTAACAATCTCCACCTTGACTCGACGTTTGAGCTAAGTCACAATCGCATCGTAAAAATTCAAACTCTGCTACTACTTTCCCCTAACCCCTGATGGGCTCAACCGCCACAGATATTGTGCAAGTCCAAGCGTTGCTTGAACTTCGCTATAACCGAGGACCTCATCAAAATACCAACTCCACATGCACCTTTAACTGCTCCGCAAGGATTTTCCAACATAACCTCCTTAACCGTAGATAAAGCAAAACCATTGTTGCATCCATATCTATTAGGAGATCGAATACGTACCTTGTTAATTTCAACAGTTACAGCAGCCATTGGCTCTATAGACTCCACCTCGCTATGAGCACCATCTGTGTTGATTACTTTGCTAGTACTCGTACTCGCTACCTCAGGAGTTTCTGGTCGCAACTCCACCTCAAGCTGAACACCATTCAGATCCATTTAAACACTGCTATAATCACTCCTAGCCAGAAGTACTAGAGACTCGTCAAAAGTAACTTCTCTGCTATTAATAGGTAAATTTATATCTAGGCACCACAACCGATCGCCTCGCTCACCTTGTGCATAACCATGAAATATGCACCTTGCCCTCCCATCGAGCTTACCATCACTCACTCGAAAATAATACGGGCAACGTAACATTCTAATGATAGAATAACCAGCAACGTTACTTGACCACACTTCTTTAGGAGTTCGCCATTCAATAACAGTTGATGGGGATCTATTCACTAGGCAGCTTATCGTACTAAGCATCTCCTAGCAATACCAGCACTAGATATTATTTTACGGGTCATCTCTAGTAATGTTCTGCTCATCAATTTTGCAAATTGTTGTGATTTACTAGCACTAGTGCGGTGTTTCACTATACTCTCTTTCATGCAAAATTTATTTGTCAGCTCCAAGCAGAACTCCATGCTATTGTCAATCCACACATGCTTGATCGACTTACCAGTCTCCGTCTCGATCAACGCTCTTTACTGCGAGATCCTGACACCAGCATCAAACTTGTGCCTTGGCAAAAACACTCAGGTCTTCCTCGAGCAGTCAATAGACTCTCGAATAGATGCAGCCGACGTCTCCAGGGCGAAACCTGTCATTGTCTCACCTTGAAGTTTATACAGGCCTCTGTGGTTGATTCCTTTCATTATCACTAGGGCACCTCGAACAACCTTCAGAACTCCACCTTCTGAAGAATACCTACAACCAGCTGAATCTAGGGCACCTAAGGAAATTAAGTTCTTCTTCAACTCTGGAACATGCCTCACTCCAGTCAATGTCCTCACAATGCCATCATGCATTCTGATTTTAACATTACTAACACCCACAACAGCGCACTTAGCGTTGTTCCCTAACTGAACTTTACCACTACCCGTGCACTGATAAGTGATAAACCAGTTTCTATTTGGTGTAACATGAAAAGAACAACCAGAATCCATAATCCATCCATCAAACGATGAATCATTAGTGATAGACAAGACATAATCGGCATAATCTGTTACAGCTACAACATTATCTGCAGAATCAACTACAATTTCCTTACCCTTCTCATTCTTCAGCTTAAGGCAATCCCTTCTAATATGACCCATCTTACCACAGCTCCAACAGACAACATTAGCAATCATAGATTGACTACGTCTATTCATATTGGTACTACTTTTACCCACACATGTTACAGATCTTCCTCTATTTTCACCTACTAAAGCAGTAGAAATAGATTGACCAGATTCTCTTCTACGAATATCCTCGCTCAAAATCAAATCTCAAACCCCATCAAACGTCAAACTTGTTGACCCAAATGAATTACTAACAGCAGTAACAGTAGTATTCCAACTATCAGGTAATGATGATAACATAATCAAAGCACGTACCTCATCTTCAAAGTCAATCTCAATTGAACTTAATTGACTAACAATCACATTAAATTCATTAATATGATCAGCAACTGACGTACCTTCGCTCATCTTCAAATTAAACAGACGTCGCATCAAACAGACCTTGTTGATCGCAGAGGGCTTCTCATACATATCCGACAGGGCTTGCATCAAATCAGCAGTGGTCTTCTCCTTCAGGATGTTAAACGTGACGTTACGAGCCAACGTCAGCCGAATAACACCCATAGCTCGTCTATCCAGCAAATCCCAATCAGCTTGCTTCATCATCGATGGTTTCTCCCCAGACAAGGGCAAGTGCAGTTTCATCTGATAAAGATAATCTTCAATCTGCATCTTCCAGAAACTAAAATCCTTCCCATCAAATCTGTCGATTCTCACTTTTACTTCTTCTGTCGCCATCGATTCACTTCAACTTAGCCAAGCCTGGCTCTGATACCACTTGTTGCGATAAGACGAGTGATCGAACAATAATATAGACAGAAAAAAAAAATCGAACACCAGATTTACGTGGTTCAATCATAAAGACATACGTCCACAAGGAGAACAGCAGTGAATTTCACTATAGATCAAGCGATACAAGGAGATTACACACTCAAGTCACTCAAACACTCTCTTAGTGTTTCCCAAGCCCCAATTACACCCAATAACACACACAGTGTTTAGCTCCCGAAATTCCTCAACTCACAAAAGAATTACACACAAATCTTACCATAAGATTTAATTGGCTTTAACACTAAACCTTCTTGGATGTAATTCACGACAAAGAAAATCCCTCCCAAGCACTAGACAACGAGACGACGCTTCAAGATCAATTCTTCACGATCAACGGCGTAACACCAAGCACTCACGCGGCGCTTCAAAACAATTTGTGATCCACACCTATCACCCATGGCCTTAAGTCTATATATAAGTAAAACCCTTATTCTTTTGCCAACTTCTCATAGGATTTTGTTTCCTATCCAAAATATATCTTTGTATATTTTAAACAAAATTCAAATCCTAGTCAAAGTTGGACTTTCCTATTTTAGTAGCCAGACTCTCCAACGCAGATTCAAATTTGGGAAGTTGATTTTCGGATCTTCTGTGCTCAATTTCGAACATCCGCAACATATCCAATTCGGAATATTCGTAATTTTGCATTGGGCTTAAACTCGAGACATATTTTAACATGTACAATAGAATAATAATAAACAACTCGAACAACACTCGTTATATCAACAACAGTATAAGTATAACACTCAAACATTATCTCACATAATTATTATAATCTACTTTCTTTCACCACAGCTCAAAACACTCAAACCAATACTTACTTATAGAGAGACACTCGCACTTGTAAAAAGCAAAACTCTCTCTCTCTACTTGAGCTGTATAGACTGCTGTCTATCTCTTCTTTATGCTCTGGCCCTCTGTTCCCCGAAAGAGCTCATCATATCGTTGTATCTAAAAGTCACCGCCGTGATTGACGCCTTCAACTTTTGAAATAGGGTCAATCGCCGCCGTCCAATGAGAAGGAGATAGGTTGGCTTTCCCTCCTCGTTCCTGTCATCAAAGTTAACAACTTGCGCTTGATAAAGAGGAAAATCCAGACAATTCTCAACATATCTTACGATATAATATGAGCTCATTTTGATTCTTGACCGAAAGTTATCTTTCTCCTTTGGATTCATGTGCGACTGAAACAGCAAGTCTCTCCAGAGTTCTTCACTTGTGGTTTCAATTACCGCCTTTGGATATCCAGCATTCTCGCAGGAGTAAGTTGGCGCATCAGAGGAAAAGTCCAACTATCTCTTATCTTATCTTCATATTGGGTGTCGACTCCAAAACGCAACACTAACCCCTTAAACTAGCACGTGAGAAGTGTGGATGGCGACTCCTCTTTTGCAGCGCTCACATCTGGACCGCATTTTTGGAACCTACCCATGTCGCTGCTTCATTCACGGAGCGAATCATGATGAGATAGATTAGCTTATTCGGCTCGCGGATGAGTCAGTTCTTTCTGTCATTTAGTTTCACTGTCGGTGGATCAATTGACATTGGGGGTAGGGGCAAGGACAGAATTAGTTGAGCCGTGACGAGATAGATTAGCTTTCATTCGGTGTTCAAGGTCGACTCGCCAGACTTTGAGTTGAGCTCAAGCCTGAGTCACCCAAGTATTATTTTGGCGAGTGCCAATGCTCGGCTTGAAGTCACATTCATAACTCCATCATAATCAAGTCGGATCAATTCTGGCTCCAATAATTTAGACCTTTCATTGAAGTCAAACTTGAACAGGAGTTCTTATTAGAAGCGTGTAATAGAAATTCGATACATTCACCTACAGAGGAGGCCAAGGGGAAGCCCAAGTCTCAACTACATATTGAAGTAACAAATCAATAGGGAAAAAATCAGAATGATTACCGTGTAGAATCTTCTGCAAGTCAGTATAAAGATAACACATCAAGTAGAGTATCAACAAGTTGATCATTTTATTTTTCTTCACTACAATTTATCAATTGCTCCACAATTCACGCGTGTATCCTAATTCTAATACAATTCACACGTGCATCCTAGTAATCTCTCCCTTATGTGTGAGCTTTGTGTTAAGTTTGCTCCTCGTTAATCAATGTATCATTTTGCATCAAGATATCTCAACTTAGATCTTCATCAACACCCAACTCTATCCCCAATATTTTTCTCCGGACCGAACTATGAAGTTTGCCATTAGACATGGAACAAGGGGTTAAATTAGTTGCTAATGGAGGAGAAATTCTTAATAATCCCGAGAGATATAGAAGACTGGTAGGTAAGCTAAATTATCTTACAGTTACTCAACCAAACATTGCTTTTCCTGTCAGTGTAGTAAGCCAATTTTTGTCTTCCCCTCGTACATCTCACTGGGATGCAATTATTCGGATATTGAGGTATTTGAAGAAAGCTCCGGGAAAAGGAATTGTCTACCAAAACCATGGTCATAACAGAGTTGAAGGTTTTTCTGATGCTGATTGGGCTGGGTCTCCAGATGATAGAAGATCAACTACTGGATATTGTACCTTAGTCAGAGGAAATCTGGTATCATGGAAAAGTAAGAAACAAAGTGTTGTTGCCCGCTCTAGTGCTGAGTCGAATATAGAGCCATGGCACAAGTGACGTGTGAATTAGTGTGGATTCGACAGTTATTGACTGAGTTAGGCTTTAAAGATTTAGTACCCATGACTCTGTGGTGCGATAATAAAGCTGCCGTGCATATAGCTTCCAACCTCGTGTTTCATGAGAGAACAAAACACATTAAGGTTGATTGTCATTTTATCCGAGAGAAGTTGCAAAGTGAAGTAATTCTTCCCAATCATATTCGAACCAGCAAACAACTTGCAGACATCTTTACTAAGTCCTTGGGTAATAGGAGGATAGAACATATTTGTAACAAGCTGGGCATGATTAATATTTATGCTCCAACTTGAGGGGGGAGTGTTAGGAGTAAGAAGGGTAAATTAGTCTTTACCAGTTTTAGGGTTTATTTTTTATGTATATATATTAAACTTTATTGAATAATACGTAGTAAGTTTTTCTCACAATCACCAAATTCCTTCATTGAGACATTCATCAAATACCGGAACACGTGGCCCTAATATCACTTATTGGAGCACACAACAAAAATTTGATACCTTCATTTGTAGAGAAAACCAAGAGGAAGTCTAATTTCAAGTTTGTCAATATATTTAGTTGGATTTACCTTCACTTGATAACTTAAATTAATGAGTCATGGATCGGGAAAAGTGCCAAAAAAGTCATAAACCTTTTGCATTTGTGCCAATTTAGTCATAAACCTTTTTTTTGTGCCAATTAAGTCATAAACCTTTTTATGTTGTGCCAATTCAGTCCTTTTTGGCCAATATTGACCGAATTTTGCTGATTGGATGCGAAATTTGGTTGACGTGGCCTCATTTGTGCTGATGTGAATAACTTTTAATAATATTTTAATATTTTAGATTTCTTTTTCTTTTTTCTTTTTTCTTTTTTTTTTTTTCTTTTTTCTTTTCCTCTTCTTCCTCCAACCGATCGCCAGACCTCAACCTTGTCGGCCACCTCGCCAGTGGCCACGAGGGCGGCCTCGCACTCAGTAGCGAGCCTTGCCCTCCTTGGATCTGGTGAGGGCGAGCCTCGCCCATGACCAGCGAGACTTGACCTCGCCAAATCCGACGAGGGCAAGCCTCGCCCGCCCGACGTGAGGCCACCCTCGAGGCCTAGGCGGCGAGCAAACCTAGGGAGAGAAGGGAAATGGTCAAATCTAGAGGACAAAGGACCCGCCATTGTTGCCCCGTTGCTCCCTGTAGTCACCTCCACCCCCTCGACATCGTCGCCTTACTATCCTCGCCAAACCCCGAGCCATGGGTGAGGCTCGCCCTCGCCAGCCATGGGTGAGGCTCAACCCTCACCAGATCTAGAGAGGGCGAGCCTCGCCGCCCAAGCCTCGAGGGCGGCCTCACTGGCCATGGGCGAACCTTGCCGCCGAGCGCGAGGCCGCCCTCGTGGCCACTAGCAAAGTGGCTGGCAAGGTCAACCTCGACCTCGCCAGTCGTCGCCTCTGGCTGGTCACCAAACCTCGGCGGCCCGGCTGGAGGAAGAAGAGGAAAAGAAAAAAAATATAAAATAAAATATAAAATATAAAATTCAAAAATATTAAAGTATTATTAAAAGTTGTCACGTCGATATCTTGCCAAGATCCGTCAAGAAAATTCGGCCAAAATTGGTTGGAAATAACTGAATTGACGTAACGTAAAAAAGTTTAGGATTTAATTAGCACCAAAAAATGGTTTATGACTAAATTAGCACAAATAAAAAAGGTTTAGGACTTTTATGACGCTTTTCCCATCATGAGCCTAAATAAGAAATTTTAATTTTTCCATACTATACCAATTATTCGATATGAGATTTTTCTAACCAATTCACACATCTATACTAACGCTACTCGCTCAAAAAGCGCTCAAGCTGAAGCCAAGTTTCAAGCATCAAGCTTATAAGCCGAGCCGAGCTCGAGCACGGTGCTTCTTTTCTCGGCCTGACCCGATTAGACTCTTGACTGAACATGAGAGATGAAATTGCAGAGCATTCAATTTAAAAGATTCTGAAAATTCTGGGCATTTATTTACTTCCCTGTTAATGATACTGCAGAGCATTTAATTTAAAAGATTGTGAAATTTCTGGGCATTTATTTACCTCCCTGTTAATGATATTTTTATGGAATAGCGTGCAAAGCGGAATTCGGGTGTATAGTGTTGTCCTTCTCCCAACGCCCCCCTTAAATAATCTCCGAACAGAGCAAGCATTGGCTCTTCCATCCCCACGGCATTTCCTTCTCGTGACCCTTTTTTACGAGAAAACAGGAAGAAGAGAAAACCCTTGCATTATTACATAGGGGAAAAAATGGCGAAGTCGCCGGAGCAAGAGCACCCGCAGGCGGCTTTCGGCTGGGCTGCGAGAGACCCCTCCGGCCTCCTCTCTCCCTTCAAATTCTCCCGCAGGTCTTTTCCCTTTCCCATGTTTTCTCTTCCTCGATTGGTCATTCTCACATGGTGGAATCGCCGCAGTTCACTCGTCTTCCAGATAGCTTTGACAAGAACTGCTGGTGATCAATCGATTTTGATTGTTTGCGTGCTTGTTCGATCTCAAATCCAGGACAACGGGAGAGAAAGACGTGAAGTTCAAGGTGTTTTTCTGCGGAATCTGCCACAGTGACCTCCACAGCTTGAGGAACGAGTGGGGATTCTCGACTTATCCTCTTGTTCCCGGGTAATCCTACTTTCCTCTTCTTAAATCTCCTCTTTTGTTTTGCGCTGCTCCTCGTACCCTTAAATTATTATTTTTCTTCGGCTGAAAGTACCATGTTGACTAATATAAATCTTTATTTAATTGAAATTTAGTCACGTAGATTCTTAGGGCTATTACGTTCTTAATCTTTTGAATCAAGAACGAATTAAAATATTATAAAAACACGCGCACACAAAAAGATGTGCAGCCTTTGCTTCTGGGTAACTGCTGCGTTATTCGCTCCATTGTTGCGTTATTCGCTCCCGAAGACTGTCAAGATCGTAGAGACTGGTCGGATTCTTTCGATCAGTCCAACTTGATTTACTGTATTGATCCCATGGCATATAACGACCATTTATGTTCTACCTATGCGTTTCAACCTGCATATCGCACATATTGTCATTTAATACATAGTTTAAATGAGGAAAAATTACAAAAACAAAAAAAGTCTTAAGCATATCGCAATTAAGGATGTGCAACTGCACTATACTAGTGTCATCTGAGAATCAGATTGGTCTGTCTGAAAAACAGATACAAGAACTGATTCCTATTAGAACTAGCCCGAGAATAGGTTTAGAATTGATTTTATAAGTTAAAGAGCCAAAACTTCAATTTTTTATCTCCTAAATTCTAAACCCAGCACTCCTTTGTCCTTTGTTCTTCCTTAAAATTCCTTACCAGTCTTTCATCTTCCCTTAAATTTTTCTATGATTCTATGAACTTTTTATCGTTTATCATCTTATAAATTTTTGTTTTTAGCATCTAGGGATTTATGTTGTTCATTTTTTTACTGTAAAAAATAAAATAAAAAAATGATTTCTGAAGTTTACTTTGGAATCAAATCGGAAAAATAGAATAGGCTTAATAATCGGTTCCAAGCAATAGAGTAGGTTTTAGGATCCAAAGTTGGAAATGATTAATAATAGAGTAGGTTTCAGGTTTCAATGAAATCCATCCACTCTGGTAAAAATGAAGAGTGAAAGAGGGGCCATGAGTTGGTGGCTTTCATAACTCTAAAATGTTGCCAGCTTAGTTTTTTTTTTTTTTTTTTTTTTGCATACGTTGTCAGCTTAGTTAAGATGGCCAAAAATGGTGTGAACGTCCTATTGGCAATAGCTTTCATGTCATATCGCGATAACCCTTCGTTATTTCAAAGGTACAATGAATGCAGTCAGAATCGTCTCGTGTTCACGTACTCGTAACTATTTATCTATTTATTTGCACGATCATGTGAGGGACATTTGTTCAAAGATCTAGTACATGATGGGACAATGATCCACAAGAGGCGAATTGCACGACGTATAATTCTGGTCAGTACTTGACCATACCGAGGCGAGGTCTTCGCGTATCGCCATCTACTTTATACTTGAAGTGACAGGCGGGAAGCGCTTTCAACTCGTTTTTCTGAGAAGCGTTCAGCGTTAGCTTTTGTTGCCTTGAAAGTCGGGGGCAAATCGTGACCACAAAACTGGCCGACCACCCAAACGGCCCTCGTCATCCTCTCGGTTAGTGGAGCGAGGCTCGAGGACATTAATAAGAACGACAGGGAGTAGCAAACTCTGGATCGAGTTCTTGGTGGGCCTTGGAAGGGGACGACAACCAGGAAAAAAAAAAAAGGGCAAATGAATGGACGGTGGAAGGTGGTACCACTGAGGGGCGGCCGCTGCCTTCTTTGACGACAGTGGCCTTTCTCACAGGGACCTCCGCTGGGGCGGTCGTCTTTTTCTTCTTTTCATCTGTGTAGGTAAAACCCTAAAAAAAGTTGGTGGTCATCTGCCATGTGATAGAAAAATCAGGGAAGAGAGAGAGGGGAGACAGCATATAGATGGGAAGGAAAGGGAGCACCACTTTGGTGGATGCCTAAAGAGAGGCACGATCGGCGGTGCTCTTTTGGGGAGTGCGGCCACTGCATGTTGCGCTTAGGACAATGACCCATGTGGCGGTTTGTCGTCTCGTATCAACGTATGAGAGAGAGAGAGAGAGAGAGACCGGGTGACCACCATGTAATGAGCCATTGAGTACCTCGACCTGTCGACCATTATGGGGGCCTGGCTGTCTGTGGTGGCTGCTCTGCCAATGGCTCTGCCATCAGCATCCTCGGATGCGCCAATGATGCGCAACAACAGGGAAAGGACTGGCATCGACAGTCGGAGGGGCGTCCGTCTCTCTTTACTATATTTTTCTTTAAAAAGTTTTCTTATTCTAACTGGGTACTTCAGCAAACGTTAGATAGGATTAGTCTAACCTTAGTCGAGCTTAAGTCCTAACTATGAAACCCAACTTTATAATATGACTAATTAATAATTGTCAGCAACAAAAGAGTAAAGCCTTCAATAAAAGTTGGGAAAATTCCAAATAAAAGCATGAATTACTCTTATTTTCTCAAATAAAATATGCAGTACTATTGCCGAATCAAAAAAAAAATTATTTCTATATTTTATTTTTTTATTTCTTCCTAATTTTATCAAATAAGTTATAATTTAGTATTTTTATTTATTACATATTGTAGGGATATTAAAGTTTATACTATGGTTTATTATTTACTATATAATAAAAATTGATTAGTTAATATTTTTGTTTTAGATAATGGTTTATGAAAATTCAATATCAAATTTATTTTAATCTAAAAAGGTAATTAAAAAAAAATTGGAATAGAAATTTTATAAGTGGCTATTCAATTTCAAAGAAATGCTTGATTTTCCAATTGATTAAGGGCATTTTTGTCATTTACCTTTTTTTGGATTTTTTCTTTCTTTTTATCCTTTTGGTGGCTAGTCTCAAGCGATGGCGGAGCACCAGAGAGGTTTGGGTGAGGGTCGTCTCGCCAACGACTAGTGAGGGATGGTCTTGCCTTGGGCTAGGCTGCCATCATCGACCTCAAGCAAGGCTGGCCCTCGCCAATGACCGATGAAGGCTTGCAAGCCTTTGCCAATTTAGCAAGGATTGTCGAGCCCTCGATGGTGCATGCTAGAAATAAAAATAAAATAAAAAAGAGAAATTAATTTAGAATTAAAATTGTTTTTTTAATAAATAAAATGCCCCTTAACTGCTGGAATATCTATCCAACTGGTGACCGACGAAGTTAAATCTTTATTTGAAACTATAATGACCATTTCAGGCCATTATATGAGATTGACTGACCACTCTTATTTAAAATTAAGTCTATTTCACACTTTTATTTGAATAAATAAATAAATAAATAAAAGCACTTCATGACCCTATTTAAATTTTTTCCTTAAAAGTTTAATGAGGAGGTGTTGATTTTTCCATTACAGTAGAAACATGCTCAAAATAACACCGTTTAAATCAAGGCCAACACCTACTCTGAGTCTCTCAAGGTAGATCCCATCTTCGCTAGGTTTTCTACTCATTGATTTGCTTCCCTGACCACATGCCTAATCCTCACCTGCTGCTGTTCAGCAGACATGTCCCTGCTTTTATTGAAAATCTGTTCTAATGAAAATATAAAAGAAATAAAACAATTTTAGCTCTCAAAAGTCATGAAAAAAAATTGGCATTATTGGAAATGGTTTTAAAAGTCAGTACCACGCTCAATTAGCCGGTCAAAACTCACTACTACCCTTCAATTTGGTTTTTGTTCCACTGATTGGATTATTTAGTAGAGAAGCAAAGCGACAATAATGGAAGAACTGGTTTCTCTTGCTAAGACGAAGTTATGGATCTTCTTCATCCCCCAATTCAACAATGAGGTCACTGATGAATCCAACTTCTGCATTTCATCTTCCACCTGTTAAACTCAATCTACGCGAGACGCATGACAAGCTTTAATTAGACGTATCATGTTAAACACCAAATGCACAGCGATCGCAAAGCCTTACAAATATTGAACATATCTTACAACTTTAAGCTTTTGATTTGTTTGTACTTTGTATATATCTTAATCTATATGAAATGCAGGCACGAGATCGTGGGCGAAGTTGTTGAGGTCGGGAGCAAGGTGGAGAAGTTGAAGGTGGGAGACAAAGTGGGAGTGGGTTGCCTGGTCGGATCGTGCGGCTCCTGCGATAGTTGCCACGACCAACTCGAGAATTACTGCCCCAAAATGATTCTGACTTATGGTGCCATGTACCATGATGGGACGATGACCCACGGAGGATACTCCAACATGATGGTGGTGGATGAGCACTTCGCCATCAAATTCCCGCAAAACATGCCTCTCGATGCCGGCGCTCCTTTGCTTTGTGCCGGGATCACTGTTTATAGCCCGATGAAGTTCTTTGGGCTCGACCACCCAGGGATCCACTTGGGCCTGGTGGGTCTCGGTGGACTGGGCCATGTTGCAGTGAAATTTGCGAAGGCGATGGGGGTCAAGGTGACCGTGATCAGCTCCTCTCCCGGGAAGAGGGAGGAAGCGCTCCAGCGTCTCGGCGCCGATGCATTCCTTATTAGCAGCGACACCAATCAAGTTCAGGTGATCTCTGGATTGAAGTACTGCTATTGCTTCTTTCCTTCTTTCCTTGGTAACGACGAGGAACATTAACATAGTTTAAGTGAGCATTTTCTAAGCTGGTGAGGTAACAAATAACCTAATTCTTTGTACATTGGGTCCTTCATCAAGTAATATCGCTGCGTTAGAGAATAGGGATGGGTTCGGCATAAAAAACAAGTCTGGTTTCTCATTTGTAGTATGTTCTGTGATTTGAGTTTGTGTTGGAACTGTTTTGGTCAATAGGCTGCAATGGGCACAATGGATGGTATAATCGACACGGTTTCGGCTGTGCACCCGATATTGCCTTTGATTGGTTTGCTCAAACAGAATGGAAAGCTTGTTCTCGTTGGAGCTCCTGATCGGCCTCTCGAGTTACCCGTTTTCCCATTGATCTTTGGTAAGAATCTCCATTCTCTTCCTTTGCTGCAACAATAATGTTGAATCAACTGATACAGCCGATACATTGTTGTAAAAGTGGCAAACTTTTTGTTTAGCTAAACACAAACTGATAATTATACTACTCGATCGGGGTTTCAGGGAGGAAGATTGTGGCTGGGAGTTGCATTGGTGGAATACAGGAAACTCAAGAGATGATTGATTTTGCAGCAGAGCACAAGATTACCGCCGATATTGAGGTCATTTCTATCGACTATGTGAACACAGCAATGGATCGCCTTGCCAAGAATGATGTCAAGTACCGGTTTGTGATAGATATCGGCAACACCTTAAAAGAAGCGTGAGGCTCCAAAGACTCTGATTAGATTTCCTATGATGGTGTCAAGTAAAAAATTTTGGTGTCCAAATAAAAATTTGGCTGGGAGGTTAAGGCCGAATGTCTGGCTCAGTTTGTTTGTCACAGATCTTGAAGCATATTCAGGAAGATTATAGTTTGGCAGGTGCATTGAACATCATTGAACATGCATGATGGTTCGTATGTGTGTAATTCTCTGCAGTAAGTATTCATTAGTAAGTGAGAACGTTCCTGTTTTGAACTTTGGAGTGCGTGGAAGATGCACATTTTGGTTCTACACCCCGCTCGCTTGCGCAGTGCCAAGTTCCTAATACGCCTTCTTGGTCACCTGACGTATTCAATTCAGGTTCCTCATCTCGAGTTTTGGTCTTATGACCGCTTTTTTTTTTCTCGAAGCGTGTGGTGTTAGGTCCTAAAATAGCAACCAGAAAGGAAGTCGATTGGTTGAATTGAAACTAGTTTTTGCGCACTTCCCATGCAAGTATTACAATAGACACATTCCTTCGTAAATGTGGACAATGAATAGATAATGCAGCATATAGAAGAGAAGCTCGGATCCAGATTTACAGAGGTCCATGGTGCTTTTGGAATCCTGTCGCAGCTCTAACTACTCTACAAAGCTAAAATCAGGTTAATCCAATGAGTATTGCACAGTTTTTTGGGTTAATGACACCGAAAATATGTGAATATTTGTATCTTTCTTAATTAAGTGCCTAAACTGTTCTTTGTTCAATTGAGAACCCGAATCCTTCGACTTAGGCTCAATGTAAGATCCGTGTCAAATTTATATTTTAATGGGCTAGAAATAATATTTTTGAAAAAAATATCATTGAGAAGAGAGCTGATGTGGCGTTTTTGCCGATGTTGCATTGATGCATTGATTGCCTTATTAGAAATACCCAATTATGTTAGTGTCCCATTAACCAGTTTTTATCCATCAATCTAATTGAGGCTCTAGATTGAATAAAATTCAAAAAGTTCAAGTACTTTGACAAAAAAAACAAAAAAAAACAAAACTCCTAATACTTAGCGATGTTAATATCCCTTTTCATTCTGGACTGCGAATGAATCCTAAAATGAAGACTAACTTCTATTAACGTTCAGCTAGGAGCCCTCAGCTCTTAAGGAAAAGTCAATTGCGCTACCCTATGGGGTTAAAAATGAAGTTCTTAAAGATGTGCATTAGTGTCAATTGGCTTGTACGATATTCACTGGCTCCATTTAAGGCCAGGTCCCTGCAATTTATCAATAGCTAGATCTATAAGCACCATTCACCCGGTAGCGAAGGGTTTGTCAGCAGTGAACCTACCAAGTTCTCGCGGGTCGGGCCGAGGCAGCCCGGGGCTAAAAGTCCTGTTACAAGTTTCCGGTCGAGGATCCCCATCCTGGTTTGTATCGTAGATGTGTTAGGTAACTTACATCCTTTAGAAGAAGTAGTTGCTCTTATTAATGCTCCTCAACCGTGCGGCATCTGACACCCTTTACTGATTACTCATGTAGCACCGACACGGACATGCAATACGACACGACATGACACGCCGACACGTCATTTCTTAAAAATAGAGAATTTTGACACGTTCCGACACGTTATATATTAAATATATTTTTATATATAAATACATAAATAAATAATAACAATAAAATAGCCTAGAATTAATTTACACGAAA
Organism: Eucalyptus cladocalyx; assembly: GCA_017140615.1. Classification (NCBI taxonomy): domain Eukaryota; kingdom Viridiplantae; phylum Streptophyta; class Magnoliopsida; order Myrtales; family Myrtaceae; genus Eucalyptus; species Eucalyptus cladocalyx. Next base: position 9,523,313 of record CM029524.1, on the reverse strand, counting down.
AATATTAAATAATATCATTCATTATTTTGATTTTTTACAATAATACACAAAACTTAGAGGAAAAAAATATTGTTTAAAGAAAAATGCTAAAATGATATTTTTCAATTTATTTATTTATTTATTTATTTATCATATATAGCATTTTTTATTACTTCTTTCATAATAAAAGAATTTTTAAAAAAATAAAATAATTCTAAAAAACAAAACTGAAAAAAAAAAAATATTGACTCTGTGCGTGTATATTTATAGTAATTTTATTACTTTCTTTTATTACTTCTTTTGGGTATATTTATATTTTGACCCCTCAAGTATTAGAAATTTTTAAAATTGACCCCGTGCGTGTCAGAATTTTGGACTCGCATGTCGAAGCATGTCAGAGCGTGTCGGGACATGTCGGAGCGTGTCGAACACGTGTCGGAGTGTCGGATCCGGAGAGTGTCCGTGCTACATAGCTGATTACACATCTTATTAAGACCCACACACGGTAGAACAAACTAGTCTTGCAACTGCAGAACTTATAACTTCTACCAGAATCTCGCAGAAGATTCATATGTTTGTCACCAGAAGCAAACTACCCTATCCAGTGGTTAAAGAAGAAAACAAGCGAATAGGAATGATTAAAATGATAACTCGTCATCTGAACTAAACAAGCTTGGAGTTCGTTTGCTTTGGTGCACTCATTCGAGGATAGGTGAATAGAGGGTAATCGATCTAATTCTAGTACATGACCGACGGCAGCATCAAAGATGCTACTAGAAAAAATGGCCGTCGAATGACGTCTCCTTTTGTGCTTAACATGTTTTGCGCATGGATCACTCCCTTCCGTAGGAGCTTCATCTCTCAATATCGATACAAGAGTATTCCCACCTCGTCCACTGTGCCTCCAGTCCTCCATCGTCTCCACCACCCACGACTTTGTGCTTCCACGTCTCCTTTTCTGGGTTTCAATGATTTGTTTTAGTTGTTGCTGTAGTGTCTTTTGGATCGATCCGCGGTTTCCTGAGGAGATCGAGGTCTGTTGGGTAGGGTAATGGTCGACTGGATTAGTGAAAAGGAAGTCTGAACGGTGCACTGAGGCGCCATCAATATGATAGCCTGAAACTGTCGAGGTGTTGTTGGAGATTTGACAGGGAGAGAATTGAAAAGTAAATGTCGCTCCTGTGATTCGGATACTGTTTTCCCGTTGGAGACAAAATGTAATGCTAAATGGATGGAGACTGTTCGGACAAGGATTGATTTTACTACCGTTCCTCCATTTCCGCACAAAACACTGAGGGCGGATCGGCAGTAATACGGAGGTCCATAGCAGAGAAAATCCTGACCAGGTGTCGTGGCTTTCTTTGGTACACGCACCTCCTTATTTTGCTCTTAGGAGCGCGCTCTGGGAAGATTTCACGGCTCAGGTTCGAAATTTGAGAGAGGATTGGGCTGGCATTGGAGACTTTGATGTGACTACAAGTGCTTAGAAGCGTCGGGTAAAAGGGGACCGGCCCATCCCATCTTTTCTGCTTGGATTTTATGAATCAATTGGGTTTTGTTGATCTTGGCTTCAAAAGGTAAACCTTATGCCCGGGGAAATGAAAGAGCGGGTTTTGCAAGTGTTCGTAAAAGACTTGATAGAGTAATTTGTTTGACATTGTGGTGTGAAATATTCCCTGAAGTAAGGCTTGTCCAATTGCCGGAAGTGAATTTTGATCCCACTCCTATTTGGCTGAATTCGACTTCCCTTGATGGTAAGTCGAGATGCCCAATCGAAGGATAACCAAATGAATGTGTGACACAGGAAGTTAAAAAGTGGAGTACGGAGCATATTGGTATCTGCCAGCAACGCCATCAGGACTTAATAGCAACACTCAATTCCGTTTCATCCCATCATTTCTCTGTGGATTTTATGAATCGGTTGGGTTGTGTCGAACTTGGATTCGAAGGTAAATCTTATACTCGGGGAAATGAAAGAATAGGATTTGCAAGTGTTCGTAAAAGACTTGATAGAGCAATCAATTGGTTTGACATCGTGGTGAGAAGCATTCCCTGAGGTAGGGGTTCTCCACTTGCAGATGGTAAATTTTGATCACACTCCTCTAGGGCTGAATTCTGTAATTGCGCAGGAAATCATAGACTATGTAAGGAAGAAATAAAAGGGGAGGTCTTTCAAGAGAATCAAGGTTGATATGTCAAAAGCCTGTGATAGATTATATTGTAAAATAGTTGAGCCTAGGATTGTCAGACCATTTTTCGAGCTCACAAACAAGTGTATTTCTATAGCTTATTATGCTTTACTCATCCACGAGAGAGCGATAGGCAGTTTCAACCCCAAAAGGGTCTTCGTTAAGCCACTGAGCAACAAATGAGAGCTTAGAAGCAATGCATTGACACTAATTGTTCATAGATATATCAAAACTTGAAGCTTAAAATGTCCTTAGTTTTTCTCTTCAAAGACATATCAAAGCTTCTTTTTTTTTGGGTCTGAAACAACACATATATTAAATTCTCAGCGTAGAAGTTACATTAAGTATAAGTTCAGAATACAAAATGTCCTGCAGAAAAGGAGGAGGATGAAGAACCCAATTAGGAGGAAGAAGGGAGGCCCGGTTTGCAGTAGCTTTAGCTTCCCTATTGTAGTGAGCGATTTGGAGATTAGGGTACCAAAGCAACAATGCCAAAGTTTTGTCAAAAAGGGATTTGAGTTCCTACGACCCCTGGGCAGGGTTGTGGATGGCATTCGCAATAGTCAAACAATCAGATTCCACAACAAGTTTATCCAGTTCTCACCCCCTCTAAAGCAGAAAATGTAGGGTGAGATTAAGGCCGATCGCCTCAGCTTGCAGGGCTGAGGAGGCGCGGATAGATCACACGAATCCATCGATCAAGAGGCCGAAGGAGTCTCTGCACACACAAACCACTGAGGCATCGATGTAATGGGAGTGGTAAGCCGTGTTGATGTTAATTTTTAGGACTCCTTGTTTTGGTGGACACCATCTCTGATTTGATATTCTCTATTTTGAAACACGCCTCTGCATTTGCATATTGAAAAGACGGCTGGATCAGGCATCTGCTATCACCGATTGGACAACTCGCTCGACGTTTGGATGCTGTTGACGAAACAAGAAATTGTTCCGGGCTTTCTAGATTTGCCAAAGGATGGATGTAATAGTTTCGAGATCTAGTGAGCCACTCTTTTTGTCAATATATGCAAGTAACCAGCTTTTCTATTCGATGCACACTTGTTGTATGACTCTTGATATCGATTTCTGGATGCAACCAAACATTATGTGTCCAAGGACATAACAAAAAAGATGTTCCGGGTCTCAGGTACCTGATTTGCACACAAGTAGCAAGTCGAGTCTGTCAAGATGTGTCACTTGTATAGATTTTCTCTAGTCGCCAAAGCTTTTATGCAGATAGACTAGAGGAATGATCTCAGTTTAGGCATAGTATTTAGTTTCTATATTGCGTTCCATAGTTTGCAGGGCGGCTAAAAAGACGAAGAGGCCTTATTGTTGATGTTGCTTGTTTGTTGAGCTCTAATCTAATTGTAACAGTTCTTCATTGTAAAATGCCCATTCTGTGTTCCTCTCCATATTAGTTTGTCTTGCGCAAATTGAGGTTGGATAGGGATAGATAAAATTTCTTCAACTGTTTGGCAATAAAAACTCTGGTGCAAAAGTGTTGTGTTCCTTGCGTTGTATTCTATAGATATAAAACCTGCAACTTTTTCTAGTTCATTTCTAGAAGCAGGACCTCCAATTACACCGCTAGCCAACCATCTATCTCTCAAATTTTTATTTTTGTTCCGTCATCAACAGACCATAAAACCTTATCTACAATAGATTCCCGGCCTATCAATATGCTCTGCCAACCCCAAGAGGATCTAGTGCCCTTAGTGGCATGCCAGAAATCCTGAGAATGAAAGTACAAACCCTTAAGTACTCTGCTGCACAGTGAAGTAGGTTCTTGAGCTAGACGCCAAGTTTGTTTGCCCAGTAAAGCTTTGTTAAATACCATAAGATCGTGAAATCCTAAACCCCCTTCGTCTTTCCTACTCTTAATGCATTCCCAGTTCTTCCAATGTATGCCTTGCTTGCTGTAATTTGATTGCCACCAGAATCTAGCTATTTTCTGTTCTATTGCTTTACAAATTGCAGCAGAGATTTTAAAAATCGACATTGCATATTGAGGTATTGCTTGCACAACAGTTTTAAGAAGGACCTCCTTGCCTCCTTTTGAAATAAGCTTCTCCTTCCAACCTTCTAGCTTTGAATGTACTCAACCCATAATCCATGCAAACATTTCTCGTTTAGACTTCCCCCAATCTGAAGGTATACCAAGATATTTGCCAGTTTTGTTTAATTTAGGAACTCTAAGTTCTCTAACAAGATTTTCTTTCAAGCTGATAGGACAATCCGTGCTATAAAATAAACCTGATTTGTTTCTATTACTAGCTTGTCCCGTAACTAAGCAATATTCATTTAGGACATTAGCTAAATTTTGATATTCAGTAAGCTTCGCATCAAGGAAGAAAATGGCATCATCTACGAAAAATAAGTGGGAGAGGGTGGGACACCATCGGTTTAACTTAATACCTTTAAGATTTCCCATGTCCACTGCATTGTTGATAAGAGTTGTTAAGGCATTAGCTATCGGGATGAACAGGTATGGTGATAAAGAGTCGCCTTGTCTCAGACCTCTAGTAGGATGAAAGTAGGGTAAAGATTCACCATTGAATTTAACACTGTAAGAAACCGTAGAAATGCATTGCAATATCCAGTGAACCCATTGGGTATGGAATCCAAGCTTTAGGAGATAATCTTTGAGGAAATTCCATTCTACCCGGTGATAAGCCTTCTGCATGTTTAATTTAAGCAAAACCTGAAAGTTCTTTTTCTATTTCCTAGTTCTGATTTGATGGAGTACCTCTTGAACCACAATAATATTATCCTGGATTTGTCGACCACCAACGAATGCAGTTTGTTCTGGCGCTATCAAATTTGGTAGCCAGAATTTAAGACGATTAGCTAAGATCTTGGAAATCATCTTATAAATAAAATTGCAGAGGCTGATAGGGCGGAATTGGTCCAAACTTTCTAGATGAGGGACCTTTGGGATCAGGGAAATAGAAGTGCAATTGTACTTAGGTAACAAAATCCCTGTTTGAAAGAATTGTTGCACAGTTGATACCATATCTTCTTTTAGTATGTCCCAATGTGCATGGTAGAATTGACCATTCAAGCCGTCTGGACCTGGTGCTTTTGTTTCTCCTAATTGGAAGACGGCTGTCTGGACCTCCTCATAGGTAACTTCTGCTGTTAGATTATCATTAATCTCCGCTGTCACCACTGGTTTGCAAAGAGTTAACGTCAAACCATAATCTCTATACCCTACTGAAGAATACAAATGCTTAAAGTAACTAGAGGTCATCTCTTTGAGATCATTCGGGTCGCGTATCCAATTTTGTTGATCATCCTACAACATTATTATCTTGTTGTGTTGCCATCTTTGAACTGTGATGACATGAAAAAACTTTGTGTTCATGTCCCCCCATTTAAGCCAATTAACTCGGGATCGCATTGCCCAAAAATTTTCCCCCTACTGCCATAAGTTGTGTATTTTCTCTTTCAAGTCAGATAACACATTTGTATCAGAGTGAATATGAGGTTGATTTGTCAGAAACTAAAGCTGATTCTTGAGGTAATGAAGCTGATGTTTGGCATTACTGAATTTGGATCGGCTCCATTCTAATAGAGCGGCAAGAGACAGCTTTCAGCTTTTGGGGAAGCGTCATCTCTCCAAGTTGATAAGTCGCCCAAGAAGCAGTAATTGTTGAACGGCACTCCATATCTTAAAGCCAGTAAGCTTCAAAATAGAAAGATTTTCTCATTTTACAGCTTGGTATCGCTTCGGTATATAAAAGAAGGGGCTGTGATCAGATCCAAGGGCTGGTAGAGCCAACACTTCAGCTTGAGGGTAAGTCAATCTCCATTCCTTTGTGCAAAGCATTTTGTCTAATCTTTCCTTTACAATATCTTCGTCGTTTCGGTTATTAGTCCATGTAAAAGCACAACTTTTGTTACCCAGATCCATTAGATAACAATCATTGAGTAGATCGCAAAAAGAAAACATTCGGTGAGGCTCGGCAGGACACTTCCCTACTTTCTCCCATGGATAGAGTACTTCATTATAATCCCCTATGCAAAGCCAAGGTAGGGTGTTGAAGTCACCGATTTGCCTTAATGCTGTCCACCGGTGCTGTCAGAGATGATACCTTATTGGAGCGTGTAAGCAGGTGAGACGCATAGTGAAGCTAGAATCTAGGTCAATACAAATGGAGTCAAGCATATCCGAAGAGTGATAGATTACTTTTAAAGAAAATTTATCCGTCCAAAATAGTGCTAAAAAATCATTAGTGTTTATGTGGGCATGAAAAAGTTTATATGAAAGAGCTTCACTTGAAAAAGACAAATCTAGAAGCACTGTGTCTTGATAATAGTTCATTGTATAAAGTACACCAGTCCATGCTATCTAGTTGGCTGCCAAAAAACACGTGTGACAGACTTGACTCCCCCACCAGAAAATTCTGGTGGGGTGTTCCATCATAGAAAAATAGGTACTTCCACCTAAATATTGGGAATCTTTGTTAGAAGCAAGAAAAGTGGCGGAACGGGGTTTTGACAATCCAGGGAATTCAATAATGATTTGCTTCTTAAGCTCGGTTGGGGAACAGTCCACGATAGAGACAAATTATGGGTTCGTGTCCTTGAAAGGAAATACCTACGAAGTTCCAATTTCTGGAACCGCAAGATTAAGGCATTGGCATCTGCATTATAGAAGGCAATTATATGTACTAGAGAAATACTTAAATAGTGCAATCCATATCATATAGGGGATGGGAAGTCAATTGAGGTTGAAAATCACCCCTGGATCCCTAGAATCTCAAATTATTTGCCTTCTTTTATTGATACCAATCCTATTTTGAAGAAAAAAAAAGGTAGAGAGCTTCTTTATTCCAAGGACAAATATTAGGGTCAAAAATAGTCTTTGTTAAACTTTTTCCCCAACTTACTCCAAGCAATTCTTCAGATTCATGTTTCAAACTCCAGTGGGAAAATAAGAAGCCAACTAATAATAGAATTCAAAGTTAAATCCTTCTGCAAGCTTATTAAGTCGTGTCCATAAACTGGCTACAACTCGAAGATTTAGAAGAAACTCTAGAACAATTGACAATAGTGGCGGAACGGGGTTTTGACAATCCATTTTATGTACACGACTTGATAAGCTTGCAGGAGGATTTAACCTTGAATTTCTATCATTAGTTGGCTACCGCTCGACGTTTAAGGTCTAGTCAACAATTGTGGGCTTTCTCAGGTCAACTTTTGCTGACGTCAGAATCCTATATTTTCTTTGGCTATACGCGAATAGACCAAGCTTTTCACACGACCTAGATGATCACCACTTCCCCTGTAATATTTTGAATTTTTCATTTCTAATTGAGCTTAATAATTACAAACAAATTTTTGGTGATTCTAATTTGGATATCTAATGATTGATTTCTTTTTTTCGAATTGCTTGGCGCCTTCTTGTGCATGTGTCCCGAACCTCTAGGAAGTTTATCGAAGGATTTGCTCGATTTGTCAGGGTGATATCAGCGTCTCAAGCAAAAACCCTTGCTTTCTTGGAAAACCAAAGATTTTCCCACGCACGACCTAAACAAAGTTGAGTCTAGAGTCAAATAGTTAAACTTTGATAAGTACACCGTTGGGCTCAGAGCACCTGGCTTGGGATGAGCGTGTTCTTACCGAGGAGTGCCAAGATCTGCTTATTAGGTACCCGGATCTCCAAATAGCCCTTTGGTCAAGAGAGACAATTAGGGTAGCGGATTAGGTTGTCAAATCCCAAGTTCAAAAAACCAGTCTTCGCAATCAATTCTCCAAGCCCCCTCAAGCGCTGTCCGATGTACTATGTTTAGCGGCCCACTTACTGAACTCCCCGGTTGTTTCTTAAGAAAATGCAACGACCTTTCATCGGAAACAAAATAAAGAGAGAATCCGATCGAATCTTGAAGAGGGTACACTTTTAGAACCCGTGTCGTGACATGTTAACTTGTTGCGCCCAGAAATTAAAAAGATAAAAATTGAAACCAAATTTTGTGGTCCATATGGGACCAAGTTATGGAACGTGATGTGTCTACTGACTCGAGGCTTTCCGGAGGTTCGTGAACGATGGAAGGCGATCCCCATCAATGGAGGGCGCGGTTAAATGCGACTAGGGTGGGTGGGGGAGAGGTGGTGCGAACGACACGAGATGGGGAGGGGGCGTGACGTTTTCTCTTCGGTTCTGGTCTCACGGGAATCCGGCCACCCCCTCCTCCTGCTCCTTCCCTCACGCGTTCCTCCCTTCTCCCCCGTATCTGTCTTATCTCGAAGATGGGACGAAAGCGAGGGCTATGTGTACTTGTGAAAATGGGGGTCACGTGGGAGAAATTACCCAAAAAAAAACTCTAAATATATTACACTTATACCAATTCAATCATAAACTTTTCGATTTATCTAATTCTAAACTTTCTGACATTTAAACATTTCAGTTATATCAATTTAGTTATAAACCTATTAACGATTTTACCAATTTAGTCAATCCAATCAATTCTAGTTGGAAAATCATTGACATAGTGATCTAATCAGTGATGATCATCCCTATAACACGGTAAGCGCTAATGTTGATAATTTTCAATTTTTTTTTATTTTCTGAATTTTTTTGTCATATATATTTTACGTGAAACAACCGATACTAACACTGACAATTCTTTAAATACTTTGAATTTTTATGAATTTTATATGAATTTTTTCTTCTTTTATTCTTCCTTTCCTTGTTTTTACCCGGCCATAGGCAAGGGTTGGTAAGCCTTGCCTAGTCTGGGTGAGAGCACCATAGCCCTTGAGGGCCACAAGGGTATTCACGCTCTCGCCTGTTGGTCGACAAGCCCTCGCATGGATCTAGGCGAAGGCCAACGCCCTTGCCTATGGTCAACAAGGATCATGACCTTGCCGATTTAGGGTTAGGAAAAAAAATAAGAAAAAAGAAGAAAATTAAAAAAAAAAAAACTTAAAAAAAATTTTAAAAATTATTCATGTTAGTACCGATTATGTCATATAGAATGACCAACATTAATAGGCAGCATTGACTCAACCATTACGTTAGCAATTTTTTAGAATAAATAAATTAGCAAATCATATTTTTAGAACTAAATTGACAAATCAATAAGAGTTTTAGAACTAAATTGGCCAAATTAAAAGCTTTATGATTGAATTGATATAAGTAAAATAAGTTTAGAATTTTTTGGATAATTTTGCTTATTGAACTAGAATCTTTTAACAACAATCTTTAAGTGGATTTGTCCTCTTCAGGGTTGTGACAGATTTTAAAAAGGTGCGGCTTCTGAAAGGTGCCACAGGTATTGCACACTGAGATCCGGTTCAATTGTTACTGATTTGATCATTTAATCAGGGCCCTTCCATCGAGGTGCCAGGTCAATTTTGAATTACGCTAATTCACTAACATATCATTCACTTCATTAAAAGAAACATGCGTGCATGCATCCGAGAGCGCGCGCGCACCCCCAAATCTTAAACACAAAAATAAATAAATACTCAAATCTCGACCACCACGACAACCGTCGATTAAGCCACCACTACCCTCACCTTAGGAACCAGAAGTGATCAAGTCGCAGGTTGCCTACTCATATCCAAAGGGCTCAAGAGGCATATGGGCGAGCTTGGTAATGTTAACCTGCTCGGGCCCTAACATTTATCTGTAGATTTAATGTCCGGGGCGCGTTTGAGCAATACATTAAGTCTAATTTGCAATCCCAACTACTCCTTGCCCAATGATCACATCTATTATAATGGCTCGAGCTTCTCCAACCCCATTGTTGTCACCGCTGACGCCACCTCCAAGGACATTTTTCTCATTGACTATCAAGTAGCCGAGCTTGGGAAAACTACCAAAAAAGTATTAAATCTATTATATTGGCATAAATTCAATCTTAAACTTTTCAATTTGATCAATTCAATCCTAAATATTTTTACATTAATACAAATGCAATTCATTTGGCCAATTTTGGCTAGTCTATAATGATGTGGACGCTAACCGATACCAATCGTCTAGCCAACACCGACATGGTAATTTTTTAATAATTTTTTTTTTCGAATTTTTGATTAATTTTCTTCTTTTTATTGTTTCTCTTCTTCCTCCAAAAATTTTCCCCACAGTGGTCAATGAGGCTCTAGCGAGGCCCGCCAGCCTCGTCCAAGGCTATTAGCTAGGGTTGCAACCCTCGCCGATGGCCGAGGGCTTTCGCAACCTTGCCTAGTGGCCAGCGAGGTTCCACAAGGAAAGTCTAAGAAAGAAGAAAAAAAAAAATCAAAAAATAATATATATATATTAAAAAAATACCACCTTGGCGTTGGCCGGATGACCCAACACTAGCCGGCATTCACGTTAGCATTGGTTGACTAAAATTGGTCAGATTAACTAAATTGATATCAATATGAAAAAGTTTAGGACTAAATTGATTCGATTAAAAAATTTATGATTGAATTAGTATCAATAAAATAGATTTAGAAATTTTTTTATATTTTCCCCAGCCAAGCTAGTATGTATCCGTTGAAATGGATAACCTATTGGGCCATTTCAGGGAGATAAATTTCACCACCTAAATAAAGAGGGTCTCCATCCTTGCAAGGTTCGGCTTTCGAGAATCCCTCCCTTAAAAGAAAACAAAATTACGGGTGGCCCACATTTCCGAGGACCCCACCAACCCGAATTTGGTCAAAAATTACATCAGTGTTGGCGCGATAAACAAATTGTTTTCTCAGATTAATGCCTTCGCATTCAATTCATATTATTGTCCAAGTCCACGTCGACTTCGCTGACATTGATTTGGTATTGGCACGTCTATACGTAGGAACCTTTCCCATTGAGAGGGAAGGATTCTTCTAGTATTTAATAAGTGCATGTATATATATATATAGGGAGAATTACCAAAAAAGTCCTAAACCTATTGCAATTATGCCGCCAATTCAGTTCTAAACTTTTTTTTTGTCCAATTTAGTCCTAAATCTTTTATAATTGTGCCAATTCAGTCCATCCGACCAAAATTGGCCAGCCGGCGTTGAAATGGACGCGGCGGGGGACCTGTCGGCCGGCAAGGTAATTTTTTAATTTTTTTAATTTTTTCGAATTTTTTAATATTTTTTAAAAAATGTAATTCTTTTTTTTTTTTGGCCTTCTTCTCCTTCCTCTGGCCGGCTGACGCCGGCCACTGGCAAGGCTCGCCCTGTCGGCCACTGGTGGAGGCGAGCCTCGCCGGCCACCGGTGAGGGCAAGGGTGGACCTCACCTAGTGGCCGACGAGGCTACCGTCGCCATCGCCGCCCCCACCGACCCCGCCACCTCTCGCCGCCTCCCCCATCCCCCGATCGTCGGCACGATCTCCCCTCCAAGCTCAAGCAGCCCTCCCCGGTCGTGACCGTCGCCAAAACCCTGTTCCGGTGCCCTGGACCGACGAGGATGAGATCGAGCTCCTCCGCGGGTTCCTCGACTACACCACTCGGCGGGGCGAGGCCTCGCCCGCCGGTGGCCGGCGAGGGCCAAGCTCGCCGGATCCGGCGAGGCCGCCGTCGCCCGGATATCGGTGAGGCTCGGCCTCGCCGGATCTGCGGACGTCGCCTCGCCATCGGGCGAGGTTGACCTCACCGGCCCTCACCTCTAGCCGACGGGGCTGGCCGGAGGAGGGAGAAGAAGGCCAAAAATATATATATTTTAAAAAATATTTAAAATTTCGAAAAAAAATAAAAAAATATATATTAAAAAATTACCTCACCGGCCGGCTGTCCCCCGCCGGCGTCCACGTCAGCGCCGGCCGGCCAATTTTGGCCGGATGGACTAAATTGACACAATTATAAAAGGTTTAGGATTGAATTGGACAAAAAAAAAAAAGTTTAGGACTGAATTTGCACAATTGTAATAGGTTTATGACTTTTTGGTAATTCTCCCTATATATACATCATGTATGTGGGAGAAGATCGCCCAAGGTCTTGAGTTTTTTCCAAAATCATAATTACGACCAAGGTGTCCACCATTGCATTGGATCACCTACCAAAGATTTAATCCACGCATCTCTACCCACAAATAAGTCGAACACTCTCACCCGCACCTTGATGCAAGTGGGGAACTCAGAACCAACGATACATTAGGCTGACTAGGACTTCTTTATACCGACCATAGATTGGGGAGGCGAATTTGTGATCCTCCACTTGCAAATCAAATTCCAGACCACTCGACCAACCTTCTAGGTGGTTCTCTTAAGTCATAGCCATTAATTGATGTATTGGCCAAAGAAAAACCTCACTAGTTCATATCAACTAGAGTAAGAAAAGATTTGTTAAATTTACTCTTATATTTTTTCAATGTATTTGTATTTAGCCCGAAAAGAATATACCACACTTTGTATATGGTCAAAACTTTCAGACCATTCAATCTACTTACTTAAAGAGATATATACGCCATGTGTCTTGAGGGTACTCTATGTGTCAAAAACATTTAAATTATTTGTTTATGTAGAGAACGTGACCTTTGGTTTGCTTATTTCAGATTCACCAATTGCTTATTTAACTCTGCATGGTCGGTTCTGTTCCCTATAGTCCAAACAAGCATCATAAATGTGACAAAGACGACCACGACCCTTTTTATTCTGCAATTCTTTTATTAGTATTATTATTATTATTTTTTTTTTTTTTGAAGTTGTACTCGTGGACTGCTTGGTGAGATTGAGCTTTACTCAAGGGACATTATTTTTTAAATATTTCGGGGGCACGGTAAAAATCTAGCTATCTAGAGACTCATAACTCATTCCATAAGCTTTATTAGCCGGTTAAGTACACACTTTTAATTTGTGCAGGCTCGGACCTAGAACAATGTTAACACAAATAGTGAAATTTAAACGGGTCAACTCCAGTCCTTCGACTGGAAATTCCCCCTACCCCAACAACATTACATCATACCCAAGTATTAATTATTTGAAGATGGCAATAATAGACAGCTGAAGTACTCGAGACTTAGTTGTGTTTAAATCTATGTATTCGTAGATAAATTGTGCGGACAAGTAACTTCTATATATTCCATAATGTAATATATTATACATATCTATAAACTGCACAATGAGACTATTTAAGGTAACAAGATATGTAAATCATCCTATCATAATTTAGAATATCAAGAATAATCAATCGAACAGATATGTAAACAAGGGAGAAGGGGATGTACACAATCAAGAACAATATGCATAACTCCTAATTATGCCTAGCACCCTCCTCAAAGTCAAAGTGACGTTGAAGTAGTTAATTGGTGTTTGGGAGGAAAAAAAAATCTAATAAACACCTAGAGGAAGTGTTTGGTAAAGATTTTAGCAGTCTTATTAGTAGATGAATTAAAAGCAAGATGAATTATAGCATGGAGTGCATGGTATCACACAAAGTGAACTATAGTCAATTTCCATATGCTTTGCACTTTTAAGGAAAATATGATTATGTGATATTTAAATAACAACCCGGTTGTCATAGTTTAGCATGCAATTGCTACAATGAACTACTATGTCTTCTAATAACCATAGCCAAATTAGTAATTCAAATGTCAGCACGATATTTGCTTCAATACTAAATCAAGTTACGACTTATTATGTCATGAGATAAGCGAAGACCTAAGGAAGAAATAATAACCTGTAATGGAATGACGATCTAAGGCATGCACATGGGAGGTTGAATAGAAATCCAGGACTCGCAAAAGATGAGGCTGTTCAAACCTCCCTTGAGGTATCAAGATCCGAATGTTTTTTCTATCTATAAGTGCAATTTTTATTTCAATTGAGGTTATCAAATATGATTGCATTATAAGAAGTGGAATTTCATGCCAAATTTTATTTCATAATAAATTTCCTACGAATCTATTTCGCATCTTGAGTCTGTGACCGGTTCCGTCGTCACATGATTTATAGGTGTATTCGACGGTTTTGTTTTGGAGATTAACTTACAAGATGAGGGTGAAGGTGAATAGAACGCAAAATGACAAAAAGCCGGACTTAGTGTTGGAGAGACTGCAAGACCAGGAAATCAAATGGTCTGGGCGGGGAGGCAAGAAGGACATGAGACAGGATGAATAGACAAAGCCTGCCCTGCGAAACTGGCAGTGACTGAGCCTTTGCAGATTCTGCTGGCCCCCCGTTTCGCCTGCCTCTGCTCTCTGCTTCTGCTTTTGCCTTAAACCCTACCCCCACTACTACTAATACTGCTGCTGCTTCTGTGAGTTCTTTCTCTCTCCTCCTGCTGGACAAAAGTACCAACTACTGCGCCTGCTGCTTCTGTGCTTTCAGTTCTCACGTTACCTTATACTACATCACATCACATCCCATCACTTCAGAAACTCGGTCTTTACATTTTCAATTTCTCTTTTTCTTAACCTTCTCTGGATACGTCATTCGGGATCTCTGTTGCGCTAGGGTCGTATTTCCATGCCTATGGAAGTGATGTTTATGCATCCATCCATGCTGTGTGGTCGTGCTCCGTTGTCTTTTTCTTATGTATGGAGGAAAATTAATTCGATTTGAAGAGGTGGGTTTGGCTATTTATTTTTATTTTTTTTGAAGTGGGTTTGGCTATTTGTACCCTACAGAATCTGACAAATTGTTTAATTATTCATAAACTTATTAGACGAATATTAACTTAATTTTAGATATTTAAATTTTGCCAATTTAATTTTAAATTTTCACACAAAATTATTAGAAACTATTAATGTGATGGTATGCTATAAAGACAGCCAATGATATCACCTTAGGATTGAGCCCACAACTAAGAACTAACAAATCTAAGATCGAGAAAGAGAGAGAGAGAGAATGGGCACAGGAGGAGTCTTACTACTAGAGGAAATAATAAGTTTATCATGTGATTATTGCAAGCAGCAACACTAGCAGTCAACAAAATCGATATGTATAATAGTTTCATTTGTTTCAACACGATAGAATTAGACACACGTTTAACATGCTTGATATTGATATTCAAACACTTCTTTTTATCTTTGGGAAGTCTACAAAAATAACAGATATCTCAAAAAGAATAATGACAATGTAAAAACATGTTTAGGGATACAAAAGTCACTGAACATAAAGAAATACTCACTCAAACATATAATTTAAATTAATATGAAGTGAAATTACTCACATGTGTCCAAATATGTGTTAATTGTGTATAAACGTGTTTTACATGTTAATTGTGTACACTGATTAACATTGTAAACAAGTTAGAATATTGTGTCATGTTAACATTCGACATCATGTTTTCATGTCATATTATGTAACTTGGCTTTTTTAGGTGTGTCATATTAGTTTTGATACATTGATTATATGTGCCATGATTAGCCATATTAGTATGATGGCCTTATTTCGACACGATATAATTGACACGATACGACATGTATTGTCACCTCCATTTAGTGGGAGGTGAGCTAGCTTTCTAAAGACTGTTATAATTTATTTTGTAATCTCTTTCCTGGGCTAGTAACCACAAACCTCTTTCCATTAAAAAAAAAAAAGGATTAATGAAGAGGCATTCTAGAGTTCGACCACCTCTTGATGAGGTTGAATCTTTGACCTTTAAATAAAATGACAAAAGTGATGGAATTGTGGAGTTTAATAGATGAAAGTATTAAAGCCAAGAGCTTTTATTGCAAACGGTATATATGTAATTTTCATGTAAAAGAAGAGAATAAAGTTTTTGTACTGTTGTTAATGACGTGTATGTAATTTCCATCATAACAATTTATATCCTTGACTCTTACTATAAATTGGACAATATTATTTGTAGTCATAATCCTGAAGCTTGTAACTCTAATATTGGCACTAATAATAAAGAGATTACCTAGTACGACATCATGGTTTTTTTTTTCTTCAAATTTTGAAAGGGCTTTCCACATAAAAATTCGCTCGTCTTCTTCTCTATTTTTTCTCTTGAAAAATTCGGGTTCCTAATAATTAGTATCAAAGCTTGATTTGACGAAATAGTGGGAGCAATGATTATGGCCTAACGAAAGGTGAAGGTCGATCTATTCGATGGCAAAGACTTTGGTTTTTGAAAGATGCAGATCAAGGATTTGTTGTATTAGAAGACCTTGCATGAGCCTCTATTGAGAGAGAAATGAAATTTGATCAAGCCAGGAGAGTGGGCATCATTATATCGGCAAGCTCTTAGTGTAATTCATCTCACAATGGTGCGGAATGTTGCCTTCAACATTGCCAACAAGAAAATAACATCGGATTTTATGAGGGCATGGTTCAACACGTGTAAGAGACCTTCTGTGTGAAACAATGTGTCATTTTTTTCTATCTCAAAATGGACAAAGATGCTTCTATGATAGATCAGATCAACAGATTCAACGTGATTACGACTCAGTTAAGTTTGGTGGATATCAAATTCGACGATGAGGTAAAAATTTTAATTCGGTTATCTTTTTCTATTGAAAGATGGAGTGCAATTGTGACTACGGTGAATAGTTCATATGTTTAGAAAATTAAAGCTCCAAGATATCTAAGTTTAATTCTTAGCGAGGACATTCACAAAATAAAGTTGGGTGAATTTTTGGGTTTCATCTTATATACCAAAAGTAGATGGAGTTGCAATCAATGAGGGTGGAACCAATATTTGGTAGATCGAACTCAAAGGGAGAAGCGAATTGAGACCTCGTGATGAAATGATTTGTTGGAATTGCAAAAGGAAGGGCCATTTGAGACGAGATTGTAGGGCTTCAAAGAAGAAAATTTAGTACCGAGATTGAAATCAAGAGGAAAAAAGTCTATGAATCAACTCTCAAAGAGACGCTTGACAATGATGCTTTAATTTTGACCATTGGCATTTTGATTGAATCTTTAATACTAGACTCAAAAGCGGCATTTTGCTCTACTTTGTGCAAAGAATCAATGTACGATTTTTGTTATTGGAAGTTTGAAAAGGTTAGTCTTACTGACAATGAAGCTTTGAATATTTTGAGAGAGAGTGATGTTTACATAAAAACTACAAATGAGTACTAATGGAAATTGTCTAATGTCAAATATGTTCAAGACTTAAGAGAAATATGATCAGGGATGAAGATGGTAGTTATAAAAGAAAAACTACTGGATCTAACATACATAGCTTTTTATCTATGTGAAAATTGCATTCTAGGCAAGATTAAACGTCTAAGGTTTGATAATGGTGGTGAGTATAATAGCAAAGATTTTAAGCAATTTTGTATAGAGAACGGAATCAGGATGACAAGAACCATTCTCAAAAAACTGCAACAAAGTGGAGTTATTGAGGGGATTAAACAAAACTCTCAATGAGCATGTAAGAAGTATGAAGATGCGAGCATGATTACCCAATACATTTTGTGCAAAAGCAATTAACACAATAACCAATTTGATCAACAAAGAACCTTAAGTTCCACTTGATTTCAAGCTATTAGAAGAATAACATAGTGGAAATAAGGTGAATCTCTCCAATCTAAAAGTTTTAAGCTATGTTTCATATGTCCGCATAAATTCTAAAAATAGAGATAAGCTCAATACAAAAGTTAAAAAATGTTTTTTCATTCAATATGGTTCTGATTATTTTGGCTATTGGTTCTGGGATGAACAAAATGGAAAAATAATATAAAATGCTAATATTACATTCAATGAAAACATATAGTACAACGATAGACCTATTGTAGAATTTAGAGTCAGGAAACAAATGGTGAAGACTCTAAAGATTATATTAGACGGCATTTCTAAGAGTGTTCTAGTTAGAAATCCCAAAACTATTATTGTAGACTTTGATTAAAAAAAAAAAACCAAAACAAGAATCACATGACTTTAGCTCACTTTAAGAAGATATAGTAGAATGTATGAACTTATATGGAGGGATTCTCCATCATTGCATTATTTGCTTTTGACTATGTTGGTGAACCACAATTTTTTTGGAAATAGTGTAGGTTAGAGATTCTATTAAGTGGGAGTTAAAATAAGTTGGATTAACTCTAAATAATAAAACTTGGGTGTTAAGTCATTTACTAGATGGGAAGAAAGCATTGCATAGTAAGTGGATATATTGAGTCAAAGAAGGACTTTATGGCAACAAGAGATATAAAGCAAGGTTAGTAATATAAGGTTCTCAACCAAAAAAAAAAAAAAAAAAATTGACTACACAAAAATGATCTCTTTACCCATCCGTGAGTAACTGCATTGGTTGAGAGTCCCTCCCTCATTGCAGAGGTTGAGAGTTCGAAACCAGCAGCTGCTAGTGATTTAAGTGGAAGGCACTAGCGATGGGTTGTTGGGCTAGTTTTCTCCGAGATATAAGGGCCTGGCCCTCAAGAGCCGTTCGAGCACGGGGGGTTCGTGGTGGAGTCCTCGGTTACCAAAAAAAAAAATTATCTCTTTAGTTATGAAGTCAACTACTATTGAGCTAGTGTTAAGTATTGTTACGATTGAGAATTTACATCTAGAGTAGTTAGATGTAAAGATTGCATTCCTCTATGGTAATTTAGAGGAGGACATCTACGTAGTACAACTATAAAGTGTTCAAGTTCTTGGAAAAAGAAAATTATGTCTGCAAATTGAAGAAAAATGTTTGTGGCTTGAAATAGGCTCATAAACAATAATATAAGAAATTTGGCACATTTATGTGCAATAACAGGTTCACTAAAAGTGAAATAGATCACTATTGTTACTCCAACAAATTTGATAACTACTATATTATTTTGTTGTTATATGTGAATAATATGTTCATTGCAAGATTTAACATGAGGGATATCAACATACTAAAGCAATGAGTGTAAAAAAAAGTTTGACATGAAGGACTTGAAAACAATAAATTAGATTCTTGAGATAAGTATCACGCGAGATAGATTCGAAAGAATTCTAAAGTTATCCCAGGAAAAGAACATTGAAAAGGTGTTTGACGAATTCAAAGTTCAAAATGCAAACCCCAAAGATACTCGAAGAAGTAGCCCCAAAGACAAATGAAGAGTAGGAGTATATGGCTAATGTGCTTTATGTATTATGTGTTGGTAGTTTGATATATGGTATGGTATGTACTAAACTAGACATAACTTAAGCAGTGAGAGTTGTGAGCAGATACATGGCTAATCTATAAATAAAACATTAGGAAATTATAAGGTGATTATTAAGATACCTGAAAGGCACTTTAGATATGTCACTAAAACAGTGTAATATTTACAAGGCCTTGTGGATGCAAATCTTGGTGATGACTTAAACAACAGGAAGAGTATTTCAAGTAATGTTTTTACCTTAGGTGGCACCATAATTAGTTGGATGTATAGGCTTTAAAAATGAGTCTTTCTTAGCCATTGAATCAGAATATGTTGCTATATTTGAAATTAATAAGGAGATGATATGGTTGATAATTTTTATGAATGAGATGGTAAGGAGCAAAATAACATTGTAGTCAAAGTAATATTTGTCTTGCAAAAAATCCGTTATTTCATTAAAGGACAAAGCACATTGAATTGAAGTATCATCATATTCGTCAGTTGATAGATGATCAAACATTGTCATTGAAGATGACTATTGGTACAAAAAATCCAGCAAATATGTTAATAAAGGGTATCGCCATTGAGAAATTAATGCTATGCATTGACTTAGTTGACCTCCATGATTAGTAATAAAGGAGCCACCACAAAGGATAGTTTGGATTACAGAGATATGAAGACTATGAAAAAACTATTACTGCTTTGAAGATCAACCTCCAAGTGGGAGATCAATGGAATTATGGAGTTTGATAGAGGAAAGTAATGTTAAATCTGAAAGCTATTAATACTAATGGCATATATGTAATTTCCATCAGAACTATATATGCCTTAAACTCTTGTTATTGTGGCATTATTCTTTATAGTTGTAACCCTAAAGCTTATAACTCTATAAATGATATTCATAGTGTAGAGATTGTCTAGTGTCACACCTAATTTTTCCTTTTATGATTTTGAAAGGGTTTTTCACTTAAAAATTCACTTATCTTCTTTATTTTTTTTTCCTTAAAAAATTTGTGTTTTCTAGACCTTCCATTCTTTTACCTAATGAACCGGTTGTCTATTTTTCAGGTTTGATCAACCGAGTTGCACGCTCGGTCAGCCGAACCTCGTGGTAAAACAATCCTTCACTTGGTAAATAATTTAATATACAATAAATATGTTTATTGTTCACAAAAAAAAAAAAAAACTCACTTTTGGTGAGACAACCTATCAGTTGCAACAAATTTAAATTCATTTTTATAATTACTTTACTCGGTTGACCAAATTGAGAGTTGGTCTACCGAAATACCCACGAACACACACACACACACACACACACACACAAAAACCCTTAAAAAGACCTTGTTTTTATAAAAAGCTTGCATTTACCACGGACAATTAGTACTTCTATTTTCTTAGAACAACGTACATTTACCGAGAACAATTTACATTTATTGAGAAGACGTTATGTTACGAAAATAGTGATAAAACTTATTCATTCTTTTCCCAAGGTTAATTTGTCAAGAATAAGTAAAAAAATTTCACAAGCAACTTATGTTCAAGAGGAACAACTAGTATTTACCAAAATCAAGATGCATTTAGCATTCAACCTACTTTTGTAAAAACTTGAATTACCCTAAATAATTTGTATTTAGCAAGAGCAACAAACTTTACCTAGAATAACTTGCATTTATTGACAAGATAATACCAAAAAAATCTCAAACCGGTATGTCTGTGACAAATTTACTCCAAATTAATTTTTAGATTACCAAAAATCCAAATCGATATACTTGTGACATATTTACCATAGACTAATGTTGATCACCAAAAATCCAAATTAGTACACTCATGAAATATTAATCATCCTAGCTTTTGTCAGATTTTACTGTGAATTTACTAAGTTGGATGACATATGATAGTGACTTAATTGACATGCCAAGTATACGTAGAAATCCATATCGGTTTGTGGTAAATTTGTCACAAGCCTACCAATTTAGGGTTTTGGGTAATCCAAAAATTAGTTAAGGATAAATTTGTCACAAGTATACCAATTTGAAGTTTTTCATCATTTTAGCCCTTTATTGACAATAGTTTGCATTCACCCACAACAAGTTATGTTTACAAGAAGTAGTGGCAAACTTTTTATGTTAATTGCTAAACCATATTTGATAAATCTCATTTATTCAAGGTAAGTATTTTCAATATTTATCGAGAAGAAGTAATTGTACCACAGACAAACGCCTTATCTATGAATAACAAGTATTTACCAAGATCATGTTGCATTTACCTAAAAGGACATGCTTTTATGAAAAGTGCAACTACCACAAACAACTTGTATTTACCAAGAACCTCTATTTACCTAGCAACTTGCTTTTACAAAATCACAAATTACACTTACTAAGAATTGGTTATGTTTACTATAAGTAGTGGTAAATCAAACAAATAAAAAATGTATTATGAATATATGTTTTTTTTTACACTTAGAAGAACACTAAAAGTGCCAAAAGTTATATATGGCGCTCACTTTAGTGCTAAATTTTTTTACCGAATCATTTAAGTGCTAAATCAGAAAAAGAAAAAAAAAGATCGTTTAAGTGCCAACAACAAGAAATTACATCCTAGCTTTTATAATAAAAATTTTATATTATTGGCATATTATTTAAAAAATCTAGTCCACATGGCATGCTAGACACTAAAATGATCACTTTTTAACAATGGATAATACTAAAATGATCACTTTAAACAAAATTTAGCACTCAAACGATCATTATTTACAACTTTTATATGTATCGTTTAGAGGTTATATGCTATTGGACATGTCGGCGAGCTGCACAAGACTAAAAAAATAATAGAATATGACAACATCGGAGTTCCGGTGACCTAGATTGAAGTAGGCACTTAAGTTATCATTTTCTTAAAATAGTGATGCTTAAATGCACAACTTTTAGTGTCATTCTCCTGATTTTTACAAAATTAACCATGAACGAGTAAATTTTACTGTGAACAAATCATTTTGACCAATAGACTCACTGTACTATTGATAAAACGCCGTATACCAACCCAACCCCCCCCCCCCCCCCCCAAAAAAAAAAAAAAAAAAAAAAAAAGATGATGTTACCGATAACAACCATATTTTACTACACAAGTAATTTCATTTTTCCGTTTGAAAAATGGAAAAGTTTATATAAATGAGGTCATCTTTGCTTTTGATGAATACGATTTACTAGAAATGAGCTTTTGACCTGTGACTCAGAATTAAATGACACCTCACCGTGGAAGGAAGCAATGGATGAAAATCAATAAATAAAAAAGAAAAAAAAATGCTCCAATGCAAATTAGACCCCCCCTTCACTTTTTGTCCTGCTTTGGTTTAATATTTTGTCTATGCAATCCAAAGAGCCCCAATTATTAAAGCTAGTCGCAGGTCCCTTTACGCTGCGAAGTCAGTTTCAGATCGATCACCCTGCTTTTCTTAAATTTGTCCAATATATAAATATTTATATACATTGAACACCCAATTTCTATTTCTAGTCTTGCTTTAATCATATGCCACCAAGGAGAGGAGACGACCCTCTCTCTTTGATGAAGTTCACAGGCGCTCATCGTCTTCCTCCTCCTCCTCCTCCTCCTCCTCCTCTTCCACCAATTTCCCACTAACTCCATCCATGAAACCATTCAATTCCCTCCCTCTTTCCCTCTCCCAAGGGAAACCCAACTCATCCTTCATCCTCCCTCACTAAATTCTCTCTCCCTCTCTCCCTCTCTCTCCTTCCACAGAACTAAATGACTCCACCCGGTACCGCCCCGCCGAAGCCACCGCCGATGGCGGGAAAGGAAGAGGCCGCCCCGAGCTCCGGCTCCCGCAAGGCGGCGTCGTCATCGTCGTCGGGGAAGCAGCCGGAGCAAGCCTTGAAGTGCCCGAGGTGCGACTCGTCCAACACCAAGTTCTGCTACTACAACAACTACAGCCTCACCCAGCCCCGCCACTTCTGCAAGACCTGCCGCCGCTACTGGACCAGGAACGGCGCCCTCCGCAACGTCCCGATCGGCGGCGGCTGCCGCAAGAACAAGAAGCTTAAGCCCTCCTCCGCCTCGTCCAGGCTCTTCCCCGGCGGGGCGGCCGACCCTAAGGAGTACTACTCCATGGCGGCGGCCCCACCCCACCCTGATCTCGGCGGCTTCAAGCTCTTCCACGGCTTGGCCCCGGCCGTGGATTTCCAGCTCGGCGGGCTTTCTAATTTCTCTAAGGCGGTTCAGAATCACAACCCTCCAGCCCCTGGAATTTACGGCCAGTTCTCTTCTTTTTCAGATGCATCGGCCATCGAAACGGCCGCCGCTGCTCCTACTAGTGCTACCACTTGTTTCTCTCTAGACCAGATGGCGGGTCCCAGCGGCACTATTCTTGGGTTCAACAATTATCATGCGCTCCCTCCCTTCATCGCGGCTGCTCCGGGGTTTGGTACTTCCGGTGCACCTCACGAGCCAGGCGGTTCGATGAAGGTCGACAGCAATCTTGCATCGTCCATCGAGTCGCTGAGCTCGATCAACCAGGATCTGCACTGGAAGCTGCAGCAGCAGCGGCTGGCTATGCTGTTCAGCGGCGACAATAACAACAACCATAATCCCAAGGCCAACAACGGCGGCGACGTTGCCGCCTCATCGATCAACGTCGCCACCGCGCCTTTCGAGGATCAGTCGCAGAACTTGCGACAGCCTGTCTTGTTCCAGAATCTGGACGCTGCCGGTAGCTCGAGAAAGGAAGGGTCGTCAGTGACCGAGTGGTTCTTCGGGAATGCGTACGCATCAGTTACGACGCCGAGCCCGACCAACAGCAGCAGTAACGGGAACGACAACAACAACAACAACAACGCCGGCAACTGGAACAGCAAAGGACCGGGTCAAGGGTTTCAATACACTGCTTTGCCCTAGCTGAGGATGTTAGAGAGACGCAGAATATTAAGAAAAAGAGTAAGTCTTTCAAGGGTTTTCATAATTTAAAAGCTATAAAAGATAGCCTCAGAAACAAAGAAATTGATTAGAATCATTTAATCTATCTCCGAATGCTGCTGTTGGGTTTTTTTACATGCCTGTTCTTGTGTTTAACTCGTTGGGTTCAAACGAAATCCACATGTAACAGTAGCCAAAAAGAAAAGAGAAACAGAAATAGCATGCTTTTAATTATTTCCTGTTGTATTAACTGTGTGATTGTCAAGATGCTAATCATTAGGTTTTAGCGTTTTTTTTTCTAATTTGTAACCGATGCTGTGCAGAGAGGTTCATGGTTATATTATATAGTTTTTAATTTATTTTTCCTTCGTTTATGCTTGAGTTGCCTGCTTATATAAGAAACGTTAATTTCCGTTTCATTCTTCTTCTCTATATAATTTACCAAGTGGAAATGGGAATATATCCTTTCAGTTGGAATATCGGTTTCTTATATCTGCTTGAGCATTTGATTGATCTCGACATATGCTATCTCTCTTCTCAATGAAACTGACATTCAAATGAATTACCATATGACGACTCTCTTAATAAAGTTCGAGAATTTGATACATAAGATATCGTATTAGTACAGTGAAATCTACTATCTTATTAGACGACAAAAGTTGAACAATGTGTGCATGCAATGACAGAGTTCAAATTCAAAAACTGTACCACAATTTACCGATTATTTGTTAACCCATAGTCCTATTGCAAATGGAACATGATGTTTCACTTTACATGACATTATGGGACCGAATAAAAAAAGTGGTCATGCATGCAATTGCAATGCACCGCTTTCCTTTTTCATGATTCCTTTTTGAAGACGAAGACTGGTAGATCTCTAATTCGGTCCTCCCCACCATCGCTTTGGAATCTGTGATGAGATTTTTAATTTTTTGGACTGACTAAAGCATGTCTGTAGCAACACTTGAACACATCTTTGAGTTCTTCCATGCTCTTCGTCTGCAAAATATACATATGGATGCAGAATCAGATCTCTCCCTCTCTCTCTCTCTCTCTCTCTCTCTCTGTGTCTGGTCATAATAAGCATCTGATCAGGTCTATATATGGAACAAGCAGAATAGTACATCTGGTGCCTCTGGTCTCCTCACCTTTCACCTATAAAGGCTATATAGCCCCTCCCTCTCTCTCCCTCTCTCTATAGCAATAATTAGTTTCAGTGTGGTGCGATCCGGTAGTGTCTGGAAAAGTGATGGTTTGAAAGTGTATTCAATGAAAGACTGTCAACGTTTTGAATGGATATGCGTGAGAGAGAGAGAGAGAGAGAGCATTGAGCTCGTTCTTTGGGGACTGAGCCCTCGCGTATCTGATTACAACTTCTGTTTAATTCTTCTCTTTATCTTTTCTGGGTTTCGATTCCATTACAAGTTTCTGTTGAGGACACAAGTGAAAAGAGCCAAGGAAAGGGATTGCTTTTTGTAATTAATCTCTTTTTGGTCACCTTTTGTTCCTTACTTTTACCTATTCATGCGGGAACTGTTGAGTCCCATGATTGTTGTTAGAGTAAAGGCATGCAATCATTCCTGAGCTTTTATAATTCGTGAATCATGCCTCAATCCTTTGAAAATTAAAAAGAGAGAGAGAGAGAGAGAGAGAGAGAGAGACTGAGATCGGCCATGTTCATAATAATAGTACTTGAGGATGCAAATAGGATACACCAGGACAAGTCAAGTTTTCATGTCCTTTATCATGTAAGCTCTGTAACTATTGACTTAGCGACGACTCATCATGAGACTGCAAAAATTTGCCAGAACACGCACGATCTCATATTTTTTTTGCTACCATAACTTTCGATTCAAAGTTGAGCTTTGGCAGATGTAGTATGTTTTCTGCCACTCTTGGTCGATTAATAAAATCTCTCTCCTTATAGCTGGCATGGCACCTTTCTTTGTCTATGGCTGTCAAGTGCATAAGAGATTAGGGATGGAAAACAAGACAGGTTTGGGATTTTTTACCCTCTTTCCAAACTCATCCCGTTAATTATTTGTTATTTCCCAAATCCGTCCCATGTTTATTTTATAAGTTTCGCCATAAAAAGATCATAAACGCGGCTTCTAAAGCTATCGACATCTGCAAGCTGAAGTAGTACTTTCTTTGTGAATAAATATATATGATTAAATACATAATGAACCATATTAAATTTGAAAACATGATGATATATTCAAAACTTTTGCATTGTATATCTCCAATGACAGAATCTAAAGAATCATACAAAATAAGATTACAGCAAATTACTATTAACCATTGTAAAATTCTAAATGTAGCAATAAAATGATTTCAAGCTTGAAATGGCGATTTTTACTAGACATGTTAGATTATATTCTGAATGATCTATTGAACAGTTTAGGTTTCAAGTTTACATTTTAGGCAAATCTTGGAAGCATACTAAACTCTAGTAGGGTTCGAATAAGTATGTGCATATCTACTAATGGGGTTTTACTGAATAATACTTGTGAATACTTACTAAATGAGAAATTATTGAGAAAAACCTCGATGTTTTGAAGATGCAAAATTATCAAGGATTACTAATTTGTGTATTTAAATATGTAGGACGACTTTTTATATACTCAAGTCATATGCAAATAGTGTCATCAATAGGAAGTTTAATAGCATGGAAAGGCTCTATAGAAGGAGAACAAGCTACTGGATGGAAGATGTGTTAAGTCTGGAAAGACCTTTATAAAAGGTGAACAACCTGTAGAACGAGGTAAGTTAAAGCTTGGATAGACCAGTAGAATATAAACAACTTGTAGAACATCAGGACGTCAATTTTCTTGGAAAAACCTATTTGCAGAAGGTGAACAGACCATTCGGCGAAGTTTGTGAAAAGTCTAGAAGGACTAATTAAAGAAGCAGCCCATGCTATAGATGAGGTAGACGATTCTAAATACATGTTAAGAGGCCATAGACTAAACACCTATTTAACACTCCATTTGTTTTATAGAAAATAATTTCTAAGAAAACATTTTTTGTATTTTCTAGTCTTCGTTTTACGGAAAATGAAATAGTTTGGAAAAATATTTTCCATCAACAAAAAAAAGTATTCTAAAATGAGGAGAAATTTTTTTTCGTTTTTTAGGAAGCAGAAAACATTTTCCATCCTCTTTCTTACACTTCTAAACAAGACACTTGTTTTTAACCAAAAACCTTTTTCTATTTTTTTTAAAATCAAATTTTTACTTATTTTTAATTTCTATTTTAAAATCCTTTTATTTTATTTTATTTTCCTTTCCTTTTCTTCCTTTTTTTTTCCTTCTTTTTCGGTTAGTCATTGGCCTCGCAACCAACCACCACTTGAACCAAAGCGAAAAGCTAGGTGAACTCGGACCTTTCGGCAAGGCTCAAGCCCCATCTAGCTAGGTGAGGCTCGAGCCTCACCAACCTATAGGGACCTCGGGCAAGGCTCAAGCCCCATCTAGCTCACCAACTATGTCGACCGATCGAGAAAGAAGAAGAAGAAGGAAAAATTAAAAATTAAAAATTAAAATAGATTTTAAAAGATAAAATTATATAATTTTTCAAAGAAATGCAAAAAGGAAAATAGTTTCCTTACCAAACCACTTCATTTTCAGGTTTTAGTCGAACATTGGAAAATATTGTTATTTTCTTAGGAAATGACTTCCTCGAAAAATATTTTCCACAAATGTCACATTTTTTGCAAACCAAACGAACGGAACCTAAAAGAAAAAAAAAATCTAATCTGAAAAATTTTCAGTGGTTGCCATACAATTCTTCCATACATTCTCAATATGGTTAATATCATGAAAAACCATAATCGGTATACTTATGACAAATTTATCCCAAATAAATTTTTTAATCATCAAAAATCTCAAACCGGTATACTTTTGACAAATTTACCCCAAACTGATACACTTGTGATAAATTTATCATTTATTAGTTGCCGTTAAATTTTATTGTCAAATTACTGAGTTGGATAACACGTGACAGTTAACTAATGTACTAGTTTCAGATTTTACTATCCATTTATCATAGTTGTCATAGTTGTACTAGTTTTATGATTTTCAGTGATTTTAATCAAATTTAGTGAATGGTATATTTGTCACAAATGTACTAGTTTGGAGTTTTTTTGTAGTCATTTGGGATAAATTTATCACAAGTATATTAGTTTAGGGTTTTTTGTTGTCAAAAAATTACTTTGGGATAAATTTGTCATAATTGTATCCATTTTGATTTTTTTGTAGTAATGGCCCTTCTTAATATGTGACTTTCACACACACACACACACACATATTCCAGCAAAAGTGACCCCAATCCCTTTATACGTTTTTTATGAAGGGAGAGAGAGCAAAAGACATATTGACCCATATCAATTAAAGGTTAGCGCAATTTTCACACGCTTAGTGGTTACAACGCTCCCTAACTAATTGAGTTGATGAAAATAACCTTAAGAAAATTAATTAATCAAACTCACATATTGAAAGGATAAAAAAATTGTTTCTTTAAATGCAAAAACCGTATATTGTTAATATATATATATATAAGGCCGTTTGTAGTAATTAATATAATGATGTTTGATTCCACCATTTTATGCCATTTTTCACTAGCTTTTATACAATTCATTTCTCTCCTCCACTTACCACATGCTCAAATTGGTTACTATAATTTTTCTTTTTGTAGTGAGTTTGAACCTTATTTGTAATCTTTTTAACATATCTTAAATGCTCTAATTTTAGATGATTCTTGTAAAAACAAAGGAAGATGTGAACTTTTTCAGATTTGAACGCAAAACAAGAAGAAACATGGGTTTAAAAAAGGTTGATAAAAATCATTATATTTATTCATCCACATTAGAGGTATATTTTTCCTCTTTTATCAATATTACCACCCTTGATGTCTTAGTGAGGGCTATTTTGGGCCATTTAAATTTTAAGTATGTCCAAAGTTATTTGAGTAATATCGAAATGCTCAATCTTAGCAGTTCTTTTAAAAAAGAAACAAACTTGTTGGAAACTTCTCTGATTTGAACACAAAGGAAGAAGAAGCAACAATTTAAGAAAGTTTCGATAAAAATCATTAGATTGATTGATTTATATTAAAAGTATATTTTTTTTCTCTTTCATCAATCTTACCATTGATGAGGTCCCAGTGGGGGCAATTTTGAATCATTAAAATTTTAAAATGTGCCTGAAGTTATAAGAAGTGAAAATAGAGCAAGTATAATTTATTTTTCCCTTTTACGAGTTTATCAAAGGTGTGAAAGTTCCCACTTGTGAAAGTCTCGTCCTATGCCTCTGTACTTGAACTAGTAACAGGATTTAATGATTGCTCATACACCCAATGAATAGGAAAAAGAACAACAGTATCCGGAAATACAGGACTTAATAACTTGGCCTCTCTGCAATTAGCATCTCTCAGAAACATTCAGCAGGCCAACCACCGTCAAGACTTTGCACTGGATGAGCAGAACTTACAAAATAGAAAGATGATGTCCATGTCTCATCTTGCTCCGTACCGTCTGTTGTGTTCCTAATCCAGCTTTATGATCCACAGGATGTGATTCCCTATACAGTGCTAGCTCAGCTTTATAGATCAATTTCTTGAATTTTGTCTTTCCTAGGTCTGCCGTGGTACAACATTATCTATTTTGGTTGCAGCTCACCAAACACCAACGTGAAACATGGCTTTAAAGTGCGTCATCCTAATTTGAGATCATATGAAACTTATCTACTAACACAAATGTAGACGTGGTGACATGACATGAAATGTCTCGACAAGTTTCGTAATATGGCCCGCCAAGAAGAATAGTGAAGCTCCTCGTGATCTAAAATCTATGTCAAGGCCCCTTTTTCCCTTTAGAGAAGGGAATATATAAAGCGGACTCATTTATATGATACAAGAAAAACACATAGTACATTACTAGAAAATTTGAATATGATACAATATAATAAACTTTTAGGAGATCTAAATCATATAAAAATCCAAGCCTTTCATTGGCTTATTAATCATAGAAGACTTACAACTTCTTAGAGACATATTTAAGAGATTCTTTTATATCTTATGGATCGTGCATATTTCTTCTTTGATTGTCCACATTCCTAACTAATTATAACTAATATCTTAATATCTTGTTACCTTATATCGTCATCTTGTAAATGCTATAAATATTTCATGTACTCTTCATAATGAAATATATAGAAATCAAACAATTATCTCTTCCAAATATTCTTATCTTGGCATAAGAGTAGGCAATTATGAGCAAATTTTGAGTTAACTGGGTGTACATCATGCCGGGAAAAGTACCAAAAAAAGTCCTAAACCTTTTGCCTTTGTGCCGATTTAGTCATAAACCTTTTTTGGTGCCGATTCAGTCCTAAACCTTTTTAAGTTGTGCCAATTCAGTCTTTTCCGGCTAATTTTAGCCAGATTTTGCTAACTGGATGCCTGCCAACTAACGTGGCCTAATCGACGCTGACGTGGACAACTTTTAATAATTTTTAATTTTTAATTTTTGTCTTTTTCCTCTAGCCAGTCGCCAAGGTCCGGCAACCGGCCAGAGGCGATCGCCGACGAGGGCGAGGGTTGGTGAGGCTCAACCTCGCCAGATCCGGCGAGGGCGAGGCTCGCCCATGGCTTGATCTGGTGAGGCGGCCATGGGCGAGCCTCGCCCTCGCCGGATCTGGCGAGGTTGAGCCTCGCCGGCCCTCACCGACCATGGGCAAGGCTCGTCTCGCTAGATCCGACGAGGGCAAGCCTTGCCCATGGCCAGCGAGGGGGGCGAGGCTCGACTCGCCAATCCGGCGAGGTCAGCCTCGCCCTTGCCGACGGTGGCCTCTAACCGGTCACCGGACCTCGGCGACCGGATGGAGGAAAAAGACAAAAATAAAATATAAAAAAATAAAAAATATTAAAATGTTATTAAAAAGTTGTCACATCGCCAATTATGCCACGTTAACCGACCGGCGTCCAGTCAGCAAAATCTGGCCAAGAGGACTAAATTGGCACAACTTAAAAATGTTTAGGACTGAATCGGCACCAAAAAAAGGTTTAGGACTAAATCGATACAAAGACAAAAGATTTAGAATTTTTTTGGCACTTTTTTCACATCATACCTAATGCACACTGGAGTACACTTGGCATATCCTATCATTACCATTTTCAATTACTACTAATATCCCTCTGTCGAGGGCGATATTCAACATTGTTAGTCTCATCCAATTGTGATGTTAGCAACCACATCAAGTAGCCACTTTAGGATGTTGTCGCATCTCCTGCAACATCAGCCTATTATCCAATCTCCTCCCACATTAGCCTATTATTGTGTAGCTTGTCACAGAGCCACAATGTGCAACCTGCAATGCAGCCACATCAATCTGTTGTTGCATTAGCTCGCACTGTAATCACGACAGCCTATTGTCACTTACCTACATAGTAGACACATTAGCTTGTTGTCGTGTAGCCTGCAATGCGGCCACGTCAACGTGTTGGTGCATAGCCTACACACATTAGCCAGTTCTATTTTTGACAGACTAAACTGGTTCATGTAACTTGTGGAATTGGTTCTATCGAATTTCTCTACCATCAATTGACAAACTGGTGATATCTCCACTAACGCACATCCATCAAGGTGTTTTTTAAAAATATATATATATACTCTAAACTCCAATCGGCTGCATTCTATATGACCTTGAGTTTAAAAGAAGATGTTAAATACATCTAGGAGATCTCTATATCTACCTTCAATCTCCATTTCTCTCGGTGCATATATCTCTCTCTTAATTATGCATGTTCGATTGATTATAAATGTTATCATAATATCTTGTTATTTTAGATAGTCTTTTAAAAAACTTATAAATACCTCACTTACTCACTATTACAAAAGATGTAGAAATTACATAATTCTCTTTTCCATAATTAACTAGAGACTTTCTCTTTGTAAAAACATTCGAAAGGATATCTTACACATCTTTCGAGATTGCCAAGCATCCCAAGAGGTGTGGATTAAAGTGGGTATTCTAGATTTTTGTAAAACTAGCTTCATTGCACCTATTGATAAGTGAGTTAAACACGATCTATGCAAAAGTTATCGCGATATACAAAATTTTGAAAAATTTCAAACCAACATGAGGGAGTATACTATTTCATGCGACTTACATTCTGTTTGGTAACCATCATGTTTTTCATTTTTTCTGTTCTTTTGTTCCCTAGAAAAGAAAAAAAAATCCGTTTGGTAAAATTAACTAATTTTTCTATTCTCCGAAATTGATCAATGGTTAGGGAATATATTTGGAACAAAAATAGATATGTACTTTTTTGTTCGAAGGAACAAAAAGAGAAACAATGTCATTTTAGAGAAGTGAGCTCAACGTAACCTAATGCTCGTCTTTACACAATTGACACAAGGTCCGACCTCCTAACCCAATCCGAGTCCCTTTTTATGGAATAAAAATAAATAATAAATAAAAATTCCAGAAATTTAGGGTAAACTTTAGAAATTAGATTTTGAGTAGTTTTACTAGATTTTAGTGTTAATTCTATGTTAGAATTAGTTAAACATTAAAAAAATATGAAAATCTTTAAAGAAAATTGGATTCAAAATTGAATAAGCTCTTAAGGCTTCACTAGATGGATTTTTTAATGTTGTTTCTTTTAGAGAAAATTCTAGGTCTATGCACCTATTTATTGTAATACTCAAAGATTTTATGTTAGCCTCCTCATATTGTGAGTTATAAACTAGTAGAACACTCTATTGTCATTTATAGTCATTCATCTTCAACTAATTATTACATTGCATTTTCTGAGGGCCTCTTAGAATGTCTTAATTAATTAAGTCCTTACAAAAGCCTAGCTTTATCCAAAAATAAATTGTTAAGTTTCCATTGACATTTTTATAATTAATGAAAAAATTGGGAATAGAAATTTTAAAGTCATACCAAACGCATTTTTGTTTTTTTTTTAAAAAAATTATTATGGGAATATAAATTTTTTGTAGTTATCAAATATTTTCTTCTACTCAAAAATTAATCCAAAGAGTAGAATATAAAAAATTTATTTCTAAACAGAAATTATTTCCGGTAATAGAAATCTTATCAAACGCACCCTTAAGTAGGGGTCAGTTCTCAAGAATCCTAATAGCACCATTTGTAGGTCTTAAAAAGTGTTCTTCCGAGACAATCTCCCCACATATATGAATTCAATTTGTTCACATACACATGCTCGAGGCTGGTGCTCTTCCTCAAATATAATGAATAAATGCCCCGATGCATAAGCATGCGCTGAAAAGGTACCTTTTTCTTTTCGTTCCAAATAATTCCTTCAAGAATCGTGAGATGCACTGGTCATTCCAAGGCCTTTTGTCTGTTTCTTCCGGCCATCTAATTTAACGTGCGAACAGACCGCCATCGCGCAGGCACATGCATTATACTCGTGTCCTCCTCCTTTTTCACTGCCACATTTACTTGGACTCTTGGACTCTTGCGAGAGAGAGAGAGAGATGAACATGGAGGGCTGGGGCGTGATTAACGTGAGGGAGGTCGCTGGAAGAAAACTTTTGAGGGAACAGCTTTGTGTCTTGTCGAGCTGTCCTCTGCAACTGTTCGCATGCAAGAAGCTCATGACCGAGAGAGATCCAGGGAAACTCTAGGCTACTCCTCGAAGCAGCGTAACTTCTGGAGAGGAGGCTTTTCTTAACTGGCCCAGCAAGTCGGCCGCCACCGCCAACCATGTGCGTCCACGCTTCAGCGTCTGCGATCAAGGTGAAACCAGATGATGCACTCTGATGTACTAGCATCTGCTCTGTCGTGTCGATGTGACCTTCATGCGACTTGATCTTCGTATCCCATAATTGCTACGGATACTTGCCGACGTGGGATTAGGCCAATTTTTGTGATTAATAAACTGGGCGCACTTTTGTTTAAAGGACTACTATGGAACGGAGCAAAAGACCATAGACCCCAAAAAAATAAAAATAAAAAGAAGAACAGAGGAAAAGATTATGATTTCGTTTTGTCATTTGGATATTTAGTTATAATAAGGTAGGATATAAAATTCAAGGGTTTTCCTATATTCCTATTTAATATTTAGTGAATCGCAAAAATAAATAAACCTAAAATTGCACATATAGAGATAATAAGAATCTCTTATGATACTTTTGTTTACTTCATTTTTGTTTCTTGATTCTTTTATTTTTTTTATTTCTTTTTTGCCCTTCCATTATTCTCTAATAAAATTTTATTAAATAGTAAATTATACTAATATACCTAAAATACCTAAAATATATAGTAAAATGTATATTAATATATAATGAATTATATTATAAGACATAAATAAATTTGAATATATAAATAAAAATACAAATAAATAAAAGTAAAATTGTTATTATTTTTTTATTTTATATCACAAAAAATCACAAACTGGTATATTTATGATAAATTTATCCTAAACTAATTTTTTTATTACAAAAAACTCAAAACCGGTACATATGTGACAAATTTATGCTAATTTTTTTATCAACAAAATTCAAAACTGATATATTTATGACAATTTTATCCTCCATTAATTTTCGCTAAATTGGGGAAAAATCACAAATTGCACACTTGTGAAAAGTATATGGTAAAATCTCAAACTCATTCTCCCATAAATTGTCATATATCATCCAACTTAGCAATCTAATAATAAAATTTAACGAAAATAGTGAATTTGATAAGAGTGTACCGGTTTATGATTTTTAGATGGTAAAAAAAATTAGTTTTGAAGTAAATTTGTTACATGTATACTAGTTTGAGTTTTTTTGTAGTATTAATCATATTTTTTTGTTATTTTGAATTTTTTAAAATGTTAGAATTCAAATATTATTTTAACTTTATTAAATTTAAGAAGTTGTTATTCAAGAATAATAACTTTTATGTCATGAATATTAAAAATCATATTCACTTTTTCCTGCCTCCCCATGGAATAATTTTATGCCAGTTATATTTCTCTTATATTGACTTTATCCTATTTTGAGTATAAAAGAAACGCAGGATAAGATGATTTCATCTTTTCTATCAAACATAAACTATTATGTTCTGTGTATGTTGAAGTGCATGTCTTTCTTGACTTTGAACATCTGTGAGCAATAGTCTATGAAATACCCACACTCTCCAAGAGCCTTTGTGTCTTGTCGAACACTTCGACATGTCTTCGACACTTTCCGATACTCGATCAACACATGTTGAAAAATCCGACACTTGATCAACTTTCTTGACATTCTCCGATACTCGGGTCGGAATTCTAACATATGAGTTTCCGACACGTGATTTAGATATGAAGGTCAAATTTAAAAATTCAATAAATGAGAAGTCAAAATATATATGTGAAAAAATAGAACACACTAATAAAAATGATAAATGGAGAAAGAAGAAAAACATAATCTTCTCTTCTCTTTTAACTCACTTCCCAGGAATTTGATTCAAATTAATTTAATTAAAATAATCATAAAAATGATAATTTATTATGTATATATAAAAATATATATTTAATATACAACGTATTAGAATTCGTTATTTTTTAAGTTAAAACAACGTGTTGACGTATTATGTCATGTCAGCATCGTCACGTGTCACAGATCGCACGTTGGTAGATTATTTAGGCAATAGCCCAAGGACTATTAAAAGTGATCAGCAACCATGGGGCTACTAATCACTGGTCAGCAAATCCAATAGAAAAGAATCATTGGTCAGTGGCCCAAAACCATGACCTTTGCACGATATTCGACAGGCCTGACCGGCATGAAGTACAAAATGTGCTAAGTCCGACCCGCAACAATGCTAGGCACAACTCGTTACAGGCCATCTAAAACCATCGATCATCGTCAAGAATAGAATATTCGGTGAAAATGTAAGGTCATTCTAGCGAGACGTTTTCATCCTATCAAAGAGTGGACGGAGCCCAATAAAATGCATAAGCTTTAATCCCTAGAGCTGGCGTTGGTTGGACTTCAAGAGATCTCCTATTCAGAAACTTAGAGTCACCCATTCAAATCCAACCAATTATGTGCAAACTGTTATTGTGACTTTTTTTTTTTTTTTTTTTTTTTTTTTTTTTTTCATTTGGGGGAAAAGACATAAATTTAGAGGTATTGGCTAATTAATGAGTCTAAGGCATTTGTTTAGGGCGTGGGCTCTCCCAAATTCTTATCTCGTACAACGTTAAGATATTCGATGTTAAATCAAATTGACATTATGAAAGTTTTCAAAAGAAAAGTTGCCACTAACCTATTAGAATTGACTAAAAACCAACTGAGACATGTGATTATACATCATTTTCCTATGGAATTAGAAAATCTAGAATTGATGACTAAATTACAATAATTAATTAACTAATGCCCTTTTCGATAACCTAATTTTGTTGAATCACCAACATATTCAGGCAGTCATCTGGCTAATTACAAGTCCTAAGGATGGAAACTATCAAAGGAAAATGAAAATAAATGTATTGTGCAGTTAAGTAATAATCGAAATAAAAATGTCTAAATATAGAAACCTAACATTTGTTTCTAAGAACAAACAACATCATAATGACCTTCTACAATTTTGAGTTCAATATATTTTATCAAGGCTTTTCACACATTTGAAGAGAAAATTACTCAAAAACTAATTTTAAATTTTTTTCCTAAAAATAATAATTTTCGATTTTTTTAATTTTTTTATAATTTTTTTTTAAATTAATTTTTTATCCGAAATAGGGACGCAGGCTGGGCCCTTTAGCCTAGTCCGATGGGCCGCACGCCAGTCTCACGAGCTGGGTTCATGGACACAAAATCTTAGATAATGGATTGGGCTCACAGGAATCAAGCCCAATTCAGCCGCAACAAGACCAAGTCCATGCCCACTTCAGTTAGACCCATTAAACCCAAAATCTGAAAATCACCCGGAACTCAGTCCAAGCCCATCCAAGTCAAAACCCAAAATCCAAAAAAAATTAAAATAAATAAACAAGCCCGAGTCTCAACAAACGAGCCAAGCCCATAAATCAAGCTCAGAGCTCATCAAACCAATTGTGCCCCTGCTCCCACTTATACCCTTTTGTTACCCTTTCTATCCTCCCCTCGCCGTCGAGGACCATCCCCAGAACAGGAAGCCTTGCCGACGGCCTCCGTGAACAGCCACGACAGGGCAGCCACAGGCCGACAAATCATCGGCCACCCTCTCGACTCTCACCTCCAGGTGACGCCGCCGAACGCTTCGCTTATTGGGCATAATTAATGATTGAGATGATATTGGCCTACATGATCTGAGTACCATACAATCACTTGCCACCATATGTTCTTGGAAGGCAATCCCTTTGAACATGCTATATTCTCTCCATGTATACTTGCAACTGAATTAATGAAGTATAGTCCATTCCAAAGATTAAGAATTAGAGAGCCATTTAGGGGAGTCCAATTTACTAGATTCTTTTTATTACTGTGAGTCTTTCGAAGGCGGAACTTTTTGTCTGCAGTCTCTCAGGCCAATTCTTGCTTCATTGGATGACAATATTATGATGAAAAAAGGATCTTGTACTTGTTACATTTACACTTATTTGAGTATTATAATTTTTTATTATCATTTTAGTGCCATAACTTTTAGAAATGGGAAATTGTCCATAAAGTCCTAAGCGGAAAAAGGAAAGAAAATGAAAAAAAAAAATACTAAAAATTATCCATATTAACGTTGGTCATGTCATATAAGATAGCTGTCATTAACGTTAGCAATTTTCACTCACCAAGTCTTGAATGGTTTATTTTCTATTAATGTTTATTCAAATTAGGTTTAGAGTCATTGGAAAGCTAGCTGGAAGACACTTAAAAGGTAAACTCACCTATTGCCCGAAAGATGGCTAGAGATGGGCGAAGATTGATAACAAGACACACTATCATATTTGATCCAATAGTTGGTAACGAACTTTTGAATTTTGCTCTAATCAAATTGTAATTGGCAATTCACTTTCATATAATTTGCCATTCCATGATAACTTAAAGTTTCTTTACAACATGATTTCATAACTTAGTAACCTCTAGAACCAATCTAGGAAGCTAAAACCCAAATTGACCCGATATTACAATATTAATCAATAATTTTTTTTAAAACTAGATGAATTAAGGCTTCGAATTCTTATCTAGGCTTTCGCAACAACGTTAATCTTACGTGCGGAGATGTCCGCGAGGAGCATGCCCCACTTCATTTTTTTCTCTTATTCCTCGTCCTTTTTTCTCCTCTTTTCTCTCTCTCTCTCTCTCTCTCTAGTCGTTTCGTTTCCTCTCCTTTTATTGAGCCCTACCAGCCTCCACAAAATTAATGGGATGGATGAGGAAATAACTTCATGGGCTTAAGTTAAGACACGGGCTCGGGTCTCTTAAGCCTAAGTCTTTTCAATCTTTTTTTTTTTTTTTCTAAAATGGCTCGTTTGTTATATTTTTATCTAAGGCTAATCCAAATTTATCCCCGTGACATGATGCGAAGCGTTTAATAGGATATATTGCATCATTACTAAAAACTGTATTCATGCTATCAAACACAATTCAACAAATTTCTTAAATTACAGCAAACTTGAGTTCGAATCATTTTACTTGCATTTTTTTTAAACCAATCAGTGGCGGGAATAATCATATTCTCAATTACCACTTTGCAATAGCCGCGCTTTGTCCCACCATCGCCTCGGGCATTAAGTTACTTTAATTTTTTGTATTTTGGAAAATTTTCACAATGCCACATGATAGTCTTTTAACTTTATAAATATAATTCAT
Source organism: Eucalyptus cladocalyx (assembly GCA_017140615.1). Taxonomy (NCBI): domain Eukaryota; kingdom Viridiplantae; phylum Streptophyta; class Magnoliopsida; order Myrtales; family Myrtaceae; genus Eucalyptus; species Eucalyptus cladocalyx. The sequence goes on along the minus strand of CM029524.1, from coordinate 9,484,502 downwards.
TTATGACTCTTTTTTGTATTTTCACTTACATAAGTTCATTTTTTTAATTTTACTTAAATTTTAAATTAAGTGGGTAATCTCTTCTAATGAAATACATTTCAAAATTTGATCCCCCCCCCCCCCCCAAAAAAAAAAAAACATTTCAAAAGAAATTGCGACCGACGATTTTCAGGCCTGAAAAAGATTCTTCAATTTCAGGGAATTTCTTCGCAATTCGCCCCCAAATTCCTCTGCAGAAAGCTACTGCAATGGCGGAAGAAACCCTAGAACGCCGGGGCTCCGTCGCCGCTCCCCTCGTCTTCGCCGTCGTCATGGCCTTCCACGTCCTCTCGTGGTGGTTCGACCGCTTGAAGAAGGTACAAAGAGGTCGCCCTGCTCCGGCGCTCCGGCGGATCCTCCGGGCTGGACCCGCTCGCGTTGAGATTCGAGCGCCCCCTCTGGAACCATGGAAGAATTGATGACGAGGGCATCGATGGGTTTTGATCGACGTGTTTTCTTGTTCTGTTTTCAGGGAGGATCGATGAGCGCGATGGAGGTGCAGCTGCGGGGCGAGATTAGGGAGCTCTTGAAAGAGGCGAGCGCGTTGTCGCAGTGAGTGATTCCGGTCGACGTTTGGTTTTTTGCCGGTTTTTCTTGGTTGCGATCGATCGATGTGATGTGGGTTTTCGCTTCTGATTGCGAATGTGTTGTAAAATTGCGATCTTTCTTTCTCGAATTACTCTTTCCTTGCTCGATTGATCATCTCTTCTTGAAGAGAAATGAAGCTGTCGAGTTCTTCGAGGTGTTTATCCAATGCTGCGTAGTCCCTTTGGAAAGAATATATGTGGGTCACGCTCCTTTTTTTTTCCCCTTCAGATTAGTAGGTGCATATTTGTGATTGGTGCCTTCTGGATTGTCAGAGAAATAGCTTCGGTGCTTGTAGGCCACCGCACCAACATGTTTTATCTTACTCATGTGGACATTTTTGATATAGAAAGGGAAGTGTAGGACTTCCTTCATTTGTTTTTTTTTTCTGGTAAAGGAACTTCCTTCATATGTTTGTGGCTCTTTACGTGTATGATCGCTGTCTGATAATTGTTCATTTGTATTCTTGTAATTTTTTATGCGAAAGTGGTCAACTTCTTTTTGTTAGCCATTTTCTTTCTGGGAATTGGATGCTGTGGGCCTTTGCGTTATATTTAGCATGTAATTTCTGCAGTAAATGACATGATTTATCACTGGTTACAGGCCATCAACGTTTGCACAAGCTGCAAAACTTAGGAGATTGGCAACTGCTAAGGAGAAGGAACTGGCAAAAAGTATGTTATACATAATGAGACTTAATATGATGGTTGTTTGTCTTGAATGTTGGTTGCTTGAGGACTAGAAGATTTTCTATTCATCAAGCAGTCTAAACTTTTCTTACATTTTTGTTTTCTAAATTTTGGTTGCATCTTGAGGTAGTATATTTCTAATTTTCTAGAGTGAAGTGGATACGTTCTCTTATCTTTCTACTCTGCGCAAATGATCCTATTGTATAGTTGCATCACGATAGAGTGATATAGTTACTTTTTGTTCTTGCTTTCAGTGTTAAGTTCAGCTGCTTCATCTTCGAGTCATTTGGCTTGTTGCACATGGGTTTGTTTTTGGGAGATTTAAATGAATAAACTTTCAGTGTTCTTGGAGAACTTGAGGTTTTAGTGGGGTGTCCTTTTAGCTTTTCTGACTATAGAAGAATGCTTATTATCTAGTTCTAGAAGCTTTGCCAGAATCAAGAAATCTGAGGTCGCTCTGTTTTGTAGACAAGACTCATTCTGTACTTGACTTACCAGCTCATGTAGTACTCTCCCTTCATGCTCTCTCTCCCTCCCTCCCTCAAGAAATGTCATATTATTTGGTTCTAAATGATGATTAGCTTAGCATTGCCATCAAGTTCTGGCACTTTTAATGTTCTAGTGTACATTGGGTGGATTAAAGCCTTGGAATCAAAACTGGAGTTTTTTGGACTAGATTGTGCTCTGTAATCCGATTACCATTCTGGAGCTTAATTCTGCCCTTATTCCTTAGAGATCATTTGGGCAGCTTCTCAGATTGCAATTCTTGATCACTAGAAATATTGTTTTATTCTTTGCTTTATACTGGGAAGTGTATTCATAACTTCTTATGACTTGCAGTTCAAGAATCACGCAGCAAAGAGATGAAGAACTCCTATGATTTGTATTTGAGAGTGCTATTTTTAACAAAGGTGGAGAATTATAGCATCGTTCAGAATAATTGTCCTACTGTTTTGTCATCGATGTTGATATATGTGGTTGTCTTCTGTAGGTTTTTATGTATTTTGTGCTGATTTGCTGGTTTTGGAAGGCTCCTATTGCTATGATATCTCAGCAGCTTGTTCAACCATTTGGTAATTCTATGTTGTGACCTGAAAAATGTGAAAGCTTCATAGTGCATTTCCAGTTGCTGCTTGTACTTGAATGCCCTTATATCTGTCTCAGACCTCAACTAGATATTTTCTAGAGGATGCATAGTTGTAAATATTTTTTAACTCAGTGCTTACTACTTTTCAATCAATATTTACTTGATTTATTTTCTTCTATTTCAGGAAGACTATTATCATGGGGAGCTGGAAGCCATTTAGGTGGCAATGTCATGGTATGCCCAATTTTATTTAGTATTTCCTAGCACACTTGTCATACTATACTCCTTACAGATCATGGACCAAAAACCAGAAGAAGGGTTCTTTGATATTTTGGGCTAGAGACAATGCTAATATGACCTGGCCACCGGTTCCACCTGGTAGCAGGTGGACTGTATTTTCACATGTTTGCATGGCCTTACTTGCGTTCTGTATTTTTTTGGAAGGTCAAAGAAATATGATATGTTTACAAGTATATGCATTGCTTGCTGCTTAAGATAAGATGCGCATTTTTTATGCCATCCTTTTTAAAAGTTGGTACTGTTAATGTTGGTTGAGCAGATAATAAATAAAAGTAGCATTGAGCATACTGATGCAAAAGTAAAAAGAGGAATGAGTGTTTTACAATTGGTGGTTTTTTGTAGAATAGCTGGTGGTTCTTACGAGCCAATTGGTTCGAAATGTTGATTATTTTGAACTTCATTTCATGTAATTGCAGGTTGGGATCATACCCTGGTTGATACTATCTACAAGGGTCAGCAGATTCGTTGTTAAACACTTGAAATGATAGATGGACAATATCTATCTGCATATATCCCTGATTGAAGATCTCTAATTGATCGTCATTTCTGCAACGTGAGCAGGAGAGAAGAGGTCAAATTTGTGCTGATCCCTTTATATCGGTGCATCATTTTGCCTAATATTTTTGTCACTTCCTTTTTACACATTATGTCTAATTCAGTTTTGGCGTAGACCTTGTAAATTAGCCACTTTAGAAGTTCAATTTTTTACAGGTCACCTGAAGTTTTGTAGTAGAATTGAATCCACTTGTATAGATAGTGTTGTATGTTGTCATTTATGCTCAATTCTTTCCTTCATGCGTCATTGTAAGAACTTGCCAGTATCTTATTTTCATAAATGACCAAAGAAATCTGTCTGAAAAGACATTAGTATGTGCAAACACTAAGCAAAGAGCCCCGTTCATTGTAACTTTAGTCAACTAGTCAGTGTTTGCTTTTCTGTCATTATTGTTTAAATTTGGATAATTATTAAAAAAAAATGTGAATACGCATTTCAATATAAGAATATTTAGAAAAGTTCTAGATATTTCACGGACAGAAAATTAAAGTACGGGGATTGCAAGATTGGAAAATCCAAATATAAAAAGTCATTCAAATGGATTCAGTGAAAGAAATTTTAATAGACTTATGCTATAAGTCATATGTTTATGAAGTTTATGTTTGTCGATTTTTTGATGGTAACATAAGTCTAGATAATAATAATTTGGGGAGTTCGATCAATTGCATGGAAATTTATGTTGGAGATTCTTGGCATGAGTAGATCAAGAATCTTAAATTTTGGATACTCTCCAAAGTCAATGGAATTGGCTAAGTTTCTTCTATGGGTTATCCTAGAATTAGGTTTTGATTTCACAATGCCAAAAACTCGTAAGCACACAGTAAATGTGGCCAAGAATGTAATTCTCGCCATGTTCTTTGGATCATGTAAACTGCAAAGGGCTTAAATGATGCCAAAGGATAGGAGCTCTTCAATCAATCTTGTTTCCCCAAATTTGATTCATTGATAAGTTTTACAAGAAAATGAGAAACATTGCCACAACAATTAGATTTTGGTCTTTTGATCTATCCCATGTGCTTTGGATAAAGTAAGCCTGTCAAGTGTTTTTCCTATATATATTTTCTTTTGTACTTTCGGTTATTGATGAGTAGAAGAAGTGGTAAGTAGACCGATTATACTCTGAAATTTTTTAGAAAGTTATCACCGTCCGTTTAGGCAAACTCACTTATCTCATCACTAGTAAAACACTGGTTTAGTTTGACCGTCGCCCACAACCGTTTTAGAATGTGTCATGATATCAGGTTGTGGAAAGATCTATTTACCAAGTGAGAGTCCATGCATGTATAATGTGAACTTTGATATACATTCAAATCATGTCATTTTTACCTTATCTCAGATACCACTATAGATAACCACGTCCAAGAGCCCTCCATAGCACAATATTATCTACCCCACCTGCGCTAATTAGTTTAAAATGCACTGTGTTAATTTGAAGCTATACGGAATTATCTAGCAGCACAATAAGCAGTATTTTTTAGTGAAAAGACAGAAGCCTGGCATTGTTCACTGTTAAACCGGGGGGATTCTTGTTAGAAGGGAAGAAAAACAGGAGTAAGATGTCAAGACACAGATAATACAAATCATGTTCAACGAAGAAGAAACTTCATTAACGAACTTATGATAAAGATCTGTCGAAAGTTAAACATGATTAACTTGTGAAAGACAAGATGCACCCGGAGAAGCAAACAGAACTAGCATTTGGAAATTCTCGTGGTTCCTGTCTACGAACTTCATTTGTTTCGACCAGCATGGCCTGTTCGGTTAAGCCATATTATAGTTAATCCAGCAAGAGCGAGTACTTGAATATTATAAGCAAATGAATCTATACAAATGGCTCATCTCTTCAGCTAATATTTGCTTCCAGTTCACACGCTAAAAGACTAAACAGAGTAGTTAATATACATTTTATACATATTCAAAAGCAACCCAAGAAAAGTAGTACAATTGTTGGATCACACACTAATACAAGTGGAGTTCATCTTGACCAGATCTTTTTCTTGTTGTCCTTCTCTTTTTGACCCGGAACTTGGTCTCTGCTAAATCTCCTGGTAGTACTGGTAAAGGGTCCTTGGGCATTTGTAGCCGGCTTCACTGGTCTTGTTACCTTGGTGATTTTAGGCGGGTCAGATTTTCTACCTCTCTTGTCGCTTGAAGCATTTGGTAGAAAGTTCTCGGTCTCTCCACTTCTAGAATTTCTTTTCCTAGTTCGGTCATAAAGAGAACCCTGACTAACCGGGCGATGCACTGAATTCGTGCTTCTCAAGATACGAGCCTCAATTTCACCCAAATTTCCATCGTTTGAGCTCATTTTCCCAATTGTTGGTGTTGCCCTTATCCCATCAGCATAATCCTGAGTCAGGTTACCCTGCATCTCTTGCTCCTTTTGCCTCAGCTTCTCCTCAAGCTCTTTGATCTGCATTCCCCCCAAAAAGGGGACAAATAATTTGTCACTATTTGAAGATTCACGTTTTTCTCAGGGGAGACCAAAGAGTTAAATCAATTTTCATTGTGATGTTAACATGTACTGCTAACAGTTGGTAGCAAAATAGTACAACCGATTAGACAATAATCCAATTTCAATTGGTAAGATTCTTGAAAATGTTCTGGAGAGGCTATACCAAACGAATATAAAGTTTTCACAATCTGTCTTTAATTTTAAGATTCAGATTTCAACAAATAATGTTCTCTTGATGATATGGCTGCCCAGGATCTAGTGGGCACTTTAAGAGATATTCACAACATCGGGGGATTGTAATGGTAAAACCTTTTCTGAGAAAGACATGCATATACCACCTAAACTAAATGAAAAATGGACATGTACAAAATATAATTTATTGGATCCGAAAGTAGTATATGATATGAGGCCCCAGAACTGACTGTGAACTTCGTTTTAAATTGATTATAATCAATTACCTTCTGATGGAGCAGCAATGATTCTGAATTATCTTCTTGCTCTTTCAATTTTCTCTGCAGTTCTGTTATCTGGAACAAGGAGCAGGAAAAGAAAAAAAAAATATGACTAAAAGGCCGAGAGAGAGAGAGAGAGAGATTTTGCACTTCTCAATAATACATAAACTGCTAACCTTCTCTTGAAGCATAAGCCCATAATGCTCAGACTCCTGCTTTTGCTCCTTTAGTTTGCTTTCAAGATTCTTGACCTGCTAAAAAATGTAGAGGTCCTTAGATATTGATTAAACATGACCATTTTAAATGAAGTGGTAATGAAATGTAATTGGTTTTCTGGACTTTAGAATGTATATTGTCATTTCATAATGCTCCATATGATCCCAAGTTTATCCAAAACCCGCAAAGCTTCTCCTATTGTACAATAAGAAAATAATCTGAACCTTTTGTTGCAATATCGTAGAATCTGATTGTTCTCGTTCTCTAAGTTTGGTCTCAAGCTCTTTGACCTTCACAAAGAATAAATTAATCAAAATATATTTAAGTTAAATGAAACATAAAAGCGGTAAATTACTAAGTTAGAGAGCAACCTTTTGTTGGAGAGCACATAATGTTTCTTCCCTTCCCTTCAATTTATCTGATAGTTGTAGGACTTGTTTCTCCGACTGATTTTGCAAGGCTAATTTTAGCTGAAGTTGATCTTCTAGTTCTTTGATTCTCTCTTGTTGAACTTTGTAAGTCTGATCTTTGCTTCTGGCTTTATTCTCTATGCTTTGTAGGTTCTCCTCTAGCTTCCTCAGAGATTCTTCTTTGGATCTGGACTCTTGCCTCACTTTGTCAAGCTTTCAGAAAAAAATGTATGAAGACTATGAGTAACACATTTAGGAGGTCTACGGTTATAGTAGGACAAGAGTGAAGGAGGTAACATTCAATGAAGTCTTGTGTAACCATATATCACTTGTTGTTTGTCCCTGATATGTCTAGTGAAGTACCGCAAATAATAAGAAATTCTAGCTAAATTTTCAAAAGATTACCATTCCTTTCATCTTTTGAAGCTCATTAGGATCAATTTGCTTCTTAGCAGGACCCAGCTCAATCCCTCGAACCCGAGTTGCGAAATTCAATGAACTCAGAGTCTCGCTTGAGTCCTTATCTGATGGGCTAATTTGCACAAACATCAGAGTTTTGGAGTCGCCACCTGCCATATATATGTACAACCCTTTCATCAAGAGGCGCTATTACAGAAGAAGAGTACAGGCATAGTCCAATAAAGGAGTCTTTTTGTTTGGGGTTGGGAGAGAAAGCTGTCAAAGTTACCTAGTGAATCTTGAAGTAAGTGTGTCAACTTGGAGTTCCTAGAACCAATTCCCAATACTATTAGAACCACATATAGCATTGAATAGAGAAGTATCAAACCAATTCAAAACGAGACGGGACCTGTAAGGGATATGACTGGATTTATTTGCCAAAGCAGAAATGACATCTCCTAAAGCCGAAAGAGATCTGTTGATGTTTTGAGCTTCTTTGAGCCGTTCTCCTTGCGCGTCAGTCTTTGCCAGCCTCTCACTACCAGCCAAATCTACAAGCCAGAGCTTGCTCCTTGTGCACTCTCCACTAATCAAGTTCTTTGATTTTACCATTATGCAGAGCATGCTAAAACAAGGAGCACGTTAGGCAATTTTAGTTGGCGGTGAGGAAAAAAGTCACATAAATGCCGTGCATTAAAAATCTCAAATGACAGTTCCATACCAGTGAGATCGACTACTATGCTCATTCACGTTGTTAGATCCAACAGCCCTGGCACTGCTTCCAGTCCGCAGTACATTCCAGACTTCCTTAATACTCTCAACTTTGGCTTCTATAATCCCAGGAACATTGTGAAATCCCTCGGATGCTTGTTTTATCTCCAATCTGGAAAGACGTGTAAACGATTATCATTGATGAGATATCACCTAGACTTTTGCAAGAGGCAATTGCATGTGGAGTGGAAACCAAAGTTCCATTTCACCCGAAAAAGAAATAACCTAATACTCAAAATTGGGATTTTTTTCACTTCAAAAAGAAGGTAAATTCTTATTCTATTTAGATACTGCACACGGGAAAATAGACTATACTTTTTGGATGTTGGAGCTGTAGCCAATAAGTCTCTTATCTGCTCATTGTACACTTCAAGAACACTAACGGATATACTATAGACAAATGTGTCACTCCTTTCCTCAGCAGTTCTAAACAGTTGCTCTAGAGTCCGGAAGTTGACTCCTCGGTTTTGTTCGGTGCCCTCCATTGTAAATGTCTTCCCTGTTCCTGTTTGCCCATAAGCAAATATGCAAACATTGTAGCCATCCAACACAGAGAGTACCAATGGTGAAGCATCCGCAAAGACATCGACTGTCATGGAGAAAATTAGTCTCATTACTTATTTATCCTCTATTGTGGTGTAAGCATTGCAAATCACAAAGACAATGAAAAGAAATGTACCTTGGTCATCTTTTGGTGTATAAACTCTGTCAAATCTGAAAGTCTTTCTAGTGGCACCGCCTGTCAAAATACCAAGATCTCCATCTTTCGCAGCGTCAAAGTCCACAATGGTGGCACATCCAGCTATTACCTCCTCCTTACTTAATGGACGACAACGACAAAACACCCTGATATTTCCTGATAATTTACTCAACTTTTAGATATATTTCTAGGAAATGTACAAAGTACAAAATGTTTCCAATACCTTTTGTCTCTTGAAGCTGGTTATAAAGTTTCCTTCTCTTTGTTTGTTCTTCACCGTACTTCATTTTGAGATCTTCACACTGTGCAACTGCAAAGTGCTTCCATAATTCAGGAGAACACATTATGTCACTGCTAATGGAAAAATAGACAGTGTTTTTCAAACATACCTAGAGCTTGGACTCCAGAGACCATGTTGTTCAAATCAGGAATTGAATCAGCACATTCGTGTGCCTCTTGAGAAAGCTGAGAGTGCTCTCTCTTCATGATCTACATAGCCAATCAATTAACCAGTTTAAGAATGTCCAATAAATTGACCAGTAAATGCTGGCAAATTACATATTTTATAATTCAATTAACTACCTTTAGTTTCTTGTCTAGGTCATGAACTGCCAAAACCCAAAACTGCTTATCATGCTCATACTTGCTGGATAAGTTCCTCAAATTCTCATCTTGTTTTTCAACAACTTGGTCTAATGGGAGAATAAAACAAAGAAACATAAATGTCTCCCCACAATGGATAAACAAACTATTTAAACATATGCATCAAATTAAACAGGGGAGAAAGAAAGATTGATGTCAAAGGCCGTCCTTACCAAATATTTCATTTTCTAGCAATATGCTACGTTATCTCATATAAAATATCAAGAGCATAGACATTCTTCAGATCAGTCATAAAATAAAACACAAGAATCAAGAACTGTGTGCATTGTCTTTTGCCATCTTCCAGTATTAGACTATCATATTTTCCTCATAATCAAGCTCCGATAGGAACTTACCCAAACTACGCTTCTCAAATGTCCTTATGTCAAGTTCCATCTTGACCTTCTCCAACTGCTCATTTGCTGTGGTTAGTGACATCCAAGCCTGATAACATTCATTTGTTTTGTGCTCGTTCTGCACGGAAAGATCTTTAATCTCCCTTTCAAACTTGGCTGTTAACTTTGTTTGCATAATCTTCTTCTGCACAAATAACCAAATTTCTGAGAGCAGATGACACAAATTTTATGAGGAAAATTTGACTATTCCAAATTAATTAAAGTCTCACCTGTTCTAGAGGAATCTCTATCTCAGCAGAGCAATTATTGCACTTGACGCATTCACAAGTCCTCCGAGTACCTGGATGCAAATTATAACTGTGAATAACCCTATGAGGTTGATATAGTCAAAAATAAAATCAATACTGTCCAGATGGATGAAAGAAAATATTACCTAACACCTCCGGCACTTTCCTAATGCAAATCCCACTTACCAACGGGCTTCCATTAACCCCTTCAAATTTTATTGCAATTATGCCGTCCTCCTTTACAGACACCCTAAAATCAACTAGTTGCAATGCCTTATTGGCTCCAACAATACTGAAGATGTCAAAATCAGAAAGCACCTGCAATTAAGGAAAAGCATATACTTCAAATGCATTTCTCAGGAAGAAAAAAATAAGGTTAAAACAGATGGTGGCGCAAAAGTTCTTACCTTATCTTCCTGCATGAATACATTGAAAACCCTCATGCCCTTGGGTCCATTGGTGAATATAATTTCCACGAAATGAAGGTCAATAAAATAGTCTCCAGGATGAAAATTATTGATGCAGTAACTAAAATTTCCAAATCGTGCTGATTGATAAACAAATGGATAATCACCAGCATCCACTATGATTTCGTTGGTTCGCAAAGCATCACCTCCTTTGTAGAAAGCATCATCATGAAACTTCATGAAGGAATCTACTTGATTTGAAGCCTCGCCTCCGGCATTTAGAAACATCACATATTCCTCTAATCAAAGCAACATAAAACAAAATGGCCCATTTTGAGACAGCAACTAAAGCATATCAAAATGAACTTTGAGTAACATTAAACAGTGGAAATTTTGAACCAAGTACAAAGGGATTGCTAGGTAGCTATGCCTCTCGAAGTCTAGTCCAAAATGTTGCAATCTCAACATGAGTGCTCTCTTCTGTCTTCCTAACTTGATCTAGCAACCATATTGAACACACAAGTTGGCACTGAACCTAGACATTTGTTAAGAACAAATAGGACTATGATGACAGACCACTTGAGATATGCTCGGAAATCGATGCAGACCAAACTAAATGGCGTCAATCAGAATATATAGCATGCGGAGAGAGCACATAGTGTTTACACCGAACACAATCTCTATTTTACAGGAAATGTGAGCCTCAAAAGTAAACTTTAACTTGCAGCCGCCTAAATCAAGATATCATGTAAGACGCACAAAAGATTATTTCATGATCCTCTCCATACAATCCTATTAACTTGAGTGAGCTGTGATTATCTGACTTATTTAAGACAATTAGTATGCGGAAGTGCATATGGATAAGTGATAACCCATTCTGCACAGGTGGCAGCTTGTTTCTACCTTCTCTTCTCAAATTTTAATATCTGATGTTCTTTATTTCTCCATGATGGCTAGAGATCATTCCTTGAACATTCATATTGGTTAAGATCCAAATCAGCTCACAAGATAAGGTGATTGTGTTGGTCTGTACGCTATATGTAAACTTCAGTAACCACACGTCAAAAATGCTACTGACATTTTTGTCTGAGCTAGAATAAACCTGGATAACTGAGGTTTCTTAAACTATCTGAAAAATCACCTTGAAACCATGGACTGTAGAGTTTCAGCACAGTTTTAGAAGACAAACAAAAGTTTCACGCTTGAAGTTCACTGTGCATAATAAAATAAATTCTAACTGCTTAATGACCTTTACAACATAAAGAAGCATGTTAGGCGGCCCCATTCAGCATAAAATTGCTCTTCCCTTATCTACGTATCATCTAAAATATTCATCTTATGAAACCCTTAAAGAAAAAGTGAAATGACATACATCTATCTAAATAGTAAGCATTGCTAAAAGTTATGTGATGCATCAACATAACACCAGTAAATACACATATTGCTGATTCACCAGCTCCAAACCAGATAAGAAAAATTAATCAAGCTAATTCTATCAATTCATTCAATTTCACTTAAGGTTTGATAGAAAATATATTCAAAGAGCAATATCACCATCTTAACAAAAAGATGCTTGGCTCTACTTCATTTAAAGATGCCCACCTTTACTCAACCCATATTACATGACAAGAGGCCAAACACGAAACATAAAGAGAAGCTCGAATTTGACTTGGCATGATAATCTTAATCCCTACATTGACACGAGTTAACAATTTTTTATCGCGAGTCGATCATTTGGCTAGTTAGAAAAATTAATGTAGCAAGATGAGTTGACACGATCTAGAAACATAATCACATGCCGACAGGAATTACTAATGCTAAACATAAACAATGCTACCGTATACATATGAATGTATGTGTGCGTACTTGTTCTTGTGATCTGTTCATAATCAGTTCTCAAATCTAAAATTAAACATGACTGAACTTAAATTAGCTACAGTTATTACAGCCAGTCATACGTTCTTCCAAAGCATATGTTCTCTAATTGCACAACAGATAGAGAAAAAAAAGAGAAGTGCTGGAAGTAACATCACTTCGCTCTCCAATCTGTTCGAGGCTTATTGGGAAAGAGCTAGGATCCTAAGAGAGTAAACAGCCTAACGTATCTCCTTTATGTGCACATAAGCCAAAACAGGACCCAAAAGAAAAAGACCTTACAGAACACGACAGGCCATCAACCGAAACGGAGAAATGACTCAATCAAACGCCGAAACGCGCAGAATTCACTAACCTGGACATGTTGGCTTCGCGAACCCACTTCGAATCAGTCTCGACCCAGGGTCGCAGAGCATGGAATCTATCAAACCACCATCGCCGTCCTCGCCCTTCAACGAAGAACCTTGATCTTCTTTCTCCAGACGTTCGACCTCGTCCCAGTCGAAAGCAGGGGGCTTCGAATCGAGGGTCTCTGGGCATTTGCCAAGATCGTTGAACCCGGCGTCTTCCATTGAAAGAACGGCAAAACCCGGGAGTAGTATTCAGGGATCAGGCAAGGGAGAGGAGATTTGGAGGCTGCTGCGTTTTTCAGAAGGATGGACCAGGAAAGGGAGAGGAGATTTGGAGGCGCCTTCACTTTTATGGCGTTTGGCCTTTTTCTTGGGTTATCCAGATGCGTTCGAATTTTGAATCTCAGACTCGACCGTTGCTGCTGCCTCGTTTTGGAGTTACCGTTGATGCCGTGGAAAGGTTCTTATTAGGGTTATGTGGAGCGGGGCGAATGCTGTATGGGCCGACTCGATGGTCCGAAGGTCCAAGCCGACTGGGCTATTTTTCAGTTTTCCTTTCATTTGTAAAAAAAATAACTTTGTAAGGCTGGAGAGGGAAAAAAAAAAAAAAATAAATTGGAAACGGGTCATAAACTCAACCTATTTAGAACCATTTATTTTTTAACATTTAAAATTTTAAACCAATTTAAGGAAGGCTCTACAAAATTGAAGTGATCCATATATGACCAATTTGGTTTAAGACCCATTTAGACAGGTCTATTTAACTTTAAAATATGAGGGACTTTTTTTTTGGGGGGGACTACCGCATTAGGTTCGCTAATGATGCTAACATCCTCTTTTAGTAATTCATCATATTTTGGTTCTTCTCAAGTAAACATGTCATCTTTGTTAGGATTACCGTGCAAACACAATGATATAGAGAGTAAATGTGAGAAAGGGAAATTGAGACACAATGTTTATCCCGATTCATCCTTAAACTAGAGTTACATTGAATAGATTTTTCCACTACAATTAGCACATCTTACATCTCTGTTACAACTTTTAATTACAACATAAAGAGATTATATATAGGCAGAGTGACAGTAGTTATTAATTACAACATAAAGCAAGGGTTTAAATCATAAAAGCCCTTTGGCGGCTGGGCATGCTACTCCCCAAGCCTCCACTGGGGCGGCCCCTAGAACCCCACTTGCTCACTAAGAAATGAGACCCCCGTGTCTTCCTATCAATGGGGAGTATGAACCACACCCCAACATTCTTCAATCCTATTAGATTTCTATCTCACTCAAAGCAATTCATTATGACGTGCTTAAAAAGGCTAATTGGTTATGATTTTCTTTTTAGCATTTGTGTTTTAGAGATGTAATGAAAATTTGGTGGCCAAAGAAAAGGAGTAATAATTAAAAAAAAAACAAAATATTTATATTTCATATATTTAGTACAAAAAAAATGAACTGATCCTATAGTCTGGAAAGTGTTAGAGATTAAAAGAAAAAATCATTCTCCTTATTATCCTGACTACATTGGAAATATGGTTTTGTCTCTCGTTTATTAAATAGAGATAGGTTTGGGCAGAATCAAAGTTGACGATTGAAACTTTACATTAGTGCAATATATCATACGATAAGAACAGTTTTGTTGGTCAGAAACTCAACAGAAAATAAACCATCCAGACATTTTCATGAAAAATTAGAAGAAAATCCAAAATTTAGAGAAGAAAATTCAAAGTGAGTGAAAGATGAAACAATAGGGAACAAAGCAGGAGATCAACGCCAAATTGGGTAATTCTGCATAATTTCCAACTCAGTCGGCCTGAATTTCGGTAAGTTTGACTTTTGTCCTTTGACTCTCGTCCATTTCCAATAGAAAGAGAGGACGCGCGTTGCTTGTAGAAGAAAATTAGCAAAAGAAGGGTTGATCCATTTCAAAAAATAAGAATTAAATTCCGGTAAAGTAAAAGGAAAAAGACGATAGTTCACAATTTGAAATCAAATTAAGAAAACGTTAGATTCTTGAATTACCTCATAATTAATTTTCGGAAAAAATTCGAGCTTATTAAAGTCAAGCTCAATTTAATATATAACTCTTATTAGAATTGAGTCAAGCCTGAGTGTTTAGAATTTTTTTTTATTCGTGTCAAGCTTCAAGAAATAACCGAGCTCAAGAAAAGTTTTGAGCTCGGAATATACGAGTAGAGTCAAGTCAAGTTCTACTTGGTACCGTATCGATCCAACTTAGTTTAATTACACCCCTCAATCAACTCTTCCTCATAGTGTTCAGGTTTTATTAGAATTTTACTTTGTTTTCATTTGATTTAATTTTTTTTTTTTCATATTACAAGCACAAAGACTCAAAACAACCGTCTCAATAAAAGGAAATGGCAAAGAAAAAGAAAAGAAAAGAAAAGAAAGGAAATTCTCATTTGAGGTTATAATAGCCCTGTAGGCATCAACTGGACCTATCCGTGAGCCTGACAAATTTCTTGGCCCATATAAGCCCGAATGAATGGGCTGGAAAAATAGAAAAAGTCTGGCCCAACCCGAGTTGACTCTCAACAAAGAACAAACCCAGAGCTAAACAATTTTATGCAAGTTTTGGGAATTAGTCTGGGTAACAAAATTAAGTATGAAGATCCTCTACTCCAATTCTTTTCATTTCTCGATCAATTTCGACCATTGGTGAATATAAGTGAGATATGCATCGATGGTCAAAATTTGTCGAGACACCAAGGAGCGCACCTTAAGGAGTAAAGGAGTCATGTCTTAAAGTTACACTTGACAAGTTCATATGGAGGGTAGATTTAGTGACATAATGTTTCCTTTTCGGACCCCGTGACAAGTTCATATTGGGTAAATCCGTCATCACTTAATATGGAGACATTGGCAATTGCAAAAAGACCACCGAGCAAGAGTTAGTACAAAAAACGGGTTTTACTAATCCAGGTAACTTTTTGAAGTTAGATAAAACCAATTGATACGTCAACTTGCTTTTCGTGATTAAAACAAAAAGTATTACTACTGTGTAAATAGAGAGTTTGAGAGTAAGCACTATCCAATGTTAGTTCAAATGGATGGACTCACCTTTTGCTCTTCTCATAAATTAGACACACTGCTCAATGTGCTCATGCTCATCATCTATGGCATTGAATTTATAGGGAAAAATAAAACCGAGAATTTCCACATGAAACCCATTATTTTGGTTAGAAAAAATGCGCATGAAATCATAAATTGAATACAATGGCTTGGGCCTCCGCGGCGGAGAAGATAAGATTGCCTCGACAAACGCAGTTAATAAAACTAAAACTGGAACATGCGCAGCATGCCGACAGTAGGACCATCAGATCAGAAGAGATCTTTGACTGTTTGGGCCCAGAGAAAAAAAATTCAAAACACTATCGAGGGAAGTCGATTTCATTAACGAGGGAACATGACATTATGACACTGCTAGTAGAGATTGAGATCTCTAAATTTAGAACGGTATATTTGGAGAATCGAGAGCCTTTATATCCAGCCATATCGCAAAACATGTCCCGAAGTATATATGTTCTCGATAAAGGAAAATATGAGATTCACAGCACATACAAAAATCAACTCATAATCTCGACTTCTCCATTTTCTCTCCCTCCTCCTCCGTCCCCACCCATCTTCACCATTGCGCGTCACACCTTGGCAGCTTGCGACTGCTGCCTCCAGCAGGCTCGTCATCACCCACCTCCTCAACAACCGCCATCGAGATAAGCTTGCACCGTCCTCCGTGTGTGTGGGTGCGTCGCGACTAGAGGTATGCAGATGCTGGTCGTATGCACGTGAGTTGGGATTGTTGAAAAGAATAAAAGGGCGAAAGAGGAATCGAAAATTTTTTACAAAGGAAAACCAAAGGAAAAAGGGTAGAAAGGATGTAACAAATTTTGGATAGTAAGACCCTATTTGGTAATGTTTTTGTTTCTCTCAATTTATGTTCCTTTGTTTTTTGAAACAAAAAAAAGAATAGAAATCCATTTGGTAATGGCAATTAATTTTTTTATTTCCTAGCATAAAAAATTGGTTGAGGAATAAATTTGGAATAAAAATAAGAAGTAGAAAAAAATAACTTATTTTTCTAGAAATGAGTTATTTTCTCTTTTCTTTCTTACTTTTCTTCTTTTCTTCTTATTTGTCAACCGTCACCTCCCTCTATCGCCTGCTGCTGCCGTTAACTGTCACCGCCCACCGTCGATGACTGTTGATGCCGCCGCTCACCAGCTAGCCGCCCGACCACCGTCGCCATTGCCCGTCGGCTGGCCGACCAATGATTGACCACTGTTGCCACCAACCATCGACCTCCGGCCGTTGCTAATTGTTGTCGCCCGCCACCAACCCTTGTTGCCGATGATTGCCGACGACGCCGCCCGTCACCCACCACCATTGACCGTTGTGACTGACGTTGCTCACTCCTACCGCTGACGACTGCCAACGATGCCACCCGCCGCCCACCGCCACTGATTGCTGCGGCTGACATCGTTGACTGATGGGGCTTGGTGACGGGTGGCAATAGTCGGTGGCAGTCGGAGGTCAATGATTGGTAGCGGTGGCGGCTAGCGACGGTAAGAAAGAATAAGAAAATTTTTTTTAAAAAAATCGACATTACAAAAAAAAAATTGTGTATTGTACCAAACACATTTCTATTTTTTTTTTCCATTTTGATAATAGAAATTTTATATAGTTACTAAACGTATTCTTTTATTGAGAAATTGTTTAGAGGAATGAAAATAGAAAATACTATTTCTGAAAAGAAATTATTCCCCGGAATAGAAGCGTTACCAAACGGACCATAAATGTGCCGATATGTCCTCATTTGGACAAGGAAATTTTTACAGATATAACTTTACCTCCTAAATTTGGAAGATCTTAAAGCCTATCGTTAAACTCAATTTTTCTCATTCTTTATTAACTTAAGGGCCTAATACATGAATTTAATAGAAGGAAAAATAATTAGGTCAATACCAAGAAATCATCTAACCTCTCCATGGCAGAAATAGCAATTAGAAAAAACGCATCACCTCAAATTGGAAGGGACATGCACACATACGATGAGTCAAATCACGATAACAGAGCCTTGTGCTAATTTCACAATCACGCTGTGTCATAAATAAATAACTAATAATCATCGAGCCCTCTTAGAATATTGAGGCGTGGCCGGACAAAACTTCGACCAAAATAATTTAGTTTGTATGGACGCGTTGGAAGAACATCGAATTGAGCATATCACTGCATAAGGAATAACGGGTACTCCATCCTTTAACGTATCTCAACTCACGTCATGTTTCTAGAGAGCTCGATGAACGGCTTCTCGAAAATTAACTCCTAAATAATCATCGTCGCGACAAGTTACATACTCCGGTCCAGGATATATCAAGACAAATCGAGGAGGTGGATTTTCTCCATCCATTTTTCCTCGAGAGATGTCACTTTGATCCGGCCTTAAATGCATGGTAACTAATTTTGTGACATACTAAAGGAGGAATTGATGCCATTTTGGCTCTACATACGCGTGCTGCTTCTCTCTATTGTCGGATTGTGGAGTTCGGGGTTCGCGCATAGTGCTGCTAGGACACTACCACTTCAAGAGCATCTTTGATCTCGTTTCCTCAAAAGATGCTGTTTGAATACAGCTCTTGACTTTGAAGAATTCAAATCTCACTTGGGAATAGCACGGATGAAGCTCTTGACCTCGAAGAATTCAAATCCCACGCAGGAATAGCACCATATACCATATTTACTCCTTATATCTCTCCACCTCACACATATAATTTGAAAGCACTTGCTATCTTTCAAAAAAAAGAAGAAGGAAAAACAAAGTCAATAAAGAGAAATTAGAGACAATATTGATTAAATATATTCTTGTACCCTTTCCTTGCTTCGATTAGGGTTTTAACAAATTTCACTGAATGTTATGTCGGTTATGAATTTTATAATTGCCCTTAATTGCATGAATGATTTTAGATGAATGAAGAATAATGTGGAGACACGGAAGTAATATGATATTATTAAGCAAATGTGCTATGATAAACACCCTTTTTCTTTTTCTTTTTTTGTGCGTGTGTTTTGTTGTTTTTAGGAAGAGAACAACACTACTTCGAGTTGATGTGATGTGGGGGTGCTTCTTGTCTCATTAACTGGGCGAAGCATCTACAAACTCGTGGTTAAGCCGGAAGACGGGACAAAGTCGTACAAAAATTAAAAAAAATCCAAAAGGTCACAGATTGATTATGCCCTATCTGCAATATTCTCCGGATTTGGCTGCGCAAGAAGCAATAAAAAAAATGCAGTTATAATAGAAATAGACGAAATAGAAAAAGTCCAATGAAGTTTTAAATTGGAGTCAGTACATTGCATCTGCCTTGGACGTAAGATTTCTTTATGGTAATCCAACTCTCGTACGTTTGCCGAAAGACCTCTCATTCATGCATGGCCGTTATCCAGTTCGCATTTTATTAGTTTACTGCGCACCAAGTGGATCGTAAGATTTTAGTATAGATACGACATTACTGTAACATAAAATTCAAGGTGACTACTCAGTATGAAAGTAGAATTCAAGGGATTGTTAATAAAATTTGATTGATAATAAAGGTACAAGCAATAGTTTATAGTTCTTTGATGACTTGATGTATGATACTGATCACTATTTTAAAGATATTATTTGCCATCATTATAGTTATTGCTGGGTTTAAGCAAATATATGTTGAAGATATATATCAAAGTCATAAAGAAACGAGTTTGAGAATTACTTAATTTTTCTTGTGGAATTTTTGTCTTGAATGTGGTGTCAAACTTGTGTGAAAAAAAGAGAAGAAGAGAGAATTATAAAGAATATTGTGAAAAAGAGAGAGTTATGAAGGAGAGAGTTATGAAGAAGAGAAAGTTGTTATGAATGATATGTTATTTGGTCCTTTGCGAATAACCAAACAGCGCATCTCCTAGGATTAGATAATTTATCGAAAGTATCCCCATGTTGCATGATCAACTATCACTTCTTTTCATGCCAATAATCACTTCTTTTCATATTCAAATTGATATCTTTTCTTAATTATTGATAGATAACAAACTATTTCAAAAATCCCACACTTAATTTGTTATATATACTAATCAACATTTATTCATACACACAAGAAGGTATCTATTAAGATTTGAACCTTTAATCAATGTAAATAATTTCATTTAACAAAATCAATGGTAGATAAAATTTTAAACCATCATTCATTTTTAAGTCAAATGATCACACATGAATTTACACTCATTCAATTAGAAATTTCACATGCTTTAGCACTTTCGTGGTCTTGTGCTGCCTCTTGGATTTATGAACATTTACAAAAGTTTATCTAACTTTTGTTAGAAGTGGCACCACTTCTTATGTTCATATAGGTGAAGCTCCTAACTTATTACCTTAACCTTGCCTTGCTAAAACTTAAATTTCATTAAGAGTGCTTTCTTACACTCATCATCTTAACTTTCTATAAGTACTAATCTTGTGCCCTAGTACTTGATCATTGTCACCATACATTAGCTTATTGTTACCCATTCAACTTTGACAATTTCATTAGAAATTGGCGAAGTTGGGCTTCCGTTATGCTTGATTATTATCAATTGGTTTAAGACCCATTCCTTTGGTAATATTTACCAACTAAACCTCTCAAAAGTCCCTTAGTGAATGAATGAATCAAATTAACATTTGTTTGAACATAAATTATTGAAATGATTCCATCAGTAATAATTGTCGAACATACTCATGTTGCACCCTAACATATCTAGATTTTCCAATGTATATTATATTGTATGTATTAAAATTTGTTGCCACACTATCGTAACATGAAGATAAGGTTGTCATTAGTTATGGCTACAACTTTATATCCAATAGGAAGCTCCAAGCCATTCAGCCTCTTTACTAGCTGTTGATGTTGTTATAAATTCATATTTCATGGTTGAATGAACATTTGCAAGCTTGAAAATCGATATGGATGTCGACTTGTTATTAATTGTGCTAGTTATCCAATTAGCATCCGAATATCCTTCTAATACTATTGCTTATCTTCCATAAAGTAGACTGTAATTTCTTGTTTTCTTTAAGTAATCAAGGATTTTTATTATGACCTTCCAATGTACAGTACTAGCATTATTAGTAAATTTGGACAATTTACAACATTTAAGACTATTTTCGATCTAGTGCAATGTATAACATACATTAGACTTCCAATTGCACTAGCATATTCTAATTATGCTAAAGGTTGTCTAGTGCGTTTTGTCAATTTAATTGACATATCGGATGAGGTTGCGGTGCATAGAGGACTGTAGGAACATCGACAGGGTGGTTGGGACTATGGCTCCGTTTGGTTCAGCATTCTCAATGGGCTTTCAGCCCCGAAAGCCCATTGGGAAAAAAAATTTAGGTATTTGGTTCAGCATTTGGAAGTGTCCTTGACCAAATGCTGGCCTTTGAAATGCTAAAAGCTCAAAGTAGGTGGGGACTTGCTTTAGGCTTTCAGCATTTCGGAAATACAAGTTCACCTCTACTGTTCATCCGTTGACTTTTTTTTAAAAAACCGATCATCTTCCCCACACCCCAACCGCCATTGATTGGCGACGGAGTTTCATCGGATTTTATTTTTATTTTTTTTAAATAATAAAAACCCTTTGCAAATGTTGGGTTCACCTTCTTTTTTTTTTGGTCATTTTTATCTTTTGACAATCAATAGCCCAACTTTTTATCAATACACTAAAATGATCATTAATTAACGAAGATGATTAATACTACAATAATTTAAAAAAATTATTCAAAGTTGAAAACGAACCTAAAAGAACCCTAGGCCAAAAGTTGAGCTTTGTATCTAATCTATAATCAAATTCTTTTAATATAATTTTTAAATAAATTTACTAATATATATCTTTTACATTACTCTCAACATGAAAATGTAAAATGTTATATAGTTATTGTTTTTTTTTTGCAATTTTAAAAATGCTAAAACTAAAAACTTAATTTGGTTAGACTAAAGGGCTTTTCAAATATATGTTTACCAAACAGTCTTGCATTTATCTATAGTTTACCAAATAGTTTAGCATTTCGGAAAACCCATTTACCTCAAAAGTATTTGCATTCTCCCAAGGACATTTCCCAAAAGCCGAACCAAATGGGCCCTATGTCGGAGAGGATTGATGCTCGACAGTGCTACTGCTTGACGATGGGGAATAATAGCAGTCATGGGGAGGCTGAGGACTATTGTCGTGGCTTCGAGATAACTCGGCAAGGCTGCAATCGCAGAGGCAGGAGCTTGGGCATGACGCAAGGAGGCTGACAATGATCGCCGGAGCTTTTGTCATTGTCGAGGCTATTGTATCTGTGCAGGTGAAGCGTCGAAGTGCTGCAGGAGCTTGGGCATGGCGCAAGGAGGCTGGCAGCGATTCCCGCGACAGGGCATGATAGCAAGCGAAGTGGAGGTGCGAAGACGGACGAGTCCGGCAGCGGAGAACAATGATAGGCAAGAAGCGGCAGCAGTGATATTCATGGAGGGCAGGAACCGCTTGGAGAGAAACGTCCACTACGTGCGGGTTTTTCTATTATGTGCTTGTCTCTTTTTTGTTGTCCAGCCTCTCTAATGTGTTCAATCTATTTTAATCTCAATAGAAAAAACCTTTATAGAGGCTAGGTTTAGGGCTTCTTGCAAGAACTAGGATATATTTGTTTCCTAGTTTGGACTATATGATATTCTCAAAATAAGAAAACCTCCGTTTAACAATATAATGCATAATAATGCTCCAAATTTGTGTTAATAAATTAATTTTTTTCCAATTTGGTCCCGTATGCTAATTTCAGCCACGTGAGGGACTAACGGGCTTCCTCTTATTTTCACTTTATGGGCTTAACCCAACTAATTCAATTAAGCTCAGAACCTCCTGTTTAGACCCATTCAATGCCAATCCAATTTTCTATGTAATGAATGATTAAATGGTTTGCCAAAATTTAAGTATCAGTAGGCATAAATTGGACTTTGGCTTTAGATTGAAGTGTTGAACCGGGGACTTTTTTTGTGGGACCACTACCAATTATTTTAAAATTTTAAGCTATTAAATGAAAACGTGATATATTATTTAAATGTTATAAAATCTTTTTGATGAGAATCACTTATATTTTTTTCTAGTAATTTTATTTTAAATGAACATATTATAAGATTTTAAATAGACGTGTCATTCATGAGGCTAAAAGTCTCTTTCAATAACAGGGTTTGGAAAAAAAGAAGAGAAAGTAAGGTTATTCCATGAGCTTCAAGAAATAGAAGCGACATCATTCGTATAAGAGGTGCAGTGTTTTGCCGAGGTCAGTGGCCTAGTCTTAAATGGGATGCGATGATCGATTACCAACCTCTGCCCTTCAGATCTTATGTGAGGTAAAGTAGTTGTGATTCAATTTGAACTTTTGTGACAAATGTGGAACTCTCATTAACGCCAAGAAGGGGTTGGTAGTATTAGTTGCCTCTCCCCATCCTTTTTCCTGTGAAAAAAAAGGGGTAATATTATTTGGTTCCATCTTAAATTAGAAGACAAATTCTCGGGACCATATTAGAAGTAAAAAAAAAAACAAAAAATGCGGTGTGGTTTCTTCCATTCATTACAGATTACTCTAGTCATATAGGCCCTTAGCAGGCGAGTCGTGAAAATGGAAACATCTGCATGTAAACCTAACTAAAGATGAATATGAGTGCTGCCCTTGCAACCCACAGAGATGGAACTTTCCCTGTGTTTTATCGAGCACATCGTGCGTTAAATGCTTGGGTTTCAAAATAATAGAGCTCAGCCACTGATTGAAAATATAAAAAGTTCTTGTATGCTAATATAATTTACATACAGATTATTATAAAATGCACTTGATCACGATACAATCAAAGGAGTAATGTCTCTGCGAGGTACTGTACATTTGGCCGGTCGAGGGTTAGGAGTTTGCGAAAAAGGAGGGGATACATTCCCTACTTCATGCTTATGGAGGTATCTTGTTTTCATGACCGGCTCCATGATTCTCACTCAAGTCAAGACAACATCGGGCTTGCAACGTCATTCTTCTGCTACGCTTGTCGACTCCGTCGTTCATGCAGCCGGTAATTTGGCACCTTGTGCTGGAGTTATCGATGGAAACCTTTCGCGTCGGGGAAAAATAGGAGACAACACTCACATGGGAAGAAAACATAAATGAAGCAGCCGAAGTCTGATGGGAATGGGTGTCCTTTTTTGCAGCGCGTCTAGGAAAAGGATAGGAGTTGGCAAGGCTAGAGAGCAACATCACATGTTATTCACGAGTTGTGGACTTTTCCTTTAGTTCATTGGCCACGTTTTTTTTCAATCTTGGGGGAGAATAAATTTTCACTTAGAATGTATTTGATAATCAGTCTATTTCTATGAATAATTTATCTTCAAAAATAGTATTCTTGATTTTGTTCTTTAGATAAGTTTCTAAGCGTTCAAATGTATTTGATAATTACACAAAGTATCTCTTTCTAGAAGAGAAAAAGAACATAATTGTATTTAGTATGACTTTTAAATTTTTTTGTGACGTAAAATTTCTATAAAATTTTAATATTTTTTAAAGATTTTTCTATTTTTTTTTCCTTTCTTCTACTTTCTCCTTCGACCAGTCACTAGGCCTTGAGGGAGCCTTGGCGAGGGTCCGGCGAAGTTGCCAACCATTGTCAAGCCCAACGACTGGTTAGAGGAAAGAAAAGAAAATAAAAAAATGGCTTGTTTTGAAAATTATTCTCTTGAATAAAAAAATAATTTTTTAACTTTTTTTTTTTTACTACTGATCTGTTTTAGGGGCTGCATGTTTTTGTTTCTCGAATTTGTTTAAAAACAGATTTTGTGTTTTTTTGTTCCCGGAACAAAAAAAAAGAAATGCGTTTGTTTGCGTTTTTGTTTTTTTTTTTTTTTTCGTTCGAGAACAAAAAAAGAACGGAAATAATAAACAAAAAAAAATCGTTTCTTGTTCCGTAAACGATTTTGAAGAAACGATTTTGTGTTTTTGTTTCTTTTTCTCTCTCTTCTCTTTTCTTCCTATTTTCTTCTTCTTTTTTTCTCTTTGGCCGGTCGCCGGCCTCGCCATGGTGGCGACCGGCCATTGAGGCCGCCGATGCCATCAAGGGTCGGCGACCTCACCTCGTCGGGGGCCGGCGACGACCTCACCGAGCTCACCCAGATCCGGCGAGGCCGAGCCTCGCCCAACGACGGCAAGGCTCGGCCTCACCGGGCCTGGCGAGCCTCACCGTGGCTGGGTGAGGTTGTTGGCCTGTCGGCCGGTCGCCGAAGGGCCGGCGACCTAATTTGAAAGTAGAAAAAATAAAAAATAAAGGAAAAAATGAAAAATAAAATATAAATACTAAAAAATTAAAAGAAACAAAAAAAGAACATAAATTTACCAAACGTGTTTTATTCATTTTTTATTCTTGAAACAAGTTTACTAAACGCATCTTTTTGTTTAAAAATCGTTTCTGTAACGTAAATATTTTTTTTATTTTGTTCGCAACAGCTAACAAACATTACCAAACGCGCCTTTAAGCGAACCAAAAAATAAATTAACATCATCAAAAAGATTTTTATTCATTTTTCTGGAGGAATTGAAAAATAGAAATAACGAGGAATTGGCCTCTTACCAAATATAATCTTATTAGATTTGATTGATGGGATATTATGGTTGGAGGGGACCGCACATATCACTGTCGAACGTGACAGACAACAATAAAAAAATCAAAATCAACTCGCGGGCACGCCATTTTGCTTGTCAGAATCAAAGACAGTACGCTAGCAGAAGAACGTACTGTGAACATGTGCGGTGCGTGGAACGTGACATTACACAAGAAATTCGAGAATCACGCCGATCCATGAACGTGTCAGGTGTTCCCGAAAGCAACCCGTCAAGGATAAGGGATTCGAAAGAACAAGAAGTCGAAGTTTCCGAATTTCCCTCTTCGAGAATTGAAAGGTTTCGAGCTTGAGGAAGAACCTCGGAGTGAGCACGTTTCCACGTCGATAGAAATATTTTGTTTTTTTTCGGACAAAAGCCAACTCTCATGTCCATTCGAAGTTAGAAACGGATGAGATTCCTCCAAGAGAAACTTGAAGCGATGGAAAATGAAAAGGCTTGCCAACTAGATTTGTAACATACACTCTGTAGTGATTTGGCACTTTGTGTTGGACCTGTTGATTGAAACTGCTATCCTTTTTACCTTAGGGGGTGGGGAGAATAGGAAATGACTATTAGGGTGCACTTGTTTCATTGATAACTTCCGGATATCTATGATGAAAATCATTTTAAAGAAAAATTGTTAGGTAGTTTAGAAAAAAATTACTTTCTTCTTATCAAGAAAGAAAGTTGTTTTTTTATTTTTATTTTTTTCCGATCTAAATTCATTATTAGTAGATCAATTAATTTTTCATCATTCAAGCGTCAGAAAGTTGAAAATTAAGTTTTAGAAAATAATATTTGATAGGAGTGAGTATAGTTCTAGAGTAAAATATGGAATATGAGAATTGGATCAATGGAAATCTGTCTGATTCTAGTTTTAAGGTATACATAGTAGGTCACAAGTTTAAAAAATTGAAGAACCTATTTCGATAGGTAGGTTTTAGGTTAATGGAATTCAAAAACCTGTAACTTAGAACCTGGAACAAGTAATTGTGTTTTTCTTGATCTATGTCTCCATGCGATCTTACGATCTTTTCTAGCATTTGATGATTAATGTATAATCTGAAACCACTAATTTGAGCTTCTATTTTATGATTGAGACTTTTACTTTATTAAAGGTTATGGTATGTGAATTGTAGTAACAAGTGGTGTTATTAAATATGATAATTCATTGTAATCGTTCAATTAATAATACGGATGTAACTTAGATAGATCCTAGAACTTGTGATGAGATAAATTCTAGGTTTCAGAGTATGCAGAGTAAGTTCCATATTTTTTTAAAAAAAATGAGGAACTTGTTACAACGAATAGATTCTAAGTTCTAGGTAGAACCTATATAGAACCTATAACTACTCACTCTTAATATTTGGTATTATTAGCTATGGAGATGACCATGTTACCAATAAAGATTGAGAGGTGTAGGCTTTTTGGTAGGAGTCATAGTATCTCAATTGGCTATAAAATGATATTAGAATATGATGAATGTTTGATTAGAAGGTCAAATGCGATGATTTTTTAATTTGGTTTAAAATGTAATGATTTTCCTAAAATAGTTGTTTATATTGCTCATAAAAATGAATGAACGAAAAACGTTTTCATCGTTTACAAAAATATTTAGGTACAAATTATTGTCGATAATGAATATATTTTTCATTAAATGATCATTTCATTAACTAATTTCACTTATATCGATAAAAAAAGAAGGTGAATTTTACTCTTTGGTGGCAAAGATCAAAGGAAAAGCATGGAATACAGTGCAAAACTTCAGTGGCAACGTAATAAAAAAATGCAAACGTTGTTAAGGTGCCAAATTTCGCCTCGGTAACATTAATAATGTCGTTCACTTGTCAAAATCAAAGATCAAATGCTTGCAAAAAAGCGTACTGTGAACATGTGAGGTCCGTGGAACATGATATTGCACGAGAAATGCGAGAATCGTGCGAATCCGTTCACGTATTAGAAGTTCTTGAAAGCGACCCTTAAAAAAATTATGGTTTCAGAATGCTGTGTATGAACTGTGGGAGCAAGAAGTTGAAGTTTCTGACTTTCCCTTTTCAAGAATTGGAAGGATTTCGAGCTTGAGAGAAAACCTCGGAGTGAGCCCGTTTTCCACGTTGATATAGAGATATTTTTCGAGAAACGCCTTCCTCATGTCGATCTAAAGGCAGTAACATATGAGATTCCCCAACTTGGAGTGTTAGAAAATGAAAAGGCTTGACAACTACATTTACACTTGTAATGAGTCGTGATTTGGCACTTTGTGTTGGATTGTTTGATTGAAACTGCTGACCTTCAGCCTCACATGGTGGGGAAAATAGAAAAACAACAATCGCGATGTGTTTATTTCACTGATAAGGAAAAATATTTTTTACAAAAATCATTTTAAAGGAAAATTAATTAATTTTTATTTATTTGATGGATTAGAGAAAGCATTTTCTTTCTTATTAAAAAGAAAAATTCAGAGAAAATATTTTATGTAAATTGATTAGTTTTTTGTTATCAAGCATTGAAAGTGGAAAAATAAATTTTAAAAAAATAATTTTCTTCCCAACGGACGAATCCTTACACGAGAATAGAACAAAACAATGAGTAGACACCCAGCTTGATGGAAATGTGGCCCTTTCGCAGGACAAGGACGGGAGTAAGGGAGCCAGAGGGCAGCCTCACGTGTTGTCCACGACTTGTGTTTTTTTTCATCAGTCGCTTTGTTCTCCTTGGTCTTTGAGTTGAACAAATTTCCACAGATTTTGATTGATGGGATATATGCTTGAATATTAATCACGCATGACTCTAAAACATAACATGAAATAAAAAGAAAGATACCAAAATTGGCTCCACCTCGTCTCTTCTTTTTTGTCTATCGTGATACCCGCGACCGTCACACTACTCATCTATTGCCCTAGTTGAGGAGCGATATTATTGGCCTCAATTGAAACGGGACGTTGGACGATTTGTGAAAAAGTGCTAAATTTGTCAGATTGCGAAAGGCCATTCTTAGAACACTGGACTTTACACTCCTCTATTTATTCCTTATGGACCTTGGATAGACATTTCAATGGATTTTGTGTTGGGCTTCCCTGAACCCAACGAGGTATGGATTCTATTTTTGTGATAGTGGACAGGTTTACACAGATGTCACACTTTATTCCTTGCAAGAAGACTTCTGATGCTTCTCATGTAGTGAGTTTATTTTTTCAAGAAGTAGTTCGTTTGCACGGTGTTCCAAAAACTATCACCTTTGATCGGGATACCAAATTCCTTAATCATTTTTGGAGGACCCTGTGGCGTTTATTTGGGATGGATTTGCAGTATAGCAGCTCATTTCATTCTCAGACTGATGGTCAAACTGAAGTTGTCAATCGTACTATGGCAGATATTATTCGATTGTAGTGACATGCCAAAGCAATGGGATCGGTATCTTGCTCCCGTTGAGTTTGCTTTTAACAACATTGTCAACCGTTCCATGGGCAAGTCTCCGTTTGAGGTCATCTACGGGCGAATGCCACAACATACATTGGATCTTGTGCCTTTGCCCAAAGTCCAGGAATAGTGTTGCGGCTGAAAACTTAGCAACAAAATTACAAGAGATACAAGAGGGTGTGAAGCAACAGCTAGAAGCTTCCACTACTGTTTACAAAGCTGTTGTAGATAAACATCGTTGCCTCAAGGCATTTGCTGAGGGTGATGAAGTGATGGTCTACCTCCGCAAGGAACGCTTTCCTGTTGGTACATATAACAAGCTGAAGCACAAGAAAGTTGGTCCCTATCGAATCGTGAAGAAAATCAATGACAATGCCTATATTGTTGATATTCCCGGTGACCTCAACATCTCCCCGACATTCAATGTAGCAGACCTATTTGAGTATCATCCTCTAGATACTCCTCTTTATCCTAATCATAACTCGGGGCTGAGTTCTTCTAAAGTGGAGGAGACTGATGTAGAACAATATGCAAATGCTTTTATGGAAACATTAGAGCGTCATAAGAGCGGATGGTCCCACAAATCAAAGATGATTGCATGATCTTTAAGATTACAAATGGGTTACACTATTTGATTTACGCGTTTCCCTTAATTTGTTATTAGATTTTAGATATTTTGGTGTATCAATAATTTTCCTTAATTTGTTATTAGATTTTAGATTTTCTAGTTTATTAATATCTTTTCAATTTTTTTATTAGATTTCAGTTATTTGGTTATTTTCTAGATGGCGACCTCCTTATAAATAGGCGCCTAGGATATTGTAATCCGCACTTCTTTATTCAAAATAAACACTATTTTTTGGAATTCTTTCCAAGCGTAACTTTCTCTACGTCACATCAGCACGACGCTTCACCTTGCCATGGCATCTGCGCCATCTCTAACGTCCTACCATGTCATGGTTGCTGACTAATGGAGTTGTAGAATCTAATAGAGAAAACTAATATAAAAACTAAGAATTTTTCACTATTAATAGCATACATGTAAATTTCATATTAAACAAAGAACAACCACTGTTCATGGCAAACCTGTAATTTTCATCATAACTATACAGGTTCTAAACTTCAGTTATCTATTGGGGTGATATCTTTGTAGTTGTGACCCTAAAACTTGTAACTTTGAAAATTGATAGTAATACAGATAATGAAGAGATTACTTAATGCGACATCATGCCTTTTACCTTTCTGATTTTGAATGAGTTTCCATGTAAAAATCAAGTCTTCTCTATTCTTTCTTCAACGATTTGCATTCTTAACAACTAGTATTAGAGCCAGGTTTGGTGAAATAGTGGAAGCAAGCAATATAGACCAAAGGTGAAGATCGATCACCTTGATAGCAAGGACTTTGGTTTCTAAAAGATGCATATTGAGGATCTATTGTTTTTGGGGAATTTTGCATCAACCTCTATTAGGAGAGAAATTAGATTCGATAAAGCAAGGGGATTGGAAATTTTTAGATTGGTAAACTCTAGGTGGGATTCATCTAGCTTTGGTGCAAAACATTGCCTTTGACGTCGCCAACAAGAAGACAATGATGGAATTGATGAGGGCTTTTGTCAAATATGTACGAGAAGTCAATAATGTATATTTGATATGTCATTTTGTTCAATTTGAAAATGAACAAAGGTTTTTCTCTGATAGATCACATCAGCTATTTAGTGCGATCATGACTCAGTTGAGTTCATTGGAAAATAAAAATGATGACAAGGTAAAAGTTGCAAAATGTCAAATTTGTTCCTAGCCTTGAAAGAACTTTGATCTTTATAGGCCAATTAGATAGCACAATATATAGGGCTCTTTTTTGAGGCAACTTGTGAAAAATTGTTAAAGGTGCTATAGTTGTAGTACGGGGAACAAATTCAGGAACATTGTACATGATGAAAGTAGTAGAGACATGGCAACGGCTGCTGAGTTGGAAGTTAATCCCAAATTGTAGCACCGCATGTTTGGACACATGAGTGAATAAGGGGCTGAATGTATTAACATCAAAGAGAAAACTACCTGATCTGAATTCCATAGATATTGTTCTATGTGAGGGTTATGTTCTAGGCAAGCAGAAATGTGTAAGTTTTTTGAAGATTGAGAGAGAATCAAAGATAGGAAAATTAGAATTGGTGCACATAGATATTTAGGGGGCAACCCCTATGCATTCCCTTGGAGGTCCGTGCTACCATGTCATGTTGATTGACAACTCTACCAAGAAAGTATGTGTTTATTTATTAAAAAATAAATATGATGTGTTTGCTATTTTAAAGAAATAGAAAGCTAAAGTAGAGAACGAGACTAGCCTAAAGATTGAATGTTTAAGGTCTGACAGTGGTGGTGAGTATGATAGAAAAGAGTTCAAATAATTTTGTGTAGAGAATTGCATTAGAGTGACAAGAAAAGCTCCCAACAAACTATGGCGAAATGGAATTGTTGAGAAAATGAACAAAAATCTAAACGAGCGTGTAAGAAGTATGAGGATGCATGCTTGATTACCAAAGCCATTTAGGTAGATGCAATTAACACATTAGCATGTATGATCAATAGAGGAACTTCAATTTCATTTGATTTCAAGTTATCAGACTGAAAATGGGTTGGAAATAAAGTGAATCTCTTGCATTTGAAAATTTTCGATGATGTTTCGGATATTTACATAAACTCTGAAAATAGAGATAAGCTTAATACAAAAGCTAAGAAATTTTTTTTTCTTGGATATTGTCTCGATTATTTTGGCCATCGATTTTAGAATGAATAAGATGGAAAAATAATAACAACCATTGATATTACATTCAATGAAAACACGTTGCACAAGAACAGATTTGTGGTAGAATTTAGTGTAAAGAAACAAACGATGGATACTAGAGAGATTAATTTGGAGGGGGATTTTAATAGTGTTCTAGTTAGGAATCCTTAAACTGTTGTTGTAGATTTTGATAAGAAACCAAGACAAGAATCATATGTACCTAAATCCACTCGAAGAAAATCTAGTAGAACATCTAAATATAGAGATATTCTCTGTCATTCCATTTTTTATGCTTTTGACTCATTTGTGAACCATAATTTTTTTCAAAAACAATGCTAGTTAAAGATCTGTTAAGTGAGAGTTAGTAGTGGATAATGAGTTAGATTCACTCAAGAAGAATAGAATTTGGGTATTAACTCAATTACCGGATTTGAAGAAGGCATTGTAGAACAAGTAGGAGTATTTGCTCAAATAAGAACCCAATGGCAACCAAGTCAGTAGTAAAAGGTTTTAAATGAAAAATATAAATTGACTATATATAGATTTTCTCTCCTGTTGTGAAGTTGAAAGGATTGCGGTAGATATGTTTAATCAAATACCTGGAATTTTAAAACTCAAAGATGGAGTTTTTTTTTTTTCAAAAAATCATCAAATCAATCCTAAAACTATATATGGATAGTAATTTCATTATAAACATTTCAATCTTACCAATATAATTCCAAACCTTGATGCAAGATGTAAATGTAATCCTCCGGTTAACTACTGTTACAAATTAACGCAGTGTTCGGTCATTGCCGACCATCTTATATGGCACGATTATGCTGACAACTTCATCAAAACAACGTCGTACGTTGATCGCTGGGTTAGCGGTTTCTAGTAGCACTTTGCTAAAAGGACTATATTGGAATTAATTTGGCATACATATCATAAGTTTATGACTGAATTAGTAATTTTTTCAATTTTTTTTCCTACAAAGTTAAAATGATGCGAGGTCCCCCAACTTTGGATTTGCATAAACAGTCTAAAATTTCTAAATGTTTTGTCCAATGTCCAGTCAAGTCTTAAACGTTTAAAATGTGCAATTAAATCTAATTTATTTTTAATAATGTGCCATCAAGTTTGCCGCAGTTTGGCTCGTATGATATTCTAAATTTTTGTAGCATAAGTGGAGCTGACGTGGTGATAACGTGGCGTCGGGTCAGAAAAAAAAAAAAAAAGGAAGAGAGAGATAGAGGGAATCGTCGGGTGGGGGCAGGGGTACTTTGACGGTTTTGGCCTCCCCCAACCCCACCGTCGGGACTGGTCCTCCTAGGATGACGGTTGATTGCCAAGATAAATGCATCGATGGAAATCCACATTGCAATAGCAATTCCTTTTCGAACAGAAAAATTATGCGATGAACTTGAATTTGGATCGTCATTTGTGATGGGACGTAATTGGTATTCACATGGTTCATATTCAATTTAATATATATAGTACATTCATATAGTAATTTCTCGACCAGAGAGAAGAGAAAAGAAAGGGAAATCGGATTGAGGTTTACGGTTGATTTTGGTCATGCGATTCAAGTGCTGTTTTTAGATTTTTTATTTCATTTTACTAATGCGGTATGCTGCTTCAAAAGAAAGTCAATTATCATTAAATTGAGGGATTCTCATCGAGAAAAGAATACTAATAATACACACGGGATCACGGTTAAAATTCTTTATAGAGTTTATTTGGTATAGCTGTAGTCGTGCCGTATTATAGCCATGTTGTTAACTTGAAGTGCTATAACTACATGTTTGGCAAGACATTTCAACATCAGTGCCTTAAAGCTAAGCTAGGTGATGCATCCTTCTTGGAACCATTATAAGAGATTGTAGCTATGAAAATGTTATACTTATGTCATATCAATTACCTACCTAATTAAAACAACAACACCCATTTTCGTAATTGAAACTGCTCCGATGCAATATGCCAAAAAGGCATCTATCTTCTTTGTTCCTTTTTTTGTGTATTGAACAAGAACTCCACGTGAGACGAGCACCTACTAAGAGGCTGATGTAAGAATTATGCCTCTCCTACTTTCAATTTCCTTTTAAAGATTCTCTCACTTTGCAATTTGTATGGATTTGATGATAGCCGAGATTCTTCCTCAAAGCATTTTGGACCAAAAGCAATCTCATCTCCTGTCCTTTTGTGCTCAGGGACGACCGCATGTCTTACAATTAGAGATCCTGCTGATCCAAAAATCTTGGGTTAAACCTTAGTTAGCTGCCCTTGAGGGTATTCAACTTCATTTTATCAATTAGAATATCTCATAGAATTATTTATGATTGGATCTGTTGGACCTAACTTAAAAAAACTCACGTCTAGAAAAGTACCCAATTGATAATATAATCATGATTACTATTATTTATATATTTGATAGAGAAGAATTTGTTTTTCCATAATAAGATCACGGGAAAATTTCAAATAAGAGCTTGAAGCAATTATGACAGTTTCAAATAAGGATTTGATCTCGCTGGTCGCCGATCAATTGAATTTTTCTAACTAGTCAAGAGCAGTTTCATCAAAAGACAATTTTATTATTAACTTTTTTTCTTTTTTCTCTTTTCTCTATTATTGGGAGAGGTCCAACCTCGCTTGAGGCTGATGAGGGTGGCCTCGCCTAGGGCAAGGGTCGCCTCACCAAGGCAAGGCCATCCCTCACCAACGGTTGACGAGGCAATGCTCGCCCATGGCTAGCGAGGCAACCCTCACCTATTGTCTAGGAGGGCAGTCTCACCTAGGGCAAGGGTCATCAGGCGAGGGCGACCCTCACCTAGCCCTCTTCGAGCATCGCTAGTGGCCTGCCATCGATGAAGAGGAAAATGATAACTAGAAGAAAGAAAGTACAAAGGAAAAAAAAAAAACTAAAAAAATGTAAAGGACAAAAATGCCCTAACCAATTGGAAAGTCAGGCTCTTATTTGAAACTGACATAGTCGCTTTAAGCTTTGATTTGATACAAAATCCACTTCAGATCCTTATTTAAGAAAATGATGACATTTCATGCCATTATTTAGAATTTTTCCTAAGATGGTAGTCTCAAACTTTCCTAATGTCGACTTGAAAAAACAAAACTTTCCTAATGAGGTCAGATCATGCTACTCACCATTTCATACGAGGGAAGTGTTTTTCATGTATTGGTTCTGTAACGGGTACGTGTGTAGTGCCTTTGAATGTCGTGAATTTATGCAATGAAGAAACCGCTGTACCCATCAAGCATAGTTCATTTTAACTAGCAAGAGATCCATGCATTACACGAGTCTAATATTATTTGTTATATTATTCTAAATTTTGATATCAACGTGACTTTTCATAAGAGAAATAATAAGTAGACAATTACAACAGAATAAATATTAACGTCAATCAAATTCTCTGTTAGTTTACATAGAGTTTTGTTTGAAGTAGAGAACCCTAAGATGCAAGTTTATCATCCGATTAATAAAAAACACGAGACCTAAAATTGCAATAATTATTGAAAATTTTCTTTTAAAACGTTTTGGTAATCCTAGGTAATTTTTTTGTTGTTGTTGATTTTCTACACGTTTTTATCGTCCTCTAACGTTCATTTATTTCTAAGTGGTAGTTTAATATAGAATGAAAAAAAGGTTAGAATAGTGGTAATAGAAGGTTAGTGAGCAGCTGATTTTCAGACATTTCTATTTCACCAAAATTGGATCGTTGGCAATATATTTTACATCGAAATTTGTCCAACTTTTCTAAAATTAAGACGGATTCTGTGGGGACTCTGGACAAGAGTTATATCAAAGGGATGCAAGGAATAGATACACTTCATCGGGATTTAATCAACAATGAAATCCGATGACATAAAAAGCTTTGCTGAACTTTAATCGAGGAAGTGCAATGATGAAAACAACAGCAGAATTTAATTGACAACGAAGATATCTAAAGTTACCATTGAAGTACGGAAGTTGCAAGATATTTAAATTACAGAAAAAGATAAATTATAGAAAAGTAAAGATAAAGATCGATTTGTGAGAATATTATTCCTTGATTGATTCAAGTGAAGCTTTTTACAAAAGGTGCACTTAGGGTATTTATAACCAACCCCCTACAAGTGGAGGTTACTAAATTTGAAAGAAGTGGTTAATGGAAGTTACTTCACGAGTACTTATGAAAAAAAGTTACACAAATCCTATATTAACAAATTTGGACATAACCACCTAACGGTTATCTTCATTCGATTATTCGCCAAGATATCAATAACTTTGTTGAGAAACTTCTAATTTGTCATTGATAACTTCACATTTTGTCGTCAATAACTTTATTGGTTAGTTGTCAATTCTTTTCAAATTATCGTAAGTCTATTCATAAATGACCAAAATATGCTCTCATTGATTAAGTTCACACAATTTCTTGTATCTTCTCCTTTTCTCCCATTGAACTATTGCGTTCAGATTATCATATAACATATAATCAATTGAAGCATAAAAAAATAATTATAATAAGTACAATATTATGTTAATGTATGATAAGACGGCAGAAAATTGTACAAATAAGTAAGCAATTAAAATTTGGAACAATTGTCATGAACATGCCACGAAAACGGGTAGTTATGAGGAATACTTGAAACAAAGTTTGTGTAGATTTTTTAAAAATTTATATTGTCATATTAGATCAATGAAATCTAGGAAACGGGGTGTGAGTTTATTGTAAATCAACACAAAATTTAAAACAAAGTGAAAAACAGAATGCGTAGCGTATTGAGTATATTTATTTTCCTCAACCACACGCAATAATATTCAAAATGTCCATAATTAATAAATGGTAAGAGTTATGTAATTGATTTTCCTATCATTAAAAACTTTTTCAATTACTTAGATTGATAAAAGAACACTACAAATATTATAACTTTTGTACGTGGTCAATTTTTTTCTTTTTTACAAAAACTATGACATCTAAGATACTCTTATCCCACTAATTAGGGTCCAAGTGGCAGTTCACTGTCGAATGCAATTCTATGCAATGAGGAGAAGGTATATCTCCTGTGAATAATTATTAGTGTCCCAATACACATGGGCCCAGTTCATCCCAGCCACTCAATCATGTGGGCCCACATAGGTCCCATATGATCCAACAGCTAGGATCAGCTGAATCATGTAAATATTGCTCCTCTAGTAATTTAGAGTCCCGGCAGTCAAGTTTCCAAGCAGGTTTTAAGGAAGGGTTTGAAATGACATATCTATTTAGATATCGGAAATATTTTCAAAGACAGTATATCGTGCTAACTTTGGATTGTTTTGATGGCTCAAGCAGTATGAAATATATAATTAAAAATCTTTGTGAACCCGTTATGTAGTCATATTGCTAGTATCTTTGAAATTATATATCAACAACATAAACTTATTTTAGCATATGAACTAAATAAAAACTTTCGATACTCATAAATTACAACCTTGACAATTTAACCACATATTAAATTCACTAATGTAAAACCCCACTAATGTTTCATTACATGTATGGTTAGCTGAAAAACTAAGTCAAAGAGGCGAAATAAAATAAAATCAAAGAAAAGGGGAAGAGTGAGATTTTGCGTCAAATTGCCAATTATTCTAAACATCTAACCTGATAAATGAAGGCACAATTTAATATTTAATAATTCTATCACTCCTATTCAAGCTTAGTTTGGTCTTTTTGTTTAGTATTAAGGAAAATTTTGAATTTAAAACCTCATGCTCTGATAGCATGTGAGATTTTGTACTAGACTACTATTAACTGTTCCAAAAACTTAAATAGATAAATAAATACATATTTAATATGTAATTATTCGGGAAAATTCTAAATAAGGATCCGAAATTGACTAATTTTCTCAAATAAAGACCCGGAATGAACTTTGTATCAGATAAAGACCTAAAGTGGACCCATTGTCTCAAATAAGGACCCGAAGTAGTTGAATCAATTCCAAATAAGAACCTGAGCTTGCTAGTCAACCAAATATCCGCTGGCTATCAAGCATGTGACATTTTTTATGACTAGAGTTTGGGCAATTTTGTCCAAAAAAAAAAAAGGGAAAATGAACAAATCCTAAAACAAAAACAAAAAAAACCTTAGGTTTTCTACAGTCTCCCCGTTCCTTGTACCCATCCTTTGCAAAGTCAAAGACCGAAGTTCTCCCCATTCCTTGTACCCATCCTCCGCAAAGTCAAAGACCCAAATTCTCCGCCAACTGAGGCACGAATTCAAAAACAAGAAGAAAACCAAATGCTTCTTTGTTTGTTTGCGGAGACCCAAATTCTCCACCAGTCAAGCAAGGCGAGGAGTGACGAGAATCGAGTCATGATGATGACTGGGTAGCGATTTGGTTGAGGAGCAGCGGGGGAGAATAAAGAAGAAAATGTAAACATCTAAATGAATAACCTAAACTTAATTAATTTAGAATTTTCCCTTTTTTTTTTTCAAATCACAAATTTCTGGCAAAATTGCCCCTATTTTAATTGTCGGAAAATGTCTACCGGCGAACTAAGATCCTCAATAGATATTAACTTGATCATTTTGGGTCCTTATTTGAAACAATGGATCCACTTCGAGTTCTTATTTGACACAAAATTCATTTTGAGTTCTTATTTGATAAAATAGATTCACTTTAGGTCCTTATTTGAAATTTTCCCTAATTATTCTACTGGGAAGAAAATAAAGAAAGAGAAAAAGGCCATCAAGTAGAGTTGGTGAACTCAAATTCCTGCCCCACCAATTTCATTCGCTCACGACACTCCTTGTAGCATAATAGTATATTTTTGTAGACAATTGGATGGATAGATTGTGACACCTTCATCTTATCAGTAATAAAAAAAAAATTAAGCAAGACGATCTCCATAAGTTATTATTTGATCATTTTTTTAATTTTAATGCTTTTGCTAGATAACTCTATAGTTTATTTTTAATAATAAAACTTGTTTGGCATCCTTGTCTCAACATAAATCGAGCCAGGCTGGGGTTTGTCTCACCTCTCTAGTGTACAAAACGTGTAAAGGACACATGAAAGCCATATTAGATTTAGTTGGAAAGAAAATTATAGACATTACTTAAAAGGATACGTGACAAGTATATAGATTTTTATGGTAAAATAAAGCAAACCAAAGTAAAGGCTAAAGCATTACAAAATAAAGCCAAATCTAGAAAACAATGAAGATCAACAGAACATCCATAGGTTTAATCACACACTCGTTCCATATGAACAAATCTGTCAAGCAAATTAATTGGTGGCCGATTATAGGATCTCGTATGACAACACGTCGGAAATTTCTTCTTACAAAACTACAGTGTTGCCAATGGGTAGTGCATGCTAAGTTCAGCTTCATATACATCATCGCCATGTGGAGACAACTAAAATAGGTTGAATAAACACAAATCTAACTTTTGGAAGAGCATATCTTCATAATTTAGTAAGACACTAGAGTTCTCGTTAAAATTGGGAACAAAGAATTTTTATATGAACAAAGCACAGGGGTATCAAATCGCCAAAAACATTATTAAACTCACATATCTAAATTGGGAGAGAAGAACACCCGAGTCTAACTTAGAATAAGAGAGTTCAAACTCTAAAATCTAAAATTGGATCTGAAGGAGAGAGCTTCCAAAACTAGATCAAGAGAGAAAACAAAAACAAAAAAACAAAAAACTCAAGTAAAATTAACAACAAATGGAGTGGAGGGTCCTCATGGAGGAAAGTTGAAGAAGAAAAATCAAAACAGAAGAGAGAGGGAGAGAAAAACACTTTTCAGCTGCTTTCAAAGCCATATTAGATTAAGTTGCTAATAAAGTGACTTTGCATCAGTTACTTTCCCTAGGAAGAAATTCGTGCCTATCCTTAACAGCCAAAGTGAATTAATCAGTTAGTTAAATAAAATATGCAAATTTATTTACTATTCATATTGGTTAGGTATCTAACCCTATCTATGAATTAATTTAAAAAATAATAATAATCAGCAAGTATTGTCCATGAAATTTTGTCATTTCTCCATAAAAAGCCAATTTGCAAACCATACTTATGCTGAAACGCAAATGTTTCTAGGTTCATTGTTGTAATTTGAATCTTTACCCACAAAGTAATTCATTTAACTACCTCCCCACTTCTAAGGTTTTGCCATCATCTAAAGGAGAAATCATCCAATCAGTCTTAAACTTATTATACAGATGTTAATTCAGTTTTAAATTTTTAAATTTTGTCAATTTAATCATAAATCTTTGCGTAAAATTCTAATATAGTTCTTTTGGCCAATTTACATAACAAAGTTTAAATCCATCTGCTGATTTTTGAAAAATGCAGTACGTACACAACACACATCACATGAAAATCAGAGTGATTGACCAAACATGCTCACATCATCAAGCTCACGGCATTTTGACAAAGAAGGTATTGCCGACATGTTAATTTCATTCAAGAGAAGGTTCATATTTTCTAGTGTAGAGTTAACCACCAACCTCTAAGGCTCCAGGTATTTTTACATAGCTTTCGACATATCCCTAGGTTTAAATGACTTCGCCGTGCTAATGGGGATCTTTAGGTGTCCAATCTACTTAGGTTTAACAAGAGATTCGTTTGGTGATGCCTTTCGAGTAATTAATGAAAAGATTGTCATATTTAGTTCTATGACCTAAACTTTAGAATACGGAACACTCTCAATCTCGACACGTGAAAGAACCAATCGAAAAGGTTGTTTGTAAGTCAGCGATGGAACTGTCATTCATTCCAGATCGTTTCAATAGCCTTTCTATGTGGATTATTCTCAAAAACTATTTCTTTCAAATTCTATCATCATAATTTACAATAATTTAAATTAGAAAAAGTGAGAATTACCCGCCAAAGTAGGCGTTAGTATTTATATGTCGTGCAAGGGTTTCGGATTTTATTCGTTCAAAACAAAGTCGAGAGGGAATGAATTAATTATAAGTAAAAGTCGTAAGATATATACAAAGTCAATGGGCCAAATTGGTTGCTTCAAGTGCTTTGGGAGTGAGCGTAGGGATTTTTTGGGTGGAAGGGCGGGCATAGGAAAGCGATAAAGAATATTTTGGGCAAGGACATGATGATATGGTAAATTAATGCTTGTTGTGGGATGGAATGTGGTGCCTAATCACAAAAGTGAGGATGAAAATATGTAATTTTAAAAGTAGCGGATGCAAATGGTTTTTGGTGTTTTCCTAAAAGAATAACCCCACAAAAAAAAAAAAAAAAGTAGGGATAATAATACAATTGATCTGATGTAATTCTTAAACTTTCAATTCGTTCAATGTAGCATTTAGACTTTTGATACACATTCAACTTAATCCCTAAACTATATGAAAATTGTTAATGTTGTCCTTCTATTAATTCTAGCTTAGGAACAACATTGAATATTTCTCCGAAACTAAGTTAAACATGTACCAAAATTTTATGAATTATATTAAATAAATTGAAAATTCACGAACCACATTGTACATTAAGCTAAAATTTATGAACACAATGGATAAATTAAAAGTTCAAGGATTGCATTAAAGTTCATGAACCATTTGCATTATTATCCCAAACATTTTGCTATGCCAAACTTTTTTTTCATTAAATCAATATCCCAAACTTGTATCATTGATTGAAAATTACGTTCCATTAGCTTCCATCCATGGTGGCCATTACAAATTCCTCATGGCAGCATTCGTGGACCACTTTAGCCAAACTAATTTGACATGACAATGGAGGAACGCTACCACATCGATCAAGAGGTCATCACATAAGATTTTTTTTTTTTTTTTTTTTTACCACGTGCATGCTGCCACCTTCTATTTCCATATGCTATGTAGACAGGAGGTACTTTTTGGTCATTGGTACAAGTTTATATGCTATGTGCTATTTTTCCAACATGGAAGGGGGATAAAGGGTTTAAATCCCTAGCTTCTTAAGGGGATTGGGATAGTGACGAGTTAATTTCAAATGTGGGTTTTGACCTTCATGCCCTATAAGAAGGCAAGACAAAAGTCTTGTAGGGACAAAAGTTTGAGAGTAAAAATTAGAGTAGAACTAATAAAAGATTTAGAATATATATATTATACCAGGTAGAAAAAAAAAAAAAAAAAAAAAGCCACGCGCAGCACCTTCCCTCTCCCACAAAAAAAATAAATAAATAAATAAAAAAGAGCGTCCCTCCGCTATATAAACGGTTCAAATCTCGTTCTCGTCTCCATCTCTGCGATTTGCCTCGAGGCATCTTCAACTTCCTCGAGCTAGCATCGTCTCATCTTCATCCAGCCATGGCTGTTTGCGGAGCCTCCTTCACCCTGAACCACTCTCTCTTCCCTCATCCCCAAACACAGCTGAAGAAGCCCTCCGCGGGATCCCTCGCCGGCAGCGGTGGCAGAGCACACGGCGATGGTCTCACGGTAAGCCTTCGAAAATCCTCTAAGCAAGAAAGCCTCACGAAGTCTTTCTCCCCCCAGGGGTTTAAGTTTCACGCGTTTCAATGGTGGTGTGGTGTTTCTCTTTGTCGTTTCAGCTGTGCGTGAGAGCTTCGTCTTCTGGTTCCACCCCGGATGGGGACGAAGGGAAGGGCAAGGTGATTCTGCGGAAGGAGAAGGACGAGTGGTACGTCGACTTCTCCGGGGACAAACCCGCCACGCCTTTGCTCGATACCGTGAATTATCCA
Organism: Eucalyptus cladocalyx; assembly: GCA_017140615.1. Taxonomy (NCBI): domain Eukaryota; kingdom Viridiplantae; phylum Streptophyta; class Magnoliopsida; order Myrtales; family Myrtaceae; genus Eucalyptus; species Eucalyptus cladocalyx. The sequence continues at coordinate 9,442,362 of CM029524.1, read as the reverse complement.
GTTCACATGAAGAACTTGACCCCGCCGGTAATTAGTAATCCTCAACTCTTCGATCCCAGTGATCATTTGATATGTCAGACCGTGGCTTGGTTTAATACTTCCATGAAATAACTTTTACCGATGTCCTGTTTTGAATAGTATATGTAGAATGATTCTCTTTCGGCTGTTCGTTTTGCGAGTTTCGGAAATGATGAGTTTAATTTGAATGAATAATGTGTGTGTTAGGATCTTGAGCAATTGGCTGCAGAGCTAAGGGCAGAGATAGTGCACTCGGTCTCGAAGACAGGCGGTCATCTGAGCGCAAGCCTCGGCGTGGTGGAACTCACGGTGGCTCTTCACAATGTTTTCAACGCCCCAGAAGACAAAATCATATGGGACGTGGGACATCAGGTATGAGTCTAATCGAATTCATTGGTTAAAAGACGAGAAATGTCAAGTTAGGGGTAAAATCGAAGGGAAAGACAGCATTTGAAAATCCTTCGAGCATGTTGGTGTCGATCCTCTTCATGGCAAGAAACAGATTATGAACACTGAAAGTGGTGTGTCTTCTGCAGACATACCCCCACAAGATTCTGACCGGAAGGCGGACTCGGATGCACACGATTAGGAAGACCTCGGGGCTTGCGGGGTTTCCCAAGAGGGATGAGAGCGTTTATGATACATTTGGCGTGGGGCACAGTTCTACGAGCATCTCCGCCGGTCTCGGTATGAGTTCTAAGATCGAAAGTCCATCTTTTCACCATGATTTTGTACGAGTAATACAGCCTACAAACAAGATGATAACTCTTTTCTTGTGAATGATGAAAAGGTATGGCGGTTGGGAGAGATCTCCTGGGAAAGAAAAACAATGTCATTTCCGTGATTGGAGATGGAGCCATGACGGCCGGTCAAGCGTATGAAGCAATGAACAACGCGGGTTTTCTGGATTCTAATCTAATTGTCGTGTTGAATGACAACAAGCAAGTTTCTTTGCCTACTGCTACTCTTGATGGCCCTGCGACCCCAGTCGGCGCCCTCAGCAGCGCCCTCACCAAACTCCAAGCAAGCACGAATTTCCGCAAGCTCCGAGAAGCTGCCAAAGTGAGCATCTCATCGATTCCATATAGAGTTATGCGCATTTTCATCCATCCTTATCTGAACTAAAGATTGGTCCGCACTCCTGTTTGTTTGCAAAGAGCGTTACAAAGCAGATCGGGGGATCGACACACGAAGTCGCGGCTAAAGTAGACGAATACGCGAGGGGTCTCATCAGCGCCTCTGGTTCTACGTTCTTTGAGGAGCTTGGGCTGTATTACATTGGGCCGGTGGACGGGCACAGTGTCGAAGATCTCGTGACGATCTTCCAGAAAGTGAAAGCCATGCCAGCTCCGGGTCCTGTTTTGATCCACATCGTGACAGAAAAAGGCAAAGGGTATCCTCCGGCAGAGGCTGCGTCGGACAAGATGCACGGTGAGACCGATTTTCCATATCCTGCTCTGTTATATTTCTTTGCGTGAATCCTTAGATGATTCCCTTAATCTGATTCTGACATACTTCAGGGGTTGTCAAGTTTGATCCAAGAACCGGAAAGCAATTCAAGACGAAATCGCCGACCCTATCCTATACACAGTATTTCGCAGAGTCACTGATAAAAGAAGCCGAGGACGATAGCAAGATTGTGGCAATCCATGCGGCTATGGGTGGCGGGACAGGTCTCAATTATTTTCAGAAGAGGTTCCCTGATCGGTGCTTCGATGTGGGGATCGCAGAGCAACATGCCGTCACGTTTGCTGCTGGATTAGCCACAGAGGGTCTCAAGCCTTTTTGCGCCATCTATTCATCGTTTTTGCAACGGGGATACGATCAGGTGAACTAACATGGAGATTCCTAAAACAAGTCCTGTTCCAATTGTAAATTTTCCGCCGTGTCATTGATATGAGCAATTTGAGGGTAATTTTGTGCAGGTTGTCCACGATGTAGATCTGCAGAAACTACCGGTTCGATTTGCGCTAGATCGAGCAGGTTTGGTTGGTGCAGATGGGCCTACACATTGCGGGGCATTCGACATAACATACATGGCTTGCCTGCCTAACATGGTGGTTATGGCTCCATCAGATGAAGCCGAGCTTATGCACATGGTTGCTACTGTGGCTTCCATCGACGATAGGCCCAGTTGCTTCAGGTTCCCAAGGGGTAATGGTGTCGGTGTGCCTCTTCCTCCAAACAACAAAGGAATTCCGATCAAGGTTAGTCTCAGTATATGACGTAACAATTTCGAGATTTGAATAGTACTCGATGCTAATCCAGTACTTCTCAACTAATGTTACAGATAGGAAAGGGAAGGATATTGAAGGAAGGTAGCAGAGTCGCGATTCTTGGGTACGGATCGATAGTTCAGCAATGTATTGCCGCTGCAAATATGCTCAAGTCCATAGACATTGATATTACCGTTGCCGATGCGAGGTTCTGCAAGCCTCTGGACACAGATCTCATCACTCAATTGGCCAATCATCACGAGATGCTGATTACTGTCGAGGAAGGTTCGGTTGGCGGCTTTGGATCGCATGTGTCGCACTTCCTATGTCTATCCGGCATTCTGGATGGACCCCTAAAGGCAAGTCTCTATGGAAATTTCTCTGGCGACCATGAACTTAGCACTACTGATTATACTACGTCTCTCAGAAGTGTTCATGGACTGGCGTATTTCTGTAACTAGCTAAGTTTAAGTACCTGGCTGTAGATGTTGTTGGTTCGAATCTGTGATGATACGCATCGAACCTGAAATTCCAATTGAATGTCTCCAGCTAACAAGTTTTCCTTGATGTGCTTGTGTACAGTTGCGAGCTATGGTCTTACCTGATAGATACATCGAACACGGAGCGCCGCAAGACCAGATCGAACAAGCCGGGCTGTCCTCGAAGCATATCTGCGCCACCGTCCTATCGTTATTGGGCAGGCAGAAAGAGGCTTTTCAGTTCAAGTAAACAGAGAAACTGAAGCCAATACGATCTCTCTCCCGTTTCGATGAAGTCCGTTGCTGCAAATTCAATGATTCACAGCAGTATACATGGGAGGGATGTTGTAAAAACTTGAAAGTAGGGAATTCGTACGAATGGAATAAAAGAAGATCTCCACTTTTATGTCTCGAGATCGTAGAGAATGTACAGCGACACTAAATATTGGGGATGGACCGGCCGGTAATTGCTTGATTATAGAGTGCTCTCAGTGCCTGGTATCCCCACTCCCCACTCTGATCTGTAATACAAACGATTATTGCTGTTGTCTAGTCATAGAATAAGACAGGTTCTTCTTCAGTTTTTTGAGAGAAGGGAGATCAATTCCTCGTTGTTTCGCCGATGGAGTGATGATCAAGCAAAGCTCAATGTACCAAATCGTTCTCCAGAAATCCTAACTTAATTCCGTGCATATCAGATACTTCTTTGAATCGAGTAATGATTCTAGTTTCTGGGTCGAAACATTAGTGTTACAAAACAATGCTTCACTTGAGGAACACTCGTGTAGGAAGCTGATTCCTCTGTTTGACGCAGGACGGGATTCGTACTAAGTTGAACATCTAATTTTAACATAGTAGGATCAAACGATGGTTAAAATTAGATATTCAAACAATGGTCTATGCTTTTTTCGGTCGAAAACTGAAGAATTCTTGAGCAAAAATCCCGATGAAGGGACGTCCAAACATAAAAGATCCCACTTGGCTACTTGATTTGCAGAACGGCCAAAATGGGCCGAAGAAGCACTCTTAAACTGGGCCAAATGATGACTATGTTAAAGATGAGGAATAGCAGCCGAAGAAAAGATTGAGGCTTTGTAGAGACGAGCAGACGCTCTAGGGCACGAGGCATCGATTTCAGTGGCTTCAATGAGGTGATCAGAATACTTGATTTATCCACGCAACAACCCCTCAAAGAAGCAGAGGAGTAGAATCTGCATGTCGCCGATACCCTACCGAGGTTAAAAGCAAAGTTGTCCAGTTTTTCTCTGGATTGGATTCGTCAACTAGATACAGAAGTTTTCAACCAGTGATTGATGCGGGAGAATATGGTCCTTCGATCAACTTGCTTAACTCAGACCTCGTCAGTAGATTCAACACAATCCTTAGCAAAAACCAATACCGCTCTATAATTTGACTTGATGGGTTCAAATTTAAATATGTTGATTCTACAGGGAAGTTGTATGTTCAATGGATAAGTTGTCGATTTCATAATTGGCAATTGACCACCAAGATATCAAATGCAAGTTTATTACTGAATTTGAGGCTACTAATCGACTATCTATCGAGCGGAGGCTGTTTTGATTGATTTCCTTTGCAGGTTGTCTATCTTTCAAGGTGGCTATCCGAGTGCCCAGACCGGTGGAAGAATTTTGAGGGTCAAATTAAGTTACAATGCATCTATATCTTAGTTAAATGCATCTAGTCCTAATAATTAAGTGTCTTAATTCTTAGTTATATGAGTTTGGAGTCCGAGTTTTTATGAGTCTTTATCATGGTGTTGCTTTCAAGAGTCTAAATAATGTGAATACTCTTATCATCATTTCGGTTTTTAGGATTCCAAGAGTCTTTTTATTTATTTATTTAGAACAATTTTTGTAAGAAATACAAAATTTGAATTTAATGAATATATGAGCTCTTTCTCAAGTGAGTGAATTTCAATCCCAATACCGTGAACCAAGAAGTCCTTTTATCTTTAACAGATAGATGGCTTAGTCCTTCATGCCTTTTCGGTCCAAATTTTTATCCTTTCTTATGGCGTTCCTTTATGCCAGCCCTTATCAGTCGAAACATATCCCCGCATCACGCACAGACCTCAGTGATACATCAATGTCTTAGAATGATTATTGATGAAATGAATGCCACACTTACTCAGCAAGTATCTCTTGAGGAGGTGAAACAAGCTGTATTCAGTCTGGGGGCCTGAAAAGCCCCCGATCAAGATGGACTGGATGGGATTGTTTTACCAGAAAAACTAGGAGACTGTACAACATGACATATGTAAGGCCTCAGGAAATTCTTTGACACCGAGATGTTGAATACACAGCTCAACAAGACTCAAATTACCGTCGGTGCCAAAAGTTGCCTATTTGGAAACTCTTCACCAGTTTAGGCCGAGTAAGCTACGCAATTCTGCATATAAATTATTGACAAAGTTCTGGCTGCTGCCCTGACTGGGTGCCCTGCGCAAGGTGCCTATCTGCACAGCAGACAAGTACGTGACAACATCCTGGTTGTTCAAGAAGTCCTCCATCAGTGATAGCGTGGAAAAGGAGGAAGAAATTTCAAGCTGTGTCCAAATTGAACTGTTCTGGAGGATTGCTTGAGAAAGAAGGGTTTTGAAGAGAAATGGATTCGGTGGGAGATGCAGTGTCTTCACTTTTTTCCTTCGGTGTGAAATCAAATGGTCTTTGCAATATTTCAAACCTTCACAGGACCTTTGAAAAGGCTATCCATTATCAACCTATCCAGTCATATTGGTGGTTATTGTTCTGTCTACTCTTGTAGAATTTGCAATTGAAGTTGGTCGCTGTCGGGGATAAAATTTAGCCATTCCTTGTCGCCTCCTCTTCGCCGACGACTCTCGATGGAACAATCAGAGTATGCAGACGGTCGGCTGAGATCCATAACCAGTATTGTTATGCTTCAAGAAAACATATCAATTTGAATCAGTCGGGAATTTTCTGTAGTAAGTATCGTCCTATGATATGGCAGAAGAGCTAAGGGAACCCGAGATGAGAGTCTGAAAAGTATTTGGGAATTCCCCTGGATTGGGGTGCTTCTGCTTGGATTTTAGTAAGAGTGTATTCAAAGTTGGAAGGGTGGAAAAAAATAATTATTGTCTTGGAAGGGACAAATAGCTGAGAAAAGGGACATTTTGAACCACAATAAATTTCATGGAGTTAGATTTTCACTTCTAGTTGCCCATGTTGAAGCATTATTTTGCATTGTCGATAGTCTTGTTTTTACCATGATCTTGATTTGATCAAATGCTTAATGCATATAATTTTGTTTGACTATTGCAAAGGTCATTTTGTCTGATTAATTTTGGTCATATTTTGATTTACTTTTATATTGTTAAAGGCGACAATTGACAATATTGATTTTTTCATGCATGGCAACCTTTAAAATTTAAAGGATTCTGGGAGCAAAATGTAGCTGTATAAATTATGATACTTGAAATTTATGAAGAAATTTATGAAGAAAGATAGATATTTACATATAACATTCAACGTCATGATTTTTCGAATGCACTAATAAGGGCTCATGCCCATAGATTTATTGTAGGTATATTTCATGAAACAACGGTCTAAATAGTGATAACTTCAAATTAGTGGTAAAATCCTAGATAATTTTTTTTTTTTTTTTTTATCTTTCGGGGATTATTTAGAGAGATTGGCTCGGCGGTCTTGGAATGGGGCTCACTAGGAAGGGTCTATCGAGATATATCTCAAACCTTATTTAGTGGGCTAAATGCTGACTCGTGTCCTTTCGATAAGCGGCCACCTGTCAATAGGCTCTTCTCCTCACGACATGTGGTGGCACGTCATTTGCCAATCTCCATACGACAAGATCACCTCATGGTAAGATCTCTCACTGAGTTACCGTTTGGGTCAAATCCCTACAAACTCCTCACTTAATGTCCATGAGGTTGCAACCCCACCAAGTCGTCCTGTATGTCCTTGATGAGGACAAAGGAAGAGAGGGGCCGACATTGCCCGAGGTTAGGGGGCATCAAGGTGGTCGCAACCTTGGCAATTGCAAGGTCACAACCACCGTGCTTGACAAATAGAGGGGAGGGAGAGGACGAGACATAACGATCGGCCCCGACAGTAGTGCGAGAAGCGCCGGCGCCGACGCCGACGGGAGGTGGCGTGATGGTGGCGGCATATTGGTTGGGGCCAATTGCACTGCCTTATCAATGCCACGGATAAAGGAGAGAGAGAGAGAGGGGGCTAGAGAGTGGTACTTTGTTTAAGTTCCTCTAACATACAGGAGTACCCTAGTCGCTCCCTTTGGTAAGAGACAATAGACTGGAAGTTGAAGACTAATTTTAATGGGTAATTAACATGTGTCTTGAGCTATGTAGTACGGACACTCCCTGGAAGCCTTCGTGTCGTGTCTGATACTCCGACACGTGTCCGACACGCTCTGACACACTCCGACACGTCCCCGACAAGCTTTCCGACACGTGGTCAACTCTCTCCGACACATTCCGACACGCGAGCCCAAAATTCCGACACGCACAGATAATTTAAAAATGTCTAATATTTGTGGGGTCAAAATATAAATATACACAAAAGAAATAATAAAAATGCTATAAATATACACGCACGGGGTCAATTTTTTTTTTTCTAGTTTTCTTTTTTTAGAATTGTTTTAATTTTTTAAAAAGTCTTTTACTATGAAAGAAGTAATAAAAAATGCTATATATGATAAATAAATAAATTTAAAAATATCATTTTAGCATATTTCTTTAAACAATGTTTTTCCCTCTAAGTTTTATGTATTATTGTAACAAATTAAAATAATTAATGATATTATTTAATATTTTTCGTGTAAATTAATTCTAGGTTACTATTATTATTATTTATGTATTTATATATAAAAATATATGTAATATATAATGTGTTGGAACGTGTCAAAATTCTCTATTTAAAAAAAATGATGTGTCGGCGTGTTGTGTCGTGTCGTGTCGTGTCGTGTCGTGTCATGTCGTGTTGCGTGTCACGTGTCTGTATCGGTGCTACATAGGTCTCGAGACATTCATTAGCAATCATACAAAATGTATAAAAGATATATGCACCCACCAGCTGTCGCTTTGCCGGCAAATCCGGTTTAAGAAATTCCATTGATTGAAGCTTTTCACCACCTCAACATGAAGGCCATTATAGTAATTTTTGACATTGTCATTTACTCTCTCTCTCTCTCTCTCTCTCTAAACTAAATCGATTGATTCCATTATCTCTCTCTTTCTTGTAACGCTTATCTTCCTTTCATTTGTCTTTCTGTCGATCTAAGAATTAAATATGGATTTAATGCACATGCACCAACTCTTGTACATGGATGAGCCTAACGTAAAATTTGGACGTAAAATTTAACTAACCCAATCTTAATCAATTGCTCTCTCTCTCTCTCTCTCTCTCTCTAAAGTAAATTGATACGTTCCATTATTTCACTTTCTCGTAATGCATATCCTCATTTCATTTGTCTTTCTCTCTATCTAAGTACTAAATATGGATTAAATGCACATGCACTAGAAAACACCAACTCTTATACATAGATAATCCTCACGATAAATTTAAATAACTCCCTCTTTTTCATAATGCATATCTTCATTTTATTTGTTTCTCTCTCATCTAAAGACAACATATATGGATTTAAGTTTTGTTCGTTTCACAGAAAATGTGGCGTTTCTAAAAAATGTTTTTCAATAAGCCATTTTTTAAGAAAATGATAATATTTTTCGATGATGAAACTTGAAAATGAATTAGAAAATATTTTCTGTCATTCGTTATGGAAAATTCAATTTGATTTTCCTTCGTGCACTCATTTTAATAATTTTTTTTCTAATATTTTTTGTTTTCTTTCAACTTTTTTCTTTTTCTTTTTTTCCTTTATTTTTTTATTTTCCTCTTTCTTCTTCAACCTATCAGCAAACATGGCAACTGCCAATGTTGGCCAAAGGCGAAGCTTGAGTTCATCGGCCTTAGGCCTCTCTTGTGGTCGATCATCCGTCGTCATGGCCGGCATCCGGCTAAGTAAGAGGGAAAGCAAAAAGAAAGAAAGACAAAAAATAAAAATAAAAAAAATTGAAAAATAAAAAAATAAAAAAAGGGGCTAGTAGGGATGAGATAAGAGTAAGTGAAAAAAATATTTTCACTTATTTGAAAAGTGGAAAACATTTTCCTCTATTTTAGAAGACTTTTTTCTCTTAATAGAAAATGTTTTCCCCAATTAGGTTATTTTATGTAAACTGACATTGAAAAATCCAAAAAATATTTTTTTTAAAATTATTTTTCATGAAACGAACAAAATTTCAATGCACACACACTAATAAACGCCACCAACTCTTCTACCTGGATAAGCCTCATACGAGATCTAACTAAATATCTCTTTCTTGTAATGGGCATCTTCCTTATTTGTCTTTCTCTAGACCTAAGTACTAAATACGGATTTAATGTACATGCACTAACAACTACTAGCTCTGATGCATGAATATGCCTCACCAAAATCTAATTAATCTTAGCTTATTCATTTTCTCTCTCTCTAAGTAAATTGACGAATTCCTTTGTCTCTCTCTTTCTCGTAATGCATATATTCCTTTTATTTATCTTTCTCTCTATCTACGTACTTCATATGGATTTAATGTCCATGCACTAATAAACACTAACTTTTATATGTTGGATAAGCCTCACGCGAGATCTAACTAATCCTATCTTGTCTTGATAAAGCAACATTGTTTTTTCACCTAATGTCGGTTTCATTAGAGTTGTCTAAGTTGACATAGGACAGTTAGGAGGGTTGGGTCCTATAGTGAGAGGGACATAAAATAGCAGAATTTAGTTAAGTACTCCCCCCTAACTGAACTGAAGCGACATCGGCAACGGTTGGTTGGCTTAGATAAGAGGCAGGTTTTAGTTCACCCACTAACAATGACCGATCTCAACTTGCTTAATTTCTCAATTACGCTAATCTTGTTGGCCCACGAAAAACATTAGACATTTTCCCCATAATTTCAAAGACGTTGCCAAATGAAAATTTTGGGGAGATAACTAATTTCTACATTGTTAAATGGTTCTTGCTACAATTGATGTCTCACAAGTTTTAAGTTTATTATACGACGATCAATTTAATCCTATATTTTTTAAAAATTTACCAATGTAGTGTTTTGGTCAAAGATCACTAACGTGGTTGATTTAATTAACGTTGGCCATTCTATATGGCACGATTGATAGTTGCATGAACAATTTTTTGCAATATTCTTAAATTTTTTAAATTTTTACTTTTCTCTTTTTATTTTCTTTTTATTTTCTTTCCTTTTTTTTGTCCCTGTTTCCCTCCACCAGTCGTCCAGTCGTCCAGTCGTAGTTCGTCTTCTTTTTCTTCCTCAAACCCTACTAATGCAATTAGTAAATTCCCATTCACGACCACCCTCCACGGTCGTAGCCGCAGCTCAAAAGCTTAAGCTTCCCTGGTGCTCGAGTTCTAAAGAGTTTTAGATTCACTGCCATGGCGGCTCGAGCTCATTCATGGTCATGAGCTTCGAGCTCAAGAAGTCACGGTGTTTGCGACGATCCAGCTTGAGTAGTCATGGGGGCCATGAGCTTCAAGCTTGGAGCTTGAGTGGCCATGGCGATCATGAGCTTCAGTTGCAACCTTCCAGCTCAAATGGCCAATGACCATGGCTGTGAGCTTCAAAGCCTGATTTGGGTATGGCAGCCACAAGCTTCGATCTCGAACTGCCATGGTCGCGAGCTTTGAGCTCGAGTGGCTTTGGCGACTCGAGCTGCCATGGCAACGGTCACAATCCTCGAACTCAAGAGGCCATTGCAGCAATATTGTTTCTTCATGGGCCGGTTCTCTATCTCTCAATTAATTATGTTACTGTTTCTTTTGCTTGGCATAATAGTTTTTAGCAAATCATAACATTACATGTGGACTGCAACATTCATATTAGTAATTCGACAATTTACGTCAACAAAGATTAACTGCAAATTGCAACAGCAAAACTTTGCGGAAGGAGCAATGTGGAACATTTTTAACACATATATAATAATGATTTTGAACCAAAAATTAGAGGGGCATTTTTCAATTTCGGGAAAAAGTAAAAAGAAGACCGGTGGCATTATCCCTACTTTAAATCGTGCCATCACTCTTGTCATAATTTCTAGTGTCTTATTTTAAATTGAATGAGCTGATAAAGAAGGAAGTTAAAAATTTGGTTACATGAATTTTCGCTGTAATGACAAAGCTTAACATCTGTGAATGTATTTACTGTCATTGAAGTAGATTCCACCTCATACGCATTTCAAGCTAATCTAGGAATGATTGTGATGCATTTGGTCATACTTATTCTCTTACCGGTCAATTTTTGCTGATATTGACCCTTGAATTCTTGAGTTGAACGTTAAAGTATGCTATGATTCGCTTAACATATGTGGTGCCAAATAGGATTCATATCAGGCAACTAGAAAGCTAAAGAAAAACAAAATTGACAGAGAGAGAGAGAGAGAGATGGGATCTCGAGAAGGATGGATATTGAGTAGGGGTGTGTAGCAGGAACCGCCTGAACTAGGAATTGCCCGAATAGGACCGAACCGGCCGGTTTTGGACGGTTCCCAAGGAGGGCATTCTAGTTCTCGGTTCCTGCTTTTGGAGCCGGTAGCCGATTTGTTTGGTTCTCAATTTCAAGGTGGGAACCAAACCAACCGGACCGGACCGGTTAAATTTATATATATAATATATTTTAAAATTTCTTAAGAAACAAACCATAATTCCTCCCAAATTCTCCCATTTTTCATTTTATTTTTGGCCCAAAACAGCAAGTTTACGAGTTCCACCAGACCGGACGAGTCAGTCGGTCCGATTCCCAGTCTTAGAATTTGGGAATCGGACCGGATAGGGAACCAATCAATCCTAATATTGAGCTCTCGTCCGTTGTGGTTGTGAGGTGTGAAGCTTGTAGATTTCAAGCTTGTGGCTACACATGGAAGGGAGATTGTTAAGGGAGAACCTAATTCTTATTTTATTGATATATCTAGTCGGATATACTTTTACTTAAAAATTTAAGTCAATGAGTTATGGATCAATTAGAATATATTAACTGCTCCAAACCACATTAGTTCTCCGATATGTGACTTTTCCACCACAACTCACATCATACCTCAAGGTTGCGTTTGGCAATCAAAATAAAATTCGAGATAGGATATGATAAATCATATTCCACGTTCGGTGCTTGCTCAAGATAAGATAAAGTCAGATATAATGGGGATATAGGCCGGATAAAATTATCTCATGGGGGAGGTGGAATAAAGGTGTATAGGATTTATAATGTTTATAATAGGAAAGTGATTTTTTTTTTTTTTGGTAAAAGGTAAGGAAACAAAAATAGGAAAGTTATTTTTCTCGAATAACAAACTTATTAAATTAAAAAATTAAAATTATATTTCAAAATAAATAATATGTGTTCTAATTTAAGAAATTAAAAATAAAAAAATTAAATTTGATATTATTTTAATTTAAATATTCAACTTTAGAACATTCAATCAATAAATTATATATTTATATTTATTATATATTTTTAAGGTATTTTTGTATTTTAGGTATGTTAGTACAGTTTACTATTTGATAAAATTTTATTAAAGAAAGATGAAAGGGAAAAAAAAAATAATAGAGAAAATAATTTAAATAGGAGGAAAAATAAATTAAGGAATAGTGTTTTGAGAGATTTTTATCATCTTCATTTATGAACTTTTAGGTTCATTTATATGCCGTTTATATTATTTTTTTAAATGTACATGATATGATGTGAATATATCCGATTTTAATACCACGATTCATCAAACAGTATATATGATATAGAAAAATTCAAGGATTTCATATTCTATCATATACAGTTCTCTCCTAATTAAATATCCGAACGACCAAACGTAGCCCAACAGCTTAAACTCTAAACTTACCAACATGGCCACAGGACTTGGAGCTCAATAAATCTAGCGCTTGTTGCCACCATGGTCACATGATTTGGAGTTGGTGAACCTCATGAATGAGTAATTAGTTTTGCTTTGGTACCAGGGTATCTTAAGATTTTTAAGCAGAAGATTTTTACAAATGAAGAAGCCGAAAAATAAGAAGAGCATTTTGAAAAAAGAAAAAAAAATCAAATAAAAAATATCTTAATGGCCATATAATAAATTAGGAAACTCCATCACCGGAGTGGTCTAGAAACGATTTGTGATACCTTTTAAAACATATCTGAATGCTACAGACAAAAAAATAAAGTAGAAGGACAACTTTGGTTTCGGATAAAAGTGCATAGATCACGGGTAACATTGCAGCTTTCCAAAATTAAAGGCGGGGCGAACAGGTTGAAGTAAGAAATATGTACATTGGGTCACGAGCTTAGAGTGGGTATATAACAATGACAATGTGGAAGTTCTCCCGGATTTGGGAGAGCTAAGCACCATTGAAAAGCTCTTGCAAAGACTTCCAAATTGTATTGTCTAATTTCGAGTCCTCTTTTTCATCTATGATTACTCAATTTCCACAAGCACAAATTCCACTTTTTATAGGACCAAAAATTCTTTCACAAAACAATCCATCCTTTTCCGGTTTATTGGTTTTGTAATGAAAAGTATAGGGTTTTGTCACCTCTCCAACTATCTCTCCATTAGGGAGGATTTTTTTGGCCCAAGCACTTATTTATACTTACCACCATGTAATTTAGGAGAAATCAAGCCTCCAATGCACGTTTGGTCAAGCCTCTGATTCTCTTCTAGAATTTCACTTCTGCACTTTGGAATTGTGTAAGTGTCAACGATATCTCTCATGACTTGTGACCAAAACCTATCAGCAGAATTCTATGATGCAACACATCAATAATAATTTATATACGTATAAAACAAGGTTTTACTTTCCTAATCTCACTTCTCGGTCGACTCGGTCGAATTTTTAATTTTCATTTCCCGAACGTGGGGGAATTGCATTCTTTACCCATTTTCTTTCCTTCAGACCAGGGTAACCACTAAAATGTCATATTATTGTAAGGTCCCAGATCCATCCGGACCGTTGATCATTCCGGACAGGACGAAACTAGCATAAATCGACGGCTCGGATTATATAATTCAGGCAAGTATCCTCCGTCCTTTGTTCTACCTCGCCCCTTCCGGTGGAACCGAAATAAATACAAAGCAGAGCGAGAGAAAGAAAGCCAGCCAGCTCTCTCTCTCTCTCTCTCTCACTTTCTCTCTCTCTCTTTCTCTCTCTACAGAACTTCATTTGAAGAAAAGCTGAAGAGAGCTCTGTCGTTCAGGCATCTCAGTCCCGCCTGTACAATTGTTGTCCCATTTGAGGATAAAGCTTTTTCCCATCTCCGGAAAGGCGACATGACGCACGAGGAAGGTGAAAAAAAACCAGGGCGCATGATTAAAGGTTCGATTTTTAGGACAGCATTAATAAAGGGTCGATGTTTTTTTTTTCGTAAGGGGGGCCTCTTTTTCTTTGATTTCCGGAATCGATCGTTCCGGTTTCCTTTTCCTTTTCGGGGGAATGCATGTGCCTCTCCGCCTTCCCTCGAGCTGTAGACCGTTCGTGTTCTCGCTGCGGTTAAAACGCGTTGAAACGCGAGAGACCCATCCGCCCGTTTCAGAGGCTCTGTTTTCTGTCGTGGCGACGGAACAGAGGGCTGAAAACAGAGTGCTGAACAGCTAAACTGACGCTCCGATTTACTTTGTGTCTCGTCGTCGTAGGAACAGAAGGGACCCGAGGAAACGCGCGGGGAAGGTCGAAAAGGCATGTGAGGAAAGCAGACAACAGCGCGGAAGAGGAAGAAGAAGAGGGCCGAGCGGCGTCGTCGTTGTCGCCGAGAGGAGTGCTGGAGATCCCCATCGCGGGTTCAGAGTCCGACCACAGCGTCAGCAGCACCTGCAGCCTGTCCCCGCGAGAGAATCAGGGTCGCGGGTCGTCGTCGTCGTCGTCGTCGAATTGGAAGAAGGTGATGGACACGTTGCGGCAGATGAAATCTACGAGGTGGTCGTCGCCGCCGCCGCCGCCTGTAGTGGCCGGGCACGGCCGCGTCTCGAAGCGGGAGGCCAAGAGGTTGGCGAGGATTCGGAGCGCCGACGACGAGGGTGCCGCCGCCGCCGCCGCCGGCGTGCCGGGGACGCGAAAGCCGTCGTGGAGGAACTTCGACTACTCGGAACTCGCCGCCGCCACTGACGATTTCAGCCCTGGTAAAAATGCTCGTCTGAACCGAACCAACCCCATTTTTTCTCCGACCAAAAAAAAAAAAAAAAAAAAACCCAAACCCATTTTTCATTTATTTGAGCTTTACATTAATACATATTAAGTTTGTATTTGGTAAGAAATCACAAATCTTTCATACGAAAAACCATTTTAAAATTTACTAAACTAATTTCTTTTTTTTTTTTAAAAGGCAAAATCTGCTGGCCGCCGCAAATTACGGAGCGAACGGCGGCCTCTTGCTTGGGCATTTGATTGTTCTTTGCTTTTCCTTGTCACTAGAGCATGCTTGAAATTATGATTATTCTTTCCCTCACGAGCGTGCCCAAAGCTAGGTACGGGTATAGTGCCAAAAAGGGTGCCACGTGGATTTTTTAAAAAAAATAAACAAAACTAAAAATTCAATTTCCCGCCCCCCACCCTCTCCCAGGACCACGAATGATTGGAGAAACCAGGGTCAACTCCATTTAAATTCCGTCAATCACGTGATATTTGGTGAACATTAAGAATTGCAAATGACGTGGCTAATCGAAGATGGAGACGGTCTCAACGGAGAGAATATATCGAAAGTCGTAAATATTTTTTGTTTCATTGTTTAATAAATCTTAGTGGAATTAATAATTAAATCGGTTAGGGAAAAAAAATGGTTGGGTGTGAAAGAATCATTATTTAGGGGGCTAGAGTGCGCATTCTCTTTGACTTTGACTTTGACATTTTGAAAAAGGGCTGCGCGCATGCCCAGGAAAAGAGCGCGATTCAGGCCAAGAAAAGTCAGCTAAACGACATAACGACAAGTAGACAAAAAGAAAACGTTCCTCCCTTTCTGCTTAGTTCGAGATCGTTTGTCGTTCCGGCCATTCCTGCTTAGTTTACAGTTTCAATTGGACCTGGAACATATCTGTTATGGGATGCTCCTGTTAGCCGAATTTTCTACGAGAAATGTGTAATTTGAACATCAGGATATCGAAAAGATGGACACATTCGAGTAGGTCGATGTTGGAGTTCGAACTCATGACGTATTATCTGCTTTACAAACGTTTGGAGATGTTGCAAAGCGGGAGTACGATGTATAAGTCACTTGATGATCGACAAACAGACTAGGATTTAAGCTCGAAAACTTTGTTCTCGTGTGTGCTGTCGATGAGTTCTTGTCTGTTCTGTTCGCCTGCCTGACTGAATGGCGTGCGGCTTTTTCGTGGTGGGTTTGTAGAGAACTTGATTGGGAAGGGCGGGCACGCGGAGGTGTACATAGGTCGCCTCCCGGACGGGCAAACGGTGGCCGTGAAGAGGCTGGGGAAAAAGGAGAAGGACGAAGTGGATAGGATCGGCGACTTCCTGTCGGAGCTCGGTATCGTGGCGCACATCGATCATCCGAACACGGCGCGGCTGCTCGGGTTTGGCATCGAGGGCGGATTGTACTTTGTCCTCCGGTTCTCTTCAAATGGCAGCCTCGCTTCGCTTCTGCATGGTGATGTTGAAACTCTAATCTACCTTCGTATTGGGTGGTTTAGTGTGTTCTTTCTTGCAAAGGCTGATACAATTTCATTAGATTGTGACTCTTTTTTGGGTGATCATTGTTGCAGGTTCGACGGGGATTGTGGATTGGACGACCAGGTTCAAAATAGCGGTCGGCGTTGCGGAAGGACTGCAGTATCTCCACCATCATTGCCCGAGGCGCATCATTCACCGAGACATCAAAGCTTCAAACATATTACTAAACGAAGATTACGAGCCTCAGGTAAC
This sequence comes from Eucalyptus cladocalyx, assembly GCA_017140615.1. Lineage (NCBI taxonomy): Eukaryota > Viridiplantae > Streptophyta > Magnoliopsida > Myrtales > Myrtaceae > Eucalyptus > Eucalyptus cladocalyx. Next base: position 9,425,666 of record CM029524.1, on the reverse strand, counting down.
TCTTGTGCAGTCATTCTCCTCTAATCCGCTCATTATTCGAATAAGCCGGATGTGCAAATGTTGATCCTTTGATCTGCAGATTTCTGATTTCGGGTTGGCGAAGTGGCTTCCGGAGAAATGGGTTCATCATGTCATCTTTCCGATTGAAGGCACAATCGGGTTGGTACTCAGAAAGCCCTTGTTCAGAACTTACTTGTCGTGATACTGATGTGATCGTTTGTCTTTCAGGTACCTCGCTCCCGAATACTTCATGCACGGAATTGTTGACGAAAACACCGATGTCTTCGCCTTTGGGGTTCTGTTGCTCGAGCTCATGACAGGTCGCCGTGCTGTCGATTCATGCCGACAAAGCCTTGTGATGTGGGTATGGACGATGCTCTGAGATTGTCGCATCTTGAGGGAGGATTAGGAAGCCAAAAAAAGAGCTCAGTGAGGTCTGTATTGATGATAATCTTGATTTTCTGATTGATTCTGGTGCAGGCAAAGCCACTCCTGGATGCAAATAACATAACAGACTTGGTCGATCCTCGACTAGGAGAAGCATATGATGAAGTTGAAATGAAGAGGGCGTTGCTAACAGCTTCGATGTGCATCCACCATCTGTCCACAATGCGACCGAGCATGAATCAGGTACTGTCCTGTTCCATGTCTTCCTTCGCCATCGCTGCTCCTGTGGATCACTACAGCCGCGACTGCCTTTGCCTTAGCTCCAATTTGAACTTTGAGGTGGACTGTGTGGTTCTGATGCAACGCCTATGATCTCTATCTCTGCAGGTTGTGAAGATTCTGAGGGGCGAGGACGGAACTTTTGAGTGGAAACATGCGTCGGTCTCGAGTAGGACGCTCCTCCTCAACGCTTGCGATGCAGAGGACTACAGCTGTGCAACCTACCTCGATGACCTAAATCGCCACATGCAGCTCGTGTTGGAGTGAACGCCCTCGGTTTCGCGCTCCTGCTGGTGATGTCCTCCTGTCTGAAGGAAGGGACAAAGTCTCGAGAGGAACTATGCAATGATCTGCATTTTTATGTTGAGGTCAAAGTAAGATTCTTCACTTTAGCCTGTGTAGTGGGCAATGGAGAGAGATCGAGAGGGAGGGAGAAAGTATAATGCTATTGATGTGTGATGTATTAGTGTATGTATTCTGTACTATCATCCCTTTCAGTTGACGCAAAGCATGGCCCCTTTGCAGCTTTGTGACGGTTCCACGAAGCTAAATCCATGGCCCTAACTTCATGATTTTTGTCCGGCCGCGATAAACGGGTTAGACGAAAACAACCTAAGAGGAGGGTGAACCAGTTGTCTAAGGAAACTCGAAACATTTTTGTATGAATTGCCAGATACCCTGCATGACGTGCATTGGAGTTGTAGAGACAATCGGGTGTATGCAGAAACAATTATCTTCCATCTGTCGAACAGAATATGGAGGAGTTTGAAGAATCGAAGAAATGCAGAGCAAAAATTTGCAGTGGTTTACTTTAGCCTAGTCTGTTTGCCTGCTCTGCTCTCCCAGCTCTAGCAGCCTAAATCAAAAGGCTCTAATCCTTGAAACGTTACCGCGTCTGAAGATGGTTGCTTCTCCTTGTGCTTCTGCATCTAGAGATACAAGCAAATCATATACACTAAACGCTCTCAGACTTCTACAGAGACATACAATTCGATTTGCTTAGCTTTCTACAAACAAGAATCAGGAGGAGATGAAAACTTGGAGCATCACAGACTAGCTTTTATTCGTTTCCCCCGATTCTATTACTTTCCCAGTGCCGAATTCATAGTTATGAGATCTCAAATGACCATTTCCAATTCAAATCTCGCGAATAGCCATTCGTTCAACCATCTGCAATCGTGAAGCTCTGCGTAGGCAGTTCACTCATTTCTACTTCTGCAGCAGCCTGTCATCCTTCGTAGCCTGCCCAAATATCACACCAGGCCTTGCCCTGTTTTGTGTTCTCAATGTGTCCTAGATTCCTAGTGTCGTTCGGCGGTGGCTGTTGACATGGTAGTGGCAAATCCATCGATTCCATAGGATGCACTTTCATGATGCGAATGGGCCCTAAAACACTGAATCTAAAACAACAAAATTCAGTCATTTGGGCTCCCGTTGATTGATGTCTGGTTCCTGCCTTTCGTTTAGCTTCTTTGGGCCGACCATTCTCAAGAAACTTCGCAGCAAGCGCGCAGGGACACGTCGCATCTTCCACATTCGATTCCATTGCCCCCAAAAACCTCCCCTGCCTCAAATCGAATGGTCCGAATTCCGACTGGGATTCGGATGAAATTTGGGAAATTCTCTCGACCATTTTCGCAGCAGACGAGGAAGCAGCAATGCCCACCGACCTCCTCCTCCAATTCGCCATCCTCGTCTCCTCCCTCGCCATGCTCGTCTTCGCCGTCCGGCGGCTCTCCGCCCCGCCCTCCGCCAAGCTCCGGACCCAGACCCGATCCGCCGCCGCCGCCGAGCCCAGCCGCCACTCCCTCCGCGCGTCCGCGCTCCTCGCCCGGGCTCGGTCCTCCCCGACCCACCACGCCCACCGCGCCCAGGCGCCGACCCTTGCCCGGGCCGCCCTCGGCGAGGCCGAGGCCGCGATCTCGCAGTCCCCGAAGGACGCGGCCCCGCACGTGCTCAAGGCCCTGGCGCTGGACACGCTCGGGCGGCGGAGCTCGGCGCTGCGGTCGCTGGACGCGGCGCTGTCGGCGCCGCGGGCGCGGTCGCTGTCCGGGAGCGAGAGGGCGGAGGCGCTGGCGAGGAGGGCGGAGCTGAAGATGGGGATGGCGGCGGGGATGGCGGGGGGCGGGGGAGGAGGGGGCGGAGGAGGAGGGCGGAGTCGGCGGTGGAGGACGCGAGGGAGGCGGTGAGGGTGGGGCCCGGGGAGGCGGCGGCGTGGCGGGTGCTGGGGGAGTGCTGCGAGCGGGAGGGACTGGCGGCGGAGGCGGCGGCGGCGTTCGAGGAGGCGCTGCGGATCGATCCCGGGTGCGACCCGGCTCGTCGCGGGTTGGACCGGTTAGGCTCTCCTTCTTGATTTTTATTTTCAGTTTTTTTCTTCTTCTTTTTTTTTAATTTTTTTTTTTTTTTTTTGGTTTCTTGTTTTTAGTAGCCAGTGGCTTATGTAATCAGCCAATTTGAGAGCCAGAGAAGATTTGCAAAATGAGTAAATATTATTAACCACCAAATTTGTTTATTTTTTTCGCACGGTAGATACAATTATCGCACCGAAAATCATTAGGGTGACGTGATTTTCCACCCAAATTCGAGCATAATCAAGCTAGGGCAAGAGCTGCCCGTCGTACCGATCTGCTCACAAAACGACCTTTTCACGAACAACTAGCGTCACGTCACGACGATGTTGATAAAATTTTGGACACTTCTTCAAATTATTAAAATCCACAAATTGTCTTAATCATATATAAAATACCTTCGACTTCGAGGGGGATAAGGTCCTCATATCTAAAGGACGCAACTTCAGGCACAAAGTCAACATTTACATTCTATCAAAATATGTTGCCGTGCAGCTAGTTACAGTTCTAGAGTTCTAAATCTCATAAAATAGAATATAAATTTTCAATAATCGAGAAATTAAATCCTAACAAATTCCATTACATTTATGTCAACTTATATTCATAATCCAACTCTCAAAAGATCCCCCTCACATTGCCCTTGTCCTATTTGACACTAGCTGAAAAATTGAGGGGAGTGATGCATATATTTTCTAAACAGAAACACCTTTTTTATGAATTCAATGTATAATAGATGTACAACAGATCAATTTACAAATTATAGAAAAGATAAACAATACTCAACGCTAGCCAAACAAATAATCAAAGGCCATGCTGCTCGCAAATCTTTAATCAAAAGTCAAACTAGCTAGCCCACCAACCCCGAATAGAACACCACTTAAGCAAGGCTATTTTTGGGCTAAGGGTTGTTGACAAACAACCACACAAACAGCTAACTTGCTACAGTAAATAGAGTAGCACGCCGGCATTGCGCAACATAGTTGGGTACGTATGGTATGTGCCTACTGAACTCCGAATTAACTGAATATCCCTTGGACAGGCTTGCCAAACACCTCAACATTTCTCCAAAAAGCTTTAGAAGCTGAAAGTTTTTTAGAAAAACTGAACCAAACATACCATTAATCCAGTTCTATGAATGTGTGCGTGCCAGCAAAAAATTAAATCCTAACAAATTCCATTACATTTATCTCAACTTATATTCATAATCCAACTCTCGAAAGATCCCTCTCACTTTGCCCTTGTCCTATTTGACACTAGCTGAAAACTTGAGAAAAAATGAGATGAATGGTATGAACAAACCATTATTTGGTAAGCAAGAGACACATTTTATAATGGATGTGCAACAGATCAATTTACAAATTATAGAAAAGATAAACAAAACTCACCGCTAGCCAAACAACTAATCAAAGGCCATGCTGCTCGCAAATCTTTAATCAAAAGTCAAACTAGCGAGCCCACCAACCCCGAATAAAACGCCACTAAGCAAGGCTATTTTTGGGCTAAGGGTTGACAAAGAACCACACAAACAGCAAACTTGCCACAGTAAAGAGAGTAGCACCCTCGCATTGCGCAACATATTTGGGCATGTATAGTATCTACCTACTGAACTCCGATTGAAGTGAGTTTACAGTAAATTTAAAAAAAAAAAAAAACTCTTTCCCCATGTACTTGAAAAAACTCAAAGCTCCTACAACCCAAAATCTATGTCAACAATTGACAAAACTCAGCACGAAACACTGCTAGCGGAAGTCACTGTATAGCAATTACCAAGAACTTTGGGATTTAAAGTCTCTTAAATGGGAAGTCCAAATCACAACTCATAAAATTTTATGGGTTGGTAGGGATGTGAGCGACCTAATGATCACAATTGGACAACTCAAACTCAGTTGGAGCGTCACTGACGATGTCGACATAATTAGGGCTCCGAAATTTATACTCTAAAAGAACACAACTAACTTTTAAGATAAAAGAAGAAAGAAATTCTCGCTGTCACATGTAAATGTCGCTTTGAAGTCAACGCATGATTTCAATGGCCCACCCTCAATCCCTCGTCTCTTCCCTCTTTGTTCACTCTCTACCACTTCTTCTTCTTCTTCTTCTTCTTCAAAAAGTTCTTTTCTAGGTCTTTTTACGAGTGAATCCTAGGGAGGGAGGTTCCAATTCCAGGGATTCCTAAACCTAAAATTGTCTTATATCTTTTTCTTTTCTTTTTGCCTTTTACAAATGCGTTTTGGTTCTTATGGGATTTCCATTATTGAATTCACAGAACATAATGTTAATGGACTCCATCCATTTATTTATTTGAGTCGTGCACATTTGTGGGTCAATTTAGTGAGCTCTTTGTAAAGACAAACAATATATGAATTCGAGTTCATTTCCCATGATTTGTTATGTAATTTAGTGAGATAGCCGTCGGGTTAAGGAATAAAATTTGTTATGTAATTTAGTGAGAAACATTGCTGGTGGTAGTCACTATATAGCAATTACCATGAACTTTGGGAAATAATATCTCTTAAAAGGGTAGTCCAAATCACAACTCATGAAATCTTATAAGTTCGAAGGGATGTGAGCAACTTAATTATCACAATTGGACAATTCATACTCGGTTGGAGCATCATCAGCGATGTCGACATAATTAGACTCAGAAATTTATACTCTAAAAGAACACAACTAACTTTTAAGAGGGAAAAAAAAGAAAAAGGAAGAAAGAAATTCTTGCCAGTCACATGTAAATGTCGCTCTTTGAAGTCAACGCATGTTTTCGATGGCCCACCCTCAATCCCTTGTCTCTTCTCTCTTTGTTCACTCACAGCTTACTCTCTCCACTTCTTTTTTTTTTTTTTTTAAATGTTCTTTTCTAGGTCTTCTTAGGAGTGAACACGGTTTGCAGATAGAACCGGGATTCTAGGAAAGGAGGTTCCAATTCCGGTGATCAAAATTCCTAAACCTAAAATTTTTTATGCCTTTTGCATTTCTTTTTGACTTTTACTAATCCGTTTTGCTTCTTATGCGATTTGCATCATCGAATTCACGGAACATAACATTAATGGACTCCATCCATTTGTTTAATTGAGTTGTGCATATTTGTGGATCAATTTAGTGAGCTATTTGCAAAGACAAACAAGAGATGAACTCAAGTTCATTTCTCATGATTTGTTATGTAATTTAATGAGATACCCATCGGGTTGAGGAATAAAAATTTGTTTTGCCTTCCCATTGTTTTATCATTCTTCCTCGATCAAGTATTTTCTAAATAAGATATTTGGATAGTCCACAAGGACCTAGATTCATCTTTGTTCTTTTTTCTTTACTTTTTTCATGATTGTGGTTGCAATCTACTTATGGTTTCTATTAAAAGAATATGGGATGAATGAAATAACCATGGAGAACTCATAAATAAATGATTATCCAAATGCTAGAAAAATGTGAAGTTGACAAATAATATGGTTTTTGTATGTTTCTTTTAAGTTCTTTTGCCGCTCTTCCATCATTTTTAAGAAGCCAAACATGTCTAAGCCAAACATTCTAAGCTTGTTCATTATTGTTGTATTCATTTCATTATATTTAACTAAAAATGAAGCAAAAAAAAAAAAAAAATCTGTTGGATCTTAAAATTGACCTTGGAACATGTGACAAGCTAAAACTGACCTTGGAACATGTGGCAAGATAGGTTCCAAATTTCAGATTTCAAGAATAGGTTCCGGGTTTCTAGTGAAACCTATAAGAAATCTAGAACTGCTCCCCCCTATTCTTTTGATATCTCTATTTTCTCTCTCTTTCTTGTCTTCTTTTCTTTCATATTTTTTGCAACCAGCTGCAAGAGAAAATAAAGAAGATGGGCTGAGATCTCTTAGGCCTAATTCTTCTTCCCTCTAACAAAGGGCCTTTTATTACATTTAGCCGTACTTAAAAATTTAAATTTTGTCCTTGAAAATTGAACTAATGTCAACTTTCTTATTTAATCTCAAAAGTGTAAGCTGCGACAAATGTTCAAAATTTGACTTATAGTTTAGCAATTGAAAAAAAAAAGAGAGGCAAATCAGGATAGAATAAAGGGAAAATCATATAGGCAACAATGCAGCTTTCTTCATCAGTAACCACCCGTGATGTCGCCTGGAACCCATAGGCAATGCCACAGGTGTAGGCAAAGTCGCTACCAATAACTACGCCGCCTGCTATTCTCTTGCCAGCACGCAGACATTCATAGAACTGGACTTAGACTAAGTGTTGAGCCCCCCAATGATCACGAGGCCACTGCCAACCTCGACCTACAAACCGAGAGCGAGCTGTGACTCCCATGGATGGCACCGGTCGAAAGAGCTGCTCTTGACCTCTCCATGCACCGCAGCCAAGGAGTACATCAAGCAAACAACCTTTGCAAGACGGGGCAACGTTGCCGGCAGCCACGGTTGTGGCGGCAGTGGCAGGAATATTGATAGTCGGAAGTGGGCTAAGTTGGGTTACCCATGTTATATAAAGGCTCAAGCTCTTGAGGTCAACCATTGATTCTTGACTCGGAAACGATCCTTGCTGAGATGACAGAATCTGACTCGATTCTGTCAAAATTCGTACCACTCTCGGGGTGCTTTCCCCCGTCTGCACTACACACTTTCTTGAAGCGCGCTAGTTTTACTTTCTTTTTTCCCCATGTACGCATATCGCCATGTGCACGTCATAAAAAATCTATCGCTTTGGTACATAACCGCACATGCCATATCTCGAGCTAAGTCCCACCGAATGATATGCCCTTTTCGCAACTCGGTACATTTTACCTCACGCAAACCAAACGTCGCGAAAAACCAACTAGTACTGAGGCCACAAAACACGAGAGATTGGAAGGCAAAGCCGGTTTCGCAGAGGGGAGATCATCATACATTCCACGAGGGGAGTAATGGGAAACCGAAAGATTTTCGGCGAAAAAAGATTACAGCATATGGTCCTGTCCCTCTTACATCTCAGTCTACAAATTCAAAAACAGAGCTAAAAAAACCTATCCATAGGAGAGCTGCTATATCATATACCCTTTCGATTTAGCCAAAATTTTCTCCTGCCTAAACACCGCCAAGGGCCAGGAGAGAGGTTAGGGTGAGAGCCAAGTCATCACATTTTAGGTCAGCTTCTTTAAGGATGCCGCAAAGAGACGAAAAAAGAAAAGAAGAAAAAAGGGTTTTGTTGCTATAGTTAGCAGATTATTACATATCTAAAGCTGGTCATACCTAGTAAGATTGGTGGGGCCAGATGAAGAAGTCAGCTGTTTGAGGTACTGCAGTCACCGCCAGCGTCGGGATTGTGGAGGTGGAGCTATGGGAATTGGCAATGGCACTGCTGCCGATGTTAGGCTGTAGGTGGTGGAAGAATTTGGGTTGTAAAGAGCGGTTGAGGTATCGAATGGGATGCCACACGGAATTGTGGGGAATGGCTGGATGGCGGAGAAACTGATGTTGCCCCCGCCAGTTCGGGGTGTCGGTTGCTGATGAATCATGTCAAGACACGGTTTCTGCTCTGCTTCGAGGTTGAGCTTCAAGCGCTTGGCGGCTCCACCGATTGGGAGCGTGCTATTAGCAATAGCCTCCACGTCGTAGCGGTTCATCTCAAAGTTGGTGACTGCATTGAGGCCTCTGAACTTTATGGCAGCTATATCGTATGCCTCAGCAGCTTCCTCTTCAGTAGCTGAACAGCATCATGTACATAGTCAGTGTTTGGTATTGATCCTTGGTACTCATCGAGGCAAAAAGATGAAATATAAAGTGAAAGGTGAAGTATAGCTAAGCGGTTCCAGGCGAACGTGTTTTAATATATTGTCCTCACACCCCCTAAACAAGATTGTTAGCTCAAATCTTAGCCCTAATGGGTACCACAGACGTAAACAGTTTTACCAAATTCAATCCAAAACTTTTGTAACTTCTAGTTCTTTGTACTTTAACGTCATCAAAGATGAGTCGTCAGCTCCACTCTAATTTTTCCCGACAAAGATAACACAGTAAACCAGACTGCCAGATAATTATATTTGAAAATGATGAATTAAGTTGCTCGAGCTGGAGTGCCACGTGGAAGCACGATGCTGACAATTGAAATGGTGGATGAGACGTAAATAGCATACTCACCAAATGTGCCCAGGTACAAGTCTTTGTTGCCAGCAACACGACCGATCCTTGCTTGCCAACGACCCTGCTGATGGTGCCTGTAACGAGAAGAAAAATGATTCCGAGCTGACTTTAGAAGCAGACATAAGAAAAAAAAAAACTCTCGCCTAAAGTGAACTAATAAAAGAACTCAAGACTGTATCGAGATAATTTTCCAAACCTTGTCACGCCGCGATAGATAGAAGCACCCCTCGAGAACCCACTGCTTTTCCTGCAAAAATATTCATTCCAGAAGAGAGCCTCCACTCAATTCAACCGCAATTAAATACCAGCAAGTGAACAGACAGAAGCGAAAGGACCCTGTATAGTACCTCCTCAGCGAGGCAATAAATTCCTGCTTGGTCACATGCTTCATCTCCTCCAATTCCTTAGCGTAGTTCGAAACCTGAGAAGAAAAGTTTCCAAAGCCATGAGGAAGCTCCACAAGCAGCTGATGTTCTGCTTCACGTAGAAACATCACTTTCCATGCAAAAGAAAACTTGAAAAAGAAAAACAATCAGACACGAAATACATAAATATAATTACAGGGAAGTTGGTGGTGGCCGTGGGACCCCAGTACTTCAGAGCTGCCAAATCGTAGGCCCTAGCTGCTTTGTCTTCTTTGTCATACCCGCCTGATATAGAATAAAGGACTCGATCCCATTAAAGCTCCTTTCTTTTTTGTTGAAATTGAAAGTTCAAACAAATTTATTTGAAAGAAATAGTTTCTTACCCAGATAAACTATGGAAGATAAGTGTAAGTTGAGAGACAGCCAGACAGCACATGATCAACGGACCGCGCGATTCATGCACAAAAGGAACGCATTTCAAACATTAGCTCACCAAAAAGTCAATTTTTTCTGCAAGAATCCTCATCTACTCACAAAAGGAAAGACAAACAAAACAAATGGAATTTTAATTAATCATCTGTTTTTTGGACTGTCATGCAATTTAAAAAGCTAAAAGGGGCTACACAGCCATCTAAAAACCTGTTCACACACGAGATTTTAAGGTCAAAAGAATGCGCCCGCAATCTGATTTCACTCGACAAAAATCTTGCGGCTTACACCTTAAAGACTAGAAAACTGGAAAGTTGTTTAGAAGCTCTGAATTTTTAAATTTGAGGTGCATAAGACTAGTGTGGAGTGTTTCAGAAAATGAAATGGTTAATAACAGTGTTAATTTAAGGCGGAACTTTGCCTTAATCTAGGTTGTCTCGTTGTGTCGCGGCACTATTCCATGTCTTAACCAAATCCATTGAAAATCAGTATATACATGGCGGTCTTTATGTTCAGGTTTCAAGTGAACATATTAAGAGATCGAGCTTCTCTCAGTTTTGTTCGTCTCTCGTCAAAAGTCTGTTTCCTGGTGTAGTACAAGAAAAATCAAGAACCCCAAAATTCTTGCCCTGCGCAGAAGAAATTCGAGGACCCCAAAAGGAAATCGAATAATGCAGCTGGAATGGGAAGTGCTATGGTCAAACCTAGACCCAAAGCTCTGATGGATGTGAAAGATGGGAAAAGCAAAAGCGGAAAAGCTTTAACCCACGGCTCAGACGGGATCAGAGCTCGTGTCCAGACAAACTGGTTTCTGCAACGTCTGGTTCAATCCGGAAGTCGTGTCAAATTAACCTCGCGCTTGAATTCTAGGGCCCCAGGTGAGAAAGTAAAAGCAACCACGCAAGCAAAGCAAAAACCAAAGCCAGAACAAATTCATCCCAAAGGGAAAAAGCAAAACCCAGAAATAAATTCCTGTCAGGCGTGCACAAAACGGCGGCACATCTGATTGAAATCAGAACAGTGAAGTGAATCGAAAAGGAAGAGGAAGGGAGAGGACGCAGTGACAACTCAAATCAAAATAAAGGGCTCTTGTAATAATTCATCTGTCCTTATTCACCTGCATCTTCACATATATACCACATGAGTCAATCAATCACACCAACGCCTTGAATCACAGTCCCTATTGACCCGTGTACCTGTCCTACCCTTTGAATTTTCGAGTGCATGCAAAACTTTTATCTCTGCTAGCAAAATGCATAACTTAATCACATTTACGATTCAACCATCCATACCATGATGCTGTTAATCGATGAATGAGTATCCGAGCATTTATCAAGCACATATAATGTATGATAATTCAGCTTATAAATCTCTCACCACACATGATATAATGCAGTTCGGATCGAGTATCCATTAACGTAATCCAATTGAGTTCTCTCTTCTTTTTATTTATTTTGGGATAAAAGCATGGGGGAACCAAAAATCAGTTGTGAGCATGACATATGCTCATAAATGAAGTCAAAACAAATCAGTAGAGAACGGATATAGAGAGAGAGAGAGAGAGAGAACCTTGACGGCCTTTTCTCGCCTGGCCCTCCCTCCTACAGCTGTTGTCCCAGAGATGCGCTTCATATCTACCTGTCCATCGGTGTCTGCATATCGTCCCATCCATTAGATTCAATCCAAGATTCCAGACCCCCCACCCTCCCAAAAAATAAATGAACTTTCATTTGCAAAAGCTCCAAAAATTCTTAAAAGAGTCAAGGACCCGCTACAGTATGCGACTTTCTTTGTCTGTTTTCCTCTAATTTTACGCATTTCCAGAGGATTCATCGCACTTGAAACGATACCCATGACTTGATTAATACTTATCTCGCTAAGAGAAGAAGCATCTATCAGGCATTTCATCAAACACCCATAACTACATATCAATCGCTGATACCCCGAAAGGAGTTTTCACCTGGTGACTCCTCTGTAAATCGACGTTCGCTGACCGAAGGAGTCGTTGATCTTCTTTGGGCCGTCCGAGTCGGCCGCCGTCACGGCGACGGCGGCCTTCTCCGTGGACTGAGGCTGCGAGGCGGCGGCGACGACCACCCCGAGCGACAGGCGCCGCCGCCGCCGCCCCCGCCGCTGCGAACCCCAGCTCGGTCCCCGCCGACTCGGTCGAGTGGCGGCTGAACTCCGCGAGGTGGGCCTGGGTCGCCCGACCCATGGAGCCCGAGTCGTCGACCTCGGAGCCCGAGTTGGCAGATATCGTTTGGAACCCCGCGATGGCGTTGAGATCGTGGTGGTGGTGGTGGTGATGGTGGTGGCCGCCGTGGCCGTGGCCGTCGTCGAAGTAGTGGGAGGAGCTCCGGTCGTAGATGTGGGTGGTGAGGGAGGAGTCCTCGGTGGTGGAGGAGTCTCTGAGGAAGTCCTCGAGCTTCGGCGGCGCCGAGGCGATCTGCTGGTGGTGGTGGTGGTGGTGGTGGTGGGTCGGGGCGTACGGGTCGACCAGGAAGGTCGTGACGACGGAGGAGTCCGCCATCGTCGGCGGCTGCTGCTGCTGCTGCGGCTGCTGCTGCTGCCGGCGGTCCTTCGGCTCGGCGGCGTCGTCCCCGACGTCGGCGAACAGGATTTGGGGCTTCGGATTATCCCAACCTGCCCAACAAGAGTTCCCAAGAAACGAGAACCAAGCAAAAGAAAAGTCATTTCAAGATCGCCGGCGAAAACGGCGAACATGCACAACAATAAAAGATGATTTACCGTGAGCGCCATAGAAGCTGTCGATGAGGTAGTGAGAGGAGGAAGAAGTAGAGGAAGAAGAGGAAGTAGCGGAGGTCAAATCGAAAGAAGGAACGATGAGCTGAGGGTGCATCTCCACCGGAGACAGGGAGAACGATAGCCAGTTCGTTGCGGGAACCATCATTCTACCTCTATCCCTCTCTCTCTCTCTCTCTAATCTTTCTCTCTCAAAGAACTGAAACTAACCCTTCAAGCACGCATACACACCGCACGCCAATACAATCAACGCGAGAGCGTGCTTTCCTGAAGAAACAAACAAGGAAGGAAGGGCAGCGACTCGTAAAAGTCCAACACCCGCGAACGGAAAAATGGCCCTTGGAGCTCTCAGCCGTTACTCTCCACCATCAAAACGCGAACGAGAGACGCGCGCGCACTCGCTTTCGATAGTCGCGAGGGGGGGAATGGAAGATGGGATTTTGGCGAAGTGGGTCGGCGTTAATTTACGAGATTATTCTCGGGTCCTGAGGAGAGAAAAGGGGGGGAGGGGAGCGCGCTCGCTAGTGGTGGGTGGCGGTGCTTTTGCGTGTGTGTGGAGTCGAGAAAGGGGCAGTGGCCGAACGAGACTTTGTAAAGCGGAGCCGCATGCAGAGGCTTTTTGGGTGTAAGAAAGAAAGAAAGAACCTCGACGACACACACTCAGACAGATAGAGAAAGAGAGAGATAGGAAGAAAGAGAGAGAAAGAGAGAGAGAGAGAGAGAGCTACATGCACACGCCCTTTTCAAAAAAAGATGCAGACTCAAACACACAGAGATAGAAAGAGAGAGAGAGAGAGAAGGTGAAGGTGAAGGCAGTGCTGGGTTTATAATGGTGGGGGAGAAGGGAAGGGGGGGGAGGAGAGGCCAGCGGTTTCGGCTGCCAACCTGCGTGGCGAGTTAGAGAGAGAGAGAGAGAGAGAGAGAGAGAGATGCAGACAAAAAATGGAGTTTTGGAAATATAAAATTAGAGAGAGAGAAGAGGTGACTTTTAGCTCTGCCGGGGGTGAAGAAAACTTGTCTGAAACAGAGTCGCGAGACTTCCGGGCTGGCGGAAGATTGGAGAATTTGTTAGGGTTCTGCCTCCCGCCTTCTTTTTACTTTGTCCTTTTTCACCGAAATTGCCCCCCCATTCCTTTCTGCCCAAAAAAGGTTTTCATATCACTAGCAAAGTTATGTTTGGCTCCCCACATTTGATTTCACAATTGGACAAATAAGTATGTTAGAGTAAAAATCCATGCTTGTTCCGAGATATAATCCGACCCGGATTTCATTCTTTGGCTCGAATTGGAGTCCCCACTGAACCCAGTAAAGAGAATTTAAGAAGATTCGTTCGGATTTCGGATATCAATCGAAAATTAGCCCCTTCTCCTCTCTTTCGATTATGTGACTTCAATCGATGATCATAACTGCATTACCCATCACCAGCCACCACGACTGCTATATCCTCCATGAACCATTTCTACCGACTATCCATCATTGATCATCTAAGTCGATGGCAAGTTCTATCATTGTGGTAGCGGCAATCAAGAGAGTGGTAGGCCATTTTGGGCATGTTATCCTTGTTCTTTTAGTTTTTTCAATGTCAACTCAACATGACTAAAAATTCATTCACCAAATCAAACAAAAATAGCAAATCATCAAGGAAAACCCCGGTAATAGCTACCACCTTTTGCTGTGAAATCATTATCACATGACAATCTCCACCTATTATTGGAGCCTTCTTTGCTTCAATAACTACTTCCCATTTTGAACAATGCTATTAATATTCTCCTCTTAATTTTTTAAAAACACGATACAATAATGAGTTGGGGCCGTTCCCTTGACTTTTTACCGATGAGAACTTGACTTCATGTAAAATCGAGTAAAAGCCCATCAAATTGACCTATTTCTTGTGAGTATATTGAAATGAATTGGAACTGAAGGAGAAATTCTCTCTCAACAGTCAGGCGGGGAAAAAATTTAAGAATCTTCAATTCTTTTTTCAAACTAACATATATATATTTGGAAAACGTTCATTCGAGCCTTTGAAAGGTTTCTTATCCTAATCAAAAGGAATGCCTTGAAACTTTACTTTAGAGGAGATGGTTAGACAAGTGCGTCCATATACTTGGCACTTTTCATTTTTTTGGTAGTGTGAAATCAGCACATTAACTTCGTGAACGAACGTTATTTTATAACAAGCCTTCTGTGGAAAAAAAAAGTTTTGTCTTTGGTAGCACGCGCAGAGGGGATGGCCAGTGACGGGCAAGTAAGCCGTCGTTGATGACCAATGCGGGTGGCTTTTAATGCCTTTTAGAGACGGTTTCGCCGGTGCATGGTTTTTAGGCGTGAAATGTTTGGTAATTTCGGCGTCATCCTTTTACTTTAGTGACGTCAAAAAATACGAAATTCGAAATTAAAAAAAGAAAAGAAAAAGTATCTCTCGTGAGAGTTACGGTACCGTGGTTTGAGCGATAGGGGAAAAAACAAATCTCATGTGGCATTCAAATTTAGGAAGAGTGACTATATTAAAAAAAAAAAAAAAAAGGGAAAATCTCCCTTTATCAAAAAAAAAAAAAAAAAATGAAAAATATCAAATAAGAATCTAAATTACCCTCATTTTCTCAAAAGATGACATAAAGTGAAGTATGTCTTAAATAAGAACTCAAAGTAATCATTTAGTATCAAAGAATGACCTAACTTGCCGACTAGTGAACAAATGCATTTCCGATAAGTATTCCAGTGATCCGATTAGGGGTATTTTCATCCAAAAAAATTATTTTTTTGTTTTCATTTTCTCCTATTCATCTTCTTCATCATCTCACCCATGCCTGTCCTTGTTCATCATCTTCTTCATCATTGCAAGTGACGACATGGGTGTAACAATATCTCATTACATTCAGCAATGAACATGAAGATTAGAGCTCAAGCAAGCAAAAAAGCTTAAGCATGAGCCAACATAAGCTCCAATTGAGCTCATCATCACTTCAAATTGCTCCCCTTGAGAAAGCGATCGAAGAAGACAACCTCACAATCTCGCCATCATCGAGCGCGCCAATGCCTGCCTCGCTGCAGAGCTTCGCGATCGAGTCCACCACTCTCAAGTGATTCTCGATGAAGTAGTTGAACGACTAGATGTGGACCTCAATGCTGCTCCCGGGATACTCCAATAGTGGCGGTGCGTCTCGCTCGATGACGTGCATTGGCCCCTCATCCTAGTTCGGACCAGAATCCAACACCGGTAGAGGTCACGCGAGCGTCGTCAAACCCTCGTCAGCCGCTGGCAGGGGCCGGCAAGGCCACCCTCATTAGATCTGGTGAGAGTCAGCCTGCAAGACCTCGCCTACAGCCAACAAGGCCTCAACAATCCTCGCTTACTGCCAACGATGGGCGTTAAGCCCTCACTGGCCATAGGCGAGGCCAACCCTGCCAAATCTGGCAAGAGTGGCCTCGCCGGCCCTTACCAATGGCTGGCAAGGGCTCTACGATGCTTGTTGGCCCTTCCCCAATTTTGGTGTTCTTGATCTAGGCAATGCATATTGATGAAGAAAATGATGAACAAGGACAAGCATGGGTGAGATGAGGAAGAAGATGAACAGGGGAAAAGCAAAACAAAAAAAGAATTTTTTTGGATGAAAATACCCCTGATCGAGTCACCGGAATACGCATTGGAGATGCATCTGTTCGTCAACTGACAAGTCAAGTCCTTCTTTGAGACTAAATGGTTATTTCGGATCCTTATTTAAGACAAACTCAACTACAAGTCCTATTTTGAGAAAATGTGGGCATTTTAGGTCCCTATTTGAGATTATCTCTTAGTTTCAATGGTAAGAGAGTTCGCTCCTTTTCTTTTTTATATTTTGAGTTCGAATTTTTTTTAGAAGCACTTCAAACTTAAACACTAGAAAACCCATGTATAGATAGTACTCATTGGTAGGGGTGAGCATGGTTCTAGGAGAGAATCTGGAACTTGAGAATTGAATCGGTAGGAACCTATAGGTTCCAAGTTTCAAGGCATGTAAAGTAGGTTCTATGTTCCAAAAAATGAGGAACTCATTTCAATGGGTAGGTTTCAGGTTCTTAGTTGGAGAAACCTAAAACCTAGAACTTGTAACCTAAAACCTGGAACAAGTTTTAATATTTTTCTTGATCCTTGTCTCCGTGTGATCTTCCGATATTCCATGATATTCGATAATGAATGTATAATCTAGAAGTACTAGTCCAAGTTTCTATTTTATGGCTAAGATTTTTACTTTATTAATGTTATATTTTTCGTGTATTTAAGTAACTGTAATTGTTCAAATAATAATATAAATTCAACATGGGTAGACCTTGGAACCTATGACATGATAAATTCTAAGTTCTAGGGTATCCAAGGTAGGTTTCATGTTCCAAAAAATGATGAACTTATTCCAACGGATAGGTCTCAAGTTTCAGATGAAATTTGTACGGAACTTGAAACCATTCACCCATACTTTTATTTAGTTGAATTCTTTGCCAACAAGTCTTTTTCTTTTGTTGATAGTTTTGTTCATTTTGTAGTCTCTTTAATGAATAACAAACTTGTTCATTATTATTGCGTTGATTTTTGTTTTGTTTAATTTTTAAAAAAAAAAACTTATTGAACCTTGGAACCAACCCTAGAACCTATGACAGGGTAGGTTCCATGTTCTAAATTCCGATGGGTATGTTTCAAGTTCCAAAAAATGAGGAACCTGTATCCAAAAGTAGGTTCCAAGTTTTAGACGGAACTTGTAAAAAATTTGGAACCGCTCACCTCTACTCATTGATTTAGCTACATATTGCAAAAAAAAAAAAAAAAGAAATTTAATTAACATAAGGAGAAAAGTATTCTATAAATTTTAAAACATGCTTGAAAAGTACCATCAAACTCTAAAATTTTCAAGAAATATGACCATATCTTGAAAAAATTAAAGAAAAAGTGAGTCATACTATTGTCGCCAACCAATTTGGCTAACAAAATATAGTCAAGTACATTTTGATATTGTTGGAGGATGCATAACGCGGGGTTGGCACCCATCAAGCATCACACTAAAAATAATATTGAAATTTTTAGGAAAAGAAGAAAAAAAAGGAGAGAAATAAAATAAAAAGGGATTAATAAATTTAAATTTTTTTATAAAAGGATAAATCATTTAAAGAAAAGGGTAAAAGTATAAAGACTAAAAAAAGCCAAAATCTATTTTTGCTAGAAGTAGGTAGATCGAGGTGGGTTTCAGAGGCAGCGCTGCTTGCCCACTTAAAACCCCAACCCCCATCCGGCGCTCTATTGTCTGTCACGAGCCCGTGTGTGGTTTTTTATTTATTTATTTTTACTTTTTTCAATCTCATTTAATTACGATTCGGGGAAAAATTAGATTTTGGAGAATAACCACGTCGCTTTGGTCATTATTGCACAGTTTAGTTAACATCAGCGGTCACGTAAGAGAAAAAAATATAATAAAAAGAACTATTCTAGCATTTTCTGTTAATCAAATTAGATGAAGTGAATAAAGGGATTTGATGATACAAACTTAACAAGTTTTTAAGATCTGAATGCATTATCAATGACACGTTTGAAGAGTTTCAATGCATTTATTCGTAATAAAAAAAAATTTATTGATAAGTTAGAGAAGTGCAGAAGGTAAGATTTCTTATTAAATTTTTTGTTATAATTACAAATTTATTTATTAAAAATTTTTGAAATGCCCCTACAATTAGTGGCCGAATTCAAAAAAAGGGTCCAATTTTTCGCACCTAAGACAAAAATAATGCGCCTTTTCAAATGTCTCGATTAACCTAACCTTTTGAATCTGGGACAAAGAAAAACGCATCCTTTCCCACATGATTTAAAAAAAAAAAACAACAACAACATTTCCACCGCGGGACAAAAATGACACCCGCTACAAAATCTGTCCATTCTCACCGTTAAATAGTGATGTGTCATCTTAGGTGGATCAGCAGCTGTTAAACATGACAAAAATTGACATTGTTTCCGTACGTGAAATGCAAGAATTTTGGTATCCAATGTTACAAATTAAATTTCATCACGAAGATTATAAATTAAAAATGACATTGTTTTTTGTGGCATGTGGCGATTTACTGGCATGAATGGATGGAATTTGTCACGGGTGTCATGTTTGTTTCATCAACGAAAGATCATGCCTATCTTCTTCTTCTTTTTAACATTTGGAAAGTTGTGCTATTTCTATCGGTGTAAAGATTGAGATTTTTTTAATGTTTGGCTCACAACTCATCTAACCTTTGCTTGTCAAAAGTTCATAAAGCAAACTCTAATATATACGCACCCCCTCCCTCTCTCCCTCCAACTTTGGGTAGCCATCGGCGCCACCGGTCTCCTCCACGTCCGAGCTCCAAAGATGATGCTATCGATCAACTTCCTCACCTCGACAGCTATTGTCATCTCGAAAAGGCTCCGGCATTCCGAGGCTGTGCAAGAACATCTTGGCCGACGAGGTCGATGACAACATCATGGAGAGTGAGACGGTAGATAAAGAAGATGGATTTGGGGTTTGTCATGATTGGAGAATGGTGTTATCGTTTTGATAATCATAAGATACAAATTTAGATGGTACATTGACATATACAAGCAATAATGGGAATCTATTCTTCTTAGAAAGGATGAAATAACAAAGAAAAGAAAAGTAATATGAGTCTCTCTTTGTGATCCAAAATGTTTTTTTAGAGAATTTGAATTTGACTTTAGGGGAAAAAAGTACCCTTTATTGTAATTAGCTTAAAGGAAGATTCACATGGAGAAGAAGAAAGAAAAGATTATCCTTAGCTTTGGATGGACGTATAGAGTACGTGGGAAACATGCAGCTCGTAGCTAGGTTTATTTATAAGTATATCTTTTTCAACACCATATAGTCCGTCCCCCTGATTCTTGAATATCTTTAATTATACACATTCACATACCCACATGCTCCCTCCAAGGGCTATTTCCAATAGATTAGTCCCATAAGCATACAAAGCCATGTTGGATTCTGCTAGATTAGCTCTTTGATTAGGTTGTTCTTTGACTGACCTGACGTGCACTTTGGGTCTAGCTTTTGAAGTTGCTGGGATATTCCTGATTTAAATTTCGATATACAGACAATAAGATTTCGTCTTGGTGCTGACCCACATGTGCATGTATATAAATTCGTGCAAGGGTTTGACTATATAGATATGGAGGTACATAGAAGAATCTCATCATTTGATGGATGTCAATAGTCATTAGTACACTGATCAAGTAATTATTATTTATGTTGAATCCTCATGGTTCGGCTTTGCAAACGCCCTTTTAACTCTGTCTGTTTAACGGAAATAAATAATTAAAAAAATATTTTCCTAAAAATATTACTTACATCACTTGAAATAATTATTCAATAAAATATATATTCATTATCAATAACAATTTACATTTGGATATTTTCATGGATGATAAAATTATTTTTTGTTTACTATTTACTTCAAGTGATCATTTTTATGAAGATGTTTTCCAAATCATTCAGGTACCACAAAAGGAATGCACCCTTAATGTTTAATTATTATTTTAGTCTCAACTACACTAGGACTCTATGTACATAAAGTCACTTGCAAAGAGTTATATGCTACTTGCTAGTCTCATACTAAGGCTTCGTTTGTTTCGCGAAATACATTTTCCAGGATAATATTTTTCTTATTTTCAGACATTTATATTGTTTAGAAAAATAAGTTAACTGAAAAAAAAAAATTTCTACCAAAGCTTAAATTTAGAAAGTTAGAAATAATTTTCCAAAATATAATTAGGTATCGATGCTTGGGCATGGAAACTCCGACACTCAATCCTAGTCATTGGCAATGGGGTTGGGTCCCTAGCCCCCAAGCCTACCGGCGCCCTAGCTCAAGTCCCTTGCACCCAAGAACCCAACCATTGTTCTTGTGTCCATCAAAGCCAAGCTTGGGACCCTGGCACCCTAGCTCAAGTCCATCAAGGTTGCACCCAAGAACCCAACCATTGTTCTTGTGGCCCACCAAAGTGGTGGTTTTGATCTTGGGCACTAGGATCTACTAGGGGTGAGCAGCGGTCTAGGGTCGACCCTGGACCAGACACATCGCGTGTCCGTGCTTGGGTCCATTGAGGCTAGGCCTTGTCCAACCTTGGACTAACCTTGTATATTATAATATATTATATTATATAATATTATTTATAATTCTTTTATATATTCAAATCTAAGTAAAATGGTTCTAATGAATTTTAATTTAAAACTTTTGTTGAGTATTAATTATGTGTTGTTTGTTTTATTTTCAGGTGTTTAGAAGTTCAGTGAATTAACAAGATGTGAAGCCGTTTATATTAAGTATTTTGAACTTTTTATGGTTTAATTGTATTATCTTGAATTTCAGCTACACTTTGCTTTTCAATTTTGCAAGACTAAGATTGCAGTTGCTACGGTGATTTACTAGTCAAGTGGTGTGAAGCTCATTTTTTGGTTGAGTGAACTCTACATGATCAAATGCTAGTCAAGTGGTGTGAAACTCATTTTTTGGTTGAGTGGGATCAAATGCAGAAAAACGCTTTTGCATATGGTGTTATGAATATTAAAGATAAATGGACCGCGGTTAGCAAGGCGAAATTTCTATTATTAGGCATCTTATGCTAAATATGTATTGGTATTTATAGTTTAGTTGTACAATGAGTCGATGGATGTATAATTTGAATTTATAGGTTTGCCTTTTTTAGGGAGTATAAAAAATCGAAAAAAATTATCGATGACTTAGGCTTGAAGTGGTGGTTTTGATCTTAGGCACTAAGATCTAGTATCTCGGTCCTAGGTCCTACGGGTTGGTCTTAAGGTTAGGGGTGAGGACCATACTCACCCCTAGGATCTACGGCCTAGGTCATATTGAGGCTTGAGCGCTGGGATCTGGGCCCAGTCTCTATAGACTAGGTCGGGCTGCCGAGGAGCCAAGCACGGGCACAGGCACAAGCAAGAGTTCTTGGGCTCAATTTCAGTGGATTTAAGACTAGTACGAGTGCTCATGCCCAAGAGTCGGGGATTCGGAGATGGTCAATGGAGGAAAAGGAAAAAAAAGAAAAAAAGCAAAGAAGGAAAGAAGGAAAAAAAGAAGAAGAAAATATAAGAAATAAATACAAAATTCGAAAAAAAAAATATTCAAAACATTATCATAAATAATTTACATCAATGCTTGTACATGGCACAATTGGCGTTCAAGTTAGTGATTTTTGTCCAAAATTGACTTAAGGAATTCAATTGGCAAAATATGAAAGATTTAGGACTCAATTAGCACAATTAAAAAGTTTATGGCTGAATTAGTAATAGTGCTATAGGTTTAGGACTTTATGGACAATGTTCCCAAAAAAAGCTCACAAATTTGACAAGGTTAAGAAATTAGCTTCCAAATATGTAAAATATGTTTTGATGTCCCTAAACATGTTCCAATCTATACAAATTATGACATGGACACAAATGACAGACCGACCTGTTTAAAAACATGTCCAAGAACGTAGAAACCGTCTTGAAAATGCACATGACACGCTTATATTTCAAGATAAGTGAAATAACCCTATCGTGACAAAATTAAACTTAACTCAAGTGAGCTTAATAATATGTCCCGTAAACAGGTCATATATATAAAAATTTGCCAATCCTATAAATTAAAATAAGATACCCATAGCGCTAAATGGATCGAAATAAGAGATACACGTTCGTGAACATTAGTCAGATTGGAAAGTTGAAGTTGGGTTCAATGTTCATGAGTTGCTACCCCATAACATATTCATTAGTCAAATCAAACCCTAGTTTCCTCTCCAATCATAAGATCCTCCTCAATTATTAAAAGGAGAAGCAAATGTCTCTGTCCGTATCAAGAACCGCAATTAAAGCCACTCACCCGTGCGCCCTCTCTAAACAAAATCGCCTGTATCGAAGCGAAGGATCAATCTAAAAAGCCCCACAGAGAAAACCTCGGTTCGCTCGAAACGAAGCTTTTGGGATGGAGAGAGAGAGAGAGAGAGAGAGAGACCAGTGACCAAAGAAGCAGGGGAAACAGTGGCCCCGGTCATCGGGCTGTCGCTAATTCCTCTGTAGTAATACGACGAAAAGCAAAGGTAAAACCCTCCCGTTTTCAAGGGAGGAGTGAAAGTGATGATGACGATGATCCCGCTAAAACCCTAGTTTAATATTAATACGTATGTAAAGCTGTGCCTATAGTTACAGCGGCCTCTAAAATAATGTATGTATGTCGCTCTCTTGAAGAATCCAATGCTGCTAGTTTCACCTTATTTATCAATTTCGTTTTGGTTTTAGGGTTTATTGCAAGCTTTCCCTCCAACGTTAGGGCTACTTGAAATCATGAGAGTGCCATTCACATTTTCTTGCTTTTTTTTGAAATTTTTTTTATGGAGATATATGGTATTTTCTAACTGGCAAACAATTTTCTTTTTTCTCGAGTCATCCCCAAAAGTTTGTAGATCAGTCAACACCAATTACGCATGGACATGTTGTCCCATGGAAAGAGATGGTGTAGGTTCAAATGTGAAAAGGGATGGCATAGCTTTCATGGAGCATTGAACAAACATTTCATAGTTGCCGCACCACCATAGATTTAGCAACTTTTACGAAATTGCCTTACCGAGATTCAAGGTGCTCCTATTTTAAAACATATGTTTTTATATATACAAGTACAATGCTTTATGACACATCACAGCTACATTTCATCCGTAATTATGCCAAATGTGCCGTTAGTGCAACAATTAATCAGTAGTGTAGTGTGATGAGAGAGTCATCATGGTGCTAATATTACCCCTACTTTATTTGAGAGTTTATTTCATGTGATAGGTTCCACCATGTGATAACATTTGGGCTACATTTGATCGTCCGAATTTCTTATAAGAATATGATATGAAATCAAGAGATTTTGCTACATCCTATCTACTGTTTGACGATTGTAATAATAAAGTCAGATCTATCATATACATCGTTTGATTAGTATAAATGAAAATTACAAATGGAGATGATTAAATTTTCTCACCACACTCTTGCATACTTTTATTTGTTTGCTTATTTTATTTTATTTTCCTATCTTTTTTATTATTTATTTTTTTATTTCTTTTTCCTTCATTCTCTAATAAAATTTTATTAAATAGTAAATTATACTAATATACCTAAAATATTGAAATAGCTAAATATGTAATAAATATTTATATTTATATATTGAATTTATATTATTGAATACAATTAAATTCGAATATATAAATAAAAAATATATTAAAATAACTAATTTTATTTTTTGCTATTTTGAATTCTTTATATTAGAATTCAAATATTAATTATATCGAAGTATAATTTTAATTTTGTTAATTTAAAAAGTTTGTTATTTGAGAAAAGTAATTTTCATATTATGGATGTTAGAAATCTTATCCACATTTATCTCACTTCCCTCATGAGATAATTTTATCTGGTTTATATCCCATTATATCTAACTTATGCACCAGACGTAAGATGAGATAAATTTTATCCTAACTGTCAAACGCAGTTTTAATGTAACAAATCAATTAAAAGAAAGTACTTTCAACATCTAGAGTGCCAAGTTGGAATAGATACATATATTAGGCAATGAATGCATTTGGTAGGTAACAACAAACGACATGCAATATATATTTGTAAGAAAAGGGGCAAGCCCAAAAAATATATCGTTACTCTTCTAATAAAACATGATCAAATCTGATCCCCTAACAATAAAGGAAGTAAACTTATTGGTGACCTATCTAATACAAAATTATCACCCACATTATTTGGCTAGACAACCCAATTTGCTAGCCAATATACACATGCATTTCCTTCCTAAAATTATGGAGAATCTCAACATGTTGAAACTACTTGAGTATACTTTAAATTTGAGAAATGAATGTGTTAACAAAATAAAGCGATGAAATTAAATTTCAAAGCAGAGAAGTGGCTGCTTACAAGTTTACCTCCACAATAAGTTTGGTAATTCCCAAAGAAATTGCCATTTTGAGACCCAAGAAAATGCCTCAAAAATTTGCTTTGAGTGAAAAACATAGTTCCATAGCTTGCATGAATCTAGCAAGGTAATTGCCCGAGTCATCACAAATAAGTCCACATGCTGAAGTTGGACCTAGGTTTGCCTTTAGAGACTTCGTCAAGATTGAATTTGACCAATCAGAAGGAGGGCGAGTCGAATCCACAAACTTTATCTCTTTTCTCCTTTTTGGTGAACGATCTATTTTCTACCATTCGAGCAAAAATAATGTTGTTGGCATATCCTAAGATCAAATTCACAAATGCACTTGGAATAGAAAAGTCTATCTGAAATAATCTTTGACTCCTCCAATTCCATAAATGCCAACAAGGTACTCCAAATACGAGTGGCCAATCTTATTCTTTTACCGGGATTGTCGCAATAAACATGTTTGATAACAGTAAAGAAATGACCACTCAAACCAGTTGGCAAAATCTTTTACCAAATAACCTTCGCATGCTCCCAATCCCGAAGTACATGTGAGGTGGTCTCAAAGAATTGTGGACAAGGAGCGCAATAGGGATCCGCTGTGATTTTACGATGAAATCTTTCATAATTAGTAAGTAGACCGGTGTGAAACCAGCCACTGAAAACCTTTGATCCTTTGCAGTCTCTCCCATTTCCATACTAAGCTTCAGAATTTATTCATAGGCAAGACTTGCTCGGTGGGATTAATTCGTAAGTTCTCTTAACAGAGAAGTTCTCACTGCCATTGCTGCCCCCATAATTATCATCACAGCATGTAGGTGGAAGCATGAACTGATATGAATCCTCCCAATTTAGGGGTAAACTTAGCAAAGACCGTTTCAACAGCACAAGGTGATTTGAATGGCCTAGATTGGACATCTCTTCTTTCTCTCTATTCCTTTGTTCCCTTTTCTCTTCTTTCAACACTTTGGCTCCTGCCCGAGGCCGCCGGACACCCGACAATCTCTAACCCCGCCCCGTTGTCAACATCAACCTCCGTTCACGCCGCGCGAATCCACCTCCGCCATTGCCGTCATCGCCGACGTACTCTAATCGCCTCTCTCTCTCTCTCTCTCTTTCTATACGTGTTCGCAACGGTATGATTGGGTCTGAGGTCACAGGAATAGGACGGAGCGTGAAGGACCCATAACGAAAACGAAAGGCAGGTCGAATAGGGATTGCCAGCCGTACACGGTCGTCGTATCTAACGTAGAAAAGGAGGCGTACTCGAAAAGGATACGAAACGAATCGCCGTAGAAAAGGAAAACCAGATGTGAATGCATACATGCTCGAATCGAAAGGAAGGCGCGCACGTGGACTTGGTTCATTCGACGTGGATTCGGTGCGAGAAAAGGTCCTTTGTCCCGCATTGAAGCATCCGACGTTTCTGTCCGCTTCCCGCTTCTACCGCTCGGGCGGGCCCCCACCCGTCATCTCTCTCTCTCTCTCTCTCTGGGACGTGGCCGCTCCGTCGTAATCGCCGACAGGTACACTTGCCCTTTGAAAATGACATGCACGCACTTCATTTCTTTTATCGGGCTTCGACCTCTGTGTCGTGTACATAACATAAGCTCCACTTGCTTCACAGAATGTGATATACTTGCAGGATGAACGGAGTTGTAGGATCAATGTTTGGTTTTGTTGAATTCTAATTCGAAGGGATCACAAACCAACATAAAATCGAAGAAATTAAGGGTACCGTTGATCGAAATGTGTCCATTTTCAAGGGGATACTAGGAGATACGGAGATCAAATACCCAATAACATAATGGAATTGAGATTTTCGCCATGAGGAAGCGATGTCGCAAGTGGTAGATAAACATTCATGCGTCGAAGTCGTGTTCAAATGATTCCAAGGTTAGTGCCTAGGATGCGATGAATCGGACTTCTTCTACTCGATAACATTCTATTTCGACTATTTAGAATCTGAGTTCAGAAATTCAGCTATCTAGAAATCCACAAAATATCTTAAAAGATTTATGAATCGATTAAGTTCGGGTCTTTCTAATTGTGCATGCGACCAATCCTTTCGGTTCCCACAGAAAAGCTGTTTTTGTCCGCTTGTGAACAAGTCTTACCGATTTCCGGCGAAATTGAAGCTGGCCAGTTCTCTTCTCAGCATCACTGGCGCTTACACATTAGTTTGTGCAGGAAGAGATTCGATTTCGAGATTGTCTTTATATGATATAACTGAAGTAAATCCAGAACTGAGTTCTGATCTCGACCTTTTTACGCGGAGACTTCACGGGCACGATGTCAATATTAAGATACCATGGACTTTACAATAGAAGTGAACATAATTCAAAGTTCTCGAGATAATTTGTCATTTATCTTGTGAATTTTGGATATCAAATTTAATCAATGAGTGAAACCGAGGGAGTATCTCACATGTTGCATACAAACTGTTATGGGTCATGATCACATGTATAAGCCAAAGATTTTGATTTAATCAATCTATAGGGCTTAAAATGGGGATGAGTGAAATTTAACTTAAATTTTTTTGACTTGGCAACTATTTTGAAGTTTTGTATTTTTCAAATAAGAAGATCTTCATTCATTAGTTAGATGTCTAACAAATTACAAGTAAAGGTCAGAGAACATTTATTATTTGGAGGTTGAGGTGCGCAATCGGTTATAAAAGGTTGAACCATTAGACAAAGATAGCGCAATGTGTACATTCTTTAGCAGTATCAAATGAAGAGTAACCTAATGTTTACTTTTCGAATATTGAGTATTAGGGGAATTGTGACTTCTTGACCGATACATAACTAGGAAGAGCTCATGGGAAAATCCAAGTGCCAAGGAAAGCTTGGTGATGAGAACGTTGAATCTAGACATGTACCACAAACCGTTACAAATGGAATGGGAGATCTTGACTTGTGCTCATCACTGAATTTGGTGATGGGTTATCAATTGTTTATGGTGTCAAATATGTTCTTGAGGGATGAGAATGTGCATCTAACTGTGAACTGTGTTTGTTATTTGCTTTCCGGCTTTGGATTTGTTCTACCATTATTTGGGATTTGTTAAGATAGAAAACCTTCTATGTACCTCTTGATTATTCTGATATATGAATGGTATCTTTATTTCAATCTAGAAAAAAAAAAACGATGGTCTTTGATGTATGACAAACTTCTAAGTTCATCTCAAGTTCAAACTCGGGGAATGGGATGTGCAAAACATGTGATGTAATATTTTGTGACCTCTAGTCCATGCCAAATCTGAGTTTGGATCAAGGCCCGAGACCAAGAAAATTTCACTAATTGTAGTGGGCACCCAAGGGCGACGCAAACTCCGGACGTATCGTGTTTTTTTCAGTACAAACTCGATCTATGTTATGTTGTATATACTCACTTTTGCCTGTCGAATGATTTCTCGATGTGAGTCGAGAGAGCGAAAGCATTAGGAGAGATGGGGTGGAATGCTTTGAATTTGCAATTGGGTGTGATCCGGACTTGGACATTGAGAGACGTAGATTAAGCTAATTTTAATGTCTGTTGTTAATAGTGAATTATTGATGCCAATTTTCCCTGGATTTAGGTCACTACAAGCCAAATCGCATAAATTTCTTGTGCTTCGTTTCTCTACTTTTCGTTTGTTTTTCTATTAATCTCTTGATTGCGACCGATTAGCCAAAATTATACCCTTGGGATAAAAATGACTCAACAATCCAAAAGTTTCCGGCATTAATTTTTACATTCAAAGAAGCTACGCACATCTACTAGCAGCTAGTAGTGGCGAAATATGCAATGAGCATATCAACCGAGCCATAACGATGCCATGTCACTTCAATTATAATGGATGATTTGAAACCCTAATTTATGAACTCGAAAATGTAGGCTCCGTTTGTTTAGAAAAAAATGAATGATTTTGATAATATTTTCCAAACAATGATCCCTTTTGTCATTTATAAAAAAAATAAATAAATAATATTTTCATCAATCACAAAAATATTTTAATATAAATTATTATCAATAATGAAAACATTTTCAATTGACTAATTATTTCAAGATATATAAGCTATTATTTTTATAAAAATATTTTTTAAATCATTCATTTTCTACTAAATAAATGGAGTCTTAATCGAACTTTTAGTCGTTCCAATTGCAAATTCAAAAGTTGTTCATAAAATGAGTCAAACTTTGCTTAAACAATGTCATTTTTATTTTAAAAGAAGTAATATCGATTTGACCACGTCAAATATCAAAAATTATTTTTGGAATGAAAATGTTAATGGTGGATATTTTTGGGATTCAGCCAATGGTTTTTTTTTTATTATTATTTGAACGATCTACTGGTTGAATGATGCTAACTAATCTACTCAGCCCAATATGCAAGCTTTTCTCTTTATATATAAGCTTTCCAATACGCCGACTTGTATTTTCGAATAACAATTGAATTAGAAATGGCGTGCATAAAAAGCTTCATTAAATCAAATTACGAAAAATAATACAAATGATTCCTAAATTTTAAGTTAATATTCAATTTCATTCCTCAACTTTTAATGTATTCAATGTGATACTCGAACTTTAATTCGATATGTAATATTATTTCTAAGCTTTTAATTTGTTCAATGTTTAATATTGTCATTTTATTAATTTAAGTTCAATAATAACATTAAATATTTTTATATAGTCTAGTAACATGATATATTAAATTAAAGTTCATGAATCATATTAAACAAATTAAAAGTTTATAAATAATATTATATATTAAGTCAAAATTTATATATCGTTTATATAATTATCCCTATCAAAATCATATCTTCATCATCCTCTTTTTTTTTTTGGTGGTTAAATACGAAAATATCTTGTAAGAAGAATAATTAATAATAAATAAATAAAAAGGGAAAGAAGGGAAATCTTTCATGATGAGCGGCGTAGATTCTCTACTGACCACCTGCAAGTAAATCCTAATCATCGTCCTCATCTTCGCCCTCCCTCTCCACCTTTTCTTCTTTTGATTAATTAACTTTTTCTTAAATTCAATTTTTTTTTGTGGACACAGATCTTTAATTTAATTAACCCCTTTTTTTAAAAAATAAAATAAATAAATAAAATAAGATGGTCGGGGCATAGGGCCGTGCAGTCAGAGCTTTTGACCTTTGACCGGGCAGCACGTGCAGGGCATCGTTTCATTCCAAAATCTCGACGATTTCGGTGTTGCACGTGCAGCGTTTGTCTCCTCCCCACGTAGTTGCCCCCCCTTTCCATTTCGCCTTCCCTTTGTCTCTTGCTCTCTTCTAGCTGTCTCACACCCCTCCGCCCTTGATTAGTATAATACTCCCGGAATTTTCTAAGGATTTATGAAATATTTATGAGAAATAAACATGATTTTTATATAATTGCTTCCATTTGAAGCATGCTCGTATATGTCAAGATATTTATAAAAATTGTTATAGGCCGGTGAGGTCGGACTAGTTGAATCTATGAACCAACTTTATCTGACAAGTTTCAGATCGAAGTGATGGACTGGTCTTGAATCATTCAATTTCAAGTTTTATACCGTGAAACGTGGGTAGAATCCGATTTAAGCTTCTTCTTTTTACTTTATTTAAAGAAAAAGATAACCATGTTGGAGATATGTTCAAAACTAGACAAATCAAATAAATTCATCAGTATCTCGGCCATTATGCTGCAAATTGTTTATATGATATCTCTCCTATTGTAATAGTTATGTTACTTAAAATTAAACTTTGTTCTAGGACAATTCCTAAGAGAACCGGTTTGGTTTCGATTATGAAAAAGCCGAGGATCGAACTTGATAGAGTAGGTTGCACACTATCGGTATGGATATAGTTATTGCACCATAAATTTTTAGTGAGGTTAGCTTTTGAAAAACAGCTGTGGAAGTGGTGTGTAAATATGAGGTATTTGACAAACACTCCTAGAAAACCAAATGAATCCTTTTTACAGTGAAACTGCTGCTGGACAATTTTAGTAAACTAACTTGGTATTTGCTTTCTTCTTCTTCTTCTTCTTCTTTTTTGGATGACAAAAGAAAAAGGCGGACATGGGCTCGGTTTCTGCGAGCTGATCTTTCTTGGCTGATTATCGGTTTGCTCGATCCGAGGCGAGAGTTGGCCCGTTAGGGCCGAGCGAAGGCTCGAGCCTCATGGATCCTAGAGGGGGAAGGGTCCACGTTAAGCTGGTTTCGCAATCAAATTCAAAAGGCTTAGAAAAACAATTTTCTACTATTATGTCCAAGAAACAGTTTTTTTTTCTCAGATTTTAATACTCGAATGAAAATTACAAGACAGAAATTTCAAGATAATGCCGGTATTTGACAGCCCAGAGCAAAATACCCGGGCTAAAAGGAGGAGGTGAAGTGAAAGAGACAGCGAGAGAACGATGAGGCCTCGGCCATGATTGCGCTTCAGAGAACGACGGAGGCCCGTCAAGGTTCAGGCCCTAATGCACGATGGCCTACTCGTTTGCAAAAAAATGGAGACAAACTTCACGTACGACGTGGTATGACACGCCTAATTTTCATATGTTGGTGCAAATTGAACATGTTCTCCGTGGGATTCAATTATTCCACATGTAGAATTGAAATCAAGAGGTTTTAGGCTGGTGCAAATTGACCTTATTTATGACACGCCGACGTGTCGGCCCTAAGTAAACTTGGTCAAATGAGTGAGTGGCTCACGAGGGATGCACAACGTATTTCAGGACTACCGGTTCGACTTGGATGGCACCGCCTATGGTTAGTCCAATCGGCTTAAAAATTCGGAGTCAAAATGAAATGTCTAATTGAAAGAAGAGAACACATCAAGTGATGAAATGCCTAACTTGCATACAGTCAAATTTCTTGTTTGTAAAATTTTAAAAAATATATATGGGGTTCAAATCGCATATATACGTACAATTTGTTCATATTATGACGATAAATTCTTTCTATTATTCAATAATTATTCCGTGACAAGAGCATTTTGCAAAATCTTCTATATGTTAAATTTATTTTCGTGTAAACACAGCGCTTGTACATTTTTGTCAATAATCTCAAATCAATCGTAATAAAGTTTAGTATTTCTTTATTTGGACCCTTTTCTTGCTCGTATTTTAAATGTTCATTTAGAAATATTTTTTTGAGGGATTTATATTGTCTCTTGTCCTTCGAACAATATGACGAATTTCCATTCTCCATGCGAAAGTTCATAGCCTTCAGGTCCCTTTATCTTTGTATGTGTCTTTCTATTTTCTTTCTACTATTCTGTTGCAAAAATTAAGTCATTCCAATATGAGTTAGCACCCTGTGAAAATTGGAGATGTAGCTTATCGACTTGCTTTACCACTCGCCCCATAAAGATTACGCAACATTTTCCATGTATCTATGCTGCGTAAATATGTTCTGAACCCTAATATCATGATTGAATAAGGGCGGCTCCAATTCAAAAGAAATATTACTTATGTGGGGCACCAAGTTCATATCATTCATTGAAAGAACTAAGTGTCAAGGTATCGTGCATTCCTTACGTGAAATTGTAATGGCGAAATCATTTTGGAGACAAGTGACATGAAGCTCGACAAAGATATGAAACAAAAATTGCATTTGTAACCTTCATAACTTGCAGTGCTATTTTCCAGGAGATTTAACACATAGTAGAGGAATCAAGAATTGATATGTGCTACACAGTGCCAAAGAAATATGTAATCTTTTAGCCTTCTTTCTCCAATTAAAATGGGTTTAAGTGATTGGTTTTAGATTTGGTCGATTCCGATATACAATTTAAAACCTATCC
The DNA here is from genome assembly GCA_017140615.1 of Eucalyptus cladocalyx. Lineage (NCBI taxonomy): Eukaryota > Viridiplantae > Streptophyta > Magnoliopsida > Myrtales > Myrtaceae > Eucalyptus > Eucalyptus cladocalyx. The sequence continues at coordinate 9,393,250 of CM029524.1, read as the reverse complement.
GGTCAAGATTGTTCAAATCGGTCCACTTAGGAGTGGATCTAGGATAAATAGAAAATTTGGGTCTCTTCTAAACTCCTTTTTCTTTTTTCCATTTTCCCAATAAAAATAAATATGTTTAGCCAATAATGTCGAAAACTTTGCAAATCCTAAAGTTAATATTTTCAAACAAAATCTATTTTCTGGAAAAAAAAAATCAGTATTTTATTGAAATATGCATTCTTGGATAATCGACGCGTAGACTCCTAGAGTGCCATAACTTGGCACAAACAGCACAAAGGAACACTTAAGTGCTATAGCTGGCACTTACGAAAGTGACATTTAAGTATCAAAATTAGAGTAAAATGAATCACTTACGTGCCAATCCGGCCAAAATGCTGACATGGTAATTTTTGGCGAAGCAAGTGCAAAAAGGCGTCATTTTGGTGCTGACGTAGTAAAAAAAACCCCGGCCGACCGTGGCGAGGGCCCATGAGCCTTCGCCTAATTGGGCCAAGAGCCGCGGCCTACTAAGGATCTTGGCTTGACCCTCAGCGGGCGGCGGCTCTTGGCACGGCTGAGCGAGGGCCACCAACCCTCACCCAGATCTATGGGGAAGGCTCGCGGCCCTCGCCATCAGTTGGTTGAGGTCGCCGGTCCCTGGCTAGGGCTCAACAACCCTAGCCGACCCTCCCCCTTCGTTGCCGGCCCTTCCCGATGGCGGTGGGGAGGTGGCGACGGTTGAGGGCTAGCTCGAGTCGCCTACCTTTTTTTTTTTTTTTTTTTTTTTAATATTTACATTTGTATTTTTAATATTTTAAATAAATTTATTTTTAAATTTTATTTAATTAATTTTTATATTAATTTATTATCACGTCAGCACCAAAATAACGTCGTTTTTATATTATTTGGCCACGTCAGCGTGTAAAATGGTGTCGTTTTGCGCTTCGCCGGAAATTGCGCACGTTAGCATTTTAGCTGAAGTGGCACTTAAGTGATCCATTTTTCTTCGATTTTGATACTTGTGTCGCTGACTTAAGTGTCTTGCGCAAGTTATGGCACTTAAAACGATATTTTGCCTGAATAATCTTCTGCTACTCCATTAGTCATTGAGCCCATGGCCCCATTGATCAAGCCCAAAAGGGCACTTTTGTAATTTTGAATGGAATGGGCTTTCTTAACCTAACCAAGCTTAGTTAACACTCTAAAACTAATCCACATTAGCACTAATCTAACCATAATTATCACTAATTTAAACATCCCCTAAGTGCAATTAACGGCATCATCAAATATTAGGGAGTTAACTCATGGGATTACGATGGCGGTGCCAAAGAAATATGTAATGGTGAAATCATTTTGGAGACAAGTGACATGAAGCTTGACAAAGATATGAAACAAAAATTGCATTTGTAACCTTCATAAGTGCTATTTTCTAGGAGATTTAACACATAATAGAGGAATCAAGAATTGATATGTGCTATGTAGTGCCAAAGAAATATGTAATCTTTTAGCCTTCTTTCTCCAATTAAGATGGGTTCAAGTGATTGGTTTTAGATTTGGTTGATTCCAATATACAATTTAAAACCTATCAGTCAAAATTGTTCAAATCGGTCCACTTAGGAGTGGTTCTAGGATAAATAGAAAAATTGGGTCTCTTCTAACTCATTTTTTTTTTTTTCCATTTTCCCAGTAAAATAAATATGTTTGGCCAATAATGTTGAAAAATTTGCAAATCATAAAGTTAATATTTTCGAACAAAATCTATTTTTGGAAAAAAAAAATCAGTATTTTATTGAAATATGCATTCTTGGATAATCGCGCATGGACTCTCAGAGTGCCATAACTTGGCACAAAGACAGGAACACTTAAGTGCCAAAACTTACAAAAGTGACACTTAAGTACCAAAATCGAAGCAAAATGAATCATTTAAGTGCCCGAATTTGGTCAAAATGCGACGTTGCGATTTTCGGCGAAACAAGTGCAAAAAGGCGTTGTTTTGGTGCTAACATGGTAAAAAAATTATATAAAATTAAATTTATTTTAAACATTTAAAAATAATTTTTTTAATATTATAAATTTAAATTTTAAAATTATTATAAAAAAACAGAAAATGGGGAGGCGCTCTTGAGCCCCAACGGCGGCTCGGCGATGAGGGGGAGGGTTCGCCAACCCTCCCTAGATCTAGGGGAAGGCTCACGGCCCTTGCCGTAAGTTGGCTGAGGTCGCCGACCCCTGGCTAAGGCTCGATGACCCCGGCCGACCCTCCCCCTTCATTGCCAGCCCTTCCCTAACTAATAGCGGTGGGGGAGGCCGATGCCGAGCCCTCACCACCTACCCTTTTTTTTTTTTTTTTTTTTAATATTTGTATTTGTATTTTTAAATATTTTTAAATTTAATTTAAATTAAATATAATTTTATATTAATTTATTATCATGTCAGCATCAAAACGACTTCGTTTTTGCATTATTTGGCCATGTCAATGTGTAAAATGACGTCGTTTTGCACTTACTTCGCCGAAAATTGCACACGTTAGCATTTTGGCTAGAGTGGTACTTAAGTGATTCATTTTTCTTCGATTTTAACACTTAAGTGTCACTTTCGTAAGTTTTGGCATTTAAGTGTCATTTTGTCAAGTTATGGCACTTAAAGCAATCTTTTGTCTAGATAATTTTTTGCTACTCCATTAGTCATTGAGCCCGTGGCCCCATTGATCAAGCCCAAAAGGGCACTTTTGTAATTTTGAACGAAATGGACTTTCTTAACCTAACCAATCTTAGTTAACACTAATCTAGAATTAATTAAAACCGATCCCCATTAGCGCTAATCTAACCATGATTAGCACTAATTTAAACATCCCCTAAGTGCAATTAATGGCATAATCAAATATTAGGGAGTTAACTCACGGGATCATGATGGCGATGGACTCGCGGCGACGGCAACGAAAACCCGAGATAATCATGGCTTGAATGGAAGCTTGATGGTGGCTGTGGCTGCCCTACAAGTGCTCGGCCAAGGAGGGAGGGAACTCGGTTTGGGGTTGGTGCATGGTCGTTGGATGGTGTTGAGCGGACGGAGCTATGGCTGTGGCGGTTGGCGGCAAGGTGGGTTGACGCGAGGTGGCTGCCTAGGTAGCACGGACACGTTCAAATGGCCTCCGTGTCGTGTCGAACACCTCGACACGTGTCCGACACGCTCGGACACGCTCGGACACGTTCAAACACGCGGTCAACACGTGTCGGAGTTTCGAACATGTGGTCAACTCTTTCCGACACGCGCGTCGGAGCGTGTCCGGAGGTTTGTGGGCGGATCCGCAGGTGCGAAGGGAAGAAAGTGATGGAGGGTGAAAGCAAGAGTGAGGGAACTAAGGCGTCGCCGCGAGCGACGACAAGGGAGGGCTCCGACCGCCGACTGCAACACTGAGAAGCCTTCTCGATCGTCTTGGTTGGCTGCGACCGCCGACTGCAACGCTAAGATGGAAAATGGAAAGGCCGTGATGGAGGGCTGTATGCGAGGCTATGACGGCAAAGAGGGAACTGAGGCAAGGCATCGGTGAGAGAGGTGGAGACCGAGCGAGGGAGAGGAGAAAGAAGGCAATCGCCGATTGTTAGGGTTTTCAATTTTTGGAAGAATAGCAAGGAGAGAGAGGATGTGTCGACGGCTTCTCGAGGAAAAAGAGAAAACCTCGTGCAGTGCAGTGACTTTGGGAAGAGATGTGTGCAGGCGGTGGGTGGGGTGGGGGAAATAAATGGATGGGACCATTTAACCCTAAAAAAATATTAAACATTAAATAACTTTATATTTTTTGGCAAAATCTGCAAAAGTTCTCCCTTTCTTTTCAAGACAATAAGAAAAACGGATCGAGAGCCTTTGCGTGCGTTACTTTATTAATACATGTTATTAATATGGATTTATTATAGGCTTTTATTATTATTTATTTATTTATTTATGAATTTGAATAAATTAATTTAAACATAATAATTAATCATGTATATATAAAGATATTTATTTAATATTTAACGTGTCGGAACGTGTCGAAATTCTCTACTTTTTGAGAAATGACGTGTCGCGTGTCGTGTCGTATCGTGTCGCATGTCCGTGTCGTCGTGTCCGTGCTACCTAGGTGGCTGCTAGGTGACGATGGTGCTGGACGCGTGAAGATGGAGACGTTGCTGTGATGTGGTGGTGCTGCAGTGGAGTGGGTGGACACGGAGAATATAGTGTGGGGTTGCTTGTCGTGAGGGCTGATGGTGTTGTGTTGGCATTGGTGGTTGGTAGCGCCAAGATGAAGATGGTGAGCTAGTGTGGTGGTGCTAGACATGTGACAGTAGAAGGAAAAATGGAGGGCGGATGGATGGTGATGGTCGGCTGCAGCAAAGATGAAGGGAAAGGCAAAAACCAGAACCAAGGGGGAGGGAAACGCGTGAAAGAAGAAGAGAGAATTAGAGGAGAGAGGCTGTTCTGCTGGTGGGGGGCTGAACGTGCATGGGGAGAGGGAGAGAGATAGAAAGAAACAAGTCAATGGGACAACCAAACAAACTTAGCCAAATATCTAAACCATCATCACCTTGCCCCCAAAGTCTTCATGCCCAAACTTGTTGAAAATTCGCCGAAAAATGAGACAACGTCCTATAAATAAATCGTGACACACTCGAACATCCGATTCTCGAAAATTGAATTCAATTTCGTGGTTAAAATGACCGGATGCGACTTTAGTACGATCTAACCTATCAAGTAGCTTTTAGGGATTTTAGCTCGTTTAACCAGTGGTCGATAATTTTCAATCCACGTTTGTGCATTTTCGAATCATAGATGACCTTCGGTTGTCACATAATCATGAGGTTTCAATTACATATTACGAATATAATATCATAATCGTGCGGAACCACCCGCAATTCGACTATGTGATTCCATCGAATCAACTTTTATTTGTTTGCTAATTGATTTATAACGGTGTCGTATTAACTCTTGCCAATTATTATGGTCGAATGGTCGGTTTATGATCGAATTCTCTAGTCTGTCACATTTATATCTTTTAACGGCCTCACCTAATAGATTAGTTAACTCGTGAGTGATCAATTCCGAGTAAAATAACCATAAGTGCATCAACAAAACAACAATTTCATATATTCGAAACGCGGCCAAATTTCAGGATGTCACAAATAGGAAAAGATCATATCTTGTGCTAAAGATGAGGAAAAGATCTAGATCATATCTTATTAGGAAAATATCATATCTTGACTTGTTTAACAAATAGAATGACAGAAAACAACGAGAAAAAAGATGCCAATAGGAATCAAAATGATGAGGATATTAGAAGGAACACTCACATATGTGGGTATAGATATGCATATATTTAAAAGATAGCCAAGATTATTATTATTCCATCTAAACTATTATGGATCAAGTCACAACATCATCTCTCTCTCATACGTTCACATAAGAGGTTTCTTCTCCAATTGTGTAGGAGGATCCCATGGAAAACAAACATCATACTTTGTGGTTGTTTCATTGAACCTACAAAGACCGGTAGGCGAGATCTTCCAAGCACACATGGTGTAATGCTTTGCATCCCTCTTTTGCACATATATGTCAAACCTTTGAAATTGATTTGGTCATGTAAAACTACAAAAGAACAATGTTTTCCCAAAAAGATTGGGTATAAATGAGAAATCCCAGCTACTTGTTATATCGTGGATCCCTAAATTGTTGTCCTTGGATTTGCAATGAACTGATAAAGTAGTTCTAGCTGGTAAATTGTTATAGATCACAACACAAGTCTTGACTAAAATACCTCCTGCACAACTAGTTTGCAATAAAGAGCAAATAAATATGAATATAGTTGATGAATTCATCATTGTAGGATATCTATGCTCCAATTTCAACATCATTCAATTATTTAAAGATGAAGAATAAAGGATATTAGATGAGAACAACATGCCATAACCATATTATCTTTAATTAGAATTCCTTTATACTCTGGGCTAAGAATTGCAATATTATCTTTTATAATTAATATCTTATGTATAGAATAGTTATGACAATTCTAAATTTCTCTTAAACGATTCTTTAATTCTATGCCACATCTTTTGCAACTAGAGAATCCAACTACCATTTGGCAAGATACCATAAAGAGGGAAAGTGAAGTGCAGATTATTTCATTTGGAGGCTTTGAATGATTATTTTAATCACTAGCTAAATAATACTAGTGTATACAAGGCAATGTTACTTTTGGTATTAGATTAATCAACCAACTAGCCACTAAGAGATGTTTCTTGTTAAAGGACATCACACTTATTAGATTGTCATTATTACAAGCTTCCTTATACCTCATGCTGACATTGGTATCAATATCTTTTAATTCTCTCACTCACAACGGCTCATTTTAATTCAAGATTTAAATAATACTTATTAATAAGGTGAATTTATAAAATAGTATCGGTATAGTTTTCTCTTTCATCTTTAATTTTCAGTACTATATATTGATTGGTTTTTTTGTGGCTATTGTTGCTAGAATATTGTGGCCGGATGTACCTGAGGTTGTTTTGATATTAGTTGACTAAGTTTTAGGGAAGATGTTGATCATGGATTGACTTAAGTTCTTAGTGAATCGTTGTTGTTTCTCTCCGACAAAGTGATATCAGAGTTAGCATGGTGGAGGAAACCAACAACACAATGTTCAAGTTAAATGCCCCAAATTATTTTATTTGGAAGCCTTGGATGAAAGAATGTTGAACATTATATTTGGATCGTTCCTTTTAATCATTTATTGCATAAGAAAATTTGGGACTTACTCCAAACCCTAAACAAAATCATTGACCTTGCATAATATTAATATTGCATTGCACTTAGGCATAATATGTCACATTTAACAAACTTCATTTAAATCAACTCAGTCGTGGATTACATTTGAATTGGGCTGACATGCTAAATGTGCTTGAATTTAGAAGAGATGGGAACCCTGACCTCATTTGGATTTTCAAGACCCAGCCAAACCTATATCCTTTTGCTTGGTTGAATTCTACATGTGCAATGCAGTTAATGTTCTAAATTAGGAAAGTGATTTTAGACCAAATTTGATGAGTAAGAGTACGCCACTTGGCAATATGTTCAGCCACATATGAGGCATCATATATTCTCACGTGCAAGCATAAAGGACATTGAGAATCAATGAGCAAGCAAGAGAAAACACTTGGTGATTTTAGAGATAGAGAGGGGGGGGGATTCGACATGACGGTATTCTCACGTGCAAGCATAAGGACATATTGAGAATCAATGAGCAAGCAAGAGAAAACACTTAGTGATTGGAGAGAGAGAGGAGAGGGATTTGGCATGACGGTCTTGCTAATAGGCAAAAGGATGAGAAGCACTAGTCTTGGTTGCAATCTTCCCTCGAGCAAATAATCGAATCATCCATCAGTCCATCTGGGGTTTCACGCCTTGTGAACTAGAACACTAGGCCTTTCTCTCACCTTGTGTGAGCTCTTCTCTACTCCGTATGGTGGTAGCTAACCCCTCGAAACCCTAGTTTTTCCAACCCATTTCCTTGCGGTGAAGCTTCATGGATGAATCGACATTATTTCCACCTAATTAGGGATTTATCCCTCTTCTTCTCTCTCATCACAAAGCCCACTTACATCACCCTATGGAATTACAAGCAAAAGAGCAATAGCAAAATAGTGGGGGTGATTCGAAGCAACCCCTCCTCTAATAAACCTTCGACTTTCACAGATCCTCACCCATAGGGCTCCCTTCACTTCCAAATCCAAAACCATTTTGTCAATCAAACAATTGCGTAATTCCCCCATTTCCATTTTCATAAAGCCATCTCGCCACTCTAATTCCCTAGTAAGTGAATTTACAACTAGGTCGAGATGGAAGAAGAACACAAAAATCATCTCAGAATGATGGCATTATGCAGAAGAATGAGAGATTTATGGGCTAAAGAAAATGTCACAAAGTTGGATGCGAAAATCCCACAGAATGCAAAGCAAGAAAGTAAACTGTTACTATATGGGAAATTATTCTCTAAACCAAATGTCAATTTTTAAGCATTCTTTATTACAATGAAGAGAGCATGGAAGTTAGAGACAGTAAAATGTGAAATCATATAATCAGGGTTTTTCCTCTTCATATTTGAATCGTAGACGAGAATATTAGAGTGCTAGAATCGGGGCCTTAGTTGTTTGCTAGTAATCTCCTAGTCTTGCAAGAAGGTGATCCCAATATCCCGAAACATTGTTACGATTTTTCCCACTATACATTTTCGATGTGTCTGTTGGGACTCCCTTGTGCTGCAGTAACAAAAGATTCAGTGAGGTTGATCGCTGCAAAATTAGGCAAAGTCGAGGAAGTGAAAATCAAAGCACAAAACAACAACTCCGTAAGATAGGTAAAGCAAAAATCAAGTTGAACTTGTTATGTCCTCTCAAAACATGCACTATAATTAACTTGGTGGAAGGAATTGGTGGATGATTTTAAATATGAGAGGCTATCACATTTTTGTTTTTCTTGTGGTTGTATGGGTCACTATGCAAATAACTGTCCAAAGATACCTTATGAAGAGGCTAGTTTAGCTCAAGACAAACCGGGAGATACGGGTTGTGGCTAAAGGCAGAAGTGAGATAATTGAGCCTATGCTGGAAAACCTTTTATGGGGATATTGATTAGTCTCTAGAGAAAGAGAAAATTGTGTTCGAAACACCAAACCCCCCTACTAGTGAAAACCTACGTTATGACAACACAAAACTGAATGAGAAGGCGTTAGTTTTATATAATCCAACAGTAAATAAGCCAACTAATGATGTAAAGATGGCCGAACATGTATCCCCAACTCGGGGAAAAAGAACGCAACAAAACCAGAAGCTGACCGTATATGCAACAGAGCATCAGAAATGTGTAAGGTCATCCAAAAAAGGGAAAGCAGTACCTAAAACTCAAGCTATAAAGAAACAAAAACAGTTTGCTCCTTATGATATGAGAGGAATGTCTCGGTGACTATAGTTGATGGGGAGAAACTTTTGGACACACCAATCCAAGTGTGGAAAGGAGTGCACACACGAGCTTTGGTGGCTAGCTCTAATAAGCCACCAAAGAAGACATAAAGTTACTAAGCTTGAACTGTTAAGGGTTGGGCAATCCCTTGACAATCCAACATCTTCAAGCTAGTGGCTTGAGAGAAGCCCAACTTGGTATTTCTCATGGAAACCAAGAAAAAAGGAGATGTGGTCAATTGAGTAAGGAAGCGTCTTTAGTTTAATTCTTCAATTATTAATCCTATAGGAATTGCAAGCGGACTTGCACTCATGTGGGATAAGGAGGTGGATGTGAAAGTGGAATCTGGCTCTGGGGAGTTAATTGGGGTCTTATACAAGGATCTTGGCAGTGGTATTGAAATGAGGATCTTCTTTCTCCATGCTTCTACCAACTTTCAGGAAATGATCACATTATGGCAAACCTTGAGTTCTACAAACTTGTCCAATTCTTTACCATGGTTATGCATAGGAGATTTTAATGAAGTTTTGTATCAATGGGAAAATGTTGGTAAATGAGAGGATCAATATAGGATGGTGACATTTCGGGAGTTTGTGAATATATGTTCCCTTATGGATATCGAAAGTAAATGATATGCTTATACATTAACCAATAATAGAGAAGGGGATGAGTTAGTTAAAAAGAGACTAAATAGAGTCTCGTGTAACCTTGAATGGAGAGTTTTATTCCCAAATGTCAAGGCATTTGCTCTGCCCGCTATTAGTTCGAATCATAGCACGATTCTTTCTCATTGCATTCAGCTAGGGTAAAAAACAGAAACCTTTCAGGTTTGAAGCTTATTGGTTAGAGAATTCGGAATGCAAAAAAGTAGTTAAATATGCTTGGAAAGCTGAAATGGGCAATCAACAAAATATTGTTAGTAAGACAAAGAGAGTGATAATTGAATTTGGGAGGTAGAGCAGGAAAATTTTAAAAATGCATCCCAACAATTGGATCCCTTTATGGAAAGACTCACAGTACTAACAAATGCTGAAGAATGGGCATTAAATGGAGATGAATACAGAAAACTAATTGAGCAAATAAAAGCCTTATGGAGGCAAGAAGAAATGTACTGGTGCATGCAATCCAGAATTAATTGGATGAAATTGGGGAACGGGAATATAAAATTTTTCCACGTCACCACAATTCAGAGAAGACAATGCAACAAAATATCTATGCTTAGGCTAGAGGATATAGTTGGTGTCGAGATTCGGTTTCCCTCAAGCAACATATAATAGACTTCTACAAATCATTATATACCTCAGTTGGATCTAGACATTATCAACCTATTCTAGAGCAATGCCTACCAATGGTTATAAATGAAATGAACAAAACTCTTGTCAAGCAAATCACTAGAGAAGAAGTGCAAACAGCAGTGTTTCAAATGGGAGCAACAAATGCACTAGGGCTAGATGGACTTAATGGTTTATTTTACCAAAACAAGCTGGTCAGCATGAGTTCGGGGAGGATATATTTAGGATGGTGGATTAATTCTTCATTCAAGGTACTTTTGATCCTGAAATTAATAAAACCCAAATCATTCTTATTCTCAAAGTCACAAATCCTGAGAGTCTTACCCAGTATAGACCTATTAGCCTTTGTAACTTTAATTATAAAATCATTGCGAAGGTTATGGCGAATAGACTAAAACCCTGGCTTCCAAATATTATATCCTTGGAACAAAGTGCTTTTGTTGAAGGTCGACAAATCCAAGACAACATTTTTATTGTCCATGAGGTATTACATCATCTTAGAGTTAGAAAGAGAGTGAAAGTTTCAAGCGGTTTTGAAGTTGGATATGTAAAAATCCTACGAGATGGTTGAATGTGATTTCCTCTGTGACTACATGTTAAAATTGGGTTTCTGTGATAAATGGGTCTCTTTAATCAAGTATTGCATATATTCAGCATCATTTAGCATTATAATTATTGGGGACCCTTGTGAAGCTTTTCATCCAACCCGTGGAATTAGAGAGGGGGATCCATTATCCCTATATCTCTTTATTATTATGGCTAATGTCTTATCTTCCCTTATATCAAAAGCAGTGATAGATGAAAGCATAAAGGGAATCTAGCTGAATACCAATTGCCCTTTGCTTACACACCTCCTCTTTACGGATGATGTCATTTTCTTCCTCGATGGAACTATCACAGAAGCATAGAATCTTACAAACATTTTAAAACAATTTTGCTTTGCATCAGGTCAGTCTATTAACCTTAATAAGTCAGTCTTTTTTTTTTTTGGGAAAAACTGTCCTTATGGGCTGAAATTGAACCTTGTAGTAGAACTACGAGTGCCTATTATTGAGAAAACAAGGAAATATTTGGGCATACCCTCAGATTGGGGACAAATGAAAAAAAAAAAAAACAAATGTTTTCTTGGGTATTAGCAAAGGTTGATAGGAAATTAAAGGGATGGAAAGAGGACTTAATTTCGAAGGCGGGCAAGGAGGTGCTAGTCAAAACAATTGTTCAAACAATACTGTAATATGCAACCACCTGTGGTGGCGGCGTAGGTGGTTGAGCACTGGTTCCTCTCACGAAAGTCCAGTGTTCGATCCACAGTGTCATCTGCCTTGAAGGAAAGGAACTCACAACTTACCCGGTAGGCAAGGGTGGTGGTGACTCTACCTATCGTCCAGGGTTTATCCGCTGGCTGTCGGCTGTAGGGGGTTCCCTAGGTAACCAAAAGAAAAAAAAAAAACAATACTGCAATATGCCATGTCAATATTTAAAATCCCTATCTCTATTTGTAAAGCGATTGAGAAGAGAATTTCAGCCTTCTGGTGGAAACAAAATGCAACACGAAGAGGTGTACATTGGATAAGTTGGAACTTATTGAAGTCTAGGAAAGATCAAAGAGGTTTGGGATTTAGAAACCTAGTCGACTTTAATAGAAATTTTGTTGGGGAAATACGCTTGAAGATTGAGTCAAGCCTAAGATGCCTTATGGAGTAGAATTTGTAGAGGACTCTACTTTCCCAGGGGAGATTTTTGGAACGCTAAAAAAGGCCCTATACCCTCTTGGGGTTGGCAAAGTATACTAATGGGAAGAGATGTTGTGACATCCTAAAATTCAAGCCCTCTAAAGGATGAATGAATGTGAATTTCGTCAATGCATTATTGGTTGATTTCACTCAGAATTGATCACTCTGAGATACTGATCCTGAGAGGAAAGGCTAATGATGACAGAACTTGTACAACTAAAGAACTTGACTTGGGAAAACAACTTGACCGTGAGACTTGCATGAAGACGATCTTGTAGATAGGCAGGCCGATTTCAAAGACGACTAGAAGTTGATTTGTGGAATGAACATAATAGAACAACGGGATATTCCGTTTACTATTATCAAGCCCGCGAATGACCTTATGTCGATTTTCAATAATCGTGTACTTTGAAATCAAAATCTATCATTCGCAATTTCATGTAATCAAATGATGTCCATGCGTCAAGATGTCTTGAACGTGGTTTGGCACGAGTCAGTCACACGTGAATCCTCAAAGCCACTTATCAGTCTAAGTTGTATCCAAAATGGTATTGGGCGAAATTGACATGGTATGAGAACTAAAGATTGGATTTTGTATTATCAGGAACATTCGGGACGGACTTTGGATAAAGCTACTTCGACGGTTGACAACGCCAATAAGCTGAGTTTTTGGAAAATGGATTTTTGGACCGAGGAAGCGAGCCCGTGAGGTCATGGGCCAAGCGAAGCTAGTGTAGGCCTTAGGCCCAAGGTGGGACAACCATCATGGTGGGCCCAAGGCAAGCAATTGAGCCCATTGGGCCCAATCAACTATTTTCTCTTCTAAGCCCATTACCTAGCCTTAAGCCCATTTGAGCCCAATCAATTCCCAAGCTAGTTTCTATTCATTGCCCAGCCCATTTCTTAGGCCCATACATCAATTTCAGCTCAAGAGCAAATGGGGAAATTGTGCAAGATGGAAATGACCAAATTGTCCCTAAAAGCATTTGGATAAAGGCAAGGAAAGAGAGAGAAGATAAGGGGACTTGCATGGGGAGTTTGAGCAAGTATTGAAGAGCCTTGATGAAAAAAACTTCAGCTTTATCTTCACTCTCTCTCCTCCTTTGCAGCTGAAGAAATTTATAGCCCATTTGTAACGAGCAGCTATGACATCATAAGGTGTCACGTACTAAGCGCAAGCGGAATTATCATTTATCATTATCATCTTGCCTAATTTGTAAACTCCTTTAGATAACCTATAGTGTTTACCATTGAAGTTTAGCATGTATAACATGGATTGTTATCCTACAATTCACTCCACCTTCAATTCAAGTATTGGCCAAATCATTCATACACATTAACAAGGACACAAGAAGCTTCATTTCTTCTTATCATCATAAGGGCTTACAAAATTTATCAACCTAGACTCTTTCCATATTCATCGCCTATATATACAACATATACATAACAAAAGTCAGGCGTAACAAAAGCCAGGGATAAAGGGTGAGGGTATCTATTCAACGAGTTCCCACACAAGCTCGCATCTAACAAAAAACAAAAGTTAGTCAGCCTCTACACGATCCAAGGCATCTAGGCGCCATCCATCCCCGCTCTAGGTCCTCCTACTCTAAAGGGTAAAGGGCCAAATATCTCCCATTCATGGTTGATAAACCATGCAACGAACGTCATCGATGTCAAGTCGGCTCTATTGTCATCTAGCCATAAAGTAGCCTCATACTTGGAAAAAACCATGTCAATGTCAGGATCATACACGTCATGAAGAGAAACATCAAGACTCATTACCGTCCCGTATCAAGCTACTAGTGGTACATCCATGCTATCAATATGAAAATGTAAGGTATGAGCAAACAACCTTGCTCAGTAAAGAATGATAAAACTCTAACTTAAATAATCCACAACCATCAAGATTACAAGAGAATCATCAAACAATTTAGGATGCTAAAGGAAGTATATCACAAGCATAAACAATTGGATATTAACACATTATGTATATAATCACCTTATGAGCATCCATTTCTATGCTTACCTTTTTTAAGCTCAATCTCATATCAAGATAATGCAACAATAATAAATGGACTCACTCGCCAAATAGAATTATATTTAGTGTGCATATGATCCACCCTCGATCCATCACTAACCGGAATTCAACCGGCCCGATTGAGTCACTTCTAGAAGTTACCTTATCCGGACTTCCACAATATTTCTATCATGGGCATCTCGCTCCGAGGCATCCCGGTATCACACAACCGAGATCCTCCCAAGACCACTCAGCAAGGGGCATCTCACTCCGAGGCATCTCAGTATCACACAACCGAGGCATCCTTTATCACACATAAGGGCATCTCACTCCAAGGCATCTCAGTATTTCTCTACCGAGGCATCCAAGACCACTCAGCAAGGGCATCCCAACTTCCTAGGGGCATCACCGGTATCTCTCTACCGATGGGTTCATTCATCTTAAGCACACGTTTCACACCACCACACCTTTGATTAATGCATTTATCATATGCAAAAGAAAAGACTCAATTTTTACCAAAAAAAAAGAAAAGACTCCAAAGTATCTAACTATATATCTAACTATCATGAACCTAGCACACATGCGTGTCCAAATTATAAGATAAAACCCATTACGTCATGTCACATTCCATGGCGAACAAATATTTACCCCATAATCAAGCATTATGCACCGCACTCATTGCACACGCATGATACTATATGCACTTATATCTCAAATGATATATGAGACTTACTCTTATATGACTAACTTCTATTATGAGGTTTATTAGACTCTACGTGCATCACAAAAGCCTAATATAAAAGACACAACCTCTAATATATGTTCTTGGGTCCAGACAGTTTATTAACTAAATGAACAGTTTCAGTTTCGGACACAAAAGGTATACCATTCTTGTTGAAATACTACCAAATTTTAGTATGTTATATTTAAGACATAGACTGACCATTTCCGTGAAGAAACTTAAGTCTGATTCTCACTGTATTAAGAGTAATAATCGCCATAATCTTTACTAGCACCCTGTATCGATGTCCAAATTCTTTATCTACAAAGAAAATTATTTCACTAGCCAATTCTTCTCTATTTAATCTCAAATTTTGACATGTTATTCCTTAAGATTGTTCTACAATTTTCATTAAAGATTCAAAGTCAAATTCTAACTAGGTAAATACAGAATATTTGTACAATCAATAAAGGTCAAACCGTTTCTCACAAACAGTTTACTGGTTTTACTAAGTTCACTTCTATCTCTACGTTTTTATATTCATATGGTTATAGCTACGTGTATAACTCGATCTTATAAATGTTCTATCATGTAGAATGGTTTCTTTCTTATTTCCATTAACATACATAAAGAAAATAACACAGAACATAAGACTCCATAACCGTTTTCACCTAGAATAGAATAGGTACACGATTTCCTTTACTTCTAACCTGGCTAAACCACTTATCTTTTCACAAACTTCTTCTACAATACTTCAATGCCTAATCACAGCAACTTAAGGCACCTTCAGCATGTCTTTCTCTAACAAATAATCAATCCACAACTCGACTCGAAGTGTTGTTGCATCTGTGAGTTCACTCATCATAGTATACACTATATCCATCCACTCGGCATCCATTTCATCACTTCACTCAACAAAACAGCATACTCACACTTGGATTTTGAAACATGCAAGGCTAAAAAATAATATGCAATGGCTTTTACCTTTAATCTAACACTTACTCAGCTTAGATTAACCACAAAACAACAACTACAAACTAAATCCTTCATTGTTTGGATTGACCCACAAGTTTTCTTGACAAAACAATGGATAACTTTCAATTTAGAGTTATATCTTTCCTTACCTTGTTCAGCTATTAGACAACATAAAGATGCTTCAAGATCAACACCAAAATCTCGCATGCAAGAAAAAGAAATCGCTGGTTTGCTTTTGGTTTCCTTCCGATTTCACCGCTCAACCGAGAGAAAAAGAAAGAAGAAGATGAAGATGGGTTGCTCGGTTTTATATGGAGGAGAGAGAGAGAGAGAGAGAGAGAGAGGGTTACGAAACTTAAGGGGGAAATAGGCCTACAAAGCTAATCCCTAAGCTAGACTAATGATGAGATTTTCTAATGATTGTTTTCCTTGAGTTGATGGTTTCGGTTTCTAGAGGAAAGAAATCCGTGGGTGTCTCATGCAAGGAGAAACAAGAGAGAGAGTGATGTGGCCTCCAGGTTTGTTTTCTCAAATTCAATTTGTTTCTAATCCAAGTCATTTAGTCGGTTCATTAGTGTCTAATGTTTTTCAATTGATTTCCTTTTGCTTCTACTTGATTTCAGTCCTTTTGTAATTATACAAAGTCATGACATAATATATTGACTGGTCAATGTTAGTCTATAAAGAATTCATCACAAAAATGCTAAAGTTAGAAATTGATATTAGCATTATAAACATTAATCAAGTTATCATAACTATAATCTATAAAATAAAATCATTCGGGCCTAAATATTCATCTACGGCCTAACAAGCTTAATCTATAACAATTTCGGCCCACTAAACTAAATCTATAGATCTAATAATTCTGAACCTTGGCCCGCTTCAAGCCAAGTCCAAGCCCATAATCTCTTATTAGATTTCTTATGTCCAATTTGTGTGGCCCACTTACTTTTCAAGCCCACACATTTTTCACGATCCATCGGGTTTACTTTCTGGCCCAATCTAATTAATCTAAGTTCCTAATTATCTAATTACACTAATGAAGGTAGGAAAAATTTGGGATGTCACACCATTCCCTCCATTGTTTCCTTTTTTCCTTGCTTCTGTTCTAGCAGACTTTCCTCTAAAGATTTGAGTTGATTGTTGGCTTCTCGTACGAATTAGCTCTTGTGCCACCAAACATTGTGCTTAGGACATCCAAACCATGTAGGAGTACCGAGCCATTTGCCAGAATGAGCCACCGGCTGACTCGCCGGCCGGTCAAAAGCCAGCGGTAGTCTGACCGCCTGGCCCTGTTCTGCTCCAACTGACCTTCTTGCAAAAACTCGAGTTGTCCGTCGCTTTCCCATAGAATCAGTTAACACTCCACCCACCAATATGTCCAAGAGGCCCATATTGTACGGATGAGCTTGGCCGCTCGTCAAACGGAGCCATTGGCCGACCCGTCCGCCGGCGAGAAGCCACTACTCACCGGACCACCTGAAGTAAACTGTTTCGCGTTTTCAGCTTGTTTTCTTCCATTTCGACCAAGCTTTCACCCAACCTAACTATCAGCAGTTCCCCCTTGACCCCCAGGTGCCGCCATTCGCTCACCAACCCCTCGCCGGAGCTCCAATCAACCGTCCAACTTGTTTTCTCCTTTGGCAGTTTAGTTTTTGGGAGTTTCAAAGGGAAACAGAGGCTGTGGCTGTTGTTCCGGCCCTGGGGCCGCCTTTGATCATCGTGGTTGAGGTCCCGTTGCGTAGCCTTTGTCATTGCCACCACGTCCATTTCTCTAACCCATTTAACGAGTGAGTTTAGCTCATAATCCTTTGATTAGTGCCTAAACTTGCTTAAAAGATTAATTTATGCTTAAGGGTTATTTAAATTAGCTTAAGAATGAATTAATGATAATCTAGAATGATTAAATTAGCCTTAGAATAGATTAGTGTTAATCTAATTAGTGAGATTAGCACATTTGAGATGGATTGGTCCAAATCAGTGGACTCCCTACAATGCGGATCTCTAGACTCTCGCCATTTGACATTTTTGTAGATCGAAATGAGTTGTGAATTTAAGGTTAATTTCTTCTAGAGAAATGTTTTAAACATCATCAACTAAACCATATATTTTTCTCAAGATTTTTAGGGATTCAATTCAAACAGAACCTCATTTTTTGCTGGAACTAGTGACCTTTTAGTATTCTAAGGGTTTTTATCAACTATGAGGGTTCTAATTTCAAAATTGTTTCTTCACAAAAGTTACTTGTCACATCTTCTAGTTTAACATACTCAAATTTTAGATCAAACAGACATGTTTTAGACCTCAAACCAAACTGATTTCGAAAAATAGACTTTTTGAAAACAGACTTAGTTTTTGGTGCTGAATTAAGCGATTTACTGGGCTGAATTTAGAAGGATCTAAATTAAGGTGTCTCATAAAAAATATTCTTTTATGTGTCCTTCACAACATATTCAAATTTGTGAATTTTCTGAATTCGTTTGGTTAGGTTTATGGATTTAAACTTGGAGACGCGCGAGTGGCCCGATTTTTGCCAATTAATATCAATTGTACTTTGGTGATTGTTCTTGATACTTTGTTTGATTCAATTAGTGTTTTCAATGACTTGTGAATTTAATTTATTAGTTATTTAATTCTAAAAATTTATTGTTCATACGAAACACTGTTCACGCGCATTATTCACAAAACATTGTTCACCCGAAAATGAAAAAGTGTCTAATTTCATGTGTTTTGATCTTATGAGGTAATTGGAGTGTATAAATACATGGCCATCCGCATGAATTGAATAAATTTCACAAAAAATGAGTTGTAGTAGTGTGCTTGCGTGTTCATTGAGTTGAATTCATCCCCCGCTGTGTGTCGAGTGGGCGATGCTCCTATGTGGAAAGCTCGTGCTTGTGTGGCATAAGATCGTGCTTGTGTGACATAGAACATGCCTGTGTGGTGTAAGATAATGCCTGTGTGATGTAATACCGAGCCTATGCAGCCGTACCGCTATGTGTCGGATAAATCATGTATGAATGGTAATAATTAAGAACTAACACACACATGAGTGTTGAGATCATGGATTAATGCAAGATAGGTGGCGCACTAATGTACCAGAATGCATCATAAGTCCGTGCCTGTGTGGCCGTATTTATGTGTGTCGAGTATCATGCCTATGTGGTCGAAATTAATTAGAAGGCATGAGGTGAGCACATCATTTATGGCACGCATGCATGAATCAATAACTTGCAAGGTGTGGCAATGGCCATGTGAGATTGCTTGTGACACGACTCGTATGTGATTGATAATTTGCTTTATCTAATGGCTACATGCATTGCGTGTATCGTGCTGAATTATAATGTGCAGGGTATGGCATACCAAGTAAGGTTGCATGTGAATCGACTATTGAGTGTTGGTTGTTAATATTTGATTTGTTTGTGGGGTAGTTCTGAAAAGATACCTTGAGTTGAGTTGGTGTTCTAATCGAGGGCTTAGGGGAGGACTCGCTGAGATTTATATCTCACTGGTTTTGTATAACAATTTTTAGGTTCCTAGTGCAAAGAACCTAGAGCTTGAAGCGGAAGGGTCAGGAGCATAAGTGGCTCAGTAGTTCTTTAAAAGATAGACCTTCTATATAAGCTTAAGGTATTTTTGAAAGTGTATTGATTTGAAACTGGTTGTCTTGCTTTTCTATCTCATGTATGTTGTTGTCAGGGGATTAGTTAATTCGCTTCTACATGTGCAATAAAATAAAAAGGGTCGGCGATGAGTCATGGGAACATCACAGAATTTTATCAACCACTAAGGGATGTGCGTGCGCTCGAGGTTCGAGGCGTGACATATGTTATTAAACCGGAGATCAAATAGGAGGTAGGAGATGGGAAAAACATCAAGATTAGAGAGGATAGGTGGTTGCTATCTGGGAAAATTGGAGGTCCTGCAAAGCGAAGTGATCCCCACTTTGTAGTTGACTTGATTAATCAGAGATCTAGGGAAATGGAACTTACAATTATTGAATGAGACTTTTGGAGAGAGTATTATACAAGAAATATTAGCTACTCCCCTAAGCCTAAACCCTGGGCCAAACAAACTACTTTGGACAGCAAACAATTCAAGCTTGTACAAAATAAAAAGTGGCTATAACAAACTTCGCACCCAGGGAACAACTCAAACAGAGCATTCAACATCAACTTCTTACCAAAATCCCAAAAAATTGTGGACTGAAATTTGGAAACTATAGACCTATCCCAAAATCAGGTTTCTATTGTGGAGTGTTTGCAACGATGCTCTTCTTACCAAAGAGAACCTTTACAGGAGAAATATGATACCTGACTCGTTATGTCCTCTGTGTGGCCACGCTCCAGAATCAACAAAACATCTTTTCCTTTTATGTGCCTAGACAAAAGAGATATGGTTAGATCCCTGGCTTGAAGTCAATACCTCCCCGACAAGTATTACTCAAATCGACAAAAAGGTATGTGAAGTTCTTACCTCGAAAGCCACCCCTCCATCCAAGGCTCTGTTTGTAGGAGTCTTCTAGCTAATTTAGAAGTTGAGAAATGCCTTCATCTTTCAAGGACGCAAACCTCGTCCAAAACAACTCGTCAAAGAAGCTAATCATATAACCCAGCCGTTTGCAAGATGGGATACCAACATGGCTCGATCTGTCACGCCCCGAACCCCGAGACACGTGGAACAACCCGCCATGGTCATGCAAACGCAACATTCCCAGGTAGTGTCGTCGACCCCAATATTTCATATTATTATGTGCATGCGGAACGTTTTAAGAAACCCCTGACAGAAACTCACGGGATAGGACAGCAGGAAGAATTAATTCAAAATCAAACGAGCATAATTCCATACATCATTGACAATCCAAGTCTTACATACATCAACAGGATCCGGAGACTATATGCACCAAAAATGGGTTAGAGTTTATGTGCATCAAAAAGGGGTCAGCCTACATAGCAAGGATCAGTCCGCCAAAAGACAATCAACCACCCTAGGACTTCAGATCAGCCCCATTCGACGATCCCACATCCTCAGGATCTGTCATCCAAGAGGCCGGGGGTGAGGCATTGATCACTCCTCCAGTAGGAAGGTCCGCCACGCCTTCACCCAGTATGGCGTTCAACATTGCCAGCGGAATATCCATGCTATCTAGAGGGCCGACCCTAACACCATCTGCTCCAGAACGAAACCAAGCCCTAAACATATATGGTACTCTATCATACACGTTCACCTGGACCCAGATGAAGGTCCTAACCAACTGATAGACCCAAAGACTCCCAGGGTCAGGAGCACTCTCCGTCGTCTGGTCGATCTCCGTCGGTAGGCCACTCATCTCCGGGGGTCTCGCCATCTACGGTCCTGTAATATTTTTTTCCCCAAACCGGGATGAGACTTTGTCTCAGCAAGTTCACCCCTCCTAAACCCCTATTAGAAAGTAAATACACTCCAAAGTAGCTTAGCCACGACATCAAGAAGACTTACCTCGTCTTAGCCCTCATCTGCAGGTTAGCACAATTTATATAATTCAACCATGTGCAATTCTAATAATTCAACAATGGAAGTACAATCACATCATCAGGAAAATTCAACCACTTGGATCGTCTCAGCGATCAATCGACTTGGCCGATTACATGTCATTCCAAAAAATCAATCAACGCTTTCAATTACAGCCCTATAGGAAGGTTTGACAACCAGTGACAATCACGGCCCCACTCAAGACGACCTTTAATTAGGTGGTCCATCTCGGTTCCAATTAGGCACGCGACCTCTCATAGGTGGTCCATCCCGGCCTCACTGGGCACAACCTTTCATAGGTGGTCCATCACGGCCTCACTAGGCACGACCTCTAATAGGTGGTCAATCACAGCCCCATTAGGCACGACCTCTCTTAGGTGGTTCATCGCGGCTCTATTAGGCACGACCTCTCATAGGTGGTTCATCCCGGCCTCACTAGGCACGACCTCCAATCGGTGGTTAATCACGGCCTCACTAGGCACGACCTCTAATAGGTGGTTAATCACGGCCAATCTCCCATCAATTCCCACACTTAGGGTTTTCTAAAGAATCCTCATAAATTGCAATTACACTCAATTCGCCACAACCAATCATCAATTTCAAATTCTACATGCACAAAGAACGATCGCATTTAAATTTCGAGCAACTAAGGTCAAAATAAATTTTCTAGTTTTTTTTTTTTTTATAAAACAATATTTTAATGAATTTCGGAATAAGATATATTATTAAATAATCCAACAGTTTCGAAGCATTTATTTAAATCATAAATAAACTCCTGTAAGTCACATCAAGGTTTATTTTAAAAATAAACATACTTAACCATTAAACTAAACACCATTTACCTTAATTAATCACCTTAATATAATCCATGTCTAATTAAGCCAATCTATCCACCTAATCTCAATCAACTTAAACTAAACATACTTAAGGCATCATTAACTTGCTAATTGCGGATTAGTGAGGTAAACTCACCGAATCACTTTCCGACGGGTCTCCGCGAAGAGCACGACGACGCCAACGACAAACCTACACGAATCAAGATCAAATGAGCACTTATAGGGGACCAAAAGGAGCTTCGAATATGCTAGATCTTGCTGGTTTTCTTTCCAGCAACTAACCGGCTTGAAAGGGGCGGCGGAATGGCGGCGAACGAGCGGAGAACGGCGGAGGAGAACCGGCGACGATGCCTTGAGCAAAGAACGGCGGGGGCTTGAGCGGACGGTCGGCGGCGACGGAAGCCGGCGGGGCGACCAGCGGCTTCGGGCAAGGAGATGGCGGCGACGGAGACGCGACGAGCTCGCACCCGGGGCCTCACACGCGGACGAGCGGCGAACGGCGACGGCGAGCGAGACGGCGGCGAGACGATGGCGACGGAGACGCGACGAAGGGCGGACGGACCAGCTGCAAGTTTCGCCGGATCCTTTCTCTCCCTCTCCCAATTTCGAATTCCCCTTCCCAATGTGCTAGAGGTTGAAGATGAAGTGGATGGGACACCCCCACTTTTGGTGAGCCAATTGGCTTGTGACACTTGTCAAGCTCTCCTTAATTTTGGCCTCCACCATGACATCACCGCGATGTCACTCTCCACTAACTCAAATTCTCCATAACATCTTTCAATAGGTTCAATTCATTTTCCGCCGGGGTCCAAGCTCTTGTACACTCAATTACTTCAATTTCCATCAATTCTCTTCTAATTGAGTCCAAATCAAAGTCCATGAATTAATCCAATGTTCCTAATAAGATTTGCAACACCCTTTGACTTTCAAATTTCAGAATTCAATTTCAATTTCACGGTTAATTTCACTCTGGTGCGATTTTAGCGCACCTAGTCCATTGAGTAGCTTTTGGGGAAATTTTCTTGCATCCGACCTGAGGGTGATCAGTCCCCAAGTCTGACGCGGTAAAATTCCTTAATTACTTCACTCAATAGACTAGTTCTCCCGTGAGTAGCCAACTCTGAGAAACGAACTATATGCACAGATAAATTGCCCGACTCAATTGACTGAAAATAAACTTGAGGAAAATCGGGATGTCACACGATCAAACTCAATGATCCATCCTCCAACAAAAAGATGGAACCCACTGCCACTGAGATCTCTGAAACTAAATATCGACAGCTCATGGTGTAGCTCCATAATGGAAGGATCGGTTGCGGGGATCTGTAGAAATGAAGATGGAACTCTCATATATGGTTCACAAAGCAAATTCGAGCCCCCTTTGTGTTTATAGCTGAAACCCTAGCAATCAGAGAAGCTCTCTCATGGATAAAGCTAAGGCATGAGTTGAATTCTGCACAAGTACACCGAAGTCAAAGTCTTCTGCACGTGGAGATAGCTTCAAACAACTTAAATGCTGTAAATTGTGTCATGGGCCAAATGGAAATCCCTGGGACTTCTAGGTCCATCATCCAGCATTGTGGTCTTCTATTGGCCCAACTAGAAGCAGGAATTAAACAAAAAATTTGAGCCCAAAGAAGCAAATCGTGTTGCGATTGGGTAGAATGGAACCACCAAGTTAACCCTACCATCCAATTGGGTTGCTTATCCCCCTCGTTCTCTTTGGTTAATTTTAAGTCTTGAATTTGGTACTGGTTGTAATTCATCTTTGAGTTAGTAATCTAAAGTTATTTTCAACAAAAAAAAAAAAAAATCCATCAATCCATCTACATCCACAGGGATAAAATGTTTGCATCACGAAGGAAAAGATTTTTGGCTATTTAAAAGAGAGGATTCTCGGATAAATGGAGGAAGACAAGCTAGTCGGAAAAAAATAAAATAAAAGAAAAGAAGGAAAATGGATTCAAGATCACATATTTCCTCTCGATCAAAGCACGCACTCACTATCGAAATAAGGAAAAGCAATATTCAACGGTAAGGGACCACATCTCAGCTATGAAAGACGTACGCGGCAAAAATTATACATATGCGGCCGAAACTTTTAAGGGAATTTCTTCATACAGAGGGCAATACACGCAGAACGCTCAGAGATGGCGTCGAGCAGATTGACGAAAGTCCTACTCCTGTCCAGCCGAGAATTCCCCAACGCCGGTAGGTAGCTTTTGAAAATGCTAGTATGAACACCTATAGGGGGTGAATAGGTGTTCAAAAGAAGCCTTAACAATTAAATGCATTATAAAATAAGTTGCTGAGACAGTTCAGCCGCTGTTATAAAGGGAGTAATTTCTGACAAAAGGCCGTAAATTCTTGCCTATGTCTATGATAGTTTTTGTAATAAATATAATGTTTGGGGAGTAAATTGTCTTTTTATTCAATTTTAAAAAATGCAAATTGAAGGTTTTTAAAAGTGATGATGGTATTTGATATGTAAGTGTAAATTTGAAGATAATCCTTGCAATTATCCCTTTGGTAAAATTTTGGATCGCATGGTCACCAAAAGAAAAAACCTTATATAATATAGCATGGAAGTATTTAAGAATGAATGAGAATTAAATTATTTTGGATATGCATTGAAATTGTATATAGGTGAATTATTGCAAAGAATTTGTTAGTATGTTGGATATGATTTATGCATATTAGATTAGTTCTCATCATCAACCTACATATCGAGATACAATATATGTTTAAGTTTTTTTTTTCTTTGGGACTTAATCACAAATAATGTAATTTTTGGGGCTTAATAAGAGTTGAAGTGATTTAGGGGGCTTGACCAAAATTGATATAGTTTACAAGTTCAGTCACTCAACGAAGCATGATCATAGTGTTCGAACTTTAGCAAATGAGACATCTATATATTATGATGTTGAGATGATTATATATACTATGTGATATTGTATGTGCTATTTGTCATCGTGCGATGCACTACATAATTGATATAAAATTAGCATCAATCACCATTGGATTTTATATAGTGGTTATCGTTACTTAGACAGCCATGGTTTTGGTCACCCCCTTTTATTAGCATATCAAGTTTAGAATACGGCGAAATTTAATCGAACGTACGTGGAGAGCGATTCAAAGGTATCACGAGACTTCAATTCAGTCCATTTTTATAAAATTCATTAAATTGGGGTTGGAGAATTTCTAGCTTTCGGTTAAATCATGATACATTGGACTTAGTTATAATTTTCGAAAGGTTTTGCTCGATCAATATGTTTTTTGTAAAATGATTTTATCTTGATTAAAGGCTCCATCCTTCCTTTTATAAAGGACAGCGGTCATTCCCCGAATTCTAGATATCAATTAGGAGTGCATCAACTAGTCTGGACCCTCAAAATATAATTACGCCGGTAACTATCATCATTTCATATTTGTTTCACGTTTAAAAGATTGATAGTTAAATAATCTTATTGTCTATATCATTAAGCATGATGTTGTCAATAAAATTGACGGATATAGTTTCAGTCATCTAATCTACCTACTCAAATAAGTACTATTAAGAAGAAATTAATTTTTTTACTTATCGAGATATTGATAACCAGCTAATTCAGTTGACTCCTTCTAAGATAATGTAATTTCGGCTTTTTTGGATTGAGTTGACATCTTTTTCAATACCGGAATCAATCTTCAACCTGCCAAAATTTGAGTCAATTCATATCTTTATTCTAGAATAAATCCAATGATTTTTCAAGATTGCCGGGTAAGACACTGTGGTCAAACTTGTTGAGCTAAGAGAGATTTGGAGCGGTCAAACCATAGTTACCAAACAAAATACCTTGTGCACCGTGGTACACGGGGAATGTTGGGGAACAACCGTGTCATCCGGGAAACCTTCCCTGGACAGTGCGGTCCGTCAATTTCGGGTCAAGATCGTGGATTCAGATAGTATTCACTTGTCAATTCGGTTTTAATGAGATGTCTACGCAAAAAAAAAAGCTTGAATAAGTTTGAGCCTATCTTTGGATAGACTTTTTTATTGAAGTTATGACGTGTGAAAGCTCTAAACATAAGTTTATATGCTCTCTTAAGCCAAATAGCGAGCAGTATATTCTGCCCCATACCCACGCCTCCTCCCCATTTATTACTACCACCATCAGCATTCTTGACCACCACCCAAAATTTGCTTTATCCGGCAGCGGTGGTGACCTCTAGCCATGTTATTGAGGGTCGTGAATGGCAAGGCCACATCGTCAAATCTTTTTAAAGATGTGGGAGAGGATCTTGCCCTAGACATTTGGAGTGAGAGGACTTTAGAGAGCAATTCTAGGGCTTGGTGGGAGGGTTGATGCAATTTTTCTGAACCGCAAAGTTAGTAGAGACAGCTAAGACAAATGACAAATCTCAATGAACGTCTTGACCTGCCCAACTTGGAAGTTGGAAATAGTCTCCCCCCTGTCTCTGTCTGTCTGTCTCTCTCTCTCTCTCTCTCCAGGAGAAGCTGGCTGGACCGCCGTTCCACCTAGCGGCTGAAGAAATTCAACCTTGGACCTCCCCAGATAAGACCTAAATTCTTGCATTTTCTTGTCCTGTACGAACTTCAGTTCCTACAACGTTTATGAAACTAGCGATGAAGACTTCCAAGAAAACCTTATGAAACCCTTAACAAAATCTTGTAAGACCCAAGTTCTTGCATTTCTTGTTCTATACGAAGGTCAATTCCTAGGACGTTTACGGAACTAGCACTAGAGACTCCCAAGAAAACCTTATAAACCCTAAACAAAACCTTGTAAGACCCGAATTCTGGCAATTCTTGTTATAACGAAGGTCAGTTCTACGACGTTTATGGAACTAGCATTAGAGACTTCCAAGAAAAGCTTAGAAAACCCTAAACAAAACCTTACAAGACCAGAATCCTTGCAATTCTTGCTCTGTACGAACGTTAGTTCCCACAACATTTATGGGACTGGCACCAGGGACTTCCACGAAAATCCCGCAGTTCCCCTCTCTTACGCGCTCCGGGAGTCATGTCTTGATGTGGATATCGAGCCATATCGAGGAGGTAGTGCTAGAGACTCATTCTCTATTCCTACTAATTTGATTACTCGAGCGCGGGCCAAACAATTTAGGTAAGTTGTTAGCGTCATAATTTGTGATCTTCAGCGTGGAGATAACTTGGATGAAATCTTGAAAAATCTTGGAAATTTTGGTGCAATTTGATTATATGATCATCAAATATATGATGCATTAAATTTCTAGGGTTGATTTTAGGGTTTGTGTTACATTTTATAGGGTTTATATTAAAAACTAACTGAATTTCTTTAGAATATATATTTTTTTCGAGGAAAAAAAAGTTGAGAAATTCTCTTTCACCGTTTTTTCGAGGACTTAATCTTATCAAAATTTTCTTATGTCGGTCGATTCGACTTATTGAGCACGAGAGTGAATTCTTTTCACTCGCAGCTCATCACGACTTCCCACTAACCTTGGATCTTCCTCCGTCAGTCTGTCATCCCGCACGCTCCCACGAAAGGGACCGCGCGGGGGCATTGCTGGGGAATTTCAAAGGCCCTTCGACGTCAACGTCACTCGGAGAACCGACGACCGGGCCAGCGACCGAGCTGTTCTTTCGGTCCCAGCTTCGGCGTTTCGTCCGCGAAAGTCCGCAGCGTGCGGCCTCTTTCGCCGTCCCGCTCTTCGTACTGACAATATTTTTAACAAAAGAATATCCACAAGCGATGGCCTTTGGAAAATCTCCGCCTCTAGCTTTGAAAAAATCGACTGCCCCCATCAACTTTTCGCTTGCCTTTACCGATTCAGTTTTCAAACCGAAGGCCCTTCACGTGCTCTGCTCCGGTTTTTCCACATGAGAAAGCCAGGCCATCGCTTTTTTCGCAAGACCCGGCATGGGTCATCGATATAACCCAGAATTGACTGAGTCTTGATTATTCTTTGGTCCAGCGTTCCGAAGTTTGGGTATCGCTGAGAGCTCGGGGAGAAGGAAGATGGAAGCGGAAGCAGAGAAGGTGTACGTCGCCGTGGGGAATGATCTGCAGGATAACTTCAAGACCTTGGAGTGGGCACTGAGGAAATGGTCTTCTCAGCCAATTCACATGGTCATCCTTCATGTATCGAGAAACATATCCAAGGAATTTGTTCATGGTCCATGTAAGTTTCACAATTGCTGAAGCATCTTGCCGTTTGAGATAATTGTGCTTCATGGGTCGTGATTTTTCTGCTTCTGCTCGTCTTTTGGTGGATTTTCAGTTGGGAAGCTTCCTGCAAGTTCTGTTAGTGAGGAGGTGCTCGAAGTCCTACAAAAGAATGAGCAGGAAAAGATTGGCAATCTCCTTTCCAAGTGCATAGCTTTCTGTGGCAAGGTAGACAATTTTTCCTTCAAGCTGAGTAGATTAAGTTTTTTTCGGCTACAGATCAACTTGTCTTAAATCTTCTCTTTGGTCAGAGTATGAAATGTAATCATTTGGTCAAGCTAGACATCTGTGGGAAACACATTTGTCATTGAAAATCAAGATTGAGCTCTGGTTTTACACACTTAGAGAGAAGTATGAAGCTTTCAGATCAGTGTTGTATTGGGGAGATGACTCTGGATTAATCAAGTTGATGAATTGTGATACTTAAGACTGTATTAGGGAAGTGGCAGAATGGTTTCGTGGAGCGAAGTACCAAAACCGCTCTGGCAAATTATATTGTCCTGTTTTCATTTTCACATTGCCTTTGATTTGCTTCTGGTCCTGGTGTTTTCTCTAAGCTTCCCGTTACTGCTCCCAGGTGAAGGCTGAAGCAGTGAAAGTAGAGAAATATGATGAACCCATTCACAAGTTCATTGTGGATTTGATATCTGGATTGCACATAACCAAGTTGGTGATGGGTGTCACATTCTTGAAATCCTTCTCTTCATCATGGTATGCCATGGCCTTGCCTTACAATCCGACCTTTTTAGCCATCCGCTTTTAGCATTATAATTTGTCTGAAATCAGTTGGCGTGTCGTCATTTTTCCCATCGATGCATATTGGGTGTAGGAAACCAAAAGGTGCAATCAGTGGGTCATTCTATGTCCATAGACATAAGCCTGACTTTTGCCAATTGTACTTGATATTCGCCGGAAAACTGGTGCATCAAAGATGGGAGGGCGAAGACGGAATCATGGAGGATGATCAGGGCGTAACAGTTGCTAAGTTAAAGGAGAAGTCTATCTTCAAAGGTTGGTTAGGAAAGATGTTCAATGACAACATTTCGCTGGAAAGAAATTCCACCTCCACACCCCCGTCGCCGGTGAACTCAGACTCCCCCAATTTGCACTGTCAGTGGGAACGCTATGCGGAAGAAATCGAAGCTTATTTCCAGGAGCTGCTGATTTCCTGTAAAGAAGATGACAATTTTGAGGACCACGGAATGGGTAGCCCAGTAAAGCCAGAAGTGCCAGAGGATGCTATTACTTCTATGGTGAGCTATTGAATCTTTCCTCTTAATTTGTTCTTTTCCCTTCTTGGTGAATTCAATAATGATTAGATAATAGTCTGATGTCACAGACACAGTCTCTATTGTCTTGTTCTTAGTTAGGAGCTGTTAGAATGTGATGTTTCTGTTCTAACAGTTCCACTTCTGCAACCAAGTAAGCATTCAAGTACTTGCTCCTTTTCTTAATTTTATCTTCTTACAAGTTTGAAAAAATGTGACATCTGAGAACATCTCAGTGATTTATTCTATGGTTTTTTAGTTCTTGAAACGAAGTACTCACAGTTACTCAATTTTAAGCCCTTTTCATAGTGTCAAAGACTCCAAACTCGTAGATTTAGCCAAAAATTTTCTTTCTGGCATTCCTGCAATTTGGGGAATTGATCTTGCTGGCGGTTTACGTATTAACCCTGTATTGTTGGTAATCGACCAGAGCCCTGCGGAAAAGATTGAAGCTCTCAAGAGAAAAATAGAGGAAGCACACCAGACAATCCAATTGAAGAAGAAAGAATCTAAGGAGAACATGGAAAGACATTCGAAAGCCGAATGGGCCATCACTTTGTGCAATGAACGAGTAAGATTGCATTGATTTGTTGTTCTACGACTATCTATTGCTTCGAGAATTCCATTTTCTGAGTGTTATCCATTCTTATTCAATCCTTTATAGTTAGAAGATATTGAAGCCCGAGCTAAAGAAGAAGTCACGAACCGAGTGGCGCTTCAGAAAGATTTGGAGGCCGAGAAGGATAAGCTCTATGAAATGAGCAGGGACAATGAAGAGAGCAGGAGCAAGCTAGAGTTGCTCCTGCAACTTCAGAGCGAACTCTCGAACAAACTCCAAATTTCGAACCTCGCAAAAGTGCATGCTGAGGCCCGCCTAGAGAAAGCGGTCATAACAAGGGCAGAAATGGTGAGGGAGATCGAGGAATTAAGGCGGCAGAGAGATGTCCTCCAACGCCGGATCGAGTTTTGTAGAGAAAAAGACACTATCGAAATGGTTAACAGGTTGACCCAAGTTAGCTGCGGGTTTCAAGAGTACACAGAAGACGAGATCAGGCTGGCAACCGACAATTTCGCCGAGCGTCTCAGACTGAAGTCTGGGGGTGAATGGACGAATGTGTACAGAGGACGGATAAATCATGCGACGACAGTCGCGTTTAAAATGCTCAACTCTTCAGATGGATTATCTCAAGACGATTTCCGATGGAAGGTAAGTTGAAATGCTTATGTCTTTCAAAAGAACTGTCAATAACGTCTGTGGTTATAGCTGAAATTGGCCTTTCTATCTGTAGATGAGATTTCTCAGTCAAGTTCGACACCCGCATATCGTCGCGATGGTTGGCTTTTGTTCGGAGCTGAGATGCATAGCCTTCGAGTTTATGCATTCCGGGAGCTTGAGGGATATTCTGCATTCCCCTCACAAAAAGTCCAGAAGATGTAACTGGCCCCTCCGGTGGCACAACCGCATCCGCATTGCCCACGATGTGGCATCGGGCTTGGGTTTCCTCCACTCGGCCAAACACACACCAATGATTCACGGGCGCCTAACCCCGTCTAACATCCTCCTCGACCACAATCTCGTAGCGAAAATCAGCAATTTTGGGCTCGAGGGGCTCGAAAGCCACGACAGCAAGGATGTGCACGTGAATATCCAAGCTTTCGGTGCTATACTGGTGCAACTTTTGACAGGAAGGAACTCGTTCGGGCTACTCGAACAGGCGATGACAATGGACCGCACGGGCCTTGTCGAAGTATTGGATCAGATGGCTGGACGGTGGCCATTGGATCTGGCGGAAGAGATCGCTGGGATAGCCTTGACGTGCTTATCCGTTGATCCAGCATCTGCTGCAGGTTTCGACATTGGAGCGATCATAGACAAGCTCAAACATCTAAGAAGAAGAGCGGATGAGATCGTGGCGAGAGGAGGGAATGAGGCTGCCATCGGAATGGGAACCGACCGGAACAAACTGAAGGGCGTCCCCAACATGTTCATCTGCCCCATACTTCAGGTACGATGTTCGATTACACGCTCCGGGCGCCGCATCTCTTGTTTAGTTCCCGGAAGGTCTCATGAATGCACAACTTTTCTACTGCTGGTGCAGGAGGTAATGAAGAACCCTCATGTAGCAGCAGATGGGTTTTCGTACGAGCTAGAGGCCATCGAGGACTGGCTGTGGACAGGGCATGATACTTCCCCGTCGACCAACTCGAAGCTCAAGCACAAGTTCCTCACGCCGAATCACACCCTCCGGGCGTTCATTCAAGAGTGGCAAAGTAAACGATCCGCAGCCGGTCATTTGTAAATCAAAATAGTTAACCGAAAAGCACATCATCATACACCACAGAGGCTAGATTCAAATAATTTTTTTCTGATGAGAAGGTATAGTTGCTGCCATAACAAAGCTTGTTTTCGCTGAGTCGTCCCGATAAACAAGGCATTACATAAGCAGATCAGGCATTCCACACGCATATTCATATTCACGTAATGCATAACATAAACTACGAAATGGTCATGGGGGTTAATAATTTTGTATTGCATGAAAGCGGGCGATTTCCTTCAGAACTTCATAAAAAGATGCAGCAGTTTTGGGACGTCCCAGTAACATATCAGATAGGAGATAACATGTTGAGTAATTACTGATTATTCCAATGAATTACCAACCACTTAGTGAAAATTACAAACACCTTTGATAATTATTATTGTTCCAATAATTTAATAACATTTAATTGCACAGCTTAAGTTACCTGACTCTTTTATCATGTCACCAACTCTCATTTGAATTAATCATCAACATTTATTGTTTCCAAATTACCATTATTCTAATTACTAACAATTATTTGCACAACTTGCAAACTTATAAAGCTACGAACTCTCATACGAAATTGCCAACTCTTGTTGGAGTCCAATTATTGACGTTTAGTGTATTATTTTAGAAAATTAACTGTTCCAATAAATTTACAAACATTTATTTGCGAAGCTTAAGTTACCAAATTCTTGTACAAAATCACAAACTCTTAAATGAGAAATCACTAACAATTATTTGATCATTTTGTTATTAACAACTATGCCAATAATTTATTAATTTTTATATGTTCAACTTGCCAAGGTGTTAAGGACAAAAAAAAATCTTATATTAAAACACTAACTTTTATTTAACTCCAATTACCAAGTTTTGTTTTGATGGTTTCATAGATACCAACTCTTCCAATAATCTACTCATATTTATATGTGGAACTGGGTGATCGACTTTTATATGAAACTACCGATATTTTTAAAAGAATAATTTACCATTTCATCAATAAACAACGTTTATTTGCGGTTCTTAAATTATCAAATCTTATGTGAAATTAACAACTCTTATTTTAGCCTCAAGAAGATTTTAAATTATCCAAAAATTGGTGCGCGAAGTGAAATCAGATGTAATTATATCCTATTTTGAATTGGAGGGTATTCGAATTAATATTATCCATTAGAATGGTCTATAGAATAATTTATGGTTAGATTGGCTGGACCAATAAAATGAAGTATTTAGACTCCATTTAAAAAAAAAAAAAACCATTTGGTAATGTATTTATGATTACTATTACTTATATTATAAATCATAAGATATTTTTTATTATGTTATAAGAGAGTAATCTTAAAATTTTAATCGAGCAAGTAATACAATGAATACGTCGAATATGCATTAGCAACAAGCATGAAATGAATTGAATTGAATAAGAAGCAAGTTGTAGGATAAAGACATGGGTTAGTTACCTCTAACTCAAAATTGTACTCTAAAAAACTTGTATGATCTCAGAATTTACAGACAAAAGGAAAAATCATAAGTAGTTTCCCTTGGCTTGAATAGCTCGATAAGAACTTGGAAAAGAACGACAAAAATTAACAGAAAAAATGAACGCTATCCAGTAATTTCCTTAAGCTGAGACTAAGTAATCGAGGATCGAGGTAACACCGTGAAAAGCAAGGCATCGGAGGAGAAGAGGTTGGGCATAAGGAGAGGGCAGTTGACGAGGTTGAAGTTAGAGAGAGTGCAGCAAGTGATGAGGATGGGATTGTGGCTAGGAGGGACAGCAGGCGAGAGCTTGTGCTCAATAGCTTGAGTTGCGAGAAGGCGTGGGAGAGAGAGAGAGAGAGAGAGTCCTTGGGATTGCGACAGCTTGTGCTCAATGATTTCATATTTGCTGTAATGTCTCATAGTTTGTCTCTTCTGGTTGCCAATTGCCAATTGCATCTCCATTTAGTGTGTTGTCCAAATGGCACCGTTATTCACAAAGAATAACGGTTCCATCACCTCAGCTACACCTAATAAAAAATTCAGTATTTTCTTTACATTCTTTAATACATAATTATATTATGTAATTGTCTATTTTGTCTCGTCAAATCTAATTTGAGATTTGAGGGTAACCAATTAATGGAAGCTCACAATCGCGATATACCAAATAGAAAAAGAATCAAAATGGATAAAAAAAAAAATTGCAATTGGTGCTCCATTGATACCTTGACAAGTGTCAACTGTTGGAACAAATCTCACATCCGTAAATCAACTATCAGTATTATGTGGATGAGTGCAAAGCAAAAGTTATGATTTAACTTTTCATATCTCAATATGAGATGCATATTAATACAATTAATTGTTTAAATTTCCAATTGAAAGGTTGATATATCGATGTTCTATATCATGTGACAAAAAAGTGGGCATGTTTTATCGACCTCCGTAGAATTTCATCGATTTATAATGGTCCATATGAAGACAAAGCAACTTATAAAAGAGTAACTAATCTAAGAAGTTATTAGAAAAAAAATTATACTTTGATCATAGGGTCCTTCTGGTCATATAGTATAATAACACAATTTCAAAAGTCAAAGTGGCAGCTGCCTCTTGAACATAAAATATTGAAGCGTGAAGAAAGATTCTGCACAAACCTAATCTTGAAAAAGCGTCGCATTCTCACCGCTCGATCTTTCGCTCAATGTTCTCTTTCACGGCCTTTCGTTGACCGGACCGACCAATCGGCATCTCCCAAAAGGACGAGAGGGCCCTTGGCTTTGTGGGAAAACGAGCGGAAGGAGCCAATGGAGATTCTGGGTTCGCGGAAAGATGACGAAAGCGAGAGGACCCAATAGAGATTCTCCCTCTGTTCGAGTTTAAATTCGCACCGCGTCTTCAGAATATTCACTGTTCCTTCGTTTTCGTTTCTGGGTTTTGTTGTTCTTGATCGCGGGGAAAAGAAGGGGATATGGTTTCGTCACCGGTGGATCTGTTGAGGGAGCATCTCCCCGTGGAACAAGAATCCGTGGTCCTGTCTGGTGACGTCAAGACCGGCCTCGTTCTTGTCGATGTCGTGAATGGCTTCTGCACGGTCGGTGCTGGGAATCTGGTAAGACTCCGATGTGTCCTGTCTTTCTTCGTTTAATGGTCAGCGATTGACATGCTCGATATGGACATTTGTCTGTTGTTTCTGGGTGCTCAGAAATGGAGGAGAGGGATTAGTTTTTTAATTCTGCGATTTTGGTTTTTTTATTATTGTCTTGTCTTTTTTTTTTTGTATCTCGGTTGAGTTTTTCTTGAATCCGGTTCAGGATGATAGGGCAGGTATTCCATGTTCATGTTCTTTATCTCTCGTTTTTGTTTTCATTAAGAAATGAAGGATGATGGTTACTTCTCTATTGGGTTGGTCTGCAATATGTTGTATTCTAAAGATATGTTTTTGGATTTGTAATAATTTGTAGCCTAGGTTGTTGGAAAGCTGAAAGTAAAGACTGCGGATAAATCCGTTGTAAAGCTTTGGCAAACATAAGAAATGAAAATATGTTGTTAGGGAACTATCAAATTGCGAATTCTCAAATGATGCTTCATTGCTACCGATATGAGTTCATGGAGGACCTCACAAAATTGATATTGTGTGCGCGTCTCTTACTAGGCACCTAGGCAGCCCGATAAGCAAATCCAGGAAATGGTCGATGAGTCGGTGAGAGTTGCCAGGGTCTTCTGTGAGAAGAATTGGCCTGTTTTTGCTTTTCTAGATTCTCATCACCCAGATGTTCCAGAGCACCCTTATCCTCCACATTGTATAATCGGAACGGATGAAGCAAAGTTGGTACCAGGTAATTTGCCGCGCAAAATCTTTATTTTTGCAGCTATTTTCTGAATTAGTGATATATAGTACTATTGCCTCGTAGAATTTGAGTTGGCTTATGTGTCCTTCTTATGATACACAGCCCTGGAGTGGTTAGAGAATGAACCGAATGCTACCCTAAAGCCTAAAGACTGTATCGATGGCTTCCTCGGTTCAATGGAGAAAGATGGTTCTAATGTATTTGTAGACTGGGTCAAGAGCAATCAAATCCAAGTGGTAAGTGTCTATACTTTAAGATGATGGGCAAAACAATCGTCTGGACTTTCTGTTTAGAATATTAATGGTGGAAAAATATTTGTCTTTTGTTCCTATCTGGTTTGTTCTGGTTCAAAAGAGTTACTTGCCTCTTGTGTTTGTAGATACTTGTGGTGGGGATCTGCACAGATATTTGTATTCTTGATTTCGTGTGCTCCACGATGTCAGCAAGAAATCGTGGTCTTCTTGCCCCTTTAGAGGATGTGATTGTGTACTCACGTGCCTGTGCTACTTTCGACATTCCCATCGATGTTGCCAAAAAGGATAAGGACCTTACCGCCCATCCACAGGTACTTTCAATCTTCCACTTCATCTTCCAGATGTTGGGATATTAGAATGCTTTTGTTGAACTGCGTGAGTCCACAGGAGTACTCCATTCATCATTCATTCATGCAGTTGCAGTTGCAGTCGCTCATGTCGCTCAAACACCGCGAGTATTTAATTCCCCGAATGTCACTTTCTGATCTTAAATTAATCATGGAAAACTTGTGATTATGACATATAATGGAGTAAGGAGAATTACAAGTAGGTTCAATTCTTTGAGATCTCCTTGCATGAGTGATCATCAGCTTGCAAGACTGTAGAATTGATTTTGAATGTTGCCCTTCCTGCTCAATTAAGAGACATGGTAGTTAGAGCAACAGGAACTGGGGGATATTTTAGAACAGCAAAGGTCAAGCAAACTGTAAAAATGTGAAATGTTGAAACGAGTAGAGTGAGCAGTGCATTTGGGATGGAAAGAATGAGTCAGAAGTTTCTCCAGTACAGTTTTGTAAGCCCAATCGTGGCGACATTTCTTCAGTACATTTGAATGGGAGGTGAACAGAAATTTCAAGTTAGTTTTCAGATACAAGGAGAAACTTGAAGAAAATGTGTAATTGTGAGACATCAGAACATTACCGAAAGAGTCATGGTCTACTTTATCTCTTGATTTTTTCATTGTAAGGTGCAGTTGAACTGCAGGACAAAGGCCTTGAAAGTCATATAAGTTATATCCCTCCACTGTAGCAAAACCGCAAGAGGGTACTGTCTTCACCAGAAAAGAGGATTTCAAAGCGTAGATATCAGCCTTTTAATTTAGAATGCATGCCCTTGTCCTCTGTGTTTTATTTCTTGGCATGATTAGTTTGAACCAGATATCATTGCTGCAATCCTTGATATCTTAATATTCCTTCACAGGATCTCATGCATCACGTTGGACTTTACATAGCCAAGGGAAGGGGAGCCAAGGTAGCATCAGAGGTGTCGTTTGGCACTTGAAACATTGTTTGTTGGTGGCTGTAAATAGCGAGAATTTGTTTATCCGAAATTATTACTTCAATGCTTATACAATTTGATGATATGTAAGTGGATAACTGTGCTATTAATGATGCTTCTGGGAATTTTAGCTTGAATTCCTATCTAGTTTCTGTGCTTAGGTAGTAGATGCCCTTGTCCAATTGTCGTTTCTGTGTTTAATTTCAGTGTATTTTCTATATATTCAGGATGTGGATAGAGGTTCAATAACTGAGCCTTTCTGTTTTAGAGTGTCAAAAGCAATTCGGAGAGGAAGCATGTAATTTATATAGCTAACGGCTTGCAAAGAGTCTGCTAAAAATGAATTGTGGTCAATGGTTGCAAGATGAGCAGCAAAATGAATCTCTTAGCGAAGTATTTATAATTGCTCAAGTCTCCCATATGCATCACTATTTTAGCATTTATGTTCACGGTCTATCTTGGTTTTCTACTAAGCATGAAGCCAATGTAGAACCAAGGCAACCAAGGTTGTGATTTTTCTGGCAATTCACAATGGAACCTGGCAAATCATACGCTTAGCTGACCAAAGGGAAATGTGGTCTTCGATCGTAAATTTGAACTATTGGCAGTGGAAATGCTTTACCTGATAGTAGTTAAACTGATCCTACATTCATTTGCGAGGTTACTTATTGTCTAACAGTGAACTATCACTTCGCGGTTTCTTCCAGAGGAGAGACCTGCTTCTGTCATTTCGCTGATGACAAAAAAGATACATTTGTTCAACTTCCGAACCATGGTACATAAAGAACATGTAGCTGCCTAAACTAAATGCTCAGCAAAATTATCACCATAATCCAGCATAAAGAACGGGAAAAATCAAAAAGGAACGGGGAAAAAAATTGGCGCTACTGATGTGCTGCTTTGAAGGCATTGTACTTCCTATGCATTGCAGGGCTCATAGCAGTGAAGAGTGAGGATCTTTGCTTCTTCGTTTTGACACCGAAAATGAATGAGCGCAGAGGGACTCGTGTCTTGCTGACAGACTGTCTCAAGTGGCTGGTTTGCTGACTGTTTTTCGATCCCGAAATTCCAAATCCCTCATTTAGGTTTGCCAAAGTCTTCTCGACCTCCACTTGAAGGGCGGATATGTGGTCCAAACCGGCCTGCAGTTCATCTGCAACCTTGTTATTCTCTTGTTTCATGTTCAGGACCTCACCTTGGAACTTTGCAGCTTGGTAGCTGGTGAATCTGAAGTCGTCATCTTCTGCGCTCACTTTTAGTGCCTTTGTGATCTCTTCTTGGATATTGCACAGCGATGAGAATCTGCATTGCTGCTCGTCTTTTAGTGTCATGCACTTTTCTAGCCAAACGGTGAGCTCGTTCTGAATCTCTCTCAAATGCTTGTATATTGGCTTTACATCTGATTTCAAAGGTCCTGACCGGCTTCCTTCTTTCTTCTTTTCTTTTTCCAGGAGTTTTGTTGTCTCAGCTTGGAGGTCCTCGACTGCAGTTTCGTAGTTTTGTATCTGATGTAATGCTGCGCTAAACCTGAGCCAGAATTCCAAGTTCTCCTCCAGCAGTTGATCGATATCCATCCTGAATTTGTCTTCGATCTCCGAAGTCGAATCGAGAATCAACTTTATGTCATCTTCTGTCTCTTGCTCCTTTGTTATGTGGGTTTCAGCCTTAACTGACCCGGCATTGCCCTCTAAAACCGTTTGCATAAGATTGAGTTTCTGACGGAGTGACAAAATCTCTTCATCCTTCATGGCATTTGAGTTCTTCAGGTCCCGCAGCTGCACGCTTGTATTGAGGAGACCATCTGGGGCCAGGGTTTTCTTCTCTGTGGCTGTGAGCTTCTTCTTGACCTCCTTAAAATTTCGAAGAACAGTGGTGTACTCCTTCAGAAGAGTCTGCTCTCTATTTTCCAACCCTTTAAGGAACAATTCCTTCCAGTTTGGTTCTTCTTCCTCCAATGTCTCTTCTCGTACTTCATCTTTCCAGGAAACATGCATCTTCCGTGGTACGACGTGTGGCTCGACTTCATTTTGCGACTGTGCACCATTGGGCTTAACTGGATGAATTTCCAAATTATCTTCAGCCTGGACAACACTATTTTCCAAGGCACTAGAACAAGATTTCTGAACATGTTCAACCCCGTCATCTTCAATTTCGGTCGTTGTTTCTGCATCTTTGTCACGATTATCGCTGGAACCCATCGGTCTAGACTCGGGTGACCCACTACTGACGAGAGATGCATCTTGAATTGGCGATGAACTCGAAGACTGCAGTCCCTCATCTGCCTGCGAGGATGCCAATGGAACAGGACGGTCCTCCTCTCGATATTCTTCTGGCAATTTCCCAGACCTGTCATTAATTTCTGGTTTCTCGCCTTCAGCTAAAGCTCCTCCGATAGGCAGTGAGGCTACTTCCTGCTCTTCATCCGGCCTTACGCTTCCCGCTTCGTTAGGCAGTGAAGGGACTTCCTGCCCTCCATCTGATCTTACGCTTCCCAGATTGTTGGACAGGTGTTCTAAGTTGCAACGCGCTTCGGTGAAATGCGTACTCAGATTCTTTTCTTGATCCTCGAGGCTCCTGTTAAGATCCTCTACTCCGTGCAGCTTCTCTTCCATCTCCCGCATCTTGTTCTGCGTATCGTCGGAACCATCGATCGAGTTCGCCTTATCGTCTTCCAACAGTTCAAATTGCGTTTGAAGACCACTGGTTTCTGCTCTCAATCTTTCTATAAGAGCGGTTTGAGATGAGACTGCAGTTTCCAAGATGATCACCTTATTCACGAGCTCATCAATCTTCTCCGCCATTTCGCTCACCGTCAGCGATGTACTGAATTCGGCCTGTAAATGTTGCTTGATCTTTTCTTCAAAGATTCGCAAATCTTCTCCTCCTTGCGCACTCGCGGCTTCTTGGCTCGATCTCTCTGATTCGATAGACGGAATTTCTTCGCTGTTCTCTTTAGGAAGGAATTTTCTCTTCAACGACATGAACTTTTCCCGAGCGATCTTGATCTTCTCTTGCTCCGTTCTTGCTTCCTCGGAGAATTTCTTCTGCTTCTCCTGCAAGTTGAGCAAGGTTTCTTGACAAGACTTCAAAGCGGCCGTGGTCATCACGCTCCGGGCCTCGTCGTCTTCGATGACCATTCCCTCGCCGAATTCATCTTGTAAGTTGGAGACCTCTTCTTGCATCTCCTGGATCTGCTTCTCGATATCCCAGTATCTCGCGCGCCCGCTCTCATACGAGCTCCTCACAAACTCCTTCACCGTCTGCAGGGCGAGGATGTCCTTCTGATTCTTATCGATCTTTTCCAGCGCTTCCGCTTTGCTCAAACCAGATTTGGGGACCTTCTTAGCAGCACCTGCCGCTCTCTTGTCCTTCTTGTTTTGCAACTTCTTCGCGCCATATGTCAAGATGCTCTTCAAATCCTTGACGGGAGCTTTCGGCACTTTCGGAATGTTCTGCTTCGAGACGTCATGGACAGGCCTCTTCGGGCTCTCTTCATCATCTTCGTCCATGGCAAACGAGACTTGGTCTGGGAAAACTGAGGCGATCGTGGTGTTGGCATTCTGTAGCTCTGTTGATATGTGGTCATACCGTTCGGCGAGCGATCGATAGGCTTTGTAGGACTCTCCGACGAAGTTTATCAGCTCTGGCCTTTTCTTGTAGTACATCTCTGCCCTCTTGGCAAAGGAGTCTCCATCTTCTTCGATGAGCTGAAGCACATTCTGCACTTTTTCCTCCATATCTGCAAATCGTTTATGTCTCGGGTTAGAACAAATTACTATACTTCGTCCCCTCTTACTGATCAGTTGACAATTTTTCAGAAATTTTACGTAGTCCGGGTGTCAATTTCTCGAGCACTATAGTTACTTAA
This sequence comes from Eucalyptus cladocalyx, assembly GCA_017140615.1. Taxonomy (NCBI): domain Eukaryota; kingdom Viridiplantae; phylum Streptophyta; class Magnoliopsida; order Myrtales; family Myrtaceae; genus Eucalyptus; species Eucalyptus cladocalyx. The sequence continues at coordinate 9,352,203 of CM029524.1, read as the reverse complement.
AGTACTCATGGATTCATGCAATCTCCTTGTGGACGTGATTTCGAAATTGGAACTGAGTATCAAAATTTCAGATATCTCATTAAACTCAGATGTAATATCATCCGGAACTGGAATCAAGAAAGCAACACAGATCATTTCGACCGATCACCTGATGCCAGAAGGCAGATCTCGTGAGGTTATTGGCCAAGGAAATCGAAGAACAGATCTTATGAAAGTAATTGATCTGGTAATCTTTAGGCTAACATGATCAGCTTTTTGATGCTATGCAGATGCTGGAGATTTTTGGAGCCTTGACTCGCTTTTATATTCACACAAGGTCTTAGAAACTTTACATCAAGAGCAGCCAATTATGAAAGTTCTTCATATTTCATCTGAAGCCGGGCACCAAAACATAAGACGGACGAAACGTTCGACATTGCATCGCACAACCTAATCATTCAACCAACACAAGCGACTTCCCGATCCGAATGAAACGGGACTTCATGACAACATGACCGATACCGCCCCGGCAACGAAAAGAAAGATGGCGGATCTTACCTTGGAGGTTCTGTTCCAGCCATTTGGATTGCTTGGTTCTGATGTGGCTCGCCCACCACCATGAATATGCATTGGTCGCAGCTCTCTGCAACATCATCTTTTCTCCTTCTTCCTTGACCCTCCCTCCCTCCCTGCCTCCCTGCCTCCCTCTCTAGAGAAGACAAGGCAAGCCCAAGTCAAATGTAAACCTCAAAGGGGTGTAGAGAGAGAGAGAGAGAGAGAGAGAGAGAAGATTCAAAGGGGGGAGACGGGAGGATGAACAACGCAGACATTGAGAAGGCAACGTGCAACAAAGGGATGTGCCGGGGGCACTTTCTAACAATAACATCATGGAGGAGCGGAAACTTCGCTGCCTATCTTTGCAAGCCCCGCCCTTTCTCGTTTGTCGTTTTCTTATTCTTTCCTTCTCCTTCCCTCTCTCTCTCTCTCTCTCTCTAGAAAATATTTCTTTAGTAGAAAAGAAAGTGGGCCCTGGAGTCCGACAAGTGGAAACAGATGGACCACGCACACGTGTCACCGCGGCTATGCGCGTAATGTCTGGACCGTTCATCACGCCAGCCTACAATAGGAATCAAATGTAATTGAGGATTCGAATAAGTGTTAATCTATATGGTCCATTGATTGTGCAATAATTTCTTAGCCTCCTCGACATTACATGGCGGTCAAATAGTATTTGATTTTGGTATGTTGAAAAGTCTAAGACATAAATCTAGCTATTGCTTGAAATATAATGGATTTGACCTAGGATATCTTAATCACTCAAGCTTCTCCTTTTGGATAACGACAGGATATTCGAGACTCTTTTAATCACCCAACGAATTATTGCTGGGTGTGTCGTGACCTAGGTGCCTGCCAACCATACCGAGTAACTAGAGACACGGATCTATATGCTCTTGAAGGTGAACTTAAAAGAATGGGCAAGTGCGACAATTCAAATTTTGAGAAAATTATCAAATTAGGATTAAACTTATTGCACAGATACTAATTTAATTCTAAACTTTTCAAAATCGATAATCTAATTCTAGATCTTTGCACAAAATTTCAATATAGTCATTCCGGTCAATTTTTGCCTTAAATCACTAATGTGGCGATAGAATCATTACTGGCTGTCCCATGCAACACATTGCCGTGTTAGGGATTTTCGGCGAAAATTGGATAGAAGAACTATATTGTAATTTCAAGCAAAGTTTTATGTCTAAATTAATAAAATTGAAAAAATTATGACTACATTGATATCCGTACAATAGTTATACGATAAACTCCTAGCAATCACTCAGCTAGATCTAACCACTTAGCTTTTTTTTTCTTTTTCTTTTTTTCTTTTTGGGTTGGACCCGGTACCAGCCGACCTTGTCCTAGTGGGAATTGATAATATCCTTTTCGGCCAATGGAAGTTATTATACTTTTAGGCTGGCCCTTTTTAAAAGCAGTACCTGTCACCGACCAGAGCGATGCCTTTTACATGCTTTACGTCAAGTAGCTCTAGCTCAGACCTCTTCTCTGGTTGAAAGAACAAGAGGAGATGTTACTTTGCATCTGGATGTTGCCCAAAAACTCTAAAAAGCATCCTAGGATCTTGTGAAATGATCTCGTATGGAAATGAAATCGCGTGCACAGCAATTTCCGCACGCTATCCCGCGTATGCCTTCTTCGGAGCCGACATCGTCGGGGAGAGATGCGCACCAAGAATGACACGGCACATCGGTATAGTTACCATGTAATTTTTCACAAAGTCGTGGTGGATAGAAACTCGATAGTTTCAATCGGTAATTGAGGTTTTATCAAGGATGGTCAATGGCCATTTGAAGTGTCGAATTTGGCTTCAAATCAAAGGTCAAGGGATTCTACCATGCCTTGAAGTCTCAAGGGCTTTGTACGATTCGAACTACCAAAAACAATGCGTAGATCGGAAGATGCACTGGATAAGGCTCTCCAGAATTTCTTGAAGCCATCTTTGTAACCGGTGACGTATATGTACATGTATTGTTTATATGTAAAGAGATGGGAAGATCAATAGAAAATATTTACTTTTTCTTGCTGAAACATATCCCAGAGCTCTGGAAACCCTAGTTTTAGAGTCTCTTTGTTGGCCTCCCACATCGATTGGTTTGTACAACTTAGGATACTTGCCATTATTGTTTCGAACATGGGGAAAACCATCGAGACTTGATGTCCCCGTAGGCATTTCTAGGAGTAATTCATGACATTCTCTAGGATGGTTTGAGATCATCTTTAGCATGTTCGACTTCATGATTTTGCCTGGTGGCCTCAACCTCACCATTGGCTTGAGTACAATAAAGATGGAATTGACTATGTTCAAGCCAAATTTCTCGTGCAAATTCTTGCATACTAATGACATTAAAGACAATGGCTTAGAACCCATTAGTGGGTAGCTGAGTTGGTTCGGTTTTGGGCACTTCATCGCAGAGGTCCTAGGATTGAAACTCCACAACTGCTAACACGTCTTAAGTGGGGAGTTATGGTGATGGGACTCTATGTTAGTCTCCCCCGAGATATAGGGGCCCGGCCCTTCGGTGCCGTCTAGACACAGGAGGACCGTGGTGGAGTCCTCGGTTATCAAAAAAAAAAAAAAAAACAATGGCTTAGTCATGTACACCAGGGAAATTAGTAATGTGTCAAGAGAAATTGGTATGAGAAACCATGGATACATGTCTTGATAATGGAATTCGCAAACAACCAATGAAGGATGGTCATAATAAGATTTTCAAATCATTTTCAAATGAAAATGAAGACAAAGAGGGGAGATTTCACGAGACTCTATTTGGCAAACAGGTTGATTATTTGGGTCCTGAGTAAAATCCTAATCGGATTCCAAACTACCCTTTGAGGTAACCTATATCGACATGCTTGATGAATTCAATCATGTTAGATAGCTGAAGTTCCTTTAATGATTTGATTTCTATCAACTTCGTGAAATAATAAGTGGATATAATAACAAATGAGTGATGTTTCTTTTGGCTCTAGAACTAAATGGCAAAACTGAAAATTTCAATATTAAATTGACATACGTACAATAGATTTAGGACTGCTCGTACAACTTTGCCCAAATCAATATGCTTGATGAATTCAATCATGTTAGATTGCTCAACTTTCTTTAATGATTTGGTTTCTACCAACTAGGTGAAATAATGAGTGGATATAATGACAAATGAGTGATGGAGAAGGTCTGGTTTCCCAGTAAGGTCCCTTGGCCCAGCCTCTTAATTGCCACGTTTCGACTTTCTATCATTATTTGGATGGAGGTGGGCATGGGATCTCATCATGTCTTTGGCCATGCCTTTGGATGAGCATATGCATTTTGGACCCAGCTTGGTAGGAAACCACACCAAACCTTAATGCATCATTGCTTCGCCGAGATCGACAACATCAGTAAAGAATCTTGTTAGTAGCTTTCCAATACGATTCTTGATTGAGCACATATAGCTAGGATGCAAAATAGAGAAATTGCATTAAAAGGACATTCTGAGATACCTACATGATGATAATGGTATTAGCCTATAAGGTATCTTGTTTACCATTATTTCCACGGTCAGAATGCCTATATGTATGTTGAGTTTCCCGGTGACGACAATGAGGGCATTGAATGATAATGGTATTAACCTATTAGGTATCTTGTTTACCATTATTTCCATGGTCATAATGCTTATTTGTATGTTGAGTTTCCCGGCGATGAAGATGAAGGCATGGATTTAGGAGTAGTACGAGCTGGTATTGAACAATTCGGGTAAGGGATAAATTCATTTGAGGAGGAGTGTAAAAATAGTTATCAATTTGTGTCGGAGAGCAAGGCGCGGCATACAACTCATGTTGCAAGGAGAGATCGACAAACTAGGACATGTCACAGATCTAGTAGTGATGACCATTGATGAAGGGACTAGAGTGAGGCAAGGATTGGGAAATTGCTATGTCCCGTGAATCTCATGAGGAAGCTTTAGTGTGTATAAATTGCCCAAATGATAATGAGGAACTTGCATGGACAAGGCAACAAGTAAGGGAATATCTACAAAGGAGGAATGCACCACTTTAGACCAAGGCACTATAGTGGCTGATGGTAACGAGACAAATTATGAGGAAAGTTATGATGATGATGAGACTGATAATTTAGAGGATGAAAATATAGATGATGAAGTAGTTGCCCTTAAAAGAAAAATTATATACTTTTTTTATGATCCAATTGATAAAGATGCTGCGTTTTGCGTATTTAGGAAATTTCATGATACAAAGCAATCCAAAAATACTGTTGGGAAGTACTCAATTACTCAAAAGAGGGGTGTTGATTTCATTAGAACCGAGCAAAATTTGTTGAAGCAAAATGTTCACAAGAGAACCATTCATTGAATATAACGGGACACCTATGGGTAAATTTCAGTATCCTTTGACACTCAAGTCAGTACTATTTTGTGATAAATGACATCAACGGAATAAGGGTTAATGTACCTCAAAATCCTCATACCTCAAATGATTGATTTAGAGCTGTTTATACTTTGGTAATTTGGAATTTCGCAATTTGCGATGATGTAACATCATAAAAGTTGTCTTCTCCAAATTTTGGTCTGTCCATTGGCTTGCTGCCCATTTCGTCCCTTTGTCGCTGAATGCTCGGTGAAGTGGGCTTTTAAAGGGGCCCCGTCAATGGGCTTACGTTGTTAACCCGTTGGTAAGTTATCAACATTATTAAATGGCCAGGATAAGAGTAAATACATTAGACTGGATAATTTGATAGATAAAAAACACATAAATTATCAACGATAATGAAAATATTTTTCATTGACTAATTATTTCAAGAGAAACAAACAAATATTTTTAAAAAATATTTTTGAAATCATTCATTTTTCGCGAAATAAGCAGAGCCTAAAAGTTGGGATTTCCTCACAAGTAGGAGTTGGTCAATTATTACAAAAAGTTGGTTAGATTGATAGTTGGACAAAAACCAACACATGTTGGTAAGTAACTTAAACGACGGTCAGTAAAAACTAATAGAAAAAAAAAGTTCATAATTTTATGTAGATGTTTGTAAATTCAAAACGTGCATAAGTTCATCTGCATAAGTTATTAACAAAGTTAGATGATGTTGTAAATTATGTACATTATTGATAAGTTACTTACCATGCTTGTAAATCTAAAATAAGTTAGTAGCTTGTAAATTTATCGGCATGTTGGTAAATTCATTCAGCATTGGTGATTTACTAACCATATTTATAAAATTTCTTAGAAAAGATAATAACTTACTATTGTTTTTTGGACGGTGGCCAATAGATTACAATGCTAGTAATTTACTAACCATACTCATAAAATATAATATTATTTTTATTTACTAATTTGTTTGGACGTTGGTAAGTTCATCATGTACTAATTACACTTGTAGCCTTCAAAAGAATTTAGTAAATTACCATTTCACTTGGACGTTGGTCAATTCATTGCATCGTCAGCAGTTTGCTAATCAATAAATTGTTGGTAACTTACTAATCCTACTTGTAAAATTAAAAAGAAGAGAGTACTTTACTAAACCATTTGAATAACGAAAACCGATTCCAATGATTAATTAACCAACCATACTCACAAGATTCAAAAGAAGTCAGCAACTCACTAATTAATTCCGATGCCAGAAGACCGTTATGATATATTAACTTTTTCCACCAATGATGTTTGATTATTGATAATTACTATTAACTTCATAAATCTACTGGGAAGAAAAAAATTCATGAATTTCAGAGAGGCTCTTTATTTTTGGGCAATAATTTTCATTAACAAGAAGAAACTCAAAAAGGGGATGGGCAACGGCTAGTGGTAATTGCGAACCGAATCCAAGGTTAAAAAAAAGTGGATCTTTATAACTAACGGGCCGCAAACGAGCCGTTGATTTTTAAATCCTCCAACCCCCACCCCAACCCCTTCCCTCTCCAACGGCTCTTTTCGAAAACCCCCTCTCTTTCTCTCTCTTCTTCTTCTTCTTCCACGCAAGGAACCACGGAACTCCAGGCTTCGTCCGCCTACCGATCGGGTCGAGTCGAGTCGAGTCGAGTCGAAGCCGGCGATAATCAGGTACGTTTCTGCCGCTCGTTCTCGATCGCTAGGCGTTCGGTTGTTCCGGGTCGGAGGAAATGGTGCGTTTCTGCTCTGATGGGTCTGTTGTTTCGCTTCGATTTTGTGGGAACTGCCGCCGAATCTTGGTTTGGATTCGAATGTCTTTCCCTCGTTTCCGATTCTTTCGACTCCTTCGAATGTCGGGTTTTTCGGGTGGCTTCGTTTCGTTGAGAAGGGTGTGTGTTCTGGTAGGATGTTCTATATAGTCGCATCATTGGTGTTTTCTGTTTATTTCATCCCATTCTTTTCGCTGATTTTCTACTTGGGTAATCCAAATGAATGGCTCTCTTGAATTCTGCTCGTTGTTGTTTTTTTTTTGGTAAAGTCTGCTCGTTGTTGTTTGTAATCTGTTTGTGCTGTTTTGCTGTCCCTTATAGGAGTTCCCTCAAGTTAGGCTTGTTCAATAGATGTATATGAGCCGAAATCTCTTCTTGGACGTAAGAGATTTGGTTCTTGCTCGAATAGCATTTCACGAAATAAGGATAGAGATTTGATTTTTTTTCCCACTACAAGATCGCCGTAAGAAGGGTTACCTTTCTTGCGGTTCGAAGACACTCTTAAAGGTCAGTTAGGGCTTCTTGGGGGCGGTGATCTTGAACACTTTCTTGACTTCTTTCCGGGGACGATCTGCTATTTTTTTTTTCTCTCGTATGATGGATACTTGCACTCGCCATGATCTATTTGTATTGGTTTGTACTGTGAATATAGTATGGCCTAGAGAATGTCAGTAGCAAGGTCCATTTTCTTAATATCCTGCCTATTGTCCGGATCAGGTTTCGTGGAGTCTCGGTAGGAAAATATGGATAAAATTTGTGGGGATGATCTGTATTTCTTTTTCCTGTATGATGGATTCTTGCAATCTCCGTGATCTATTTGTATCGGGGTTTACTGTGAATATAGTATGGCCTAGAGAACTTCAGTAGCAAGGTCCATTTTCTCAGTATCTTGCCTATTGTCCGGATCAGGTTTCGTGGAGTCTTGGTAGGAAAATATGGATAAGATTTGCGAGGAATTGGATGAAGCCAAACTGGAGATTGAGAGGCTCAAGGCAGACTACCTGACTAAAGCTGAACAGTATGAGAGCTTAAAGAAAGGGTTCAATGAGCAGTCACATAGGCTGCAGGAAGCGAGGGGGAAAATTGAGAACCAGACAGAAGAACTCACTGGAAAGACACAAGAAATTTCTGAATTGAAGCGTCTGTGTGAAGATCTCAAATGCAGTTTAAGCGAAAAGGAATCAACTGTTAAACGTCTTAGTGCTGCGAATGACACTCTCAGATTTGATTGTAAAGAGAAGTCGAAAAAGTGGGAAGAGGAGAACAGGCGCTTGCTATTGGCTGTAGAAGAAGCAAACGATAGATGTGCCAGTCAAGAGGAGAAGCTGCGAGGGTTTGAAGAACAGATTAAAGGCCTGAAAAGGCTTCTGGATACCTCACAGAAGAAATGTTCTGAAGCAGTGGAAAAGGTGAAGGCTCCTAAAGAGCTGAGAGAAAGAGATGATGTAATCGACAGTTTAGAGCAGGGAGTCAGGAAAGTTGAAGATCAGCTTAAATGGAAGAAAGAGCAGTTCAAGCATTTGGAAGAGGCGCACCACAAGCTTCGTGAACAGTACAAGACCAGCAAGAAAGAATGGGAGATGGAGAGATCTTCATTTCTTGATGAGATGTCTCTGCTGCAGACAAAGCTGGACTCTCAAACTAGAATGTCACAGGATCTTGCGAGCAGGTTGCAGATGTGTAACCAAGCTCTTGCCCACGAAGAAAGCAGAAGAAAGACTTTGGAGTTTCAGGTCTCTGACTTTAAAACACGCTTTGACAATGTCTTTGGCGAATGTGAGGGAGCAAAGTCGCAGCTGGAACGCTTGATGGCCCAGAGGGATGAAGAGGTGGCAAATTTGAGGCATTTATTGGGGAACAATGAGACAATTTGCAAGGAGATGAAATACCAGGCAAGGAAATTGCAGCAAGAAAATGAAGAACTAATAGGAGACATCAAACAACTCCAAGAAGAGAGGATAAATAGTGCAGGAAACTCTCCATCTTTGGCTAAGCTGCGAAACAGGCTAAAGAGCGTCGAGCAGATGCACAAAGACTGTGCTGCAAATCTTAAAGCAAAAGAGGCTGAGTGGAGTCGAGAGCTGGAGAAATTGACAGCTGAACTGGAGGATTGCAGGTCTGAGTTGTTGTGTAAGGAAGCGGAACTCAAAGATGTCAAGAAAGAATTAGAAGATTGCAATGCCTCTCTGATGCAGTTGATGTTGATGAACGAGGAGATCTCTGTGATACAATTGGTGATGAAATCAGGAATATCCGAGTATCAGTTAAAGCTTGCTAATACTGCTTCTGATATCGGCACACATAACAAGATCAGAGAAGAGAATGCTTCTCTTCTGATAAAGCAGCTTGAGATGAAGAATGAAGCCTTGGCCAAGGCTCATGAGGAGATCGTCAGTGAACATCAGAAGGTGCGGGTTGAGCTATCAAGTTATAAGGAAATGCTTGAGGAATCGTCAAGGTGCCAGTTTTACTTGAAGGAGCAAGCTTTGAGAATGGAAGTCAATTCTAATGTGAAGATTAAAGAAGTTTGTGATGCCCTAGATAGAACCACATCTGAGCTGACCGAGAAAATTGGCGAAGCGAATGAAATGGAATTTGAGTTGCAGATATGGAGATCAGTTGCTGATCGTTTGAAATTTGAAATTGAAGAAAACCATGAAACACGCAAACAAATGGAAGCCTCACTTCTTGCACAATCTGAGTTTGAGAATGCAATGAAGGCGGAGAAAGATGAACTTGCCCACCTGTTGGAAGATAGACGCAGAAGTATCGACCGTCAGCAGAAGAAGATTTTGCTTCTGGAGCAAGAAATCAAAATGAGAGAATTAGAAGTTGCTAATTCTACAAAGATGGAGTCACTGATGGCCTTCGAATCAGAGAGGAATAGTTTCTTTGAAATGATCAGGGAGAAAGATGAGATCTTCAAGGAACTCCAGGAGGAGATTAGTCGGCTAGAGCAGGAATCACTTAGAAGAGAATTCGAAAGCGTTCTTTTCGCCCAATTAGGAGCAGAGAGGACGTTTGAGAATGAGAAACACAAACTTGTCCATCTCACGGAAGAGAAGGACCGGAGAATAAGGGACTTAATGCACTCCATGAAGTCCCTGGAAGACAAGTTCAACAGCTCGATGGTGTCCATGTCCTCCCAGCTAGCTGAAAAGGAGGCAGCAATCGATTCATTTTGCGAAGCCTGGGAGAAGATAACAGCAGCAGAAATTGTGGCCGAGATAGAAGTCGAAGAGAAGAGGATGCTGATTACGGAATTGGAGGATGAATTGACTAATCTGCAAAAGAAGATGGAGCTTCAGGAAAAATCCCTTTCATGGTCAGAGCATAGAGCATTGGAGACTGAAGCTGCACTGGAGGCAAAAGAGTCAGAGATGAAAAACTTGGCTCGGGAGATGGATACGAGGCTCACCAGCTCAGATGCCTTGGTTAATGAGCTGAAGAGCGAAAATGGTAACTTGCTTAAACACATCCGAGCATTACTATCAGAAAAGGAAGACTTGTTGGGGCTTATTAGGGAGATGGAAGAGAGGATCAGCGAGTCTTCCAGCAAAGACAACCAACTGATGCAGGTGCTAGACACGATAGTACAGTCTTTTGACTGTAATGGCTCGAGTATGGATTCTGAAGGGAACAACCAAAATGTTGTCCCTGTCAATGAGGATTCGAAGTCTGATAAATCTCCTTTTGCAATGAAGAGATGGGCAGTCGTTTTGAATGGAAGATCTCCTTTCAGAGAGCTTAACAGTTAGCTCCACTTCAAGACTGGCAATGCCAGGTTTCGGTTTTGGGCAAGGAACCTGTTTGTGCCACTGACCTCTTAATATGATTGCTGACATTTGTTTTGTTGTTGAAAGAAACCTTGTATGCATGTATGACTTGTCATGTCAAGTTGTTGTCACGCGATTTGTACTATAAATCTACGCCGATTCTGTATCTGGAAATTTGTTGGATTGTCACTTTTTTCCAAGGCATTTTTCTTGACAGCTCCAAGCTGCAGATGAGAAAATAGTTCAGGGTATCTCCAATTTCTGGGAGAGACTGACAATGTGAAGAAACACATGTTACGTACGGTAGATTAGATAAATGTTGGGGACATATTTCAGTAAACAACATACAGAAAGACGCCTGTTGCATACACCTGCAATGAAGTATACGCCTCGATGTTCTGGATCTTTTTCAGAAAGAATCCATTCTCTCCTCTGTGAAGTTTGCAGAGTCTCTATGATATGATAAGAGCATCAATGGTCCGAAGCTCATGTTCGATCCTGCTAATTGGTACCATTGACAGAGTTTTAAAAAGTTAGAGATTATATCTCAGAGAATAACTTCTGAGGCACGGCACTTCACTAGCCCATGTGAGATTTCTTATGTTAACATTGGCAATTTAGTCTGCTCAGAAGGATCATAGACTTCTCAGTAGATCTTATATGGGAGTTCTGGTATGTCTGATAGAATTACTGCAGAATTATATCTGCAGATCCCATGTGGTTCATACCAAATTGTTAATGAGAAAGAAAACACTGACGTATCACTGGGAAACAATTGACAGAGATGGGTTTCCATTATGAGAGAGAGAGAGAGAGATCAGTGCACTATTTCCCATACCAGAACTTGGAGGCAGGTTGGTTCAGTTCAGCAGCTTAATCTAATTTGGGTATTTCAGGATCATCATTTCTTGGAGGGATTTGGGACATGACAAGTTTCGATTCACTGTGTAATCTCACTAATCTCGTAAACTAAGTAAGACGTGAGATAAGAACCTGGGAAAATGGCTAAACACATTTTTGCCATTCTCCGTAGTACCCAAACTGGACTCAAATTATCATATAGGATTGGGGTCTGATTGAAATATGTCTAATTATAATTTCCATTGGAACCTATTTTTTCAAACAAATTATCACCGCATGTCACAAATTTTTCAAAATAATCAAATATAAAATTAAGCCTTTTAAAAACTTCAATTTACCTTCTAATTGGTATTGGTTGCACAAAATTTTCACCTAGTATCCACACATGAGGTCCCATATTTAAATTTTGTGAAATCTCGTATTTCCCCTTATATATTTTTGCGATTAAATTGTAAGTTAAAATTCAATACAGAAAAATATGAAACCCGATTTGACCCGGACCCGACGTAATTTTTTATTTTATTTTTTTGGTCGAAGGACCCGGCGTAACTGCTCCACCCACTTCAGGTATCCGTTGTTCAAAAAGCAGGACACGTGGCGAGCAACCCGGCTCGGAGGTGCGGGGCCCGATGGAATAACCGCTACACAAATTTCCAAAAAACAAAAAAAGAAGAAAAGAAAAAAGAGAAAAAGCGATGCCCAATTTGACAGTTGGACATCTCCCTCCCCCGCGCACACCTCCCTCCCTCTCTCTCTCTCTACCCCTCCGTCTCCGAGCTCCGCTCGCAGAGATCGCCGCCGGAGCTTCCGCCGGAACCTTCGATTCCGCCGCCGCCGCCGCCGCCGCCGTCGCCGGCTTCTCGTTTCCGGTAATCGGCTCGCCTCGTTTGCTTGCGGTGGAATCATCTGCCATCGCATGATGATCGTCCCTCCTTTTCTTTTCCATCTTGATCGGGGACGCTTCTGGTTTCTTGCGTCGTACTTGTCGCCGGATTCGATTTCGCGATCGGTTTCCCCTTCTTTACACGACGATTTTATCGATTCCTCTTGCCGACGCTATAGTCTCGGCGGCCGATTGCTTTTTCGTTCGAAACGAGCTTCGGCTTCGATACGTGGAACGAATCTGTTGTCCCTTTCTATTTTGTCGTCCGTGTTGAGAATATCAGGTTGTCCGTACGGTTTGTTGGCGGTTGAGGTTGACTGAGGCCGCCGGAGGGTTGATTCCCTTTCCGTTCTTCTCCAGGACGTTTCGGTGCCTGAACGTTTCTCCATTGCTTGTTTGCAGCTTATGATCTTTTGTCGGTAGCTTCAGCCATCGGTTGACAGCAACGGAAAAATGTCTCTCGCTGGCTCCGTGTACTTGTCCCAAAATTTGGGACTTCCCAAGGATAGGGGCCGCAGTTATTTGCTGAAGGTACGTAACCTGTTATGTCGAACCTGTTATTTCGAAACCGTGTTTTTTTTCTCTGCGGGGGGTTGTTCTGATGATCTTCGATTATTTGTTTTCCCCATTCCAGAGCTTAGGCAGAAGAGGCAACTTGTGCGTAGGGAGTCTCTCTTTGTCATCACGTTCTTCGGTAAGTGACTTTGGAATTTAATGGAAATTTCTGTTTATCATAGAGTGCATTTTGTTAGTTCTGTGGCAGAGGTACAGAAATTTTGCTGGATAAGATGAGTGATTGCATGTATTGGATGCCTGCCCATGAATGTTTTTAAATGAAATTCAGCGGTATGCCTGACAAAGGATGTGAACCTCCATGTGAAATTATTGTAGTTAGGGGTTGAAATGGGTTGCACAAGGCTATTATTACACGAATTTGCATTTCATTTAACCAACTGTTCATCAAGAATAAGCTTGGAGAAAAAATCAAAAAGAGAGACCAGAACAGTATTGATATAAGAACTTAAAGGGGAGACCACAACTTGATGGAAGGAGCTTACTAATAAGCACATACTGTATACATGGCTCAGCTAAATTCTTCCATGCCTTTACATTTTAATTCTTGGTTGTTTTGTTTCCTACATTTTTCAGTCTTGTAGGCAGTAGCACTGATAATGCATAGTACCTGTTGACAAGACACAGCAATGTTCTAATCTGTAGCATTTTGGAGCTCTTTACATCCTGGAAACATGAAATGACAGAGAGTAGTCAATTCTGTTATTTCTTTTTGCTTCTTGTACCTCTTTTCATCTCATTACACTGCTTTACCATGAGGGCTACTTAGTTTGCAAACTATTATAATGAAACACCATGGAGCTTCCTCTTATATTTAAACAAGGAACTCGAATTGTATTTAGCAAGGGATGATCTTTGCTTTCTTGGGGTAGATACTTTCTGAGAGCTATTGCTGGAAGAGCTTCAGTTGAGGACTTTTAAGTCTTACGTCTTGACCATTTTGCAGCAAATTTTTATCTTTTGTCGTTCGTAGAGCTACATGAGCTCTTCTCATGTTGGAATCCAAGTTGAATTACTGCTGATTTGATTTAACATTTAATTTTCTTTAAACGGCATGACTGGCAGGAATTTTGGAGTATGGCTCAATCTCGAAGTTTATATGCTCCGGTATATACTGTACAAAATACATACGGTGCTTTTAAATGCTATTCTTTTTTAGGTCCAAGGAATTTGCATGAAAATCCACTAGTGAAGAATGCAGCTGTGGCATTGTCCAGGTAATCTCACTTGATGTATATGACCTTGTCATCCATGTTCCTAAATGGTCTCTTCCTCTAACACACCCCCCCCCAACCACCAAAACCCACACACGTACCCACCCACCCACCCACCCTTCTTTTACAAGTGATGTTTATGTTAAGTTGTGTAACAATGTAGTCTTTTTAATTTGATATTCTTTGGAGTTCCCTATAGTTTCCCTTGTAATGTAATGGCCATTGTACTTGACAAAGTTCTTCCTGAACACATAACCTGTTGCATCACCAGACTGAGAGGTTTATAGCACTTTGCCCATGGTTAAACAACAAGTCTTACTCAAGGACCTGGCACACAAGTGCTAATTGGTATTTCAGCGGAACTTGTTATTCAGCTGTATCACTGAGTCTCTTCATGCAATTCTTAGCCATCAAACTGATTTTGGTTTCATATTAACAGAGGAAAGAGTGTAATCTCTAAGGCATAAGTCACAAAAGCATTAGCCTGATAGTCTAATGAAGGATTAAAATCAATTTCTTCTACTTTTGACAACTAAAGCCATGTCAGCCAACATGTTACAACAATATTCCAGATTCGCAAAGGGTTTTTGGTACTCCCTCAAGTGTACTTCCAGTTTGGTGTGAAAAGCAGTTAAAACTGAACCTAACCATTATTACTTTTTGGTTCGGTTCAACAGGACTTTTGTTTTTTTTTCAAATAATGGTTCACAAACCAAACAAACCATTTTTTGCAGTTCAGTTTTGGGTCGACTATTTGGAATCAAACCAAATCTTATTACCTATTAAAACTTTTATAAAGTGGGCTATTGTATATGATATAAAGATATAAAGTAGCTTATTGTTTGAATTTCAGTGTCTGTGATTTCTGCTGAGTGTAATGTTTGGTATCATCAAGAAATTACTTCTCTTTTGAAACTATTTGGTGAATTTAAGCTCATGAATTTACCCAAAAAAAGAGAAACATAGAAGACGAGAAAATGGTTATATTCCAAACGATAACTAGGTTTGGTCTAGTTTCATTTTTATTCAAACGTACTTGCATGGTTTGGTTTGGTCTGGCATCCAGACTGAATCAAACTGCTCCATGCTCACCTCTGTTTCCCCTGATCTTTCGACACGTTAATGCGTGTCACATGACTGTCCAGAACTTGGGTTGAGACTTTGTGCATCTGAATATTGGCATGGTTTCTCTATCTATAGAATTTATCTTCCAGTGCGGTCTTTTCAATGGAGTTGACCCTTCCACTGGTGCTTTTAAAATCAGACTGTACTTGCTCATTCAACTGATTGACTAAGAGCGATTCACGGTCCAGTCCATTTCAGTGCTTGTCGTTTGGGATCCAAAACTGGATTAAAAACAGTGTTGATATGGTTCTACCAGAGCACTTGAACTGGCAATAACCTAGGTTTTGAACCAAGGGCTCGTCTTTCCTTGAAATAACCCCTCACATGCCTGTCATTTAGCCAATTTTTACCTTGTATCTAACAATTATATCGATGCTTATGTGCAAATGCCAAAATAATATATAGTAGCAGAAAACTCTTCCAAGGTTTTGAACTGGGGGCATGTAAGCCATAACAATGGGCTCTTTGTTTTTGTAAGCATCAAGCCAACACAAAGTTAATGTCTACACTAATAAAATGGGGGAAAAAAAGATTCAAGCGGTTGAACCACAACAATTCAGTTGGCTGGTTCTCTTACCAGTCTGATTTTGAAAGCACTGCCTTCAACTTGAGATGCTTGAATGTTTGCTGTTGAGATAAGTTTATTAGGGTATAGCATCTTGATATTGCAAAATATTTATATGGATCTCTGGTACTAGCATCCAAAAAACATCTTTTTGTTTTCTGAGAATATGAAATTGTGTCGATATCATATTTCATTATGTTCTTATCTTATTCAATTTACTCCTTGTAGTTTCTTCTTTAGCATTTTATCTCCCATAGTGTTCCATACTGTTGTTTTTAGAAATTTGCTTCTTCCTTTCTTTCATTTTTGTCCTTTCAAAGGAGAAAGACTAAGCTCCTTGTAACATTCATTCATAGATGTTTGTTGCAGGCCATTCAGTGTGTTACAAAGTAGTCCTATCACGCTAAAGTTGGCTGCCGCCATCAGTATTGTTGTCTTTGCTTTGTGGGGCCTTGGTCCGCTCATGCGCCAGAGCCGACGATTACTACTTCATGTACTTTCGACTGTAACTATTGTCATAATGTCCTCTTACTTTCAACTTGATTCGTGCACATCTAATATTTGAAGTTCTTTTCTTGACCTCAGAAGACTGACAATAATTGGAAAAAAAGCAACACATACTATGTGACAACTTCCTATTTTCAACCTTTACTACTTTGGATTGGTGCAACAATTCTCTGCAGGTGACCATTATGGAATGTTTTAATCCAAGTGGAGAGAGGCATTTTCTTTGCATGGGTTAGTTTTCATTCATCTGTAATCATACTGATAATGACTATGTTTCAGAGCATTGGATCCAGTCCTTTTACCAACAGAAGCATCCCAGGTCATTAAGCAACGGCTTCTGAACTTTGTGAGGTCATTGTCAACAGTGCTAGCTCTAGCCTATTGTTTGTCAAGGTGCACTTCTTCCCATCCTCATTTATCTACTCGAGAGTTGGTTGAAACTGGGTTATTGACTTTGAACAGACCCAAGAAACTGTTTGCTTGAATCTTTTTTCTTTTATATTGATGAGAAATCCCACCAGCTACTTCAATACCTTATGAACAATTTCATTGTTGTTCTGCCTTCTTCAAAACTCTGTCGATTGTACTGAATGCTTGCCGTTAGTGGTGTGTGATCTTGGCCTTTCATGGCATTGATTCTTTGTAGCTTCAAGTCCCGCTAGATATTCCCCTAATGACTAATCTAGTGATAAACTTGGTGTTGCAGTGTGATTCAACAGACACAGAAGTTTCTCATGGATAAAAACGATCCCAAGGATGCAAGAAACGTATGTCCATCTTCCATCTTCTTGTGATGCTCTGCAAAGTTAGTTAACATCTGTATAACCCAATGTGAGCTTGCAGTATATGTTAACACTGTCGGATTGTCTTTATTGTGTCTGATTAATATTGTAGCTGACATGTCATTCTTTTTTAGTGTGGTCTTGATATATGCCAAGTAGTTTCAGTTTGTGATTCTCCTTCATCAACGTCTTTTAAGTATCTCTAGATACATGCTTGATTAGGTTCAGTAGTAGACTGGCAACAATACATATTCCAACTCGTGATAGTTGCAAACCCACTTATTTTCTTCTGATCCCCTCTCTTGTGAGTGCAGCGAGAAGATAAAACAATTCATTGTGAGAACATACATACTAGAGTTATATGCTTCAGCGAAAGCTACTCTAGATAAAAGAGAAGATACCCTCAGTTCTTTGGTGTGTCAACTTTCAAAAATATTAGTGATCTGCTTGATGACTTTGGCTGAGATTACTAGGTTTAAATAGTGATATTTGATTCATAATCTAATTCAAACAGCTAATATCCAAGCCACTTGTTTGAGCGATAAGCTTGAGATGCGTTGATTAGCAACTTGATGAGGACTCCGGTTTTGGTAAACCGTGACATATTATGATGCGGGGTTGATCCTATAATATGATAGGGTGGACTTTCAAGTAGTCACTAGTTTATTTTGGCATCAGTCGATAGCTAAACAGTATATACATAGAATTATCTCCTCATCTCTGTCCAATGTACTACTTGTGAGCAAAGGATTTCTTGAAGCATGAATGCTGAAAGCATTAAACGACGAGTTTGGAGAAAGGTGGCTTGAATGTATAGCATCAGTTCAAGAGGACTGAGAGTTGTCCATCTCTTGCTTTAGTTTTTCTTTCTCACTTTTGCTCAAAAAATTCCATTACACACGTTAAAATTACCGTCCACAACATTCATACTAGTGTTCTTTTCCCCTTTGAATAGATGGGTTTTCAATTTGCGGGGAGGGCGGTATATACTGCAGTATGGGTTGCAGCTGTTTCATTGTTCATGGAGCTGCTGGGGTTCTCTACCCAAAAATGGCTTACTGCTGGAGGTCTTGGGACAGTATTACTGACTCTTGCAGGACGTGAGGTATGTGCCTACTTATTTAATATCCTTGAATTTCTTTTGTCTCTGTGTTTCGAGAACCACAAGTGACTCCAGTTTGTTTTTGTCAGATATTCACAAACTTCCTCTCTAGTGCAATGATTCATGCAACTCGTCCTTTTGTTGTGAATGAGTGGATTCAGACAAGGATAGAAGGCTATGACGTTTCTGGTACTGTTGAGGTCTGTCTCTATGATGAATTATTGTAGAGGTAGATCATTGTACAAGTGGAATTGACTTTCAAAGATTTCTCACCAAATTACGTTAAAAAAGTGATTCAAATAGACATGTAGTGAATAGAATGAGCATATACTTTTTTATGTTTCTCTCTGGGCAGCATGTGGGATGGTGGTCCCCAACAATTGTGAGAGGTGAAGATCGTGAAGCAGTTCATATTCCAAATCACAAGTTCACCATGAATGTTGTTAGGAATTTGAGCCAAAAAACTCATTGGCGGATTAAAACTCATCTAGCAATTAGTCACTTGGATGTCAGCAAAATCCATGTGAGTTCTTCCCTAAATAGCAGTTGAATTCTATGTAGCCACAAGATTGCAGAAGTAATATGCTTTTCTTACCAATTTTAGATTCTTCTGGTTGCAGAATATTGTTGCTGACATGCGCAAAGTATTGGCAAAAAATCCTCAAGTTGAGCAGCAGAGGTTGCATAGAAGAGTATTCTTGGACAATATTAATGCAGAAAATCAGGCTCTTTTGGTACATGATGTGCCTTTACCACCAAGACTATAATTGTTCTGTGTTGATGGTGACTCTCGTAATATTTTCTCTGATAAATTTGTAGTAATCCCAACCTGTGAATTTTGGTAGAGCTGCAACTATTAGCCCAAAGTTATAATTGATTGTTTGCTTTAAATAGGTTAATTAGGTTTAATCTGATTAATGAGGATCTTTCATTGATCCAAAGAGCTTAACTATAGTACTTCAATAATTTTCAATGCCTAAGTGCAGTATGAATTGTGAAGTTGCGTTTTTTAAATTTTGTAGTCTGATCTGAGACTTTTATTTAGAGTACAAAAGATCAATAAGAGTTCTTTACCTGCCTTTTGTTAGAGAATGAAATGCTGAACATGACTGTATAAGTAAAGCTTTGTCTCATTTGAGTATTAATCCTTTTACAGATCTTAGTGTCCTGCTTTGTGAAGACATCACATTATGAAGAGTATCTTTGTGTCAAGGTGAGATGACTTCTCTCTGTATGTATCATTCAGTAAAAGCTTTACTTTTTCCATGAGCTGGACTGGTAACAAAAAAAGCTGAATACGTTGTCTGGTCTAGGCATTAAGAGGCGAAAACTATCAGTTTGACAGTTTGCAGTGGCCAGGTACCTGTGAGAAGAAAGCCATAATGAACCTACTGTTAAATACTGGAAAAAGGTTACACAATTTTTCTTAGGTGGTATATTTGGACAGGATTTCGTTCATCTTCTGCACAGCCCCTCCCCAGCACTAGAAATCTCACACATAAAACCACCCAAAACAGAAGAGAACCACAATGTACCATTGTTTGCTTTATGGTTAGAGCTGACTTCTCTTGTGCTTTATGATATAATTAAGAAAATGATGTTTACCTTGGCTTGTCGCATATTTGAGTAGAATAATTATTAGCAGGCTTAGTGAGATCCAGAGATGGGAGAAAATCATCATGAGTAGCATCTTTGGCACCTGTCTGTTACACCATTGTAAGCATTGGGGAGAAATTTTGTAGAAACGGTTGGATTCTCAATACTTCATAAACAAGTTTGAAGAGTCATTTACTGGCTACTTTCGATGTGCTTGTTCTTACTTTGTTTCTGTGCAATTACAATTGGATTTAGATGGTGTTGTTCCATAAAGTTAAAGATGTACCAAAACTATCGAGGGTGAATGACTGGCAATCGTTGAGTTTTGGATAAATTACAACAAAAATGTTGCAATTTTCACTGTTATTTCATCATGAGACATAACAATTAGACAAACTTTTTAGCAGTCTTTTGTTAATTCAAGTGGACCAGAAATGCTACTGTGAATGTAGTTAGTCAATGTATGAAATTTATCATTCCATGCAGTATCTGTCAAAGGTTGGGGAGCTTGTCCAAACTTAAATAAATCCTATCTGGATCATAGTGAGTCCAACTAAGAGGAAAAAAACAAAAGCAGACATGTTATGGGAGATCTTGAGAAAAAATCATGAATTTGGATGATTTCGTTTTTCTGAAGTGATCTGTCTATAAATAATTGCAAATAAAAGACACTCAATTTGCAATGAGCGTCATTTCAATGGGTTCCAGATTGCTTGTTGAACCTCTCATAAGCGTCATCTTGTAAGCAGAATTGCTTTTGTTTGACAGGATCTGGCATTTCATCTTGTATGCAGTCGATGTCGTTTGACTTATTTGCCATGCGCATCTTTAATGTAGCTCAACAGTGAATTTTGTTGAAATACTAATGCAAATACTTGGATGATCTATGATCTACAGGAAACTATATTGTTAGATCTCCTCAGAGTAATAAGCCATCACAGGGCCCGACTTGCTACACCAATTCGCACAATGCAGAGAATATATGGTGACAATGATCTGGAAAATGTACCATTCTCAGATGTAGGCTTCCCTCCTGGTGGAGCGGTGTCTAACCGTCCCTTCTTGTTGATTGAACCCCCATATAAGATCAATGGAGAGGATAAAACAAAGGCCCGTGCCACTCGAACACCTACTGGGGAGCAAGGTGGTAAGAAATCCACTCAGCCAACACCTGACGCCACTGCAGATCCTAAGGCTGGAAACACACACACATCCGACTCAAAAGTCAAAGACATGCCGATTGCCAACGTTAAAATTGACACCAAGAACAAATCTGGGGGAAACATCGAGTCCAAAGAGAATAAGAAGAACAAAAGCACTCCTGTTTCTGATGAAAAAATAGGGGAGAACATGAAGAGTAAGCCAGTGTCAAAGCCTGCCTCAAGGTTGAATGTTCAGGTTGCTACTCCTAGTGTTGAAGCCAAACAGATGGACTCGATTCCTAATAAACCCACTGAAGAAGTTTGTGACAGTGAGCAATCTAATGCAGTTCATCCTGAGAAAAGCTTACAAAAGAGTGAGGCCGTGTCTTCTTCTGTTCCCGCTTTAGGAGCTGACACTGATAAAGAAGCTGGAACAACTTCTCCTTCAAACCATGAAAACAAGAAGATGGTCTCACAGCCACCTGTATCAAGGCCTGCTTTGGAAGATAATATAGTTCTCGGTGTTGCATTACAAGGGGGAAAGAGAACACTCCCTATTGAGGAAGAGGTGATTCCTCCAACTAATGCGGGTTTAATAGATTTAAATGCTGAAAAGAACAAAGATGGTTCGGTACCGGCATCTCCCAGTAAAAATGCCACTCATCAGAAGCACCAGTTAGATTGATTTGCAGAAGGTAGTTGCTTTGGTTCGCTGCTGACTGTTGCCGACAAGCTATTACCATGGTAATTCTTTTGTCCTCCTTACTCTGTTGCTTCATCCAACAATAGGCACATATTCTTAGACCATCATAGTAATGAATGATTACTCGAGAATAAAACATGTTCAATCCATGTACAGAAACTCACTTTTTTTTGCCGACTTGTCTTTTCAACAGATTCCAGACATTATTTTCTGATGGGTATCGTTTCTTTAGTCGATTTCCTACCTTGCTTTGGTAGGGCGAATTCTGCTGTTGTGTATTAGTCACTGAATCTCCGTTGGATAAGAGACCTCTAATGAAAAGCTGTTACAAGTACTGATTTGAAAAATGAACTATAGTTGCCCAAGCCTGCAATCAAATTCTAGTTGGTGAATGTCCAAGCATTTTTTCCAAACCACAATGAACATATGAGCTTTATCGATCACATATAACTTGACTGCGAATAATAATTTTGGTGATACCTGAAATTTTTGGCTCAAAGATTGTTCTTCGCATTTTGGAAAATTAGGGAGTAAATTTCTTGTTACGTTGACGTTCGATTCCTAGGCAAAAACATTTGTACAGTATATTTTAGCAGCTGCGTTTCTCACTGTATATTCTTCGGTACCAACAAGCTAGAGGCACCGTAGTTTTAAGAGCACGAGTCTTGTGATGGAAACTGACTATCGACAATTGCATTTGGTTCAAATTTGCAAATAGGTTAGGTCTCTATTTGCATTGGTTTTCAACTTTCAGAAAGCTAGCATTTGATGAAGGAAGTCTTAAAAACACTTGCCAAATGCTTTGTATTTTTCCCACGGGAATTTGGAGGCCCAAAACTCATTGCAAAAGCTGAACCAAACGGGGCCTTTTGAGTGTAATACAAATGTTGAAAGTCAAAGTTATTTGGAAAATGTAAATTGTGTTTGGTAAAAATTCTTTGCAAATGGATTTTGAGTTCAAATTGTGTTTAGCAAAAAAAAAAAAAAAAAAAAATTACAATGAGCTTTCGAAATATATATTATGTTTTTTAATTAAAAATAATCCAAACCCTTCATCGATCCCAAAAAGGGCTACGGCACATCAATGAGCCAAATCTAGCAACGGCGGTTGTTGATTGATTTGGGCGACCTTCAGCAAGGATCGGGTGAGGACTACCTAAGGTCACGGGACCCAAGCAATGGTCACTTGGGTCACGTGCCGCCACCCTCATTGAGAGTTGCCCGAGGTCGTGTGACCTTAGGTGGCCCTCTTTTGGGTCACACGGCCTCAATTGACAATCCCAGGCGTCGAATCTAGCTTGCCAACGACTGCAGTCCTTCGTCGATTCGGCAAAGGGTTTGGGTCTTCTTTTAACAAATAAATATATAACAATGGACAAAATCAGAAATTTGAAAAGATGGTGAGGATGGTTTTGAAAGCCATTGTCAATAGGGCCTAACATCGGACTTTCAACTTTTTCAAGATAAGCATTCAGTCAAAAATTTATTGGGAAAACTTGCCAAACACCTTAGCATTTCCTCAAGGGGCTTTGGACGCCAAAGACCCTTGGGAAAGCTATACCAAATGCACACTGAAGTCATTTGAGCTGGCAATTCCCTCTTGTTATGCTGAAATCGAACATTTCTTGCATCGATCCTTCCATGGACCCAAACTAAGTTAGCAAGAGCCAACAGACGTAGATGAGGCATGGACAAAGCCCATTTGGAGACCTAGTACGTCCGGTTATGGACTTTCCATAATGAAGCTTGGGCCCAAGTTGACCTTAAGGCTCTGTCTACTTTTTTTGATTAATGAATGTTTTGAAAACATTAAAAATGAACAAAATTACATGAAAATATTCAATATTGTCCTTAAAGTTGAAAAAATGAAATGACTATTGAATATTTTCTTATAATACCGGGATTAAATTGAATATATATCCAAAGTAGAGGGACCATGATGAATGAATTAAAAGTTTAGGAATAATATTACATCTGGGACTAATCTTTATGGATCACATTAATCAAATTTAAAGTTCATGAGTTAAAATTGATGGATTACATTGCATACCGACTCTTAATTACCTAACGGAGATGCGCCTCGGCCTCTCTGCCCATTGGGTTAGCTCAGGTCCCATTGACCCGAAGTGCAAAAGGGTAGATTTGGGCTAATCCATTCTCTTATTGGCCTTACATGTTTAGGTCCAGCCAATTTTACAAGAGAAAATACCAAATACCCTCCACCCTTTTTGCATTAACATCTTTCTCATTCTGGACTAAACTCTCCATCCTAGAAGAAGACCAAACTGCTCTTGTTTGAAGAAATATCGATCCTCCAAAATCTCCTACGAAACCTATACAACCAACCCGCGCGCACACGACACGACTGCACTCACGAGGTCTCCATGGACAACCTCAATGAGGCTATCCATTGTTGCGAGTCACCATCATGGCCTCCAGGGATGACCTCAGATCGAAGTTGTCAATGGTCACGAGGGACGCTATGTCAATCTGAGGTCACAGCTGCCATGGACGACCGTGGTTGAGGTTGCGCAAAACTAGCATGGCACAAGCCCGACCGAGGTTGGCTAATAACAGAAGAGGGGACTTGCAGCAAGCGCAAAAGGGCAAAGGGTAGTGGAGCTGAGTCAACGGCGGTCAGAGGTATTGTTATCTTTGGGTTCAAGTTGGATTAGGTGTTCTAGGTGGAGGTGGAAATTAGGGAAAAATGTTGAAAAAGTCCTAACTTTATTGCGTTGGTGTTAATTTAGTCATAAACCTTTTAACCTAGTATCAATTAAATTCTTCTAGCTAATTTTGGCTGAATATTACTAACGTGGACACCGGTCGACTTACGTGACATAATAAGTTTACAATTTTAAATAATATTTTAATATTTTTTTAATTTTTTTATTTTTATTTCCTTTTTTTCTTTTCTCGCTTCTTTTTTTTTTTTTTCCTTCCCTTCCTTATTCCTCTAGCCAGTCGCAAGACCTCACCTACTTCCGATGATCCTTGCCAGCCACTAATGAGGCTACCTAGACTTTGGCAAGCTCACTAGGGGCTGCAAGGGTGGCCTTATGGGTTGGTGAGTCTCAAGCCCTCGCTAGCCTAGCACGAGGCCACCCTTGCAACCTTTGGCAATGCATGACCTCATTAGTCATTGCCTCTAAAGAAGAAAGGGAAGGAGGGAAAAAAAAATAGAAAAAAGAGAAATGAGAATAAAAAAGTTCGAAAGAATATTAAAATATTATTGAAAGTCATTAGAGTCGGCATCGGCCATGTCATGTCAACTGACTAATGTCCATGTCAATAATATCCGGCCAAAATTAGCCAAAATGATTAAGTTAGCATTAGGTCAAAAAGTTTGGGATTAAAGTGGAACCGATAAAATGTTTATGACTAAATTAACACAAATATAGTAAGTTCAAGCTTTTTCTAGCTCTTTTTCCTTGGAAATTAAGGAGATGGATGGCACTTTTGGAGAGACTATGTGAGTGATTTCTAATAAATTGCCAATGTCAAGATGCAAAGCGGTGTCTAAAAGCAATGTTTATGACACAAACCAGTTTTCCTGAAATTAGAGATTGCAAAGTGATCTTGAATTGATAATTGGGTAGGACTTTTGGTATTTGTCTAGATCAATTTATATGAAAAATCTAATGTTTTATGGTCATGAGAAATTACATAATTACTAAAGCTCGGTCCCAAACCTGACCCGCCAAACACAGCCTACTGACCGACTGCATTAGTTAGGAAAAAGGTCGGGAAAGGTCCTGGCCCTACCCATCTTTAGAGTGAAAGAATGCCGACAGCTCTGCTAATTATGGCGGAGAATGTCCGAAGCTGATCAAGGACAGCTGGATATCCTCTTCTCTGGCTGGGAATGGCATTTGCTACTAAACTGGAAATGGTTTCCAATGCTTTTATCAACTTGGAGCAAATAGAAAGTTCTCAAATGCGAGACCAGAGCCTTGCAGGAAAGGGAGAGAAACATGTATTCAATTTCAGGTGGGTAAAATAAGGGTTTGTATGGCAACATCTCTATTTCTCTATTTTTCTGTTCTTTTTTTTTCCGAAAAAAAAAATAGAAATCCGTTAGGTAACGTAAGTTAATTTTTCTATTCCCCGAAAGAAAAAGTGGCTAAGGAATATATTTGAAACAAAACAAGAAGTAAAAGAAGTAGCTTCAGAAACAATTTTTATAGATAAGTCATTTTTCTTTCTTTTCTTTTCTTTTTTTTTTTTTCTTCTTCCTTGTCTCCCGCCGCCCGCCGCCATCCGCCACCCCCTACATGCCATTGGTCGTCACCCTCAGTGCTTGCCGTCGTCGCCTGCAGCACACCGTCGCCATCCACCACCACCCAACGATCGGCTAGAGGAGGAGGAAGAAGAAAAGGAAAAAAAAATCTCAAAAAAATAATTAAAAAATTAGAAGAAATTTGAAATTACAAAAAAAAAAAAAAAAAAAAACTCGTGAGTCGTATCAAATACATTCATATTCTTTTTTTATTTCAGAAATAGAAATTTTTAGGTTGATTTATTCAAAAATTATTTTAGGGAGTAGAAAAAGAAAATAACTATTTCCGAAATGAAATTTTTCCTGGGAAAAAAAAATGTTACCAAACGCACCTTAAAATTCCATACTCGATGTCATGGATATAGTGAAAAGCCATATTTAATGAAAGTCATATGTATGGCTTGGAGGGGGATTCCATAACTTTTGAGATCCTCCAAGTTGAACTTAGATATGGCTGGCCTCTATTTGGACATAAAGTATTGTCAAACCAAAATAAAAATTTAAACGAAATAAATTCTTACGAACTGTTAAAAATTTTCTAAAATTGTCTACAACAACGCATGTCACACCATATAGGACAATCAGCATCTATGTCCGCAATTTTCAATCAATTTTTTGTAAAAGTTATGAACTGATCACAGCACAAATAAATGACTCTCTTATGCATAGAGTTTCTAAAAAGGAGGTCAGAAAACTATCTTAGACTTTGCAGCAACAAAGGCACCTGGCCCGTATGCTTTAAATGGACTCTTCTCCTCAACAACGATATAGGGATTCAATATCAACTCGTTTTGATGCACAGCTGAAACCTAACACTTCATTCAGAGAGATCATCAAGAGAAAAGCCCAAGTCTGAGCCCATAAAAAAGCCCTAAGAGTTTGGACCCTATATTTCGGCAATGTTCCAAACTCAACATGAAAAAATAATGAATCTCTCTTCTAAAAATGTATCGAAAGAGGGGCAAGAACGCTGCCCTTTGATCTTAGAGTAACAAAGGCGCCTGGTCCAAATGAGTTAAATGGACTATTCTCCTCATCTCCAGTAGCAATTT
This sequence comes from Eucalyptus cladocalyx, assembly GCA_017140615.1. Classification (NCBI taxonomy): domain Eukaryota; kingdom Viridiplantae; phylum Streptophyta; class Magnoliopsida; order Myrtales; family Myrtaceae; genus Eucalyptus; species Eucalyptus cladocalyx. The sequence goes on along the minus strand of CM029524.1, from coordinate 9,325,345 downwards.
GTTCCAACGCACAATTAAAAGCCGATATCTCATTCAATGAGATCACCAAGAGGGAGGCTCAATTCAAGACGAGGAGAGAGTCGTGTTTGATCGTGAAGCAACAAAGGCACCTAGCCCGGATGATTTAAATGAATTATTCTCCTCAAATATGACAAAAGGCCCTGATACCACTTTGTTGTGAACCTCAATTATGTTTGATATCTCATTTGAGGATATAACCAAAAAGGAAGTCCAAATTCGAGAACATCCAACATATAAAATCACTTTCACTCAAAAACAGTGAAAACTCAAATTATGATATATTTAATTACTCAACACCATATCAATTCTCCAAGATGAAACTATTATCACCTAACATCCTAAGACGTCCACCTCAACAAAAAAAAGTCGCTCCAATTCATTCTTTACTTCAGCCTGAAGAGAATAAAAGTGAAACACTAACTTGTTGTCACTCCAAGGACAAGGTGACCCCACTCTAGTCTCTTCATGGGAAAGCATTGTCACATATATTGACAGAGTGAATGCCCGTTGTCTTTTTCTCAACCGATGGTCAAAAGCTTTCTGCCCAATAAACTGATGGTCGAAAACCTCAGCACAAATGCTGTCCTAGACCTCATCAAATCTGAGATGGACCACCATCCATCTCATAGGCGGTGCATTTCATGACTAGAATCTAGCATCAAATTAATTACATCAAGATTTGCAGTTTGGCGAGTCACATGCAAACCCAAAATTGGGATACCGATATGCATGAATTGGGCAGTAGATAGAAACGTAAGATAGTCGTTTATCATGACCGACGGGGATTATGCAGGGATTAATTAGTCAAGACACAACTCGTGCTTTCTCGATTAAGATCACGTTTTTCCCAAATTGGAAGCAAAATTCAAGACTACGCGTAACCCTGAACCATCAACGATGTCGCCAAAGAGAAGTGTCAAAATGCCCTACGAAATTTACTTGCAATCATTAGGTCATTTTCTTGACAGAGGGCGGAAGCCTACGTTTATGTGACCACAAGAGAGGCATTATTCTATCGAAAGCTTCCTTCACTTCATAGCATTCATTTGCTAATTGTCAATTGAAACTCTCGTTCATCAAGAATGAAGAGAGGTATCGATGGAACAAATGAGAACTAGTCTCCTCATGCACCTTCATTTCTATGGCTCTTCATCCGAATCATGTAGAGTTTTGAGAGAGAAATCGAAAGAATGCACATGGAACTGTACAAGATATACTGCAACAATGTGTAGTATTATATAGATCCAAATCTCTCTGTTCATAGATATATAAGGAAACCCAGAAGACCTCGACAAAAGCAGCCTCGTTTTCCACATAAATCCCTCCCGTGTCCTGACCTCTACACACTCCTCCGCACTCTCCCCAAGCACAGAATGCTAAGTAAAGTCCCACGATGAGCAGGCAAAACAGGACTGCTTTTTTATTGACCAGATATTGCACGCCACAAACAATAATGACACTAACAGGCAGTATCCCCCCCCCCCCAGTAATCCAAGACTATAATGGGAAAAGAAGTAAAAATTAGATCACGCACCGCACATACAATCGGGAGCTGGATATGTGTATAGGGATTGTTTAGGCTTCCTCAAACGGATTTGACCTTGTCTGTTTTTATGTCCTTCAATGATCGCTTCCTGAAACTCGGACCAGCTGATATTCTTATTCAGGAAGAGCTGACCTAATAGGGCCATGCTTGGCCTTATGGTCTTCATGTTCTCGTAGGTCCTGTGACCAACCTGTTTAAAGCACATACCAATTGTTATCGCCCCATAGGCATCAACTCGAGAATGAGCATTGCACGTGCTTCTAACGATTGGAAATTACAAATATGCAATTCTGAGACTCACCAATGCATTGTGCATATTCCCTGGAGAAGCGGAGATGAAGATGTCGCTTTGCATGCTAATGTAATAATCCAATGCAGCCAGCAAAGAGGCCTTCCCTTTTATCTGGGCTCGCTCATCCGCGGATGCGAGACTCTTTTTATCCTCCATCAGTGGAAACATTTTCCTTAGCATGGAAATCCTAGCTTCTCCACCATACACCTGAAAAGCACAAAATTAATTTTAAATTTCCCTTCACTAAGACAACTTCTGTTATGCAGTTTCTTGCAAAATATTAGACTGGTTTTCTTCTGTTACCACCTTGTGGGAGGCAAGGTATAAACGAGTGGTATTGTCGAATCCCAATGCAGCAAGCAGCAATCCAATCTCTTCAGGAGTCAATGGGCAACGTCCTTGACTTCGCAGCTCTTCATCAGTGAACTGAGAGTTAAGTACCCTTCCCTGCCAGATAACTTGCCGGTATTTTGCCAGAGCCAGTTTTTCAGCTTTACCCCCACCGAAATCACATGCTGAGTGTGCAGCCATATCCTATAGGTATGAACTATATTAGTTAACTTGAATAAGAAACTTTTACCTGCTGAAATGTTGAGATCTATCCTTTCAAGACATAACAGATTGTTAAAGTGACTCGTCAAGTTACTGCCCTAATTTCCGTTCTAGTCCGTATCTCAAGTTTGAAAATCAGGGGAACTAAAGAGAGCAAAATGGACCCAAGGTAGAACTACAACCTTTATGGGTGTTGTTGGGGGGTTGCAGTGCATGTAGAAAGCCGATTGGACTCATTTTGGGTTTCAAAAACAATATAGTAATTAGATAAACACCTTTGACAAAACCTATTATATAACTTCAATGAAGCAAGGTCAAGGTCATGGCTGTATAATTTATCCAAAATGCCAGCATGCATTGTAACTGCCTTTCAAACTCCACTAAGAGAATATCAGACAACCATGACAATTTGGAGCAGAAGCAACACGAGTAGATGATCACTAGGGAAAACTTTAGACTAGCCACAAGTCAGCCAAATTTAAGTCATCACCATCTACATGTGACGTGCACAATAACTGTATCGTCATATTCATTAAAATACAATGCTCTACTGGGTTTTCTTATCTCACTTGATAGGCTTGATCCTGAGGAAGGATAAGAACATGGTTATGGATCAAACATCTTGATACAGCAAAGTTCATCCTTCTGTGCTAGGAGATGTACGTAGTATGATGCTCAACTTTCCAGAATGACTAGAACAAGACTCCCAAAGTAGGCTATACCTTATCGAACCTGAGATGTAGAACAACAAACTTCCCCGCTTTTTTAGCAGTGGAATCAGTGACCTCTCGCAGGTAGTTGCCAGCAGTTGCTCTACTATCATCAGATGGGTACCGTAGACGATTGACGAGAGCATCTCCAAGTGCCTTAATATGGGGGACAAAGATCAATCCTTCAAAGTTCACTTTACAACGCAATCGCTGAATGTCCATCGGCAAATTGTCATAGGTCAAGCGATGCGAGAATGGGGCAATTGCAGCAATCCCATAACTGCAAAATGTTAAAGGATAGCAGAGGTTATACAAGTAAGATGAAAATAACTCTCTTTAGACAACTAATTCCTTTCCATGCATACAGGACACAAGATCCTCATCGCTATAATTGGTGGATTGACTAACATAGGTCATTCCATACATCTTACCGTATCTTTGCAGAGTAGGAGTACAAACACATCTGAAGAAATTAGGTAACCTTTAATTGATGCTTCCTAACAAAGCACCATTTCTTGTTTCTCAAGTCAATTTGCTATTCGTTCTTTACAGCGTCACATAAAAGAAAGGAGCTGCAGTGTTCCCATGGTCACTAGCAAATTACCCTAAGCGAGTTTCAAAACCCATTGACATAACACCAATTTGCAAGTGATATCGCCCAATTTATGTTGAGATACACAACACAACTTGTAAAGAGAAGGAACAAAAAAATTATTTCAATAAAGCAATTCATGAAAAATCAAGGTAATGAATGAATGGAAAAGTAGCACATAACTATTCTTGGCACTGATGCAGCAGTATAATTAACACCACAAGATCTAAGATACAGAAAATATAACATCGGGTACCTACTAACCTCTGTAGCACTGGTGAGACATTCTCCAGATACCAGTTGACTGTAGCACGAACAGGTGCAGTCTTAATTCTGGTAGGGCGAATGGCAGTAGCATAATACTCTCTTGTGCTCCAAGAGAATTCATCAGGCAGATCTCTGACTATACGAATGTCATCTTTCAATACATCAATGAAATGTTCAACATCAAATATGTCCCCAAATGAGCTGCAAATGACATTTCAGCTTCACTTGATTATTTCTATAGATTTGCGTGATTGAAAAGAAAATATTTCTCAAAGGCAGGAGTTATCATTTTCTAAAGCTAGATTCTTGCAATACCTTGAGTCTTGCCAAACAGGATTTACTTCGAGGTATGGAATAACTAACGTGGCATTCAGTATTTTAGCAACAGCAACTGCATCACATACCTGTAAAATGACAATAAAAATTGCTTCACTCTTGGCTTCAGCATTATTAAGAAGTGACAAGACTATAAACCTCCTCTTCACTTCTAATATCTACAGAGAACATATTAATAGAGATCCAAAAGGTGTTGAAATACAAGTCCGTTGACTAGTTATATAACAACGGCAAACACACAACACATCTGTGAACTAATATCACAAGGTGAATCACTAATCAACCATGCGGGCTTGCCCAGTTGATTAAGGCTCGACACTAAATTTTGCCTCTGAGGCATAGTCATGGGTTTGAGTTTCAGAGAGGGTAATTCCCTCAAGTCCACTCCAGGACCTCCTCACCCAATACTGATGCGGTTGTGGAGGGTCAACAGACATACAGTCATCCGATGCAATTAGTCGGGTGCTCTAAAAGGTCCAGATACCCCCCACCCCAAAAAAAAAAAAAAATTACAAAGGAAAACTGCATGTGGACAAAAAAAATAAAGAGAAGGTGCATAACTGATCAATAATCTCTAGCCAGTTATGATGACACTGAATTCTGCATTATAGAAAAGTGACAAGACTATAATTTCTTCTTGCCATCTAAAATCTCCATAAAATGGATCCTCCAGAGATTGCAATTTCTGACACCTCTGAAAATGGAACACTAAAGATTCTCCACTTACCGCCATTCTCTGCTGGTTTAAGCCTCCATCTAGAAACACTTGAATATATCCCCGGCTTTTCTCAGGCAAGGCTGTATGTGAGACAAGATGCCAAAACAAAACAAGATAAATTTCCCATCCTCTACCCCAAAAGAATTCAAACTAAAAAAAAAATATAAAGTCCATGACCAGGGTTGTGGGTGCTTGTGCTTCCATTGAGCATCGTAATAATGCCGATTTAGTAATTGGTAAGGAACTACTCAGACAAAAACCACAATTTGATCTATATTACTTACAAGGAGCGTTTGTAGTCTGGATGCATGGTCTCCATCCTGGTTCACTCAATGGATTCCAGAACTCATTTTGTACTGAATCTGACTAAATATGGAAAAGAATATGATCAGATAAAAACTAACTTATGAGCACTGATAAGAGCTTCACTACTGGACTTTTAAACAGCCAATTAACTCACACTTTGGCGCTCCACAGCACTCTTCAAAAGATGCATGTGCCTCGGCTTGATAGCATTATATTCCTGCACAAAGCCCCTTTCTCATTGTACACCATGATAAAAACTCCAAAAAATGAATTCAGGCACGTAACACTCAAAACTATCAGTATATACGAGTTCATCTCAGTTTTTGTGACTTAAAGATCACAGGCCATGGCATTACATAGAGATAGCTCCACAACACTTACAGGCTGGTCAACTTGGACTTCTTGGAAGTGGCCACTAATTCTAAACTGAAGTCAATTGGATCTCAAAGACATTTGCAAATAGATACTAAAAGAACGTAACATTAGACATCAAGGTTACACTTTTCTTTCCAAATCATCCTATGATCCATAACCCAAAAAATAAAAATAAAAAATAAAAAAGCATTATCCCATTAAGTGGGGTGGGATTGAACAAATAAGACCAGCGTTCATGGATTTCCTCATTCTTTAGCTTCCGATCCCAATTAAAAACCAGCGCTTTAAGCATTTTCACTTTATAACACATCAAGAAGAGTGACAGGAATAAACAGAACCAAATGCCCAAGAGGTATTAAACTCCTCCAGGTAAGCACTATGCAAATGCCATGATACTGACAGAAAAGACCTCATTCAACCCATTAAGTCATATTCTGAGTTTGGATGACCATCGTGAAAGCCACGACATTTCAGTAAACTGAGTCAACTGGTCCGACAAATTGCGAAGACTTGAGAGTCCACTCTTGCCAGACAACCAAATATTTTTCACCCAAAAAAATCTGAGCTCGATCTTGAGCATGATTCTATCACGACTGGAAATACCCAATTACCCATAATCGATTCTTGCGGTTGCATTCAGGATACTAAATAAACATACTCAAAGCAATCAACATACTATTTTATCACTCATCCAAACCGATCGTGCACAAGCATCAGAAAAATCATTACTTCTAAAAAAAAAAACATAGATAAACTAATTAAACACACAAAAAGAAAAAACCTGCAAATTCAATTAACAGATTCCCAAAAAAAAAAGAAAAAGAGTAGGGCCGTTCATTCCAGAGAAAAAAATTTCTCCCGTTTAAAAATTGAGTTTAGATGAACTGTGAAGCCACAGAGCAGTCCCTACGCTAATAAAACTTTAAGACCAAATGGGTCCAACTGAAAGAACCACACTCTGCAGAATATGAACATAAATTCACAATTTATCAAGGAAAAAGACTAAAAAAAGAAGGAGTACTCTTGATGCGAGAAAACAATCAAGAAGCAGAGACGTACCGAGAAAGCAGAGGCGTGGCTCAGGGGAGTGAACAAACTGGGGAAGAAAACGGGGAGAAGCAAACCCAAGAGCCCAAAGAGAGCCCCTCCACTCTGATGCCTCATGTTAAAGCTCAGAGCCGAACCAGAAGCCTCAGATCTCAAAGCTCTCCCCCCTCTCTCTCAAACTGGGATATTTTCTTGTTCTTCTTTAAAGGGTGGTCTGATGAGGAAGGAGGAGAAGAAGAACCCTACACCTCACAAAGGTTTTAATGGAGGAGGAAGAGAGAAGCCACCAAACAAAATAAAACCATCAACTTTAATCTCTCTCTCTCCCTCCCCCACAAGATGTCACTCTGGGCTTTGCAAAATGCTTTGCTTTTTCGGTGGTTTTAGTGAGAGAGAGAGAGAGAGAGAGAGAGAGAGACAGAGAGACAGTAAAGGCATCTTCTCGTCACATGACACCTGTACATCTAGGCCTGTATTGATGATGCAGAGGCGTGTCGCTATCAAAGGGAGGGAGGAGGGGCCTATGGCAAGCGCAAGGAATGGGAGGGGCCTCTATGAAAGGTCGGTACAAGATCGCTGTACGAAAGCTGTAATGTTTATCACCATTCCAAAGCTTTCGAGGCAAGAGACAGACACCCTCTCTCCCTCTCTCTCCCTCTCTCTCCTCCTGCGGACCGTTGAGTGGTGAATGAATCAATGATGTCTGCCTCTGCTTTCTTCCTCCTTTCCTTATTCTCTCCCCATTTTTTTTTTATCTTTTGCTTTCCCGTGCTTTCTCGTGTCACCGACAGCATAGTGGCCGAAGTTTTCATTCATTCATTCATTGAATCCAAGCGCGCGTGAGACCGCCCCTCCATTAAATTGGCAGGCCTGCTTTTTTTATTACTACTTCCATTGTATCCCACTCAACATGAGCAATTCGCCCACTTTTTTTTTCTTTTTTGGTAGTAACAAAAATTTACAGCTTTTCCACCGGTGGATAAGACTCTACCGATCCTTAGCCAAGAGGTAAAGAGTTCGAAATTCAGAGGAGGCATTAGGTGTACGAAGTGTGACTCCAGAAATGGTGGGTCATCCTGCTTACGTGTCACAGGAGTTTAGCATTATGGCGCGATCTGCTTGGCCATGTTCCTGCCTTCTTCAGAACTAAAAAAAAAAAAGTTTCCAACTTTTGAATCCGCTCTAATTTATGGTCTTCGATAAGACGATTCTTGACATGATTGGCTTGCACGAACACAAGACTACACGCAATTTTAATAGTTTTGCATTTGGCATGAAGTGATTCGTATCGTGATATGGGTAATCTTGATTGACCCACTTAACTTTTTTTAAGACATGAGTTAACTTGTTGAAGTTATCGTGTTGTCCTTTTCAACACGATATTTAAAGATATTTTCTTAATCCTTCATGATAAATAAAATGTATTTACAAATATAAAAGTCATTAAACATGAAGAAAGACTAACTCAATACTAGTACACTTTAGATTTTGTCAAGTGAACTTATTCGTGTTGTCTAGAAATGTGTAAACAGAAACTATCGTGTTTCACATGTTTATTGTATACAAAGGTTAATGTGTCTTTATAAATAGGTTAACATATAGTGTCATATCACATTCGACATAGAGAAACGTTTAATTATCATGTCAATCTCGTTGCTCGTATGACCCACTTTATTAGCAAGTGGTCAAGTCAATTTGACACATATATTAAACTTGTTCTATTCGAATTAGCCATATTCATGTGAGCTCTATTAATACTCCTTAACATGAATTACCAACCCTAATCTCAACAGATCTTCATTTTATCCAAAGTCAATGCCAAGTATCGAAAACGATAAACGAATCACCAAAAGGAGACACGTGACGTTTTTATCAAGGATATGCAGTGAAATTTGTGAAAACACCAAGGTCAAGTAGATTTTAGAGTGCCTATAGTAAATAAAGGGCATAATACTTGGGGCTTCAAATTTTGGGAACCTATGGATATTTGTGTGTGTATATAATACCCCAAAAAATAAAAGGATAACCAAATAATAAATTTAAATTCACAAGATGGTATTTGGAGAAAGTAATGTACATATGAATATTAGGTAACATCTTGTACATGTTATATTTTCTACAAGAATAATTTAACTGTCCTTTTTGTATATCTCCGGCACACTTACTTCTTGCTTATTACAGTCCCGTGTAAATTTTTACACCAAAATTTTAATAATAGTAATTTTTTTTCAGAATTTTCATATATTTATTTTATCTTCTTCTCTTTTCTTTTTCATTTTTCTTTTATTCACTTGTGGTTGGTAAAAGTCATCAGATCCTATCATCAGATGCTCATCAACCACCAGGCCAATGGGGCCATGGCTACTCGAGCTTGGGCGGCCATGGCAATTGCAAGCTTGAGATTTGCACCGTGGCCATGAGTGAAGCTTGAGTACCCATAGGAAGAGACAACCTCGTCATGGAAGGCAAAAATTGACCATATTAGTACCGATTACTGTCCATGTCAAAAAAATTTGACCAAAATTAGCCTAATGAACTTAATTAATAAAATTGAAAGATTTAGTATTGAATTGACAAATGTGTAGGGAAAAGTGTTTAAAAAGTCATAAATTTTTTTGTATTTGTGTCAATTTAGTCCTAAAAATTTTCACTTTGGTGCCAATTCAGTCCATTTCGGCTAATTTTTGCCAGATTTTGCTAATCGACACCGGTCACCGTGACATCGGACAACTTTTAATAATATTTTAATATTTTTAAATTTTTTAGTTTCTTTTTTCTTTTTCTCTTTCCTTTACTTTTTTCTTTTTTCCTTCTCCTCCTCCTCCATCCAACCGATTGCCAGACCTCGACAACAAACCCAAAGGTGATGGGCGACGAGGTGGGCGAGCTCGACCTCGGCAGATCCGGTGAGGTCAAGCCTCACCTAACCTCGGCAAGGCCGCCCTCGCGACCAAGGTCTCGCACCGAACCGTCTGTGTCGAGCTTTGCCCATGGCCGACGAGGCTCGATCTTGCCCATGGCCTCACCGAATATAGCGAGGCTAGACCCTTGCCAGATTTGACGAGGGCAAGCATCACTAGCTCAACACAAGGCTGCCCTTGTGACCTGAGCAACCTTAAGCTGGCCTCGTTGACCGTCATCTCTAGTCAGTCATCGAGGTCCAACGATTGGCCGAAGGAAGGATGAGGAGAAGGAAAAAATAAAAATATATAAATAAAAATTTCTAAAATATTAAAATATTATTAAAAGTTGTCTATATCAACGCCGATCATACCAAGTCAGCCTTGCCAACACCCAGTCAGCAAAAGTCCAACCAAAATTAATTGGAAATGACTGAATTTGCACCAAATAAAAATGTTTAAGACTAAATTGACACCAACAAAATGTTTAAGACTTTTTAAACATTTTTCCCCAAATGTGCGATAGGTTTAACATTTTTCAAATTTTTTCGATAATACTGATGAGAGCTATCACGTTGAGAAAAATTAACAAAAGAAAAAAAAAAAGGATGGACAAGGGGATCATCGTCATCCACCACTGGCGAAGGTCGTGCGATCTTAGTCGGAGGTCTAGTAGGGGGAATTGGCCTTTGACCATCTCAAGCGACACCATCTCCCACAAGGCACCATTGGTTAGTATCGTGTGCGATTCTTTCTATTTTTTCGCATTTTGCTTGTTTTACGCCCCATGATAGCTTCATGCGGCAATTTTGGCCCGCTCAGCAAAATCAATGTATTTCTTAAGAGCAGGAGTGACATACATGATTGCGCAAATCACGTAAAGTAGGAGACATTGGATCGAACAAATTAAATAAATCATAGTACTCGGTTGCGCAAAAAAAAATTCGAAAATACTGTTACTAATATAAAACTAAGTTAGGTGATCGAAAGTGTACTGAGCCACTAGCTATTGTGTTAACAAAAGTACCAGGAGGCAAGAGTTGGAAGGATAATCATTGAATTGAAGTTTGAGAAAAGTCATAAATCTATCGCATTTGTACCAGTTTAATCATAAATCTTTTGATCTAGTACTCATTCAATCCTCCTACTAATTTTAGTCGAATATTGCTAACATAGATGCCGATCAGCTTATGTGACATTAACATCACCAACGTAGTTAATTTTTAATAATTTTTCATATTTTGTCTCCCCTTCCTTTCTTCTTCAGTTTGTTGGCACCAACTAGCCACAGGCAATAGTTGGCGATCGACCATGGTCAAGTGGGCTAGCGACTCAGCCTCACTATGGCCAGGCAAGGTCAACCTGCTCGGCTAGCCATTGCCTGTGGCTTGTCCCTAGCAAAATGAAGAAGAAAGGAAGGAGAGAAAGAAGGAAAAAAGAAAATTATAAATAGAATATTATTAAAAATTGTCCACGTATCGCCATGATGTCACATAAGTTAGTCAACATCTACATTAGCAATATTTGGCCAAAATTAGCTAGAATGATTGAATTGGTATTAGGTCAAAATGTTTAGATTTAAATTAGCATCATTAAAAGATTTAGAATTAAATTAGCACAAATGTAATAGATTTATGACTTTTCTAATGCTTTTTCTTGAAATTGGATATTGCTTGTATGTCTCCCTTTTTTTTCCCTCAATGACCAAAATTAGGTATTTTGGTATTATATTACAAATCCTTTTAATCCATACAATCATTTCATCATATGATTATCTCCACATACACACAAGCGTGTTTATACATATACACACGCAAATTTCGTAAGTATGAAAAATGCAACTCCTTTGATAAAAAGGAAATCATATATATATATATATATAGTCACAAATTTTGTAAGTATAAAAAATGTGACTCCTTTGATAAAAATGAAATCAAAAGGAAGAGAGAGTTCCGTGCCAGATATATTTATCATCTTGTGATATACGAAGCTATGAATGTACTCATGATTGTAAAGGATTTCCTCACTTGTATCATGGGATCTCTAGGAAAAAGACGACATAGAATTGAAAAAATAGTCCCCTTTTTTGACACGTCAATACTTTATTGGAAAGTCGCGAATTTTGAGTGTAACGAGAGAGTGGTTTTCTTTTCATTATCTAGTACATTATGATTGAAATTAAAGTTGATTGTTCAGCTTTATGTCGATTTGACTAATGGTTAATCCTGCCACGTCTCACGAATTTGTCCTTCCGATTATTGTCCTATCATCCATCAGCCTATTGCTCGTCGTTTTGCACGAGTAAAAGATTATCCGAAAAATTCTAAATTTATTATGTGATGATCAATTTAATTTTAAATTTTTCAATTTTATTAATATAATCCTAAACATTTTGATAATTTACCACTTCACTAATAAATATTTTAATTATATCAATTTAGTTCTTAACATTTTAAATATTAGTTAATTTATCTTAAATATTTTGACAATTTAATAATTTAGTAATTCCAACCAATTTTGATTAGAAATTGCTAACGTGGACGTTGACTAACTGTTAGTCATCCTACGTGGTATACTTAGCATCAATATAAACAATTTTTGCAATTCTTTTTTAAAAATTTTTTTTACTTTCTTTCTCTTATTTCTTTTCCTTTTGCCTACAACGCCCTCAACTATGGCTACCATGGGCTAAAGGAAAAGAATATGCAAAAAAAGAAAGCATATATAAAAGGAAAAATTTACAAAAAAGAAATTCAAAATCTATCAACATTAGTACCAAACATACCAATAGGCCGGCTGGCGTCCACATCAATGGTTCCCGGTCAAAATTGGCCGAAATAATTAAATCAACAAATTGTTAAAATTTAAGATTAAAATAGTATAATTGAAAAGTTTATAATTGAATTGATTGTTATATAATTGATTTAAAACTTTTTGGACAATTTGCCACTTATATAATTCAGGTCTACCAAGGTCATCATTTGTCATGTTCCTTACGCAAGTGTACACTAAGCAAAAGCTAATCATTAAGAATAATAAAGTAAGTTGGGAATCTGATTTTTTCTTAAAATAGTGGAAACATGCGACACAATGATTAATCCTAGCTTATTCGTTTGTTTATCATGCATATGGAATCCTACGCATAACTTTGTTTCTTTTTTGACTTGAAAGGTTTACTTTATACATTAGGAGTGATCGGCTATAGGATGAATTAATTTATAAACTAAAATAAAAACCGACACTGTAATCCTTTGATTCCAATAGATTGAAATTGGGAACTGAACTAATGTAATTTGGTTATGGTTCTACCTAGAAACTAGCCTATCTTATGTTTTAGGTTAAAAAACTAAATTCTTATAATAAATATAAAGTTACACCACTTCAATGAAAAAACACATGCTAGTCTAATTGTTATGTTATTATCTCTTCATGTTGAAGACCATGGTTCAATTTTCAATGAATGCAAAACTATTTTTCCTTTTTCATTAAAGACTTCAAAACTGGTTAATAACTGATTCAAGCGTAGAATCGGACCAAATGAATCAATCCTGGAAAAATCTGGTGATTTCAACCTTAGAAATCAAGCCGAACTAATCTTAAGTCGATTGTAGATTGCAAAATTACGAACTAAACCGGTTCTTTGACCTTGAATTGGAGTCGACTCCCACTTCTATTATAAATTGATAAATCTTAAGATGAAAAGGTACTTCGCTGATCTTTTGACCCAAAAAAAGAAGAAGTTATTCACCAATCTTACGAATTGGATAAAACGAGAGAAAATACAAGAGCCAATCCCTAACAGATGTCCCTATACTAGATCTGATAGCATGCTAACAATAAATTCCAGTTAATACAAAATGAATATGTATTGTACCTATGTGCAAACTCTTCGGTTTTTGTGCATGTCGTGTTTCACACTTGTCACTTCGGTCATTATCAAGCACATGGTTGCTTTTTCTCCTCCCTAAGACCTGCAAAGAAAAACAAATCAGTTCTTTTAAGGCCGGCTTTGCGCTTTAAAAATTTTTACCAAACCCAACACTTGTACGAATAAATTAAACTAAATATAACCATTTAATTATACCTTAGATCTTCTGACTCAAGAATATCATTATAATTACGTGACGCTAAATCTCAAATTACTTTGAGAATTCAAGAAAGATGACTTTAATACTGATTATTTTTTATATTCGTATATGTTTTAAAACGAGATGGACCGTTCGATTCAATTGGTACCAGAATAAAGAGGTGAAAATAGTGGCTTGGCCGGAGATGCTGACGTGATGATGCCGCTGTCAGAGCTGAAGGACCACCATGGCGATGGCTAAAGAGGGTACTACTACGTATTATAACCTGCATTTTTACCAATTCTTTTGAAACTTACTCTTTTCCATGGTTGTTAGCATCAGCATATCCCCATGCTCAATTCGAAAGAGCAATGTTAGGGATATTGAAAAGTTTTTATGGGAATTTATTGACAGGTGACAGGATTATACTGGATGTTTAGATAAGCAGCCACTTCCGCACAAGTAATTTCCCCTTTTAAAACCGGAATTTATAACTAGATTTTTATTATATTTAGGGATGTACAACATAAATAGAAATAAGTTGGGAATTGATTTTATATGCAGCTGCGAACATGGGATGTTCAAATGATTAAAGCTTAATTTACTCGTTTGTTTTCCAAGCATGTGCAAACAATTCTGGCATAAAACTAAGCAAAAGGCTAAATGTGATTGCTTTTCTTCATCGCTCGGACAATTATCATAGTGTCCACATGAAGGGATATAATGTCCATATTTCCTATCTCTCATAAAAAGAAATATAATGCCCATGTCATAATGCATTTCCTGTTGCACGATTTATAGTACATGTTTGCACCCAAAAAAAAAAAAAAACTAATTCATGGTGCACACGTAGTTCCTCGAGTCACTTGCATCCTTGACATATGATGACCTTGGTAGACCTGAATCTCTTTGCACTTAATTATGCAGACAATTTCATTTGCTTTTGTACCTCGAGCAATGCGAATTGGTATTCGCGTTTAAAGCCATAAAAAATGGTTTTCAAGTGAACGATTGTTACATACACTTCAAATCCACATCGAACATTTCTCAACGTGATATAAATCATGTCTTACGCCGGTTGACTCACTTAACCTGTTTAGGGCCATTTTGCCAAGAATGGTCCAAAGGCCAAAGGAAGAAATTTCCATTTAATTTATAAGATATAGAAGCAAATTGGAGTATCACTCCAAGATGATTCCCATGACACAATTAGATACATTTTAACACGTTTAATAATTAGGCAAAGTACATCGGAGTGTCAAAACTTGGTACAAGTGGAGACTTTAGTGCCAAAAGTTTCAAAACGTATACTTAAGTATCACTTTTTTTATAAAAAAAATTAGAACACTTTAGTGCTAAGTATGGCAAGAGTAGCCAAAAATCCAACATGACTTATTTTAATGATATAAGTGATAAGGAATGCTTACATAGCAAGAGTGTGCAAAATGACGTCGTTTTGCCCCCTAAATTTATTAATTTAATATTAATTGAAAATAAGTTTAAAAACTAAATTATTTAAAGAAAAGTCTTTCATCTCTCCTTCTCTTTTTTTTGTCCATCATATTCTTCAACCTTCAGCTATGAGTGAGGATTTGCACATGCCTCACATTCCCTCCCTCTTTTGTTGATTTTGTTTGTGTTCTATTTTTATTTTTATTTTTGCTTTTTCTTCTTTTGATTTATATTTGAGAGCTCTCTTTTCTTGATGTAATTGTCGATTTGAGAATTTCAACTCTTTCAATCTAGTTCTAGATATGGGTGCTATGCCCTCCCGATTTAGATCTAGGAGTTTAATAAAAATGTTTTTAGGGATTTGATACCTCTATCCCTATGTTCATGTATGATTCCTTGCCTCTAGCTTCAATAATAATCACAAAAGCTTTGGCATCTTGTTAAATCTTGTTAAATCACAAGTTTTGGATTCAAGTTTATTTTATAGCAATGGTATAGAGGAAGCTGAATCTAGGCTTGCATTGCCAACTGGCAACATTGTAGTTATTAGAGAAGGAATTTCTAACATGTATTTATCATTGACAAAAACATGAGATCCAGTGATCAATCATTGATCCGTTCTTATGGAACAGTTTGTGCTTAATTTTCTCAATGTTCCTTTAATCTTTCTTGTTTTTTGGATTTGGCTTTGCATTTTATTTTTGCTCTGTTTCGATTTGCATTGTCATGAAGACTATATACTTCTTATGTATCTTTTTAAGCAATGAATACAATTTTCTTTCGGTAAAAAATAATCATATTGAAAGACTTATTTTAAAATTGTAAAAGTAACACCCATGTTTGAAAGAGTAAATAATGGAACCAAAACATATTCAAGAATGGAAGTCATTAATGTAAAGAATGACTAACCCAATAATACTCTTTAGATAAATGTGATCAACCTATTCATATTGTTTATAAACGTGTTAACACAAATTATGTGCATAAACATGTTACAAGTATGTATGTCAACCTTTATTTGTAAAAATATTAAATTATGTGTTGTGTCAACACTTGATAAGGTAATATGTTTAATAATCCTACTAGTCTTGCAATGTTGTGTAACCCGATTTATCAAACGTGTTGTGCTCATGCCAAGTCAATTCCTCAAGTTGATTAAGCGAGGCATGTTTGGGTTAGTCATATTGTGTTAACAAAAGTACTATCAGTCTAGAGTTAGAGAGGTTGATCATGAAATTGGATAAAGAACATCATGATGTTCTTCTTTAGGAAAATTACCAAAAACGTCCTAAACCTATTGCAATTTTTCCAAATCAATCCTAAACCTTTTTTATTTTGTTAATTTAGTCATAAACCTTTTGTAATTATATCAATTTAGTCCATCCAACCAAATTTGGTCGGCCGGCATTGGTGGATAATTTTTTAATAATGTTTTATTTTTTCAATTTTTTTTTATTTATTATTTTTCCCTCTTCCTCCTCCCCAAGGGGGGTGGGGGTGGGGGAGCGGTCAACCTCACCCAACCTCGCCCAACCCCTAGTAAGGCAAGCCCTTGCTAGATTCAATGAGCCTACCCTTGCCTACTGATGACAAGGCGAGCTCGCCACTAGTCGGTTATGTCAGTCTGGTGACTAGCTCTCCCCTTTAGCTAGTCACTAGGAAGGGGGCAAGGGAGAGAAAGAGAGAGAAAATAAAAGAAAAAAAATTGTAAAAAAATATTACTAAAAAAATTGTCTACTAGTGTCGGCTAATGTCCACTTTCACGCTAACAAGCTAAATTTGACCGAATAGACTAAATTGGACATAATTACAAAAGGTTTATGATTGAATTAGCCAAACAAAAGTTTATGACCTAATTGGAAAATTTGAGGTTTAGGACTTTATTGGTAATTTTCTCATTCTTTTTTATTTATTTATCATAATGTGACATTTTTTGTGTGTGTATTTTTTTTATGATCAAATTATGTATTTTGGTTTTATTCCATGATGCTTTTAATCTATAAATTCATTTCATTCTATGATTACCTTTATATTTAAACAAATATCATAAGTATGAACTAGTGACTTCTTTGAAAAAAAAGGAAATTAAAAGAAAGGTCGAGTTCTATAATCGGATGCCCTATCCATCTTGTAACCTACACACCCCAAGTTATACTGATTTATGAATATGAACATGACTAAGGGATTGCCAAACTTGGATCATGGGATCTAGTGCACTTTGTACAAGGTCTCAAAAAAAAAAAAAATGAACCCAATTTTAACAAATTTAGTAGGATTAATTTCACAAAAAATCACAAACTGATATATCCGTGATAAATTCACCCAAAACTAAACTCAAAACTAGTATATTTATGACAAATTTATCCTTCATTATTTAATGTTAGATTTTTACCATCAAATTGTTGAATTAAATGACACGTGACGGTTGACGGGTATACCAATTTCCAATTTGACCCTCAATTTATTACTGGTGTACCAGTTTGTGAGTTTCATAATATTAATCCAATTTAACGAAAATTAACATAGGGAAAATTTGTTTTGTTTGGGATAAATTCATCATAAGTATACTAGTTTAGAGCTTTTTTTGATTGTCAAAAAATTAGTTTTAAAAAAATTTGTTACAAATATATCAATTTGAGCTTTTTTGTATTACTAATCCATTTAATATGTCTAAGTCATGACGCATGAACATATTGGAGAGTATACTCATCTAATCGACAAGATGTTTAAAATTATTAAAAGGAGAAAGGGAAATATCAAAAGTTCATTTTATAATTTAAGAAAACAAATTCAATTTTTTGCTTTATCTAAGTTTTAAAGGACTTTTGAAAGGGAAAATAATCATATTCAATTTAAATTTTTCCAATTTTATCAATATATTCATGAATATTTGCACAAAATTTCAATATAATCCTTCCAGCCAATTATCAACGGATATTATTGATGTAATGTCTAATCATCACCAGCTATTTATTTAAACTTATATCTTGCAAAGACCACCACATCAGCATGTCAATTGATTGGGAGGATTATATTGGAGTTTTGTGTAATGATATAGAATTATATTAGTATAATTGAAAATTTTATAACTAAATTAACATCCATATAATAAGTTTATAATTGAATTGGTGATATTTCCCTTTTGAGAAATAGTTCATAAACAATTTCTCAATTATTGTGTTTTTTTCTTGTCGAATTCCCAGCGTCACGTCACACCACAAAGATTCGACCTAGAATTACTTTCTCGACAAAATAGTTATTAATTGCCATGAATTTAACTGAAATTGGTAGTAGCCGGGGAGAATGAGAGTCCAGCGCATAAATCTGTAGTACAATATTATAGGTTTCCTTTTGTGCCTTTGGCATTATTCATGACTCTCCAAGTTGGTAGATCCTTGGTCCCTTTGTAATTATCTTATACGATTTCTTTACATTTTAGGTTTATTTATTTCATGAAAAACAATTAATTCAAAAAAAATTCAAAAAAAAAAGATCGATTGTATTACTTACAAAATTTAATGAACGCAATTTTTTTTCAGCCTCCATGAAAAGAATTTAAACATAAATTTTTATCGGTAATAATAACAAATTTCATTGATTAATTATTTTAAGTAATATAAACAATTATTTTTAAGAAAATATTTTATAAATCATTCATTTTTTCACGTAACAAATAGAGCATTAGATGCCATAACTGAAGTCATAGTTTAATCATGCATGCCAATTGATTGCCCCCAAAAACTTTTAAGAGTCATTGCACATAGGGGTGTGCAAAATATCCGAGAACCACTCGAACCGCCCGACCAGGCCGGAACCGTCCGGAACCCGGCGGTTCTTGAGGAATCGGTCAGTTCCGGATCAATTGTTGAGAACCGGTGAGAATCGATTCTCTGTTTCTTCTCTTCATCTTTGATTCCTCCCCGAGTATCCACACCGCCGCCGCTTGCTCCTCCTCCGCCGCTCGTCCATCCCCTCGGGCCGATCGCCACTCGCCACAACATTTTGCTCATTTGCCTCTATTGTCCGCCCCCTCACTGCTGTCCGGTGTCCACCCCCTCTTTCAATCTCTTCATCTTCGATTCCTCCCCGAGCGTTGACATCGCTGCCACTGCCGTTGCTCCTCCTCCGCCGTTGTCCGCCCCCTCGCGCCACCTGCCATAGCCGTTGGCCCGCTGCTCCTCCGCCTCTGCTGTCCGTCCCCTCGCTGCTGTCCCCTTCATCTTCGATTCTTCCCCGAGTGTCAATGCTGCCGCTGCTGCTGTCCGCCCCCTCGCGCCGATTGCCTCCCACCACAACCGCTGCTCCTCCGCCTCTGCAAGAACTCTCAACCGAGCCCCTTTTCCGTCACTCAACAAGGTACGAAGCCCTAATTCACGTCTCATCTCTTCCGATTTCTTCCTCAGTCTTTGATTCTCTCTCTGTTTCTTCCTCAATCTCTTCTCCTCGTCTTCGATTCCTCCCCAAGCATCTACGCCGCCGCCGCTGCTCCTCCTTCGCTGCTGTTCGCCCCCTCGCACCGGTCGCCACCCGCCACAACTATCGTCGGCCGCTCCTCCGCCTCTCGCTGTCCGTCCCCTCGCTCAATCTCTGTCTTCGATTCCTCCCCGAACGTCGACGCCGCCGCCGCCGCCGTCGCCGCTACTGCTCCTCCGCCGCCAATATCGGTTCCATGGATCCACCCGGGAACCGAACCGGGGTGGATCCATGCAACGAACGGGTGGATCCCGGTTCCCATTTTTCGAAACTGGTCCTTAGCGGGCGGTTCCCGGTTCTAGGTCAAGAACCGCCCGCCCGGACCATGCACACCCCTAATTGCACATAGTTTTGAAGGATTAAAAATATCAAATGCGAAAAATTGCAGTTTTAATGTGTTACTCCAGTGATAAAAGTCATGGAGTACATTTGGAGTAGTTTCTTAAAATTATGAATGGATTGGAGGAATGAATGAAATCAAGGTCTTCCTGATAGTCAAATATGGAAATTTTGAATGGCTTTACAAGGTCTTCCCTATACATGTGGAAATTCAAGTTATCATGGGCTCCCCCACCGAAAGCACTACCATTTATTTATCGGCTCGATATTTTTGAGTGATGCTCCTCGATTCAGTATGTCGTTCGGTTCATTCTTCCTTGAGGTCTGTGCTTTATTCATCGATTCCATGATATTCCACGTTGATGTTGCTCCGTTAATTAGGGGACCTGCTTTTTGTTAATCTTGAGGATGCTTGGGAACATTTGCCTCTTCGGATGCCAAAACTTCCGTTGTATCATCCCCACTATAACTATGAGCAATTCGCCCTTTCGCTTTGTCATAGCAAAAGTTTCCAACTTTCGGATCCGATGATGAACATGTAATTTTACCGTTGATGCACGCTCAGACCGAATGCAAATATTACATGAGCACAGTGCATGCGAGCTCACTCCATTTCGGCAGTTGAATAATGCGAGCCACAACCATCAAATCGTGTGGGTTTGTCCAATGGCCGAGATAGAATGGACTTGTATAATCCAACCTCATAAGAGAGATTTTCCTAAATAAGAACCGACAAATTCTCATCATGATCTGTTTAGATGGTACGAGCTGACATGCAATTATACAGCTTCAGACTTGAGATAAACAAGTTTGGGTTATGGCTAGATTAAAACCGTATTTTACACAATTGACTCGCTTAATCAGTTTAGACTAGAAGAGTGACATGTTAAATGTCAATATATTATCTATCAATATGTTATCTATCTCAATAATCAATACCAGACAATTGGGCAGTTTGTGTCAAGACTTTTTAATCCATGTAAGAATCTCACCCCATGTCAAAAACAATAAATGGTAAAATAAAAACATACTTAGAAATTCAAATTTCACTAAGCTGAAAGAAAGATTGACTCAACAATATACTTTCAATTAACATGAAGTGGAATTATTCATATTATCTAGAAACATATCAACACACATTATGTTATAAAAATGTGTTTATTGTGGACATAGATTAGCCTATATTTATAAATAGGTTAACATATCGTGTCAACACCTAATGTGTTTGATAATCATATTAATCTTATTCTTGTTTTTTGACCCGCTATATTAAACATGTCATGTTCATGTCCAGTCAATTTGACATATTTAGTAAAAGCGTATTATACAGGTTAATTATGTGTTGCGTGGCCCCTGTTTCAACACGATATGGCATCAATTGCTAACCCTAATCCATAATAATAGTCATTTTATGATAAATCAATGCATAATTATCACAAACGATAGACTTATTTACGAGATTTTGTGACATTTTAATGTGAAAAACAGCATGGTCAGGTAGATTTTAGACGGGGAATATTGGGGCTTCCAAGTTAAATAAACCTATGGATACATATAGCAAAATAAATGGACTACTATATAATACGCATAAATACAAGTTCGTAATTTCCAAGATAAGTGAATAAATTTCAATATCTAGTACATCGTGATTCAAATTAAAGTTGAGGAGTCAGCTTTGCCTTACTTTAACTTTTTTGACTAATAATCACCCCTGCCACGTGGCCTAGGGCCTCTACATGTGACAAATTCGTCAGTCCATTTTGTCGGACTAACATTCTATCATCCATTAAACTATTGTTCATCAAACTATTCAAATGCCAGATTTGAGATCTTGTATTGAGCTGAAGATTTCTTTAATCAATAAATCTGCCATCATATCAGGTTTTTCACGTAAAAAGTAGTTCGCAGGCATTTGCGGGACCACCCCTAGTTCATCTACTATTCTCGGCGGTACTTTAGAAATTTGCGCCTATTTACTACTTGGAAAAACTAGATCTGAGGTCGATGAACCTCATTAAGATTTGAATTCCTAATTTTTACCATTATTTTCCTTATCTTTCCCATATCTCATTATTTTGTATAAATAAGGAAAATTCAAATAATCATAAGAAAATCCAAATATTTTTCCATAGATATTGCATTTAATTATTGCCTATAATAGGTAAAATAACTCTATTTTTATAGAGTTACTAGTTTTGCTGGAGATGGTGTAGATGATAGCAACGCCACTGAGATTGGGGAGGTCATCGGCACTTTTGAAGCACCCCGGCATCAGCCAAAGAATACCATAGTCATATTTGCTCATCGTTGTAGTACGCATTTTTATCGATTTATAGATATAGAAATAATTTATTGTTTTCACGAGAGTGTAGGTTTTGGACCCGATCTTTTGTACGTTTGTCCATTCCCTTAATACTATTATTACCTTCACCAAAAAAAAAAAAAAAATTTATTGTTTTCAAATTTACGTGGCCTAATGGATAAGAGCCCCCATGAAGTTTACCCAAGATGGTGGGTTCAAATTCCAAGTGACGACGGATCTTAAGCGCGATTGAAACGGGATTGTCATTCCTGGATCACCAAAATAATAATAATAATAATAATAATAATAATAATAATAATAATAATAATAATAATAATAATAATAATAATTTATTGTTTTCACATGCTCAATTAAAAATATTGGGACATTCAAGAAATTACGAAAATTACTACTTACCGATTACAACATCCCGTTCAATGTTTAAATAAGTAGGGTTCATGCGCAAATTGGTTTCTCATTTAAACAACAAATGTGGCATTGCAAAAGAACTCCATAAAAACTCTTAGCAAACATTCCATTATGCTCATGACATTGATGCCTACATCGATATCCATCCAATTATAATTATTGAATCTTGAGTATTTTTTAATTTTGCTTCTCGACTAGTGGGACTACAACGAGGCATCTCGTGCAATAAAACAAAACTAACTAGGGTTTTAGTTTTCTTAAGGATATTTGCCAAAAGCTAATCATCATTCCAAGAATAATAGAGTAAGTTTGGAATCTGATTTCTGCATAAGAGAATGCAAACATGCGACGCCCAATCGTTAATTCTAATTTATTCGTTTGATCATCATGCGTCTGGAATAATATGTACCAGTTCATCCCACATAAGAATAATCGCACGCATTGATTTAATTTTTCTTTTTTTATCATGAAAAGTTCTCTCTATATGTTAGCTTTGATCTGTTTCAAAGTGGGTTAGTGCCTAGCTTAGAATCAGAAAGGGTTAATATTCTGAGAAATCTTAAATTGGTATACTTATGAAAATTTATCTCAAATTAATTTTTTGATCATTAAAAACTCTAAACTGGTATACTTTTAAAAATTTACTTTCCCTTAGCTTTCATTGAATTTTATTGTTAAATTTGTTGACCTAGTGACACATGGTGACGTGTTTTTGTGACGTGGCAAGTTCACATGGAAATCCATAGAGTTAATGCCACGGAAAATCCCAAAATTATCATAGGTTTATCATTAAATTTATCTTAGGATTATCGTTAAATTTGTCACAAGTATACTAATTTGAGGTTTTTTGTTATAATTACCCTATGAATTTCCTCACGGACTTGCCACGTTACCATGTGTGATTTAAGTCAGAAAATTTAACAATTAAATTTGATGGAAATTAAGAGAGGGTAAATTTGTTACAATTATACAAATTTGAGATTTTTTGTAGTTAACAAATTAGTTTTTGGTAAATTTATCATAAGTTGACCAATTTGAGATTTTTCATCGTCAAAAAATTAGTTTTTGGTAAATATATCACGGGTGTACTAGTATTGAGTTTTTTATTGGGGTAAATTGATTATAGATGTATTGATTTGAGATTTTTCGTAATATTAAACCAATTAGAAACCGACCTTATAACCCTCGGATTTAAAGATTGGAAAAAGGAATCAAAATTGATTGGTTCCAAAATCTTCGATTCTCGGTTCTTCTGGCAACCCGACCATTGTATGTGTTGTGAAAATAAGTGATCAAAAAATAAAATAAATAAAATAAGAAAATGGATCAAACACTATATTTACATGGATCGATCATAGTAACCTACGTCAATGAGGTGAGTAGTAATGAATTTCATTATAAATCAAAACAAAGACGACCACATCGGAATCACTCAAATGTTCTTAGTGTTTTTCAACCTCTAATTACATCAAATAACTTATACAATGTTTAGCCTCGTGATTCTTCAAGAAATAATATCTCAATCTCACGAAAAAATTTAACACGAATCTTATGACATGATTTTACCAGCTTTAACACTAAAATTATTGATGTAATTCCCGTAATTCCACGAACAATACCCACAAAAATAACCCATGTCAAGCACTCGCTTAGAACCAGCGCTTCAAGAATCCGCATTCGCACGTACCCCGGGGTACTCTCTTGGGGCAAATGAACAGCCCTATGTATGTGTGCGCGTGTATTTATATATACATATATATTATGTATATATACATATTATAATGTATATATATGTTGTATATGTATAGAGAAGCATTTATATCTCGTTTGCCAAGAAAAGGACGCTTGGTCGCCGACTGCACCTTGGAATGGGAATCCCATGCAGTCTTAATTGAATTTGGTCAACAAAGTAAGCTTTCCCCGTACCTGTCCTTGGCCGACAACTTCAGCATGAATCAAGGAAATGCACCTTTTCTTTTATTCTTGTTTTCTTTTCCTCTTTTTAGTTATTTATTTCCAAAATTCATATTTTCGTTTTAAACTTAAACTTTGAGACATATTTTTACGGTATATTTTAAATATAAAAACAAATTTTAGAATAAAATATAATGATTGCACAATTTCTTCATGAAAATATATATTGGTCAAGTCATTATATTATTATTTGTTCATACTGAAGACAATACTTCAACTCTCGAATGATGTAAAAGTACTGTTTTTTTTTTTTTCCCTAAAAGAGACTTCAAAATTGGTTTATAACCAGTTCAACCCAAGAACCAAATTTAATTGAACCGATTCCTGTGTAGAACTAGTGATTATGACCTTGAAAATTAGAAGTAAACTGATTATAGGTCGATTTTAGGTTCATGGAACCGAGGATTGAACTAGTTCTCCCTCAAGGTCCATGCCAATTATGTGGGGTTTCTGAAATGAATGGAATCTGATGCTCGCTCCTTTTACAAACAGATTAATTCCAGGCTCATAAAGTGTGCGAACTCTTTTGCTCATGTCGGGTTTCATAATTATCACTCGGGTCATTATCAAAGTGAAATCAACATTCGACACGGACGCTAAAGTTCGTGATGAAAGTCGACAAGATGGCTGCAATTTCTCCTTCGTGTAGACCAGCAAGGAAAAGCAAAACGATCCGTTCAAGGCCGGCTCTGCGCTGTAAGAGATTCATCTGGCTTGACACGTGTATGAGTTGATTAAGCTAGATATATCCCCTCTTAAAAGAGGTCCTCTAACCTTAGAGATAAATTTTATAATTAAAAAATGTGGGTACGAATCATTTTCGATGCTGGAGATGCTCAAATCCGGCATGGCAAACATCGTGAAACTGACTTTTGGACAATTAATACGGTCGACATCTGCTAATAGGAATATGAATATGTACCTTAGTGCAAAGCAAGTTTTTGTTATAGTGATGGCTTCACATTCATCACTCGGGTCATTATCAAGAGCAGACACGAACGTATCATTAGTTTTCATATGAACCAATGCCTATAATTTGGAAATTACAGCTTTTTTATATAATGTCAGTATCATTATGCATTTTGTCCAAAACAAGCAAATTCCAATTGATGTTGAATTGACCTGTCATCTATTTATACGAAATGAATTATACTGTACGGTGCCCATGCGCAAACTATTTTGTTTTTGTTTATGTTGTGTTTCGCACTTATCACTTCGGTCATTATCAAGTACATGGCTGCATTTTCTCCTCCATAAGACCTTCAAAGAAAAGCAAATCAATTCTTTCAAGGCCAATTTTGCACCACAAAAAAATTATGTTAATATTACAAAAAATCTCAAATCTCAAATCTATGATAAATTTATTCAAAACTAATTTTTGGATTACCAAAAATTCTAAATTGTTGCACCTATGATAAGCTCACCCTAAATTGATATTGATTTTCATATGAACTTGCCTTGTCAATTGTGTTTTTGTCGTGTATTATCCAGCTCATAAATTTCATCGTAAATTTTGATAGAAGTTAACATAGGTTGTAACATATTTATATGAAAATGTTACAAGTGTAACATAGGGAATGTCTTTGTATTTTTGCAAAGACATTTCCCAAAAGCCGAACAAAATGGGGCCATACATACATTTATATGCCGCAAGACAACACGTCGTGGCAGATGTGAGTGCAAAGGCCATTACAATGTGAGTTTTGAAGCTTGTTTCTACACAAGTGATCAGTTAAGTAACATCAATATTAACGTGACACAATACAATACGACACGTCAACACATCATTTCTAAAAATATAGAGAATTTAACACACGCGTTGATTTTGATATTAATATATTAAATTTATATATTTATCTCAATGATATTAATTTAATTCAAATTCATAGATAAAATAAAAATCTAGAATGAATTTACACTAAAAACATTAGTCCACTATTTGTTAATACCATACATTGTTTCAATTTGACAAACTCAATTGCATTTAATTCCAATAATCCATAAACCTTAGAAAAAAATAAACAATCCACATTCCACTATTTAATTTAATATTTAATCATAATTAAAAAAATCAACATTTCACCATCAAATATAACAAGAAGTCTTTCCCCCTTTATTATTTTCATTATTATATATATTTAATTTTTATTTTTACATTTTGATCTCATTTATTGAAATTTTTTAAAATTAACCTAATATGTCAAACTCATGTGTTGGGAAAATTGACTGCATATCGATTTTTCAACACTTATTAACCTCATATCGGAACGTCTTGGACATGTATCGAAATATTCGATATGACACAAAATTTTTCGAAGAGTATTGGTGCTTCCTAAGTGATTGGCATAGGTTATTTTCATGAGTATTATTCGTAGTTTTTGTGGTAAAATTTGTGTTAAATTCCTTCATGAGATTAAGAGATTATTTTTTAAAGAAATTATGGGGTTAAATATTACGTAAGTTATTAAGTATAGTTGAGGGGAGAGTATTAATGACTCGACTGTGATTGTGATTTATATTGGATCGCTTGATCAATAGTTAAATTAGTTTTTCTTATTCTCATGAATGTAAGTCATTATAATCGAATGGCGTAAATATGACATCTGATTTATTTTCTTATTTCATCTATTTATTATTCAATTGATTGTTTTCATAGCGATACTTATGTACGAACTCTTTTGTTTATGTCATCTTTCATAATTAACACTTGGGTCATTATCCAAGTGAAATCAACATTCGTCACGGACGCTAACTTTGAGATGGAAGTCGACAACATGTCTGGCAGTTTCTCCTCTATTTAGACCCACAAGAAAAAAGCAAAACCATCGTTTCAAGGCCGGCTTTGCACCGCACTCGACACGTGTATGAGTCAATTAAGCTAGATATACCTCTCTTAATTAAGATCACATGACCTTGAGATAAGTTTCTAATTAGAAAATGTTAGTATAATTACGTGGAAACGAATCATTTTCAATGCTGGAGATGCTCAAATCCGGCAAGTCAAACATCGTGAAACTCACTTTCGGACATTTAATATGGTCAACTTCTGCCAATCGGAATATGAATCTGTACCATACGTGCAAAACAAGCTATTGTTAAAGTGATGGCTTCACGTTCATCACTCGGGTCATTATCAAGGACACAAACGAACGGATCATAGTGTCCATACGAAGCAATGCCTGTAAATTGGAAGATGCTGCCTTTTTACACAATGTCCGCATCATAATGCATCTTTCCGATGCGAGATTCATAATATGCATTAGCACCAAAACAAGCAAATTCATGGTATGCACAGAGTATCGCGTCCTTAATTTATGATGACCTTAGTGGATCTGAATCTCTCCACTTGATAATTCAAACAATTTAGCTGGCTTTTGTGCCTTCGAAGGCCTTCATAGTTGGCTTTTGAGTTAGTGGTCTTTACATGTAACTTAAAATAGCTTAATGATTTTGAGCATTTGATTAGATTTTTGGACCACATGGATGGCCGTATGTGGTCATACGGCATGGTCTTGTGTGCTCAGAGTAATCACCGAAATATGTGTATAATCTAATAGGTATTAATTAGGTGCTCAAAGAGACTCCACTACTTTGGAAACAAATTAAAAAAGAAAAAAAGGATGAAAATGTCAACTTGATAAACTTTATTTTGACTCTAGATGAAAAATTGAATCGATCCTACGGACGACATGACTTGAACCATGATGCAAGCATTATTTGTGCCCGTAAATCAATGTAAAACGTGTTTAACTCATTTATCAAAGGTAAATTATCACATTTTTATATTAATTTATCTTATTCTTTTTTGTTTTGCCACCAAACTTCTTAGATAAATGCACCAATGCATAATAGAAAAGGCGTAACCGATGGCATCAAGTACAGAAATTTTCTTGGTATTGGGCTCCGATTCTCTAGTGGGCTTAATTAACTTGAGGTGATTAAAATCCAATTCGACTTGAGATTCAAACTCGTTGAATAAGTTCTCATGGAGAATTGGCAATTTTGACCTTGAAAATCATAACAAGATTGATCCTAAGTCAATTGTATGTGTGTGAATCGACAATCAAACCGATTCTCCCTATAACTTACTTTGAATTGAACTTAATGCTCGCTTTTAATATAACTTGATAAATCTTGGGCCTCTAAAGTATTTCATGATTTTCATGAATCAAGTAAAAATGCGAGAAAAATGGAATAAATGACCTTTTACTGGATTAGACTCTTTTTGGATGACAGGTCACAATAATACATTCCAATTAATGCTGAATTGACTTGTCATCTATATATGCAAAATGAATGTACTGTACCTATGTGTAGACTCCTGTTTTTGTTCATGTCCGTGTTTCGCACTTGTCACTTCGGTCATTATCAAGCACGTGGTTGCATTTTCTTCTCCATACAACCTGCAAGGAAAGTAACTCAATTTTTTGAAAGCCAGCTTTGTGCCATACAAAAATTGAATTAATATTACGAAAAATTTAAAATTAATATATGTATAATATATTTACTTAATTAATTTTTGGCTTACAAAAGATTATATACTGATGCATTCGTGACGAATTTCTCCAAAATTAATTTTTCCAACCTGCAAGGAGGGTGCGGTTCGGTTCCGGTTCCAAGGGGGACCGGTTTCGGAACCGGAACCGGAACCAGTTACTTAGGGCAGAAAAATGTCGATCTTGGATGTTCTAGTGACTTGTATGTGATGTTCTAGTTGAAGTTTGGCTTCGGCCTCTAAATGAAAGTTGTAAAGGACTTCTTGGAGTATAACATACTCAAATTTGGGACAAAACAAACACATATAAGTGGGTGAAATCGTTATTCTTTGGAAAGACTGGATCTGGAGATTTTGGGACCGACCCTTGATGAATGCATGGACTGTAAAGCAACATTTTTGTCGAAATTTCACTTCGGTTTCTTAACAAAAGTTATAAAGGACATCCTGAGGTACAACATATCGAAAATTTAGAGAAAACAAACAAGAATAGGTAGGTGAAATCGTGGTCTTTTGGAGATGGTTAGATCTGGAATTACGGTACGACGAACAGGGATTTTAACCGTCCATATTTAATTATCTAGGACGAATTTGACTTCGATGTTTTCATGAAGTATCTACCTTATGGTCTTGGCTATCACATAGTCGAATTTTATAATTTTTGAAGGTCATTTGGGTATTTAATCAGAAATTTTTCTAAAACTGTGCAATCTGATGTGTTCGGATCTTGTAAGTTGAAATGCGTGGACTATATCATTTTGTATGAGGTTCTTTTGGAAATGTGTTCTGCATGAAATATCTCTATTCATGTCTTCCCTACAACATATTTAAATTTCGTAATTTTTGTAGTTCATTTGCCTATTTAACCAAAAATGTTTCAAAAACTGTGCAAGTAGAGAATAGGAAAAGTAAATCGATTTTATCTTTTAATCCAGAACGAATTGGACTATGATTTCTTCATGAAACTTGTACCTCTAGGTCTTAAATACAACGTGTCCAAATTTCAGAATTTTATGAGTTCATTTAAGGGTTTAATCGAAATTGTTTTCAAAACTTGTACCTCTAGACATTCTTGTTCTAGTGGTGTTTTATTTCTACTTTATAGTTTGCTATTTGTTTTGAAATTTCTAATTATATTATATTATTATTGTGCAGTGCGAAGTTAAATGTATAAAGATAACATGTTAATGGGAAGTTACCTTGTAGTATACACGTACATTATAGTTTTTTTTTTTTGGTAACGTGCGCATACGTTATATTTTTTTTGGTAACGTGCGCATATGTTATAGTTTTTTTTTTTTTTTTTTTTTGTAACGTGCGCGTATGTTATAGTTTTTTTGGGTAACGCGCATATATTATAGTTCAAATTTGAAAATAATAATAAAAAAAAAAGAACCTGTTGGAATCTGGAACCGACCCTGGAACCTGTGACAGGTAGGTTCCAAGTTCTCGATTCCCACGGGTAGGTTCCAGGTTCCAGACGGAACCGAACCGGAACTTGGAACCGCTCACCCCTATTATCAAGCATGTGGTTGCATTTTCTTCTCCATACAACCTGCAAGGAAAGTAACTCAATTTTTTGAAAGCCAGCTTTGTGCCATACAAAAATTGAATTAATATTACGAAAAATTTAAAATTAATATATGTATAATATATTTACTTAATTAATTTTTGGCTTACAAAAGATTATATACTGATGCATTCGTGACGAATTTTTCCAAAACTAATATATAGATCATAAAAAATTTAAAATTATTACATTTATTACACATATATCTCAAATTGTGGACTTGTCATGAGTTTGTATTATATGTTATCCAACTCTATTGAAATTTACTTATCAATGATAGAATCTCATTGGATATTGAAAAACTACAAATTCTAAGCCTATTGTACGAATGTTAATTCAATGTTAAACTTTTTCATTTTACCAATTTAATTCAACACCTTCGTGCGCTATAAATTCCAGCCCTTTTATTCAATTTTCGTTGAAATTGTGATACAATCATTTTCAATTGGCTTACGTGGTATTTATGTCAACAATTTCCCATTTAAACTTCGAATGTGACATCACAAAGTCACTTGTTAAATGGTCCTATTAAACATCTTCAGCGCGTGTTTTTATATTCGTTGTACTTATGCGTAAACTCTTTTTTGTTTATGTCGTGTTTCGTACTTATTGCTTCAGTCATTATCAAGTACAGGGTTGCATTTTCTCCTCCATAAACCCACAAAGAAACAAATAAATTCTTTTAGGCCCCGCGTGGTAATGTTTCTGTTCCTTTTTCTTCTTTTTAACAGAAACAAAAAAAGTGTTTCTGTTCTTGGGATAATGGTTTTTGAACAAAAGTTAACGCGTTTGGTAACGTTTGTTTTAATAAAAAATGAATAAACACGTTTGCAGTAAATTTTATTCTTTTTTGTTTCTTTTAATTTTTTAATATTTTTATTTTATTTTCCATTTTTTCATTTCTTTTTTATATTTTTCTTCTTTCGGCCGGTCGCCGGGCCGAGCCTCGTCGTGGTTGGGCGTGGCCTCGCCGGATCGGGCGAGCCCGAGCTCGCCCAGCCAAGGCGAGGCTCGGATCGCCGGCGCGGCTAGGCCGAGCCTTGCCGCCCGCGTCGGAGCCGAGCACTTGCGCCCGAAGCCCGCAGCTCGACGCCATCCCGATCTCACCACGCCATTCGTGATGCCGTCCGCGCGCCTTGCCCGCGTCGCCCGTGTCGATCTCGAAGCCTCTAGTGCCGCGCCGCCGTCGCACCGTCCTCCGGAGCCCTCGCCGGAACCCTAGCCAAAGATCTCCCCTCGAGCGAGGCCGGCGACGCTCCGGCGAGGTCGCCGACCCTCGACGGTCGGTTGCCAGCCATGGCCGAGGCCGGCGACCGGCCAAAGAAAAAAGAAGAAAAAAAGAGAAGAGAGAGAAGAAGAGAAGCGTTTCTTTTTGGCTTTGAAGAAGTGTTTCTTTTCTCTAGAAACAACTTTTTTGTGTTTCTTTTTTTTGCTCCAATTTTGTTCCGGGAACAAAAAAACAAAAAAAGAAACGTAAACGCAACCAAACGCGTTTATGTTCCTTTTTTGTTCCCGGGAACAAAAAAAGTACATAAGTGTTCCAGAAACATTTTTTTGGAACGTTTCCATGCAGGGCCTTAAGGTCGGTTTTGTGCCGTAAAGAAATTTCATCTGATCGACATGTTTCGGGAAGGCTCAGACGACCTTCGCCAGCCCTTGTCGACGACTATGGCGGCGGTCACCGGCGAAGGCTCATTTCCTTTTTTTATTTGGTTTTTAGAAAAAAAAAATAGCTTTAAACAAAAATTTAAAACATGTCAGCAAATAACATGTCACCGGCGGTCTATTATGCATTGGTTTTGAAAAAGAAAATAACAAAAATATCTTATAGGAGAGAGAAATAAATAAAAAATAACATGTCAGCAATTTATGTTTATTAAATTGGACGGAATTAATGGAAAGATTTAATTGTGCCAACTTAACAAGTTTGAGGTCTTAATTTGCACTTTTTAAATGTTTCGGGACTTAATTGCAGTTTCGTTACGAGTTTTAGGATTTCCAATGCACTTATTCTAAATATATTTATTGAAATTTACTTATCGATGAGGGGATCTTGTTGGATATAGGGAAAATTACCCAATCGATCTCAGACTTATTGTATGAATATCAATTCAATCCTAAAAATTTCGACTTTACTTATTTATTTCTAAACCTCTGTGCAAAATTTCAATGCGGTCATTCCATTCACCGATTTCCCGTTGAAACCCCAAACGTGACATTGCAAAATCACTTGGTAGATGGTCTTGCTAACCATTTTCAGCACATGAATAATTTAGGCCTCCAATCTTGGCATTTGTTTTACATGCACTCGCGAACAAATATGTAATTTCTGGGATAAAACTAAGGCGCGGGGCTAACTATAATATGTTTGCTACATCGTTTTTTTTTTTTTCCGGATAAATTAATGCTTATATAATATCTTGCTGTCAAGGTGAAACAGACTTGTGAGCTATAAAATGGAACATGAATTGAACCGTACGTGCAAAATCTTTTGTTGACGCGATCGCTTCATGTTCATCAGTGGGGTCTTTATCAAGGACACATTTATATATCATATAGGACATATCATTGGATCCGTATTAACCGATATAATGTGCACATCTGTTGCAAGATTCATAGTACATGTTTGCACCCAAAAAACATGCGCGTAGCACGCACGAAATGTCTCGAATCGCTTGCATCATGGATTTATAATAACCTCAGTACATCCAAGCTATGGCTCAGCATGTTCATGGAGTCCTACATCACTTGGGAGAAGTCAATTCACTCTGCCTATAACGTTAAATGGGTGAATCGATTGAATTTAGATCGAATAAGAAATAGTTCAATCCAAACAGATTCATTTTACTCGTTTCGGCCCATTTCCATACTATATAAATCTAATGACTTATGTCCGATTTACATTGCTAAAACACTTACATATTTAATCTAATCTACAAAAATTACTACCTAAATTGAGGTAAGAGTTTGGTGTAAATGAGTACGAGATCGAGTGAGGGCGAAAGAGAATGAAGAAAAAGTTATATAGGTGAGTTGAGTTTAAGTAAGTTGTAAATCCAATTATAATCCAAATTTATTTAATACTTATATAGGTTAAGAAATGGATCAGTGGGTCTACATATGACTTTCGGAATTGCCCTCCCACTATTAGATGCATTTTCTGTTACAGAGAACCTTAGCTAACATTGCTGTTCCTGAATGTAACGGAAGCTCGAGCCGGAAGCCGGCCGCCAAGGCCTTGGCGACCGGCCAAAAGAAGAAAAAAAAAAAAATGAAAAAAAAAAAAAAAAAAGAAAAAAATAGAAAAAATAAAAGAAATAAAAAAATTATTCAAATTTACCAAACATGT
Organism: Eucalyptus cladocalyx; assembly: GCA_017140615.1. Taxonomy (NCBI): domain Eukaryota; kingdom Viridiplantae; phylum Streptophyta; class Magnoliopsida; order Myrtales; family Myrtaceae; genus Eucalyptus; species Eucalyptus cladocalyx. Next base: position 9,291,233 of record CM029524.1, on the reverse strand, counting down.
TTCGTTTATTTTTTATTAAGAACAAAGTTTACCAAACGCGTATTTTTGTTCAAAAATTGTTCTCGGAACAAATACTTTTTTCTATTTCTCGTCCCTGGAACAATTTTTAAACGTAAACACAACCAAACGCGCGCCTAACAATCGAAGTCGAGTTCGGTGAATCCAAATGTATGTTAAGCTCCCGCAAAAAGGGAGTCCTAAATTACTTGAGAGAAGCAAACCTAACCCTGCATATGACTTTCGAGGGCTGCCCCCCCCCCCCCTACCAGATATATCTTTTGGTGAGCGAATTCCGTGTACGATCCACCAAACATGTGCAACGCTTTTGGAAACCAAGGCAAAGGGAAATAATGTAACATCAAATTAACAAACTTTTGTACTAGCTCTAGACAAAAAATTGAATCAATCTCCCTAGGATGGACTTTACATGTGTAGAGAACTTCTCATGGCCCTCTCGGGGCACCATTCCCAAAAGGCAGTGTAAACACTTAAATCTCGATACAATGTTTTTATCAAAAAATCGATGAGAAATGTGTTTTGACTCTTTTATTAAAAGATAAATAATCACATTTTACATTACTGTAACGATATGAAGGACATATCTATCACATCCTCTCTATCTTTGTTTTGTTTTGTTTTGTTTTTTTTTTTTTCCTTTTTGCCACCATACATTTTAGATAAATGCACCAATGCAGAATAAAAAAAGGCCTAAAAGATGTACGGCATCAAATGGAGAAATTTTCTTGGTGTTGGGCTCAGATCTCTAATGGGGTCAGTTGTGATTAGGTTGTTGTACCGATCAATATGGGCTAGGCTTGGTAAAGTCGTTGTCTTCTAGTATTGGGCCAATCTCAAATTACATTTCATTTCTGGCCTTGCTTACAAATTAAGCGAAAATCATTTCACTTCTTCAACCCACGCGATGCTCCTCTTTGTCTCTCGACAAATATAAATTATTTCCATAAATCAATTGTTAGGATTTACTAAACTTCGTTTATTTTGTGAAAATGAATGATTTGAAAAATATTTTATATTAACTTGAAATAATAGATCAATTGAAAAAGTTATCATAGAGTTAACTCTATATATATGATAATGAAAAGAACTTGTGCCATTTTTACTGATTACACCAAAATTAACATATTAGAGTCTCCTGCTCATTGTGTGATCGAGAAGATGGAAAAACTCCGTGAGAATATACACTCGAGAAAAATAATGATAAATTTGTCGATGGCATCTTTGCGCCAATTGTTGTATTAACATAAAGAGAATAACAGGAGGCGCATATGCGATTGAATTATTTGGACTAAGCTCACCACACGTTGATTTTTGGCCAATCCCATCAGTCCACTATAGTGGCCGAAGATCACATGTGGGGGCGCACAAGGGGAGTGCTAAAAAAAAAAAAAAAGATGACATTATTCAGTCAAATTTGGAAAGCAAGAAGACATATTTCCTGAAAATTCTGGCCAATACGGATTCAAGAGACAAAAGAGATTCTTATTTCTTATACTTAAATGTGATTTGATCCAAATTAGGATTTGTGGGAATTGGAAGCGCATGTGCGATTGAACGATGGCATGTAATATACTCTTCATATTGTCATTTGTTCATTTAAGGTGTGTTTGACAACTTGTCAAATGGTGAAAATTTTTATTCTTTTGTTCCCGAGAGTAAATTTAGAATAGAAGTCTATTTGGTAAATTTTTTATTCCAAAAATAAATTTGGAGTAGAATTGAGAAGCAAAAAAAATTGATTTTTTGCTCTTGGGAACAATTCCAGAATTAAACAAATCCATTTTTTTTTTTCTCTTTTCTCTTATTTTCTTCTCGTTCTTCTTCCTTATCTCTTCTTGTTCCATTGCCGCCGCTACCACCAATTGCCGGTGACTAGTTGCACGAGGTTCGGTGACCTTGCCAAAGTCACCTAGCCATTGGTGAGGCTCGGCCTCACTGGTGGCCAAGCGGGCCTCCCTTGGCCACCGGCGGCCTTGCTTGGCCGGGCGAGACTCGGTCAAACCATGGCTGGGCGAGCTTGGCCTTGCTAGATCTAGGCTAGGCCGCTCGCCCAACCAAGGCTTGACTGACCCTCATCCAGTTGTTGGCAAGGCTCGATCGACGAGGCACGGCCTCACCGAGGGCCGGTGACGTTCCATTGACCGACTAAAGGTTGAAGAAGAAGAAGGGAAAGAAAGGAAAAAAAAAAGGGAAAAAAATTACAGAATTATTAAAAAATTAAAAGAAAATGGTTTGGAAAAGAAACTTTGAAGATAGTGCCAAACACAATTCTATTTTGAGAATAAAAATTTTGGATAATAGTTACCAAATGCCTTAAAATGCTTAGAAATTTTTTTCGGGAGTAGAATAAAAATAATAATTTATAATTAGAAATTGTTTTTAAAACAAAATGGTTATCAAGTGTGCCCTTAGTGTCCATAAAAATGAATGGTTCGTGCAAATAGTCTTTATTCTTTCATGCTCCTTAATATCCATATATAAAAATGAAAAGGAAAAAAAAATGATCTTCCCATGTAAAAGTGTAAGAAAAACATAAAAATATAATAAAAACTTATTTCAACTTCATAACGCATTGTTGCATAGAAAATTTTTAAAAATCACGTAGAATATTCATGAAGTGAGCAGGTAAACTTTAGTGAAGTAAACGTGTGTTCGTTTAGCGAAAAATGAGTAATTTTAAAAATATTTTCCAAAAATAATTGCTTATATCATTTCGAAAAATTAGTTGGCGAAAAATACTTTCATTATTAATAACAATCTATGACTAACTATTTTTCCTGAGCAATAAAAAATTATTCAATTCATTTAATTTTCTAAATAATATAAATAATCATTTTTCAAAAATATTTTCTAAATTATTTATGTTCCGTGAAACGGACACACCCTTAATTGACACTTGTTATCAAGAATAAGTTTTCACCACCAATGAAAATGTTCTTCCGTATTTTTCACTTTGGTTTACGATCTTTGCAAGTAGATTGTAGCTTTAGGGTGTGTTACTTATGCAAAATATGAGTGATATGAAATTATTTTTTCTTAAAAATGATTACTTATATCGCTTAGAAAAATTAGTCAATGAAAAATAATCTATACCCAACTATTTTCCCGGGCGAGAGAATATTTTCCTATTTTTCTAAATGATATAAGTTTATCATTTTTCGGAAAAATATTGTTCAAAGCATTCATTTTTTGGGCAATAAAGGCAATCTAAAGCTACAATCTACTGGCCGTAATGCAACCTTATATTATCTCTTAATGGTATTTATGCCTTATACTCTCCCAAGCTCTGATTTTCGGGATCCGGGATATTGCCAGATTCTCCTAGCCACCGCCATTGCCGGAGCTGCATCACGGCAGACGGGGAGTCACAACCCACCAACATCGCCACCACCACCGCCACCGCCACTGCCACCTAACTCCTCACTACTCTCTCTCTCTCTCTCTCTCTCTTCGAGGTGGAGCTGTTGGAGGCAAAATTCACGAGGAGACAATGATGGCGTTATGGGGCTGGGTGGTGTAGACGACTTGCGAGCGAGGAATGATTGTGGAGGAAGATGGAAAAAAAGAGGAAGAAAGAAAAATGGTTGTTCGCATCGTTCTGCCACATTGTTCAGTAGATGTCTTTTCTTCCATCTCTTCATCCACAGGCACCTTGGCCTTTCTTGCTACCTTCCTCCCATCTCTCTCTCTCTCTCTCAATCATGCAACCGAAACCTCTGACCAAGTGGATCCGAGGTCGTGGCCCCTCGACGGCCACGCAATAAAGCAAGGCGGTGGGTAAAACCGAGCATCAAAGTCAGCAAAGGCGAATTATGGCGTTGGGGACGCCGTCGACGTTACAGCAAAAGAGAGACAAGATTGTGTCACTAAAGATGCAGAGAGAGAAAGAGACAGAGAGAGAGAGATAACCCTTTACCGCATTATCAATATCCATGTAGAGGGTGCCTAAACTCACCAACAAAATGGCTAGTTACATTCAAAATACATGTTTTCTAGTTGTAATACCTCAAAGTCTGGTAGTCTAGATTCTTAAAGCTGTTGTAAGCTTGCGCAATTAATGAGAATATGACGGTTCTGAGTGATTTACCAAACACTTTATGAAAAGTAAAGGCACGTTTTTCATGGGTGCTATTGTTATTGGGAAATTGCACCAAACAGGCTCTTCATTTCTAATCGTCGACAAGTATTACTTCACTGATTATATCACAAGTGTGATAGGCAACATAGATTGGAAAAGGAAGACCGCGGTGCCTTCTTATTTATGCTAGATGATGAAAAGTTTATTCAATGGTGTACAACACGAATAGTCAAAGACTCGTGTAATATACATATTTGATGCACACATTGCACAAAATTATTAAAGATATATCATTGATGCGTAACTAGTGAAGTCTTTCTTGATCGCCTTATTTTAGTTTTCTAGGCCATATTGAAAGAAACCTTCTCCAACAATATCTTGATTGGTGGATCACAGGCACAACTTTACTTGCATGTAAGCAATGTCTAAAACTTCTACCAATTCATCAAAGTGGCGTGTAGAGGAAATTTCCTCCAGCAAGCCCCTAGTCTCTTAAGGCATAAATAATAACTATTCTGTTTTTATATTTTTCTATTTTTTTTGTTCCTCATAACAGGGTTTGGAATGTAAATTCATTTGATAATACAATTTTATTTTTCTCTTTCTCGGAATAGATTTTTATTCCAGAAATAGATTTAGATTATAAATCATAAGTTGAAATTTTTAGCTAAACTATTTTTAGAACAAAAGTGAGAAATGAAAACTTTTTTTTATCGTTCATTCTCAATTTCTCATCACCTTTTGCCACCCACTCGCCGCTCGTGAGACGCCCGACTCCCACTGTCGACCGCCTGCCACCACTTGCTCGCCTCCCACCATCGGTCGCTTGCCAACCGCTGGATGCCTTCCACCACCACTCGGGGAGAAAATTTTTACATCATTATCAAATGAATTTTTATTTCAAGAATAAAAATTTTATAAGGTTATCAAACATGTATTTTTGCTCAAAAAATTATCCAATAAATAAAAATATAAAAATCAATTTCGAGTTAAAAAAAAAAAAAGAATGATTATCATTCACCCCCTTAAAACCAAACATAATTAGTCTATACTGCCCTTTAAAGAGGAGATTCATCTTTTGGTCTCTCCACCTAGATTATCTCAAAATACAAGTTATGATAATTAACCGTAATAATTTCCTAGAAGTAAAAAAAAAAAGAAAATTGAAAACCGCCGTTATTACCGCTCTCTACTGTCTAAAATATAGCTAGTCAATTGTTCAAAAAAAATAAAAAGATAATATAAAATGGTGTATAATTTATATATTCTTAACGAGATAATTATTTAACCATTAGTGGTTCGCCCCAGTGGCCACCTTTCCAACTTGGAAGGGGGAGGTGAGGGGTTCAAATCCTCACCTTCTCAGGGGGGATTGGGGTGGGGACGATTTCATTTGAGGGGTGGGTTTCGACTCTCACGTCCTACAAGAAGGCAGGGCAAAAATCTGAGAGAGTGAGTGTTATAATAAGCTTAACGTAGGAACAAAAAAAAAAAACGAGACGATTATTTATTATTTATGGAAAATTTAGTGGGGGCATCACACGCCCGATTTAATACAAGTGATAGGCGTGGCGCGCAATTGGGATGGCCCATAGCCCCTGGACCACGAATTTCAGATTTCTCTCGAAGTCCCTTGAAGATGTAGTTAAAATATAGTTTTTCGAGTACCAATCTCACTAGGAAAGTGGGTCCACAGTGCTTTGGGCCGTAAATATGTCGTTAAAATATGTACCCTACGTGCATAGTCTTTTGTGAATGCGATCGCTTCATATTCATCACTCAGGTCATTATCAAGGACACACACATTATATAGAGGGACATATCATTGTGTCTGTACCAGTACCAATCGATATAATGTGTACGTCCATTGCAAGATTCATAGTACATGTTTGCACCGAAAAAACATATTCGTTGCACACACCAAATGTCTCGAATTGCTTGCATCATTGATTTATAATAACTTCAATACACCCGAGCCGTAATATGGCAACAGGCAATAAATTTATAGGAGTTCTATGGTTTGGGCCGATATGTTCATGGAGTCCCACATCACTTGAGAGAAGTGAACTCACTTTGCATGTAATTAGAATTGTCTAACAAGTAGTTCGGGGGGTTTGGGCTGATATGTTCATGGGTCGAGTAAAAAATGATTTAACCTAGATAAATCCATTTCACCCGTTAATATAATTCTAGTGACTTACACTCAATTTATATTATTAAAACATTTCCATATTTAACCAAATATACAAAAGCTCATATCTAAATTGAGCTGGGAGTGCAACATGAATAAGTGCAAGATCGAGAGAGAATGAAGAGAGAGTCATAGAGGTAGGTTAAATTTAAGTAAGTTGTAAACTTATTTATGATCGATTTAACACTTATATTTTGTTTAAATCCATTTATTAAATATAACTAATCCATTTATGACCTTTTTGATACTCATGCGGGTTAAGAAACGACCCATTTTAACTCCTGGAGGTGCCCTCCCACTCATATGCATTTTTTGTTGTAGAGAACCTTAGTTGGCATCAAAGCCAGGTTTGACGAATTCGGGCGTATGTTAAGCCAACACACTATGCATATATAATGTAACATCTCGGGTCCCACTGTGTAATATTGTCCGCTTTGGGTCACCCGCCCTGGCGCGGACGAACCGCCATCCTAGCCACGGTCTTTTCCCTCACGGCTTTAAAACGCGTTACACAGGTTAAAGGGACCCAAGACTTATAAACTAACCAAGACCTCCCTCCTTAGGCGATGTGGGACAACTCTCCACCTCTTAACAGAAGAGCGTCCTCGCTGTGATCCCACGGGCGTCAGAACATCATTCAAGCTCTGGGGTTGTCCTCCCTTTATTAGATGCATCTTTTGGTCCGAAGAACCTAAGCATTAGCGAACTCCATTTACAATCCACCATTTATTAATCCGATGCTCAAAGGGTGTCTACCACTTTTTGGAAACTAAGCCAAAGGGAAATGACGGAGCATCAAATTAATAAACTATGGTATTGGCTCTAGATGAAAAATTGAATTGATCTCTCCGAGACAACCTTTACATGTGTCGAGAACTTCCCATAGCCTCTCGAGGCACCATTCCTGAAAGGTGGCTCAAATACTTAAACCTTGATAATGTAATATGTGTTTTGACTCTTTTATTAAAAGATATATATAATCACATCTTACATTGCTTTAATGATATAAAGGACATATCTATCACATCCTTTCTCTTTCTCTCTTTCTTTTTTTTTTTTTTTTTCCTTTTCCCACCATACATATTAGATAAATGCACCAATGCAGAATAGAAAACACATAAACGATGGATGGCATCAAACACAGAAATTTTCTGGGAAATTCGGCTAAGATCTCTAGTGGGCTCGACTGAGTTTAGGTTGTTGTACTGATTGATTATATGGGCTAGGCTTGGAAAAGTCATTGTCTTCTATTACTGTGCCAATCTCAAATTATTTTTCATTTCTGGCCTCGCTAACAAATTAAGCGAAACTCATTTCATTTCTCCATCATGCACGATGCTCCTCTTTGTGTCTCAACAAATATAAATTATTGCCATAAAATCAATTATTAGGATTTACTGAAACTGTATTGATTTCATGAAAAATGAACGATTTAGAAAGTATTTTGCATTAACTTAAAATAATAAATCAATTGAAAAAGTTATCATAGAGTCAACTTGTTTTTTTCCCCCTTTTTATGATAATGAGAAGAGCTCGTGCCATTGTTACTGATTAGACACAAAATTAACATACATTGTGTGATCGAGAAGGTGAAAAACTCTGTGAGAATATACAATTGAGAAAAATAATGATAAATTTGTGGACGGCATCTTTGTGCTGGTTGTTGTATTAATATAAGGAGAACAATTGGAGGTACACGTGCGACTGAATTATCTGGACTAAGCCCGTCACTCGATGATTTTTGGCCAATCCCGTCAATACACTATAGTAGCCGAAGATCACATGTGGGGGCGCACATGGGGAGTGCTAAAATAAAAAGAGATGACATTAGGACATGTGGAAATTGGAAGCAAGAAGACATATTTCCAGAAAATGCTGGCCAATATGAATTTGAGAGACAAATTGATTCTTATTTCTTAAACTTTTATCTCATTAGATCCAAATTAGGATATGTGGGAAGTAGAAGCGCACGTGGGATTGAATAATGGCACGTAGCAAATTCTTCAGATTGACATCTGTTTAATTAGCGTCCATAAAAATGAATGGTTCGTGCAAATAGTCTTTGTTCTTTCGTGCTCCTTATGATCCACCTACAAAAGTGAAAAGGAAAAAGAAAAAAACAAGATCTTCCCATGTAAAAGTGTAAGAAAAAAAATAAAAAGATAATAAAAAATTAAGTCAACTTCATAACGCACTAGTACAAAGAAAAATTCTAAAAATCATGTAGAATATTCATGAAGTGACTGGGTACACTTTAGTGAAGTAACGGTGCGTTTGTTTCGTGAAAAATTAGTGATTTAAAAAATATTTTCTGAAAAATGATTACTTATATTGTTTAAAAAAAATTAGTCAACGAAAAATACTTTTATCATCAATAACAATTTATGACTAATCATTTTCATGGTGATGAAATTTTTTTTTAATTCATTTATTTTTCTAAATGATATAGTAATCATTTTTGGAAAATATTTTCCAAATCACTTATTTTTCGCGAAACGGACACCCTAAATCAACACTTGTTATCAAGAATAAGTTTTCACCATCAATGAAAATGTTCTTCCTTACGATCTTTACAAGTATATTGTAGCTCTAGGATGTGTTTGTTTTGCGAAAAATGAGTGATATAAAAAATATTTTTCGAAAAATGATTGCTTATACTGTTTAGAAAAATTAGTTAATGAAAAATAATCTATGCTTAACTATTTTCATGGGCGATAAGAATATTTTCCATTTATTTATTTTTCTAAATAATATAAGTTATCATTTTTCAGAAATTTATTTTCAAAATCACTTATTTTTTACGAAACGAAAAAACCCTACAACTACAATCTACTTGCAAAGGCCGTAATCCCACCTTATATTTTCTCTTAGTAATATTTATGCCTTTGTCCTCTCCCAAGCTCTGATTTCTAGGATTCGGGATATTGACAACAGCAAACATGACCAGATCCTCCTAGCCACTGCCATTGCCAGAGCTCCATTGCGGCAGATGCCACCGCCACAACCACCGCCACCACCACCAAACTCCTTACTACTCTCTCTCTCTCTCTCCCTCTCTCTCTTCCTTCTAAGGAGGAGCTGTTGGAGGTAAAATTCACGAGGAGACGATGATGGCGTCATGGGGCTGGTTGGTGTCGACGAGTGAACCGTGAGCCAGGAATGATTGTGGAGGAAGATGGAAAAAAGAGGAAGAAAGAAAAAAAGGCTGTTTGCATCCTTCTCTAACGCTGTTCAATTGATGTCTTTTCTTCCTTCCCTTCATCTGCAGCCACCACGGCCTTCCTTACTGCCTTCCTCCCATCTCTCTCTCTCTCTCTCTCTCTCTCTCTCTCTCTCTCAATCATGCAGCCGAAACCTCCGACCGAGTGGATCCGATGTCATGGCCCTCCGATGGCCCTGCAATAACGCATGGCGGTGGGTAAAACCGAGCATCGAAGACGGCGGCGGCGGATCATCGGGTCGGGAACGTCGCGGTTGACATTATAGCAAGAGAGACGGACGAGATTGTCACTAGAGATGGCAGAGAAAGGTGACTCTTTGCCGCATTGTCAACCTCCATGTAGAGGGTGCCTAAACTCACCAACGAAATGGCAAGTTAGATTGAAAATACATGTTTTCTAGTCGTAGCACCTCGAACTTTGGTAATTTAGATTCTTAAAGCTGCTGTAAGATTGCGCAATTAATGAGAATATGACAATTGCAAGTGATTTACCAAGTACTTCATAAAAGTAAAGGCATGTTTTTTATGGATGCTATTGTTATCGAGAAATTGTACCAAACACGCTCTTTGTTCCTAATTGTCTAAAAGTATTGCATCACTAATTAAATCGCAAATGCGAAAGGCAACATAGTCCAATAAAAATGGAGCAAGTCTTTAAAAGGCTCAAGAGTCCTCCAGATAGGTGGGAGAATCGTCATGGAGTAAGAGATCTCGTTTGGCTATGACCCGCATTTCCTGCTAAATCAGGAAGAAAAATATTGGTTTAACTGTAGGAGGAGTCAGGTGTTGTGTCCCCAAGGCATTGTTTCGAGAGAATCCAAGCAGCCCACCACCTGTCATTAGGACGTGAACAGGTGTTGGTTGGTCGGGGAGGCTAGACCTCTTTCGGGTCATTGTAGAGTCTACTTAAGTGAACCTTTAAACCTAGCATAGGTAGGCAATGAAACAATGACACGCCTCTATTCAAAGGCTCAACAAGACAATTATTAACTATTTTTGGAAATTTAGGGGGCATCACATGCCCGATTTAATACAAGTGGTAAGCGTGGCACGCATTGGGGGTGGCCCCTAGCTCCTAAACCACGAATTCCAGATTTTTCTCGAAGTCCAATAAAAATGGAGCAAGTCTTTAAAAGGCTCAAGAGTCCTCCATATAGGCGGGAGAATTGTCCTGGAGTAAGAGACCTCGTTTGGCTATGACCCGCATTTCCTGTTAAATCGGGAAGAAAAATATTGGTTTAGCTATAGGAGGAGTCAGGTGTCGTGTCCCCAAGGCATTGTTTCAAGAGAATCCAAACAGCCCACCACCTGTCATTAGGACGTGAACAGGCGTTGGTTGGCCGGGGAGGCTAGACCTCTTTCGAGTCATTGTAGAGTGTACTTAAGTGAACCTTTAAACTTAGCATAGGTAGGCAATGAAACAATGACACGCCTCTATTCAAAGGCTCAACAAGACAATTATTAACTATTTTTGGAAATTTATGGGGCATCACATGCCCGATTTAATACAAGTGGTACGCGTGGCACGCATTGGGGGTGGCCCCTAGCCCCCTGGACCACGTATTCCAGATTTCTCTCGAAGTCCAATAAAGATGTCGTTAAAATATAGTTTATCGGGTACAGATCTCAGTAGGAAAGTGGGCCTGCAGTGCTTTGGGCCGTAGTTTCATAATGCTCCTGAAGGGATTTTTTTTTCTTCCTTTTAAAATGAAACGAAGCGATCTGCTTCAGTCCATTATTATCTTGTCATTGGTAATTCCCAAATTAAAAAAGATTTTTTTTTTCCAAAAGATGCCCTTTGTCTGAAATGCCAATTTTTGGGCTTGGTTTGCACCTAAATAATGTTAAAGGGTATTCAATCACATCTACGATTTGTATCTTAGTAGACCAACTACTTGAGATCGACCAATGATACATGTCGGAGTTAGTAGGCGTGCATTGATTCTACATAAACACGCAATCACCTACAATAAATAAATAATATTCTATAAGATTGAGTGGCCTATATGAAGATCTTATTATGAGCTCAAACGGATTATTGAGTACATTGAACAAATTGATGGCAACTTATAGGACTAAACGACGGTGACTAGTGATAGATTGTTTAAAAGCAAATAGGAGTAAGATCAATGATGATTGCAGCCCAACCTAGATGCATAAGAGGCCAATCGACGATAGAACAAGGGATAGTGATCCATCCTTTGGGCGATGAGGCGCTTTCACAAAATTTGGGGCATCTCGAAATAACCCTTTTTTCCTTGTCTTTTGAGAACTAAATTCATAGGGTGACAAATTGGGTGTGGATTGACTTAGATTTTAACTTTATGTAAACCCTATATATGTATTTCGAACTAGATCCCAAATACACATGGGGCATCATTTTACCTAACAGTGGGTCCCAATACACAGGCCTACAGTCTTTCTACCTGTCTAGTGAATAAGAAATGGTGCACGTTCCTCTCGTGCGAACATTAAATGGGGAACAAGTTGCGGGGAGCGCCATCTCCCAGCATCGAATCAGACCGGATACATTTATTGCTGCTTGCCCCCCAATCCAATGCCCCAATATGCAGCAACCACGAAAGAAAGAGCCGAAAGATGGCAAATCCAGCCATACAAGATTGGAGAGAGAGAGAGAGAGAGAGAGGGTTCAAGTTTATTCAAAGAAAAAGCAACCCTTACTTTTCTCACTTGGCTTTTTTATTGTCCTTTGGTAACTCTTTTTCTCTCTCACATTGGATTGGTGGCTTTCGCTTCAACGAGTCTTCCACTCTCCAGGGGGCCACGATCCACGAAAGCCAGCAGCACCAAAAACCGACCAAGCCCGACATGCCCAAAACTGGTAAGTTGTGCGCTGCAATAACTCAAGCCCCCAGCCAATCTCAATCCCCTCCCCCATCTCTTTTCTTGCACGTTTGGTAAAGCTGCAACTGGGTTGTGCTTGTGGGGGCGAATGGCCTGCTTTCTTTGTCCGTATCCTCTGTGATGGGTCTCTCTCTCTCTCTCTCTAACCAGGGTTTGCGTCCAAGATTCTATCCTTGGCTAAATTTGGCAAAAAATCACCATCTATCCCTTGCCCCCCTCTTCCACCTATACTTCTCTCTCTCTCTCTCTCTCTCTCTCTTCCTACCATCATGAACCATTTTTAGCAAAGCCTCCTTTTTTGCCTTTTGTGGTGTTGTTTTGGCAGACTCTGTGCTGGTGATTTGCGCTCTCTCTCTCTCTCCTTCTCTCTGCATAACAAGAGTGACAGAGTGAAAAGAAAAGTATATACTTGCTCTACCTTTTTCATCTTTCTTTTCCGGGTGTCTTTAGGAAGGTGAAGGAGGAGGAGGAGGAGGAGGAGAAGAAAGAGAGAGAAAGACATGGCGAGAGAGAAGATTCAGATCAAGAAGATCACCAATGCGACGGCGAGGCAAGTCACTTTCTCGAAGCGACGGAGAGGGCTCTTCAAGAAGGCCGAGGAGCTGTCCGTGCTTTGCGATGCCGATGTCGCGCTCATCGTCTTCTCTTCTTCTGGAAAGCTCTTCGAATACTGCGGTTCCAGGTAATATTTCCCCCCGTCCTCCTCCTTTTACCTCTATATTATTCCATCGTACTTAAAAACAGTCTGCCAAGCGTGTTCAAGTTCTTATCTTTTTACACATCAGTGTCACTGTTGGGTTTTCTTTATATTAGACTGCACATCCGACTATAGAGTGGGAGAAAAAGTGATGTGCATTAAATAAGTAATTTCTAGTTGGCATATTATGTGCAACTTGGGTGTTTGTTTCTTGTCGGATTGCTAAATTGTCACGAAAATTGAGGTGATAACGTCTAGAATGGTATGGTGCAGTATGTTCACAAAAATAGGCCAGTAGTGGTGGGATTTGATAGGTCGAAGTCTGTATCTCATCAGACTCAAATTATACTGTGATGGGTGTTTATCATATACACGTTTTTTCAAGCTGATTATGAATGTGGTTTCTTCTATTGGATTGCAAGTTTAGGTTTTGAATTCATGACGTGATCTCCTTCCCTTTCCCTGGCTTTTCAAACTGTGAAAGATTGTCGCTCAGAAAGGGAATTGTTTGATGAAGGAAATAATTATTTGGATTTAGAGAGGACGTATGTGTCTCTCCCTTGGTTTGTCGTTTAGCTAGTTGTCTTGTGTGTCTGAAGAATATGAAAGGATCACAAGAGGGATTAGTCGAGAAGGGGCGTCTGTAAATGTTGTAGTATCTTCAAGAGAGAGGGAGAGAGAATCAGTAACCATTATGTCTTTACTCAATTGGCTTGAGTTTACAAATTATTAAAAGATATTTATATCTGAACAATATGCATAGGAAAGGAAATTAGTTATCTTAGAGAATCACGAAATATGAAATAATATCCCTATTATCTAATAATATTTCTAACGATATCATCTAACAAGGAAATCTCTAATCTCCATAAATATATCTCATCACTCCCCCTTGAGTTGAAGCATCCAACTTGCATATGATTGGGGCAATTTTCTTTGAAAGTTTATGATCAAGCGTCGTGTAAGCTGGACCTTAATGCTAAACAAACTGGATTTGATAAGTGCTAGAGAAACACATGCTTCTCATACAACCTTGATAGAATTGTGTGGAAACCCTACTTAAATTGCGCCAAACTAAACTGAATTACCCAACAGTGCTCATCTTTGGCTACTTGATGAAGCATGCTCGACTTTCGCACTCATAGCTACCTAGATACTTGATAACATCACCCCATGACACTCATCTTTGGCTGTCCAGTGAAGGTGTGCTCGACTCCGGTGCTCACATCTACCTAAATATTTGATGGCAACTTCACTTGTCGAGGTTGCTTGCAATTAGAAAAGAACACCGCAACAAATAACATCCATGGTAGCGTTGTCGAGTGTTAATAAAATTGGGAAGTTAGTGAAGATGAGACGACTAAGGACAACATAAAGGAAGAAAAAGCTAAGGTTTGATTCAATACGTTCTCTCTTGGTGGCTTTGATACCCTATAAATATTAGTATCTTCAAGATAGAGAGAGAGGAAATCGGTAAAGATTGCATCTTTACTTAGTTGGCTTAACTTTACAAGTTATTAGAAAATGTCATTCATATTGAACAATATGCATAGGAAAGGAAATTAGTGATCTTAAAGAATCATGCAATATTAAAAAATATCCCTAATATTATTACGGAAGATTTGCTAAAGATTTACATTCACGGATTGCTAAAGATTTACATTCGTCTTTTCCTAATTTTTGGCATATCTCTTATTATCGATTAGGATTTACATTTTTGTATTTTAGTAAGCATGGCATTTAGGTCTTGTTGGGTAACTATTTCCAAAACAACTATTTTTATTCTTTTGTTCCCCGAAATGAAAAAAGAACAGAAATCCGCTTGGTAAAATTTTTGTTCTCGGGAATAGATTTTGAATAGAATTAAGAAGTAGAAAAAATGTTATTTCTTGTTTTCGAGAACAATTCCTAAAATCAATTCCTATTTTTTTCGTCTCCTCTTTTCTTCTCTTTTCTCTTCTTCTCTTTCCCTTTCTTCTTCTTTTGTTTGGCCGATTATCGGCGACCGGCTACAAAGAAGGAAGAAGAAGAGAAAAAGAAAAAGAAAAAAGAGAAAAATAAGAACAATATAATAAAAGTATTAAATAATTAAAAGAAAAAAAAAATTTAAGAATCCTACCAAATGCATTTTTATCTTGGGATAAAAATTCTAGACAATTACTAAGCGCATTCTTTTGCTCAGAAATTGTTTCCGGGAGTAGAATAAGAAAAAATCATTTCTGATAAAAAATTGTTTCCGAGAATAGAATTGTTACCAAATGTGTCCTTAGTGTATCTCTTATAATTAGCTAGAAATATTGGGTAGATCTTTTCTTTCTCTTTTCTAATAAGTAATATGTTGTATAAATATTTGTACTGTACGTTTAGTAATAGAAGTGAATTACGATTTATCTCATGATATTAGAGTTAGAGGTTTTGAGTTTAAATCTTTTTAGGTCTCGCTTACCTTCCCAAATCTAAAAGGTTGAGCTTTTGTGATACTATTGCCTACTATTTTATAAGCTTAAACTATTAGATGCAGGTGTCGTTTGATATTTAATTATTCAAGTTTTTAGAAGAGTTAGCAGTGGTCTCATTAAAATCTTATATGGTTTCAGAACAGGAGGTCCTGCGTTCAAATTTTTCCATACTCCATTTGCCTTTCCAATTAAATATCCACACTTAGTATTTATAAAAAAGACCGGATTATGTGTGAAGGGGAGTGTTAGAATATTTATATAATAAGAATAGTTGGCAGTGGCCCCACCAAAATTTTGAAGCGTGCATGTAAGAGTAGTGTAGTGGAATTTTTTCCTTTATGACGTTACTGCTGAAGTGTAGGACTTGGCAAAACAATGGACGATGTGAGAGAAGATTTGGATGAACAAGATTTGGTTTAACGAAGAATTAAACTTGAGGAGGGCTACTTCCGAGGCTCCTATATCCTTATCTATTGAGGCACATTGGGTTTTTCTGGAAAATATGTGAAATTATTTTGAGCATGAAGAATATACTGATGGGTAGGGTTTTCTCATTGGAAAATAATTAAAGGACTTATAGAACCTTTAAAATGAGCTTATTACTTAACATAAGCGATAATTTAACGTTTGATATGATATAATCAGGTACTATAGCAAAATGTAGTCATGCAATTGGACATATCTAAATAAAGTAGCTCATAAGATCGAAGTAGAAATTAAAATTTTCGTCCTTGAGGTATAGTTATATGTGGCATCCTTGAGATACTTCAGAAATTAAGATTTTATCCTTTTATCTTCTTGAAAAGAAAGTACCAGCAATGACTATGCGAACCTTTATGCCATTGCGTTCGATTCTGAATGAACCCTTGCCCCACTTAGAATATCGAGAGAGCAATATAAAATATCAACATCTGATTTTCTTTTTTCCCTTTCATTTTTGTTGGGGAAAGGAAAAGAGAATACGGGGAGGGGGAATGCTAAGTTAGCTGGAGATCTTATGTAAACACTCTCGACTGATTTATCCTTCTACGCAGGAGCCTGCAAATTAGCAGATGAGCCAAACGAATAGAATTAAGTTTGTATAGAACTCACTTTGTCACTAGTAACTATTTGGGAGGTGGGTTTTTAGAGTTTGATCTTTGACTTGTTTTCTGACCTATTGAGGCTGTGTGCTGTAGTAGGAAATGTATTCTCCGCCAGGTGCCTCTTTTCTTGGGAAATCTAGAAGGTAATGCATGCTTAGATTTGCTGTTCGAAGTGCCAAAGGCATCCATTCAATGGAAACTATTGACTGTCCACATGTTTAGGTATCTATCTCAATATAATTGCACTTTGATGGAAATATGAAAAGGAAGCTAAGATAGCCCTTGATAAACAAAGTTTAGTTGCAAATTCTGATTAAGATGAATTTTCGGCTTGTGAGGATTGAACTTCATGCTTATAAGAATCTAAAACCATCGAATCTTTACTGAAGTATGGGAAAACTACTGGATCCATTATTTGGTATTTCCGGTGCTCTAATCATTAGATCTCCATTCCTCTGCTAGTTAGCATTTCATGCCATTCATTTACCTGAGATCATGATCTATTTTTTACCATGATGGGAATTAGTGTACTTTCGTGGAAGTGTCACAATATACGGTAAATAGAATAAGTTATACAGCAGGAAACGCGTGCTTTATTTGATCTCTTTGTTGCAATCTCATCTAGGTCTCACGGTTCTTGGACTTGTCATAGCAAATTGGTCGATCTAATAGAATTAGTCTGCAGTGACGCTCCTCTTTCACAAATAAATTGAACTTGACATGGTAATTCGTTACTAGTCATGCGATTGAACTTGCAAATGTGCTTGACGTGTCTGATCTCATTTAATTTTGCATTTGCATTTGCTTATTGATGCTGAAGGAAGGTTCATAGATATGATGTGGTAATTGCGAAACATGAGAGGTTTTCCACCGATATAAATGCAATGCTAATCAGTTTGAGATTTGGATGAGTCGCTTAGGCTTAGGGACAACATGAGATGAGAAGATCGACTTATGCTTTGTACTTACCGATCTTTGTCATAGGTATGGAACTTTAGTTCTCCTTTGGAGTGCTTTTCGTTGAAATTTTTGCCCTTGAAGACGCTTTCTTTGGAATTTAGTCTTTTGGAGCATCTGTCTTCAATGATACATAGACAAATGATCCTGAGACAGCTATTTGTAGTCCACTAAACTAGTTGGTGAAACTTTTATATCGTTCTAGATATTAGTAATGTTGGACATTTTTTGCCTTCCTATGTTGTGGAAAGTCGAATTAAGTCGTACCATTGGATAGGCTTGCCAAGATATGGAGAAAGCAAAAATGGCGACAACATCGTTCTAAACATCAGTCACAATTGTTCTTGTCCAAATTCCTCTCCTTTCTGGGCTTGCAAGTTGCAATTATGAAACTCAGGACATATCGACATTGCAAGTTTTGTGTTGGGGAAAGGCAGAGAAGTCCGCTTGAATGGAAAATAGGAAATCTACTCTTCCATACTGCAACAATAGAAACGTATAGTACATTGCAGAGACCAAAAGGAGAAACATTTTATGCCTCCAGTGACGCCCCTTAACAGCTTTGATCAATGAAAAGGGCCCTTCAAGGGATTGCATCTTTGCTTTTTTGGGCAACAATTCAACCATACGCTTGGTACAATGAAATGAAGTATGAGATGAAAATGGGACTGAGGGAGAGAAAGAATGGAAAGAGAAACGTGTGACCAAGAAGTACCGGGGAAATTTAAAGGATTAATATTACATGTCAAAATTTCCCTTAGAAAGGAATATTGAGATATAGAAAAATGAAGATATGCTTGAAATGAATAATTATTGCTTTTGTTAAAAAGGGGCGGAGTTGCCCAATCCGATGCTAGGAATGAGCATCAGGAATATCCTTTTGGTATCAAGTAAAGTGCACTTAACTGAGGAACAGTAAAGGGATTGGAACGGCAATTCCGTTCTGGCCCTATTCCCATCTACTGTCCTTCTTAAAAGAGGAAAGAACATGGAGGGATGAATATTCATCTGAAGAAGTTGGTAAGCAGTCTTGGGTAAATGGAGTTTGGACTGATGATGTTGTATACACTTTATATTTTCATGCTACTTCCGTGTCAATTTCATCAAAGATAGAGTACCCTGTGGATAATATTCATTCTTAGTGGAAAACTGAAGTGATATAACTAGTATTTGCTTCTGCATCTTTGTCCGAGTAACATTAGCTTCCCGTTATGGAAGAATGAGCCAGAGTACAACTTGGCTATGCTTACGAAGAATGATGACCGACCACATAGTTCTGTGGAATTAGAGTTCCGACATGGACAGTGCATTGAACTTTTGTGCATCATCTCAACTATTGATAGAATCCGTAACTTGAAAACTAGCTACTTTTGACTTTCATCCAGTTATGTTTCAGCCTGTTGAAATTTTTGCATTATGTAGCATGAAGGAAATTCTCGAACGACATCATTCGCACTCCGAGAATCTTGGGAAACTGGATCAACCATCACTTGAGTTGCAGGTTCTCTCTCTCTCTCTCTCCATGGATCCATTCAATTCCTTTTAATTGACTGAAGAATAATGGGAAAAATTGCTCAAGAATCTACAATTCAGCAAAAAATAAGAAATGATTCACCCTCTTCCAGAGGTCCAATATATAATCAGTTTCATTGGATACGAATTCTTGTCCTTGTTAAAGATTCAATTTTTGAGGGAATACTCATACTATTCAGCTTACAAGCCCTCTAGTTGAATGACCATGTGCCAGCTTTCAAATTTTCAAAGCCTTGTTATTTGTTTCTGAACCTGTATTATGAATTGTTTAATCAGTCATCCATCTTAGTAAAGATCAGTCTACTTTCTTCTTGGTAAAAAAAGTGGGAAACGAATTAGAATAGTTTTCTTATGGTGTTGCTTTTGGATTTTCATATTGATTATGTTCTTTCTCCTTATGCAGTTAGTAGAAAACGGCAACTACTCTAGGTTAAGCAAGGAAGTTGCAGAGAAAGGTCACCAATTGAGGTACAAATCAATAGGTTATGCACTTCTAAGTGTAGTCGATGCGTGATGTGAAACCATCTGTTTGGCAGGCAGATGAGAGGGGAAGAGCTCCAAGGACTAAATATCGATGAACTGCAGCAGCTAGAGAAATCGCTTGAAGCTGGGTTGAATCGTGTAATAGAAAAGAAGGTCTTGAGATACCTAGTCGCAGATATATCATTGGGCTCACAACCCAATATGCTTTGTGAAATATATTACCTTCTAGCCGATGCATCAATGTTCTCTCTGATTTAATGTGCTTCATAATATACGTTGCTTCTGACTTTGCGTTCTTGGTCTATTTCAGGGTGAAAAGATCATGAAAGAGATCACCAACCTTCAACAGAAGGTGAGGTTCCTGAAATATGTTCTTGCAATCACTCACTTTTGCTCTTTATAACAACGGGTGGATTGGAGGCATTTATTTATGTTCTGCTGCTAAGCAGTTGGTGGTTCAATGTTTGCATTAGCGGAGTTGGGACAAGAGGAGAGTCTTCTCTGTAATGTACGTTTAGTGGCGGCGAACATCAACCGTTGTTGTAGTCTTTCGACAGGTTATCAAAATGAGGACACTTAATGGGGTGTGTGATTTGTTAGGACGTCATTAAGTGTGCAATATAGAGTTCTTTCTCAGAGAAAAGACAAGACTTGATAAATACTTGGTCAGGATCAACTGCCATCGCAAAAATTTACCCAGACACTCGAATAAACGGTCAGATGGGGGTCATTCGCTTCTGTTGTTTTAACTGTTCAAGGTCCGAATTTGCTGTGGCGATTCGTTTGTGGTACATGCCTGCGAGAACTTTTGGTAGAATACATATTTACGTCACTCTTTCTGTACCTCGCATTGTTACAGGGCGCAAAACTAATGGAAGAAAACAAGAGACTAAAGCAACAGGTATGCAACTGGCCCTAGAGTTTACTGTCCCCTGTAGTTCGTGAACTCAAAAACTGTCCATGCAATCTTCGCGGATGGCATTATGGATGTCTGGATCAGGTTACCGAAATCTCGGGCCGGAAAACCACTGCCACCGATTCAGAGACCATCATCAATGAGGAAGGCCTCTCGTCGGAGTCCGTCACGAACATCTGCAGCTCCAGCAGCGGTCCTCCTCAGGAGGATGATAGCTCCGACATTTCCCTTAAGCTGGGGTAAAGCCCATTTGTTCATCGGTTGTCCCCGGGGCGAAAAGATGGTCTGTTTTCTGAACTAAACTTGAACCAACTTTTCTTGAACTTTTCTCCAGGTTACCCTACAATGGCTGATCTGCTGTCTAAATCTACAACAATGGTGGGATGCATGATCTAATCTGTTTGCCAAAAAGTGTTGGAGAAACACACTCCCTTGTCCATGGTAACAAACGACGACAACGATGATTTTTGTTAATTTTTTTTTATGGGAAATGCCGAGTTCATTACAACTTGTTAGGATTGTGTATTCAGTGTTCTTTTCACTGTGGCATAACTGGATGCAGATTGTCCTAAAGTTTGAGTCCACGGGTCCAAATGTATTTATATACAGTGTGAGCGAGTTAGGCCGAGCTGATGCAATAACTTCGAATGTTTAAAGAAAAGCGTGCTATAGATTTTGATGGGCACAAGCTTTATTTTTTTCGCGATTTTGATTTTGAAAGGAAATTTTACCCTTGACAAAATAGCATTTTCGTGCCGAAAATTGGAAATTTTTCAGGACCCAAGAGGTCTCCTTAACAATCTGAGGATCAATCGACTGTGGAGTGAGAATGTCAGTCGAGTCGGTGTTGGTAGATTCGTGAAACATGTCAACTCACTAGATCTAATTAAAATTAATTTGATTGGAATGATAAAACGAGCGAGTGTAGTTATCCAAATATCATTCATTGAACGGTGGCAACATGGATTATTTTTAATACTAATGGTGGATCCGATAAAATTTGATATTAGCCCTTGAAAACGATACTTGAAATATGTATAACATCTTTAATTTGAATATTATGAGGTTGCGTTTGGTGGTTATAATAGAATTCAAGAAAAAATTGTTGTAAAATATTACATTGCAAATATATAATAGAAGGAATAAAGAGATTGAGAAAAGAAAGCAGGTAAACACCTAATATAGTAGATAAAGCAAGATGAGAGAATTTTATTTCAATGTATCACTGTTATCTATGACAAAAATTAAGCTCTTATTTATAAGAAAAACAATGATGCACTTATCATTATTATCAATGTATCGAATAATAAATGTATTGGATAGAGATATGAATATTCATTGTATAGGGAGATGTATTTATAATGTATGATACAAATGTATCATAATCAGTATATTTGATAAGATAAATATAATTGATATTCATTCATGTATTTCATAACACTTCCCTTTGAATATTCATTGTATTCATTACGAATATGTATCGAATGATATTGTCTCATTAAAAACTTTAAGCTGGAAAAACCAGTGGGACAAAAACCGGACAAAAAGGAAAAAAAGGGTGCAGAGCAAAAATTTTATGATCTCTCCATTTTATGGATGCATTAATTGCCTCGTTAAAAACTTTATGTTGGAAAAACCTTGTGGGAAGAAATCGGACAGAAAGAAAAAAAAAATAGTGTAATGCATAGTTCATAATATCTCCCCATCTACAAGACGAAGACCTTCCTCATTTATGGTCCTGCGAACAATAAACATCATTTCCTAATGCTTTTGCAGTAAATTTATTAGCACATTTTAGTTCTAAGCCAATTCGAAGACATTGGAATAGAGTTAAACATATTTTCCGTTATCTCTGAGGAACCATAGATTTGGGATTATATTATTCCAATGATTCCACTAATTTTGGTTTAGTTGGATATACTGATGCTGGATATAAATCTGATTCCACTTACGCGCGCCTCTATTTTCGCAGGACCATTTGCATTGCACCCTTCGCTTTGGCGAAATCGTAAGCTTGCTGTAAAAGTGCAGCGATATTCATGTTGTTATTGGCCATTTGTGTTTGGGTTGTGATCGTTTTGAATGCGATCAAAAGAACATATAAATAAAACAAAGTTTGAAAGAGCTTGTTTTGAGTGTAATCTGCCTACCTCTTCATGTTTTTTGTGTTTGGGCTGCTGTGGTTCTTTTGTAATTTTTTATGATTTTTTTTTTTAGTTCTTTAAAAATAAGTTCAAAAAAATGAACGGGTGATCAAAATAACATCTAAATTGAGCAAAGTTTAAAAGAGTTCATTTTTAGTGTGATCTATCTACCTCCCTCATGTTTAAAAAATGTTCATTTAATAATGAACATCCTCTTCCCACAATGAAGTATCATATCTCGATGCAATTGAGGCTTTGATGTATTTGGCACAATGTATGATATTAGATATCACTTTTGCGGTAAATTTATCGGCACGTTTTAGTTTTGAACCAACTCTTTCAAACTCTACTCAATTTAGACGTTATTTTGATCACTAGTTCATTTTTTTGAACCCATTTTTCAAGAACTAAGAAAAAAAAAATTATAAAATTACAGAAGAACCATAGCAGCCCAAGCACAAAAAACATGAGAGAGGTAGGTAGATCACACTCAAAACAAGCTCTTTTAGACTTTGCTTTTTTTTTTTTTTTTTGGTAAAAAGACTGCTTTATTTATATGTTTTTTTTATTGCATTCAAAAAGACCACAACAACTAAAACACAAATGGCCAACAACAACATGAATATTGTTGTACTTTTACAGCGAGCTTATAAGGCGCTCGCCGAAGCAGATGGTGCAATGCAAATGGTTCTGCGAAGACAGAGGCGCATGTAAGTATTTACAAGACTTTATCCAAATTTTTTATTTGTGTTTTGCTCTAACAGATTTCATTTATGTTTTCAATAGTGAAGTAAATGTGGCCACAACCATATGCAATGCCGCTCGAGTAGAATTGGATGAGGAAGCTGAAATGATGGATACTTTGGTCCTGCATACCATTGGGTAGGCAAGGGTTTTTGTCCGATTCATTCCAATATTCAATAATCAAGGCAATTTACAGCAAGTGAAAATATCAAACAACATCATCGAGCGCACTGTGCAGGCCATGCACAATTCTCCTTAATGGGGGCTGTATGGCGGGCAGCTAGTTGTTCTTGCTACTGGTGCCACTGGAGCCTCCACAGGCGCCAGAGGAGGAGGCGCCAGAGGAGCCTGAGGAGGCGAACTAGACCTAGACAGCGTCTAGTACGGTCAAAGATAATTGTCTCCAGCAGGAGTTTAGCGATTGCCTACTTTTTCACTTCCTTTATTTTTCTTTTGTTTTAGGCTTCCATTGAAAAATTTTGTTTGTCATTTTTCTTCATAAATCAAAGAAATTTTCATGCGAATGAAATGTTGGGATGCTATATACAGTAATCCAACGATGCTAGGTTCGAGTTCAAACTTGGCCAATGATTAATGGGGAAGAAGTAATGAAGTCAAGGCTAGCTAATCATCCGCCAACGATTTGTTTTCATTTTTCTTATGGCTCAATTTACAGAAAGAATAAAAGAACTTGGCAATATGTAGACGGTAATTAATCAGAACACGAGCAAGAAAATCTTTTAGGTTTTGTCAAAGCTCTTAGTGCTTGCATTCAAGAGGGAGGCCCTGAGCGAAGGCGTTTCAAGTCGATGGAGTAGTTATGGATCATGAAGTTCTTCTGCACCCACTCGAGCCTCTGCCTTTCGCTGGCATCCAGTGCTTGAGTTTGCCACGTGTTGTTGCCGAAAGCGATCGAGCTGGTGGTGGTCGTGGAAGCATAAAAGGACTTCCCAGCTGACTGTGCACAGGCATTGGCATTAAAGTTGGAGTAGGAAGCGGTGAAAGGAGCTCGAGTCCAGTCGGTCTTCACGTGCCCCCCATGGTGGCCCAGTCTTCTGCATTCCCTTTTGTCTTAATTCTCTATTGTTTCTCCCTTTTTGTTGGTGATTGAAGTGGTAGCAGGAGGAGAATGTATTTATCTAGTCATGGTCTAGTCAATCTAGTCAAAAGCAAATATTGTCATGTGCCTAAATGATAGCGCACTTCACTTAGTGCAAACATTGGCCTGATCATACTATCTCGATGCGCCTGGATTAATGTGGGAATTCCCTTGAACATTGTTACCTGCTATAGCTGGTCACATAAGAATACAAATCCGTGGGTGTAAGTTACTATCGTATTTTAATAATATGGGTCCGGTTGAGTATGAATTGGGTTGGGTCCGATTGGGTTTGAATTGGGTTGGGATTGAATTGCATAAAAATTGATTGATTAATATGAGGTTAAATGGGCCAATTTCGATTGGACCACGATGATCATTGTTCGTTAGGAGATTAGATGCACATCTTTGAAATTGACGAATCTAAGAGGGATTTATCCGGGAAGAGGATTTTCATTGTGGGAAGATGATGTTTATTATTAGATGAACATCTTTTAAACATGAAAGAGGTAGATAGATCACACTCAAAATGAACTTTTTCAAACTCTGCTCAATTTAGACGTTATTTTGATCACCCTTTCATTTTTTTGAATCCATTTTTAAAGAACTCAGAAAAAAAATTATAAAATTATAAAAGAACCATAGCAGCCCAAGCACAAAAAACATGAGGGAGATATGTAGATCACAGTCAAAATAAGCTCTTTCAAACTCTATTTTATTTATATGTTTTTTTTTATCGCATTCAAAACGACCATAACAACCCAAATACAAATGGCCAATAACAACATGAATATTGTTGCACTTTTATAGCAAGCTTACAAGGCGCTCGCTGAAGTAAATGGTGTAATGCAAATGGTCTTGCGAAGACAGAGGTGCATGTAAGTATTTACAGGACTTTATTTAAATTCTTTATTTGTGTTTTGCTCTAACAAATTTCATTTATGTTTTCAACTCTAGTGAAGTAAATGTGGCCACAACCATATGCAATGCCGCTGAGCAGAATTGGATGGGGTAACTGAAATGATGGACGTTGGTCCTGCGTACCATTGGGTAGGTAAGAGTCTTTGTCCTCTTCATTCCAATGTTCAATAATCAAGGCAATTTACAGTAAGTGGAAATATCAAACAATATCAGTGAGCGCACTGTGCAGGCCATGCACAGTTCTCCTTGATGGGGGTTGCATGGCGGGCGGCCAATTGTTCTTGCTACTGATGCCACTAGAGCCTCCACAGGCACCAGAGGAGGAGGCGCCGGAGGAGCGGACGAAGACCTTTGCCTGCCCAATGATATGCAAGACCAACGTGTCAATCATTTCAGCTACCCCATCCAATTCTGCTCGAGCGACATTGTAGATGGCTATGGCCACATTTACTTCACTAGAGCTGAAAACATAAATGAAATATGTTAGAGCAAAACACAAATAAAGAATTTGGATAAAGTTTTATAGATACTTACATGCGCCTCTGTCTTCATAGGATCATTTGCATTGCACCCTCCGCTTCGGTGAACGTCTCGTAAGCTTGCTGTAAAAGTGCAGCAATATTCATGTTTTTTTTTTGCCATTTGTGTTTGTGTTGTTGTGATCGTTTTGAATACGATCAAAATAACATATAAATAAATCAGAGTTTGAAAGAACTTGTTTTGAATGTGATCTACCTACCTCCCTCATGTTTTTTGTGTTTAGGTTGCTGTGGTTTTTCTGTAATTTTATAATTCTTTTTGTGAGTTCTTTAAAAATGAATTCAAAAAAATGAACGGGTGATCAAAATAACGTCTAAATTGAGAAGAGTTTAAAAGAGTTGGCTCAGAAATAAAATGTACCAATAAATTTACCGCAAAGGCGATATCTGGTCTCATACATTGTGCCAAATACATCAAAGCCCAAAATGTATTGAGATATGGTACTTCAAGACCAAGTATTTCTTTATCAGATTCTCTAGGACGAAATGGGTCATTTTGGGGATTTAGAGACCTTACAACTATAGGGGTGCTCAATGGGTGAGCTTTGTCCATGTTGAAGCGTTTAAGTAATCTTTCAACGTATGCTGATTGATAGACGATTATTTTATTTGTTTTATGTTTAAGCTCTAGACCAAGACAATGTTTGGTTTTACCCAAATCTTTAACCTAAAACTCATTTTTCAAATACTCAACAATTTTAGCTAATTCTTCTGGAGTTCCAATTAAGTTTATATCGTCGACATAAATTGCTACAATAACAAATCCAATTTCTCATTTCTTAATAAACACGCATGGACATATATGGTCATTCTTGTACATTTCCTTAGTACTCACTTAAGCATTAACATCACATGCAACCGGATTGCTTTAACTCGTACAAGGATTTTTGCAATTTTATTGAGAATAAATTGTGGGGAGTGCATGCTTCAGGCATTTTGATTCCCTCAGGAATTTTCATATAAATATCATAATTTAATGAGTCATATAGATATGCCGTCACAACGTTCATAATACGCATTTCCAATCTTTCAGAGATTACTAGGTTAATGAGAAAACGAAATATAATCATATCCATCATAAGTGAATATATCTCATTATAATCAATCCTAGGTTTCTAGGAGAATCCTTGAATAATGAGTCGGGCTTTATATCTAACAACCTCATATTTCTCATTTCGTTTTTGGACAAATACCCATTTATATCCAACGGGTTTTACATTATCGGGGATACGAGTTACGGGTCCAAAAATATCTTGTTTAGCTAAGGAAGCTAATTTAGCCTTAATTGCTTCCTCCCACTTAGACCAATCTTGCCTTTGATAGCATTCAATAATAGATTGTAGTTCACAATCATCATTCATAATTTTATGAACAACTGAGAATGCAAAAGCATCATCAATGATGATTTTATTTCAATCCCAAATGTCATTACAATATGTAATGGAATTCTCAGTATTTGCGGAGTTAGTGTTCCTTTCATGGGTTTGCGCCTCTTCAGGGGTAATAAGCTATTTGGGAACAAGCATAATGCCAAGCTCTTCTGGAGCGGATTTTTGATTTTTTCCCCTTCGTTTTTTAGGAGTAGTATCTTTTGATTCTATCACTTTACCACGCTTTAAGTGTGAGGGATTTCGACCCATTTTAGCTTGTCTTTCGGGAACAGCTATCCTAGCTTAAGCATTTGTAGCTATAATATGAGACTTTGTTACCTTAGTAGTATCATTAAATGCGCCAAGAAGTCTATTGGCCATAACTTGTAAATGAATTATGCGTTGCACCTTATTTTCACATTCAGGAGTTTTTGGGTCTAATTGAGATAAATTTTTCTCATTCCATGAGAAAATCTTAATTGGTTTTTGTTTTGCAGTCATGGAAGTTGTAGGTATTTTTTTTGATGGAAACCTAGTCTCATCGAAATGACATTCTGCAAATCTAGCAGTAAAAAGATCACCGGTAGTTGGTTCCAAGAACCTAATGATAGACGGTAAATTAAACCCAACATAAATGCCCAAACGGCATTGGGACCCATTTTCATTCTTTTTGGCGGTGCTACAGACACATGTATTGCACAACTAAAGATGTGTAAATGTGAAATATCTGGTTCATAACCAATAACTATTTGAAGGGGAGATTGTAAAAGACTAGCAGTTGGGCGTAATTTTATTAAAGCTACTGCATGTAAAATTGCATTATTTCATGCTGTATTGTTGAGATTCGTTCTCAATAATAGAGTGCGGGCAAATATTAACCTTTGTTATAGAATGTTTGATAATGAGTTTTTCTTGTGAACAAGCCTCACAATTATAATATTTGGATAACAATACTTTTATATCCTTTAAATGGTGTCATTTTGTATTTTGAATTATTCTACGCATTATTGAAGTGCCAGGGTGACAAAGGCGATCATGCCACAGTCCAAACTGATTAGGTTTTACCAATCTCTAGGATGTGGTGGCGTAGGTTTCAACAGCTTTAATTACGACACAATACAAACCCATAGAAGAAACTTTCTAGTTTCTCATGGATGGTGTTTAGGCCCATCTTATAAGAAGAAATGTCAATATATTCTTTATTTTGCTCATAAATAGTCTCAATATGGTACCCATTATGGCGTACATATTTGAAACTAAGCACATTCCTTTTTCTATTTAATACTTAGAAACACATCATTAATATGCAAGATGGGGCCATTTGGCAAAACAATTGTGGCACTCCCAAAACCATCAATAATCGGAACATATGACTTGATATTGTATGGATTTGTGCCTTATGCAATTTTATACTCGAGAAAAAGTGTCTACTAGGAAACATAGTATGTGTTGTTGCACTATCAAGTAAACAAACATTTTCATTTTTCTCGATATTTTCCATTTCCATTTATATTGACAACTTTAGGTGTCAAGTATTATAAAAGTAGCATATTAGTTATAGAGTTAAATAAAATTTCAAAATAAATATTATATAAGGTTCATAAGTATTTCATAACCATATTAAAGAACAATAAAAAGTAATACATTTAAAGCAAAATAATTAGAAAAAAAATTATTAGAATCATAGAATTCGAAGTTCAAATTATCATCCACCAATTTGATGGCTCATCAAAGTAATCAGAGTTCCTCAAAAAAATCAGAGACATCCACGGATGCATTTGTTATTTTAGGAGCAAGAGGAGTCCCACCAACGGAAATATTGTTAGCCTCAATAGTAGTTATGGCAGTAAAATTGATTTCAATGGCATGAGATTCATCACGCTTGCCTGTATTTTTTAAAGATACCTGGTATAGGTCAACAAAGTGCTTTGGCGTACGACAATGCCCAGTCATGCCATAGCAATGACAAATACTTTCATTAATCACATTTTTTGGCTTCTTTTCTTTGCCATGATTCGGGCCAAAGTTAGATTTCCTAGAGTAGTTAAATTTCCTGCCACCCCTTCTAGGATTATGTTCTTGCTTGCGCTTATAGCCCTTAAAATGGCTAGTATTTTTCTCAAAGTTAGCATGTACTTCAAGCAATGCTTTTGAGCCAGCAGGTCTAAGATTATGATTTTTGAGCAACGATTTATTAGTTTGCTTGGCAGTAAGGAGCACAAAAATTAATTCAGAGTATGTAGCAAACTGATGTTGTCGGTGTTGTTGTTGCAATACAATATTCGAAGCATGGAGGGTGGAGAAAGTTTTCTTTGATAATTCTGCATCAGCGAGTTTGATACCGCATAACTCAAGCTGAGAAACAATATCAAATAAAGAATAAAGTGGAATTATAGTTAGACATTAATTTAAAATCTTGTAGTATGAGATTTTGTCAGTCATATTGTGCTTGAGGGAGGATAACAGTCTTGGTATGATCATACCTATCCTTCAACCTCCTCCACAAGATTTGAGAGTCTTAAATGGATAAATATTGAGTCTGCAGGCTTTCATGCAAATAACGACGAATAAAAATCAGCGCATTTGCTATATCTTTTTCATTTGAGGTTCCATCCTCTTAATTGTATTAACGATACCTTGCTCTTGGAGGTGCATTTCCACAAGATCCAAGGGTCTCAAATGGATAAATATTGAGTTTGCAGGCTCTCATGCAAATGACGGCGAATAAAAATCAGCGCATTTGCTTTATCTTTTTCATTTGAGGTTCCATCATCTGTAATTGTATTAGCGAAACCTTACCCTTAGAGGTGCATTTCCATGTCAAGGCACTAGGATAGATAATTCTTTCCACTCACTTCCAGGATGTGGAATTTGAGCTTTTCAATATTTGCTATAATTCTTGCAAAAATAAATCCTTAAATTAATTAAAAGAATTTCCAAATATTCATTGCCACTTTAGGAGTAGAATGATATTTTTAGATTTGAAATTTGGCTTCGGGCTAAGAAAAATAAAAATGAAGAATTGCTAGAAGAAGATGAAGTATAAGTTAATTAATAAAAAGAACACATATCTTGCAAAAATTACTTACTCAGTTGGTAGATCTTCGTGCTAATAATATATTGTAAAATATTGCATTACAAATATATAATAGAAAGAATAAAGAGATTGAGAAGGGAAAACATGTAAACACCAAAGATAATAGAGATGAGAGAATTTTATTTCCAATGTATCATTGTTATATCTATGACAAAAACTAAGCTCCTATTTATAAGAAAACAAGAATGTACTTATCATTAATATCAATGTAACATGTATTGGATATGGAGCTGAACATTCATTGTATATGGAGATGTACTTATAATGTATAATACAAATGTATTATAATAAGTACATTATATAAGATGAATATTCATTATATATATATTTGGTACCCTGGGAACCTCCGTACGCTGTTTCGTGGCAGAGTAAACCCTGGAGGAGCAGTGAGTCACCACCACCCTTACTGCCCTGGGTAATGAATATAATGAATATTCATTCATGTATTTCACAACAAAATTTTTTTTTATCATAAATTGCGTTTTGGTGCCTATTCAAGACAGGATAAAGTTGAATATAAAAATGATATAGGCTAGATTAAGTTATTTCATGGGGAAGATGAGATAAAGATCGATATAATTTTTAATAAATTAATTTTCTCGAATAACAACCTATTAAATTAGCAAAGTTGAAATTATATTTCAATGTAAATAATATATGAATTATAATATAATAAATTCAAAATAATAGAAAATAAAAATAGAGTTCTTTAATTTAATCTTATTTTTTAATTATATATCCGACTTTAATTCTATCTTATAATATGAATTATATATTTATATTTATATATTGCATATTTTAGGTTTTTCTTTTTGTATTTAAGGTTATTTAATAAGATTTTATTATGGAATGACGAAAGGGGAAAAGGAAAATAATTAAAAAAGAAAATAAAAATAAATTTAGCAATAATATTGTAAGAGACTTTTACTATCTTTGTTTGTTTACTTTTAGGTTAATTTACATTGATATATCGTTTATACCAAAAATTACATATGAAACAATGTAAATATATCAAATTTTATTAATGTAGTTACCAAACAGTGGTTGAGATATAGAAAAATTCCTGAATTTTATTTCATATCCTATCAAATCTAATCTTATCATGGTTCGAAATTCGAACAACCAAATGTAATCCGAAAGCATTATCTCATCTTTTTGCAGATGTCTTCTGAGTTTTGAACTCGTTAATTGTGCCACATCAGGTCACAAGTGTCAAAGCCGTGATGACATTTTCCTTGGGCGTGTGCGATGGCCACATTTGCAATCTATTGATCACAAGATAATGGAAAAAGAATTTCATCCCACCAAGAAATAGATAGAAAATACATCCCAATCGAAAATATCAACACAAAGTATACATTAAAATCAAATATTGCATCATTGAGCAAGCCCATGTAATTAAGAAGGGTTAAGTGTAGTAGAAATCTTAAAACATGTCACAAAAATGCAAATGAGTCATAAATATTCAAAAAATGCAATATAATTCTAAAATTTTCAAAAAGTGTAATTGAATTCTAAAATTTATCATAAAAACGCAATATAATCCTAAAATTTTCAAATAGTATCATCAATTGAAGAACTTGATTGAATCGATTTGATAAGTTTTAAAACTCGATTGTAATTTTGTAACAAATTTTAAGATTTTATTATACTTTTTAAAAATTTTAGGACTTAATTTTATTATAATAACAAGTTAAGACTTTTGATATATATATATATATTTTTTTTTGTAACCTAGAGAACTCCGTGGTCGCCGCATTTCATGGGCGAAGAAACCCAGGGTGGGTAGGCCTCCCACCGCTAATCCATCCATGTTAAGACGCGTTTTGCATTGAATTGAAGCGCTTGGCCGCAAGTTTTCGAACTCTTCCCTTGCGAAAAAGGTGCGAGTTTCTAAGCTCTTAACTAGCGGCCACCGCGGCAGTGGTGACTTTTGATATATTTATCTATATTAAGAATGGAAAAATTGTGGGGCTTGGAGAGGGTGGTTGGTACTTGGTAGGAGCAAAGCCGCAACAACTCTACCAACGAGCCGCTGCGCGTGCGCATCCGTCCGCTCTTTAAGTCTCAATCTTGACTTTTCCGAAGGCACGAGCGAATCGTTGCCGTTGATCTCACGTAGTGGGAATCAGCATCAGACAATTGCAGAGGGAATATTTCTAGTCGGGCCGGAGAATATTACTCCATCAGCATAATCACGAGCACAACGGTCAACGACTCGCCTCGAGCGCCTTTTCGGAGTTCGGCAAGGCGATTGGAGAAATTGTCCAAATTTTTTTATATTTATTATACTTTATCAATTCAGTTCTAAATAATTTAATTTTATTAATTAAGTATATTCGGTCAATTTTAGCTGTAAATAGCTAATGTTGAGATTGACCATCTTACGTGACATAATTAAATAGAACAGTTGGAGTTAACATTGACATTTTCATATTTTTTTCAATTTTTTTTATTAATTTTGTTATTTTTATTTTATTTTCAAATTTTTTTTTTTTTTTGGTTTTTGGGTTGTGGCTGGTGAGGGTCACTGGAACCTTGCCCAAGCAGCCATGGTAGTTACAAACTGGAGATCTCGCAGCTATGGGCAAGGGCATCGACCCTCGTTGGCAATCACCGAGAGGAGGAAAAATGAAATAAAATAAAATATAAAAAGAATTCAGCAATTTTAATAAAATTTGCCCATGCTAGGTGTTAGGCTAATACATAGGGCACGTGGCGTCTCCGTCAATAATTTTCGGCAAAAATCAATCGGATGAATTTAATTGGCAATACGTGAAAAATATTTAGGATTCAATTGATAAAATTAAAATGTTTAGGATTGAATTGGTAAAAATGCAAAAGATTTAGAAATTTTTATATAATTTTCCCCAAGATGAATAACTATTATGCTGACATGACTTGCCACCATCGAGCGAGGGTCTTGTACTTGCCGGTCAAGGGCTAGCCTCAGCAACAACGTTGTCGTCAAGTGAGGACAAGCGAGCTGTCACTTGTTCGGGCAGGCTCGCTCTCGCCAGTGGCCGAGCTAGGGCTAAGACTCTTTCTTGCTGAGACTTTGACGGGGTTGCCAAACCCACTTTCTCTCTCCATCATTCTTTTCTACTCATTTTTATCTAAAATACTTATGAGGTGTGTCAGTATGCAAGCAAAGTTGGGATTGCCACAGCAAATCCCACCGTCACTAAATTAATGAATGACGAGACGAACGAGAATCGAACTACATTAAAGTATTATGAAAAAAATAATGCGAAAGCTGCGAATCATCATCCTTAAAATAATATGAGAAATTGATCCTATCCTCTGGATCGATCGTCGAATAAAGAAAAGAGCAAATTTTACATTGGTCACAAAGTTCTTATCATAATACATGTCATGATATTTTATAAAAAAAAGAAGAAAAATTTCGAGTAAATACATGAAATATCCTTACATTCTCAAATAAGAGTATGTAGTAGTTATGGTAGTTTCAAATAAAAACTTGATCTTGTTGGTCGCCACCCGATAAACATCGGAATTCTAGTAAAAAGGATAATTTTAATTTTAAATTATCTTTTATTTTATTTTCTCTTTTTTCTTTGGTCACCTAAATTTTGCTAGTGTCGGCTTCATTCGTGGCTAGGTGGGCAGCCTCACCCAAGGCGAGAGACGTCTTGCTTATGGTTGGCAAAGGCAGTGCTCGCGAGATTGGGCAAGGGCGACCCTTGCGCAACCCTCTCCGACATCATCGGTGGCTGGTTACTACTTTAGATCAGCCACCAACGAAGAAAATAGAGACAATCAGAAAAAAGAAAAAAAAAATTCAAAAAAGATAAATGACGAAAATGTCCCCAATCAACTAGAAAGTCAATTCTTTTTTCTAAACGAAATAGTTACTTTATATCTTTATATGAAAAAATGACGGCACTTAGCGGTCCTATTCAAAATTCCCCCTACAAAAAATAATTTCACGTGAAGGCGAAATTTGTTTTTATTTTTTTTATTAATTTTTCCGAAAGCTGTAAAGACAAACACATGCTACGGTACGTCATTGAAGACTCACGAGGGAAGCGAAAGCGACCCACCCAAAGCCTCTCTTGTCTTCCTTCTTGTTCGAACTCCGGCAAAAGTCGTACGCCACGCCAGACCAGAACTCCTCTCTTCTCTCTCTCTCTCCCTCTCTCTCTCTCCTCCTCTGTCTCAGTCCCTCTCTCTTCTCCTCCCTCCAGCCACCTCCACTTCCATCACCTCCCTTCTCTCTCTCTCTCTATCTCTCTCTTGCCGTCCTTCGTCTCGTCATAGGAATCTCCGCCCCCGGTGGGGACCCATGGACGCGCTCTCCTGCTCTCCCGCCGCGATCACCAACCCCCGCCGCGCCACCCTCGCCGCCGCCGCCGCCGCCCGCCGCCGCGGGCTCTCGTGCCTTGGTCGTCGTCACGCCGAGAACGAGGGACCCGGCAGCAGAGCTTTCCTGGGCTGCCGCGGAATTGGGCAGGGCGGCGTCGTCAAGAACGAGATCAAGAACGCGGGTGGTCAACGGGACCGCGCGGCGAT
The DNA here is from genome assembly GCA_017140615.1 of Eucalyptus cladocalyx. NCBI lineage: Eukaryota > Viridiplantae > Streptophyta > Magnoliopsida > Myrtales > Myrtaceae > Eucalyptus > Eucalyptus cladocalyx. Next base: position 9,256,284 of record CM029524.1, on the reverse strand, counting down.
CGACTTCAGCGACCCCAGCTGGAAGCCCAAGTTCCAGCGGGACTTCGAGAGCCGGTTCGACCTCCCCCATTTGAAGGACGTGTTCCCCGATGCTGTCCCCATACCCTCCACCTTCTGCCTCCGGATGAGGTCGGTTTCGGGACTTCTTTGAGTTGCTGCCATTGCATGCGCCGCTTTGGTTTTGTTTGGATTGGTGGGTGATGTTTTGCTGGTTTGCTGCTACAGGTCGCCGACTGAGGAATTTGCAGATGGGTATCCGTCGGATGAGAAGTGGCATGGATACATCAACAATAGCGACAGGGTTCTTCTTAAGGTATTGTAGTGAAGAAAAAGTCTGATTTTGTCTCGACTCCTGGACAAGAATGGTGTCTTTTTCTAGTCTTGGTCCTAACTTTAGGAAAATGAAGTGTCCATCTTTCGTGGAGGAAATTCTATTTCTTCAAATTTGTTGGTAGATAAACCCTTTTTATTTTTTAAAATTTTTGGCTTTTAGTGATCTTTTTTGCATTTTCTTTGGCTTTCGTTGTTTTTTCAAAGTTTATCGAGTAATGACGATTGGGTAATTGCACCTTTCTCTGCCTTTCTTGATTTTGTACTAATTATCAGTGGCACCTACAAATCTGTGAAGTTGTAAGGCACCATCCTGTCATGCAGCGTGCAAGGACTGCAAACTTGGGGTCACTAGTCTTGGTTTTGCTGTGTAAAGAGGACTACCTTTTCGACATATAATGTAGGATCTCCGGATTCATTTGGTTGAAAAAGGAATCAGTTATCTAGCAGATAGGAAATTGCTGTTTCTAAAATTATGTTCTGCCAGGATTTCCAACTAAAGCTGCCATTTATGCATCTATTTGAGGGGCTCTGTCAATTTGTTTTTTTCCCCCCACTCGCTTTTTGAGGAAATTGTATGCTTTAACGTCATGAATTGATCAAATACATTGCTAGTTTAGACGCGTATGTGTGCTCCTGACGGTAGTATTCTGTGTCAGACGGGCCTTCTAGTATCTGACTTCATCCATGATAGTAACGTCTGCTAGAGTGGTTCACCTGGAAATTGGAAACATGAGAAAGTTAAGTTCAATGGACCTTTTGGGAGATCTCACTGGTTAGTGTAATGATAAGCCTGAAAACTCTGAAAGGAAGTAACTGAATGCTGGTTATATATGAAAATACTCTTCCCCTCAGTGAGGAATTCAGCTTTCTGTATTGTAAATCCCAAATGAGAGAATCCTAATTCCTAGTTTACCTTTTAATTTGACAGGTTATACATTATTCATCTCCTACATCTGCTGGCGCAGAGTGCATTGACCCTGACTGTTCTTGGGTGGAACAATGGTAGTTGTTTTTCTTAGCATTTATGTGGGCATTATTGAATTGATGAATCATGCATATGCTTGCAACACAGCTTTCTTCTATATAGTAATTCTTTTGGAATATTTGTAGGACATTTCCATGATGCTCCCCAAGCTCGAAATGGAGTATCTTTAAATATTTACTAACTCAGGTGTGGAGTCATAAACAATTTTTAGCATCTTCATTTTGGTTCTTGCTGGCAGGCAAGGATGTTGCCTTAAAGACACTTTAGAAATTTGTTTCTATGAGATTGTCTTTGAAAGTCACGGTGCAAGATTGGAGTAATAATGGCAACATCTTGTAGAATGATAATCACGTTAATTATGTCTGTGGCTGTTATTATCAAGTTGTGTAAAACCACAGGTAGGTCCAAATGTCTGAATCACTGATGGTTTGACTCCATGACCTCAAAAAGTTCACACATATGGTTGGTAGTGCGAATACTTGCGCCCTAGCTAGAGATAACATGCTATAACTGTCATGTATCATGCCCATTAGTGCTCATGCTTAAGGATTGATGGTTCCATAGCTCCATGATATGTGTGTTCAGCATACCATGATGAGCTGATCAAAAAGCATAGATTGGAGAAGAACAGTAAAGAAATGCACCACGACAGAAAATCAACTTCCTGGAGGAAATGTGAATGGCTTGGAAAGGAGCAACTACCAATTCTTAAGCATCTTACCCTAGGGAAAATGCATGCATAGAAACGATGAGTAGCTGATGCTTAAAGCTCGACATCTCTGTTTAGCGTTGCACTCGTAAAAAGTTAAATAGGAAGGCACTATGTTGTCAGTTCGTAATAGTTGGAATCATGTCCCTTTAATATCTTGGCGGATTGATTGTTTGTCTGTCAAGATGATGTTGAGTTCTTCTGTGTTTTACTTGGTAAATTACCTAGTTCCACGCAGTTCTGAATTGACGGGCTTCCTTATGCATCAATAATTCAAATGTAGGGTTCATCGTGCTGGACCTCGAGAAGAAATATATTTTAGGCCAGAAGAAGTGAAGGCAGCCATTGTTACTTGTGGAGGACTTTGCCCTGGTCTAAATGATGTCATCAGACAGGTTGGACTATGATGCTAAAATGCCACGTATTGTTTCATAAGCACAGATCTATCATCCATTAGTGTATATCCTTACTAAAAGAATAATTTGTGTGTTGGATGATGTTGGGCAATATCTTTGGCACTATATAATTCTGGGAAAGGATAATAAGAGAAAACTACTGAAGTTCATCTCTTACTTTCAGTGAGATCTTCTCTTTTTGAGATTTACATTTGACATGGGTTGACCTTGATGCTTATGCAGATTGTCATCACTCTAGAAATATACGGAGTGAAAAAGATTGTTGGCATACCTTTTGGTTATCGTGGTTTTGGTGATGAAGGATTGACTGAAATGCCGGTGCGTTCTGCAGCTTTAAACTTCTTCACCCTTAAACATCAATTAGCCCTTAAAACCTGTAATTCTATAACTAAGGAGAATATGTACGGCTTCTCTGATGTTTTTGCAATTTTGAATCAACTGTTTCATTTATGGTGTTGACAATCAGCTGTCGAGGAAAGTTGTTCAGAATGTTCATCTATCTGGTGGAAGCTTGTTAGGAGTCTCACGTGGAGGACCCAGTATTCCTGAAATTGTGGACACTATGGAGGTAACCTTCATTTGGTGGAAAAGATGTTGCAGTAATAGCAGGTCTATCCATTGTGTGGTTAGTAATCTTGCTGTTGAAAGTTCTGGTGTTTATGAATTTGCTTATCGATGCAGAAAAGAGGCATCAACATGCTTTTTGTCTTGGGTGGGAATGGTACACATGCTGGGGCAAATGCTATCCATAATGAGGTAGTTACTCTTGACCTCCATGCTTGGTAAGATCAACCCAGTTATTTTTTGTAATTAGTAAAGTCAAAATTGTGATCTGACATAAGCATTCTTTGTGTACTACCTCGTGATAATGATGAATAGTTGTCTTTATCTATTAGTTTGTCATATGTTCTGAAGCTAGTTAACTGGGGTGATTTGGGCAAATGTATGCTTGAATGCAATCCGTGTGATGTGTTTGAGTGTATCTCATCCTCTCCACATTCCTATGAGGTTTCTCGTGTCAGTGTGGCAAATAATGGCATAGTAGCACCAAATGATCTGCAGCCAAGTGTTCTGGTTGTCTTTTTTGTCATGCAGTGCCCTGAGTCTGGCTATTATCACGGTGGAGGATGTCTTTGTGCTGTAGGATGTCCTTAGACAATCAATTTTAAAAAAGTTGGTGAACTAATTGTCAGTTTGGGATACTTTTCAATTGTTAAAGTCTGCTTTCGTTTCTTGGTTTACCTCTCCCTCTCATGTGACCTTATGCCTAGTTATGGTCCATAATGCTGATAGAATGCTTCTGTTAGATGGACACAGCACTTTCTTAGATGAGTAATAATTTGAGGGAATAATATATCGCGTGTTGATTGGGCATGTTATAAGTAGTAAACATGCCAGAAGTTAATTATTTTTTAGTGTAACTTGAGAGATTAGAAAATCAAATTGCTAATCTACTTTATAGGTTTTATATTTTTTGAGCATACTCATTTGAGATGCATTATTAAACAGGGTACAGCATTAATCTTTGAATGGTTTATCTCATTTCTAGTATTAAATGAAAATGTTCACTTTTGACAAAATGTTTGCCATGTTAAGGATCCACCCTGCCAGGCATGGTAATGAAGGTTTTGACAAAGTCATTTTGTTATCGTCATAGATGGACCAACATAAATATCGAACTTTATTGGTATAGATCATGTGAGACACATGAATGCAAAGAACTCCTAAATTGGTCCTCCTTTTCGATGATTGCATTCTTTTCCTCTCAAATTCTGCCTTCTAATTGGTTGAATGTGCATTTATTATGAAAAAAAAGGAAACCTATTCCTCAAACTAAATTAGCTTGGAATAGCTTGGATGTGCCTTTTCTTAGAGGAAGAAATAGAATTATGCTTTGTGATCGAATGCACTCCAAGTCATGTGACTGTCCTTGCTTTTTTCAACTTTAGTCTCGGAAAATGGATCTTCCCGGTTCTTACTTTTTGCTCTCATTGTTGGTTTTAGTGCCGCAAAAGACGTTTGAGGGTGGCTGTTGTGGGTGTCCCAAAAACTATTGACAATGATATATTGCTGATGGATAAAACATTCGGTTTTGATACTGCTGTTGAAGAAGCACAGCGTGCTATAAATTCCGCATACATTGAGGTACGTGTTGGTTTTGGCTGCTAACATTTTTTTATTAATGTGAACTTTGATTCTGAAATCACATATATTGACTCTCTCTCTCAAGAAGAAAGTAGAAAGAATGAAAGGCACATGGGCAGTTTATAGACTCATCTCTAACTATGTATATGAATTAAGCGGGATACTTAATTCGCATCCTAGTGGTTATCATTTGCAGATCCTGTATATTCTTTCAATAATAATTCTCGTGATGCCCTCCCCCCTTTTAGGCCGTTTCTATGTATCTCTATGAAGATAGGCAAGGTTATATATTTCTCTGAAGTTAGTCAAGGTTGTTTTGAAAGACATAAAAGTGCAGTCTTTCTGTAAGTTATCCATCGCTAGGGCAATTGTTATCTTGCAGTCAGTTTGTACTGAATGTGATCATTTCAACTATTGCTTACAGAATATATGCTCTTCTGGGCAATAAATATTGGTAAGTTGAAGGTTTTCATTTGAAATATTTCTTGTACTTGGTTTTCATGTTAACAGCTATTTTAGATGGTGTGGAAGTACTGATATGTCATTGATTGGCTAGTGCTTCATTCTTCTCCTCCATTTATCAGGCGCACAGTGCGTACCATGGGATTGGCATTGTGAAGTTGATGGGGCGTAGCAGTGGTTATATAGCCATGCATGCATCTCTTGCCAGTGGACAAATTGACATATGTTTGATTCCAGAGGTATGCACATGGAGGTTTCTTACTTTCTTATTTCTAATTATTTAGTCACCTAACTAATCCTTTTATTAGGTACCATTTCACTTGGATGGACCTCATGGTGTTTTAAGGCATCTTAAATATTTGATTGAGACAAAGGGATCAGCTGTTGTCTGTGTAGCAGAGGGAGCTGGCCAGGTAGGCTCAGTAATATAATCAAAGTGGTAGATCATTGTTTAATGGTGTTATGCAGGTTAATTGATCTAGATGTGACCGTTTGAGTGGCATTATAGAGCCGGTATGCCCACTACAGGATCATATATTTTCTTTTCAGAGTTAGCCATGTCACTTCAAGCAAATGACTCTTCCATGCATTCACTGCCACTTTGCCTTTTCATTTAAAAACTTACTTTTATTACCAGTTTCTCAGAGACATTTAGTGGGAGGGTGTGCAAAGTTTACAATGTGTGTAGTCAATTAACTAGAAGGCTGTAAGCATGGATATAATTTGATAAATCACATAGTCACAAGATGATGTAAATCTAAAATGTCAAAGAACACTTCGTGTACCTTTCTTTTTATATTTTCTGTTGGTTATGTTTTTGGATGGATTATTGTATGAATTCTTTGACTGTGAATCAAGGACTTAAGCAATTGATGACTTTTTTTTTTCCCCATTTGCAGAATTTTCTTGAGAAAACTAATGCTAAGGATGCATCTGGAAATATTGTACTGAGTGATATCGGTGTGCATATTCAACAGGAGGTTGGTGTTTGCACTTTCCTTTGGCAGATTGATCCTTGTGAATACTATTGGCTGAAAAGAGACTCATGCCATGTGTGGATATCGTGTTATGCTCGCTAATCTTATTAAATAACATAAGCAAAGTGAAAAAAAAAGGTAAGTTAATCCTCCTTTTGTGAAGAGTATATCTGGCAATCATAACTTGTTCATGAATATATAGTTTATCTGATGTCAAAAGACTTATTTTGTCAAAGAATTGGATTACTTGTTCAAAGATAAGAGCATTAAAGCGTTAATCAACATATTTTGGATTGAATGTCTCCCACAGAAAGCATTCATTTGACACAATAGCAGGAGTTGTGCCCATGCATTGGGTAAAGCAATATGTCTTCTTTCTTTTCAAAGTGTCTTTTTGCAACACTAAGCGATGGATCCCCACTTCATACCTATTATGTCTAAGCATTTTGAAATCAAGAAGGGGGTGGACTGGTTGTGTTGGGACTTTATGTTAATCTTAAAAACTTTTCATCCATGTGTCTTGGTTCAAGCAATAATAATGCAGGGAGTTAACAAGTTATTGGGAGAGAAGTTGGATCAATCATCATTGTTTAGAATAATCTGTCTGCATGTGCCTATGTTTCCTCGTCTGGCTGTAGCAGCCCAATTAGGTCGAAATGCGCTAGCTAAACAAGTATATGGATATTGCTTCTACATGTGTAGCTTTTTCATTCTTCTAATGCCCCTGTAGTGAAACTTCAACCTGCTATCGATGCCTGACAGCAGTTTGCAAATTGCATTTGTTGATGACATGGAGCAGAATTTACAACTTCTGCCGATACCTCTTTTGTTGATACCTCGCGGTGGACTTTTCTCTCTTGCTCTCTCTCCCGGTGTTTACAAATGATAAACAAATATTTAGTGTTTGCATCTTAATAGCTCTTCTGGACTAACAATCTCTTATGAACAGACGCCTGTCTTTGAATGAATGGAGGAGATGATTTCCTTTGTATGGCCTGAATGAAATGATATTCTGATTTTGATGGGGCATTTTGGATTATCAACCACTACAATATTTTCCTTTGATTTCTTGCAGACAAAGAAGTACTTTAGGGAAATTGGTGTACCAGCTGATGTGAAGTATATTGATCCCACATACATGATCCGCGCGTGCCGTGCAAATGCATCAGATGGGATTCTGTGTACTGTTCTAGGACAAAATGCTGTAAGTCAACACCTCTTCTATTATTTTCTGAGTTTGAGTGTTCATGATGAAGTCCACCCCAAAAGGACTTGAAATATTTTCATATTCTAACTATAGGGTCTCCATTTCTTCGCTTTGTTCTTAGTTTGTTCAACTTGCCTCCCAGTTTTAGTTGATAACCTTGTGTAACTCAGCTAAATGTACGGTGGAGTAGACTTTGAAGGAGTATAATGGACACTTTCTTGTGACAGTTAAGATGAAACTTAAAAAATTACTGCACTAACCGGTATTGTTTTTGCATTATCCTCAATGCCTTCACCAAAACTAAGTCACCGGATTTAGGATTTGCTTTTTTTCAGTGTTCTTGGTTTTTAGTGTCGGGTATCTGTGGACCTCTTGGAGAGTCCAAATGTCATGACTGTTCCTCAGTTCCATCCCTTTCCACCGGACCGAGTATTATTAGGACAGAAGGCCCATGAGGTCAGGTTAACTTCAAGGGACTTGTTTTTGCTAAGATTTGAATCCAGTACCACATTAGGAGGAGCATTTTGCTATTTGAGACTCATGTTTGTTTTTGCTTTCCGCCAAAATATGAAAAGATTATCCAAATTTCAAAAAACATGAAAAATTATGTCATTTTATGTGTCAACATCTATACTTTTGTGAAAATTTTGGGTGTTTCCGGCTAAAGAAAGTCAACGTGTGTCTGCTGCAAGATTTAGATCAAGCAAAAAGTAGACATAAGAAGGCAATCCAGACATGCCCGCGAACAAGCAACTCCTTGGGTTTGCTTTATTAACATGCTGGTTTGGTAGGTCCATGGGGCATTTGCTGGATACAGTGGAATTACAGTAGGCATCTGCAACACTCACTATGTCTACTTCCCCATTCCAGAAGTCATTCAGTATCCTAGGTCTGTGGATCCAAACAGCAGAATGTGGCATCGTTGCTTGACCTCGACGGGTCAACCTGACTTCATTTAAAGAGACTTTGGCTGATGGTGATCAGCAGGTATAATTTTTCTGTATGAGAAGAACCGAGAGTTGATTAATTGAGATTCTCTTGGCTTCCTCATTTTGTTCAGAAGAATAAAAGATAAAAAGGATGGCCATTCATCAATTTCTTTAACTTTATAGAAGAGGACAGGTTAGTACACCAAATTGAGAATAATACTGCAGATCAACAATTTTCTGATGATCTGGACACGAATTTCATTCAGAAGACTTGTGCTGTTCGAGTACAATACTAGATCATATGTACTATATGTTTAATTGATTTCAAGACAGACTTGATTTATGGAATGTGGGGGAGAAAAAAAGAATCTCTTCTATTTACATTGTATTCATGAGGAGACATGGCTTAAATGCACATAGCCTGAGACAAAAGAGCCTAAAGATATGTTCATGGAAAACGGGTTGTAGTATATAACACGTGGATGGCTTGTATGCACGTCATGTGGATGGCTTATCTTCCTGTTTAAATTTTCAATATATGTGATAGGTTTCCTGCACTGCATTTAAGAGAAATTAGGGTTAGTTTGCTCCAATGATACTGATTGACAGCGCAAATTATCATTGGCAAACATGTTCATGGAAAGGGTGTGACAATCTAGAATTTTTGTATATGGTGGTCATGACCGTGGTGGTGCCGGCCATTTTTGGAGCTGGTGGTCCGGTGACTGGCACGAGGAGCTGGTGTCCGGTGACCTGTGGTGATGGAGACAAATTGATGCTGATGGTGGTGATGATTGTTGATGGCTAAGGATCTGGTTGAGTAGTGGTTTTGGCCGGTGATGGAACAGGACTATTCGCTCGAATGCGGCCTGGGTTTGGCGTTCGATGACCATGAAGGGATCTACTTTAGTCACCCCCCTCGAGTGCCAAAGCCGAGTACATAGATCCATAGCCCCCGACAACAGCTGAATTCACTTGGGATTTTGCTTGTACTTTGTAAATGGCACTTATGTTTTCTCACCTTCCCGTCATTTGTCGCGATGGCACAATGTACGACTACTAACATGGCGTTTGAGGGTAACACGAAACGTATAGGACTCAACTATCGTTTGCTATGAGAGAGTTGTGCTTGGTACATTTATCGCTAGCTTTATGAATTCTTAGGGTGCGTTTCGCAACCTGTTAAATAGTGTTTGATTCTGTTCATTTGTTTTCAAAAGTAAATTTGGAACAGAAATTTATTTGGTAAATTTTTTGTTCCGAGAATAGATTATGAGTAGAATCGAGAAGTAAAAAAATAAATTAATTCTTTGTTCTTGGGAATAATTTTAGAATCAAAGCTAACCAATTTTGTTGTTGTTGTTGTTGTTCTTTTCTCTTCTTCTTCCATTGTGGTCGTTGCCGTCCACTGCCATCGGTTGCTAGCAACTGGTTAGGCGAGGTTTGGCGAGGCTTGCTATCGCCAGCCACAAGCGAGCCTTGCCAAGGCCTCCTCTAGCCATCGGCGAGCCTTGGCCGAGCCTAGATTTGGTGAGGTCAAGCTAGCTCAGCTACCCCATCGGGAGGTCGACGTCGCTCGGCCAAGTGAGGTTGACCTCGCGGTGGCCTAGCAAAGTCGGGTTTTGCCGGTGGCTGGGTGAACTTGGCCTTACTAGATCTGGGTGAGGTTGCTTGCCCAGCCAAGGCTCGGATGAGCCTTGCCCAGTTACCAGCGAGGTTCGGCCAGCAAAGTTGGGTCAATGATGTGTGGCCTTGCCGAGGGTTGGCAACCCTCCGGTGAGGTTGCCAGCCAGAGCTTGAAGAAGAAGAAGGGAAATAAAAGAAAAAAAGGAAAAAAAATGATAAAATTACTAAAAATTAGAAAAAAAATAGTTTGGAATAGAAATTTAGAGGATGTTATTAAATGCAATTCTATTCCGAAAATATAAATTTTGGACGATTCCAAACGCCTTAAAATACTTAAAAATTATTTTCGAAAGCAGAATAAAAAGAATTATTTTTGATCAGAAATTGTTCTCAGGAGAGAATGGTTACCTATACGTCTTTAGACAACTCACTATAATCTACCTAGCCATTTCATCGCGTTTCGCGGAGGTGGCCCTTCATATTTCAGACTTGGCCAAATTTGAGGGGAATACTATAATAAAATGTAAGTGAGGCTTATTCATCTCATACTCAATCTCATCTATAATTTGAACATAGGACGGTTGACAATTCGTCGCAATCCCGTATTCCCGCGCTTAGGGCGACTTTATCTCTAGAAGGTTAATATGTTTGAACTTTAGGAGAAAGAAAAAACCAGAAACAACATAGATGTAAACGCTTTTTTTCCCTTTGCAAAATATTACACTTTGAAACATAGCTACACTATATTTGAAAGAGACTTCAGCCAGCGGTACGTAAGTCACGACAAACCGACTTCCTCGCTTATAGGAGAGCATAACATTTCTCCCTTCCTAATTTCTTTTTTCACGATCAGATTGTCCAATCCAGTAGAGACATATGTCAAGAGTCGAAAAAAAAGCATGCTTTCTTTTCATTTCATCGTTCTAATTTATCCGGATATTTGCTTATTATTCTCTAGAAATGAAGGAAAGTGTACTCTACATTATCAGATGCATTATATAAAACAACTACACAACTTTTGAATATGAGATCAAATGAGGCCATTCTAAAGGGATAATAAGATAAATAATTCATAAATTTTGATTTAATGTGTAATGTGAGTCTTAAACTTATAATTTGTTCAATATAGTTCATAAAATTCAACTTAATATATAATATAGTTCCTAAACTTTTAATGTTCAACGTGATTCTTAGACTTTTGGTAATGTTGTCTCTCCTTTGGACTTAATGAAAATACAATATTAAATATTTTTTATATAGTTAATGGATTAAGTTGAATATGTATAAAAAATTTATAAATTTTATCGAACAAATTAAAAATTGAATTACATCACACATTTAATTACAAATAAAAAATTCAAAACTACTTATATTATTAATCAAAATTTAAAATTATTTATATCATTTTTTACCATCCCCAAATGGACAGTAGTGACCAATGCATAAAGGGATGCGTTTCTTTTCCAAAGGACACGAGGCTTTTCAGTGGGTGGACCGCATCATCCGGTTCTTTGGCTCGTTTCGCAACCCTAGCCGCTCCTTCTTCACTCCCAGCCTCGCCGCGCACACGTACCCCACCAAGCATAAATACTCGGGTCGCAGCACTCGCTTCTCCCACGCCAGTCCCCGAAGATGAATATGGCGCTGCTGTCGTCGTCCTCCTCCTCCTCTTTCGCTCGGCCCGCCGCCGGCCTTCCTTCGCCCCGCATTTCCTCCAGGCCCCCGCTCCCTCTCAAGAACCGGTCCCTGGCCTTTTTCCCTCGTAAAAATGGTGGGTTTTGTTTTCCCGGCGCCGCTTCCCTTTTCTTGGTGTTGGCTCTTTCCCGGCTCCGTTTCTTGGTCCCTTCTTGGTGGGTTTTGCCGGGTTGGTCGTTCTTGGGTTTCGCCCCGCGCCGCTTGGCTGCGGTCTCCGTGATGTCTTCTTGAAATGTGTTGGGTTTTAGTGGGAGTGAGCGGCGGTGCTGAACTCGTGTCGCGGAGACTGTTGTGGGGGAGAAAGAGGAAAGGGGCAGTGGTCAGAAGCTCCGGAAAACGATTTCTTTCGAGGGTACCATGTTGTTCGTTTGATTTGATTGTGATGTTAATTATTCCTTTGATGGCTTCCGTATGGAGGGATGTAATAACGAAACCTGTGCTGATGTTGGCCTCTTTTGGTTTAGTCTATGTTATTATGCTTGAAAAGGTACATCGTTTGTTTATAAGAAAAGGTATCGTCCTTTCGAAGTTTCTAAGTAATTAGAAGAAAATTATTGGAAGCACTACCAGTTTTAGATCCCATCACAATAGTTTAAAAGACAGTGTACGCTGAGTGGACTCATGGCTGATTGACCCTCATTTTCCTCTTTTCCTCTGTAGGACTTGAACGTTGCAGAAAAGTAGTTAGAAGAGCAACTACATCAGAGGACACGTCGAGTCGATATCCTGGTGAAGATCGCGATGGTGTGACAATTGTTGAAGAGGTTCCGGTTGAAACGAATACCTACACTGAAAAGTTCCCATCGGAAGTTCCCAAAGAAGAGTCACGCGCGGATGTACAAGAACAGTCTTTTGACTTATTGGAGAAGATCAATTCAAAGGTCTGTCTCATATATCACTTCTAACTTGCATACTTAATTCTTCGTACAACATTCATCTTTGTCAAAGGGTCTCTGAGGCATAATCAGCATCTTCTCCTTCTATACACTGATGTTGATAGATGTCTGTGTTCAATGTGTTCTGTCAATAAAGTAAGCTATAAAGCTCATTGGACTGTCAATTTGCATGCGGGCTATCTAAATCTCTAATAGCTCTTGATGAGATTTTATAGGGGGATGACGTGCTTCCAATGTGATGTTGCATCTTTGATGATTTGTTTGGTTTTCTTTGTCTATAGTTGCATATGTAGTCTTTTTTGTTTTGTAATAGAATTTTCTTCTTAAGTAGTGCTCAACGCCTCCTAGACAAATTGGTTGCTGTGATGATAATAAACTCTAGGTGAAAGCTTGTCTTGATGAGACATTGACATTTAGTCAATCTGAGCGGTTACCTGAGCAACTCAATTTGCTGCTTCTTTCAACACTCTGATTATTCAATTGGCTTTTCTCATTTTGTTTAGCAGTTCATATATGTTACGGTGTTGTTGTTCATTAAAGAGTTTTCCAAGTGCTGAAATGCTCGTAGACAAATTGGTTGCTGTGATGATACTAAACTCTAGGCGAAAGCTTCTGTCTTGATGAGACGTTGACATTTATGTCAATCTGAGCGGTTACCTGAGCAACTCAATTTGGTATTTCTTTCAACACTAACACATTCTTTTGAGTTTTGAGAACTTCATACCTTTTCATTAATACTGACTTCTCTCACCTTTCAGTGGTGATCTTGTGAACTCCACTTTCCAATTCCAGTTTTATGTCCTTTTATTTTTCTGCATTATATGAGTTCTTCATACAATCTTTTGACTGTTTTCAATTGTATTTGTGCTATATTCTGGTGGTGGTTGAATCAAACAAAGAATCATCTGTTCCTTTTGTCTCTGCATTTATTGCTCTTACAAGTCCTACTTACCATATGCTTTCCGTGCCAAGCACGGGACAATGCTCTAATTTTCATTAGTATGATTTGATCAGAAACTTCATATTCCTAAAATAATGACATGCATCTCAACCATAGGTTTATTTCTTGATGATGTGTAAGGATTTTAGCACCACAATTATCATTGATTTACTTCTGAATTGAGACAGTGAAATATTGATTCAGGTATCTTTTTTCCAGTCAATCATTTTAGCATTTGTATTCATGTTGATTCTTGGCCTCATGATATTAATTTTTTAAGCTTATTTCGTGATGTGCCCTTTTTGAACTTCTTATCTCATTTGTAAACTTATGATACTATGTCCAATCTTCACATAAGTCAAAAGTTATAAATTTCCTTTCTCTAAAAAAAATTTTTTTTTCTATACATTTGGTAGTTGACATAAGTTTTTGGTGATTGTGATTTCGCCTATAGCTTTATTTTAACTGGGTTAATGCATTTTATATCCATATCAGCCTATATATAAGTGAAACTAAATTATGTTTTTTTAAGTGAGGTGTCACGCATTAATTGCTTGGTTATGATTGAGCTAAAATGTAGTGATTGACAGCAAAGTAAGTCTTGATAAGGATTATTCATCGAAGAAGTCTTGTTTCAACATGTGTGTTTTTATCTTAACTTGCATTGAAAAGCTTTAGATGAAATTTAGGTTGATAATCTTGATTTGACCCAACTCCTTTTATCATTCCTTGCAGTTTCCTCTTGATTTATTTGTCTTAGATCTCCCAAAAAAAAAAAAAAAAAAAAAAATTTGTCCAATGATGGAACCTCATTTATTGGGTGCAATTTAGCTGACAAGAGATTATTATAATTGTTATTGTTAATATTGTCTTTCTATGTTTTGGTTTTTTAGGGTTGAGGGGTTGTTGGGTGTTGTGGAAAGGTTGTGAATATATGCAACCTTTTTAATTTTTATTTTAAGTTTGTTTCTGTAAAGGCAAAATGCATTTGACTTTCGTTCAGCTATTGCTTATGTCTGTTTGTTGAGGTGCTTCTGTGTGATGTTTTATTGCTTTATATTTCTTTGAATTGGAAAGGCTTTGTTCATACTTGAAGCGAAAATTCTGACTAGCTTTTTCGTCATTTCAGGTTGACCCAGAGGATACGCTCCCTATTCTCTTATATGCTAGTGGTGCAGTGGTTGCCTTGTGGTTATTGTCTGCTGTTGTTGGGGCCATTGATTCGATTCCATTGGTACATACTTAAATGCAGATTGACATTTATTCTTTTACACCCCACATTTGGTGTCCCATTTAAGTGTTCTGATTTTCGTCCATTTTCTTGAAACCAGTTCCCTAAGCTATTGGAAGTGGTGGGTCTTGGCTACACCTTCTGGTTTACTTCTCGCTATTTGCTTTTCAAGGTATGTGATACATGCATTTGGAACGCGCATATATTCTTTTTAAATTTGTAGTCGTGCTAAATTTGTAAATATTGCAGGAAAGTAGGGAAGAATTGGCTATCAAAATAGAGGAGCTTAAGAAGCAGGTTCTTGGTTCAAACGACGATTAACATAGCACAACCATAGAGCATCTATTCTTCATGACTTTGCTTTATTTAGGCAGATGTAAAGTTGGGTTTTAGCCCAGTGGAGTGAACACACATAGTTATGTAAATCGGTTTTGTTTGGGTTCAAAGTAAATATATATACATGTTTTGTCAATTGGGATTCACATGGAAGACTATCCTGTTGCTATCTGTGAGCAGCTATGCCCAATTCAAGAACTCTACTTCTGTTGAGTCTCAAGGTTGGGTCCAGGTTTATGTTAGCTTCTCTCATCCTTGGACTGGTAGTGTCATTAACGAGTGTTCATGACAATGGTGATTCCATTGATCTGGGCAGGCTTCTAGAGTAGCCTGGATGGTTCGCTGTTGAGCGTTTTAAGCCCTTGATCTGCTTTAGGTGCACTTCGGAAATTGAAAGTCTGATTGCAGAAGGGAGGAGGAGGAAGAAGAAGCCTTGCTTCAGAAAGTTCTCTGGCAGAGAATGGTGTTTCCCTTTTCCTTCATTTTTTTTCTTTACCTTAATGGCATATTCAATGGTTCATTTCTCTTCTTTAACATGATAATGTTTAGATTTTCTGTCTGACTGGGGTTGAATATGAAGAGGCAATAGAACTCCCAACACTTTCTTTGGAGTTTAGTGATTGGGTCACAAATTTGAAACCCAAACAAGACAATTTCACTAAGTGGGTTGCGCGCTACCGACACAAAATATGAGAGATATGAGCTCTTATTTATAAGCATCTAAAAAAGTGTTTAGATGTGTATAGGCTTATCTAAGCGAATCTAAAAGTTTATGGCGGACATGAATTACATGTCAATTTGTATAACTAATCTGAACTTAATTCATGTTAAAATGTCGATCATAATGATCCATAAAAAGATGGGTTAACTTGTTCATAACTTGAAGTCGTTTAAGCTTGACTTGACTTTGTGCTCCCAGGTGACATGATTTTACCCCTTGTGATTAAGCACGAGAGCTCCAATCTCTCGGGATTGGACATTTGGCTAGGGCATCGAGGGATTTCTTACTTAAGAATTGTATAAAAACTGCTCTAAATCGGGATCACTTGCACATGTCAAAAGATTAAACTTAATTGGTTTATTAGGTATGTAGGGTATTTCTCGAGCGTCTAAGGCGCCGGATGTCACGCCCGTGCTCCTACATTATAGAAAAGAGACAAAGGAAAAAAAGTAGGAGTGCTCCCGAAAGACGCGACAATTACTCATGTCCGAGAAGAACCCTCTCCCATGTCTTGTTCCCACTTCTTTTTCGGTTTTGATTACATCTTTTGAAAGCGTTTCCTTTCGATGCACTAAAGCCGAGTTAACTATTCAACTCCTACATAATTTTTCACTTTTTGATATTTTTTTTTTCTTTTGGGTCCACCACTTAGGTTCTTACATGTCTATTATCATCACTACCTTTTTTTTTCTCCCTTTTAATCGGGATTTTACTATTCGGCTAATCTTTACGGATCCCAAACATACGAATTAAGTAGGGCTCCATCAGAGGATGGATGGAAGACTTGGTACCGAAGGTTACTCTATATAAAAGACTCGATTATCCAAAGACGTCGAGGACCACTTTTCTTCGTTGAATTAACTCAGTGGGAAACGCTACAAAAGCAAAATGGAAAAAATTTCGTTAGAAAGCAACCGGTGTTGACTCTTTTGCACATCGGTTTCGGTGCTTGGAATTTGCTATAATTGTGGAACTTGGACTCTTCTCAAGAGGCGAAAAAGTTCAATTGGGTCGCGGCCGTTCTTTCTCTTTTGGCCGAGAATGCCGTTTCTTTAATCAAACCTGAGAAGACCGTCGTTAGGCACGTTTTTTTACCTCTTGACCCTGGCCCGACCACGTGATTTTAAGTGATTTGAGACTCATCCAGACCATCCCCATTCAAATCACCCAATTCCTGATCAGTCGATGTCGATGGCCATCTAGATGAAGGAGAAATCGGGCCTCTATGGAGCTTCGTAAAGCCAGATTAGGTTCGACACTTGCCTCCCCGATAGGTCCCACGACAAATTGCAGATCATGTAAGGTCCACCTTTCACATTGGCTCCATGGTGGTACCCGCATAATTAATGGGTTGGATGGTATCGGTCCACACGATCTATACACAGCGCAATAATTTCGAACGTGTGGAGGCGCTTGATGAAAAACAAAAATCGACAAAGATGATTGTGTTTGATTTGGGTTTATGTGGAAAGATTCGTCGAAACAAAGAATATTTAACTTCTTAATTAGCCATAAAAAATTGAGGTGACTTTAGATGTTGGTCCTTGGCTACGAATGTAAGGTGTTCAAATTGAAAAAGGAAGTGATGTTTGGGAATTTAAAAGTCAAAAAGAATATTAAATGTCAATACGAAAATTCCTTGGTCAAAACAAGATATTTCTTTATGAGATGTGTAGCTTGTGGCCTTTGGAGAGAAGCCAATAAACTTTAAAAGCTCCTTTTTTTATGACCCCTTGACCATTTTCGTCTTCCACGACACTCAATGGCCAATTTGACCGCTTTTATCTATATCATTTGGATGATTTTCTTGCTATGCCTGAGAGAAAAAAAAAAATCTTTTCACCACCAACAGAAAATTTATACTTAAATTTAGTGAAGTAACTTTTTTCTTTCAAAAATCATAAATAATTTTCAAAATATAACTTGTGACATCCATCAATGCAAAGTCGCTCTAGGGAGTGGACCAAGGATCAAAATTTGTTGGAGAATTAACATTGATTGTGAGCAATGCAAAGTAATTATGACTCAAATTTAACATTTCGGGTTTAAGATTCTTATAATAACGTTCAAAAAGAGTCATTAACGCCGATGTTGCCGTGCACTTTTGTCCTTGTAGAAAACATCATTATTACTCATAATAAAATGTAAAAAAAGAAGATTCAGACGAGTCAAAGAAAGCTCACGACACGTTGCCTCGTTTCGAAGTTCCAAGAAAGCAAAAGTCAACTGCGGACTGCCGGGGCGTGTGGAAACGGCAGCTACGCGGAGATTGGAGATCGACAGGGCAACCGATTTTGTCCACAAGACTCTCAATTAGTAATCAAATCGTCATGACCGACCCCAAAAATTGCGGCGAAATTAAAATTGAGAAGAATTATAGAACATATAGATTTACATAAAACATTCTTGCGGAAAAATTAAGGGGAGAGGAAAAGCAAAATCCTCAATAGAAATTCAAATATTACAAAAGGTAACTTAAGAAAACTTGAGAAAAACAATATTCATATACTGCTCCAATATTGGCGGCTCGAGCCCTTTGCTACAAATACTAAAATCTCTATATATTTTTCTCTAGTGGGGTCAACACAAATTTTAGTTCATGTGTCAAAACTCAATTCGGGTCAAATAACTAAAAAAGAATTGAAGACATACTCAACAAATCTTCACCTTGGTTTGGATTCTTCAAATAGACATAAGTAACAAACAATCTTCTCCTCTCACTAAAGTTAAACTTAGTTACAACAAACATTAATCAAATCCGAGCAATGCTTAAGTTGGCACTAGGCAAGAGCTTTGTCAACATATTGGCTGGATTATTTTTTGTACCAATCTTCAAAATCCTGATATATACATTAGGAAGAATGTCTAGAATAAAATGATACCGTACATCAATATGCTTTATCCTCTCATGATACATTTGATCTTTAATAAGATGTATATACACAACAATCATATCATAATCCACAAAAATAAGCCTCTTGATCATGTGTCCTCTTTAACCGCCTTTATAATAGTAATAAATCCACCTCTATAGTTGAAAATGTAACCGATCCTAACTTTCAACTAATTGCACAACCTCTAATAGTAAAAATATACTTAGTCAAAGACCTCATTATTAAGATCACTAGCATAATCAAAATCAACATATCATGTAAGAGCGTCACCAATTTTCCCAAATTTTAAACAAAAAATTAGAAGTACCCATCAAATATTTCAAAATTCACTTCACAACTTGCCAATAAACATTGCATGGGCATGATAAAATATCTATTTATCATGTTGATAGCATGTGAAATGTCGGATTGATTGCAAACCATAGCATACATAAGGCTATCAATTACATTAGAGTATAGAACATATGACATATATTCTATTTCCTCATCTGTATGTGGAGACAAATTAGTTGATAATCTAAAATAAGCAGTAAGAGGAGTACTTATTGGTTTGGTTTGGTATCTTTCATACCAAAATGATCTAATACATTTTCAATGTAGCTATGTTAAGCTATAAAACTACAACCATTAGGTGGCTCAATTTTTATGACCCGATTTGAAAACAACAATAAAATTAAAATTGAGAAGAATAAAAGAATATGTAGATTTGTATGGAAAATCTTTACAAGAAAAACCATGGGAAGAAAAGAAGCAAAATTCATTATGAAAATTCAAGGATTACAAAAAGTGACTCAAGAAAACCTTCTGTCTTTCTACCTTTTTTTTATTCAATCTATTGATTTGAGAAAAAACAATATTTATATTGTTCCATTATTGGGCTACAGGCCCTTTGCCATCAATATTAAAACTCTATATTTTTCTCAAATTGAGTCGTCAAAAATTTCAAACGTATGAAAACTCAATCGGGTTCAAATACCCGAAACAGAATTCAAGACAAATCAACGCACATGCAGCAGAAATATCTCATCTCGTGCTTTGCTTTTCTCAATTGAGTTGTGCAATTGCTACCTTCATTGCAAACTAATCCACAAAAAACCGATTTACCAAGCCACATGTCAAGCCGCAAGTGAGCGCTGTTTTACCATTAAACGGCGATCCTACGCATGCATCGCTTGACAAACTAAATAGACAAAAACTGGGTCTCAACAAGTCCCGTATTTCCCTTTCAAATCGTGTTACCTTGAGTCGCCGGAGCTCACGACTTTTTTCCGGTCGATGTCCGGTCAAACCTAATGGCCCGAACAGCTCGTTTCTAAAGCAACACCATTATAAGTAACCCCAAGAAATGGTCGTTCCACGTTTAGCTTTTGATAATGCATCTAAATTGAATCTCAAAGAAGATACAAATCCCAAAATTGAGCAGAGGAAAAAATCAACCCAAGGACCGCGTGGTGATTGGATTGCAATAATAGCAAGGCTTGACGGTTTTTGCCTTTTGCCTATTGCCTATTTCCCACCACCTTCTTCTCCCCACTATAAATTCCCTCTCCGCCTGAACCAATCTCTCCACCGACACCGCCGGCAGCAAACCGTCCTCTTTCCTTTCTTCCCCTTTTTCGCATCGATCGTCCGCCGGCATATGTCTCAGAGACCCGCCGTCCCTCACTCCTCCTCCGTCGCCTTCGGCCTCCACTCCCATCTCCTCGTCTCCAGCGACATGAACCCCAACTCCAACTGGTAAAGGAACAGGAGGCGGCGAGAGAGGAGGAGAAGATATTCTTCCGATCCCGGCATTGATTCCGGCGAGGAGATATAGCTTGAGATCAGGTCGTGTTGATCGTCTTCTGTTCCGGCCAGAGTTCGGAGATGGGTGTCAAGGGATTCGTGGAAGGAGGCATAGCCTCGATCGTGGCCGGCTGCTCGACCCACCCGCTCGACCTTCTCAAGGTCCGCATGCAGCTTCAGGGCGAGGGGCACGCGCCTCCCAACCCCTCCGTCCAGAACCTGCGCCCCGCCCTCGCTTTCCAATCGCCGTCGGCGGCGGCGGCTCCCTTGCCGCGGCCGCAGCCCCCGCCGCCTCCGCGAGTCGGCCTGGTCACGGTGGGCGTGCGGCTCGTCCGGCAGGAAGGCGTGGCCGCGCTGTACTCCGGCGTGTCGGCCACCGTCCTCCGCCAGACCCTCTACTCCACCACCCGGATGGGCCTCTACGACGTGCTGAAGCAGAAGTGGACCGACCCGGCCACCGGGAACATGCCGCTGACCCGGAAGATCGTGGCCGGCCTCATCGCCGGCGGCATCGGCGCGGCCGTCGGGAACCCGGCGGACGTGGCCATGGTGCGGATGCAGGCGGACGGGCGGCTCCCGCCGGAGCAGCGCCGGAACTACCGGAGCGTGGTGGACGCCATCCGGTGGATGGCGCGGCAGGAGGGGGTGGCGAGCCTGTGGCGGGGGTCGTCGCTGACGGTGAACCGGGCGATGCTGGTGACGGCGTCGCAGCTGGCGTCCTACGACCAGATCAAGGAGACCATCCTGGCCAAGGGGCTGATGAAGGACGGGCTGGGGACGCACGTGACGGCGAGCTTCGCGGCCGGGTTCGTGGCGGCGGTGGCGTCGAACCCGGTGGACGTGATCAAGACGTGGGTGATGAACATGAAGGTGGAGGAGGGGCGGGAGCCGCCGTACCGGGGCGCCGCCGACTGCGCGGTGAAGACGGTGAGGGCGGAAGGGCCGATGGCGCTGTACAAGGGGTTCATCCCGACGATATCGCGGCAGGGGCCGTTCACGGTGGTGCTCTTCGTCACGCTCGAGCAGGTCCGGAAGCTGCTCAAGGATTTCTAGCTGCGTCGACGGCGGCGGCGGCGACGGGATGATGATGATGATGGCGATAATTCTAGGATTTCTCTAATTAGGGAATTACATAAAATTAAAATAGAAACCATATAATATGTGGTGGATTCTATAAATAAAAAGTTTATGATTTAGATTACGTGCCTTGCATCTAGGGTTTCCTGTGTGCTGTCATGTATGATGAATCCGTGTGGCTCCCGGAATACGGGAAGGAAGATGCCGTAATCAAAGCGCCACCTTGCACCCGCTTTTGGTTCTTGTTCCTCCGTTGTATAATTTCCAGATACTATTTTCAAAAAAAAAAAAAAATTACTTTCCCTTCAAGAGAGCCTAATATAATAGAAATAGGACAGACAAATTAAAAATAGGGTTCGTTTATGGTCGCGAATATAATTAGCCCATTTTCCCAGATTAGATGAATTTTTGAAAATAAGTATTTCGACACCGTGCCAGAGTCGAATATGTGGCCGGAGATTGCACAGAAGGGGCTTTCTCTCTCGCTTCAAATTCTTCATGGGCATATGCCTTTTTTCTCTCATGTTCTCTGCTCCTCATGAGGAGGGACTGGTGATGTGACCCTGATTTTTCCCTTTGTTCCACAAAAGCCATTCAAAAAAGATGTGATTACAATTTGCTAATCCTATGTGGTGTCCATCGGTCTGAAAGTGATCACCAGTTCACCAAATTTTAAGGGGGTGGGTCCTGGTTTGAAGTGCCTAAACCTATCTAGGTTCGGCTCATGCAAGGATTTGCCCTTATCAGAGTTTCAATGCATCCGAGTCTGGTTCATATGTACTGTTAGATTGGGATTGGGCAGAATTCGGAGGCTTTTACGAGGGTGGCTCCCAGTATGAAGTGCCTAAACCTATCTAGGTTCAGCTCAAGTTTCGAGGCTCCTGAGCCCGGTTCATATGTACCGTTAGATTGAGTGGACTCTAGAGGCTCGCTGCAATTGAGATCATCCAACACTTGCTCTTGTTCTTAATGGAGTAAATATCACGAAAAAATTTCACATTAATTCTTATTTAAATTAATTTTTTGACCATTAAAAACCCCAATATGATATATTTGTAATAAATTATCTCCGTTAGTTTTCATTATATTAGATTAATATCATGAAAAACCATAAAGCCGATACATGTGATCAATAAAGGTAAAGCTCCAAATCGATACATCTATCAATTTTTATGTGTCATTCAACATAACAATTTGATGATAAAATCTAACAAATATTAATGAAGATTAAATTTGTCACTTATGTACTAATTTAGAGTTTGGCATAAATTTATCATGGACGAGCCAAATCGAAATTTTTCGTCATATTTAACCCATTCTTGATGGCATGCCCAAGTGGAGATGGGTTCAATCATTGTGCCAGTTTCGAGAAGTCAAGTTTAATGGGTAATGGATCATTGGATAAGGCGAAGAGATTGGGGTCTCTTTGATGGTTCCTTGAATTTGTCCGCCATGCGTGGTCCGCGTCCGCGAGGCGTGTAGGCCCGGCATTAACTTCGTCCACTCAACTTGGCCGATCCATCACGTCCCGGACTTAACGCCACCACTTCCTGATTTTTTCTACTCAAGACTTGGTTCCCTACTCACAGGTCACAACAAGCAAATCCAGCTATGATTTTGGAAGTCTAGCTAGGATAAAGTGAACCTTCCAGTTCAGTGCCCTCTCTTTTGTAAGACCTATTAAAGGAAGTCGCGGATTCATGCGTCACAGTGCCTTAGATCGATAAGTCGCGCAGTGAGATGGTTCGGTTGGTGTGAAACCATCTGTGTCAACCTTCCGAATCGATATCTAGAGCTATATCAAGTTGGACAGCATTCTGGCTTCCAGGATTGCTCCAGACCACACGCACTGCCCGCGATTGCGGTCCTCAGTATGTCAGAAAGACGAAGATAGTATCGTGTCTACTTTGGTTTTTTCCCCTGCCATAAAGTGCTGAGAAGATTTTCCCGCGACGTCGGCATCCGTATCACCACCTCAAATACCTTGGATTCCAAGAAGCTACAGTTGCCTTGATCGTCATTTTAACCACAGGCAATATAGGCAGGCCTGAACTGAGGCTCGCCAAAACAGACAGCTGGTCTAGCCATTGCTTAGAGTTGCCGGAGAACCCCAATAAAGAGGAGTCTCCCATAGAAACAACGTTAAGCTTTGTGAGAGAGATTAGGGTTTTTGACGGTGAACAGCTGACAGCAGTCGTGTGGTGGTGATGGAGTGTCTTAATCTCGCCCCCATCGCCTTCATTCTTTCTCCTCTTTTTGCAGAGTGAGTTTGGTTTTCATTAACCGAATATTGTACTGTTCTCTTTTACAATGCCAAGAAGTTGTCATGTCATCAACCACATCA
Source organism: Eucalyptus cladocalyx (assembly GCA_017140615.1). NCBI lineage: Eukaryota > Viridiplantae > Streptophyta > Magnoliopsida > Myrtales > Myrtaceae > Eucalyptus > Eucalyptus cladocalyx. The sequence continues at coordinate 9,232,576 of CM029524.1, read as the reverse complement.
ACGTAATTAAATATGCTTATGACATAAGGACTCGATCACACAAATCTTGCAAGTGGGATGACTCAGATTGAACAAACTCATATTTTTCAAAACCACAAGTAAAATTTCTATATATGGAATGGACCAAACCCTATAACAAAACAGAGAAGGTCAAACGTAGTCTGGCCGGAAAATTGTCTCACTCATTCTCTCACTGTTCAAATTGACAAACACGTTAACATGTCCAACTCATCATTGCAAAGTGAAATGTTTCGAAATGATTACCAATTGAATGTACTATGAGCAGTGGCTCAAAGCCAAAAGAATTGAACAAATCTGCAAATAAGTACCAAAATTGTCAGCATCAGTGAGCAAGGCTACAGGAAGATCTACCTCATGCCGCCGTTGAAGCTCCTAATCTTATCTTTTCCGATAAATCGTCACCAAGTATATATAAGTTCCAGTAGCAGCTATGATGAAAACCCCCAAATAAACGCAAACTGTTGCAGCAGCGACATAAAGGTACCTTCATGGAATATGAGTATTGACTTAGTATGAATTGTCTCAGTAGAGGTAACAAAAAGTGTTGCAATATCGTACTTAAGTGCAAAAATAACCACTCTTTGAAAGAATGGTAGAAAGTAGCATATGTAAAGGGCGAAAGCATTGCCATACGGGTAAAATCAATAAAACAAGACAAATTTATCTCACATAAGAAACAAAATGTAGGACCCACTACATGAAATAGATGTTGAATCCACAATCTCGTTCACAATTAATATTTGAAAAACAAAAACTTCAACAACACGCATGATGAGAATAATCCCGGAGACCAGATTGCAAGTAGAGTTTAAATATTCACAAGGAACAGACAACGAAATAGTCTTATCCACACTAGCTATATATGATCACCACATTTTCATAAAAATTCCATGATAATAGATTAACATATGCACTTTAAAGTATGGAAAGACTTACTTTGGAGAGAAGACACTCCATATGAATAAGTGATTTCTCATCAGTAGCAGTATGATAGTGTATGCAGTCAGCGTAACTGAATTCAGGCACAAAGGTATTACACAAGGAAAACCAAGCATCATCTTTAGGAGATCTCCAAAATTAGCATTCTGCGAAGTAACCAGACAACTAAAATCCTTCACAGAGATCCACATTGGCATGCTAAGGAGAAACAGCAGCGGGGAAGCATAGGTGATTATAAACATCAAGACACCAGATGACAGCATCGAGAAATCTGAAGCGCCCTGCCAATGACGTAAAGAAGTTAGGAAACTGCAGCAACTATCTTTTGCCTGATATAGTTACTCCAGGTCCCAACTGCAGAAAAATTCCAGATTATGAGAGGCTTACAATGAATGCACCAGCAACATCAATTGTAGCTAGAGAGTTGCTGTTCCCGAGGGCAAAATGACCTGCCATTCCCAACTGGTAAAGTGCAGTGATCTACATAGACAGCAAAACCACCAATGTCAATACAGGATTGTGACCAACATAATGAATCAATATATAAAGTAGACGCAGCTAAAGACACTCCATGTGTAAGATTGCCAAAAAATTAAGACAACGTCAGTGGAAACTAGCAAAAAAACCTGCCCCAAAACCCTCCTTGCTTTTCAGGATAAATCTTCCTACTGCTAAGAAAGTCAACCAACAGTTGACCAACTGCCATGTGGAATGAGTAAGGACAGTCACAAGCTTCCCTAACCCCTTGCACGTGGCATTTGCTGTCAACAAGTGCTCAAATGGACAGTCACAAGCTTCCCTAACATCTGTTCGAAGAAAGCTACCCCAAACATCTGTTCGGGTTTTGTAAAATATAATTATCCTTTCTTCTAGATGCATATTGCGATTCATGAGACGAAAAGCAAATTTGATAGAGCTAGTAGTCAAGTTTATCAACATTGAAGTTTTAAAAACCGAAGAATTGAATGACAATTACATCTGATTTGAGACTAGATGAACAGCTGATCTGGCAATATCTTTTCATTTATTCAAGCAGAGCATGAAATCGTGGAAAAGTTGTATTTTCTGTTTATGATCCATCCAGCACATAAATGCCTTCAGGCGCATGCTAAATCTGGCATGGAACCAGAGTGGTCCAGCAAAGCAGGATCAGATAAAGAAAAGGCTATGATCTATTAGCACAGAAAGAACAAGAATTCCTTGTTACTACATAAGAATGCCTGCTTCTGGAGAAAGAGAGAGTACTAAGGGATTTCAAAAAGAAATTAACTTATACAAAAACCCTTCTCTTTATTAGAGTGCTTTTGTGTCGCTATGCCTGCTTCTAGAAATTTAAATAGATTTGAATCACATCCCCAAGCCATTATGTCCGAAGAGGAACTTGATAGCACAAGAATGATGACTTGTCACTTAAGGATTTTATCTTTTTCTTAAACCACTAATGATGGTAAAATATTCTTAACCAGATGCAACAGTTACTCTAGAGAACAGGGTATCTAGCTTGCATTGAGATGTGGACAGAACCACAGAAGATGCCATTGTAACTGACCTCAATCCAATGCTTATGAGCAGGCACAGCACTGCAATAATGAAGCATGCTGGCATAGATCTGCACAAGCAGCAAAAGCACAGGCAACGAATTTGTTGGCTGTTGGAGCAACAGTTGAAGGAGACACCAACAAAATATGTATGCCCACCCTATGACATAAAATGAGTCTCTCATCTCCATCAGCGGAGGCAACTTTAGAATGTCATGGGAACCAGAAGTAGACAAGCAGATATCACCATTAGAGCATGCCTTGGAAGTCCAAATATGTATTAGCCATGGTACAGCTACGACAGCCACAACCGTAAGAGCACCAAGAACTCTATATATCTTCTGTGCTGATACAGTGGAACCGTAGCTGTATGTAAATGACCCTGATGTATCATCCTCGTGACTAATTATATATTTCAAAACCATCAATCCTGGGATGAAAAAGCTGAATCCGACCACTAAAACCATTTTCCTTCTTGTCCATAAGAATGTTAGAACATAAATACTTAAGATGATCACCAACAGGCACGCCAGCAGCCAAAGTCGTTTCACATATTCATGTCCTGCCAGTTTTAGCCATTTAGAAATATCAGGAAGATTTACCCAGTTTATACCACCCTGGTGCCAGGCTCTCAAAATTCTTCCCGATACAAGTACAGAAAAGAGGGATATAATTGGATAGCTGATCTTTCCATTAAGAGACATGGACAAGCCGACTGACTTTGAGTTCTATCTGCCAGAATGGTCTGTGCAGTCTTCCGAATTAATAACAGATAAAATGTTGATGACACAAAATGCCAAATATATTGCTCCTCCTCTACCATAGAACTGGATCCCATGCTTATGACATGAATCAATGTAGCACCCATGAGGAAGATCTCATCCAAATGCCATGAAAAGGCATATTTTTTCAAGCTGGAAATCTGATGGTCTTCTCTAATGTACAAGGCCTCATTCAAATGAAATACAAGCCCCAGAAAGATCAAACATGAGAGAATCATTGCTGAAATTCCAACAACAAGCAGGCCGACAGGTTTCTGCAAAATGCTTACTTGTTACTGCATGGAAAAAATAAAGTTATAAAAGGAAAAGATTAAATCACATTATTTTGTGTGCTCTTCTACGGTATTATATGCATCATGTTCACCAATAAAATTGAATCAATGTCCCAACAAAGAAGCAGTCTATTTTCAGTGGATTAAAAAGATACATACATCAGTCATTCTGCGTGCTAACCACTGACTTGCAGTCCTCAAGAACACATAATATGCTGCGGCAGCGCTCTTGTAGTCTTCAATGTTTGACCTTTAAAAGTGAGTGCCAAGAGAACAAAGAATCATCATTTTGCTCATGTAACATTCATTAGGTATTTGAATCTGTGATGCTTTAAAGAATTATTACACAAAGATCCTCTTGAACTTCCAGGACCTGTGGAGGATGGCAGCATTCTGATATAAGCAACAGAAGACCTGCTCTATGTTTCCACCGCACTCAGTGACCACTGATTTTGTATCTCCAGTGTTGTCCTCTACTAAAACATGTTCACAGGGTAGACCAGATAACTGGGCCTGTAACAATCTTAACAACTGCCAAGAGTTTAACTCTAAAGCTCTCATCTTTTCAGCATCTGCACATATTAAGAGAATATAAAGTGGTCATTATTTCTTATAAATTGAAGGTAAAAAGGACCCAGATAGAAGTAGAATAAGAGGAAGATCTAGGAAACCAACGTTCGCATGTCGATGCAGAACCTACACAATGATAACTGAAATCTTCTTCAGTCAAATAAAGGAATAACCAACCATCTAGCAACCAATCTAAAATACTTCAAAATCCAGCATTTCTTGATTTGGCCCTACGTTTCCTCTAACTAGTTAACAGATATATTTAATATGGACATAAAAGAGCATGTCAAAAAAAAAAAATTGCAAAAATTAAGTAATTTAACCTTTTCCTTGCTAAAACACAAATAGCCCCCACCAGCTACCACACTATCACAAATTATTCACAATCATTGTTAATTATTCCTGAAATTGCTGACCACTTAAAAGATGCAAACTTGGTCTCCTACCTTCAGGAGCTTTTCAAAGAACTAATGGAAGGTTATAATGATTCAGTTTGCTATTTCCAACCAACGTTGTGTTGGTTTTTTTCACAATTTAAAATTAGATCAGACAACTAAACTAATGTAACAGATAGACATTGTTATGTATAAGAACTTCACGTTAAAAATTTTCAAAAAAGAAGAAGAAGAAGAAGAAAGAACTATGCATAATACTCATTATATTTCCGGATATATTGTAATTATATGACAACAAAAGAAGGAACAGAACCAAAGAGAATCTTCATCTTATACAGATGTGTCATGGTAATTTCTCGAAAATCCATATGCACATGCACCAATTAAGTAATTGCGACCAAAATACTATTCTTTTTTTATTTCCACTTGCACAAATTATGTCAACAGAAATAAACGTGATAATTATACCTTATTCTTCTCATAATTGATGAAAAACAGCATGCTCAAGAGACAACAAAGAGCACAGAATAAAACTGATGTGGCTTTCCCATTAACCCCACTAACTACCAAGAAAAACGCTACAACCATTGGAGATTACTGGAAGCAATACTCTGGTCAACGAAACTTCCCTATTATAGATCTCAAACTACAATGAATGAATCCAAGAGAGATAACCATGATGAACACCATCAAATCTATTATTTGATGGGTGAGCTGAAAAAATCCTTCTTGGATTTGAAAGACTTGATCTATTTGCACCAAGGAAACTCCCATTGGACACAGCCGATATGAGGAGAAATGCTTGACATCATTGTCCAGCAGTTGATCCGCAACTATTGTGATAATTAAAATTCATAATATTTGAAAATTGTTGACTTGGTGAACCATGCATGTCCACAGAGAGAGAAAGAGAGAGAGAGAGGACCTGTCATAAAGTTAAGAGCATGTGGGATGACAACTCCAATATTGTTTTTTGGTATCGGTACATTGAAGAGGAGAGCTACAGTGGCTGCAATGTCAATCTGCATCACAGAGAATAAGTGAAGAATGGAAGGTTATTGGACTATTAGTTGGTCATAATTATTAAAATTGTAAAAAACACGCATTGTAACTAAAACCAATATTGGTGAGAATATTTAGAAACTGAAATCTCTTTACCCTTGGCTCTTACTTGATTTTCTGAATTCGCAAATTTTTATTTCAGGGTCCAGTATTTTTTCTTGTACTAGAAATTTATAAAAGTAATCAACTGCCTGTTTGACAAGTCATCATTCAGAAGATTATGCCTTTCTTGTTTGCACATGTCGCTTTTCATTGGAGAAATTTAGTGAGAAATTTCAAAATTTGCTTCTTGCATTTATTTTGTTATAAGTTAATTTTAAAGAAGTACTCCACATACCTGTAAGAATTACATAATGGGGAAATTAACCATCTCAAGGATGTATTTAATCACAAAACAATGTCACGAAATTCCATTCTCACGTCCAGCTTACATTTATCTAATTTTCCTAATATTGACTGTTAGTCTTATATAATAGCAACAGCAATACTGGCATTCATATGTGTGTGCAAAATATGGAATATGTTTTAATAGAGGAAAGGAACAATATGATCTGAGTTATTTTATGAAATAGATTCAAACTATTGACGGATAAGGAAATTTATTTATATATAGAATCTCAATAAGATAGATTTATCAAATAAATATGATAATTCCATTTGCATCTTAAATTACAATCTTGTCCTTTGTTTGGTAATACACAATCATTATTTATTCTTCCAGCTAGCATGGGTATATTGTGGAATATTCAGGCGAAAGTTTTGAGGTTGAAAGTTCCTGTCAGGTTTGCTTACCGTAATGAGAGATTAGACATCAAATAGGATTCTTAATGAGTTTCCAATTCCTACTTAGAGTAAGATTCCAAGGATCTTCGCTTCCCTTTGGACTATGACTATACAGCACATATACAATATGCGCGTGTGCGTAGACAGAGTTTAATGAAATTTTAGCTAGAGTTTTCTTTTGAAGTATTTGATGCAGATATCTTCTTCAGTTTGATGCTTAAGAAGCCTCTTTGTGATGCGTGAAGAAATCTGCTTTTTTGTGATTACTGTATGCAAGAAATTCCTATCCAGTTCTGGCTTCATTGCTATTGTTTGTCCCTCAAGCAAGCTGGTTCTACTCCCCATAACAATTAAATTGTGGAAATTGATAGAGTACCTGGTTTGCTGAATTGCCTGTAGCTGATGCATGGTCAAGTGTGTGATCACCCAGATCAACAAAAACAGCCAATGAATCAGTTTCTTCAAATGAAGAACCACCATGGTTACCACTCTCAGTCATGCCGTGGTCACTAACTATCACCTTCAATGCATTCAGTGACATAATGTGTGAGAGAAGATAATTTCTTCAAGTATAGCGCCAGAAAGGAAGCTAAATAAGCATCTAATAAAACATATATGTTTGTTTTTCAAATTGAAAGGAGAAGGTGGCACTACACTACGTAATTATATCTGACAACACATCTAGAAGATAGTTTCATAGATTCAAATCTATGTCTCCTAAATATTAGAAATATTGATTCTTCATCACTAACAACTTGGAAGAAACTTACTGGTCAAAGTGTTGTAGAATTTTAATAATTCGAAAAATATATTTCATAGGCTTCCAGTTTACTCTCTCTGTCCCTACTCCTACTATTGTGTAGCAAAATCTCAAAAATTGCAAAGCAATTGTCAGTGCATTCAGCAGTAATTCTTTAAGAGTTAATCCAATCTTAGTAAGCACCAACACAACAATGGAGATGCAAACTTTGCAAAGGGATCGAGTGCCATGTATGTGCTCATGGATTACCCAGTTTTGCCTCCTTATGTATATCAACATATACCTATACAAAGAATATCTTTCACTAAATTATTAAATTAGTGGACTCTTTGGTTTTCAGTAGACATGTATCAGTCTGTCAATCCTCAGATATAATCATGTGCCTAGATCATCAAATGAAAAGGTAATCTCTTACTCAAACATTTATGAGTTGCTTCATTTTGCCACTATTATAATGCATGTCCAGCGGGCAAAAGCAAACATCCTGTACAACTATATCAACTAGAATTTCGTAATTTAAGAAAATAATACACAGCAAAGGAGAATGGAAAAATTTAGCCTAACCAAAAGAGTCCCTGTCTGATGATTCTTTTTATCCCTAAGGCTGCTTTGATGAATCATCTCAATTACTTCATCCATCTCCTTGAGTTTTGGGCCCATTAAGAAACTGATGCAATCAAATTCAAGCAGTAAGGTGTATTCAGAATAAGCAGATATGCAAAAACATTAAGTATTGCAATGGAGCAGAGTGTACCTGTTCCTTCCACCAAGATGACCAACATGATCCAGACCTAAATAATGGAGAATCTGAAAGATAAAGTCAGAAAGAAGCAGTACCAATCAGCATTTAGCAGCATCGTGAAGGGAAATGGACTGAGCGATTTATCTCTTGAAGATAGAGAGATTCCTAAAACAGGAAAGTCAACCCCCCCATCAGCTAGAGATGGAATAATATAGCTGCCAGTAGATAAAGCGATAAAACAAAAAGACTTCTCAGAACAACAGAATCAAACTCATAAGTCAAGACTCAATGGATCATTAACCTGATAAAGTTATTAACAAACCAATATGGTTGGGTCCCTATGGTCAATCTCTTAAGATCATTATGTCATCCATAATAAACATGAAAGCAGATGAAAATGGAGCCCTTCTCTTGACTCCAGATTTTTTAAATAATTTTGCTCGGTTAGCATTACTTAAATCACTAAGTCATATTGAACTTTTCTGTACATTAAGATGCCATCTCCTAACCCAGGGAAGGGGGCACGAAAATTCAGGATTTTCCGCTGCACGGATCTCCTGGGAAACAATAGTAAGTATGGATTAAAGGGCTAGCCATCTACTGGTCCAACTGATCCATTTACTTTATTTTGACTATGAGATAATTATCACCTATTGTGTCAACCACTGTTCTTCGGCATAGAAGGGTAATCAAATAGGCAGGTTTACATCAAGTGTGTGTGAACAAGAGTAGAGATGTGACTTCAAATGATGACTGAAGGTGAACATAGGTAAAAGTTAAGGGGTAAAAAATCCAAAAACAACTGACCAGAAGATCCCAGTCATCTCTGCGAAGCTCTTCGTCTAAATGTCGTGAAACATTTTGGTCTACTTGAACAGTATCTTTAACCTGTAATCAAATAACACTCTAATTGAATAGCAGAAGACACTATTCAAATTAACCCAAAGAACATATACCCAAAACCATATGAAGAACACTTGTCGGTGAAAACCACTCACAAAAAAACTGCTCACGCCATCGTGCCTAATAAATGATCCTGGAAATAACTTAAGCCATGTGTCATCACCATGCATGACCATCTTCCTACCAGTCCGAAAGAATTGACCTACCATACAAGAAGTATACAAGTGACCTGTGTTATAAATTCTAAATAGTAAAACTTGCCGTCATTTAATAGCTTAAACTTTTACAATAGTTGGTAGTGCTCCCACAAAATTTTACAAGGTATCAAAGTAGAGGATAATAAATTCCCAATTATATATCTCCATTCTTAGATCTAACGGCAAAGCCCAACCTATGCATGGGTGGGACTACAACAACATTTATATATTAAACCACGTCATCGTTTAATAGTTTAACCATTCGCAACAGTTAAAATGATCCACCAAATTTCACAATGTGTACAGATCCACAAGATCATTTTATATAATAAGTATGACAATCCAACTTGATTTACCAATAATATTATCATCTTGCAAAGCTTGTGTATTAAAGTTGAGTGCCACGTCCAGAAATCCTCCAATTGCCCCAGAAACCATAGCCTGGAACCACAGAAACTTAGACCGTTAATAAGAAGAGGAAACATTGACCTAAAACATAGAAGTAGCCCAAAGAAACAACCTTCAAGCACGGCATTGTAACAGTAGGAGGTGCAGCCTTTGCATGGTATCCAACTGCAAATCCATTTGCTAGTAATGACTGAGTATAAGGCATGGCTTCAACAAAAGCCTCTCTTGGAGGCTTGTCGTCCCTTCCGAGCACAAATTCTGCTGGAAGACCATCAACAACCTAAACTGACATGGGTGCAGTGGGCAGCTAGTACTTACTATCGAGTTACATTCAGAATGCAAAATAAAGAGCTGGTGCCAAGAGCATCTTCAATCGGCACATATCTCAAGCATGAGCAAGATTACATACCATTAGAATTAGCCGATCGAACGGAGGGCTGATCTCAGATAATTCCTAAAATAGCAAATGCATCATGAAAATCAAGAAAATCCAGCCGCCCCTAAGCAGAGGACTCGCAATTCACCATCTCAAAACAGGGGTAAGCAAATACCGAACCTGATACAACCGCTTGAGCTCTTCAGGAGGCAATGCCGCCGCCGAATCATTTCCAACGCCGTTGGGCCACGGCGCACGGAAGCTCTCCGGTCCACTGACGACGGCGACGGCGAGACCCAGAAGGCAAAACAGAAAAAAGTTCAGAAATTGCAAAATGGGTCGACGCATCCGGATCATCTTCAACCTCAAACCGAGCGTGTGACAATTACTGGCGAAATTTTCGGTGTCTAGAGGAACGCACCTGACGCCAGAAAGAGCCGGCTTGGTGGGGAAGAAGCCGAAGATGAAGAGGGAGAGGCCGAGGGACTGGAGGAGAACTGCAGCTGCGGCGATTATGGCGAATCTGGAGCACGTAATCGAAGAAGGAGACATTCCCGCGCTCTCTCTCTCTCTCAAGCGGGTCGAATCCGCGCAAGCATTCCTCGTACAGGTACAGAGGAGGGAGATGACCAACCCTGCTCCGCTTGTGAGAGTTCAGGGGTGGCTTTGGGAAAATATTTCTCATTAAAATTATTTTCTCTTGAGCTTGAGAAAGACCTTAATTTGATTTGTCTATAATTATGAACAAAATATCTCATATTATGTAAAGAGTTTACAATTCATTATCTTAATCTTGCTAGCCCTTATTTTTTCTTTTTTCGGCATAGCCTTATATGGTTTTCCTCCGCCAATATCCATGGTCGATGGAGGGAAAAAAACCTTAAGTTTTAATAGAAAATAAAAAAAAATCGTCTCAAATTCTACTTTTCGTCTCATAAAAAATCTCTAACTTTAGCCTATGTTCCAATTCTAACCTAAATTTTTTTTTCCTATTAAAAATCCCAAACTTTAAGTCTAGTATCAATTCTACCCTAAACCTTTTTTATATCATAAAAACCCTAAACTTTATATCAAGTATCAATTTTACCCTTTTTTTTGTCTCATGAAAAAATATCAGCTTTAAATGCAGTTTTGACTTTACTCTAAATTTCTTGTTTCATAAAATATCACTAACTTTTTACTTGAGCCCCAAATCTACTCTTCATTAACCAACCGTCAAAATCTCCCTTAAGGATTGTGCACTCGTCCATCTCTCATACTTGGGAATGTTCCGTTTCTCATAGTGCCCTTAGAACGCTCAAACAAGTCATGTTTGGAAGTTTTTCATCTCTCAGTTGTCAATGATAAATTTGAACAAAGGTTAATGCAGGCAGATTTGTGACTAAAGTAAAAATTTGTGGTGTTTTATAAGACTATAAAAATTTCAGGGTAAAATTGGGACAAGACCTAAAGTTTCAGATTTTTCATAGGAAAAGAAGTTTATAATAGAATTTTGAGACAAGACTTAAAGTTGATGATTTTTTATAAAACAAAAAAAAATTAATGATAGAATTGTCACTGGACCTAAAGTATGAGGTTTTTTTTTTTTTAATGAAATAAAAGGTAAAATTGGGACAAAAGCTAAAGTTGAAGGGTTTTTAAGGTATTAGGCCGCATGATATGCTTGGTTTTTTTTTTTTTAATACCTATACGTTGTGATATCCTAAATTTTGACCCCACCTCGAATATATGAAATGTGCATTTCGTCGATGCACCTATGGTCCTTTTTCTTGGAGCTGATCACTCCCGAGTTAACTGATCTATCATGTGAAGTCGTTAAAGGATATAAATGCGACAAACTTGAGAATTTGATTAGAAATCGACTGTTCGACCGTGCTAATCGGCAATAGTCAATACGACATCGTTATAATTGATTAGAGATCGGAGATAGGTAGATTCGACAGAGGCATGTAATTAAGTTGTGGGTGATTTTACCTGATTGCAAAATTTACGTCAAACGGCATTAAATCGATTTTTTTGTCGATTCTGTACTCGGTGCCCGTAATTGAAACGTTGAAATTTTTACGACAATCGAGAGTTGCCAATGAGTTGAAAATGCACAAACGTGAATTGAAAATTATTGACCACGGTCAAACGTGATAAAATCCCTAAAAGCTATTTGGTAAGTTGAGTCACGCTAAAATCGTGTCCAATCGATTTTAACCATGAAATTGAATTTGGCTTTGGGAATTGGATATTCGAGCATGTCATGATTCATTTATAGGATGTCGTCTCATCTTTTGGAGAAATTCGTCGAGCCGGAATTTTGTGGAAAAATTGATTTTTGGACAATTTGGAATAAGAAGTGGAAATTCGGATGGGAGGTGAAGTGGGCTATTTTGCTACCCAAAAATCATTAATTTTGGGAAATTAGGCTCAATAAAGTAATTTGGGGACATAGAGGATTGGCATGAAGACTTTGGGGCTTAGGCAATCATGGCTTAGATATTTAATCTTGACTTTCTTTACCCCTCCCTTTCTCTCTCCCTTTTCCCACTCTCTCACGCGTGAACTCATCCCCATCTCTCTGCTGCCCACCTTCTTCTTTCCTTCCTCCCCTCTCTTCTTCTTCACCCCCTTCCTCCCCTCACACCCCATTCTTCTTCCTTTTGTTGACCTCACGACTCCACGCCTCATTCCATTTCTTCTTCTATTTTGCCACCACCACCTCACGCTTGCTGCTCCATCTTCATGCACGCCACCTAGCCACCACCCCTTCCACTTCACTGACCGCCAGCAACCCCTTCTTCCTTTCATGGTTGCTGTCGTTGCCCCATCCAGCCCTCACGCCAACTCACCCGCCACTCCAACAACCCACAGCCATAGCCCCTTTGTCTAGCGCAATTCCAGCAAATTGTGGCCATCAAGACCAGCCCAAGCCAAGCTTGACCAGCCTCTCGATCTAGCCTCTCTAGCTCCAAAGTAGAATCGAGTTTCAATTAAGGGCAGAAACTTGTAGGGCCGTTTTCAGCGTCTTTCGAGCCTCCCTTGGAGCCGTCGTAGGCACAAGATCTCACCGCTATCGTGCCATCGTCACCGTGAACCCGTTTGCTCGCTAATCCGATGAGTTAATTCCCTAATCCTTGATTAGATTGTTAATTGCACTTAGTTAGGTGGATTAGTGATAATTAGATTGATTAGATTAGTATTAAGTGAGATTATTCTTAAGATGGATTAGTGTTAATCTAGTATGGTTAGATTAACCTAAGATGGTTAGTGTTAATCTAATTTGTGAAATTAACACTAATGAGGAGGGATTAGTCCAATTCAGTGGATTTTCCTCAAATTTGGTTTCTAGACCCTCACATTTGCCATTTTATGGATCAAATTGTGCTAAGATTTTGAGGTTGATTCCTTATTGAAAAATATTTTAGACATCTTCCGCTATAATATATATTTTTCCCAAGATTCTATGGATTTAAAAGAGTATGATTTCAACTTCGTCAAAAACAAAACAAAGCCCTTATTTTTACTGGAATTGATGACCTTTTGGGATTCAATAGATTTTTATCAACTCATAGGGTTCGAATTTCGAAAGAGGTCATTCACAAAAGTTGTTTGTCACATTTTGTAGTTTAACATAATCAAATTTCAGATCAAATGGACAAGTTTTAGACCTCGAACTAAGCTTATTTCGGAAAACAGACTTTTTGGAAACGAACATAGTTTCTGTATTGGATTGAGCGATTTACTAGGCTTAATATAGAAAGATTTGGGTTAAGGTGTCTTCATGAAAAATGTTCATTTTTGTGTCCTTTATAACATATTCTAATTTGGGAATTTTACGAACTTGTTTGATTAGATTTCTAGATTTAAACTTGAACATGCGAGTGGACCGTTTCTGCCGGTTAGGGCCGGTTATGATTTTGTGGTGTTCTTGGTGCAATGCTTGCTAGTTTGCGCATACTTGATGATATGGTTGGTTTATGACATGCTTGGAACTTGTGCATGATGATGTGTGAAGGATTGTGCCATGGTGATGGTGTGTGGTCATGTCGAAAGATGGCTATTGAAGGGCGATATGTGAATATGTATATATGTGATTATGTGATTATGTGATGACTATTGAAAGATGAGGTGATATGCTGACGCAATCACATGTGTTGTGTCGAGGAAATCGAATGGGTGGTGAGCCAGTAAAGGATTAAGCCTCGTTTGGTTTGGCTTTCCCAATGCTTTGGGGGTCCAAAGCCCTTTGGGGAAAATATTTGGTATTTGGGAGACATTTTTAAAAGCTCATTTGCCAAATGTGAGCATTCCAAATGCTGAAAGTTGAATGCTGGGGAAGGGTTGCTTTCGGCTTTGGCATTTTGGAGATGCAATTTCCATTGTTCATGGTGACACTATTCATCTTCTTCTTCCCCGCCTAAAAGTCGCACTTCTCCGTAGTCGCCATCGTCGCTTGGGGTTGTGCGTCCTTGGTGACCATCACCTGGGGTGGTGCGACTCGCAACCCAAGGCGACATCGCGTGACCTTGGGCGGCATCGCCTGGACCATGTGGACCTCAAGCGACGCTCGCAAGCGGCCATATTTGGTCACCGGGGGGCTGGATCTAGTCGCTCGGAAGCCTCGCTTGAGGTCGTGTGACCTCAGGCGAGGTGGCTTGAGGTTGGGTGATGACCCAGGTAACACCGCCTGAGGCCGCACGACCTTAGGCGCAACCCAGGTGTCGCCTGAGGTCGCCAACCTCAGGCGAGCCGCCTCCCCCCACCGCCACTGCCACCAGCCGCCTCCCCACCACCACCAATGCTACCGCCACCACCGCCAGCCGCTCCCCCACGATTTTCCTCTCTTTGGTTGCATCTCCTCCTCCATTTTCTTTTCATTTTTTCTTTTTTCTTTTTACTTTAAAGCTACTTTGCAAAATATACACTATCAAACACACTTGCTTTCACAAAATGCCAATTCACTCAAAGATACTTGGGGAAATGGCTTTGCATTTCCCCAAAGTTGAACCAAACGGGCCCAACACGATAACGTAACCTCGTGTGAGCCACCTCTAGAATCTTGTACCATTGCTTATTGTAGTCAAGGGCTAAGTGCTATATGGTGAACTGAGTCACATGGGAGTCACCTCTAGAGCTTTGCTGTGACATTCTGATTTTCAACCCTATTTTCGATTGAATGAATTTGGCTTTTCATCGACGCGCCTATAGTTCTTTCTCGAACTGATCACTCATGAGATAACTAATCTATCAGATAAAGCCGTTAAGAAATCTAAACGCAACTGACTTGAGAATTCGACTAGAAATCGATTACTCGACCGTGTTAATTTGCAAGGGTTATTACGGCATTGTCAAAATCGATTAGATACTAGAGATAGATCATTTCGACAGAGGACATGTGATTAGAGTGTGGGTGATTCCACCTGATTGCAAAATTTTATCGAACGACATTAGACCGATTTTTTTATTGTTTTTGTACCCTATGCACGTATTTGAAATCTCGAGATTTTCACGACAACCGAGATTTGCCAATGAGTTGAAGATGCACAATGTGGCTCGAAAATAATCAACCACGGGTCAAATGCGCTAAAAATTCCTAAAAGCTACCTAGTAGATTAGGTCACGCTAAAATTGTGTTCGGCTGAAATTAACCGTGAAATTGAACTCGGTTTCAAAAATTGAAATTTTGGCATGTCACAATTTATTTTAGGAACGTCAACTCATCATTCGAAAATTTTTCGGCAATTCCGGATTTTTAGCGAAAAATCAAAGTTGGGCTATTTTGGACCGGGAAATTCGGATGACCATTTTTGGGTGGATTTTTGGAGTTCAAGATGGACCAATTGGCAAGTTAAATTTTGGAATTGAAGTGGGCACCTATCTTGGCAAGTTGGCCACTTAATTGGATGGAATTAGAGTGAAATTGGATTGGAATTGAAGAGGAAATGTTGCAAATTCGTAGCTAGGGGGGTTGCAACATTTCAGCACCCTTGGAGACTTCTTGGAGAAGATTGGTGAGGGAAAAACAGCTGTGGGTGAGACTGAAGACTTTGGGGGTAGCCACTTGAGTGTTCTTGATATTTTGTGAAGACTTGAGTGCCCTCCGAGCAACCTCTCCTTCTTCTTTCTTGCCTCATCCTCCTTCATTATTGGTGTTTGTCCCCGCACTTGTGCCCGTCGCATTCGCATGTCCTAGCCACATGTTCGCCATCTCGCGTGTCTAGGGCCGGGCCTCTGTCCAACTAGTCGAGACGTCGTCGCCATTCCAACCGTCTGGAGCCACCGCCGTCGGCCCCTTCCAACCGTTTGCCTTGCCATTTCCAACCGCTGTAGTTGCTCGGTCCAACTCCTTCAGCCCTTGGATAGAGCCAAACTCACAACCTAAGCCGTGAGCTTCGTAGGCTGTTTCGAGCCCCTTTTGAACCTCCCTTAGTGTCGCCGTTGACTAAGTCTCGCTCACCATCACGCCGTCGCCCTCGTGGATACTCACCGGCTTGCAAATGCAATGAATATACTTGTTAAACTTTGCTTAGGGGGTTAATTATGCTTAGGGGATAATTAGATTAGCTTAAGCTTGGTTTAGGTGGTTAGTTTAGTTTAATTAGTGATTTAGTTGGTTAATTAAGCTTATTAGGTGGTTAGATTAGTGTAGTTATAGATTAATTAGATTGGAGGATTTATTTAGATTAGTGCATTATTTTTCTAAGTTCAATTAGGTGGCTAGATTAGTGTATTTATCTTAATTAGGCATTTATCTAATTATCTTGCATTATTTAATTTATTTAATTATTTAATATTTTCCGAAAATTATACCGGAATAGCCGGTCATCAGAATTTCGTGCTGATTGTCGTGGTGTGGTCGGTTTATGCAATTGAATGCTAAATTGTGCAATTGAGTGATGATTGTTAATTTTGAATTATTATTTCAAAATTCTGGATTTTTTGTATTTAATCAAAAAATACCAAGCTTTGGTTTTTAATGCCAAAAATATTTTTAAGTACTATATTAAATAGTGAGATTTTTAAAAGTGAGGATGTAGCATTTTATGGTTCAAACTGACCGTGTACCCACACACAATTATTTTACCGGGTGTTTTTAATATGAAGAAAATATGCTAAGTACATTATTTTAATTGAGGCATTTGAGTACAAAGCACAATGTCCTTGACCAGGATTAGATATGCATGGAATCGTTATGGAACCAGTCATGAGCTTTTAAGCCAGATGATGCTCCTTCAAGAATGCCCTAAATCATGGATGCCGGTCGCAGTGGAGACTGGACCAATACTCATTTGTGGAATGCCGTCTAGATGTAGACGTTGCCGTGTTCGATGGTGCGAAACGACGCCCGGCTATGCTGGAAAACCGCTGATTGTTGAGTCGGTCGTGGCCGTTGGGTCGTAATTAATTGAGACGCTTAAATGATTGAAATTGACGCGCCTGATTATGGGACAAAATTGTGTGGCACGGAATGAGACGTGTCATAACGATTTGGCCTTATAATTGTGATCCCTGTGATTGTTTGGGATATGAGTTGTGGCGTTCCAATTGTTGAGTGTTATTACTGCACATATCTATTATATGAACCGAACTGACGTGCAGGATGGAACTGAGGCGAGGTGAGTCTCATTGGTTGTGTGTGTAGATTGCCTCTAGGCGTTTTTTTTTTCCTAATTGGGATTTAGGGAGTAGACTTGCTGAGACATTGTCTCAACCCATCGTGAGTTTAACATTTTCAAGTCCTTAGATGGAGGAGCGCTAAGTGCGGTACGAGGTCCCACAGACAATGGATTTTGAGTTCACCTACATCCCCATTCTCGAGACCACCCTGACTAGGGAGCTAGTCAAGTCCGTGGTATGGGTCGATGAAGGACTACTTTAGTTAGTACCTCACCGATTCATAGCATGGTTCATTAGCTTTCGACAAGGGGTTGGGAGAGTCTCCTGTTGGGTTTCGACGGGCCTTCCGTTGGGACCGGGCAGTGGGAAGCAGCTCACCCGATGGATTTCAACACTTCCGGTGGTGTCGTGGTGGACTCTGAGCCCCCTAAGCCCATGGACGAGGAGTTTAGTGCCTAGATGGCTTAGCATATCTTCTTTTTGAGTAGGCTCGGTTGATAGACTAGCTTTGTATATAAACCTAGTGTGTTTATAAAAGCGTGTTTGTTTGTGAAATTGTTATCCTACTTTTCTATTCCATGTTGATTGTTGTCTGGGGATTATTTTATTACGCTTTCGTATGTGCATGAATCATTTGGGTTAGCGATGCGTTTAGGAACGTCGCAATTTAGTTTTACCACCGAGGGATGTGCGCGCGCTCGAGGTTCGAGGCGTGACATTTGCACTACTATCTTGCATAGTCGAGGGCAAAGTGCTACACGATAGAGTGATTTCGTGGGGTTTTCAGAAAGGGCAAATGACCGTGGTCGATTTTATTGGGTTAGCGATGCGTACCAAAACTAGGAACGTTGCAATTTAGTTTTACCCGTGATGGCCTCTAAAGATAGAGGGATCAAGTTGCGCTAGTTATCTCAAGAACGCTCTAGATGTCACAACTTTTCCCCTCTTTTGGTTACAAGACTTGATCAAAAGGTGGGGGTACAATTCTCTCATTGGCGTGACATTTGCACTACTATCTTGCATAGTCGAGGGCAAAGTGCTACACGATAGCGTGATTTCGTGGGAGCCACCTCTAGAACCTTATATTATTCCTATATGTGGAAAAGGACTATTTGCTACATGACAAGGAAACTTGAATGACGCATCATTATAGATCTCGAATCCTCCGGGGCCAGATGGAATTGTCATTCAGCTCTTGAAAACTACGCTCGCACTTGTCTGTCCATATGAACTTCTCGTCTTTCTTCGTGAGCTTTGTCAGAGGCGAGGCTAATGATAAGAAACCTCCCACAAACCGTCTGTAATATCCTGCCAAACCCAGAAAACTTCTGATCTCTGTCACTGTAGTCGGTCTTGGCCACTTAATCATGGCTTCTATCTTGCTCGGGTCGACGGAGATTCCTTCTCCGGAAATCACATGACCTAAGAACGCCACACGAGTTAGCCAAAACTCGCATTTGCTAAACTTAGCATACAATTGATGCGTCCTTAAAGTTTGGAGCACTAATCTCAGATGATTCTTGTGCTCTTCATCACTTCTTGAATAGACCAAGATATCATCTATGAACACAATCACAAACTGATCCAAGTATTCCTTGAATATTCGGTTCATCATATCCATGAAGGCAGTTGGAGCATTCGTCAACCCAAATGACATCACTGTGAACTCGTAATGACCATACCGAGTACGAAATGCTAACTTAGGAATATTCTCTTTCCTAATTCTCAACTGATGATATCTCATCCTCAAATCAATCTTCGAGAATATTGACGCTCCTTGCAATTGATCGAACAGATCATCAATCCTTGGGAGGGGATATTTGTTCTTAATGGTTACCTGGTTGAGCTATCGGTAGTCGATGCATAGGCGCAACGATCCATCTTTTTTCTTAACAAATAGAACTGGTGTTCCCCAAGGCGATGCACTAAGATGAATAAACCCCTTGTCCAATAATTCTTGCATCTGCACCTTTAGTTCTTTCAACTCTGATAATGCCATTTTATAAGGTGCCTTTGAGATTGGTTTTGTCCCTGGTGCTAACTCAATTACAAACTTAATCTCCCTTTCTGGCGGTAATCCTGGCAATTCTTTTGGAAAGACATCTTGGAATTCTTGTACAACTGAAATGTCTTCCATTTTTAGTTTCTCAACTGTCATATCCACGACAGTTGCTAGGTACCCTCGACAACCCTCGTCTAATAGACGAGTTGTCTCTTGCAACAAGATCAAGACAATCGAGGGTCCTCCTCGATTCCCGACAAACTCGAAGCTCTTACCCCTTAACGGGTCAAATTTAATCGCTTTATGATAGGAGTCCATTTTAACTCGTTGATTGGTGAGCCAGTCCATGCCAATTATCAAATCAAAATCATACATGGTTAGGACTAACAGGTCAATTTTCCCCACTCGCTCACCAATCTCTAACTTCCAACAATACAAGACTCAACCCTAGCATCCTAACATATTGCTCGGCAATGAAGGAATGGGTTGCTCCCGAATCAAACAAAACATAAGCAGGTTGGTCGTTGAGCAAGACCGTACCTGTTATCATGTCAGGCCCAGCTTCTGCTTGACCCTGTGTAATTACATACACGGTACCCTAAATTGGAGGCCTCACCTGTCCTCCCTGTGGCACATTTAAGTGTCCGGATGTCACACGATAACGGAACTTCATGGGAGTCACCTCTAGAACCTTTGAAAGTGCTAGTACGTGCACCTAAAGGCGGGGTAAATAGGTGTGAAAACAAATTTGCAAAATAGAATGTAGAACTTTACTTTTAACTTGAGTCTAGTTAACAGTAGACTTTGAAGAGGAAATTGGACTCTAATAATTAAATGCAGTTACAAACTAAGTAAAAGAGTTCAGGGAAGTGAATAAGAACACAATGTTTATAGTGGTTCGGCTTAATCCAAGCCTACGTCTACTCTCTCGCACTAACAGCCCACCGGCTGGATTTCAATATGAATCAAAAGAGTCGTTATAGTATCACGTCATTGATTCTACAGTGTAGAGACTCTGCTATACTTCTTCAAGGCCTC
Source organism: Eucalyptus cladocalyx (assembly GCA_017140615.1). Taxonomy (NCBI): domain Eukaryota; kingdom Viridiplantae; phylum Streptophyta; class Magnoliopsida; order Myrtales; family Myrtaceae; genus Eucalyptus; species Eucalyptus cladocalyx. Next base: position 9,212,183 of record CM029524.1, on the reverse strand, counting down.
ACAAATGTGTAAACTCTCTTTTGAGTACAAATTTACGCTCAACAATTGAATCAGCAAAAAACAAGGAATTTCAGACTTTGGAATTTATCTATTATGCACACACTCGTATAACTAGAGCGTCTTCCTTATATACTCATCCATGTCTTCATAACTGTTGGTACCTTCCAAAGGAGTTCTTCCAATCTACTCGTTGGACAGAATCAATTAAGGAGATCTCGAGTTACTTAAGGAATGTGATGATAGCTCACCAATCCTACTCGCCCATACAATCAGGATCTAGGTTTCCATAAGTAGAACTTTCCAAGTATACTTTGCCAATCAACGGATCCAAATTACTCGAATAAATTTCAAAACGAATAATAGATCTTGAGATGCTATCTCCAGCCGTGAGATCTTCTTTAGCCGCTCGAATCAAAACTTTAAAGAAATACTCAATTTCTGGATATGTCTTCTTCGATGGTCTAGAAACTGTCAATGAGGGCAGACTTTAAATCTTGAGTCTGGCGATCTGGCGGTTTGGCGGTCTTTAGACTTTGACGACAGAGTCTGCAAGTCTTCAGACTTGACTGATGGAAATGTTTTGTCAGCTTCCAAACAAATAAGGAAGTTTTTTCCACAATCTCCCCATTTTTGATGATGACAAAATTTTCCTACAGATTTATATACTTTTGACCCACAAGACAATACTTAAGCAGATATGGATATCTCATAAAAGATAAATGGATTAGGATAAAGATAGTATCGAATCTGCATCCACAGGAAATGAGTTAGTCTTGTAAAAATAACTATCTTTGCCATGAACACCAACAACGCTTAAGATATTGCAAGCATTAAACGATCAAACAATCCAAATCAAAAACATAGTCCAAACCAAACTAGTCACAATCAAACAAAAGTAAAGTCAAATAATAAAGTCAAACAAAAGTCAAATCTGCACAAACTTCTCCCCCTTTTTGTCAACATTAAAAAGGTAGAGACAAAAAGAGAATTAGATAAAATTAAGATTGTTTTGGAACACGAACAAGCTGGAAATCTCCCATTAACTTGACAGTCTCCTCCAGCTTTCTCAGATCCTCCTTCAGTTGCATTACTTCCTCACCCTTGGTAGTTGCTTGAACTTGAAGATTAAGGGCCTGAACTTGATTGAGCAAAGAAATTGAAGAGGCTTGACTAGCATTTTGCATATTCTAAATTTCGCATCCCAAGGCATAAATTTGGCCTCGCATCTCCATAAGAACATCAAGCAATCTTCTAAAGTCTGCTGAGTTGTCAGTTTGAGTGCTTGCTTCAGCATGATCAGTTTGTGGAGTATTAGTAGATGATGGCATTTCAGCATGAGCACCCAGACTCGGAGATGAAACCTCATGACCTTCTTCAGGAAATTAAGAGGCATATACATTTTTTGGATCGGCAGGAGAACGACTAACATCATCACTAATAAAAATAAGTGAAGAAGTACTTCTTTTCTCAGCAGCTCCCCCTATTTCAGTGCCTTCAGGTGGAGAGAAGTACTCTTCATGCTCTGTCTCTTCTTCAATGACATGATGATCTTGTTCTCCTCTTTCCTCTTCTTCTGCAGTTCTTTCTTCCTCAGCTTCTTTCCTCATCGATTCCCTCTCTTCACTCCTCTGCTCTGTCTCTTCTCTGTGTTGATCCTCTCTCTCCTCTGTCTCTGGAACAAAACGCTATAAGTTCCTTAAGGCAAGAGCGGAAATTATGACATCTTCCTCATCTTCTTCATCCTGCAAAATGAGTGCTCTCCTTTTCTTGGATGGAGTTGTCGTGGGCTCCTTGCCTTTCTGTTTTGCAGCCACAGAGTCTTGACGAGTCTTGACAGGGGTTTTCTTCTTAAAGCGCTCTAAAGCCTTGTTTAGCTCCTTCAGACGCATTTTTGAAATCATCTTCAGTCCCACCACCATTTGATCATAGGTTCAAACACACAGAATTTTGGGAGGCTGAATTTTAAAATGTTTGAATAGCTGAGTAACAAGTGTTGAATAAGGAAGTTGGCCCTTGTCTTTCACCATCGATCTGTACATGTGAAACATGATAGTGTGTGGCAGAGAGAACTTTTTACCAGCATTGATAGCATACATCAGCTTTGCTTCTGAATTGGAGACGTCAGTCTTTGATGTTGATTTGGGTCTAAGACAGTTAATCACAATCTTGTGAAGCAAGACATTTGAGGCATTTATCCTCAAGTACGAAATCCGACCTTTTGCCATTCCATCCCGAACAAGCTCCACAGTCGCACGACCAATAGACACACTAATTGATTGGAATACCCCTCTCTCTACTCCAATCACATTAGCCAGAGTGTCCATATCAACCACATAATCCTGGTCTCTAACAGTGAAAGAAAATCTATTCGCATCCAAAAAGTTTAGATTGGAATAGAAATACGCAGTAAGTTCTGGATGAGCCATTGTTGTCTCAAAGCAAAATCGTTCAAGTTGAAGTAAAGTAAATTTCTCTGGCGACTTCACATTCATAGAGTCGAGAAAATCAAAATCCACACTCCTTGGGTTCATTACCCCTCGCTTTAGCAACTTAGAGTAAAGTCGCTTATGTTCCTTAGAACGAAACAAATCTGCCCTTTTTCCTCGAATATTCACAGCAACACCCATTCTAGGCTTAAAATGAGTAAACATCTTTTCATCATCATTTCCATTAGGTTGACTAAATCCTCCAACACGTGGATCATTTGGGATATTCACAAAAGCTCTTTCTGCCGAGCCCGCATGAGCAATTCCCAAACGTTCCATCGTTCGTAAAAAATGGGTTTCATTTTGGTACCCCTTTTCTTTCAAAAATTCATCAATAAAGTTCAATGTAGAACCTCCATATTTTAAGGCAGAGTAGAGTTTAAAGGTAAAAGCAGGCTTTAGAGTCCTTACAGGTTCGGCATCCTAAAAAATTTTGTCCTCTGCTTGTTGTTTCTGAACATCCTGTGGTCTAGCCTAAGGAGAATGGTGCAGTTGAGAATGTTGTGAATTTTACTGTTGCCTTGGAGATTTTTCTTCCTCGGTTAGATCAAAGTGCGTAGGACCCTCACGCATATGCTGTGGTCCCCTGCTTGCAATCCTTGAGGACTTTCTTTGAGAAGCCATTGTCATAGTCTTTGAGAGAGTTTCCGAACTCGATTCGCAAGAAAAATGAAAACTTTAAGGATTAAACTCGAGAGAAAAATAAGAAAGTGAAGTTCTTTGCTTCTAGGGTTCGTGAAAAAGACGATCAGTATATAAGGCAATCGAAACGGGGTATACGGATCGTTGTAAAAGGAAAAATAGAAAATGCATTTTTCAAAAAATAACTGCCTTTTTGAAAATAAATAACTGTCATTTCAAAAGATAACTTCTTTTTCGAAAAGGAATGATTGCTATAATTATGAAAACTTGGGAAGATAACATCAATCAATTGCAAATTAGTAGACAAACGTACCTTTTCGAAGTTTTTCATCCGAAAGATAAATTTCTAAAACAGAAATAACTTACAGTCGTGATTCTTGATCTTCTGAGTCTAAGCATCTTTAGACTTTTATCCTTGAGTCTGAACTTCTTTAGACTTTAAGATATTAAGTCTGGATCGAATAGACTCAAATTGACTTTTCTTTAGTGGCTTAGTAAAAATGTCCACCAGCTAATTCTTTGAGTCAATGAATTGAATCAATACTTCTCCATTTTGAACATGGTCTCTAATAAAATGATATCGAATCTCTATATGCTTTGCTCTTAAATGAAGAATTGGATTATTGGTGAGATTAATCGCGCCGGTGTTGTTACATTTGATCTCAGTGCATGAGTCTTCGATTTCAAAGTCTCTTAGCTGTTATTTTATTCATAAGATTTGAGAACAACAACTTTCAAGAGCCACATACTCTGCTTCTACTGTTGAGAGAGCTACAGTATTTGCTTCCTTGAAAATCAAGATACTGTCATGTTACCAAGCAATTGACAAGTGCCCGAGGTGCTCTTTTTATCAACTCTGCATCCTGCTAGATCTGCGTCTGAGTATTCAAGGAGAGTAAAGTCTCATTCTTTAGGATACTAGAGACCTAAATTAGAGGTTGTTGCAACGTATTTGATGATGCGTTTCACAGCACTTAGATGAGATTCTTTGGAATTTGATTGAAATCTGGCACAAATGCAAACACTAAACAAAATGTCAGGTCTAGAGGCAGTAAGATAAAGAAGTGAACCAATGATACTCCTGTATAGCTTCTGGTCAACTTTCTTTCCTCCTTCATCTTTGTCCAGCTTCGAAGAACTTGACATTGGTATATCAGCCTTTTTGCAATTCTTCAAACCAAGCTTTTTAACAAGTTTTTTAGCATATTTTTCTTGATAAATGAAAGTTCCTTCCTTCAATTGTTTTATTTGTAGTTCGAGAAAGAAGGATAGTTCACCCATCATGCTCATCTTGAATTCATCTGGCATAGACTTAGAGAATTTCTTGCACAGACTTTCGTTAGGTGATCCAAAAATAATATCATCAACATAGATTTGAACAATTAAAAAGTTTTTACTTTCTCTTTTAATAAATAAAGTAGTGTCTACTTTACCTTTAATAAAGCCATTTTGGATTAAAAACTTACTTAACCTGTCGTATTAAGCTTGAGGTGCTTGCTTTAAACCATATAGCGCCTTTTTCAGTCTGAATACAGAGTCTGGTTCCCTTGGGTCTTCAAAACCGGGAGGTTGTTCCACGTAGACTTCCTCTTGGATAAATCCATTCAGGAATGCACTTTTGACATCCATTTGGAATAACCTAAAATTCTTATAACAAGCAAAAGAAAGTAATAATCTAATTGCTTCTAACCTTGCTACTGGTGCATAAGTCTCATCATAGTCTATCCTTCTTCTTGCGTATATCCTTTGGCCATGAGTCTTGCTTTGTTCCTTATAACTTTTCATTTCTAGTCCATCTTGTTTCTAAAAACCCATTTAGCTCCAATAATAGATTTACCTTTTGGTTTAGGAGTCAATTCCTAGACATCGTTAATACTGAATTGCTTGAGTTCTTCTTGCATAGCTTCAATCCAGTTTTCATCAGTTAAAACTTCTTCTATGTTCTTGGATTCTATTTCAGAAATAAGAGCCACAGCACTAGACTCTTCATGCCTTTTGGATCTTGTACGAATCCCTTTATCAATGTCGCCAATAATGAGTTCTTTGGGATGACTAGACTTGTGTTTCCAGTTGTTGGTTGGTCTGACAGATTGTTGATCTTTTTCTTCATTTGATTCTTCAACGATCGTTCGTTGTTGACCTTCTGAAGTCTGAGCTGCTTCTGGGGATTTAGACTTTGTAGAGTCTGGAGCAAGTTCAGATTCTTTATGTTGAGTTTGAATCGATTGATTTTGTATAAGGTCTTCTGGATCGATTGATTTTGTATAAGGTCTTGAAATTTGACATTCATCGATTCCTCCACAGATTGAATCTTTTTGTTGTATACTCTGTAGGCTTTGTTGGTGGTTGAATATCTAGGGAAGATTCTTTCCTTTGATTTTTTTCAAACTTACAAATTCGATCATTTGCATTTTTCAATATAAAACATTTGCAACCAAACACATGAAAATAGGAAACAATTGGCTTCTTTCTTTGAACAATTCATAGGGAGTTTTCTCCAGAATAGACCTTAAGAAGACTCTATTAATCATATAACATGCTGTAGAAACTGCTTCGGCCCAAAAACGAGAAGAAATGTTATTTTCAATTAAAAGTGTTCTAGCCATTTCTTGCAACGATCTATTCTTCCTTTCCACAACTCCATTCTGTTCTGGAGTGTATGGAGAGGAGAACACATGCTGAAAACCAAATTCATCACAGAATTTAGCAAAATCTTGATTTTCAAACTCACTTCCATGGTCTGTCCGTATACTTGAAATAACATACCCTTTCTCATTCTGTACTTTCTTAGCAAACTTTATAAAATAAGAAAAAATTTCAGACTTACTTGCCAAGAAATATACCCAAGTAAATCGTGAATAATCATCCACTATTACTAGGCAATATTTCTTTCCACCAATGCTCTGAGTCTTAGTTGGTCCAAAGAGATCCATATGTAGGAGCTGTAGCACACGATTAGTGGAAACTTGATTTATTGGTTTGAAAGAACTTCTAACCTATTTTCCCAACACATATGGTGTACATAGATCAGATTTTTGGTATGTTAGGTTAGGTAGTCCACAAACAAGCTTCTTTGCAAAGATCTTGGTTATTTGCTTCATATTGATATGGCTAAATTTCCTATGCTAGAAATTAGCTTCCTCTTGAATTGAAATTAGACATTGAGATTTTTCTGGTTTGATGTCCAAAAGATAGATGTTCCAATGTCTTAGCCCCGTGAAGGTCTGAGAGAAGTCTTTACTGGTTCCTGAACATATTCCTTTTTGAAAATTGATTTTGAAACCCGTGTCGCACGGTTGACTGATACTCAGCAAATTGTAGTTGAGTCCTTCCACTAAGGAAACGTTGTTGATTGTGAGACTTCCAATCTTTCTGTTCCACATTCGACAATTCTTCCTTTGCTATTTCCTCCAAAAGAGACTTTTCCACCATTAACTTACATAAGCTTTATGAAACAACTTGAATACCTTGTCATATGTCTTGAGCATATACTATCTAAGTACCATTTGACCTTTTTCTTGATAGTAACATGCATTCAAAAGAGAAACTCAAGCTTTTATTGGTACCCACACTTTCTTGGGTCCAATGGAGTTAGTGCAATATACGGTCTTTGCCCAAACCTTCTTAACAAGTTTCTAAATCATGGGACATTCTTTCTCAAAATATTCTAAGCTGTTGCATTTAGAACATTTAAGAGCACTACGGCCAACAGGTTTTATAAAGACTTTTTGAAAATGATTTCTATAGAAGTCTTTTGTAGGTCTTTGTTTGATTTTTTCCTTTACTTTTGGAAAATCAATTAGAGGAATGGTTTTAGAAGTCATTCCCAATCCTGATTTGTTAAAGTAAGGTCTTTGTATTGAAAGAATTTTTTCAAATTTCTTAGATCCTATAGAAAACCTTTTTGAAATACTTGAGATACCATTTTTCAAAAGTGTGTTTTCTTTTGAAAGAGATGCATTTTCTTTCAAAGTAATAAAACTTTTATCTAAATTTTCGACATTTTCTTTCCAAACAATCTCATGTTGCTTCAATGTAGAATTTTCCCTTTTAGCTCAAAAATCCTCTTGAGAGAGGTTTTGAGACTAAAATACAGTTCATCAATATATTTAGAGACTTTAATTTGAATTTTTAAGTTACTTACCTCGATTTCATTGTTTGAGTCTGAGTCTGTATCTGTCTCAGAGTCTGAATCTGATTCTGATTATGCCATTAGACAAATATTAGCATAATCATCATCACTCTCTTCGCATTCGGTATCACTCCAAGTTTATGCTTTGAGTGCCTTTCTGTATTTCTCAGCTTTTCTTTTCTTTTTTTTTTTTTCAGCAAGGGACAGTTAGGTGTCGATGTGTCCATTTTTTCTTGCATTCAAAACAAATCACATCTTTATTGGATTCATCGTCCTCAGCTGATTTATTTTGAAACTTTTGAGAACTTTGTTTCTTCCAATTGAATCTTCTTCCTTTTTGTTCAGTTTTCTGAACCTTCTTATCATGAGAGCGAGCTCTTCATCATCCATATCGTTTTCAGAATCTGTAACATCAGAATCATCATTAGATTTTAAAGTAATGTATTTTCTACCTTTGGGATCTTCATCTTCATTGATTTGCTCCACTTCATAAGACTGAAGAGTGCCAACCAATTCGTCAACGGAGAGTGGCATGATTCTTTGTGTTTCCCTTATTGAGGTCTTTACATGATTCCAATCTTTGGAAAGTCCACGTAGCAATTTGTTAACCTTCATGGGTCTAGAGATTGGTTGACCTTGATACTCAAGACCATTCACGATTTCTGTAAAACGACTAAACATGTCAGTGATAGATTCTCTTGGTTTCATCTTGAAGGCTTCATATTGACCGAGCAAGAATATTGATTTTGGTTTCTTTCACTCGATCGGTTCCTTAATAGGTGATGTGCAACCTATCCCAGACTTCTTTAGCTATTTCACAAGAAGATATTATGTTATATTCAGTAGGAGATAATGCACAGTATAAGGAATAAATTGCTTTTGCATCAAGAGCTTGTCTCTTGGTTATCTCTTCTTGAGTCATCTCGCTAGCCTCAACAGCTTCTTTTCCCCTTTCTGAGACTGTTGTAGCTTTAGGAATGATTCATTTGTCTACCATATCCCATTTTAGAGGATCTTTTGATCTTAGGAATGCTTTCATCTTGTTTTTCCATATAATGTATTCATTTCCATCAAAATAAGGCGGTCTAGTGTTGCTTTACCCTTCAACCAAACCTGGAGTCAATATACTAGCCATGAATCATTAACTTTGAAGTAAAAACACTTCAATTTAAATGAGTACACAGGCTCTAATACCAATTGAAAGTACTAGTATGTGCACCTAGAGGGGGTGAATAGGTGCGAAAACAAATTTTGCAAAATATAATGTAGAACTTTACTTTTAACCTGAGTTTGGTTAATAATAGACTTTGAAGAGGAAATTGGACTCTAACAATTAAATAGAGTTACGAACAAAGTAAAAAAGTTTAGGGAAGAGAATAAGAACACAAGGTTTATAGTGGTTTGGCTTAATCCAAGCATACGTCCACTCTCCTGCACTGATAGCCCACCGGCTGGATTTCACTATGAATCAAAAGAGTCATTACAGTATCACGTCCTTAATTCTACAGTGTAGAGACTCTTCTACACTTCCTCAAGGCCTCACAAATGTATAAACTCTCTTTTGAGTACAAATTTACGCTCAACAATTGAATCAAGCAAAGAACAAGGAGCTTCAGACTTTGGAATTTATCTATCATACACACACTCGAATAACTAGAGCGTTTTCCTTATATACTCCTCCATGCCTTTATAACCGTTGGCACCTTCCAAAGGAGTTCTTCCAATCTACCCGTTGGACAGAATCTTTTAAGGAGATCTCGAGTTACTTAAGGAATGTGATGATAGCCCAACAATCGTGCTTGCCCATACAATCAGGATCTAGGTTTCCATAAGTAGAACTTTCCAAGTATACTTCGCCAATCAACGGATCCAAATTACTCGAATAAATTTTAAAACGAATAATAGATCTTGAGATGCTATCTCCAGCCATGAGATCTTCTTTAGCCGCTCGAATCAAAACTTTAAAGAAATACTCAATTTCTGGATATGTCTTTTTCGACGGTCTAAAAATTGTCAGTGAGGGCAGATTTTAAATCTTGAGTTTGGCGATCTGGCGGTTTTCAGACTTTGACGACAGAGTCTGCAAGTCTTCAGACTAGACTGATGGAAACGTTTTGTCAACTTCAAAACAAATAAGGAAGTTTTCTCCAACAACCTTGAGTTCGAATATGGAGTTTGGATATTGAGAGTGAATATTGGGTGTGGATTGAACCACCGATATGAGTTATCCGCGCTTGATTATGGGATGAAATTGTGTGGCACGGAATGTGATGTGACATAACGATTTGGCCCTATAATCGGACCTCTGTGAATTGTTGAATAATGATATGATGCGTTCCTAGTTATTGAGTGCACTTACTAAATGCATATGTTTTATGAGATGCACTAATGTGCAGGAAGGTGCTGAGGCAAGGTAAGTTTCGAGTGGTGCATGTTTAAGACACCTTTGAGTAAATTCTCGTCCTAACCGGGGTTTAGGGTGTTGATTCGCTGAGATTTATTCTCACCCTATCGTGGTTTACAATTTTTCAGGTCCCTAGAATGGAGGATTCGGAGTCCGAGGTGGAAGGGTTCGAAGTTTAGGTGGCCTAGTAGTTTCTTTTGAGACGAGACTTATGTGTATAGAGTGGTAGGACCGACTTACTATGTTTATAAAGTTTGGTTCGTAAAAAAATGGTTGTCCTACTTTTCTATCCCATGTTTGTTGTTGTCCGGGTATATGTTAAGAGTTCGCTTCCGCATGTGCAATAAAATGATTAGGTCGGCGACACGTCCTGGGAACGTTGCAGTTCTATCGACCATCGAGGGATGTTCGCGTGCTCGAAGTTCGGGGCGTGACATACGCTTTCTTCTTTTCATGGATATTTATGGTTTAAGAAAAGTGATTTATTTCTTGTCGGAAGAAAATTAGTTTTCCTCCAATCTAAATTTGTTGTTGTTAGTTCATGAAAAACACTTTCCATAAAAGTGATTAATTTTCATCATCCAAATACTAAAAAGTATGAAAAATAATTTTCCGAAAATAGTTTTCCTTCAAGCAAGCGGACTCTCAATAAATGGCAGAATTGTATGGTTGGGTGCACTAAAAATTGAAATAGTTTCATGTGTTAGCAAAATTAATGTCATGCTCTAACTCTCGGACACATGGCACCCCTCCTTAAGTTCATTTAATTGCAACATCCTTGGAGGTGTTGCCGACCCATTCATTTTATCTTTTGATTATACACAAGCAGAAGCATAATTTACACTACCCAATCATTCATAAGTAGGGATATCATTGAACACATATCAGAACACACTTTCGTATATATTAAAATGTAAACATTAGCTTTAGTACACCGGAAGCTTAACATATACACATGCACAAAGTGGGTTCCTTTCAGTTCGTCAAAAGAGGGTTGGGATTAGCCTAGCACCTCTATAATATGAGGGTGACCTCAAAAAGTAGTATCCCTCCACGTGTCTAATATGCATCTAGGTTATAATACCACGGCTTGGGCTTGGGGTCCCACTCTGGATCCGGGTTGTCTCCATTAATGATGGCACCATCGAGGAGATTGCAATCCATGGGGTCCCAACTAGCGCCCCCGGGTCCTTGGCTTGGCAGATCATTAAAACCCCAGAGAGGGCCCTAGAGCTCCCCTCCAAACCAAACGTACTGGGCTATGAATCTATGGGGCACCAACTTAGGTAACCCATCATTCACCCATATGGTGGGTATGTGCCTCTCGTGAATGTGGGATAGATCTAGCACAAGCAAGTAATCTTGATCCTATGGAAACTTAGGAAAACCATTCAAATTGCATGAACCTAAACCTAGACCAAAGAACTGGTGAGTTATGTTGGTTTCGATGATCAATGATAGTTTGTTAGAGGATAATTTAAGTGCGTAAAGGCTTTCAGCCTCTAAAAAAGCATCAATATTTATTGTGCCACTCAAATTATTTGAACTCAAATCAAGAATGTCAAGACCCTATAATTGTCAAATTGTGCTTGGAATTGCGCCATGGAAGTGGTTATATGACAATCTAATGTCAGTCAACTGAATGAGTTTCCTCAACGAGGATGGGATTTCACCGCTCAATTGATTCGACTAAGTGTTAAGCACCTAAGCTCCACGAGGTTTTGGAAAGAGAGTGGAATCTCACCCACTAAATGATTGGAGCGAAGATTCATATAATGAAGTTGAACTAGGTTTCCAATGGAAGATGGGATTTCGCCTGTTAGCTTACTAAAGCTTAAATCTAAAGTAGTCAGCTGGACGAGGTTCATGAGAGAGGATGGAATTTGCCCAATTAACTCATTGTTCACTAGACTTCAATGCTTAAGCTGGACCAGATTTCCCAAGAAGGATGGAATTTCACCCGTTAAAAAATTAGAGCCTAGATCTAAATCAGTTGAGCAAGACGTCCAAAAGAAGATGGGATTTCACCTCCAAATTGGTTGAGATATAGAATCAAATTCTGCAGCTTCAAGATGTTGCCAAAATAAGCGGGAATCGTACCCTCTAATAAATTGTTACTCAAGCCTAAGTAGAGTCAAGTTTTTGAGGGGGAGTGTTGTGCCGATAAGCATATTTGATGAGAGGTCAAGATGGACGAGTTTGCTCAAGTTACCGAGCGAATGTGGGATGTGACCCATGAAGTTGGAGTGGAAGAAGTCCAAGTGACTCAAGGAACCAAGATTTCCAATTGCCGGAGGAATCTGACAATTGAAGTCATTCTGGGCAAGGTCAAGGCTTCTTAGGCGAAGAAGACGGAAAGTACTGGTGTTGGAGTTGATTTTACTGGAGAGACAACTGCAGCTAAGGTTGAGGCCGATCACGTGACCGCTTACCTTATCACACTCAACACTAGCCCAAGAACAGCAATCGCTTTGAGTTTCCCCTGTTGATGCGTTCCAAGATTCGATCTTTGGTTGCTCGTCTAAAGCGTCGTTGTCACAACACAGAGGCTTTCTGGTGAAGAAGGTTGCCTTAATTTCCAACAACGCAGATCTCTCGTCTTCATGGCAACGTAGTTGGGTCGAAGCAAGAGAGTGTGAAGCAATAACAATAATAACAAAGAGTATCATATACCTGAAGTAAAATGGCTCTTTTTCCATGGTTGCCTTAGCAAATCTAGTGGTACTCTCAAACTCTCTCTACTGACTCAGGTGTACTCGGGGCATGATGATGGCGATATCATATAGGCAAGTTCTTCTCCGATGTCATTTTCGTGCTTTAATCTAATACAGTGAGTTGATTATGATCAGTAGATCCTACTGCAGCGTCAATGTTAGAATGGGTTGACCAGATGGCCTTCTAAAACAGTCCTTAGCGTCCTTCACAGGGCATTCTAGAGATCATAACCTAGTCCTGAGACTGAATGCGAAACTCGATTCCTCCGTTATAGATAACACCTCAAAGATATAAACTATTTGACCAAGGGTAGGCTGCAAAAGAATAAATCGAAGTGCTAAGAGTCACAGTTTTCCTCCTAATGTCCAAGTCATCCTTCAAATTTCTTTTCAAATTTGTCTGGGCTGGATTGTTTAGGGATGTTATTTTCGAAGTCATGGATAGAGATGTCTCTTGACTTTGAATTCTTGCACTTTAAAGAGCACGCAAGCTTAAAAAAAGCAAGATACGGAATGTCATTTTTTAATATACGCCTAACACTATTTTTTTACCCTCCAACACACGCCTGATCAACCAGAGACCAAATGACAGAACCCATTCAGTTGGAAACCCTGCAGCAGAAAGAGCTTCAGGCTTTCTGTTGAGCTCACTTGCAGGCCGACAATGATAAAACGGATGCAAAGTGTGGACTGATTGGACCAAACATCAAGTCATCCCCTTCGGCAAAAATGAGATAGTTCCCATTTCACATTTCTCCCTTTGTATGTAAAATGTTCTTACATCAGAGGTCCATTGAATCGTTCACTAAGATGGTCTAACTACAACTTCGTATCAAACTGCAAATACAAAATCGGACCCAAGTCTTGCAGTATGAATTGTCTACTACTGTGTCTTCTTATAGCTACCTTCCTACATCTCTCAGCAGTGGCAGTTGGCGTGCAAATTGGCAGTGATGAAGACGAATTTGATCACTAGCTTGCCTCAGAAATAGATCATACTCTTCTTCTCTCTTTCTGATGGAGCGTAGAGAATAGAATTTCACGACTTCTAGTTTGTCGGTGTGAAATTCGTCCTTGTTATATCAAGTGAACAAACATGCTATTTTTGTGAGGATTGGAGACATGATAAGGATAAAAGAGACTGGTTTTTGAACTATTTCCTCACAAACAATGGTGCAGGATTTATTGGTTCATCTGTGAATCGCGATTGGCGAAAAAAAAAAAGAGCATCTTAAAGAGAGATGAGAAAACACAAAAACCAAAATGGATCCTAAACCAGACATCATTCATGGAGGAAATAAGGGAACTGAGCATAGTATTGGAAACCATTTTTTGGTGATCATAGCTAATTATTTATCGCATGGAAAATAAGGATTTGACCTCGACCTGTAAACAAAAATATCATTAACATAATTCTTATTCGCATTATCGGTTCTAGGAGCATTTCCGATTAATAATAAACAGTCCACATAAACTGCATGTCGGCCCGGTCATAAATTGCCTTTTGGTTAGCCCAAAATGAAGCATGAATTTAAGGAGGGAAACCCCAATCCTAATCGAATTTTCAAGACTGAGCTAACATGATGAAATTCGGCCAAGCCATAGTCTCCCTTGAGGTGGTGGTCGAAATCTCCAGGTGCTCTGCACCTTTGAATTAAGAAATTGGATTCTTTGATTAAACTTGGATAGCAATAGAGCGTATTCACTACAAATTATGGCCAGCTCTTAGTAAGGAAAATCGAGAGAGATACTCTCCATCTTTTGGGGGGAAATAATATAAGGCAAGTGAGAAGATTGGCTAGCAAAGAACAAAGCGTGTGGGATTGTGGAGCGCGAATGAGAGGAAAGTCGGCAGTATTTTCGGCTTGAATTGAAGCGGGTTTTGTGAAAATCTAAGAAAATATCCCATTCATGGGATGATACTTCCCAGCTATAAAAGCTAAAATTTATCACCCGCCGGAGGTTCCGAGCCACCCGCGCTCTCATGCTCTTATCCACGGATGCACATACGGCAGATCATACTTCTCTTCATCAACGCTCCAACGCATCAACACAACTCTATCGAGCCAACGCACCAGGCGTTCATCCAGGCTCAAACCGAAAGCCACCATCGAGAGATCGAGCCCTTCACTGAGATCGAGAGATTGAGAAATCCGAGCCGTCGAGGGACACTGACCAAGCTTATGTCCGGCCTTCGTCTCTCGTGAACGCGATCTCGCTAACACTCAACCAAGGGAAAAATAAAAAAATTCTAATCATGAAGCGGTGGTCGAAGGACCACTGGTGAGAATTGATGATCAGTCTGGTTGTAAGAATTGATGACCATGGCCCAGCAATTGGTTGTGAGAATTGAATACCACCCAATCTGCCCTAGCTTCGTACAACTCATGATTTTGCACAAAGCACAAATGTCAACAAAAGCAGCACTTGGAGTCAAGCAAGAAACAGCAATCCACCGGGTGGAATAAAACTTGTACATATAAACTCCGGAAATTTGGGATAAAAACGCAAATATGCAAATTTTCCCGGTCCGTCCCCATCTCCTTTACCACTGGGACGCGTGCCCCATGGCCAACATTATGGAAATGCTTTATCTCTAGCGCCGTGCAACACGTGATTTTCTCCTATACAAAAATGGCAACAAAAGCAGCTCTTGGAGTCAAGAAAGAAACAGCAATCCATTCTTGGAAAATAATGCGTGCAGCCTTCTTTGAAGAACAAAACCAGCCCACCTAGAATCCAGCGGCCAACGTATTCAAAGCTTCGACATTAGTGTTTGAAGATCAATGCATTCGATTTGAAAGGGATCTGATCGCGGGCTTTGCGGCCTCTGCCCACGCTGAAGTACAAATTGGGCAGGTCTTGGCATCACATTTTTTTTTTGGCTTCTCCACTGACACGAGCTCGTTATTGAATGATTTGTATAAGCCCGATCAATGTCGGGCAAAAATACACTCTAAGTGTCAAAACTTAGTACGGGTGGACACTTAAGTGCCAATTCTAAGCAAAACTTGCTGGAAATCCAACATTGCATTATTTTTAATAATAAAAATGGTCTATGTGGCTCTTCGGAATGTCCACTCAACAATGCTTGTCCCAAAATGACGTCATTTTGCCCTCAAATTTGATTTTTAATATAAATATTTATTAAATTAAATTTTTAAAAAATTAAATTAAAAAAGAACAGGGGCTGCAAATTAGCTAGGGCCTATATGACCCTCGCTAACCTTTGCCCATTGTTGTCAGCCTGTTCCTTTTTTTAATTTAGTTTTTAAATTTAATTTAATTAATATTTATATTAAAAATCAAATTTGGACCAAAACAATGTTGTTTTGAGTTATCTAGCCATTTCAGTGCCACGTGGATAATTTTTTTTTTTAACTAAATGCCACATCATTTAAATTTTCATTGGAAAAAACCACGTTGGCAATTTTGCCGAAAATTCTCGCCGTTGGCAATTAAGTGTTTATTTCTTCTCCAATTTTGACATTTAAGTGTACATTTTGGTCCAAATTTCTAATTTTGCCCTTGGGCCTGTTTACTTCAATGGGCTTAAATTGGGCTTGATGGGCCCAATTAGGCCTTCTTGGCTGAACAACATGGGCGTGAGGCCCATTGGCCTTGGCTTGGCCCAACTTCTCTTTCCGGCTTCCAATTCTTGATTGATTAGTCCTTATCACAAGATTTTAATGCTTACCAACAATTCAACGGACAAATGAGGCGACGTCCAATAAGTTAGTCTTGAAATCCTCGAAAGTTCGATCCTCCAAATCGAATTAAATTTAGTGATTAAAATCGATCAAATGCAACTTTAGTATGACCTAAACTATCGGGTGGCTTTTAGGGATTTCACGTGGTTGACCCGTGGTCAATAATTTTCAATTCACATTTGCATCTCTTCGAATTGTGGATGACCCTCGATTGTTATGTGATCACGATGGTTCAATTACATACCCTGAGTATAAGATCAATAGAAAATCAGTTTATCGTCGTTTGTAGTGAGTATCATAACCGTGTGGAATCACCCGCCAACCGACTACGTACTTCTATCGAATCGATTTATATCCATTCATTAATTGACTTATAACAATGTAGTATTGATTCTTATGATCGAGCGGTTTATCCTTGATTGAATTCTTTGGTCTTTTTGTTTTAATTCCTTACGACCTCTCCCAATAAATTAGTTAATTCATAAATAATCAGTTCAAAGTAATTCAACTATCAGTGCATTGATGAAATAACCATTTCATATATTTCAAAAAGGTCGAATTTTGGGATATCACAAGATCTTTCTAGAATAATGGTTCTCTGACAATTTATACCAAACATCTTGTTAAATAGTAGAAATTACCCTTGATGTGCACAATAATAATGCTAAAATGTCAAGCGAATTAGTGGATATTCAATTCGCTTTCCTGTACCCCTTATGCACACAAGCAGAAACAATATAAACTGCGTTTGATAAGATTTTAGTGCTTCCACGTAATAGTCTATTGATCGATATTCTAGCTTTCAGTGAGATTAAACGAAATTTATGGCCATGAGATATGTATGTAACAAAAAAAAGACATCTATAGATTAAAGTCTTCCAAGAATTCATTTTTCTATCCACTGTAATATATTGTTTTGCAGGAGTTTGATTGCTTTGCAATCGAGCTAGAGCTAGAAAACAAGTTTTTCTTTTATTTTTCTCAAATCGCCTATTTGTCAAATTAGCCTAATGGTTTCAGATCCTACTGATATGAAACATTCATCCAAAACTAGGAAGTAAATCAGAAAATTGCCTCTAATCCAGAAAGAGATGTCAACAGGCAAAACAGAGATGGAATCGTGTATTTCTTAGTCGTTACATTCACACTATGTTCTAGCAATTGTGAAACAACTGGAACTTAACAGAAGACTAATTCAATTTCAATCTGAAAAGACCACCAAAGAAGGTTGTTCCGAAATGAAGATTGTTCTTGTGCCCGTTCTTTCTAGTTTCCACGCCGTTGATTCTTCTTCAAGCGAAAATTATTCCACCTCTGTCAAGCCCTTTCTTCCGTGATCCATCTGTGCGTGATCACCACTCCAATCACTAGTCCACTGGCATACCCCATCGAGAAAATGTCCCAGTCTATTTCAGTCGGAATCCTTGACTTTTTGATCTCTTCCACCAGTGTTGAAGACGGTGGTGGCAATGCACCGAGCTCTCTGCATTTCCTAGACAAAGGAGTATCGCACAACCCCCGCGTTCCCTCAGTATGTGTGGTTTACAAATGTATTGGAACTGTTGCGTCCATGGTAGGGACCAATCAAATGGTTTTAAGGCACATTGAAGAATGCAGGCGATGTTAGTCGAGTCAACTCTTGCGGGATCTCTCCTGATAGCTGGTTCCGAGAGAGGTCCAATGCTTTTGAATTTGAAGGGTTGGCCAAGGACTGAGGAATGGGACTGCCGAGAATGTTATTGGAAAGGTTGAGCAACTGAAGCTGCTTTAGGCTTCCAAGAGACTGGGACATCTCTCCACCGGAACTATTGCTTGAAAGATCGGTCAATGTGACATATTTGTAGATCCTTGAATACTTTAGTTATGCGAGCCTTTGTTGGTCATTACCATAGAGTACTTAAAGGGCATGTATCGTGGGCAGAACCTGTTTCAGTAGTTCTTGATGGGATTTACGATTTACAGATCTGTGTAGCCCAAATAGTCTGCTTGATCCACCGCTTCAACTTTCGTGGCAGTCCCATGATCTGAAGCCTCGGGAAACTATATTTCAGTAGTACTTAGATGGCAAGCTACCAGCAATTGCTCTGGGATAGGTCGATGATCTGAACCCTCGGGAAACTATAGTTACTTACAAGTTCCCCAATCACCCATGGAATCTGTTAGCTTGCAAGATCAGCATGATGACAAGTGAGGCCAACCAGGACGGAAAAGTATCATTGATTTGGTCATCTTGCACATTTAGAAACTCCTACTCTTCATAGCCTGAAGTACCTAGGTAATGGCCCTTAAATTGATTATAACTGAAATCAATCATCAATTGCACACTCGTTTTCTTGACTCGAGAAATTCTCCCTTGGAAGTTGTTGCTTGATAGACTAATCACTTCCTGAGTGTCACTCAGATTGCTCAAACATTGATTGAAGTACAATGGTTTAAGGCGTTGTAAGACAAATTGAGGGAATGTATGGAGCTCAATTTGCAAATTGAGACAAGAGAGTGCAAGACGGTTGTCGGGCGGACTTCAGGCGGTCCTTGCTGCTTGTTGAAGCCGTTGTCTAAAGTCTGAAGCGCTGTCCATTTGAAAACATCAGGGGTTGCAAAAAGCCCGTCAGGGTATTAATAGAATGGTTCAGAACCAATGGCTTTTCTTTACTCACATCTAAGAACCACTCTGGCACTTGGCCAGTGTAGCGCCCCGAAATCCACTCAGCTTCTGTTGTGGACTCCTATCCCAGGACCTCAATCTCTTAACGTTGAGTAAGCAAAGCACCGACAAATATAAGAAAAGCATGGATGACGTGGTATCTTGGGAAGAAAGCGAAAGCGTTTGGAGCATTTGTTTTATAGAACCCGGATCAGACATCGGCTACACTTTCATTAAGATTTGCATTGTGATTTGCGTTGCTTTTAATAGTTAAAGCAATATGAACTTAGTTTCATAATTGCTTTCTGAAATGGATAGAAAATGTGAAATGCTTGATTAAAGTGATATATGATTTGGCTTGTGAACTCTAAATATGCAGTGGCGATGGCTCAGGCAGTTGTTTGAAAGTGGCATCGTTAGACTTTGTGCCATTGTATATTGCAAAGTCCCTGATCAATACATATAAGAGATAGGAATATATGTTTCTTTATCTTTTATATTAAAAAATTTCACGTTTTGTGTTCTTTTTATGAGCCAATATATATAATTAAACGATTGCTTATCATTCAACACATATAATCAATTAGTAATGACCCCTTTTATTTATTACATGAATCACTTTCAAAAATTTTTTTTTTTTTAGGGATATCAATGTCAGATAAACAAAAAAATTAAGTTTCTTTTAAATTTATTGCTGTAAAATATAATGGTTTTGGGAAAGGAAGTAGCAGGGGATGGAGTTTGTGGATGGGGTGGCTCAAAAGTTTCATTTTACCAGACCATTTTGTTATTTAAAGACGTTTCTCATTTATGTCCCAAACACGTATGATTACAGAATGCTTTATTCAGAATACATATGGACTAGTTAATATCTAAAGCAGAAAAACTTAAGAGAAATTTACAGGTACTCAAACACAGAAGACAGTAGATTTTCCTTGATTTCGGACCATCTCTTCTACCTTCTTCGCCTTTGTTTTCTTCTGCCAAAGTTCTTCACAAGACTTTCAGCCCTTCTTCTTGTGATCAAGCAGTTCCCGAGGACTACTCCAATCACTAACCCACTTGCATACCCCATGCACACGATCTTCCAGTCCAATTCCATTGCACTCCCCGAATCTTGATCTTCTTCGGATGTTGGAAATGATGGTGGCGACGCTTGGGATATCCGCATTTTTTAGATAGAGGAGTGCCACATAGCCCCGAGTTTCCCTTGTAGGAGTTGTTTTCGAATGTAGCAAACTGCCGTGACTTCGGTATTGGCCCGATCAGACAATTGTAAGATACGTCGAAGACCTCAAGCGAAGTGAGTTGTGTCAAGTCCTGAGATATCTCCCCGGAGAGCTGGTTTTGAGAAAGGTCCAATGCTTCCAAATTCGTTAGGTTTGCCAAGAATGGAGGCAGAGGACCGGAGAGCATGTTGTTGGAAAGATTGAGCAATTCTAGCTGCTTTAGGCTTCCAATAGTCTCGGGGATCGCTCCACTGAAGTTGTTGCTCGAGAGATCAATCAATGTGAGGTACCCTTGGATCTTTGAGTAATTCATTTGGATGCCTTTGGCAAATACACTCATAGAGTAGTCAAAGGTCCATAATGGAAACAATGCCCAGCTAAATTCCAAATAATCCCCCATGTAGCTTGACGAATCTGTCTTAGGAACCTTCATAGCAGTCCAATGCTTGAAGTATTTGGATGGCAAGCTACCAGAAAAGCTGTTCTGAGATAGGTCTATGATTTGCAGCATAGGGAACTCAATTCTATTAGTCGGTTCCTCAATAAATCCGTGAAATCTATTGTCCCGCAATATAAGTACCCTCAAACTTAGAAGTGAGCCCAACCATGAAGGGAAAACATCTCTAATATGATTGTTTGCGAAATTCAGGAATTGCAATCTTTACAGTTACGGAGCGATCTTGGCAATGGCCCTTCCAATTTATTGTAACTCAGATCAATCATATAGAAGTTCCCATTCAACTCAGGAATTTTTCCGATAAAGTTGTTGCTCCGTAGATTCAGTACTTCCAAATTACCACTCAAATTACTAAAACATTGTGGGAGAAACCCAGTTAGATTATTATCAGAAAAATCAATCATAGAGATATAGCTTAGATTGCATAAGAGTGGCGATATTCCTCCTTGAGAGCTTGTTATTTGAGATGAAGTAGTAATAGATTTTAGGAGGGGGAATAGGAACTGATCCTTGCAACTCGTTGAAACCAAGATCTACTTCAAGGAGTTCTTTCCACTTGAAAATAACAGGATCTTGAGCAAAACTTGTTAGGAAGTTGCTAGAAAGGTTCAATAGTGCTAGGTTTTCTATGCTCACATTCAGAAACCATTTAGGAACTTGACCGGAAATGTTATTGTCGGATAGATCGAGAAAATACAAGTCATTTTGGTCTTGTAGAAACTCAGGGAAACTATTTAAGTTGCATGAACCTAAACCTAGAACCCAGTACCGGTGAGTTATGTTGGTTTCAACGATCAACGACAGTTTGTTAGAGGATAACACAAGTTCTTGAAGGTTTTTAGCCTTTGAGAACATATCTAACTTCACTGTGCCACTCAAGTTATTTGAATTCAAATAAAAGAGTTGAGACCCTGTAATTGGGAAATCGTGCTTGGAATTGCACCATGGAATTGGTTGAGTGAAAGATCAACGTCAATCAACTGGGTGAGTCTTCCCAACAAGGATGGAATTTCACCACTCAATCGATTCGAGTCAAGTGTTAAGGACCTAAGCTCCAAGAGGTTTTGGAAAGAGAGTGGAATCTCACCAACTAATCGATTGAATTGAAGATCTATATCAGTAAGTTGAATTAGGTCTCCGATGGAAGATGGGATTTCACCCGTTAACTGATTAAATCCTAAATATAAAGTAGTAAGCTGGACGAGGTTCCGAGAGAGGATGGGATTTCGCCCGTTAACTGATTATATCCTAAATTTAAAGTAGTAAGCTGGACGAGGTTCTCGAGAGAGGATGGAACTTCACCCGTTAAAGAATTATAGCTTAGATCTAAATGCTTCCAGATTCAAGATGCCGCCAAAATAAGTTGGAATCGTACCATTTAGATCATTCTCACTCAAGTCTAGATGGACAAGTCGGGTCAAGTTACGGAGCGAATGTGAGATGTGGCCCATGAAGTTGGAGCTGGAGAAGTTCAAATCTTTCAAGGAACTCAGATTTCCAATTGTCGGAGGAATCGGACAATTGAAGTCATTGAAGGCAAGGTTAAGGCTTCTTAGGCGAAGAAGACGGAAAATACTGGTGTTGGAGTTGATTTTACCGGAGAGACAACTGCAACTGAGGTCGAGGCCGATCACGTGACCACTTACCTTATCACACTCAACGCCAGTCCAAGAACAGCAATCGCTTTGAGTTTTCCCTTCTAATGCGTTCCAAGATTCGATCTTTGCTTTCTCAACTGGAGTGCCGATGTATGTACCCATCATAACAACGTGGATACTTTCTGGTGAAGAAGGTTGTCTTGAACTCCAACAACGCAGATCTCTCGTCTTCATGGCAACGCGGTTGGGTTGAAGCAAGAGAGTGTGAAGCGACAATAGTAAGCAAGAGTATCATATAGCTGAAGTGAAGTGACTCCTTTTTCATGGTTACCTAAACAAATCTAGTGGTACTCTCAAACTCTCTTTATCGACTCAGGGGTACATGAGGCCTGACGATGGAGATGTTATATAGCCAAGTTCTTATCGGATGTCATTTTCATGCTTTAATCTAATGCAGTGAGTTGACTATAGTCAATGGATCCTGTTACCACGTTAATTTTAGTAGGCATGGACAGGGATGTCTCTTGCTTTGGAATTTTTGCACCCCAAAGAGCACGGTAGCTTAGAAAATGCAAGATACATAATTTCATTGTTTAGGCACTTTAAAAATACACACCAAACACCGTTTCTTCCCCAAACAAAAGCTGAAACATAAGTATATAATACTTGATTTCACCTAATTAGTTTAAAATTTTGTGAGACCACTACAAACTATTTTTGAAAAGGATCCTGAAACTGATTTCACCTAGTTAGTCCTGAGACCGACACGAAACTCGATTCCTCCGTTATTGATAAGCCTCAAGATATGGACTGCTTGACTCTTCCAATGGTGGACAACAAAATAATGAATTGAAGCCTTACGTGTCGCAATTGTCCTCCTAATTTCCAAGTCATTCTTTAGATTTCTTTCAAACTTTGTTTATGTCGTATCGTTGGGGGACGTTACTTTTTAAGGCATGGACAGAGATGTCTCTTGACTTAGAATTCTTGCACCCCAAAGAGCACGCTACCTTAGAAAATACAAGATACGGAATGTGATTGTTTATAAGCTTTAAAAATATACACCTGACACCGTATAAAAGCTGAAACAGGAGTATATAATACTGGATTTACCACGATTTTTTCGCATCCGGAAACAGCTCTTAGTGGGGACCGAAAAAAGTGGAAGGCCAGACTTGGAATTTATGCTCTTGACAAGCTAAAAAGTCTTCGATGACCTTGACTTATATGACCAGAAAATTGACTATAGAGTCATAATCTTATTGCATTTTTACCAATTCAATTTTAAATCTTTTAATTATATCAATGGAATCATAAACTTTTTTTATGTTTTGCCAATTGAATCCATTAAACAACATAGTCAATACTGACGTAAATAATTTTTAATAATATTTTAATTTTTGTGAATTTTTATTTATTTATTTTTCTTTTCTTAGCACGTTCCCTATTCTTCAGCCAATTTATTATGTAACTGCTTCGATCGTGGCTTTATCCACTGACAATAACTGCCTTAGCTCCCTTAGCTAGGCCTTTGATCTCCAACCGCCTTCCTTTTGTGAGTTATTTTGGTTCCTTTCTGTAGAGATATAATAGCGGAAACGATAAGATCTTGCAAATTACGTCAACGCGAAATCGCTAGAGAATTAAACGAGAAAATCAGGACATCAGAAATTTACGTGGTTCGGTCCGAGTATCGGTACCTATGTCCACGGGGAGAGCCAGCAGCAAATAATCCACTAAAATCGGAGAATTAGAGTTTACAATCGCTCAATCGCTCAAGTGTTTCCCGCACCTAGATTTAACCCCAAACCCTAAGTGTTTAAATAACAACTCAATTGGGAATAAACTCACGACACAAATTATCGTGCGACGAAACACACTACGTATGACTTCACGAGTCTCTTCAACGCTTCACGCGACTTGCGGCTTCAAAGGTCACGTACGCGCGGCTACGTAGGGTTTCCTTCGCATAGGCTTCGACGGCTTCCCTTTCACCTGCAAAAGAATTCTGTTTATATATATATATGTTTACGTGAGTGTGTGCGCCCAAGGTCAAAGGTTTGACCTTGGGCCCCACACTTTCCTCTTTTGATTCGGCGAAGCAGAAGGCTTTATCCATAAAAGATTTTGGCGAAGAGCTTCACGCGTGGACTTGTTCCTCACGCAAGAGAGAGAGACCTCTTCGTACAGGGACTTCATCTCCATGCCTTTTGATTCCGCAAACTTCCGCAAGAAGAAATTTTCCTTCAATTTATTTTATTTTATATTTCCCCTTTTCTAGCGAAAACTCGAGTCATAATTTTAACAATTCTCCACCTTGGCTCGATGTTTGAAGCCAAGTCATAGTGCTCATCATCCATGCTGCTCTCCCAACGCCCCGACGGGCGCTCACTCTCCACAGACGCCAATAGAGCTCAGCGAGCTTGAGCTTCGTCACGAACAGACTTAGTCATCATGTCTGCGGGTTATCTATTTGTAGCAATTTTTTTGACAATAACATTACCCTTAGCTAAGACATCTCGGATGAAGTGGTACCTGATGTTGATATGTTTCGTTCGCTCGTGATAAACTGGATTATATGCCAAATATATCGCACCTTGGTTATCACAGTGTATATCCACACTTTTCTGTTCTAACCCAAAGTCCAAGAGCAAACTTTGTAACCATATCGCCTCCTTCGCTACAAAGGTTAGTGCCATGTACTCTGCCTCAGTCGAAGACAAGGCAATGTGATCCTGTAAGGATGCTTTCCAACTAATTGCACCACCCGCTAGCGTAAATACGTACCCTGCTAAAGATCTACAATCATCCAAGTCACCGGCGTGATCCGAATCCACATAACCAGTGGTCTCACTGCCATTGCTGTCCCTCCGGTATACTATACCCACGTCGTTGTCCCCTTCAAATATCGAGGATCCACCACATGACTTCCCAATGAGCTTTACCGGGACGCTTCATAAAACGACTAACCACGCTCACAGCTTGTGAAATATCAGGCCTAGTGCACACCATAGCATACATAATACTACCCACGGCACTAGAATAAGGAACACGGGACATATGCTCCTCCTCCTCCTCAGTCTGTGGTGATAATTTTTCTGAAAGTTTAAAGTGCTTCGCTAAAGGTGTACTTACAGATTTCGCCGACTGCATGTTAAAACGCGCCACAATCTTCTCAATGTATTTCTTTTGAGACAGACGTAAAACTCCCCTGCCGATCTGTCACGCAAAATCTCCATACCCAAAATTTTCTTTGCTGCACCTAAATCTTTCATCTCAAATTCAGCATTCAAGCGCCTCTTCAAGCACATCAATATCGACATATCCTTAGCTGCTATTAGCATATCATCAACATATAAGAGTAGATAAATCAAAGAACCATCATCCAATCTCCTAAAGTAAACGCAGCTGTCCATCGACTTTTTGAATAGTCTTGACTAGCCATGAAAGCATCAAAACGTTTATACCACTGCCTAGGAGATTGTTTCAGCCCATACAAAGATTTCTTTAACAAGCAAACATGATCTTCCTTACCCGGAATAGCAAATCTCTCTGGTTGCCTCATGTAAATCTGCTCCTCCAACTCACCGTGAAGAAACACAGTTTTTACATCTAATTGCTCTAACTCGAGATCCTGCGAAGCAACTAAGGCAAGTAAAACACGAATAGAAGTATGTCTTACCACATGAGAGAACACCTCATTGTAGTCAATGCCCTCACGCTGTGTATACCCTTTCGCCACAAGTCTCGCCTTATACCTCGCTACCTTGACACTAGGAATGCCCTCTTTCCGTTTGAAGACCTATTTACTTCCGACAATCTTTTGGCTCTTGGGTACTTTGACCAGCTCCCATGTCGATTTCGATGGAGAGATTCCATCTCTTCACTCATAGCCCCTAGCCACCGCGACGACTCGGACTAGCCATCGCCTCGAGTAAGATGAAGGCTCATCTGTCTCCACCTCATCACCTACGTTAATGCATAAGCAATATCGTATAACCATAACGTATCGGTGGTTTAATTTGCCTTCTCTCTCTATCTGCGGCTATAGTCTGTGCGGCTTTGCCGATTGTTCACTATCACCGACTTCGGGAATTGCGGCTTCATCTCGGTCTCAACCTCTGTTACCTTCGAGGTCTCGGAGTCTCCACGAGGCTCCACCTCACTTATGACACCATGATCCGTCTTCTCGCTGGTTGTGTCTCGAACTCCTCTCGTTGAAGCATTGCGGTCTCGTCGAAGATCACATCTCGCGATTAGAAAACCGGGTGATTCGGGATCGGTGCACCCGGCCGGTAGCCTTTCACCCCTTGTGCATAACCCAGAAATATGCACTTCTTTGCCCTCGGCTCAAGCTTACCATCACTCGCATGAGCATACGCAGGACATCCGAATATTCGTAATCCGGAATAATCAACAGGTTTCCCCGACCATACTTCCTCATGAGTCTTCCACTCGATAGCAGACGATGGAGATCGATTTACTAGGTAACACGACATGTTCACTGCTTCAGCCCAAAATTCCTTGCCAAGTCCTGCATGCGAAAGCATGCATCGAGCTCGCTCAAGCAAGATTCTCGTTCTTTCGTTTCGCGACGCCATTCTCGCGTGGTGTCCAGTGCATGCAGGTGTCTTACAATACCTTCTTTCTCGCAGAACTCGGTAAAATCTTTACCACAGAACTCCATGCCATTATCGGTTCTTAGGCACTTGGTTTGCTTATCTGACTGCTTCTCAATCAATGCCTTAAATTTCTTGAACCGATCAAACACTTCAAATTTGTGCTTCAGAAAGTATACCCATACATTCCTTGAATAATCGTCGATAAAAGTCAGCATATATCGAGCACCTCCTTTCGAAGGAATTGAAGACGGGCCCCAGACGTCTGAATGAATATATTCAACAGGTCGTTTGGTCGAATGAATAGCTGTAGTAAACTTAACTCTGTGTTGCTTCTCATAGATGCAGTGCTCACATAAGTCCAGCTTTCCTGTTTTCTGACCACTCAACAACCCCCTTTCACTCAGCATCATCATACCTGCCTCACTCATGTGCCCCAAACACATATGCCATAATTGAGTCAAGTTAGAGTCTGACTCACCGATGAAACAGCGAAACTTCCAATCCACGGTCTCTCCTAGTAGATGATAGAGAGTATTCACTTTCTTCCCTTTCATCACTGTCATAGCACCTCGAGAGACCTTCAGTACTCCACCTTCAGCGGTGTACCTGCACCCGATGTCATCGAGTGTCCCCAGAGAAATAAGGTTCTTCTTGAGCTCCGGTACATGCCTCACATCTGTCAATGTGCGAACCACCCCATCGTGCATCCAGATTCGGATTGTCCCTATCCCCACAGCCTTACAGATTGCATTATTCCCCAAAAGAACTCTACCACAATCTGCAGCTTGGTAAGTAGTAAACCAGTTCTTATGAGGCGTCATGTGATAAGAACACCTCGAATCCAGCATCCATTCGTCTCCTGACGAAGTAGCGGTCACACATAAGGTAGCTTATGCATCCCTATTGCTCCCCTCAGCAACGTTTGCCACATTACTTGTAGCATTATGCTTATCAACTTTATTTCTCTGCTTTGGACAATCTCTCCGGATGTGCCCCTCCTCGTGACACTCAAAGCACTTCACGCGTCCTTTGGACTTTATATTGCGTGATTTTGATCTGCTTTTACCTCTGCTGCTACTAGGCTCTCGATGTTGTTCTCTACGCCGAATCGTCAGTGCTTGTGCTGCTCCTTTCGCCAGACCGTCATCTAGCAACTTTCTCTGCCACTCCTTAGAGAATAAGGCGGACTTTACCTCTTTTGAGGTAATAGTAGTACGCCCCTGCAACAACGAATCAGTAAAGTGCTCCCATGACTCTAGTAAAGAGGCTAACAACATCATGCCTGCTCTTCATTATCAAGTATCTTACCGACGTTCTTTAGATCCAACATGAGTTTATTAAATTCATCTAGGTGGGTTCTAACAGACGTACCTTTGTATATCTAAATTGAAACATCTTCTTCAGCATATATAAGCGATTGTTCAAACCTTTCTTCACATAGAGTGTTTGAAGTTTTGCCCATAATGACGCGGCATCCTTCTCCTCAATAACCTCTAGTAAGACCTCATCCGACAAATTTAACAGGATTATGCTCTTTGCTTTTTTGCATAAGCTCTACCCTCTCTGAGGCTTTCATTATAATCGGCAACTCATCTTCGCCATCTAGTGCCTTGGCCAAACCTTGTGTTGTCAATAAAGCCCGCATCTTGATGCTCCATAACACAAAGTTATTTCTCCCATCAAACTTCTCAATCTCAGATTTCCTCTCAGACATAATTGCAATAACAGAATTTCCAAATAATAATCAGACAAGCAAAAGCCCCAAATTAGAATCAAGAAATCCAACCCTCTGCTCTGATACCAATTGTAGAGATATAATAGCGGAAACGATAGGATCTTGCAAATTACGTCAACGCGAAATCGCTAGAGAATTAAACGAGAAAATCAGGACACCAGAAATTTACGTGGTTCGGTCCGAGTATCGGTACCTACGTCCACGGGGAGAGCCAGCAGCAAATAATCCACTAAAATCGGAGAATCAGAGTTTACAATCGCTCAATCGCTCAAGTGTTTCCCGCACCTAGATTTAACCCCAAATCCTAAGTGTTTAAATAACAACTCAATTGGGAATAAACTCACGACACAAATTATCGTGCGACGAAACGCACTACGTACGACTTCACGAGTCTCTTCAACGCTTCACGCGACTTGCGGCTTCAAAGGTCACGTACGCGCGGCTACGTAGGGTTTCCTTCGCATAGGCTTCGACGGCTTCCCTTTCACCTGCAAAAGAATTCTGTTTATATATATATATATGTTTACATGAGTGCGCACTATTTAATTTTTATATTTCCCCTTTTCTAGCGAAAACTCGAGTCATAATTTTAACACTTTCTTAACGTTTTCGATAGCTTTACTTCCTTAGTTTACCGCCAAAATTATTCCAAAACTCACATCATGATGGTTGGACACATGGCTCCTTCAATCGACCATCTAACTTCCTTCAGTACACCCATCGACAGCCAATAATACCAATATTCATAGGGCATATATGTAATTCCATTTAGCTTTGAAGTGACCTTTACCCATGTGACCAGCATGTGACAGCATGGTTAATTTTAAGTGTTAACCGTGGTCTTTCTAGATCGACATGTTTCTCATCTGATCTACGTTCTTGCTTCCTACTATTACGACGTTTGGCCTAAACGGTGCCAACTATAGAATATGCAAAGGCAAGATGCTTGATTTGTTTTATTGCAAAGAAATGGATGGTCCAATAGAGAGTAATGAGGCTAAGATAACTACACGATGAACAATGGAAGTTAGCTTAATAGGCAATGTGTAGTTTTTATAAGGTAATGGTTGGATGGCAATGCCGATCACCATGTGGAGTATGAAACTTCGGCAAAAGCACTATTGAAGAAACTTGAAGTGTTGTAGGAGAGGATATCGGCAAATGACAAAGTTCATTTAATCAAGAAGGCTGTTGCTTTGAAATATTGAGAAGGCACTCCAACGGCGGATCACTTGAATGAGTTGCAAGGCTTGATAAATGATGAGCTACAAGCACTGTTCTTCCTTAATTTGCTTCCAAATAGTTATGAGATATTGGTGAGTCCGTGATAGGTTCAAGGGAAGATCCAAGACACTAAAATGCATAAAATGTTATAAATTGTTTCATCCAACGCAGCAATTAAAAATTGTACGTGGCGGTTTATACGAACAATGGGAGGCAAATAGAACTAACGTTGATGCATCATGGCTTTAGCGAAGCCAATACGGTGTCGTTTCAGTTGGCCATGTTTAATCGGCAAAACGATGTAGCTCCCTAATGGAGCTTTCCTTCGGAAAATGCAACCCTAGACCTGTTGGGTTGCACATATCTTATCAAAGTCAAAAGGGGAGAAGAAAATATTAAAAGGAAATCTGAAAAGCAGCAGATTTGCTTTTATGGTCCACTTTGGCGTGCGGACGCGTGAACTTAAAATAAAATGAAAAATTGTTGGTGGATTAGTTGGCATGGCGGCCCTATACGACCAGAAAAGATTCTAAATGAGACAACGGGCACTGATGGCGGTCCAAGACTACAGCGACTTCGAATATCATTCCTTAGTTAAACATCCACTAAACTCAATTAAGTAATAACAATAATCATTCCTTGAAAGGTTTTTCCTATTTCCACTAAACTCACGTATAATAATAGCTGTGTGGAAATGACTCGAACCAGCCGATGTGTAGGTTTTGTTGGATCATGGTATAGCGAAGCTGAAGTCAATCTATTGACAGTTCAATTAAAACAGTTGGTTAACATTTTAATGAAAATGGAAAGATTTCTCCTTGTGATCGTATCATATGAAACTTGAGTAAAGTAGGAAGTGAATCCAAATCTTATGGAATCATTTAGGGAGCAAAATGATTTCCAAACATCTATTTCATGTATCATTTTATATATTGTCTCGTTTACAAGAGCGCAATGTGTTGTTTGTGTAAGAAGCTTTGTTGGTTTCGTGATCAAATTATGCAATACATGTTCACAACCATCTCTTTTTCTCAATGAATGATTATGGCGGTAAAAGGCAAGCATTGCTTTTTCCCAAAGTATGCGCATTTTTAAAAAATGACTTCTCAAAGACACATAAAAGCTTCTTTAGATAGAAGCATTACATATTTCCATGTTTTCTGATATGGCGGTCACATGGTGCTACATCAATGTTACATGGCTGCAAAAAAAATTAGGAAACATTAGTCAAATTAAGGGAGGAAATCACAATCAACATTACATGAAAAAACGAGAGAGTAATGGTCCACAGCAGTTCCTTATGCACGAAAGTCGAAACCTTAAGCCTCATATGTTGTTATGTTAATCGAAGGAAATCAAATTATGGCAATTGGGAATGGAATTGACCCAATAACGAAGATAAAGTGGGTGCAAATGTTTGGTGATATGAAAGACACGTGGGGAGTTCGCACTTCAATCAACCTCCACAGCAATAAAGCCTATCCATGCACAATGTTGTTTTTGAAAAAAATAAATGGGAACACTCAGACTAAGTGGCAATGTTACGTTGAACTTCTCGTTGCATTCCGTGGAAGTTAAAGTGGCAACATTTCGTTCCTTGTGCATGTATTGATGAAAAAATATTTATGTTCTTGACATGTTAGGCTACTACTCTATCTTCTTCTTCTTCTTTTTGAAAGAGTGAGTACCTAACTTGACATAAGTAATTGATTTTTCTTTTCTTTTCTCCGGATGAAGGGGGTGCAACCCCATCTATGTTATCCTTTTTGGAATACAAGGATTGAAATGACAAGTAGCCTATGGCCAAATCTACAGTACTTTGACTCAGTTTACATTTGGAATATTTATGTATCAATTGCACAACTTGTGTGGTTAACCTATTCACATTGCATGGTTTTGTAGTTTGAAATTTATAGTTAGCAAGACAATGACGATAAGAGTCTGTGTGCCATTTATGTATTCGAGTTCTCAAACTATTATTTCGTTCATTTAAGAACTAAAACTTGCATTAAAAGCATATGAGGGATTTGGTTTGCTCCATCAATTTCTAATGGATAGAAACCATATCTAGCTTCTTTAATTCCCTATAGACATAATAACAAA
Organism: Eucalyptus cladocalyx; assembly: GCA_017140615.1. Taxonomy (NCBI): domain Eukaryota; kingdom Viridiplantae; phylum Streptophyta; class Magnoliopsida; order Myrtales; family Myrtaceae; genus Eucalyptus; species Eucalyptus cladocalyx. Next base: position 9,180,483 of record CM029524.1, on the reverse strand, counting down.
TTACATGAGAATATGTCTACATGATCATGAATTCCTATTGACACCTAAATTTTGATTAAAATAGAATTAGTTCGCATAAAAAATTAGGGATCAACTTGACCCCAATAAAAAAAATTTGTATCCATTAATCTTTTTTTTTTTTTTTTCACTTTTTTTACTTAATAATAATAATAATAACAATAAAAAATACAAAAAAGAAAAAGAGAAAAAACAGAAGCAGCTCTCCCTCCCCCGCACGGGCCCATTCCCTTTCTTCCTGGCCCGGGGCCCTTTTCTTCTTGTCTCCTTCCTCCTTCTTGTCTTCTTCCTCATCCTCTGCAACCAACACAGGACCACGGCCAACGGGGAGTAGGCCAACGTCGGCCGGAGGAGACGTTTCTCAGGCGCCATCAATGCTCGCCTTCAATGCCGAGTGTGCCCCGGTGGAGAAGCAGGGACGGGACACCGGTTCGGCCGAGAGAGTCCGATCGGCGAGCCAAGGGCCGGCGGCTGAGGCTCTCCGTCGACCGGACCCTCCTCGCATATAAATAGGCGGTGCGATCTCCGTCGACGGCAGCGAGCGAACTCAGAGAACTTCCCCAGAGAGACTTCAGGGGAGGAGCGAAGAGTAAGCGAGAAAGAGAAAGGGGTCGCGAGCTCAAACGACCTCGAATGGCTCGACCTTGCCCCTCTCAACCAGCGTCCTCCAGGCGTTCGACGGAAATCCCAAGTGAGCACAGTAACCGCGACTGGATCTACAGTGACCGGTGGCGACGAGTGACGTGATCGGCAACGATGGCCGGCCGGGCGGAGGCTGAGGCGGTGTCGGCGGAGGCCTGAGCTCAGACCGAGACGAGCTCGGCCGCCTCTGCCGCAGATCGTCGGAAACGAAAGCACGAGAAAGCCGGGTCTGCAAAGGGGACGCCGGGTCGGAATTGGGTCGGGCGTGGGTCGTCGTTCGGGTAGGGTTCCATCCGGGCTGGGTCTGCACGCGTGGGCTGGTTTATCATTGGGCCAGACCCTTCTCTAATGGAAAATGGGCTAATTTGATTTGGGCCGGATTTGTTTTTCAAAAAAGAAAGGAAGAAGGATCCCGGGCCGAGCCCGTACTGCATGCCCGTACCGCAGGCCCGTCTGGGCCACGGGTGGACGACCTGGGTCGATCCCAACCCGGGGGATCCAACCCGGGTTGCTTTTTTATAATATTATAATTAAAAATAATGTTTAATAAAAAATTTAAAAATAATAATAATTTATTTTTCAAAAAATAGAAAAAACCAAAAATATTCTACGTTTTCCCAAAAATCAGAAAAAGTCAAAAATAATTTATATTTTCAAAAAAGGATAAAAAATCAAAAAAATACTTTTTATGTTAAAAAAATTTAATTAAAAAAAGTGTGCTTTTTCTCCACAAATGCATGAAAAATCCCTAAAAAATCCAAAAATTCTAGAAGGGTTTAATTAAAAATTAGTAATCAAGTCCCGATCGGTTGTAGGGAAGCATTAATAATTAACTATATTTTTAAAAATCCCCGATCCTAGTTTCTCTAATTATATATATAATATTTTTCTCAATATTTCGTTTGGGTTTTTAATTGACCTACCTCAAATTAATTAGTAGTGACTCATTTTTAAAATTAACTTATAGGTCAAAATATCAAACCATTAAGTCGTGAATTAGTGGGCTTAGGAGAGTCCAGGTTAAGTCTAATAGACCTAACCAAACCATTAGCCTCTACCAACGCCCGCGCATATTGAGCGCCAAAAAAAGGAGGTCGCAACAATTCCCCATGCATAAAAGAGAAACTTAATTTATTAGTTATCTTTTTTTACTTTACTAATCAGGTCATCGAAACATTTAGAGTTAACATATGATATCATTCACTAAATTATCTCTTTGGTTTTATTGTCACAAAACATGGATAGCCCTAGAATTAATCATTTCGATAAGTCTCGCAACTCTAAATTTTACAAGTATTCTTCCATATAAAGGCAATTATGGAGTTAAGGATCCTCAAATATCTTGATATAAGTATATAAAACAGTTTAAAATTTACTTCAAAAAGGTATTTGCATGAATTGATATCTATAGAAGTGCTACATAAAAATTTAAAAAAATAAAAATAAGAAAGACTAAGCGATGTGCAATATCAAATTTTTAGAGAAATAATAAAAAAAATTGAGAACATTTTTTAATGTTAAATATTAGTATTCTCTTATTTCTTTCATTTTTTGGATAAAAATTTTCATTTCTACACAAGAAAGCTATTACAAGTTTTCATTATTTCAGTGCAATTGGGTTTTCGTTTGGAAACTGCCCTCAACACGTGACCAAAGGCTTTTTCAATACTATTTTCATGTTCAAATGAAAATAAAACAAAAAACAGGAAATTTTCTCTAAACAATACAGGGCAACTTTTTTTTTTTTTTTTACCCTTTAGGCTTTTGGTCTTTCCTCTTTCTTTCTGTAGTCCCTTTTTTGTGGACCCCACACGTCTTTCACACCCCACCCAACACTGGCACGCACTTGTACTCTTGTCGGTCAATTCCACTCCCACTTCCTAACAACGAGATAATATTAGTTCCGACCCGTGACATTGAGCACACATACAAGAAGAAGAAGAAGGAAAGACCTTATCCAAAATGGCAGAAGCAGTGCTTTTCAACCTCGCCAGCGAGATACTGAAACTCGCTGGTTCCAATACCTTTTCAGAGATCCAACTTGTACGAGGCGCAAGGCATGAGCCCGACAGTCTTAAGGACACCGTGAAGACCATCCGAGCTGTGCTTTTGGATGCTGAGAAGCAGCAATGGCACAACCACCAGGTCAAGCTCTGGCTCGAGAGACTCAGGGACGTGCTGTACGACGTACATGAATTGCTCGACGATGTCGCAACCGAAGATCTGAGGCGGAAGGTCATGCCCGGCAACAAGATGTCGAAAGTGGTACGCGTTTTCTTCTCTAAATCAAATCAGCTTGCACACCGCCTCAAAGTGGCTAATGAGATTCAGAAACTTAGGAAGAGACTGGATCGGATTGCAAATGATAAGAAGTTCCATTTAGAGCAGCATCTGAGTGAGGAAACAATGGCCATTGCGAGAGGAAAGAAACTTGAAATTTCCACCCCTGACGAACAAATAATTGGTAGGAAAAAGGACAAAGAAAAGGTCAAACAACTTTTGTTTGATTCCTCCTCCAGCGACAGTGTGTCATTTGTTTCCATTGTTGGTAAAGGAGGTCTTGGAAAAACCGCACTTGCACGACTAGTGTACAACGATGGGGAGGTGGAAAAACATTTCGATCTTAAGATGTGGGTGTGTGTATCTGATGTCTTTGATGTGAATTTGATTATCAAAGAAATTCTTAAATCAGCGAACTATCAAGATCACGAGAATAAGCCCTTAGACCAGTTGCAGAGACTTCTTCGTGAGACTCTAGGCAAGGAGAAATATTTGCTTGTTTTGGATGACATGTGGAATGAAGATCGGCTCAAATGGTTGGTGCTTGGAGATTGGCTAAAGGGTGGCGAATGGGGAAGCAAGATACTTGTAACCACTCGCAGTCACACGGTTGCGAATGTCACAAATGAAAACTCAGATATCTATGATCTAGAAGGCCTAACTACAGACAAGTCATGGGATCTATTTAGGGAAGTGGCGTTTGGAGAAAGACAAGCATTGGTAGACCAGAGATTGGAGGAGATGGGAAGAGATATAGTTAGAAAATGTGCCGGGGTTCCCCTTGCCATTAGAACTATAGGAAGCCTTCTGTACGGCAAAAAAGAAGATCAATGGAACCGTTATAGAGTGAAGGAGCTTCCAGAAATACCAGAAATTGATGCAGTTGATAATGGAATTATGCAAGTCCTCAAGTTTAGTTACGATCATCTCCCATCGTGCTTGAAACATTGTTTTGCATATTGCTCATTGTTTCCGAAAGATCATATCTACAAGAAGGAGACGATGATGCCTCTTTGGGTGGCACAAGGCTTTATCGAGTCACGCAATGGGGAGGACAACCTTGAAGAGGTCGCCGACAATTACTTGTCAGAACTAATATGTAGGTCATTCCTTGATGCTGTAAGAAAAGACGACAATGGCGAGGTCTTGCTGTTCAAGATGCATGATCTCATGCACGATCTTGCCCAAAAAGTTGCTGGAGTTGAATGCAAGATTGTTAATTTTAAAGGAGGAGATAATGATGGAAGAATTCGACATGTATCGTTTATTTCAAAGATTTTCTCTGAAGAGAAATTGTTGTCCTTGCTGAAAACATCCAAATTGCGAACGTTTCTCTATTTGAAAGGTGAATCCTCTATACTCAACTCTCCCAAAATTTTCTCCAAGTGTAGACACTGTCGAGCGTTGGGCTTGTGTAAAATGGATATTCCTCTCCCTCCTTCCTCCTTTGGAAAGTTGAAGCAATTAAGGCTTCTTTATATTTTCACAAACCAATCTATTGAGATTTTGCCGGATTCAATCACGGGTTTAGTGAACTTGCAATTCCTTAAACTCTTTAGATGCGAGAACCTTAAAATATTTCCGAGAGATTTGAGGAAATTGGTCAATCTTAGGCACCTCTCCATTCAAATGTGTTTCTCACTAAGCCACCTACCACCCCTAAGTGAACTCCCTTCCCTAAGGACATTGAGTCTCACAGGCTTGCATGCGCTGAAGTTTATTCAACAGACAAGTGACCTTGAGCAATCTAATACTATACGCCCCTTCTTCCCATCTCTTGAGAGTTTAGTCCTCTTCAACTGCAAGGGCCTGATAGGATGGTGGGAAAAAAGGCAAGTAATGGAAGCATATCAAAAGCATCAGTCAGACAATCCACAGTCATCCTTCCCAAAACTTCGATTCGTGGAAATAAAGCGGTGTCCTGACTTGAATTTCGAGCCACCGTTCCCCCAGGTGGAATGCTTGAAGATAGATAGCACGAAAATGTTGGAAAAACAATTGTTGACTAATTCAAACTGCCTATCAGAACCAGCAGTGGGATCCACATTCATCCGTTTCTCTAAACTAAAGCATCTAGATCTTTCTGATAGGGATCTGGTGTCATCAATACTTGAGACTCTACTTCTATTGGCCAGTAATCTTGAGTCCATGAGACTTCATGGTTGGAACCAATGGGGTCTCTCCGGTGCCATGGAGGACCTTTCCTTGCTCCCCATTCGGAGATGTGAAGGACTCAATTTATTGTGCCAAGAAGACGACCAAGGCATCGAATGGCAATTCCTTACAAAACTTTGTGTTCTTAAAATCTCATGCATCGATTGGGTGGCATTGCCTGAATGGATTCGACATGTCACGACTCTACAATCTCTTGAGATTTCAGAATGTAAGAAACTGAGGAGTTTGCCGGAATGGATTGGAAATTTCTCTTTGCTCAAAAAGCTTGTATTATTTAATTGTCCAAGATTAGAGCGTTTACCATCTGAGGTACGCAACCTCACATACTTGAAGGAACTGAGAATCATTAATTGTCCCAATCTGGAAGAGAGTTGCCTAACAGATGTGCACGTTCCGGTCTTTATTCCGGAGGGGATATGAATCGGAACGATCAGCATAGTAGAGGTACGAGAAAAGACTTAATATCATCTATTAATAGTGTTCCTTTTTCAACCATTTTACCTTCTTTATTGTTTAACTAATTTATCTTCTCTTCAGTGTATATTGGCAGTGCAAATATTTATCAAAAAGAAGAAAGCGTCCCTCCCTCTCCAGTCATCACCACCTTCCTCGTTATGTCGCGCGTCTAGAACAAAGACCACATTTGCCTCCTCGTCTTGCCGGTACAACCTCCTCACTCAACTTTTCACTGTGAATGTATATTTGTTGGAGATGAGTTTGGATTATGGATCGATGTTATGGAGACATTTGGATTATGATTTGAGTGTTATGGAGACATTACAATGTCGATGCATGATATGTGCATCTTCTTTATAGCTGATTGATTGAGAGAAGAGAAGTGAAGAGAACGATGACATCCATTGCGAGGTTCTGTTTGACTTTAGAACTATGAGGTTCATAAAAAATGGAAGAAGAAAGTCATACCTTATGAGCTAGCCCTAGCTGAGAAAATTACAATGCTGTCTAATAATGGCTGATTCTTTGGGGGATCAGGCAGCTAGTACAAAAAGTTTTGCAATTTATTAAAACAAAATCTGTTAGGACAGAGTTGAACAATGATAGATGACAGGTGGATTCGATGTTGTCTTAGCCCTTGACTTCTCCGCAATTACAGAAATCTAAATGTAGAGGAATCTTTGGTTTGTAGCCCTCTCTTTGTCATCACTTTTAAGTGAGTTTCTGGACTTCTCAGGTAAACATAACTATTTTTTAACGAGCTAGGTCCATATGATCTAGTAAGCATATAGAAATCTCAATGTTCATATGAGTGAAACAGACAACAACTTGGTGAATCTTGGACAACCTTGATTGATGCCAAGGCTTGCAATAGTTTTATAAATCATCTAGAATTGGACCCTTTGAAACTAAGGTACTGAGCTTTGTGAGCAGCTAATTTAACAATCATGTGCCTTTGGACATGAGAAGCTGAATTGCGAAAAGATGTGGTTTTGATGTTACTGATTAGAGGAAAAACCCTTCTTGCTTTCTTTCTGGAGTCCATGCGTTGAAAAGTCGTGTTAGGATGGGGACTTGCCTTTGCATTGTTTCGTAGGGCGGGGCCATCCTCTTGAGCGTTACTCGAGATGTTGCGATGCATTAGAAAACTGAACTAGAGCTGCTGTAAAAGTGTGGTGGAGGCCTAGGCTTCTGGTAAGTGCTCAAACAGACGAGAGCCCAGTCTCATCACATGCTTTGAGTACTCCAGCATTTCTCTGCCAGAGATGTTGATGCATTAGAAAACTGAACTGGAGCTGGATTCCTAGATAATACGACAAAGGGTGTTGATATTTTGTATCAACTCAGGTGCAAAAGTTTGCTACTACTACCACTAGAACGCAAATAAAGTCAACCGTCGAGGAACAACCTTTTTTTTCCACCCAAAAAGAACAAAACGACCACCTCTGATGTTCTTATCAGTGAAAATGATCAGTCATTGAGGATCATCTTACTGATTCATGTCATTGATTGAGACTAGATGCAAGATTATATGCTATGACAGGTAGTGGAATTCAGGCGAGAAACTTTGTACAGATTCAGTGGTAGCAATTGCCTTTGCTGGCTGAACAAAGTAACCAGGCACTTTCATTTCATGAGTGTTCAACATCTAGCGAATAACTCAAGTTTCGTACGCTTGCTAATTTGGCCCTTGATTTGTTTAAGAAGATAGAAAAGGCCATCAAGTATCATACAGTGAAAACCATTTACTCTGCAATTGTATGAACTACTGTAATTTGTTTTGCAAACTCTCTTTTATCAATTCACTCTATGAATTTTCTCTTGAGTTTTCCCTTTTCGAAAGGTGAAAAACACGCAACGGAAAGTGATGAAGCAAAATAGCTGTTCCTCCAGTCAGCAGCGACTGAATTATGAAGTCCCTTTGGCAAAAGAAAAAGGAAATTATGAAGTCCCATGTTGCTGTTTTTGATGACCCTCTTTGTAAATTGTTTTTTTGGCATCGTCTCCTACTCGAAGGACTTGCGTGATCCGTTGATCGCCTCCTCCAAGAGGCTCTCAGGGACCCATGGTTGTGCAATATTTTGCAACTATGTCGTCATGATGGCTGGGGCTCACAAATGTTTGGTAACCATCACATCACGTGTCAGACAATTGGATAAAATAGACTTCAACGATCACGTGGCATGTTTGAATCATGTGCATTGTCGTTTTTATATGAACATACATGATTAATTAAACTATAGAATATGTAAACAGCTCATAAATATTTGCTTAACTATCAAAACATTATATTTAATATAATGAAGCACCATAAAATATGAAAAATAGATCAATTAGTTATTTAAATATCTCTATTAAAAACCATAAGTAATAAATTAGTTTCTTACAAGAGAAAATCCAAATTTATTTCATTCTTTTCTTGCTCGAGATTTGTTTTTTTCACTTACGTGCAAAAATGTTTGGAACATTGGAAGAGCTCGCGAATCAATAATTAATAATATGGCGACTAATTGAAATTAAAAACAATGCAAAAACTAGAAATCCAAAATTAAGAAAGTTCATGCAACATGCATTCCTATTCTTCCACACACAGAGGTTCCCCTTGAGAAAAGTACTAAAAACAAAATAACCAAATTAGCATTTCAATTAGCGTACACTCGTGAGCAGCCTTATATTGGATATCATGACATGAAAACAACCGTAGAAATTAAACTGAAATACAAACTTCCAATTTATTTTCGTCTGTGTCGATGTCATAAATATATAGTTTTGTTAAACTTGTATACTTTTTTTCAAAATTCCAACTAAATTATAGAGCAAAACTATATATAAACCCAGGCAAAAGCACAAGAGTTCAACTCCGTTTAGTGTTTAAGCTGTGAATTTGTGGATTCAACAATGCAAAGGATGAAGATGAAGAACGATGATGGAGATAAAGGATAAACTCAATAACACTGAAAAGGGATCTTGAACACGAATTTGTATCTCATTCCATTGTATTCAAGTTCTCTATACAAAGTGAAATGAAAGAATACAATTGATCAATATTCGAGCTTCTCTGCTCTATCCTCTCTGTCTCTCTTCTTTTCCATCATACTTCTCTCGAGCTCAGTTCTTTCATTATATACTAATGGAAGCACCAAAACTAATAACCAACTAAAACCGAACTAACTGACTCCAAAAACTAACAAACAGACTTTTACAACTAAGTATAACAGTGCAGCAAGATCAGATATTTGGCAATCCTCGTCAATCCATATCTTCGGTTTTTGATTAATCTCCACCGTTAATAGAACTAGTTATCCACGTCTTCGGCTTATTCTCTTCACGATAGACTTCGATGATCTCTCGTCTATCACTTGTTGAGGATCTCCTGTGACTACCTTCCGATGTAGTAGAGTAACACCATTCATCTTGATGTAGTATACTGAGCTGACAATGTTGACAACTTTGATCCTCTGTTATGGACGGTCTTGATCCTCTAACATTCCCCCTCAAATTGGGAAGGGTAAATGATCCCATTCCCAATTTGGTTCGGAGATTAAGATGAGACGATCGTGATAGTGACTTAGTGAATATATCAGCTAATTGAAGATGAGTAGAGATATATTGAACACGAATGGAACCAGAGGAGACTTTCTCTCGGACGAAGTGAAAATCAACTTCAATATGCTTGGTTCGAGCGTGTAATATTGGATTGGCTATGAGGGAAATTGCTGATCTATTGTCACAGTATATGAATGTAGGAGACTGAAGAGAAATGCCAATATCTCGTAATACAAACGTTATCCAGGTTAGTTCAGCAGTTGTGGAAGCAAGCGCACGATACTCTGCTTCGGTTGAGGACCTGGAAACAGTAGGTTGTTTCTTGGCAGACCAAGAGAGTAAATTAGAACCAAGGAATGTGCAAAATCTGTTGTGGAACGTCGTGTAGTGGGACAACCAGCTTGATCAACATCGGAGAATCCATAGAGATTTATTGAACTTTGGGCATGAAGATAGATTCCAAGATGCATAGTACCTTTGACATATCGAAGAACTCTTTTTAGTTGATGAAAATCTTCTTCAGTAGGCTGTTGCATCTTTTGACAGAGAAGATTAGTAGCAAAAGTCAGGTCTGGTCGAGTAATGGTTAAGTATTGAAGAGCACCAACCAAGCTTCTGTATTCTATAGGATCGGTGAGCTGATTTGCAGTACCAGCTATGGAAATTGATCGAAGAGGTAAGGGCGTTGAGATTGGTTTACAATCTGCCATATGAGCTCGTTTCAGCAAGTCAGTGGCATATTTTGTTTGACACAGGAAGAGATTCTGTGAGGTTCGTTTGGCCTCAATGCCCAAAAAATAGTGAATATACCCAAGGTCCTTCATATGAAAATGGAGACTAAGTTTCTGAATGAGGGTAGTTAGGAGATGTGATGAACTACCAGTCAAGATGATATCATCAACATATAGAAGCAACAGAACTGTATGTGAGTCAGTGTGTAGAACAAATAATGATGGATCTGCTGTGCTACAGAAGAAACCACTTTCGAGTAAGAATTTGCTGAATTTATCGAACCAAGCTCTTGGTGCTTGTCGAAGACCATATAGGGACTTGTGAAGTAGACATACATGACTTGGCTTTTGATGATTAATAAAGCCAGGTGGCTGTTCCATGTATACAGTCTCGTTCAAGTCTCAATGAAGAAACGCATTCTTGACATCAAGTTGGTGTATTGGCCAGTGCTTTATCATGGCAAGAGATAGCACTATTCGAATTGTTGTGTGTTTCACAACTGGACTGAAGGTCTCAGTGAAGTCAAGTCCTTCTTCTTGGTGAAAGCCTTTGGCAACTAGACGAGCTTTAAGTCTATCAAGGCCTCCATCTGGTGTGAGTTTGGTCTTATATACCCACTTACAGCCAATTACATTCATCTGGTCAGTTCTTGGAATCAATGTCCATGTTTGGTTTTCATCAAGAGCATCCATTTCTTCTTTCATAGCCCTGTACCATGCTTCATTAGCTAAGGCTGATTTGACAGACCGTGGTTCCATAGGAACTTGATAAACAGCTGAATAAGCATACTTCGGATTTGGTTTTCGAATCCCAGACTTTAGTCAGGTCTGCATATGATGATTATTAGCAGTAACTTGAGACGAGGACATAGTGGAATTGGAATTGCAGTTCCCTTCATTAGAGTTGCTTTCAGCTGGAAGATCATTCTGTGAGGATGAAGAACTGGTAGTATGTTGTTCCTGAGAAGTAGACAGATCTGTAGGCACAGGTTCTATTGAAGCCCTGTGAGATTGTTCATCTGTTATTTCCTCATTCTGCATAGTTCTTGAGGAAATGGTCTGAGATTGTTGTCTGTGATATAGTGGAGGATTATAGCAATCATGTAGATCATGATGAATCTGATCTTTAACTGACTGGTGTAAGGAACCATTATATGTTGACTTGGTTCTTAAGGGTTCGAGAATTTGTATTCCTTCAATCCACTGTTTGTATAGGTTTGAATACTGTCCATACCCATTGGTGAGCTTCTTTATAAATGGATAGGAATGCTCATCAAAGACAACATGCCTACTGATGTACACATGATTATTAGTTGGAACCAAACATCGATACCCTTTGTGCTGGTTGCTATAACCCAAAAAGATACAATGAAGAGATCGAGGATCAAGTTTATGACTTGCATATGGTCGCGAGCACGGATAGCATGCACGGCCAAACACCCTTAAATGATCATACCTTGGCTGTCTATTATGGAGTTTATTATAAGGTGTGTCCATCTTCAATTTTGGTGTGGGAAGTATGTTTATGATGTAATTAGCTGTCACAAATGCATCTACCCAAAATGTTAGTGGAACTTTTGAGTGATATAGCATAGCTAATCCCAGTTCAACAATATGTCGATGCTTCCATTCAGAAACCCCATTCTGTTCTGGTGTGTGAGGACATGATATAAGTTTGTCTAATTCCATGATGTCTCGAGATAACTTTGAAATCTGTTGCTTAAGAACTCTCCTCCTCCGTCACTCGGAAGATTTTAATCGGTGATTATCTTTGTCTTTCAACTAACTTCGGAATTGAACAAATATGTCATAAAACTCAGACTTGAACTTCATAGGATATAGCCAGCAATATCGAGAGAAATTGTCAACAAAAATCACATAGTATCTAAACTTTTGAACAGAACCGACTGGTGATGGTCCCCAAATGTCACAATGAATTCTTTCTAATGGAAAACTTGATATAGAATCTGATAAAGGAAACGATAAATCTGTACTTTTAGCTATTTGACAGCTGCTGCAAACAGTCTTAGATGATGGACCAAATTGTATAAGCACATGTTGTTGCAAATGCTTAACTACTTGAGCATTTGTGTGAGCCAAACGCTGATGCCATGTGTCTTCATCGACAATCTTTTGCCGCTGAGTAAAGAAGGCCTCTGCGATTTGTGAATTAACTTGATAAAGTCCTCTGGTTTTCCTTCCGAGCTTTCACCATTGTGTTGGTAATGTTGTCCTTTACATAAACACCATTTTTATCAAAGATAAAGGAACAAGGGTAGTCGTCTGTGAGTTTAGATACTGAAAGAAGATTCTTCTTTATCTGGGACAATTAGGACATTATTAAGAGGTAATGTACTATTCTTTGTTTTCAGCCAAGTGTTGCCAATGTGAGTTACAGGTAAACATGATCCATTGCCTACCATAACAGTATCATTTCCTTGATATTTAGAAAGAGTATGGAGCATACCAAGATTGGCACTGATGTGAGCTGTAGCTCCAGAGTCAGGATACCACTCACTTCCTGTTGAGTCCTCAATATGTATTGCTGTTAAAGCTGCTGGAATATCTTCTGCTTGATAAGAATTGTCAAACCGATACCAGCAGCGAAGAGCATCATGTCCAGATCTTTTACATATTTGACATTCTATTCGAGTGCCACTTGTTTCTTTTTCCTGCAAGTTCTTACTCGAGTTCACAGATGGGTAAGTATTGACATTTTGATATCTTTGTGAGTAAGTGGTGTAGGGTCTAAACCCTTGATTTGTTGTAGGGATAACATTTTTCTGACTGAGATGTTGATTTCCTTGTCCTGAATTTGAGATATATGTTCTGTAATTTTGATATCTTTCAAAGCCACGACCTCTATTGTTTCCAGTTCTGCCATAAACACCAGCTCTGCCACGACCATAACTTCGACCACCTCTGTAACCTCCTCTCTGAGATATAAATCCGAAGCACGAGAGATGTAGTCTTCATCTGTGATATCTTTAGACATTCTGAAACTGTTTTTGTCCAAAGTAGGCCAAATTCGGATTGGGCGATTTCGGGAAAAGGTCTTGAGTCTTGATTCAAACCTTTCCAATTGAGCAATTACCTCATCATACTCAGGCTGAGGCTTTAAACAATATATGGTAGTTCGAAAGTTTTCATACTCAGGCCCTAAACCTTCCAATATACCAAACATTTTGGTTATTTCATCCACCGGTTTGCCTATTGCATTCAACTGATCACATATAGATTTATGTTCTCTGAGATAAACAGCAAGAGTTTGTTCATGTTTTTGGCATGATTGAAGTTTCCCCCTTAGTTATAACTCTCTAGCAATTGACTTCTATGTGAATCTTTTCAGAAGAGTTTGCCATACTTCAAATGATGTTTCTAATCCAATTATCAGGCTCAGGATGTTTTCAGTAACAGTCCAGAGATCCATGATGAAATCAACTGATCTGTTCTAGTCCAATCAGTATAATCTGGATTGATAAGGTCTGTTTCACAACCTTCGTCCTCTATTTGTATTATTCGAGGAGGTGAAGTGATATCTCCATTAACAAAACCAAACAAATCCTGACTTTTCAAAAACCTTTGGATTTGAGCTTGCCACAACAGGAAGTTGTCCTCGACAAGCTTGATTGTGACAAAGTTTGTGATATTCACATGTATCGGGAAAGGGTACTTTGGAGTTCTTATTGTCATTACTATGAACCTTTAGCTTGACAAAGATGACACCAGTAATGCTATGAGTTCTTTCGTGCTTACCTTGATCCAGAGATCTTCACTGTTTGATCATCTCTTCTGACTTGATGCACGAACTGATTACTAAACAGATTTCTTCATTCTGATGCTTGAGAAACTCCTGCTCTGATACCATGTGAATTTGTGGATTCAACGATGCAAAGGATGAAGATGAAGAACGATGATGGAGATAAAGGATAAACTCAATAACACTGAAAAGGGATCTTGAACACGAATTTGTATCTCATTCCATTGTATTCAAGTTCTCTATACAAAGTGAAATGAAAGAATACAATTGATCAATATTCGAGCTTCTCTGCTCTATCCTCTCTGTCTCTCTTCTTTTCCATCATACTTCTCTCGAGCTCGGTTCTTTCATTATATACTAATGGAAGCACCAAAACTAATAACCAACTAAAACCGAACTAACCGACTCCAAAAACTAACAAACAGACTTTTACAACTAAGTATAATAAAGTGCAGCAAGATCAGATATTTGGCAATCCTCGTCAATCCATATCTTCGGTTTTTGATTAATCTCCACCGTTAATAGAACTAGTTATCCACGTCTTCGGCTTATTCTCTTCACGATAGACTTCTGATGATCTCTGTCTATCACTTGTTGAGGATCTCCTGTGACTACCTTCTAATGTAGTTGTTGGGGTTTCATGAATCATGTATAAGAAAATTAACAAAATAAACGCAGCGGAAACAAAGATATATTTTACACATGATTCTCCTTAGGCGTTGTTCGTGCGTTTTAATCAAAAATCTAAACATAAAATGGAGTTAAACAATTACCTCTCGAAGCGTGCTTTAAACAAGTCGGTTCGGATGTTCTACGATTCGAGTCCCACAAGCGTCGGACCTCTAGTTCGGACACACCAACAACGAACGTCGAACGAAGAAGAGAGAATTTCGGATATTCACCACTTCGATCGTGCTAGCAATCACGTGGAAAGAATCCGTCGTATTCTTGGTGTATAGTAGTCACGGCCCGAACGAGAGAATTGTTTCTCTTCCTCGTGTCTCAAAGAGTCAAGAACACGCACACAATTTGCTCTCTGTTTTCAGCAAATCATTTTCTCTCTAAAACACCAAATGCACACCCACCTTTTCTCTGTTTTTCCAACCCCTTTTCTCTCATCCCTCGTTCATTTTTATATTAAAAATGACCAGCAATGGTTGCTGATCAATGGACGATCAGCAACCGTTGCTGATCGTCCATAGTGGATGATCGTGCATGAGCGGTTGCTCATGCACGATTGTGGCATGATGGTCAGCGGTTGCTGACCATCAATGCTACGTGCATAATGGTCAGCAACCGCTGACCATTATGCGTGCATGTGCACGAATTCGTGCACATGCAGGAAGCTTTACTTTTTTTTTTTTAATTTATTTATTAATTTAATTTAGGGCATATTACTAACAATCTCCCACTTGCACTAAAGCCAAGTTGTTTGGTATCTTAACATATATCCACTTTGGGCATGTGTGTGCATCATATGCAAGTAGGCTCGTGACTATAATACAAATTAAATTAAATCTCATTTAATTTAATTTCAAATCGACTCAATTCGATTGCAGTAATTGCAAACATATTTGCAATAATATTTCTCTCTTGTTCCATGTCATCCTAGTTGTTTATGGTGTGTGACATCCCTAGGTTCATCACTAAGCTGGTAGTAAGACTTGTACTAACACATTAGTACTTCCAAAAGAATAATTGTCCCGATTAATCTTTTAGGTCCTACAAGCCACGATTGACATCTAGCAATATGTCATGGCTACCCCAGATAGTGTGAATGCTTTAAGAACATAATGAACCTGTCGGCTTTGGCTCACGGTGTAATTCAATCCCTCTGTCTTACTATGTCCCGATCAAACAAAGACCATGGAATATTTGTCAAGTCATTAATTCGATCATATGCACAAATCTAATTGACATGCATTTTATTCGAGACATAAACAATTTATTCTCGTTACAACCCCGGCCGAGGATTTCAATGCAGTGTCACAATTAGATCGCATAGGACATCATTATCATACCTTGCATATAACAAGGAGACAGATTCCATATTGCGCACACATGTAACTTCGTATATGAACAAACTATGACCATCAAGTATAAAGACGGATCGACGACCCGACATTATGTGCACCCGTGAACCATAGTTGTTCGATACACAAGTTAACACTGTGCCTCATGTCTAAGGATTATTTACACAAGACCAAAACATGAACAATTAGACATTGACCACGCTAAAAGCTTCCATGTCGCTAATCGTTCCATATGCGTCACGTTCGGTGAATTTGTCTAATACAAACACTGTGTTCTAACTCAGGCATCATAATACCCAATGACATGTGACTCATCATTCCCTTAAGTATCCAATACTTAATGGCGAAGTTAAGAACACACCGGTCTCAACGGGATTATTAATATCCACTTAATAATCCATCGACCGGGAACAATTTAAAGATTCAGTCTAACTATGAACCCGTCACATGTATTCTTGACGTCTCAAGAATAGGTCTAGTTGCAACTGATCTTATGGAATCATTCATCAATATAAAATAATTGGACAAATGAATGAATACGTCGTTGCCATTAATTAAATAATAATAATGAAAGTACAACTGAAATCCCTAATATGTAACTATTACATAGTAGCTTTAGGGCATACATCCAACAATATCCCAGTTACACTAAAGCCAACTTGTGCGGTACCTCAAACCCATTTTGTCAATATGTCTTTCAAAAGAAGGCGAGGTAAGGCCTTAGTGAAGGGATCTGCCACGTTTTCTCTTTGAGGCAATTTTCTGCAAGGCGATATCACCTCTCCCAACAATTTCTCTGATGAGATGGAAGCGTCTCTCAATGTGCTTGGACTTCTGGTGAGACCTTGGTTCTTTAGCTTGAGCTATCACCCCATTGTTGTCACAAAACAATGTGATCGGTTGCTCAATTGAAGGAACGACTCCAAGTTCAGAAATAAACTTCTTCATCCAAGCGGCTTCCTTTCTTTGCTTCGGAAAGCGACTACATACTCGCCTCGGTGGTAGAATCGGTAGTTATGCTTTGTTTGGAACTTTTCCAACTAACTGCACCACCATTGAATGTGAAGACAAACCTAGACGTAGACTTATAATCATTAGGATCCGATTGAAAATCAGAATCAGTATAAGCTACAACTTCAAATTCTCCTTCTCCATATATTAAGAATAAATCTTTAGTCCTTCGCAAGTACTTAAGAATATTCTTGACTGCTATCCAGTGCTCTTCTCCTGGATCGATCGATATCTCGCTAGTAATACTTACAGCATGCGCAATATCAGGTCTAGTACATAGCATAGCATACATTATGCTTCCAATAGCGGATGCATATGGTATCTTTGCCATCCGCTCTCTTTCTTCTTGAGTGTTGGGACACATCTCCTTAGAAAGACGGATCCCTTGCCTAAAAGGCAATAATCCTCTCTTGGAACATTGCATGTTAAACCATGTTAACACTTTGTCTATGTACGTAGATTGTGAGAGGCCAATTAATCTTCTTGATCTATCTCTATAGATCTTGATACCTAAAATGTAGGTTGCCTCTCCTAAATCTTTCATGGAGAATTTCTGTGACAAGAATAGTTTTATCGATGATATCATTGGTACATCATTTCCAATCAAAAGTATATCATCGACATACAAAACCAGAAATGCAATTGCACTCCCACCGATCTTCTTATATACACAAGGTTCATCCGGATTTTTGATGAAGCCAAACGATTTGACTACCTCATCAAAACGGATGTTCCAACTTCGGAGGCTTGTTTGAGTCCATAAATGGATCTCTTAAGCTTACACACCTTCTGTTTTTCACTATTGGATTCAAAACCCTATGGCTGTTCCATATAGATGTCCTCATCGAGAAATCCATTTAGAAAAGCCGTTTTGACATCCATCGGAATATCTCATAATCAAGGTGTGCAGCTATAGCCAACATAATCCGAATGGATTTTAGCATGGCCACAGTGTGAGAAAGTTTCGTCATAATCAATTCCTTCTTTTTGACGATATCCTTTCGCCACCAGCCGTGCTTTGTAAATTCCAATTTGACCTTCAACATTCATCTTCCTCTTGAAGATCCATTTACAGCCAATTGGTACAATACCATCGGGCGGGTCGGTCAAGGTCCATACCTCATTGGAATACATTGAGTCCATTTCGGATTTCATGGCTTCTAGCCATTTACCGAATCGATGTCCAACATCGCCTCCTCATAGGTTTTAGGATCACCGGGTTGATCACTATCATTCACAATGAATAATGGTTCAATATGATCAACCGAGTGTCTATAACGAGCAGGTGGGCGAGACATTCTCGCACTTCTCCTAAGAGGTTGTGTATCGAAGCTCCGAATCGAGAGATTGGTATCGAACTCGGTTGTTTGATACTTCATTATTTTCTTCTTGTAAGACTATTTTCTTGACACCACTTTCTTGGATGAACTGATTCTCCAAGAAAGAAGCATGCTTGCATACCAAAATTCTTTGGTGCGAATGAAAATAGAAATAATATCCAAGAGTTTCCTTTGGATATCCAATGAAGCGACCTTGTTCAGATCTTGCCTCCAATTTTTCCACTTTCAGCTTTTTCACAAAAGCTGGACAACCCCAAATCTTAATATGATTAAGACTAGGTTTCCTACTATGCCATATCTCATAGGGCGTAGTTGGAACAGATTTGGACGGCACTCTATTCAAGTATATATGCAGCGAGTCTCAAGGGCATATCCCCAAAGGGATATTGGCAAATCGGTGTAACTCATCATAGATCGTACCATATCTAATAAAGTACGATTTCTTCGTTCGAGATACACCATTATGTTCTGGAGTTCCAGGAGGTGTCCATTGTGATAAAATGTCATTCTCTTTAAGAAAGTCCAGGAATTCAAGTACTAAGGTATTCACCTCCTCGATCGATCGAAGAGCCTTAATACATTTTCTGTTTGTTTCTCAACTTCAGCCTTGAATTCCTTGAACTTTTCAAAGGATTCAGATTTATACTTCATGAGGTATAAATAACCATACCGTGACTGATCATCGGTGAAGGTAATGAAGTAATTATAACCACCTCTAGCAGATTCATTAATTGGTCCACATACATCTGTATGTATTAATTCTAATATGTCAGCAGCTCGCGCACTTTGTCCCACAAAAGGTGCTTTGGTCATTTTTCCTAGAAGACATGCCTCACAAGTCGAGTATGACTCAAAATTTGAATGATCAATGTATCCATCATTACTCAACTTGTTAATTCTGTCTTCTCCAATATGACCTAATCGGAGATGCCAAACATACCTTTTATTTGGACCATCTCTAGGGCGTTTATTAGTTATGGCATTTATATCAATTCTATTTTGCTTATTGACATTGGTAATCGCATTACCGGACATTGTAATGGTATAAAGATTGTTGGTTAATAAGCTAGAACCAACACATATTCTATTATGATAAATATAACATACATCATCAGCAAAAGAAAATTCATAATTCTCTTTACCCAGACGAGGTATAGAGATGATGTTCCTAACAGCATTCTTATAATGCAAACAGTTCTTTAAAACCAATACATGTCCGAGAAGGCAAACATAAACGAAAAGTCCCTATAGCTAATGCAGCAACTCTTGCTCCATTGGCAAACGTCGGGACAATCTCATTTCGCCCTAGCATCCCGCTTATTTCCAGATTCTGCAAAGACATACAAATATGTGAAGTTGCAGCAGAATCTAGAACCCATGAGCTGGATTCAGCGCTAACCATAAGATTAGTTTCAATAAGCATAGACACCATACCTTCATAAGGTCGGTTCTTGGGCTTGACCTTCAAGCTCGCGAGGTACCTCTTACAGTTCCTCCTCCAATGCCCTTTGACACCACAGTAATGACATTTCCCTTTATCAATCATGGGTTTTGGTTGCATAACGGGTTTGGCAGGCCTCTTCCATTTATTCTTCTTTAAAACGGTCTTACCCTTTGAAGAAGAAGCCTTAGCCATAGCCACTACATTTGGCCTCGTGTTATGCATTTCCTTCTCATAAACTACCAGCATGCTATGTAACTCAGCAAGAGTTTTCTCCATCTTATGCATGTGGAAGTTTTGGACAAAACCAGAGAAGGAATCGGGTAAAGATTGGAGGATCAAATCCACAGCTAACTCATTGTCCATGAGATTCAACCTAGCCAATTCTTCAATGTGCCAGATCATTTTCAAAGCATGATCATTAACAGATGATCCTTCAGCCATCCTCATACGGTACAATGCCTTAGATATCTCATATCTAGAGGTTCGACCATTCTCATCAAAGTATTCCTTTAAGTGCAAAATGATCGACCCAACATCTTCCATAGATTCATACTTCTTATGTAATTCATTATTCATAGAAGCAAGCATATATGACCTAACTTTTAAGTCATCGTCACGCCACTTATCATAAGTGACACGCTCCTCTTGGGTCCCACCCTCGGGGAAAGGAGGTTGGCATCTTTTCATCAAGCACATACCCAATTTTTTCTGAATTGAGAACAATTCTCAAATTCCTCACCCGAGTCGGTGAAATTGGGTCCGGTCAAACAATTCTTGTCAAGTATAGAAGCGAGTGGGTTTGTGGTCACCATTTTCAGAGTAATAATATATATTTGTTGCAGAAAATAAATTGTTAGCCGTTGTATCTTTCAAAGTAACTATTTCATTTTGGTCTTTAAATGAAATAGATCCTCCCACTAAATTTATCTTCGAATCCCATACTCCTTAAGATGGGAAGCGGTAATCTTTGTTGGGTAAAGATTACTAGTGGGGATTGAGTCCCACCAGTCCAAAATCCACCTCACCTAATAGTTATTGGTGTCTTATGAACTTAGTGAGTGAACCAGCTTGTTCAACGCATCATATGCGAGTCCCAATCATAACTTCGGCCTCTAGACCATGAAAGCCTCACCTAACAGTTATTGGCATCACGATCATAGTTAAGTCTAGCCCATCGTCTCATGCAAGTATTGAAAACACAAATGATTCCCTCACCTGACAGTTATTAGAAATCATTTGGCTCCAACCCCACAGCATCATATGCATAATGGAGTGGTCCAATATTATAAATGGTAATTAACCCCTATGTATCCATAACCGGTTATTTAACCACTATAATTTGGATCAAACCACGACGATGGAAGGCCACGAGTTCGAAACCCGTTTCGACTTAATATTATTAATAAGGAGATTTTGGTCGTTATTAATGGTCTCACTTTGCACATTAACCGGTTTAACATGCACGATAACAAAAACATAATAAATAAATAGATATCACATAAACATCTATCATATGTGGTGATCATGGAATTATGGTTCAATGGGTCTCGAGCCAAAGAGACCCATTTAGCCATTTTAATGTTTTAATTATATGGACCTGCTCTTCACTTTTCTTCAATCTTTGAACTCTTCAAAGACCGGGCCCAAAGAGCTCACCGGTTTAATGGCTCCTCCAATGGCTCCTCCTCTCTTGTAGTATTTACATCAACAATTGAAATACTAAACTATACTAAAAATTACATATCAAGAAAAATTAAAGTAAAATAAAAGGAAGGACGCAGCCTCCATTTAATAATTACATCCCCAAAAAGAATACCTGTAATCATCATACATTCATCCATACAACAATCACAACAATTAGGGATTTTTCCATGATCACCACCCTTCCTTACGAGCCATAAATTCAAAATTTAAAGCTCTGGAAGGCATGCATAAAATTCTGCATATCATTTGTAGAATATAAACACGAAGTACAACAAGTTATGGATTTTTGATTCAAAATTGATTTAGTTCTAATTTTATCTAATTTTTGCTTAGTTGATTAAATTTATCACATAAATCAATCAACTTCTATAGGCCACATAAGAGCAAGAGAACCAATTCTCTTAACAAAAGTAAATTGGCCATTAGAACGCAAAAATATATTTGAACTATAAATCAATTAAACGCACGAAACGCCTAAGGTTGGCTCTGATACCACTGTTGGGGTTTCATGAATCATGTATAAGAAAATTAACAAAATAAACGCAGCGGAAACAAAGATATATTTTACACATGATTCTCCTTAGGCGTTGTTCGTGCGTTTTAATCAAAAATCTAAACATAAAATGGAGTTAAACAATTACCTCTCGAAGCGTGCTTTAAACAAGTCGGTTCGGATGTTCTACTGAGTTCGAGTCCCACAAGCGTCGGACCTCTAGTTCAGACACACCAACAACGAACGTCGAACAGAAGAGAGAATTTCGGATATTCACCACTTCGATCGTGCTAGCAATCACGTGGAAAGAATCCGTCGTATTCTTGGTGTATAGTAGTCACGGCCCGAACGAGAGAATTGTTTCTCTTCCTCGTGTCTCAAAGACACAAGAACACGCACACAATTTGCTCTCTGTTTTCAGCAAATCATTTTCTCTCTAAAACACCAAATGCACACCCACCTTTTCTCTGTTTTTCCAACCCCTTTTCTCTCATCCCTCGTTCATTTTTATATTAAAAATGACCAGCAACGGTTGCTGATCAATGGACGATCAACAACCGTTGCTGATCGTCCATAGTGGATGATCGTGCATGAGCGGTTGCTGACCATCAATGCTACGTGCATAATGGTCAGCATGTGCTGACCATTATTCGTGCACATGCATGAAGCTTTACTTTTTTTTAAAAAATTTATTTATTAATTTAATTTAGGGCATATTACTAACAGTAGTAGAGTAAGACCATTCATCTTGATGTAGTATACTGAGCTGACAATGTTGACAACCTTGATCCTCTGTTATGGACGGTCTTGATCCTCTAACATAAGCCTCGTTCGTTCGCGATTCAAGAAGAGCCGTCGCACTCGCAGGGGCATCATCCGCTTCCGTCTCAATTAGCCAGTCAGTTCTCTTTCGCTTTGAGAGAACGCGAGAGACGCTCGGACGAGAAGCTCCTCGAGTCGTCGACCTTCGTCACTGAATCTCTCGCAATTCCCTATGTTTCTTACTGCAAGGATTATTTGAAGACGGCAATTCCTTCGCAGCTCATCTCGGAGAGAGGCTCCAATCTCGTCGTCATCAACCTGGTACTCCTCCCACCTGTCGCTCTTTTGCATTGAATACTTCCATCCTCTTAACGAAACCCCTGCTCGACCATTATAGGTTCTGCGAGTGCGAACATCGGAGTGGGTCTCGCTCAGCAGGACGCGCCTTTCGTCGTCCCTCATTGCATCGCCCGCTACACCAGCCAGCTCCCCAAGCGAAACGTGCAAGATCAGGTCCCACGATGTCGATGACTTCCTCTTTTTGTTTGGTTTTTCGGATGTGTTTGGGTTTGGCATTGCGGGGATTGATGGTTTGGATTGAGCTGAGCGTTCTCTGAATTCGTTGGGTTTCCTTCTGACTTCGTTGTTGTTGTTGTTGTTGTTTTGGGGTTTTCAGATGCTCAATTCTCAAGTTACGACGGCGCAACACAAGGCGCGAAAGAAGGCTTATGATGTGAGTTGACTTCTGCTGTTTGTCCTTAGTTTTGACAGGGTAAATTGCCTTTGAAATTTTTAAATTTTCTCAGTATTAACATGTGGGTTAGTGTATCTCAGATAGCATCGTTGTTGAAGATTCCGTTCTTGGATGAGGAGGTCACGAACAGCAGCTCTTTCCAGCGCAAGTTCTACAAGCTTTTTTGAAAAAATTGTTGGACCTCGTTCTTCATCGCCCGAGCTAAGCTGCTTTCTCGCTTCCACCTAGTTTTTAAAATGATATGGCAGATTTAGAGGATAAAGGCAAGGAGCTTTGCTCAACGCTTGAGGCTACACTTGGGCTTGTGAGGTGGTGGTGAAATGTTGGCGACGTGGTGCGGCGGTTAGTCGGCGCATGGCAGGTTGGCAATGTCGATCGTGGTAACCATGCTGTGCCGTTGGAAAAATCAAATATTGTGGACAAAAACTACAGTAGTGCCCTTTTTTGTGGCTCTTTTAGTTTTTTTCTTTTCTTTTTAAACTTTATCATATTGTGTTTATGGACTCAAACGCCTTGTTTCGGCTCCCAGAAAAATCAAGTATTCGCCAATCAGTGAGTTAGGTTCTTATTTGATGCTGAATTGACCACTTCAAGCTCTTAGTTAAAACAATACTTGCATTGGATCTTCTTTTAAGAGAATGATCTCACTTCGAATCCTTATATGAAATTTTTCTATAATAATAATCCACATTGACGTCCATAGTTAGTATTCGATGGCTAAGATCATCCTAGTTGGTATTAGCTCTCTACTCTTATCGCCCAACACCTAAATAGAGACGAGACGAGTTTAGCCAAGGAGAGGAGCCACATCATCAATTGTGCTTAACTTTGTTGAGTATGCGAGTGTTTGAGTGTAATCACATGACATGACAATTTACTTGACGAATACCTCACAATAAGCCAGATTGAGAAAGTTAAGATACTTGATTAAACAAATATAAATTTGGATACTCAAGTAAAATGGGGAAAGTTAATATACTTATGGTTTCATTGCTCCTAAAATTAAATATTCACCCATAATCACATGACATGACAACTTATTTGATGAATACCTCACATTAAGCCAGATTGAGAAAGTTGAGATACTTGATTAAACAAATATAAGTTTGGATACTCAAGTAAAATGGCAAAAGTTAATATACTTATGGTTTCATTGCTCCTGAAATTAACCATTCATTGTTAAATTTTAAACAAAGTAAAATGGCGAAAATTCATATACTCGTGGTGTCATTGCTCCTAAAATTAACCATTCATTGTTAAATTTCAAACAAAGTATTGAAAATCCTCAAACTTATCACATAAATGCAATCGAGTTATAAATTTTTTTTTTAAATGCAATCAAGTCCTAAAACTTGTTAAGAAAGTGCAATCAAGTTCTAAAATTTTCCAAAAGTGCAACTAAGTCCTAAAACTTGTCATGAAAATATAATCAAATCTTAAAATTTTCAAAAATTGCAATCATTGGAAGGACTTGATTTGATCAATTTGACAACTTTTAGAACTTGATTGCACTTTTGTAACAAGTTTCAAGACTTAATTGCACTTTTTGAAGGTTTCAAGACTCAATTACACCATTGTGACAAATTTTTGGACTTAATTGCATTTTTGAAAGTCTTAAGACTTAATTATATTTTCGTGACAAGTTTTAGAACTTTCAATACACATATCCCTTCAAAAAAGGAAAACATTGCTTGGCAACTAGTTGTCCTAGTCAGACATTGATAAGGTACTAACAATATAATAATATCACCATCATTAACTACTTTCATATTTTACTAATAGGTCTAGTTAATTGGTGGTAAGTTACCAATCAAACGGTCAACTACTACTACCTAGCTTTGCTTTGTCGCGACCCTTTTGACACAGGCATCAGGTAAATGATGAGTTTAGAGGTAATGTCAAAGGTGGACCAGCGATTCTCAATTGGCACAAGTTCTTCTAGATTCTTACCTCATGTGACGTATCGGTTTTTATTTAATTTGATTAACCATATGAGAATTTTACATTAGGAGTATATCTCACTTCCTACCTAATCATAGATTTAGGATGAGGAGTTGTTTACCTTACTTATTCTAATTAGTACACTTTTGGTACCTAAACTTGATTTTTGTTTGAATGAGATGTCCAAACGGTCTTCTTACCAAATTATAAATTGCAAGGTTCTTCTAATCCATCCATGCAATGTTTCTTTCTTGAATTTATTATGGTCCTAAAATGTATTTAATCACGAAACAATGTCACGAAATTCCATTCTTCACGTCCGGCTTACATATATCTAATTTCCTAATATTGACTGTTAGTCTTATATAATAGCAACAGCAATAATGGCATTCATATGCGTGTGCAAAATGTGGAATATGTTTTAATAGAGGAAAGGAACAATATGATCTGAGTTATTTTATGAAATAGATTCAAACTATTGACGGATAAGGAAACTTATTTATATATAGAATCTCAATAAGATAGATTTATCGAATAAATATGATAATTCCATTTGCATCTTAAATTACAATCTTGTCCTTTGTTTGGTAATACACAATCATTATTTATTCTTCCAGCTAGCATGGGTATATTGTGGAATATTCAGGCGAAAGTTTGAGGTTGAAAGATCCTGTCAGGTTCGCTTATCGTAATGAGAGATTAGACATCAAATAGGATTCTTAATGAGTTTCCAATTCCTACTTAGAGTAAGATTCCAAGGATCTTCGCTTCCCTTTGGACTATGACTATACAGCACATATACAATATGCGCGTGCGCGTTGACGAAGTCTAATGAAATTTTAGCTAGATTTTTCTTTTGAAGTATTTGATGCAGATATCTTCTTCAGTTTGATGCTTAAGAAGCCTCTTTGTGATGCATGAAGAAATCTGCTTTTTTGTGATTACTGTTTGCAAGAAATTCCTATCCAATTCTGGCTTCATTGCGATTGTTTGTCCCACAAGCAAGCCAGTTCTAATCCCCATAACAAAATAAATTGTGGAAATTGATAGAGTACCTGGTTTGCTGAATTGCCTGTAGCTGATGCATGGTCAAGTGTGTGGTCACCCAGACCAACAAAAACAGCCAATGAATCAGTTTCTTCAAATGAAGAACCACCATGGTTACCACTCTCAGTCATGCCGTGGTCACTAACTATCACCTTCAATGCATTCAGTGACATAATGTGTGAGAGAAGATAATTTCTTCAAGTATAGCGCCGGAAAGGAAGCTAAATAACCATCTAATAAAACATATATGTTTGTCAAATTGAATGGAGAAGGTGGCACTACACTACGTAATTATATCTAACAACGCATCTAGAAGATAGTTTCATAGATTCAAATCTATGTCTCCTAAATATTAGAAATATTGACTCTTCATCACTAACAACTTGGAAGAAACTTACTGGTCAAAGTGTTGTAGAATTTTAATAATTTGAAAAATATATTTCATAGGCTTCCCGTTTACTCTCTATGTCCCTACTCCTACTATTTTGTAGCAAAATCTCAAAAATTGCAAAGCAATTGTCAGTGCATTCAGCAGTAATTCTTTATGAGTTAATCCAATCTTAGTAAGCACCAACACAACAATGGAGATGCAAACTTTGCAAAGGGATCGAGTGCCATGTATGTGCTCATGGATTACCCAGTTTTGCCTCCTTATTTATATCAACATATACCTATACAAAGAATATCTTTCACTAAATTATAAAATTAGTGGACTCTTTGGTTTTTAGTAGACATGTATCAGTCTGTCAATCCTCAGATATAATCATGTCCCTAGATCATCAAATGAAAGGGTAATCTCTTACTCAAACATTTATGAGTTGCTTCATTTTGCCACTATTATAATGCATGTCCAGCGGGCAAAAGCAAACATCCTGTACAACTATATCAACTAGAATTTCGCAATTTAAGAATATAATACACGACAAAGGAGAATGGAAAAATTTAGCCTAACCAAAAGAGTCCCCGTCTGATGATTCTTTTTATCCCTAAGGCTGCTTCGATGAATCATCTCAATTACTTCATCCATCTCCTTGAGTTTTGGGTCCATTAAGAAACTGATGCAATCAAATTCAAGCAGTAAGGTGTATTCAGAATAAGCAGATATGCAAAAACATTAAGTATTGCAATGGAGCAGAGTGTACCTGTTCCTTCCACCAAGAGGACCAACATGATCCAGACCTAAATAATGGAGAATCTGAAAGATAAAGTCAGTAAGTAGCAGTAGCAATCAGCATTTAGCAGCATCGTGAAGGGAAATGGACTGAGCGATTTATCTCTTGAAGATAGAGAGATTCCTAAGACAGGAAAATCAACCCCCCCATCAGCTAGAGATGGAATAATATAGCTGCCAGTAGACAAAGCCATAAACAGAGAGACTTCTCAGAACAACAGAATCAAACTCCTAAGTCAAGACTCAATGGATGGGTCCCTATGGTCAATCTCTTAAGATCATTATGTCATCCATAATAAACATGAAAGCAGATGAAAATGGAGCCTTCTCTTGACTCCAGATTTTTTTAATAATTTTGCTCGGTTAGCATTACTTAAATCACTAAGTCATATTGAACTTTTCTGTACATTAAGATGCCATCTCCTAACCCAGGGAAGGGGGCACGAAAATTCAGGATTTTCCGCTGCACGGATCTCCTGGGAAACAATAGTAAGTATGGATTAAAGGGCTAGCCATCTACTGGTCCAACTGATCCATTTACTTTATTTTGACCATGAGATAATTATCACCTATTGTGTCAACCACTGTTCTTCGGCATAGAAGGGTAATCAAATAGGCAGGTTTACATCAAGTGTGTGTGAACAAGAGAAGAGATGTGACTTCAAATGATGACTGAAGGTGAACATAGGTAAAAGTTAAGGGGTAAAAAATCCAATAACAACTGACCAGAAGATCCCAGTCATCTCTGCGAAGCTCTTCGTCTAAATGTCGTGAAACGTTTTGGTCTACTTGAACAGTATCTTTAACCTGTAATCAAATAACACTCTAATTGAATAGCAGAAGACACCATTCAAATTAACCCGAAGAACATATACCCAAAACCATATGGAGAACACTTGTCGGTGAAAACCACTCACAAAAAAACTGCTCACTCCATCGTGCCTAATAAATGATCCTGGAAATAACTTAAGCCATGTGTCATCACCATGCATGACCATCTTCCTACCAGTCCGAAAGAATTGACCTACCATACCAGAAGTATACAAGTGAGGTGTGTTACAAATTCTAAATAGTAAAACTTACTGTCATCTAATAGCTTAAACTTTTACAATAGTTAGCAGTGCTCCCACAAAATTTTACAATGTATCAAAGTAGAGGGTAATAAATTCCTAATTATATATTTCCATTATTAGATCTGACAGCAAAGCCCAACCTATGCATGGGTGGGACTACAACAACAATTATATATTAAACCATGTCATCATTTAATAGTTTAACTAATCACAACAGTTGAAATGATCCACCAAATTTCACAATGTGTACAGATCCACAAGATCGTATTATATAATAAGTATGACAATCCAACTTGACCTACCAATAATATTATCATCTTGCAAAGCTTGTGTACTAAAGTTGAGTGCCACGTCCAGAAATCCTCCAATTGCCCCAGAAACCATAACCTGGAACCACAGAAACTTAGACCGTTAATAAGAAGAGGAAAGATCAACCTAAAACATAGAAGTAGCCCAAGGTAACAACCTTTAAGCATGGCATTGTAACAGTAGGAGGTGCAGCCTTTGCATGGTACCCAACTGCAGATCCATTCGCTAGTAACGACTGAGTATAAGGCATGGCTTCAACAAAAGCCTCTCTTGGAGGCTTGTCGTCCCTTCCGAGCACAAATTCTGCTGGAAGACCATCAACAACCTAAACTGACATGGTTGCAGTAGGCAGCTAGTACTTACTATCGAGTCACATTCATTATGGAAAATAAAGAACCCGATGCCAAGAGCATCTTCAATCGGCACATATCTCAAGCATGAGAAAGAGCACATACCATTAGAATTAGCCGATCGAACGGAGGGCTGATCTCAGATAATTCCTAAAATGGCAAATGCATCATCAAAATAAATAAAATCCAGCCGCCCCTAAGCAGAGCATCCGCAATTCACCATCTCAAAACAGGGGTAAGCAAATACCGAACCTGATACAACCGCTTGAGCTCTTCAGGAGGCAATGCCGCCGAATCATTTCCAACGCCGTTGGGCCACGGCGCACGGAAGCTCTCCGGTCCACTGACGACGGCGATGGTGAGACCCAGAAGGCAAAACAGAAAAAAGTTCAGAAATTGCAAAATGGATCGACGCATCTGGATCATCTTCAACCTCAAACCGAGCGCGTAGCAATTACTGGCGAATTTTCGGTGTCAAGGAGACGCTAGAGAGAGCCGGCTTGGTGGGGAGAAGCCGAAGATGAAGAAGAAGAGGCCGAGGGACTGGAGGAGAACTGCAACTATGGCAATTATGCCGAATATTGAGCACGTAATCGAAGAAGGGGACATTCCCTCTCTCTCTCTCTCTCTCTCTCTCTCTCTCTCTACAGACACAGAGGAGTAGGGGTGAGCGTGGTTCCGGGTAGAACCGGGAACCGAAACCGAACCGGAGGAGGGTCCGGTTCGGTTCCCGGTTCTGAAGAGGCCGGTTCCGGTTCCCGGTTTCTTTTTTTGGGAACCAGTACTGGGAACCGGAACCAGAACCGGAGCCGGTCCGATTAGGGCTAAAAAGCCCCAAATCAGTCGAGTTACGGAGTTAGGTCTACAGAAACCCCAAAAGTAGTTCTCTCTCTTCCACACGACACTTTCACTTTGTTTCACTCACAGACTCACAGTTCTCTCTCTTCGCTCGTCCGTTCTCCACCTCTGCTCGAGTCGACGCCACCGCTACTTGCCCTTGATGCCACCACCGGTCGCCCTCGACGCCACCGCCGTTGATCTCTGCTCGAGGGTTGAGGCCACCTCCGCTCGCCCTCGACAGCACCGTGGCTGACCCCTGGCTCACCATTTGCCCTCGATGCCACCATTGCTCGCCCTCGACGCCACCGCTCGCTGACCCTTGCTCGAGGCCACCTCCTCTCGCCCTCGACGGCACCACCGTTGACCTCTGGCTCATCGATCGCCCTCGACTCCACCATCGCTCGCCCTCGACGCCACCACTCGCTGACCCCTGCTCGAGGCCACCTCTTCTCGCCCTCGACACCACCGCGTTGACCTCTGGCTCACTGATCGCCCTCGACGCCACCGTCGCTCACCCTCGACGCCATCGTCACTCGTCCTTGACGCCACCGCTCGCTGACCACTGCTCAAGGCCACCTCCTCTCGCCCTCGATGCCACCATCGCTCGCCCTCGACGCCACCGTTGCTCGCCCTCGACGCCACCATCACTCACCCTTGACGCCACCTACCGGGCCGCCACTACTCGCTGACCTCTGCTCGAGGCCACCTCCTCTCGCCCTCGACACCACCGCCGCTAACCTCTGGCTCGCCGATTGCCCTCGACGCCACCGTCGCTCGCCCTCGATGCCACTGTCGCTCGCCCTTGACGCCACCACACAGCGCTCGCTGACCCCTGCTCGAGGCCACCTCCTCTCGCCCTCAACGCCACCACCGCTGACCTCTGGCTCGCCGATCGCCCTCAACACCACCGTCGCTTGATTTTTGAGTAAGTGGAGATTTGCCCGTCTAGCAACATTATGCACTCGTTACTTTACCAATTTCACGTTTGCACAGTGGAACACACGCCAAAGTGACTGTCTTTTCAAGCCTATGTAGTTAATTTGAAATGATATATCTCATTGACTCATGGTTTATTGGAAAAATTTATATATCAAGACTATTTTGCATGGGTTGGGTGATTTGCCGAGCCAATCTCTATCTTGGGTGATTTTTTTTTTTTTTTGGAGGGGGGGTTGGTGTCATAGAAGTTGGAGAGCAGATTGGTTAATCCTATTATAATCCTTGTAGGACACCAGAGAAACAACTTAATTAGAATTAGACGGACATCTAAATTGAGAGATTTCTTTTTCTCTTTGCAGGTTGGGTTGCTGAGGAAGAATCTCCTTTTGGAAAACCGATTGCTCATTTTCTGTTAACTGTTAGTGAAAATGAAGAAATATCAATTGGCTTTAGAAGTCAAAGCTAGTTTCTTGTTTGTTTAGCCCTTAAAGATGAGGATATTTCATTCCTCTTTGGAGCATATGTTAAAGAAATCTAGGAACTCAAATAGTGTGATAGGACAAATGGCAAACTAATAACTATGTTTTGGGCAAAATTCAAGTTGATAGCCTATATTATGAAAGTCACACTATTCTCACTTGCATTTTCTGCAATGCCTATTTATCATCACTTGCATAAAAAGTGTTTAGCAGGCTAAATGTTGTAAATGAGTGCTGAAACACTTATGACAAAAGTGTTGAGCTCACATTAGGATCAAACCACAAGTGGATGTAGTGTATTTATTTTATTTTTTCCCTTCGAAAAATAGGGGTTGACAAGTTGATGTCTGCTTATAATACGGTTGGATGATTTTAATTTGGCTGACGTCATTGTGATGGCCAAGTTAAAATTGTCTTGTTTTTTTTCCTAATGTCTTGATGTTTGTGCTCTAGGTTCACATATTTGGCCTTAAATTCTCTTCCCTGCTGTCCCAGAGCAGCAGAGCTGTCATTGACTCAGTCAGGGGCTTTCTCGACACTGTCGGACCATCAAATTTCAACATCACTTGTAGATTTTAGTGAGACAGCTTTGCAATCTTTCTGGTTCAAAGGTAGGTGATGAAATAAATAGACTGAAATTGGTCTACTTTCCCATGGTTCGTGCTGTATTATATTTCTATACACCATTGGTATGCTGTATTTCAACATAATAGACTTAGCTTATATATAAAAGTGTTGTATTATGTTTCTATACACCATTGATATGCTGTATTTCAACATAATAGACTTAGTTTATGTATAAAAGTGTTGTGTTATGTTTCTATACACCATTGGTATGCTGTATTATGCTGTGTTAACATTGTTATCAACTAAATTAATTATATTATGTTATTGTTGTGTAGTGCAAAGTTAATGAATCAAGATAACACATCAATGGAGGTGGAGGGACATGAGGAAATGACTCCGATCACGGAATTGGAGTTTTCTAGCCATGAAAATGAAGAAGAGGCACCCCCTACCACGAGTGCCACAAGTAAGGCTGGTTGTCATCTTCCTCTTGATAAGAAATATACATCGGAATGCTGGAATCATCATACTAGAATTAATGATAAGGATGGAAAACCAAATCAAGTGAAGTGCATTCATTGTGGGACCATGCTTAAGTATCGTGTTGCTAATGGTACTTATGCGATGAGGAAGCACTTAACCACATGCAGGAGGTTTCCCCGTAACGTAGATAAGAGACAAAAGTTCTTTGCACCATGTAATGTAGACGTGGCTGGCAAATCAGGAGGAGATTTTACTACCAATAGTGTCTTATTGACATGGGTGTTTAATTAAGAACATTGTAGGCGGATGCTTGCTCGGTTCATCATCATTGATGAGCAACCTTTTTCCTTGGTTGAGCGAGTTGGATTTCGTGAATTTGTCGGTGAGTTACAACCTCTCTTCAAACATATATCACGTTTCACAATGGCCAAAGATTGCATGAAGTTATATTTAGATGAAAAAACTTCTTTGAAGAATTATTTTCGATAGATTAATTCTAGGATCGCACTCACAACCGATACATGGAGTTCCATTCAAAATCTGAATTATTTGTGTCTCACTACTCATTTTATTGATGAAAATTGGAAGTTGCATAAAAGAATCATCAATTTTGTGGTGATGCATAGTCATAGAGGTAGGGAGATTGGGAAAATGGTGAAAAAAGTATTGAAGAGTGGGGAATTGAAAAGAAAGTGTCCACAATCACTGTGGATAATGCTAGCTCGAATGATGTTGCGATTAACTATTTGAGGGATAAATTTTCCAAAGAAAAGTTGTCGATATTGGATGGTAGTGTTTTGCACATGAGATGCACAACTCATATATTGAATTTGATTGTGAGAGATGGCTTGACTACGGTACGTGACTCCATTGCATGTATCCGGAATGTGGTTAGATATGTAAAGAGTTCTCCCGTGCACGTATCCGGAATGTGATTAGATATGTAAAGAGTTCTCCCGCAAGAGTCAATGCATTTCAGACTTGCATTAAGAGTGAAAAGATCACTTATAAGGATTCGGTAGTTCTTGATGTTGCCACTAGATGGAATTCCACTTATCTCATGTTAGACACAGCTATAAAGTTCAGAAAAGCTTTCCAAAGAATGGAAGAAGATAATATATCTTTTGCAAGTGAGCTAAACCATGAAACTCCTATTGATGATGATTGGGAAAATGCTATTATTCTTTCAGATTTTCTAAAAGTATTCTATGATGCCACCAATCGGATGTCGGGGAGTTCGTATGTTACTTCAAATGATTATTTTAAAGGAATAGCTCTTTTGTATAGATATTTGAAAGATGCGGTCAATGCTTCGGATCCTAGGCTTCAAGATATGGGTGTGAAAATGAAAGAAAATTTTGATAAATATTATGGAAGCTTGGATAAAGTGAATATGATTGTGTTGATTGCGGTTGTGTTAGATCCTAGGGCCAAGTTGAATTATGTGACTTTCTTGTATGGACAAATTTATGAAGATGAATTGAAAGTTAAAGAGATGCATTACAAGGTGAAGGATGCATTAGAGTGTTTGTATGAATTTTATAAGCAATCTTCTCTTATTTCAAGTGATCAAAATGTTGGTGGCCATAGTTCGGGTGCAAGTGGTAGTGCTTCCAATGTCGATTCGGATGGTAGTGAAAGAATAAAGAAGTATGACGTCCAAGTTTGGAAAAAAAAATGTTTTTATACTCAAATGAACAAGGGTGTGATGATAACAAGTCCGAGCTTGATGAGTATCTTCAAGAAAAAAATGAAAAGAATCTTAATCTTGACCTTTTAATGTGGTGGAAAACTAATGGCCTAAAATATAAGATCCTTTTTTTTATGGCTCGAGATATTTTGTCCATTCCCGTATCTACGTTGCTTCCGAGTCAACTTTTAGTACATCGGGTCGTATGTTTGATGGCTTTCGAAGTTCTTTAACTCCCAAAGTAGTGGAAGCTTTGATTTGCACTCAAGATCGGTTGAGAGCCGTTCGTGTACCGATTGATGTTGAGGAGTGCATCGAGAATGCAGAAAAATTTGAGTTGGGTAAGTGACATTGATTATATCTTTATATATTGTAATTCTTTTTGTATATCTATAAGTGAATATTGTATCTAATCTCTCTTCTTCTGTTTTTTTTTAGATATGGATGTTGTTAATGTAGAGATTATGGCCAGTAAATAGAGTTTATCAGCTAGAGCGAAATGAATATATGTGGTAAGTTCATTAGACTTGTTTCTAAGTACAATCAAATGTTCATGCCTCATCTCAATTGTATTATCTAATGACGCCTACCCATTCCATAGGGAAACAGAACTGGACTTATCAGTTTCAAGTGAAGGATCAGATTGGAGCCAAAAGAGAAGTATGCTCAGAGATACGTTACCTGTTTATGCTGAGTTTTGCTTATCTATATAATTTGATGGTTTCTTTAGGCTTTGAAGCGTAGCAACTATGATTCTGAACCTATGTTGCGTTCATGCGGTATCACAATTAGCAATAGCTTTACTCAAGTTGAAGGCCGCGTTCTACCGGCTCCTAAGGTGCCACTGCTAGTTTCCCTTTTGCATTTTGTTTGCTTGATAAAAAAAAAAAAAAAAAATTATGTTTGTTTGCAATGGATTGTTAGACAATCATCTGCAATAACACAAACTTTTGTGGCTTCCTTCCCAGCTAAACATGGGCAATGGAGAGGATTTCTTCCCCCGCAATGGACGGTGGAGCTTTTAGAATAAGGTTATTTGAATTATCTGCCACCAATTATTGTGTTCAATAGGTCTGTTTATGCTATCTTTTCACTCTTCTGCAGAAATTTGTTGAGCCAGCTAAGATACAGAAATGGGCTGTGGTGAACTTCTCTGCTCGGTGTGACATGCGTGGGCTTATAAGAGACCTGACTAGATTGGCTGAAATGAAAGGACTTGTGAGTCTTATATCCTGTCTGCTGCAACATTTTCCTTGATGATTGATAGACACCTTTTTTATCCCCTGATTGCCCTGTTAATTGTGTTTCTTATATCTTGTCCGGTGTCAATTATAATGCAACATCTTCCGATAAGTTAATGAATAGTCCGTGACCATCAATGATGCAGCTCACCGAACAACCTTTTGACGTGTTTGAGGAAAGCCCCCAATTCAAAAGAGCCCATCTTGCTGTTAGAGTGGATAAAATGTTTGAGGAGATACAGGCTAAACTACCTGGGTGCCGCTCTTCCTTCTTTGTTTGATTCCTGAGAGAAAAACTGCGAAATCTATGGTATAGTCCACTGCATCTGTTTGTTTGTATTGCTAAATTCTTGGTTACATATCTATGAATATGATTACTTGTCTTCATTCAATAATTTAGGTCCATGGAAGAAGAAAAATCTTTCTGACTATGGAATCATTACCCAGTGCCTTTGTCCCATGAGGATCAATGACCAATACCTTACCAATGTTCTTCTCAAGATTAATGCAAAGGTCAACAATTCTAATGAGTAATTCTTTTAGATCCTTTTTGTGTTGTGAGTTAACCAATTGATGATGATTTAACTTGTAGTGGTCCATTGCTCGATGATTATCAAACCATACATTTATACCCATACTTTCTTCCAGCAGCTTGGTGGCTTGAACTCTTTGTTGACGGTGGAGCGTTCTTCTATTCCTGTGGTTTCCAAGGTTCCCAGTTCCCACCATGATCCTTGGAATGGATGTGTCTCATGGCTCTCCTGGGCATTCTGATATTCCGTCCATTGCTGCGGTGATGTGCTAATTCAGCTCATGTAATTACTTGACATGTAGCTTGTAGCAGGGGCATAGTGGCTTATAAGATTCTCTGTCAATTACATCTCAAACACAGGTGGTAAACTCTCGCCAATGGCCACTAATTTCTCGCTACAGAGCAACTGTTCGTACCCATTCCCCTAAAGTAGAAATGATAGACTCTCTATTTAAAAAGGTGTCTGACAAAGAGGATCAACGTATCATAAGGTGAGCTTGTGTTGTCTACTATATTTATGTGGGAGAGTGCTTCTACTTAATTTTGAATCGTGTGCAAGATCGCATCTTATGACCACTTGTGCATCTTCCAATAATTTGTTGCTTTATCCCATATGTCAAGCCTTCTTTTGGTTTTTGATTTCAGAGAGCTTCTCTTGGACTTTTATGTGAGTTCCGGCAAAAGGAAACCTGACTAGATTATCATATTCAGGTCTATATCTTTAATGATGTGATGTCTTAAGTGTGCCTGCTTTAATGCATTATCTATATTACCAATCCTCTTTTAAGAGGATTAGGAGCAATTGAATGCACTCTCCAGAGGGACAAGTGGTGGTGTCTTATAGGGGTGTGCAACGAAAACCGCCCGAACCGGGACCGGACCGGCCAGTTTTGGGCGGTTCCCACGGTCAACGGTCCGATTCCCGGTTCCAAGGTGGGAACCGGACCAACGGACCGACCGGACCGGATTAAATTTTTTTATATATAATTTATATACATATAATATATAAACACATATAATATATGAATATTATATATGAAACTTGTTGCAATCGAAATTGCAATTGAGGTAATAACTTCTTATGTGGCCAAGAGACTACCAAAGCTCTTAGAAAACTTATTTGTTAGTTTTATCTTCTACTTGATGTGGGATAAGGCTCTAGGAGTTCCTCATGCTTACTCTCTCTCTTGCTCCCCTCACTTGCAAATGACAAGGCACTTCAAGCCTCAAAGAGTCCGACATCGACTAAACATTCAAAGCATAAAAGAGATATTGTCTATAAAACCAAAGCCAAGCACTGATTTTACTCAAATTGTTCATGGCTTTTATGCTTAAAATTAAGAGTGAAACACATAAATTATGATTAATATTCACGCAAGTGAAGTTTGAATATTTTGCACGTGAAAACATGTGTGAGTAGTTTTATTAGATCGCCCGGGAACCAAATTGTATTGATTGATCGGTCCGGAACATGGTTGTTCTTTAATGAATGATCGTTATTTAGTGAAAAAAAAAGTGTCAATCCTATTGGACCGAACCGGACCGGACCGGAACCGATGGTCCGGTCCACGGTTCCCAAAATTGGGAACCGGTTTTCCCGGTCCGGTTCCCGGTTCCACCTTGGAACCGGACCAAACCGGGAACCAATCACCCCTAGTGTCTTAGGCCTATGTAAAAGGCACATAAGGATATGCATGAGTGGTTGTACTTTTGCTTTCACTTACTCAAGTTTGCTCACCCGAACATAAAAGGGACATAATGAGTGTGCTCTAGTATATTTTGGAAACTCTTCCTTCCCCATTTCTCATGAGAAATTTTCGATTTTATTCTCATCAATTGATGGGTAATATTTTGGATTAAAAGTTTTGAGTTGTTCATGAGTGTTTGCAGCAGGATGGCAGGAGTTAAGCTATTCTTCTTTTACTACTCGATTTTCTGCACTTGCCTATATTGCATAATGAAATATGACTTTTCGCTGGATATGGTGAGTAAAGTCGAAAAAATGCCTTCTGTTACCAAATTGATACTGTCAAGTGGCTTCTTTTGGTTGTCCTTTTGCAAAGTCAATCCCTAAAGGCCCTTGTTATTTCAAGAATGGAGTCAGCGAGTCTCAGTTCATGCAAGTCTTGAACATAGAATTAGATCAAATCATTGAGGTTAGTGTAGTCTAGGACTGGATCGAAGTGGAAAGCCGGTTCTCAGTGTTGCTCCACCAATTTATGAGATTAAAGTGTTTTATGCTTGGAATTTTTTCTTCAGGCCTGCAAGTTCCTTGATGAGAAGTGGTCCCCCAAATTTGTGGTGATCGTTGCTTAGAAAAATCACCATACAAAATTCTTCCAGTCTAGATCTCCGGAAAATAATGTTCCTCCTGGTAGGCCTTTGCTTAACAGCTTGACCTTGTCTCCACCGAGTGGATCTGCTGAAATTGAACGTTGGTTCTGAGTATTGTTCCACATGTTTACATACTTCAATTTGCAGGAACCGTCATAGACAACAAAGTTTGTCATCCTCGGAACAATGACTTATATCTTTGTGCGCATGCAGGGATGATAGTAAGTTCCTGCATTAACATATAACCTACTACAGGGGGCATGGGATCTGGTATTTGTTTATTGGTGAATTAACTGGTGTCTGTTCATAGGGAAAATGAGATATGGTATCTGTTTATTGGTGAATTAACTGGTTTAGCTTGGTTTCATAGTACTACTATTGTCATTGCTATTTAGATTATTTTGCTCTCGTGGTTATGGTTTCGTTATCTTTCTCATTGTGGTGATGTTATTAGGTACGGGAGTGGCCCTTGCTAGAGTCTTTCTGTACTCACGTCGTGAAGCACATTAAGCCCAAGCCAAAGACTGCTTGAAGGACCACCAATGCAAATTTTGTCGTTAGCTTGGATTAGGCGATCAATCCGTTCAATCTCAGTTGTACTCAAGAATATCTGGCAGGTCATGCAGGAACCAGATCTTATGTTTGCCCACCGCACTCTTCTCTTCCTCATTCCATTATTCGTGATTTCATTGATCCAGGAATGGCACTCAAGCTAAAGTTTCTACTCTATGGAAAAGCTTCATGAAGATTTGCAGGCAAGACATGAAAACCAAAGCGCTACTTTTCCAAGAGTGGACTATCTTGATTCTAGGAAGCAGGGCTTTGTTGTTGTTCCAGAGCCTTCTCCTGAAATAGTTGTCCAGCAGCATTTTATGCCAGCTCAAGCCCAGCCTAAATTGGAGGCCAAGGCTAGCAAGCCAGTTATTGCCGATTCTTGTCCTGTAGGAGGCGAACCTACTCAGTCATCTGGATTCTGAACACCAGGTTCATGAATTTTCAAAAGAATATTCTCAATTTCCTAGTGTTGAATCTAGAGTAGACAATCTGGACTATTCTATTTCCATGGATCCTGTAAAGCCCATTGATAAGTGAATGGAAAATCTATTGATAAGGTCCCCTGAGATGCCGGCCATTGAGCATGGTAGGTTGCCAAGTGAAGAACAAAGAAAGGCAGAGATATTGAAGCAAAAGGTACAGAAAAAGCTGAAAGGGGACATTTTCCCCGATACTTCCTATATGTTTTCTCAAACTACTCAAGCCACAATTTTCGAGTCATCTGCCCTTTCGGCACCTGAAGTTCCTTATTTGCGTGATATTCGACCGGTGGAATTCCAAAACATGTCTCAAGCACCTAATGTTGGTATCCCAAGATCAAATTCACAATCCAGGATAGTTGTCCAAGCAGAACCTGAAATTTTAATCATGATACTCATTTTCCTCCTCCAAAACCTACCAAAATTGCACTAAGAAAAGAAGGCCTTAGAGCTAAG
Organism: Eucalyptus cladocalyx; assembly: GCA_017140615.1. Lineage (NCBI taxonomy): Eukaryota > Viridiplantae > Streptophyta > Magnoliopsida > Myrtales > Myrtaceae > Eucalyptus > Eucalyptus cladocalyx. Next base: position 9,140,848 of record CM029524.1, on the reverse strand, counting down.
GATCAATTCTTGGATAACCGTTCTGCAAAGGTCGGGGACTTGAATGCAGAACTACAGTTGGAGGATGGAGTCCAGCAACCATTCAATAATCTCGCAAACTACGTCAATTCGAACATTTTCCATCTTCCGAAGGTTATTCTTTATAGGACCGATATTCTATGTTTCTAAAGTTAGTTCTCTGTTTTCCCCCTTATATTTTTTTTATAGTTGTTTAATTTCTCTTCTGAAGGTTCAGCAAAGGATCTCATCAAGCAAGATCTTCGAAATGTTGCTAAGGGTGTAGCTGCTTCTATTCTTCAGTCGGCTCTTCCTTCTAATCCTGATTTAACAGTTTATGAAGGAAATGAGTCCACTCATGAAGCATATCGGGATAAAAATGTGCAGCAAGAAGCTGACACTGAGGTGATTGAGCTCTTTTGTGTTCATAAAGTTTTTGTATACATGAGGTTGCTTTGTCCTTCAAGTGCATTCATTTTGATGATCATGTACATCGACATTTTCATGTAGGATGCTAATTCTATAGTGGCGAGAGGATGAATTTCGGGTTTCCGTATCGAGATGGCATTGGTCGCTTGCAAGTGAGAGATTTGCTTCACTATGATACATGTTTGGTTTTCCTGGGACTCAGCTCTTAATTTGCTTGGATTTCCATTCTGCAGATAATTAAGAACGGTGATCTTGAAGAGTTGCGAGAATTAGATTCTGGCACTTATGGGACTGTTTATCAAGGAAAATGGAGGGGTACTGATGTAGCCATCAAAAGAATCAATGATATTGATAAGTGCTTTTCTGGGAAGCCCTCAGAGCAAGAGCAAATGGTATGGATCTTCTTGCTTTTTGTTGTTTTTGATATTTAATAGTATTCTTTCTGAATCCTTGGCAATGTTGTTATGCTGAGACAAAGATATGATTTCTGGAATGAGGCAATCAACCTTACTGACTTGCATCATCCAAATGTGGTGGCCTTTTACGGTGTTGTGCTTGATGGTCTTGGAGGTTCTGTGGCAACAGTAACAGAGTACATGGTTAATGGTTCTTTGCGAAACGCTTTGCAGAAAAGCGAAAGGTACGACTCTTCTCCAAGTAGATGCTAATTTGTCATATGTCGATTCCGATCGTGAAATCACGAATGCTATAGAAGATGAACCAACTTATTCTTTGGATGATAAACAGAATGCCAGAACCATAAGAAATACAACTAAGGATGATGAACTAGTTAAGTACATGTCGAAGTTGCTAGCTATTCTTGAGAGGGGGAAAAATTTTCCGGAGAAAGCTTTTAGTGTTGGAGTTCTTGACTGGCGACGTCTTGAAAAATGGAAGCATAGCCACAAACAGACTATGCCCAGAAATGGCAGGTATTCCACCTTTAGTAGCAGCACCTCCTCTTCGTTCTCAGTGGAGGGATCATCCAGCCATTCCAATTTCCAGCAGAGGAGTGCTGACTTTGGCAAAAATCTTTGGGAACTTGAAGACACTTTATCAGGAGTTGCATCAAAGCATGAGTTATGAGTCTTTTGCTGATTTAAACAAGTTTTCCCAGGTATGCCACCTACATAAAGTTAGTAGGATAGCAAGGAATGCACAATTTTTCCCAAGACATCATTTGATAGAAACGTGCGGGTGAACTTACCTTTATGATTTATGAATTCTGTATTCATTATAAGTAGATGAAGCTAAGTCTAGCTCTTATGCCTACAGTGCAATTATGGTCATTGTCGGAGCACATTTCATCTATCATGTGCTCGAACTATTGGCTCTTATTACACTCATGAATGTAAAAACAGCTTGTTTATTACTTCTAAAATGATGTTTGCTGTTTGTGTTATATTATCTTCGATGAATGACAAGTTTGTTTATTATTGCTGCATTCATTTTCATTTTTTTAACTAAAAATGAAAAAAAAAAAAAAACCTGTGACAAGGTAGGTTCCAGGTTCTCGGTTCTGACGGGTAGGTTCCAGGTTCCAAAAAATGAGGAACCTGTACCCGAGGGTAAGTTCCAGGTTCCAAGCGGAACCTGTAAAGAACCGGGAATCGCTCACCCCTACAGAGGAGGAGGAAGGAAGATGATGACCAATCCTCCTCCGCTGGTGAGAGTTTAGGAATAGATTTATCATTAAATTTATTTTCTCTTGAGTTTGAGAAGGACCTTAATTTGATTCATGTATCATTGTAAAGAGAAAAGCCTTATATGGGCATAAAATAATAACAAAAAAAAAAACCTCTAATTTTAATTCTCGTCCAAATTCTACTTTTTGTCTCATAAAAAACCTCTAACTTTAGGCTATGTCTCAATTCTATCCTAAAATTCTTTTGTCTCATAAAAAACTTTAACTTTAAGTCAAGTCTTAATTCTATCCTAAACATTTTTTGTACAATAAAAAATTCTCAACTTTAGATCCAATATCAATTTTGTCCTAAAATAATTTGGTTTCATAAAAAAAAAAAAAAATAGCTTTAGTTGGCGTTCCAATTTCACTGTAATTTTTTTATCTCATTAGATCATGCCTACTTTCTGCTCTTAGGCTTGGAAGAGAATTTTTCACTTCAGAACTGAATTCTGACTCTCCTTCCGCTGGAGGTTAGGGGATGGCCAGTCAGTCTCCTTCTGGTTTGATCACCGGCACCCAAGAGGTCCCTTGGATCTTATTTTCTCAGATTCGATGATATATAGCTTTGGTTTATCCATGCACGCTATGGTGGCTGATCTTTTTTCATTGTCTAGACAATCATTGAGGATAGTGTTAGAATCTTGGAATCAGCCCCTTCCTATCCTTTCTCAGGTACCTGACCGTTTTACTTGGATTAATAGCTCTTCTGGTCTTTTCTCAGTCGCCTTGGCGTGGCATGCCGTTAGCAGAAAGAAGGCTAGGGTTGATTAGGCTTCATTCATCTAGAACAATGTTATCACTCTGAAATATCAATTCAATCTTTGGCTTATTATCAAGAACTGTCTTTCCACCCAAGCCTTGCTTTTGTCATTCGGCCAGATTAGGGATGTCGTGTGTGGATTTTGCAAGTTGGCGCCGGATTCCATCGATCATCTCTTCTTTGGGTGTTGCATCATTACCAGCTTTGCTTTCTTTTGGGAGGCTAGATGCAACCTCTCTTGGCACAACGGGACCTGGTCTGATAACCTTCGGTGGGCGATGAAGTTTCTATCCGGTAAGGATTTCTATCGATCCATTGCTTGCTTTTCATTTGGTGCTCTTTGTCACCTTATTTAGAAATTTAGGAATGACATCATGTTCAGAGACCATATCTTGGCGGTTCCGGCCGTTAAAAATCATCTCATTAAAGTTGTTAAGGATAAGGCCTTAATGTTCAGAAATGTCGAGGATAGCCCGAGGAACAGAAGACCTCAACGTAATTGGGGGATAGATCCTTGCATTTTCTTTTCTACTTTGGTGGATCCATAGTCCTTGGAGTGGATCAGAGACTACTTTTGGAAGGCTCGTGGCCCCTAACTTCTCGGTCTTCGGATGGTTGCTGTTCGGCTACTGCGGTGATTCTTGCCAAGGGGTTCTCTCGTAGTTCCTGTTGTTGTGTTGGGTTGTGCAGGTATTGCTTGCCTTTTCCTTGTTTACCGCTCTTTTGTTTAGCGGCCCCCTTTTACATCTAACTCCCTTCCACTCACTATGATTTGTTGTCTTGTTGAGTGCAAGTTTTGCAGTGCCGGATCTTGTATAAATTATTGGTTTAAGCTCAATATATTATTACATTTCACCCAAAAAAAAAAAAATTACTTGAGTCTCACAAATTTGCTCTTCATTAACTAGCCATCAATATCCCCCTTAGGGATTTTGTACTCGTCAATATCTCATGATTGGGAATGTTCCAACTCTTGTAATAGGAGAGCTCATGTTTAGAATGCTCGAACAACTCATTCTTGAAAGTTTTCCATCTCTCAATTGTCAAAGAGAAATTTTGGATGAGGTTAATGCGGGCAAATTTGTGACTCAAGCAAAAGTTGTGGTTTTTTATAAGACTAAAATAAATTTTGGGTAAAATTGGGATTGGACAATAAAATTGAGACAATACCTAAAATTGGGGGTTTATCCTAGAACAAAAACAAAGTTTATGGTAAAATTGAGACGAGACTTAAAATTGAGGCTTTTTTATGAGACAAAAAAAAGTTTACGGTGGGCAAGGGCGGTGACCTCGCTGGCCAACACTGAGGCTCAACGATGGCCGGTGGAGGGAAAAAGGAAAAAAGAAAAAAGAGAAAAAAAAAGGAAAAAAGAGAAAAGGAAAAAAGGGAAGATAAATAAATAGATAAATACTCAAAAAAAATTAAAATATTTTTAAAAGTTGTTCACATTTGCACCGGCCATGTTACGTAGAACGGTCAGCATCTACGTTAGCAATTTTCATTCAAAATTAGCCAAATAAACTTAATTGGCAATACGATAAAATGCTTGAGGATTCAATTGACAAAAATGAAAGATTTAGACTGAATTAACAAAAGTGCAATAGGTTTATGACTTTTTGGATAATTTTCTCATAATATTAGAGATTGTAGCACGAATGGACTACTAAGGAACAACTTTTCATTACAAGGATTCTGCCTTTGCCTCTTATTCTCCCAATTTTCTTTTCTTTCTTTTGTGCGCTATCAATGGAGCAGGGAGTTTTATTGGCAAAATATATCTCGTGCAAGAGTTAATTTTTAAACACGACTTGGCTGTAATTTGGAGCATAATTCTTGTTTGTCATTTGGGAGTATCAAAGTTGTGACCATTTGAGACTCCACTTTATTTTATGGAGTAGTAAAGTAGTGGTGTGGGCAAAGCACTGATTAACTTGGAAATAAATGTCTTGACAGCCAAACTTATCTCAAATTTCCACCTCAAATTAAGGGAACATGCTTATACCGACCATTGCCCATGATGAATCACACACAATCATAGCCACTAATCAAGGAAAAACTTATCTCATGCAAGAGTTAATTTTTGTAGAAGACTTGGTTGCAATTTAGAGTGTAATTTTTACTTGTCATTGGGGAGCATCAAAGTTATCACCATTTGAGACTCCACTTTATTTTATGGAGTACTAAAGTAGTGGTGTGGGCAAACCACTAATTGACTTAGAAATAAACACCTGCCAAGCTTCTCTCAAATTTCCACCCAAAATTAAGGGACATGCTTATACGGATCATGGCCCATGATGAATCATGCACGATCATAGCCATTGATCATGGCAAAACATATCTCATGAACATGAGTTAATTTTTGCACACTGACTTGACAGCAATTCGGAGCGTAATTTTTACTTGTCATTTGTGAGTATCAAAGTCGTGACCATTTGAGACTCCACTTTATTTGATAGAATATCAAAGTAGTGGCATGGACAAATCACTAATTGACTTAGAAATCAACGCCCCGACAACCAGGCTTATTGCAAATTTCCACCCCAAATTAAGGGACATGTTTATACTGATCATGGCCCACGATGAATCATGCACAATCATAGCCATTGATCATGGAAAAACATATCTCATGCAAGAGCTGATTTTTGCTCATGGCTTGACTGCAATTTGGAGCGTAATTTTTACTTGTCATTTGGAAGTATCAAAGTCATGACCATTTGAGACTCCATTGATGGTTGATAGTTTCTCGTTCACTAAATGAATGATACTTATTGTTGTGACTTGTCTGCCAAAAAAGAAAAAGAAAAAGGAATGGAAGAAAAGCCCTTCAAGAGATCGTCTGAAAAAATGGGAACCTTCTTAATAAGCTTCTTCACAGTTTGCAAAGCTAATATTCCAATCTCTTGTCTATCCTTACTTTCCATTCATAATCATGTCTACCCACTTCTGCTTGGGGTCTTGAACTTGGCAACCGTAATTTTGCTGACTAAATGTTATATGTATATGAAGTCTCTTCCTTACATGTTTTGAAAAGGATTTGCAATATATATAAATTCTCTCACTTATCTATGTCATACATAAAGAGGTCATTATAAATTAATTATACACATTAAATAATTACTTACAAAAATTTTTATGTTAACTAGTAATAGAAACTCTAAAATCTTTTAGAAAAAAAAAGTGTGATTTCTATGCATCAGCAGTTGAGCAAGAATTCAGGTGGTTGCATCATGTTGTGTGACACATATGTCTATGTTGCCACAAAATAGATGATCAGTAGTGGAATTTCATTTGGCTCATTACATAAAGATCATGGCAAAACATATCTCATGGAAGAGTTAATTTTTGCGCACTGACTTGACTGCAATTCGGAGCGTAATTTTTACTTGTCATTTGGGAGTATCAAAGTCGTGACCATTTGAGACTCCACTTTATTTTATGGAGTATCAAAGTAGTGGCATGGACGAAGTACTAATTGACTTAGAAATCAACATCCCGACAACTAGGCTTCTCGAAAATCTCCACCCAAAATTAAGGGACATGCTTATACTGATCATGGCCCATGATGAATCATGCACAATTAGAGCCATTGATCATGCCAAAACATATCTCATGCAAGAGTCAATTTTCGCACGTGGCTTGACTGCAATTTGGAGCGTAATTTTTACTTGTCATTTGGAAGTATCAAAGTCGTGACCATTTGAGACTCCATCAATGGTTGATAATTTCTCATTCACTGAATGAATTATACTTATTGTTGTGACTTGTCTGCGGAAAAAAAAAAAAAAAAAAAAACAAGGAATGGAGGAAAAGCCCTTCAAGAGATCGTCTAAAAAATCGGAACCTTCTTAATAAGTTTCTTCATAATTTGCAAAGCTAATATTCCAGTCTCCTTTCTATCCTTACTTTCCATTCATAACCATGTCTACCCACTTCTACTAGGGGTCTTGAACCTTGCAAGCGGTAGTTTTGCTGAAGTCTCTTCCTTACACGTTTTGAAAAAGATTTGCAATATATAAAAATTCTCTCACTTATCTATGTCATACATAAAGAGGTTATTATAAATTAATTATACATATTAAATAATAAGTACTTACATAATTTTTTTATGTTAACTAGTAATAGAAACTCTAAAATCTTTTAGAAAAAAAAAAGTGTGATTTCTATGCATAAGCGGCTAAGCAAGAATTTAGGTGGTTGCATCATGTGGTGTGACACATATGTCTATATTGCCATCAAACAAACGATCATTAGTGAAATTTCATTTGGCTCATTACATAAAGATCATGGCAAAACATATCTCATGGAAGAGTTAATTTTTGCACACTGACTTGACTGCAATTCGGAGCGTAATTTTTACTTATCATTTGGGTGTATCAAAGTTGTGACCATTTGAGACTTCACTTTATTTTATGAAGTACTAAAGTAGTGGTGTGGGCAAACCATTGATTGACTTAGAAATAAACATCTGACAAGCTTCTCTCAAATTTCCACCCAAAATTAAGGGACATACTTTAACGGATCATGGCCCATGATGAATCATGCACAATCATAGCCATTGATCATGCCAAAACATATCTCATGCAAGAGTCAATTTTCGCACATGGCTTGACTGCAATTCGGAGCGTAATTTTTACTTGTCATTTGGAAGTATCAAAGTCGTGACCATTTGAGACTCCATCGATGGTTGATAGTTTCTCGTTCACTCAATGAATGATACTTATTGTTATGACTTGTCTACCAAAAAAAAAAAAAAAAGGAATGGAAGAAAAGCCCTTCAAGAGATCGTCTAAAAAATCGGAACCTTCTTAATAAGTTTCTTCATAATTTGCAAAGCTAATATTCCAGTCTTCTGTCTATCCTTACTTTCCATTCATAATCATGTCCACCCAGTTCTACTTGGGTCTTGAACCTAGCAAGCGGTAGGTTTGTTGACTAAATGTTATATGTATATGTAGTCTCTTCCTTCCCCGTTTTGAAAAAGATATGAAATATATATAAATTCTCTCGCTTATCTACATGATACATAAAGAGGTCATTATAAATTAATTATACATATTAAAGAATAAGTACTTATGTAATTTTTTTATGTTAACTAGTAATAGAAACTCTAAAATATTTTAGAAAAAAAAAAGTGTGATTTCTATGCATAAGTGGTCGAGCAAGAATTTAGGTGGTTGTGTCATGTGGTGTGACACATATGTCTATGTTGCCACAAAACAAATGATCATTAGTGAAATTTCATTTGGCTCATTACATAAAGATCATGGCAAAAGGTATCTCATGGAAGAGTTAATTTTTGCACACTGACTTGACTGCAATTCAGAGCGTAATTTTTACTTGTCATTTGGGAGTATCAAAGTCGTGACCATTTGAGACTCCACTTTATTTTATGGAGTATCAAAGTAGTGGCATGGACAAAGCACTAATCGACTTAGAAATCAACGCCCTGTCAACTAGGCTTCTCGCAAATTTCCACCCCAAATTAAGGGGCATGATTATACTGATCATGGCCCACGATGAATCATGCACAATCATAGCCATTGATCATGTGAAAACATATCTCATGGAAGAGTCAATTTTCGCACATGGCTTGACTGCAATTCGGAGCGTAATTTTTACTTGTCATTTGGAAGTATCAAAGTCGTGACCATTTGAGACTCCATTGATGGTTGATAGTTTCTCGTTCACTAAATGAATGATACTTATTGTTGTGACTTGTCTGCCAAAAAAAAAAAGGAATGGAAGAAAAGCTCTTCAAGAGATCGTCTAAAAAATCGGAACCTTCTTAATAAGTTTCTTCATAGCTTGCAAAGCTAATATTCTAGTCTTCTGTCTATCCTTACTTTCCCTTCATAATCACGTCCACCCAGTTCTACTTGGGGTCTTGAACCTGGCAAGCAGTAGGTTTGCTGACTAAATGTTATATGTATATGAAGTCTCTTCCTTCCACATTTTGAAAAAGATATGCAATATATATAAATTCTCTCGCTTATCTACGTGATACATAAAGAGGTCATTATAAATTAATTATACATATTAAATAATAAGTACTTACATAATTTTTTATGTTAACTAATAATAGAAACTCTAAAATCTTTTAGAAAAAAAAAGTGTGATTTCTATGCATCAGCGGTTGAGCAAGAATTCAGGTGGTTGTGTCATGTGGTGTGACACATATGTCTATGTTGCCACAAAACAGATGATCATTAGTGAAATTTCAATTGGCTCATTACATAAAGATCATGGCAAAACATATCTCATGGAAGAGTTAATTTTTGCACACTGACTTGACTACAATTCAGAGCGTAATTTTTACTTGTCATTTGGGAGTATCAAAGTCGTGACCATTTGAGACTCCACTTTATTTTATGGAGCATCAAAGTAGTGGCATGGACAAAGCACTAATTAACTTGGAAATCAACGCCTCGATAACCAGGCTTCTCGCAAAGTTCCACCCCAAATTAAGGGACATGCTTATACTGATCATGGCCCACGATGAATCATGCACAATCATAGCCATTGATCATGCCCAAACATATCTCATTCAACAGTCAATTTTGGCACATGGCTTGACTACAATTCGGAGCGTAATTTTTACTTGTCATTTGGAAGTATCAAAGTCATGACCATTTGAGACTCCATCGATGGTTGATAGTTTCTCATTCACTGAATGAATGATACTTATTGTTGTGACTTGCCTGCCAAAAAAAAAAAAAAATTAGAAGAAAAGCCCTTCAAGAGATCGTCTGAAAAATGGGAACCTTCTTAATAAGTTTCTTCACAGTTTGCAAAGCTAATCTCCAATCTCCTATCTATCCTTACTTTCCATTCATAATCATGTCTACCCACTTCTGCTAGGGGTCTTGAACCTGGCAAGCGGTAGTTTTGCTGACTGAATGTTATATGTATATGAAGTCTCTTCCTTACGCATTTTGAAAAAGATTTGCTATATATATAAAAAAAAAAGTTTCTTGCTTATTTATTTCATACATAAAGAGGTCATTATAAATTTAATTATACATATTAAATAATAAGAACTTACATAATTTTTTATGTTAACTAGTAGTAGAAACTCTAAAATATTTTAGAAAAAAAAACAGTGTGATTTCTATGCATAAGCGATTGAGCAAGAATTCAGGTGGTTGCGTCATGTGGTGTGACACATACGTCAATGTTGCCACAAAACAGATGATCATTAGTGAAATTTCAATTGGCTCATTACATAAAGATCATGGCAAAACATATCTCATGGAAGAGTTAATTTTTGCACACTGACTTGACTACAATTCAAAGCGTAATTTTTACTTGTCATTTGGGAGTATCAAAGTCGTGACCATTTGAGACTACAGATTATATTATGGAGTATCAAAGTAGTGGCATGGACAAAGCATTAATTGACTTAGAAATCAACGCCCCGACAACCAGGCCTCTTGCAAATTTCCACCCCAAATTAAGGGACATGCTTGTACTGATCATGGCCCACGATGAATCATGCACAATCATAGCCATTGATCATGCCAAAACATATCTCATTCAACAGTCAATTTTCGCACATTGCTTGACTACAATTCGGAGCGTAATTTTTACTTGTCATTTGGAAGTATCAAAGTCGTGACCATTTGAGTCTCCATCGATGGTTGATAGTTTCTCGTTCACTGAATAAATGATTCTTATTGTTGTGACTTGTCTAACAAAAAAAAAGGAATGGAAGAAAAGCCCTTCAAGAGATTGCCTAAAAAATCGGAACCTTCTTAATAAGTTTCTTCATAGTTTGCAAAGCTAATATTCCAGTCTCCTGTCTATCCTTACTTTCCATTCATAATCATGTCTACCCACTTCTGCTTAGGGTCTTGAACTTGGCAAGCGGTAGTTTTGCTGACTAAATGTTATATGTATATGAAGTCTCTTCCTTACACATTTTGAAAAAGATTCGCAATATATATAAATTCCCTCGCTTATCTATGTCATACATAAAGAGGTCATTATAGATTAATTATACATATTAAATAATAAGTACTTACATAAATTTTTATGTAACTAATAATAGAAACTCTAAAATCTTTTAGAAAAAGAAAAGTGTCATTTCTATTCATAAGCGGTTGACCAAGAATTCACGTGTTGCCACAAACAGATGATCATTAGTGAAATTTCATTTGGCTCATTACATAAAGATCATGGCAAAACATATCTCATGGAAGAGTTAATTTTTGCACACTGACTTGACTACAATTCGGAGCATAATTTTTACTTGTCGTTTGGGAGTATGAAAGTCGTGACCATTTGAGACTCCATTTTATGTTATGGAGTATCAAAGAAGTGGCATGGACAAAGCAGTAATTGACTTAGAAATCAACCCCCGGACTACCAGGCTTCTCGCAAATTTTCACCCCAAATTAAGGGACAAGCTTATACTGATCATGGCCTACAATGAATCATGCACAATCCTAGCCATTGATCATGGAAAAACATATCTCATGCAAGAGTCAATTTTCACACATGGCTTGACTTCAATTCGAAGTGTAATTTTTACTTGTCATTTGGAAGTATCAAAGTCGTGACCATTTGAGACTCCATCGATGGTTGATAGTTTCTCGTTCACTGAATGAATGATACTTATTGTTGTGACTTGTCTGCAAAAAAAAAAAAGAAATGGAAGAAAAGCCCTTCAGGAGATTGTCTAAAAAATCAAAACCTTCTTAAGAAGTTTCTTCATAGTTTGCAAAGCTAATATTCCAGTCTCATTTCTATCCTTACTTTCCATTCATAATCATGTCTACCCACTTTTGCTTGTGGTCTTGAACCTAGCAAGCGGTAGTTTTGCTGACTAAACATTATATGTATATGAAGTCTCTTCCTTACACGTTTTGAAAAAGATTTGCAATATATAAATTCTCTCACTTATCTATGTGATACATAAAGAGGTCATTATAAAATAATTATACATATTAAATAATAAGTTCTTACATAATTTTTTATGTTAGGTAATTATAAAAACTCTAATATCTTTTAGAAAAAAAAGTGTGGTTTCTGTGCATCAGCCGTTGAGCAAGAATTCATGTGGTTGCGTCACGTGGTGTGCCACTTATGTGTATGTCGCCACAAAACAGAAGATCATTAGTGAAATTTCATTTGGCTCATTACATAAAGAATATTGTGTAGTTATGATTACATATAAGTATTTTGTGTTATTGCATCAGTTAATTATTAATCAATATGGTATGAAAAATAATCAACTCTATAATACGTGCATTAAATAGAGTTTTGCCAATAAATATGATTACTGAATGCTTAATGAATATTAGAGGGAAAATGCTAGCTAGGTTTTGTCCATGGCTAAGAATATAGATGCTTGTAGTATCTTACAGCCAAAAGAATTCTACACCTCCCTAAAAAATCGTTGAGAGTAAAAGTCCCAATTACAAACCTATTAAACTTGTCGATTCATTATCCGTGGATGAAGAGAAACAATTTTATCATTTAACTTTTTTTTGTTCTATATATGCTAGAGGAATATATAATGTCGCCATTATGATTATCCGAAAAGAAAACGACTATTATCAAAATGGTTTTGTTCACGAGTGCTTTAAGATACTTATGCTAAAAATGACAAACTCATATTTATGAGGAGTTTAAGAGTGTCCTATAGACAAAATCCTTATTAAAATAGGGCTTGGCCCTTGATTGTTGGGAGATCCACATGGCTCATTAGTGCATAATACGTTTTTTTTTTGGTACTTGCTAAATAACTGAATTTTCGTTACTTTTTCCCTGGAATGTGATGAAAGTGAAGATTAAGGCTGAGCTATGTATATTCTATGTTTAAGTTGATTTTCTTGCCTAGATATAATGGCGTTTTACTCATTTCAACAAGTGAAAAATGAAATTAACAATTAACAATGACAAATACTACAATGTCATAATGTTGTAGTTTTCAATCAATGCATATCAACTTTCTCACGTGCTACCTATTTAGATCAAATTAATAAGTAGATGGGTGACAGACAACTAACGGTAATTTGGAAAGAACAAGTCAATGTTGATCATAATAAGATAATAGAGGTGGATAGAATTGCTTATATGGACAACAGGGACAAACATATTTCTTATTTTAACATCCAGTGAAGTTTTAATTTTCGCATTTGGATCTAATGTCGTTGATGTTATGGAGTAGTGCCATCTCATCACTAGTGTCCTTACAGTAAGTTCATCTTTCATAGAATGTTGTAGATTACATATGCACCCTCTAATTTACAATAAAATTGGGTTTGTCCCTACACCTTTATTTCTGTTCTCCCTTAATACATTGATATTGATGGTTGAGGATTAAAGTGACTAGGAACAACATTTGCATCTGAGAGAGAAAATTATATGAATGCAATGTCTAGAGAGAGTAACATTTTGCTCCCAAAAATAATGCAAAATTATACTATAATAATAAAAATCTACCAACCATAACAACAAATATTCATTTCCAGCAATTATATTGAAACCAATTACATCCAAAAGTATTAGATGGGCAAAATTCGTTAACTGTACTTACTACTTTCCTCCTAAAGGATAAATGAACATGGATGAAGGGAGTTTAGATTTCAAAGTGAGTAGCTAACATTAAAATTATTTAAAATAAAAAGGAAAAAAAATGTGCCTCTAGTGCCATTCTAATGGGAAGAATTTTCATTCCCCTATACAAAGAATTTACATTTTCAAGATCATCTTGCAGAGTCTTCATCCTCAAAGAGAAGACCAAGCCAAGCAAAAAGCTGACTCATCACATATCAGAAAAAAGAATATGGCCCTGAAACTCCCAGTCCATTTCTCCCTTCATTTAAGTTCCCTCCAATTGCCATGTCCATGTCCTCCAACTAAAGTGAGTTTTCATTCCCTTCTTCCATTCACTCTAGCCCCCACGATATGCACAGATGGCCAGGCAAACTCTTCTCCAAAGGCAGAAAAACCCGTCAAAAAGAAGAAAAGCACTTCAATGGCTACCGAGTCAAAAAGAAAAAAGAAGAAAAATGCTTCTAAAAGCTATCCTAAAAAAAAAAAAAAAAAAAACGACACCTTCATATAAAAGGATAAGAATAACGCTGCAAATTCGACACCCCACACTTGTAAAGCTCTTCAAAGTTTCCAGTAGCACTCGTCCCACCCTTTGTTTCTCAAATTTACCCGTTTTTTGGGGCTTGAGTCATGAAACTCCCGGGCATTAGTTTTGCAAAGTTTCCATCATGCCCCGTGCTTCTCTGTATTGCTCTTGCACTTTTCTTTAACCCAGTCTCTTCCACTTCCAATGAAACAGATAAACTCGCACTTCTCGCATTTAAGGCTGGTATAACCAAAGATCCTTTTTGCATGCTCAACTCATGGAACAATAGCATTGAGTTTTGCCAGTGGTATGGCGTTACATGCGGCCGGAGACATAGGAGGGTCACGGTCCTAGACTTACGATCACAAGGACTCTCCGGATCAATTTCTCCTCATATTGGGAATCTTAGCTTCTTGAAGGAAATGCGGCTCCAAAACAATAGTCTCGATCATGCAATCCCTCCGCAAATCGGCCAGTTGCGCCACCTTCGTATCTTACTACTACATGACAATTCATTGGTGGTGAAATTCCCAAAAACATATCAGGTTGCTTGGACTTGTTCGCACTCTGGGTTGGGCATAATGAGCTAACTGGAGAAATTCCTAGGAAGCTCAATTCATTGACGAAGCTCCGAGGATTCGGTTTGCATGTTAATAATTTAACCGGGAACTTGCCCTCCTTCATTGGCAATTTATCTTCCCTGGAGATGCTTTATGTAGGAGAGAACAACTTGGGCGGGAGCATTCCCCAAGTTCTAGGCCACCAAACAAACTTGCAATTCATTAGCCTTTCAATGAACAGATTGTCGGGTACAATTCCACCTTCCTTATTCAACCTCTCTTCACTAACTGAATTTTCGATTTTATTCAACCAGATACAGGGGACTCTTCCAACAAGTATGGGCGTCAAACTCCCAAAACTTGAATTTTTTAATGTTGCTCTCAACCAACTTGAGGGGCTGATTCCTCCCTCGATATCGAATTGCACAAAACTAAGTTGGTTTTACATTGCTCATAATGGATTTTTTGGGAAATTACCATCATTGGGAAATTTGTGTAAGCTTAGACGGCTTCAAATGTTTGAAAATCAGGTTGGAAGTGGAAAACCTGGAGACTTAAGCTTCCTTTGCTCATTAACTAACAGCACCAAATTAGAGTATGTGAATATTAGCTTGAACAAGTTTGGTGGGGTGTTACCAAAATGCCTAGGTAATTTATCCACCACTTTGAATGGATTTGTTACAACCATGAATCAAATATCCGGTGAGATTCCAAAAGAAATTGGGAATCTTGTCAACTTGGAGACATTATTTCTGAATTTCAACCAACTTTCAAGTGTTATCCCCTCAAATTTGAGGAATCTACAAAATCTGAAGATGTTGCAGTTGGGTTATAACAACCTTAGGGGGACTATCCCGTCTTCATTGGGAAATCTAACCAAGATGATACAATTAGTTCTTAGTAGGAACAACTTTCATGGGCAAATTCCTTCACATCTATCAAACTACCGGTCTCTTGATGGACTTGATCTATCTCATAATAATCTTAGTGGTGCCATACCCACACAACTTATTGGTCTCTCATCATTAGCCATCCTTTTGTGTTTGTCTCATAACTATCTAACTGGGATTCTACCCACAGAAGTTGGCAATTTGAGAGCTTTGACTAAGTTGGACATATCTGACAATTTGTTGGTAGGTGAAATCCCAAATAGTTTAGGTGATTGCACTTCATTGGTATCATTGAGGATGGAAGGCAACTTCTTCCACGGGTCAATTCCACAATCAATCAAATCGTTAGGAGGCATCGAAGAACTAGACCTTTCATGCAACAATTTGTCAGGTCAGATTCCAGAATTCTTAGCAATATTTCGATCCTTAAAACGTCTAAATTTTTCATACAATAAGTTTGAAGGTATGCTACCATGTGAAGGAGTCTTTAAGAATGCTACCGGTACTTCCATTGTTGGGAATAATGAGCTCTGTGGCGGATTGCCAGAATTTCATCTTCCCAACTGCATTTCCAAAAGCCACAAAAGCAAAAAGATCAATATAGTGATAGTTGTCGCTTCTATCATTTCTGGAGTTGTTGGAATGGCTCTTATTGCAGCTTTTATATATCTTTGTTTGGTGAAGAATAAAGTAAATGAACCAGTTTCAAGTTCAATGGATGATTCATATTTGAATGTATCTTACGGGACACTCTTAAAAGCAACTGAAGGTTTTTTTTTGGCAAATTTGATCGGTGTTGGAGGCTTTGGTTCTGTCTATAAGGGGATACTCAAGGACAATGGAATGGTTGTTGCCGTGAAGGTGCTTCATTTAGTCCGTTGTGTTGCTCTAAATAGCTTTATAGTTGAGTGTGAGGCATTAAAGAACATCAAACATCGAAATCTTTTGAAGATACTTACAGTTTGCTCTAGTAGTGATTACCAAGGAAATGATTTTAAGGCCCTAGTCTATGAATTCATGGACAATGGTAGCTTGGAACAGTGGCTACACTCATACGCAACATCATCTCATGGGAATATGCTTCCGAAAAAGTTGAATTTCATATGGAGGATAAATATTGCAATCAATGTTGCTTCTGCACTAGATTATCTTCATCACCAGTGCCACATTCCCATCATTCATTGTGATTTAAAGCCAAGCAATATCCTCTTAGATGCTGAGATGGTCGCACATGTTGGCGACTTTGGATTGTGAAATTCCTTGATGAATCATCCCTTGATACTATAGATAATCAGATGAGCTCAATGGGTCTTAGAGGGACAATGGGTTATGCTCCACCAGGTTCTCTCTCTCTCTCTCTCTCTCTCTCTCTCTCTCTCTCTCTCATGACAACTCTGATAGTCTTACACACATTACACTTTGATTTAATTTGATTTGGACTGTAATCAAAATGTGTGGCAGAATATGCAACAGGATGCAAAGTTTCAAGAGAAGGAGATGTATATAGTTTCGGCATCTTGTTATTGGAGATGTTCACAGGTTTAAGTCCCATTGATGACAAATTCAGAGACAATTTGACTCTTCATAGTTTTGTTGCACAAGCTTTGCCTGAACGAGTGTTAGAAATCACAGACAGCTTTTTGCTTCAAGAAAGAGAGAGCCATTTAGGCTCCTATAGTCGTCGGCATTGGTCTTCGAAAGGGATTACACATTTCAAGAATGTTTAGTTATGGTGTATAACATTGGAGTTGCTTGTTCGTACCAAGTGCCAGGAATACGGATGAGCATCAATGAAGTTGCAAATCAGTTGCACCGGATAAGGAAGAAACTCTTTGCATTGGGTTTACATGAACGAGATGAACCACCGATAGCTTAAATAGTTATCATACAGGACGCAACTCTTCTAACGTGAAGAACTGTCCGAAATTGGGCTTAGCCCAAGATCGGCCCCGGTTGTGAATCGTCATCGTTGAGAGCCACTCCATTCACCCCCACGCCGCCACCGCCTTAACTCCTATTCAACGGCGCTGTCCTCGGCCTGGCCCTTGTTGACGCAGCCGTCCCACACAATCGTCAAGTTCACTCCAACTCCTCTGCTCTCCGCGATGGGGCGGTGATTGTACAAAGGACTCAAAACTGTAAGTGTGTGTACACGCAATGCTATGGATTGGTTTTACTCGAGTATGCTACATAATTTGATGTACTTTCTGTTGCGTGTGATGATTGACTTACTATAATGATGTGTTCACTTGGTGTTTACATGGGCTAAATGTATGTCTCATGTTCAAATGTTCTGTCTGTGTGCTTTGCGTTAGTGTAAGCAAGTCATGTCTTGTATTGCCAATGAATTTGATTGTTAAAGTATCGAGGAGCCCTTGTGAATTCAGTGTAATTGGTCTCGTTATTGCTTCTTTTTTGAATGGTTGGTCTCAATATAAGTGGCTGTCGAAACACTGGAGGATTTTATGATTCATAGGCAGGCAGCATTGATGACTTAGCCGCATCATCTGGTATAAGTGCATTTGCTGGTATAGTTGTGTTACTTCAATTCTTCTTTTCTGATGTGAAGTAAACCTGACATTTTGAAAATCGAGAGTTTTCGAGCTTGTAGCAAATACTGTTGGTTTTGCACATGAATTCCTTCTTATGCAGGTGCGATGTGTTTTGTCATAGTGTACCCAGTGTAATTTTGGTCTTGATGGAAGGAGGAAATATAAAAAAAGAAGTCTAATAGAGTAACTTGTTGCAGTAGGATAGATGCGCCACTTTCATCTTTCTTCTTGAGATATTCTTATTTGGGAAATTAAATGGCGTTGGAGATGGATGCACTAGTGCCTTTAGGCCTTAAGAAGGATATACTAGTCCGATTTGGGAAGACACAATCACAATGTTGATTTGGTCTACATACCTAGAGAATAAGCAAGAAGAAAGTGTTTGAACAAAGGAGAAGATCAATGTTTAGAAAGTAGAGAAAGAAACCTAGGATTCAGGGTCTCCCTGCTATTAGGTGTCCTCTCATATATGAGGGGCTTTTACATGCATCGGGTACCTATACCTTTCTCTCGCCTAATTGTGAGTTCCAATTGAGTGGGTCTGCATATCATGTTATCTGCCCTATGGATCTCACTGCAAGTTTGCAGTAATTTCTCTTTTGTACTTCTTCTTTCTTTGGAAAACTATAACATCAATGATTGGACAGGTTGGTTGCTCTTAGTTTTGCGAAATCAGCATAATGGAGTAAATTGCAGTTCATGCATTAGAAGTTATAATTACTTTTGTCAATCATGGCTTTTCTGAAATGGATTCCTTCCTGTTTACCTCATTCTTGCATGATCCTTTGATAAGCTTGATCTTCTGTTTTCATTATGAAGTGCATATACAATGAGTCGAAGGGATTCTTCGGATGGACTTCAGATCTAGGGGCTATCCTATCAGTTCCTTGTAGGAACAAAAATCCCCATCACTAAGAATGGTAAGTAGATTCGTTCTAGAAGTTGGTTCTTATTTTTAAGCTATATTTCACTGGAAAGCTGCTAAAGCTTATGTTACTCGTTCTTTGAGTGGGATTACATTACATAATGTTTGTCTTCAGCTAGGAACCATGTGCCTCCTTCTGGTTTTAAGATGTAATATCACATTTTATTTTTGCCTTTGACACTAAAAATGTCTGGGAGACTGTACATATAATTGTGATGGTAGACATGTCAAAATTGGTGTTGCCATGGGACATCACATGGTGTTCGTGTCCTGAACACTGAATGGTGCATGATAGAGTCTGTACTTTATCCAAATTAAAAGTCTGGGAGAGTTCCATTCTTTCAAAAGAACTGAGTTTCTTGATAGCAGGTTAAGGTTGATGTGTTCTATCATGGTAGAAGGGAGTCTACTGCTTTCCTCACATATAAATAGAAGTTGAGTTGGCGAATCTAAAGATATCGAGAGATATGAGACAACTTTACAAGGCTTCGCTTTTCAGTCTTGAGAATTCAATTATTATTCTTATTTACTCACATTGTGTGTTGGAAATTTGAGATTTCTAAAGTCAAAGATTCCTCTTTTGTTGGCTGACAGAATTGAAGGTTCTTAGAGAAAAGTTTTTATACGATCATCTTATTGAGATTCCCTTTATAAATTACTTTCTGTAACGCTTTTTCCGAATCTTGATGGTCATAACTATGCACGACAAGAAACTTTGATTTGATGTGTCAGAAGAGAGCAGTCAATTATTAGCTTACGCTTTAGTGGTCGGACTTGCTTACATTTGTTAGTATGACTGCAGGTTCCTTTTGTAGTCATTGATGGCATTCAATGGCCAGCAGTGGATTATGTTGTTTTGAACATGGATGGTTCAAGGTATCATCTACCTCTTACCTCATTATGTCACCAACTACGGCCGATTAATGCTTCTCCTTACACATGCCTTTAGGCACTTATTGGTCATGAACACCTCTGTAAGTCTGTGACATGTAAACTTAATGCATATGGTTAACTGCAATGTTTCTTGCCCCTTGAGATTTTTCTGATTATCTAGACCTTGCGGTTCCTTTAATTTTGTAATGAGGCATTTACTTTGATACAAGTATCTGATTTGATGCTCTTGCTCCTCTATTTTTTAAGGTCGGACTGCTTCATGAGGGAAGAAAATTCTTTCATTAGGAAACTGTGTCCGTGCTGTTGACCTTTGCTTTTTCAAAATGAATTTTAGAGATCAGTTCATGCCAAGATTTTCATTATTTTCTGTGAGTTTTCCTCTCATCTACATTTTAATGGTGATGGATGGACATTGGATTAGTCTTGATGCTTGCTTGAGGATATTCTTTTTCCATTTGTGGACTTATTGCCGATGTACACTATTTTCTTTTTCTATAAATCGACATGTGTACAAATTTATTCACTCTAATCTTGATCATGGTTTATAGCAGGATGTGAATATGTAGTGAATTGCTTGTTTGGAAGTCTGTTTTTGCATTTCGCATGACACGGAGAGTTCCCCTGTTGTGTGATTTCATGAAATTTTGGGTGATGTGGACAACCTCCTATTATTTTAGTATATGTCCCCCTACATGTCAAAAGATATTGTGGCTCCTCTCCCTTTGATGCATGTCACTTGTCTATGTGATGATCTGTAAATAAACAGTCTGCTTCACGTGACTCAATTTGTTAAGAATCAACCATCTCATATTTCATTCTAGGATAGTTGACATGATTATGCTTTAGGCTCTAATACTTAGATCTTGGGCAGGCAGCCCTTTTTTGACATTACTTGTCTATTATCGAATCCACTGATATGACATTTTCCAGTACTGAGATGACAGAAGATCAGATGCTCATTGATCTTGCCTGCCAGACAAAGATACTCTTCTGGATTAGTATTTATCTTGGAAAGGTGTCACAATCGGTATCCTTGGATTTGATAAACTTGTATCCATATTCTGTATCCTGTTGAATTCAAGACATTATAATCTTTGACTTTACTGGGCTTATGCTGAATCTTCTTTCCTCATAAAATGAACAGATGGAAAAAGTGGAGGCAGCGCAGACAGGATGAGTAGGGGCAGCAGCAGCAGCAGAGCCATGCTGCAGTCTACCAGCCCAACACAAACGCAGTGGATGATTGGGAGATGTACTAGATGGACATTTACTTGTAATTTGTCTAATGAGGAGAGGAAGATCCACTTTTGTTCCATGCGGCCATCTTATGTGTCGTCGGCCGTGTGCATTATCCGTGGAACGGGAGGTTTCACCAAAAGGCTTTGTTGTAGGCAATCGATCTCTAATTCAATCCAGATTCTTGAGTATAATAGTGATTTTGTTTCTGTTAGTCCGAGGGTGGAAAGTTGAAATTGTTAGCTTTTCTTCCTTAATATATCCTCGGAAAAAGAGCATGCCCATCCTTTAATGGAGAGTCCACAATGGACCAGTGATTATTTCGTGTCAATAACGATGCTTCGTAGGTCTCTCCAACTCTGAAATCTGTGTTGTTTAAATTGAGCCTTGTTGTTGGGTTTGTCAACTCGAAGTAGCTTTTATTGTTGGTATTACAATCAAACGTGAGTGCTGCTCATCTTTTCTTTGAATTTGTAAGTTCCTTTTTTGTCTTTAGACAGTGACAGATTAGTTTTTTTCTTTGGTTGAAAAATCCACTATTAGTTATGAAATGCATAGCATAGCATTATATTTATAAAAAAGGAAAAAAGAGATATGGAGCATATTCATTGCATAAATTTGGATAGAGCATTTATTACCCAAGTTTGTGAATTGATTAATTGTGAAATAACTTGAGAAATGCTTAATGAAAAGAAGTGTAAAAGTTTATAGGTCGAGGGTAGGTGAGCCTCGTGCAACCTTCTTGCTCAATAGACTTGCGATAGTCAACCCTGGACAACCATCAACTTTGGGTTTGCATCGACCAAAATTGGGGTGATGATGAGTGTGTTTGGTTCATAGAGATGATGAACAATAGGATGAGAGCAAAATAAGTATACAAAAGTATGAGCGAGGGTAAAGTTCGCGGAAAAGAGAATCATTAAGCTAAGGGACTTTAAAAATGTTAAATTTGGTTCAAGTATTTTGGGACCTCAGTGTTGGCACAAGGGTTCTCGAGGCCCAAGATTCTTTGGAAGAGCAGATTGAAATGCACCACCTTGCCTAGCGAAGCTCACTAGTCATATAGGACTACCAATGGGGACCCCTTAAACCTTATGCACAAACAGCAAAAGTAAACCTGAAAAAGCAAATCACTTTGACAATATTCTCAAGATTAGCATAGTTGCCTCAATTTCGTATTTACAAAAACATTTTGCAAACATGGAAAGGAACATTATTGCAGCAATAATCACAAGATAATATAACCAACGTCTAGCAAATTTTATGTCTATATTTTCTTGTCCCTAACATAATTAGAGGACATTAACAATACTCCCACCCTAACAATAGGAATGTACCATAATATTGTGATGTTGAGCACGCTCTAAAGATTCTAAAAGTAAAAATCGATTAAAATAATATAAAGTTCTAGGTAATTTATTCACGTTGCCCTATCTAGAATTACCCATTGTGCTTTTCTACCTTTACTCTGTTTCGGTCTTTGGAAAATGTACCCATGCTAAAACCAAGCAAAATTGAAATGAGTCAAAAATTCAAGGAACCACAATATTTAAAATGTGGCGTCCAAAAACAACTCAATATAATTATATGATATTTTGCTGTAAAAGAAAAGTTGGAAGATGTTTTGTAAAATTCACGTCATTTTACAAAGAACACATTTCTCGCGACAGGAGATAGCTCTTCCGATGTCAATTGAAAGATACGTAATTTTTTCATTTGGCATGTGGCCGGCTCATTTCACAAATTGATAAACTTGTGTTTCCTCATAGAAAAGAGCTCTTTGCAAGTAGAAAGAAAATTTCATCATGTGAAAATATCAATTTGAAATAATCAGATAAGAATCACCCTATAATCAAATCCCGCCATTCTCCTTCAAACCCTACATCAAAATCAGTTCTAAAGATCCATATGTATCACACGGATATATTATCATAACCCAATTATCAATTTCAGTCTCCCAATATGAAGCATCACCGTCTAGAGTTAAGATACTAATATAATCGCGACACGTCTTCTTTTTGCACTGCTAAGAACCACTCCCTCCACCCCCACGTGCCATTGCCTTAACTCTAATTGCAGTCGCCACTGCCGACTCCGCTTACATGTGACCGCCAAGGAACACAACCCCATGCGAGGAACCATTAATAGGCTGAATGTTAATTTTCCTAGTAGAAAGTTACTATCTGCAAATTTCACCATAATGAATTACAACTTGCACTCAATCTAGGCCTCGACAGTGAAAGCCCGTCACTCCTACTCCAGAATCTACCCCAACCAAACATTTCTTCAAGCTTCACTGATGGTTGGACAGGTCCTCATTGGTCTTCAAAAAGACAAAAGTTGTCTACATTAAAAGCAGAAATTATCTCTAGAAAATGAAGGAGTGGATAAGCTCATCAAATGACACAGGCACAATATGGAGATAATCCTGAGAAAAGAACTTTTAGTGGTTCCACTAACATCTTAGCAAGCTCTCGTCAGCATCTAGAATCCATAGAACATAGCCAAGTTAAAGAACTGGAAGTATATTGACTCATCAAACGTACCAATTCAAGAAAATTGGATATAATTCTAACAGCTCTGATGAAGACCAGTGGCTCCATGCCCTAGGATTTGATTGAAGATCACACATGAAGCTAAATTATTAGTCTCTATTGATTCTATGTTCTAAAAAGTGTGCTTGTATAATTGGCCATTGCAATATAGTAGTAGTCACTAATCACTACCGTAGCAGTAGTGTAACAGCTACTGTTCACTACTATAGCACTGTATCAAAAGAAAAATTGTGTTATAAGTCTATCAATGTAAAAAACAAGAACATGTAAAGATTATTGGTCATTGTTGGTCAGGAATCTTTCGGTGAAAGGCAGTACTTTACTAGAGCGTGGTCCCTAAAGCAACTTGGAGGCTCCTCCAGAAATTCGATGTGAATCGTGGGTCTCAATCCAATGTTATAGTTACGGGGACACCATACAGTCGTACTATTTGTTTAACATATAGCGGGGCATACTTCTCCAGCGAATAATCTACCTGTATAGCCATAACATGCATATTATTAAATGCTGACAGCAGAAATTGAAGCCTAAAGGAGATATCTGAAATTGTTACCTTGAGAGACCACAGCTCTGGTGATCTAGCAAGCAAAGACCGAATATACAATATCCTGACATGTGAGACAAGCATGGTATCCATAACTCTCTTTGGTTCCATTTTGTGAATAAA
The DNA here is from genome assembly GCA_017140615.1 of Eucalyptus cladocalyx. Lineage (NCBI taxonomy): Eukaryota > Viridiplantae > Streptophyta > Magnoliopsida > Myrtales > Myrtaceae > Eucalyptus > Eucalyptus cladocalyx. Next base: position 9,116,609 of record CM029524.1, on the reverse strand, counting down.
CGTAAAAGCAGCATCTCTAATTTCTGCAAGAATCTCATGCTCTCTGGAAGCACCTGCCTTGATGACAGCGGCCAAAACCTGCACTACCATAATATTGGCAATTAACTATGATATATTTGAAGTTCACCATTATCAACAGAAATGACGAAATTACACAGAATGGAGTAAATACTAAATTAGACGAATAAAATGTCATAAGCGACCGCAGTATCTTTCTATTTTTTAAACATCCATTCACCAGCATGCTGTAATTCTTTCTAAAGTAGTTCAAAAAAGTTTATCATTCACGCCCAATTTTGCGGTATATTCATGAAATATACTGTAATTGCAATTACTTCTTTTTAGCTTTTTGCTCACGCTTCTTTTCTAGCACTTGAACATTGAGTTTTCTTTGACATTGAACATGTCAAATGTTTAAAGACATCAAATTAGCATGTAGATTCATTAGAAGTCATGTAGAATCATTTAAAAATTACAAAAACGAACTGTTCAGAAGTAAAAACCAAAAACTGCCTTTTGGTCTTTCACAAAATGAATGAAACACGCTCAATAAGAAGTGCAAATGAACAATTTTGAGATAAAAATTACAAGACAAAGTAACAAACTATCGCCAATCACTATTGTTCTTTACCAAAGACAAAGCACACCGATTGATAGCGATTCGATCAGGAAACTACTACCCACAAAAAGATAAAACTTTATACATGTTGAATGACAAACCAGTGATGAAACATTCATCAGAATTTTTTTCTTTTCCACTTAATGAACGCCCCTCATTATTTTTCAAATGCACGTGAATATCATTAAGTAAGCATACCAACATCAAGAGTTTGTTTGCTCCATCAGAAATGGCAGCAAGACTGTCATACTGATCCGGATGGAAGTCATTCAATGCTGCAGTCAGGTATTCTCCCACTGGTGTAGTTTTAACTTTCTCAGAACTTGCTTTGACCAGAGCAACTGAACCGGCAGACTTTTTAGCACTTAATGGCGAAGGAACAACATCCAGAGTACGTCCAACATTGTCATTACTTGTCCTGGAAAAACCGACAATGGAAGAATGGACAACATAAAACATGGTGTAGGCTAAAATCACAAAAAGCAAGTTTCATCTCAGAAACGTACCGAGGTGGCATGTTTGCAGTTCCTTTTGATAATGGACTTGATTATCTAAAAAGAATAACAAGCATGTCAGAAATCCAAGAAAGTAATCTTACCAGAAGAAAAAATTAAACTAAAGAGCACCTTGCATAATCACCCAAAAATATAAAAAAACTTAGTCAATGGAGTAGAAGCCTCCACATATGAAAAGCCAATACAGCCCATGAAAACAATAGAGGAAGCACTTACCGAAAAAAAAAAAAAAAGAACAATAGAGGAAGCAGACAAGTAAAATGCCTTTCACTTTAGCCCACAAGTAAAAAGAGGCCCAGTTGATTCTTAGTAAGCATGGATGACCTCAAATGAAATTTACTGCAAGTTCAAAGGTTTAATCTAAAAGAATTTTAATTTCCCTAAACATATTATTTGCCAAATTCATTGTCAGTGCAGCTCTAACCTAAGGATGACCCAAATTACATCCCCCTTTATGACCCAAATTATACTCCCCCAACTCATATAAATTGGACCATGTAAAATTCAGCACCCGTGAGAACTCTACAACTTACAAACAAGTCACAACCCAATTACTAACATAGAACTCATCTCATCACAATGAAATGCTGCTGATAGCAGAAGAGTTGAGTAAAGGTTCACCAATATCTTTGTAGAACAATGACTATAAGCAAACCTACAGACTTGCACTGGAAATGATAGACTGATAACTGAGGCTGTGCAGATTAGGCACAACTGTGCTACTCCAATCCAAAGTCTGAACAACCGTGGATCCACTCAAGCCCCAGGTGGGACCTCACAGTTGTCTACAGATGCTATGCGACCCAAGAGCCATTGCAGCTCTCAACAAAAGTCAAGGAAGAGGATAACGAGACCAATAGTTCTAGACATGAACTGAATACAGCAGTCAAAGAAACTGAGGTACTAGCAAAGTCCATCCGCAGTTTTTCCCCTGCATCATGGCACTGCCAGGTAAAATTATAGTATTAACAGGAAAAAGACTTTACCTGGGGCAAACTGGTCAATGAAGCATCTTCCGTGAGTCCGTCAAATAATTTCTCATTCTCCTCATGCAATCTCTGCAAGAGTAATTCATTATTACATGCATCAAGTCTTATTGACATCCAGATAGAGACTGCATATACACCATTTTATAAGAAATTAACTACTCTCTAAATTCGCCTGCTATGAAACTACAATTTTTCCAATATATTGCCCACATAAAATTTAGACATGTTGAAAACAAAGAACCCCATTGTTTGGCAAACAATCACAGCTATCATACTACACGAGCATATCAAAAAGAAACAGAACATGTCAAAAATATGATTATCACCTCAAGCCAAAGGATCCACAAGATCAACTTATGTTTTTATGTTAGTTTCCAACATTCACAACTGATCTGCCTAGCTGACAAAAAAATTGTTCCATATAGAATAGTTACAGCTGCTCCTTTTGCTGAAGAAAATATAATCATGATATTCCATGCTTTTATAAAGTAATTTGGATTCGCTACACTCACAAACACTGGAAGCCACTGGCCCTGGTTCTGATTTCAAATTCTATTGGTTGTTAGCATCTTCCTTGTCAATTATGTGAGCAACACAAGTGTAATGCCCAATTTTTACCCTCTCATAACACATCCATCTCCACCGAAAACAATCACAACAAAAACGCAGAGAGTGCAAATGAAAGAGAAGAAAGATAAACAACATAACTCTTTCAATAACTCTACCTGACACATCACGGCAGAGGAAACCACCAACTGAACAGGTTGACAACCTTTAACCGAAAAAGAGAAGGCAAAATACCAAACATATCCTTTTCTGGTGGGATAATTTTCTCATGGAAAATAATTGAAAGAATTACAGGCTCAGCATAAAGCAATTAGGCTATAGAAGCACCAACTCTAGTAATTGTTACTTGCATCAAAAGAAAGTAACACCTAATGGGGGAAAAGAGACCACGGATTTTTCTCTTTCCTCATGTGCACTCAAGGGAAGGAGAACGAGAGTATTTGGAGAAGGGGGAAACAAGCAGAAAGGCATATAGAATTGATCATACAACAAAATACCCACGTGAATGAACATACCTCAATTAATGCATCACGTTTTTTTAGCTCTTCTTCAAGTTTCTTGGTCACTATGGAAGAATCCATTGTATCACTAATAGCTTTCGGAAGTGATTGTACTTCAAGGCCTGAATCTACATCTGATTTTGACTTAGTTTCACTTGAATGAAGGGCTTCATTAAGCTCATGCTCAAGACTTCCAATCTTGGCCTGCATTATGAAAATAAGGGCAAGAGAAAAACTTCATTACAGAGTTGCATTTGAAGCTAGAAGCAGAAGATGTCATATCACATATCTGACTTTCTAGTATCGCATGACCATAAACCCAAAGCATTATCACAGACGAGACTTGCACCATGCACATATTTTTTTATCACATGCATATATTTCTACATCTAAGTGAAGTCACATACTAATTAAACCAAAAAGGAGAGAAAACAATTCATGGCAGGACAAGGAGATGCAAAGACTAGCTTCCAAATGACTTGACTGCACTATGCCTTGTTAAATCAGTAAATAAGGCCCTGTTTGGTAACCATCCAAATAGGGACAAATTCTGATTCTTTGTTCCTGGAATCAGTTTCGGCCTAGAATTGCGTTTGGTAAAATTTTTGTTCCCGGGAACACATTGGGAATAGAATCAAGAACCAAAAAAAAGTTGATTCTTGTTCCGAGAACGAATTTGAGAATCAAAATCAAGAAATTTACTTCTTCCCTTCGGCCATTTCGCGACCGCCGTCCACCACCGCCCGCCACCGTCCGCCATCCGGCGAGCTCGCCAGACCAGGGCGAGGTCCGGCAAGGCTAGGCAGGGGCTGGGCAAGCCTTGCGACACCCAGCCCAACCGGTGGCCAGGCAAGGCTCGCCCAGCCCCGCCGGTGGCCTGGCAGGCCTTGCCCAACCCCGACGAGGCCGGCCTGGCCACCGGCGGGGCTAGGCGAGCCTCGCCCAGATGCCGGCGAGGCTTGGCCGACGAGGGCTGGCCTCGCCGAGGGGCCGACGCTCCGAAGGTCGCCGGCCCTCGTTTGGCCGGTCGCCGGTCCGGCGACGCGCGAAGAAGAAGAAGAAGATGAGAAAAAGAAAAGAAAAAAATGAAAAAATGAAAAAAAAAAAAAGTAAAAAAAGTAAAAAAAATAATTTAAAAATTAAAAGAAATTAATTTGGAACAGAATTAATGAACACGGTACCAAACGCAATTCTATTCCAAAATCAAAAATTTTGGACAGTTACCAAACGGTTTAAAATGCTTAGAATCAGTTCTCGGGAACAGAATAAAAAAGAATCAGTTCTTATCAGAATCTACTCCCGGGAATAGAATCGTTACCAAACGCGCCCTAAGTGACCAAATAACCTGAAACACAGGTAGGGCGTACAGATCATGACATAAAAATGAAAAGCAATCAACACACTTAACAGATACGAATTGTCTAATGCGTTCCCATTATATGTTATTGCAGCAGAACTATATGTACCAAATTGAGGTACATACGAATGCCCCCATGCAGTTTTGTGGATGTTGAGACGGCATCTGCAAGCCCATGGACACATACACCAATGAGAAAGCACGGGCACACAAGCATATGCTCCTACTTAAACGCACACAAGGACCACATGCAGACACCAACATCTTTGTACTTCAACAAAACTTTGGAGCCATATCAATTGTCTCCCATCATGTATAAACTAAAATTACATCAACTTTTTTCAGTAATATTTGGTGGTTTATTTTACACAAATACAACAATCATCAAAACTTTCCAGGAGCAGCTATAACTATAAAAAGCATGTTTCAAGAGTTCAAAGAGTCAAATTCCAAGAATCCAAGATCCATAAAAGGACGGCAAAGCATATGATCAACTTAGGGCGCGTTTGGCAACGATTCTGTTTCCGGGAACTGATTCTGACAAAAAATGATTATTTTTTATTACGTTCTCGAGGGCGATTCGAGAGTAAAAGAACGTGTTTGTAAATCGTCTAAAATTTTTTATTCGGAATAGAATTGCGTTTGATAACGTGTCCATTGATTCTGTTCCAAATTATTTTTTTTTATTTTTAAATACTTTTTCTTTTTTTTTTTACCTTTTTTCCTTTTTTCCTTTTCTTTTTTCATTTTTTCTTTTCATTTTTTCCTTTTTCTCCTATTTTTCTTTTCTTCTTGTGGCCGGTCGCCGGACCGGCGACCGGCCGGACGAGGGCCGGCGACCTCACCAGAGCGTCGCCGGCCCTCGGCGAGGCTAGCCCTCGTCGACCGAGCGTCGCCGGTGGACCCGGCCTCGCCCGGCCCGCCGGCGTCGCCGGTGGACAAGCGGGCCTCGGCCGGGCCGGGCGAGGCTCGCCGGGGCCGGGCGAGGCCCGCGCCGCCGCCACCGATCCGGCTAGGCGAGCCCGGCCGGTGGCTAAGCGAGCTCGGCCGGTGGCCAGGCGAGCCTCCGGCGAGCTCGCCGGACCGGCCGCCGGCGGTGGTGAGCGGCGGCGGACGGCGGTGGGCGGCGGGCAACGGTCGCGTGATGGCGGAAGGAAAGAAGAAGAGTTTTATTGTGTTGATTCTTTTTGATTCTCGGACGTAAAATCAACTTTTTTTTTATTCTCAAATCTACTCTAAAAAACCGATTCGGGAACAAATTTGTTCCCGGAACAAAATTTTTACCAAACGCGATTCTCGTCCCAAACTGATTCTGGGAACAAAAAATCAGAATTAGTCATTGTTTGGAGTGTTGCCAAACAGGGCCTTAGTGGTGAAATAGATGATAAAGCACAGGCTGAAAAGCATTAAGTTTCAAATAAGACGAATTTGCAAAGACTAAATAGTTGAATCTTGCTGCTGTATCTGCAGCTTTTGAGAGCCTGCTCCAGCTGTGCCAGTTGAGCAAGTTGATTTTTGAGCTGCGCATTCTCCTCCTTCTCAATCTTATGCTTATCTGCCAGCATTATGTTCTCAGACTATATCAGAAAAAATTATGATTACGGTAAATAATCCTAATGAAAACCACATATGGAAATCATTTCGAAATTAAGGGTCCATCCGTTTCGCAGAAAATGGGCCATTCTCGAAAAATATTTTCCCAAAAGTCATTTTCCAGAAAAATGACAATATTTTCTGGTTTTCGGCTAAAATCTGAAAATGTTTTAGAAAATATTTTCCGGTGTTAGGTAAGGAAAATATTTTCTAAGACTTCACCACTTAGGTATACATCACTTACCGATCTATAAATCCATCAAATATGAACTTGCCATTAAATCCAAGTAAACTTACTTCATATCTTTGTTCCCTCATTATCGTCAAACGCTCATCTATTCTAAAAAATATTCGTATGGATTTTAAAAAGAAACAAAAGAGAAAAGAAGTAAAGCATGTATAGCCCTAATGAGAATCTTCCAATTGAGTGGCCTGTTCTCCCCCTGTGTCTTTTGTGTTCTAATAAACAAAAGAAAAAAGAAGCAAAGCACGTAGAGCCATTTACTTAAGCAATGTACAACTGGGTAGAATAAATAAAGAAAATGATAAGCAAGAGTGCAAAGCGCGAGCTTGAGATCGACGAGCTCGAGATTCGCCCAGCAACGGCCGACGACTAGCCAAGAAAGAAGAAGATGTGAAACAAAGAAAAGAAAAGAAATAGAAAAGAAAAAATAAATTAAAAATAATTCAAATTAAAAAAGAAAAAGAAAATTAAATAATAATTCGAACAAAAAAAGAAAAGCAGAAAAAGAAAGCAAATGAGGAAGTGAGGATTTGTAGAGGTGTGAGAAAAGAAAGATAAAGTAAGGAAAATGTTTTCCACTTTTCAAAAGTGGAAAACATTTTCCCTTAATTTATAAAAATTTTTTCCTTTCATGGAAAATATTTTCCCCAAGGAATTCATTTTTCGCGAAACGAACGCCTGAAAATACGAAAAGCATTTTCCCGGAAATTATTTTCCGCAAAACGAACGGAGCCTAAAACACAACATTTTCCTGGATTTATATTGAACTGCTTAAGCACATACTATACACAAGGAAGAAGTTAATTATGGGTGTTAACATCATTAAATATTTCCCAGAAACTTCATCATAACTACAAATTTGATAAAAATTTCACACTACAACACTCATTAAAAACCAAATGCAACACTGCATGGGAATCCTTCATCAAAAATGTATTTCACAGAGGATAAAAGATGTAGATAGAGAACAATGTGTCTATCAACCATTAGCATCCATTCAACTAATGTTACAAGAAATAGTTTTCTTTGGAGGATAGTATTTAATTCGATTGGGAAAAGGCGGTCATTTGGAGGACAACTACATGGAAATCTTGCCCCAGACAAAGTCATTTATTCAAAGAGGTTGCTCAAATAAATCTGGGACACACTTTTCCTCAGAGAAGCCAGCATTAATCAGGTGTGCAAATGACATAACTATCAACTGAAGTAATTGATCATCATACAAATTCCACGCAAAACTTGGAGAAATGCCACTACGAAGTTGCACACCTTCAAATCTGACTGCAGAGTATAGGAGACCTTCCATGCCTTCTGAACTTCATTGAAAAGGAGGACACATTGATCATTTGCATCTTTCAACGCTTGTTTTAGCCCCAAAACCTCTTGTTTAACATCTTGTAATTCTTTCTCTTTATCATACAAATCCTTCCTCGCATCATTGGCCTAAATAAGATAAAGACACCCCCCTGCAAAAATTCAGTGCTTTTTCCTCTTTTTGATGACAAACAATAGAAATATTCACAGGGGCCAGAAATTCGGTATTAAAGTGCTTTAACATTCTTTCATAATGACAAAAATATTGAACATATCACATCACAGGGGACAAGCTGAAAAGAGTATGCTCATGATAACTAGCAATTTAAAAAAAAAAAATTGACAAGACAATTATCCAGGCAACGGGCAACCAAAAGGTGAAGTCAGCAATGGACACCTTCTCACATCCATTAAAATCAAAAAGCTTTAAAGGGAGAAACAAACAATATTTTCTAATGTGGGTTCGTGCCCATAGACTATCGACACTAGTTCAACCAAAAATCCCAACTAAGGTTCAGTCTACCAGGGAATACAGAACATACAACGTCCCGCCATTTCTTTATTGTATCTCTGTTTCCAAGGCTTAGCATAGCATTTCGTGCTCTGGAAGCAAAATTAAGGGATGATAATGTCTCAGATACGTTTGATGCATGAGGAGACACATTAACAATCAGCAGTCTTGGATGCAATTGTCGGTGCATTCAGCAGTAATTCTTTATGAGTTAATCTAATCTTAGTAAGCACCAACACGACAATGGAGATGCAAACTTTGCAAAGGGATCGAGGGCCATGTACGTGCTCATGGATTACCCTGTTTTGCCTCCTCACGTATATCAACATATAACTATAAAGAGAATATCTTTCACTAAATTATTAAATTAGTGGACTCTTTGGTTTTTAGTAGACATGTATCAGTTTGTCAATCCTCAAATATAATCATGTGCCTAGATCATCAAATGAAAAGGTAATCTCTTACTAAAACATTTATGAGTTGCTTCATTTTGCCACTATTATAATGCATGTCCAGTGGGGCAAAAGCAAACATCCTGTACAACTATATCAACTAGAATTTTGTAATTTAAGAAAATAATACACAAAAAAGGAGAATGGAAAAATTTAGCCTAACCAAAAGAGTCCCTGTCTGATAATTCTTTTTATCCCTAAGGCTGTTCGATGAATCATCTCAATTACTTCATCCATCTCCTTGAGTTTTAGGCCCATTAAGAAACTGATGCAATCAAATTCAAGCAGTAAGATGTATTCAGAATAAGCAGATATGCAAAAACATTAAGTATCGCCATGGAGCAGACTGTACCTGTTCCCTCTACCAAGATGACCAACATGATCCAGACCTAAATAATGGAGAATCTGAAAGATAAAGTCAGTAAGTAGCAGTAACAATCAGCATTAGCAGCGTCGTGAAGGGAAATGGACTGAGTGATTTATCTCTCGAAGATAGAGAGATTCCTAACACAGGAAAGTCAACCCCCCCATCAGCTAGAGATGGAATAATATAGCTGCCGGTAGATAAAGCCATAAACAGAGAGACTTCTCAGAACAATAGAATCAAACTCATAAGTCAAGACTCGATGGATCATTAACCTGATAAAAGTTATAAACAAACCAATAAGGTTGGGTCCCTATGGTCAATCTCTTAAGATCATTATGTCATCCATAATAAACATGAAAGCAGATGAAAATGGAGCCCTTCTCTTGACTCCAGATTTTTTTAATAATTTTGCTCGGTTAGCATTACTTAAATCACTAAGTCATGTTGAACTTTTCTATACATTAAGATGCCATCTCCTACCCCGGGGAAGGGGGCACGAAAATTCAGGATCTTCCGCTGCACCGGTGTCCTGGAAAACGACAGTAAGTATGGATTAAAGGGCTAGCCATCTACTGGTCCAACTGATCCATTTACTTTATTTTGACTATGAGATAATCATCACCTATTGTGTCAACCACTGTTCTTCAGCATAGAAGGGTAATCAAATAGGCAGGTTTACATCTAGTGTGTGTGTGAACAAGAGTGGAGATGTGACTTCAAATGATGACTGAAGGTGAACATAGGTAAAAGTTAAGGGGTAAAAAATCCAATAACAACTGACCAGAAGATCCCAGTCATCTCTGCGAAGCTCTTTGTCTAAATGTCGTGAAACATTTTGATCTACTTGAACAGTATCTTTAACCTGTAATCAAATAACACTCTAATTGAATAGCAGAAGACACCATTCAAATTAACCCAAAGAACATATACCCAAAACCATATGAAGAACACTTGTCGGTAAAAACCACTCACAAAAAAACTGCTCACTCCATCGTGCCTAATAAATGATCCTGGAAATAACTTAAGCCATGTGTCATCACCATGCATGACCATCTTCCTACCAGTCAGAAAGAATTGACCTACCATACAAGAAGTATACAAGTGACGTGTGTTATAAATTCTAAATAGTAAAACTCGCCGTCATCTAATAGCTTAAACTTTTACAATAGTTGGTAGTGCTCTCAAAAATTTTTACAAGGTATCAAGGTAGAGGGTAATAAATTCCCAATTATATATTTCCATTCTTAGATCTAACGGCAAAGCCCAACCTATGCATGGGTGGGACTACTACAACATTTATATATTAAACCATGTCATCATTTAATAGTTTAACCGATCACAACAGTTGAAATGGTCCACCAAATTTCACAATGTGTACAGATCCACAAGATCATTTTATATAATAAGTATGACAATCCAACTTGACCTACCAATAATATTATCATCTTGCAAAGCTTGTGTATTAAAGTTGAGTGCCACGTCCAGAAATCCACCAATTGCCCCAGAAACCATAGCCTGGAACCACAGAAACTTAGACTGTTAATAAGAAGAGGAAACATCAACCTAAAACATAAAAGTAGCCCAAAGTAACAACCTTTAAGCACGGCATTGTAACAGTAGGAGGTGCAGCCTTTGCATGGTACCCAACTGCAGATCCATTCGCTAGTAACGGCTGAGTATAAGGCATGGCTTCAACAAAAGCCTCTCTTGGAGGCTTGTCGTCCCTTCCGAGCACAAATTCTGCTGGAAGACCATCAACAACCTAAACTGACATGGTTGCAGTAGGCAGCTAGTACTTACTATCAAGTCACATTCATTACGCAAAATAAAGAACCCGATGCCAAAAGCATCTTCAATAAGCACATATCTCAAGCATGAGAAAGATCACATACCATTAGAATTAGCCGATCGAACGGAGGGCTGATCTCAGATAATTCCTAAAATAGCAAATGCATCATCAAAATCAAGAAAATCCAGCCGCCCCTAAGCAGAGGACTCGCAATTCACCATCTCAAAACAGGGCTAAGCAAATACCGAAACTGATACGACCGCTTGAGCTCTTCAGGAGGCAATGCCGCCGCCGAATCATTTCCAACGCCGTTGGGCCACGGCGCACGGAAGCTCTCCGGTCCACTGACGACGGCGACGGCGAGACCCAGAAGGCAAAACAGAAAAAAGTTCAGAAATTGCAAAATGGGTCGACGCATCCGGATCATCTGCAACCCCGAACCGAGCGCGCAGCAATTACTGGCGAATTTTCGGTCTCAAGGAACGCACCTGAAGCCAGAGAGAGCTGGCTTGGTGGGGAAGAAGCCGAAGATGAAGAGGGTGAGGCCGAGGGACTGGAGGAGAAGTGCAGCTGCGGCGATTATGGCGAATCTGGAGCACGTAATCGAAGAAGGGGACATTCCCGCTCTCTCTCTTTCTCTCTCTCTCTACAGAGACAGAGGAGGTGGAAGGAAGATGACCAATCCTCCTCCGCTGGTGAGAGTTTAGGAATATATTTATCATTAAATTCATTTTCTCGTGAGTTTGAGAAGGACCTTAATTTGATTCGTTTATCATTATAAAGAAAAAAAAAGCCTTATATGGGCATAAAATAATAACCAAAAAAACCTCTAATTTTAATTCTCATCCAAATTCCACTTTTTGTCTCATAAAAAACCACTTTAGGTTATGTCTCAATTCTATTCTAAAATTCTTTTGTCTCATAAAAAACTTTAACTATAAGTCCAGTCTTGATTCTATCCTAAACATTTTTTGTCTAATAAAAAACTCTCAATTTTAGATCCAATATGAATTTTGTCCTAAAATTATTTTGTCTCATAAAAAAAGATTAGCTTTAAGTGTTGTTTCAATTTCACTATAATTTTTTTGTCTCATAAGATCACTAACTTTTACTTGAGTCTCACAAATCTGCTCTTCATTAACCAACCGTCAATATCCCCTTTGGGATTTTGTACTCGTCGATATCTCATGATTGGGAATGTTCCAACTCCCGTAATCGGAGAGCCCGTGCTTAGAATGCTCGAACAACTCGTTCTTGGAAGTTTTTCATTTCTCAATTGTCAATGAGAAATTTTGGATGAGGTTAATGCGGGCAAATTTGTGACTCAAGCAAAAGTTGTGGTTTTTTATAAGACTATAAATTTTTTGGGTAAAATTGGGATTGGACAATAAAATTGGGGGGTTTTTCCTAGAACAAAAAAAAAATTATGGTAAAATTGAGACGAGACTTAAAATTGAGGGTTTTTTATAAGACAAAAAAAAAAGTTTATGGTTGGCAAGGGCGGTGACCTCCGCTAGCCAACACCGAGGCCCGACGATGGTCGATGGGGGGAAAAAGGAAAAAAGAAAAAAATGAAATAAGAGAAAAGGAAAAAAGATAAGATAAATAAATAGATAAATACTGGAAAAATATTAAAATATTGTTGAAAGTTGTCTACATCAGCACCGGCTGTGTTACGTAGAACGGTCGGCTTCTATGCTAGCAATTTCCATTCAAAATTAGCCAAATGAACTCAATTGGTAATATATTGAAATGCTTGAGAATTCAATTGACAAAAATGAAAGGTTTAGACTGAATTGATAAAAGTATAATAGATTTTGGACTTTTAAGATAATTTTCTCTTGATACTGGAGATTGTAGCATGAATTGACTACTAAGGAACAGCTTTTCAATATAAGGATTCTACCTTTGCCTCTTATTCTCCCATTTTTCTTTTCTTTCTTTTGTCTGCTATCAATGGAGCAGAGAGTTTTATTGGCAAAATATATCTCATGCAAGAGTTAATTTTGTCACATGACTTGGCTGTAATTTGGAGCATAATTCTTACTTGTCATTTGGGAGTATCAAAGTCGTAACCATTTAAGACTTCACTTTATTTTATGGAGTACTAAATTAGTGGTGTGGGCAAAGCACTGATTGACTTGGAAATAAATGTCCTAACAGCCAAACTTCTCTCAAATTTCCACCTCAAATTAAGGGACATGCTTATACTAATCATGGCCCATGATGAATCACACACAATCATAGCCATTGATCATGGCAAAACTTATCTCATGCAAGAGTTAATTTTTGTAGAAGACTTGATTGCAATTCGGAGTGTAATTTTTACTTATCATTGGGGAGTATCAAAGTTATGACCATTTAAGACTCCACTTTATTTTATGGAGTATTAAAGTAGTGGTGTGGGCAAACCACTGATTGACTTAGAAATAAACATCTTGATAGCTAGGCTTCTCTCAAATTTCCACCCAAAATTAAGGGATATGCTTATATAGATCATGGCCCATGATGAATCATGCACAATCATAGCCATTGATCATGGCAAAACATATCTCATGGAAGAGTTAATTTTTGCACACTAACTCGATTGCTATTCGGAGCATAATTTTTACTTGTCATTTGGGAGTATCAAAGTCATGACCATTTGAGACTCCACTTTATTTTATGGAGTATCAAAGTAGTGGCATGGACAAAGCACTAATTGACTTAGAAATCAGCACCTCGACAACCGGGCTTCTTGCAAATTTCCATCCCAAATTAAGGGACATGCTTATACTGATCATGGCCCACGATGAATCATGCACAATCATAGCCATTGATCATGGCAAAACATATCTCATGCAAGAGTTAATTTTCGCACATGGCTTGACTGCAATTCGGAGTGTAATTTTTACTTGTCATTTGGAAGTATCAAAGTGGTGACCATTTGAGACTCCACTAATGGATGATGGTTTCTTGTTCACTGAATGAATGATACTTATTATTGTGACTTGTCTGCCAAAAAAAAAAAAAAGGAATGGAAGAAATGCCCTTCAAGAGATTGTCTATAAAATCGGAACCTTCCGAAAAAGTTTCTTCACAGTTTGCAAAGCTAATATTCCAGTGTCTTGTCTATCCTTACTTGACGTTCATAATCATCATGTCTACCCACTTTTGCTTGGGGTCTTGAACCTGGCAAGTGGCAATTTTGCTGACTAAATGTTATACGTATATGAAGTCTCTTCCTTACACGTTTTGAAAAGATTTGCAATATATATAAATTCTCTCACTTAGCTATGTCATACATAAAGTCATTATAAATTAATTATACATATAAATAATAAGTACTTACATAATTTTGTTTTTATGTTAACTAATAATAGAAACTCCAAAATCTTTTAGAAAAACAAATGTGATTTCTATGCATCAGTTTCAGGTGGTTGTGTCATGTGGTGTGACACATGTCGATGTTGCCACAAAACAAATGATCATTAGTGAAATTTCATTTGGCTCAATACATAAAGATCATCACAAAACATATCTCATGGAAGAGTTAATTTTTGCACACTAACATGACTGCAATTTGGAGTGTAATTTTTACTTGTCATTTGGGAGTATCAAAGTCGCGACCATTTGACACTCCATTTTACTTTATAGAGTATCAAAGCAGTGGCATGGACAAAGCACTAATTGACTTAGAAATCAACGCCCCAACAACCACTCTTCTCGCAAATTTCCACCCCAAATTAAGGGACATGCTTATACTATTCAGGGCCCACAATGAACCATGCACAATCTTAGCCATTGATCATGGCAAAACTTATATCAACCAAAAAAAAAAAAAATCATGGCAAAACATATCTCATGCAAGAGTTAATTTTCGAACATCGTTTGACTACAATTCGGAGCGTAATTTTTACTTGTCATTTGGAAGTATCAAAGTCGTGACCATTTGAGACTCCATCGATGGTTGATAGTTTCTCGTTCACTAAATGAATGATACTTATTGTTGTGACTTGTCTGGAAAAAAAAAAGGAATGGAAGAAAAGCCCTTCTAGAGATCGTCTAAAAATTCAGAACCTTCTTAATAAGTTTCTTCACAATTTGCAAAGCTAATATTCCAGTCTCTTGTCTATCCTTACTTTCCATTCATAATCATGTCTACCCACTTCTGCTTGGGGTCTAGAACCTGGCAAGCGGTAGTTTTGCTAACTAAATGTTATATGGATATGAAGTCTCTTCCTTATACGTTTTGAAAAAGATTTGCAATATATATATAAATTCTCTCGCATATATATGTCATACATAAAGAGGTCATTATAAATTAATTATACATATTAAATAATAAGTACTTACATAACTTTTTACGTTAACTAATAATAGAAACTCTAAAATCTTTTCGAAGAAAAAAAGTGTGATTCTATGCATCAGCGGTTGAGCAAGAATTCAGATGGTTGCATTATGTGGTGTGACACATATGTCTATGTTGCCACAAAACATATGATCATTAGTGAAATTTCATTTGGCTCATTACATAAAGATCATGGCAAAACATATCCCATGGAAGAGTTAATTTTTGCACACTGACTTGATTGCAATTTGGAGCATAATTTTTACTTGTCATTTGGGAGTATCAAAGTCGTGACCATTTGAGACTCCACTTTATTTTATGGAGTATCAAAGTAGTGGCATGGACAAAGCACTAATTGACTTAGAAATCAACGCCCCGACAACCAGGCTTCTCACAAATTTCCACCACAAAGTAAGGGACATGCTTATACTGATCATGGCCCACGATGAATCATGCACAATCATAGCCATTGATTAGGCAAAACATATCTCATGCAAGAGTTAATTTTCGCACATGGCTTGACTGCAATTCGAAGCATAATTTTTACTTGTCATTTGGAAGTATCAAAGTCGTGACCATTTGAGACTTCACTTTATTTTATGGAGGACTAAAGTAGTGGTGTGGGCAAAGCACTGATTGACTTGGAAATAAATGTGCTGATAGCCAAACTTTTCTCAAATTTCCACCTCAAATTAAGGGATATGCTTATACTGATCATGGCCCATGATGAATCACACACAACCATAGCCATGGATCATGGCAAAACTTATCTCATGCAAGAGTTAATTTTTGTAGAAGACTTTGACCTCCACTGGGTAACACCGGGCCTTGACGATGGCCGGTAGAGGGAAAAAAGAAAAAAAGAAAAAAAGGAAATAAGAGATAAGGAAAAATGAAAAGATAAATAAATAGATAAATACTTGAAAAATATTGAAATATTGTTAAAAGTTATCCACATTAGCGCCGGCCGTATTATGTAGAACGGTTGGTGTCGACGCTAGCGATTTCCATTCAAAATTAGCCAAATGAACTCAATTGGTAATATATTGAAATGCTTGAGGATTCAATTGACAAACATGAAAGGTTTAGATTGAATTGGAAAAAGTGCAATAGGTTTAGGACTTTTTGGATAATTTTCTCCTAATACTGGAGATTGTAGCATGAATGGACTACTAAGGAACAACTTTCCAATACAAGGATTCTGCTTTTGCCTCTTATTCTCCCATTTTTCTTTTCTTTCTTTTGTGTGCTATCAATGGAGTAGGGAGTTTTATTGGCAAAATATATCTCATGCAAGAGTTAATTTTTGCACACAACTTGGCTGTAATTTGGAGCATAATTCTTACTTGTCATTTGGGAGGATCAAAGTCATGACCATTTGAGACTCCACTTTCTTTTATGGAGTACTAAAGTAGTGGTGTGGGCAAAGCACTAATTGACTTGGAAATAAATGTCCTAACAGCCAAACTTCTCTCAAATTTCCACCTCAAATTAAGGGACATGCTTATATTGATCATGGCCCATGATGAATCACACACAATCATAGCCATTGATCATGGCAAAACTTATCTCATGTAAGAGTTAATCATTGTAGAAGACTTGGTTGCAATTCAGAGCGTAATTTTTACGCGTCATTGAAGAGTATCAAAGTTATGAGCATTTGAGACTCCACTTTATTTTATGAAGTACTAAAGTAGTGGTGTGGGCAAACCACTAATTGACTTAGAAATAAACATATGCCAGGCTTCTCTCGAATTTCCACCCAAAATTAAGGGACGTGCTTATACGGATCATGGCCCATGATGAATCATGCACAATCATAGCCATTGATTATGCCAAAACATATCTCATGGCAAAGTTAATTTTTGCACATTGACTTGACTGCAATTCAAAGCGTAATTTTTACTTGTCATTTGGGATTATCAAAGTCATGACCATTTCATACTCCACTTTATTTTATGCAGTATGAAAGTAGTGGCATGGACAAAGCACTGATTGACTTAGAAATCAATGCCCCGACAACCAGGCTTCTCGCAAATTTCCACCTCAAATTAAGGGACATGTTTATACTGATCATGGCCCATGATGAATCATGCACAATCATAGCCATTGATCATGGCAAAACATATCTCATGCAAGAGTTAATTTTCGCACATGACTTGACTACAATTTGAAGCGTAATTTTTACTTGCCATTTGGAAGTATGAAAGCCGTGACCATTTGAGACTCCATCGATGGTTGATAGTTTCTCGTTCACTAAATGACTGATACTTATTGTTGTGACTTGTCTACCAAAAAAAAAAAAAGGAATGGAAGAAAGGCCCTTCAAGAGATCATCTGAAAAATCAGAACCTTCTTAATAAGTTTCTTCACAGTTTACAAAGCTAATATTTTAGTCTCTTGTCTATCCTTACTTTCCATTCATAATCATGTCTACACACTTCCGCTTGGGGTCTTGAACCTAGCAAGCGGTAGTTTTGCTGACTAAATGTTATATGTATATGAAGTCTCTTCCTTACACGTTTCGAAAAGGATTTGCAATATATATGAATTCTCTCGCTTATCTATGTCATACATAAAGAAGTCATTATAAAATAATTATACATATTAAATAATAAGTACTTACATAATTTTTTATGTTAACTAATAATAGAAACTCTAAAATCTTTTAGAAAAAAGAAAGCATTATTTCTATGCATCAACGGAAGCAAGAATTCAGGCGGTTGCATCATGTGGTGGGACACATATGTCTATGTTGCCACAAAATAGATGATCATTAGTGAAATTTCATTTGGCTCATTACATAAAGATCATGGCAAAACATATCCCATGGAAGAGTTAATTTTTGCACACTAACTTGACTGCAATTCGAAACATAATTTTTACTTGTCATTAGGGGTATCAAAGTCGTGACCATTTGAGACTCCACTTTATTTTATGGAGTATCAAAGTAGTGGCATGGACAAAGCACTAATTGACTTAGAAATCAACGCCCGACAACCAGGCTTCTCACAAATTTCCACCACAAATTAAGGGACATGCTTATACTGATCATGGCCCACGATGAATCATGCACAATCATAGCCATTGATCATGGCAAAACATATCTCATGCAAGAGCTAATTTTTGCACATGGCTTGACTGCAATTCGAAGCATAATTTTTACTTGTCATTTGGAAGTATCAAAGTCGTGACCATTTGAGATTCCATCGATGGTTGATAGTTTCTCGTTCACTAATGAATGATACTTATTGTTGTGACTTGTCTGCCAAAAAAAAAGGGAATGGAATAAAAGCCTTTCAAGAGATTGTCTAAAAAATCGAAACCTTCTTAAGAAGTTTCTTCACAGTTTGCAAAGCTAATATTCCGGTCTCTTGTCTATCCTTACTTTCCATTCATAATAATGTCTACCCACTTCTTCTTGGGGTCTTGAACCTGGCAAGCGGTAGTTTTGCTGATTAAATGTTATATGTATATTAAGTCTCTTCCTTACACTTTTTGAAAAAGATTTGCAATATATATAAATTCTCTCGCTTATCTACGTCATACATAAAGAGGTCATTCTAAATTAATTATACATATTTAATAATAAGTACTTACATAATTTTTTTATGTTAACTAATAATAGAAACTCTAAAGTCTTTTAGAAAAGAAAAAAAAGTGCGATCTCTATGCATCAGCGGTTGGGTATGAATTCATGTTGTTGCATCATGTGGTGTGACTCATATGTCTATGTTGCCACAAAATAGATTATCATTAGTGAAATTTCATTTGGCTCATTACATAAAGAATATGGTGTAATATATGATTACATATAAGTATTTTGTGTTATTGCATCAATTAATTATGAATAATTATGGCATGAAAAATAATAAATTCTATAATACGTGCATTAAATAGAGTTTTGCCAATAAATATTATTACTGAATGCTTAATGAATATTAGAGGGAAAATGCTAGGTAGGTTTTTTTCCAAGGCTAAGAATATAGATGTTTGTAGTATCTTACAGCCAAAAGAATTCTACACCCCCCTGAAAAATCGTTGAGAGTAAAAGTCCCAATTACAAACCTATTAAATTTCTCGATTCATTATCCGTGGATGAAGGGAAACAATTTTATCATTTAACTTTTTTTGTTCTATATATGCTAGAGGAATATATAATCTCGCCATTATGATTAGTCGAAAAGAAAATGACTGTTATCAAAATGGTTTTGTTCACGAGTGCTTTAAGATACTTATGCTAAAAATGACAAACTTATATTTATGAGGTGTTTAAGAGTGTCCTATAGACAAAATCCTTATTAAAATAAGGCTTGACCCCTGATTGTTGGGAGATCCACATGGCTCATTAGTGCATAATATGTTTTTTTGGTACTTGCTAAATACCTGATTTTTCGTTACCTTTTCCTTGGAATGTGATGAAAGTGAAGATTAAGGCTGAGCTATGTATATTCTATGTTTAAGTTGATTTTCTTGCCTAGATATAATGGCGTTTTACTAATTTCAGCAAGTTAAAAATGAAATTAACAATTAAGAATGACAAGTACTACAATGCCATAATGTTGTACTTTTCAATCAATGCATATCGGCTTTCTCATGTGCTACCTATTTAGTTCAAATTAATAAGTAGATGGGTGACAGACAACTAGGAGTAATTTTGAAAAAACAAGTCAATGTTGATCATAATAAGATAATAGAGGTGGATAGAATTGCTTATAGGAACAACAGGGACAAACATATTTCTTATTGTAACATCCAATTAAGTTTTAATTTTCGCATTTGGATCTAATGTGATTGATGTTATGGAGTAGTGCCATCTCATCACTAGTGTCCTTACATTAAGGTCATCTTTCATAGAATATTGTAGATTACATATGCACCCTCTAATTCACAATTAAATTGAGTTTGTTCCTGCACCTTTATTTTCGTTTTCCATTAATACATTGATATTGATGGTTGAGGATTAAAGTGACTAGGAACAACATTTGCATCTAAGAGAGAAAATTATATGAATGCAATGTCTTGAGAGAGTAACATTTTGCTCCAAAAAATTATGCGAAATTATACTATAATAATAGTAATCCACTGACCATAACAACAAATATTCATTTCCAGCAAATATATTGAAACCAATTACATCCAAAAGTATTAGATGGGCAAAATTCGTTAACTGTACTTACTACTTTTTTTCCTAAAGGATAAATGAACATGGATGAAGTGAGTTTAGATTCAAAGTGAGTAGCTAACATTAAAATTATTTAAAATGAAAAGGAAAAAAAAAAAGTGCCTCTAGTACCATTTTAATGGGAAGAAATTTCATTCCCTATACAAAGAATTTACATTTTCAAGATCATCTTGCAAAGTCTTCTTTCTCGAAGAGAAAACCAAGCCAAGCAAAAAGCTAACTCATCACATATGAGAAAAAAGAATATGGCCTTGAAACTCTTAGTCCATTTCTCCCCTTCGTTTAAGTTGCCTCCAATTGCCACGTCCATGTCCTGTAGCTAAAGTTAGTTTTCATTCCCTTCTTCCATTCACTCCAGCCCCCACGATACGTACAAATGGCCAGGCAAACTCTTCTCCAAAGGAAGAAAAACCCGTCAAAAGGAAGAAAAGTGCTTCAATGGCTACTGAGTCAAATAGAAAAAAGAAGAAAAACGCTTCTAAAAGATGTCCTAAAAAAATAAAAGAAGAATCGACACCTTTCTATAAAAGGATAAGAATAACACTTCAAAATCAACACCCCACTCTTGTAAAGCTCTTCAAAGTTTCCAGTAGCACTCATCCACCCTTTGTTTCTCAAATTTACCCGCTTTCTGGGGCTTCAAGTCATGAAACTCCCGGCATTAGTTTTGCAGAGTTTCCATCATGCCTTGTGCTTCTCTGTATTGCTCTTGCACTTTGCTTCAACCAAGTCTCTTCCACTACCAATGAAACAGATAAACTTGCACTTCTCGCATTTAAGGCTGGTATAACCAGAGATCCTTTCTACATGCTCAACTCATGGAACAATAGCATTGAGTTTTGCCAATGGTATGGCATTACATGCAGCCGGAGACACAGGAGGGTCACGATCCTGAACTTACGATCACAAGGACTCTCCGGATCAATCTCTCCTCATATTGGGAATCTTAGCTTCTTGAAGGAAATGCGGCTCCAAAACAACAGTCTCGATCATGCAATCCCTCCACAAATTGGCCAGTTGCGCCGCCTTCGTTTCTTAGTACTAGACAACAATTCATTGGTTGGTGAAATTCCTAAAAACATATCAAGTTGCTTGGACTTGTTCGTACTCAGGGTTGGGCGTAATGAGCTGACTGGAGAAATTCCTAGGAAGCTCAGTTCATTGACGAAGCTCTGGGGATTCGATTTGGTTCATAATAATTTAATCGGGTGCTTGCCCTCCTCCATTGGCAATTTATCTTCCTTGGAGATACTTTTTTTAGATAATAACAACTTGGGCGGGAGCATTCCCCAAGTTCTAGGCCACCTAACAAACTTGCAATACATTGACCTTTCATTAAACAGATTGTCGGGTACAATTCCACCTTCCTTATTCAACCTCTCTTCACTAATTCAATTTTGGGTTGCATTCGACCAGATACAAGGGACTCTTCCAACAGGTATGGGCCTCAAACTCCCAAAACTTGAAGTTTTTAATGTTGGTGGCAACCAACTTGAGGGGCCGATTCCTCCCTCGATATCGAATTGCACAAAACTAAGTGTGTTTGTCATTGCTATTAATGGATTTTCTGGGAATTTACCATCATTGGGAAATTTGTATAAGCTTAGGAAGCTTCAAATGTTTGAAAATCAACTTGGAAGTGGAAAACCTGAAGACTTGAGCTTCCTTTGCTCATTAACTAACAGCACTAAATTAGTGGAAGTGAATATCGGCTTCAACAAGTTTGGTGGGATGTTACCTAAATGCCTAGGTAATTTATCCACCACTTTGAAAGGATTTGCTACAAACATGAATCAAATATCCGGTGAGATTCTAGAAGAAATTGGGAATCTTGTCAACTTGGAGGTATTATTTCTAAATTTCAACCAACTTTCAGGGGTTATCCCCTCAAATTTGGGGAATCTACAAAATCTAAAACTGTTGCAGTTGAGTCGTAACAACCTCAGAGGGACTATCCCATCTTCATTGGGAAATCTAACAAAGATGATACATTTAGATCTTAGTAGGAACAACTTTCATGGGCAAATTCCTTCACATCTATCAAACTGCCGGTCTCTTATTGGACTTAATCTATCTCATAATAATCTTAGTGGTGCCATACCCCCACATCTTATCGGTCTCTCATCATTAGCCATCCTTTTGTGTTTGTCTCATAACTATCTGACTGGGATTCTACCCACAGAAGTTGGCAACTTGAGAGCTTTGACCGCATTGGACATATCTAACAATTTGTTGGTAGGTGAAATCCCAAATAGTTTAGGTGATTGCACTTCATTGGCATCATTGAGGATGGAAGGCAACTTCTTCCATGGGTCGATTCCACAATCAATCAAATCGTTAGGAGGCATTGAAGAACTAGATCTTTCATGCAACAATTTGTCAGGTCAGATTCCAGAATTCTTAGCAGTATTTCGATCCTTAGAACGTTTGAATTTGTCATACAATAAGTTTGAAGGTATGCTACCGTGTGAAGGAATCTTTAAGGATGCTACTAGTACTTCCATTGTTGGGAACAATGAGCTCTGCGGCGGATTGCCGGAATTTCATCTCCCCAACTGCATTTCCAAAAGCCACAAAAGCAAAAAGATCAATATAGTGATAGTTGTGGCTTCTATCATTTCTGGAGTTGTTGGAATGGCTCTTATTGCAGCTTTTATATATCTTTGTTGGGTGAAGAAGAATGTAAATGAACTAGTTTCAAGTTCAATGGATGATTCACATTTGAATGTATCTTACGGGACACTCTTAAAAGCAACTGAAGGTTTTTCTTCGGCAAATTTGATTGGTGTTGGAGGCTTTGGTTCTGTTTATAGGGGGATACTCAAGGACAATGGAACGGTTGTTGCCGTGAAGGTGCTTCATTTAGTCCGTCGTGGTGCTCTCAATAGCTTTATAGTTGAGTGTGAGGCATTAAAGAACATCAAACATCGAAATCTTTTGAAGATACTTACAGTTTGCTCTAGTAGTGATTACCAAGGAAATGATTTTAAGGCCCTAGTTTACGAATTCATGGACAATGGAAGCTTGGAACAGTGGCTACACTCATACGCATCATCATCTCATGGGAATATGCTTCCGAAAAAGTTGAATTTCATATGGAGGATAAATATTGCAATCGATGTTGCTTCTGCACTAGATTATCTTCATCACCAATGCCACATTCCCATCGTTCATTGTGATTTAAAGCCAAGCAATATCCTCTTAGATGATGAGATGGTCGCACATGTTGGCGACTTTGGATTGGTGAAATTCCTTCATGAATCATCCATTGATACCGTAGATAATCAGATGAGCTCAATGGGTCTTAGAGGGACAGTGGGTTATGCTCCACCAGGTTCTCTCTCTCTCTCTCTCTCTCTCTCTCTCTCATGACAACTCTTATAGTCTTACGCACATTACACTTTGATTTAATTTGACTTGGACTGTGATCAAAATGTTTGGCAGAATATGCAACGGGATGCAAAGTTTCAAGAGAAGGAGATGTCTATAGTTTCGGCATTCTGTTATTGGAGATATTCACAGGTTTGAGTCCCACCGATAACAAATTCAAAGACAATTTGACTCTTCATAGTTTTGTTGCACAAGCTTTGCCTGAACGAGTATTAGAAATCATGGACAGCTTTCTGCTTCAAGAAAGAGAGAGCCATTTAGGCACCTATAGTCGTCGTAATTGGTCTTCCGAAAGGGATAACATATTTCAAGAATGTTTGGTTATGGTGTATAACACTGGAGTTGCTTGTTCGTACCAAGTGCCAGGAATACGGATGAGCATCAATGAAGTGGCAAATCAGTTGCACCAGATTAGGAAGAAACTCTTTGCATTGGGTTTACATGAACGAGATGAACTGCCGATAGCTTAAATGGCTATCGTACAGGGCGCAACTCTTCTAACGTGAAGAATTGTCCGAAATTGGGCTTAGCCTAGGATCGGCCTATCAGCCCCATTATCGGTTTCAATCCCGCAGTTATGAACCGTCATCGTCGAGAGCCACTCCATCCGCCCCCACGCCACCACACCGCCTTAACTCCTATTCAACGGCGCCATCCTCGGCTTGACCCTTGCTAACGCGGCCGTCTCGCACAATCGTCAAGTTCACTCCAGCTCCTCTGCTCTCCGCAATGGGGCGGTGATTGTACAAAGGACTAAAAACTGTAAGTGTGTGTACACGCAATGCCAGGGATTGGTTTTACTTGAATATGCTACGTAATTTGATATACTTTCTGTTGCGTGTGATGATTGACTTACTATAATTATGTGTTCACTTGGTGTTTACATGGGCTAAATGTATGTCTCATGTTCGGATGTTATGTCTGTGTGCTTTGCGTCAGTGTAAGCAAGTCATGTCTTGTATTGCCAACTTCAGTCAATGGATGTTTCCTCCTCTTTCGATACCACAAGACTGTGAAAGGACAAGCGAATTTGATTGTTAAAGTATCGAGGAGCCCTTGTGAATTTGGTGTAATTAGTCTCGTTACTGCTTCTTTTTTGAATGGTTGGTCTCAATATAAGTGGCTGTCGAGACAATGGAGGATTTTATGATTCATAGGCAGGCTGCATTGGTGATTTAGCCGCATCATCTGGTATAAGTGCATTTGCTGGTAGAGTTGTGTTACTTCAATTCTTCTTTTATGATGTGAAGAAAACCTGACATTTTGAAAGTCGAGAGTTTTCTAGCTTGTAGCAATTACTGTTGGTTCATCTTTCTTCTTGAGATATTCTTATTTGGGAAATTAAATGGCGCTGGAGATGGATGCACTAGTGCCTTTGGGCCTTAAGAAGGATATACTAGTCCAGTTTGGAAAGACATGATCACAATGTTGATTTGGTCTACATACCTAGAGAATAAGCAAGAAGAAAGTGTTTGAACCAAGGAGAAGATCAATGTTTAGAAACTAGAGAAAGAAACCTAGGATTCGGGGTCTCCCTGCTGTTAGGTGTCCTCTCATATATGAGGGGCTTTTACATGCATCGGGTGCCTATACTTTTCTCTCGCCTAATTGTTAGTTCCAATTGAGTTGGTCCGCATATCATGTTATTTGCCCTATGGATCTCACTGCAATTTTGCAGTAATTTCTCTTTTGTACTTCCTCTTTCTTTGGAAAACTATAACATCAATCATTGGACAGGTTGGTCGCTCTTAGTTTTGCGAAATCTGCGTAATGGAGCAAATTGCAATTCATGCATTAGAAGTTATAATTACTTTTGCCAATCATGGCTTTTCTGAAATGGATTCGTTCCTGTTTACCTCAGTCTTGCATGATCTTTGATAAGCTTGATCTTCTGTTTTCATTATGAAGTGCATATACAATGATCAAAGGGATTTTTCAGATGGACTTCAGATCTAGGGGCTATCTTATCAGTTCCTTGCAGGAACAAATATCCCCATCACTAAGAATGGTAAGTAGATTTGTTCCAGAAGTTGGTTCTTATTTTTAAGCTATATTTCACTGGAATAAAGCTTATGTTACTCGTTCTTTGAGTGGGATTACATTACATAATGTTTGTCTTCAGCTAGGAACCATGTGCCTCCTTCTGGTTTTAAGATGTAATATCACATTTTATTTTTTTCTTTGACACTAAAAATGTCTGGGAGACTGTACATATAATTGTGATGGTAGACATGTCAAAATTGGTGTTGCCATGGGACATCACATGGTGTTCGTGTCCTGAACACCGGATGGTGCATGATAGAGTCTATACTTTATCCAAATTAAAAGTCTGGGAGAGTTCCATTCTTTCAGAAGAACTGAGTTTCTTGATAGCAGGTTAACGTTGATGTGTTCTATCATGGTACAAGGGAGTCTACTGCTTTCCTCACATATAAATAGAAGTAGAGTTGGCGAATCTAAAGATATTGAGAGATATGAGACAACTTTACAAGGCTTCGCTTTTCAATCTTGAGAATTCAATTATTATTCTTCTTTACTCACATCGTGTGTTGGAAATTTGAGATTTCTGAAGTCAAAGATTCCTCTTTTGTTGGCTGACAGAACTGAGGGTTCCTCGAGAAAAGTTTTTATACGATCATCTTATTGAGATTGTCTTTATAAATTACTTTCTGTAACGCTTTTTCCGAATCTTGATGGTCATAACTATGCACGACAAGAAACTTTGATTTGATGTGTCAGAAGAGAGCAGTCAATTATTAGCTTACGCTTTAGTTGTCGGACTTGCTTACGTTTGTTAGTATGAGTGCGGGTTCCTTTTGTAGTCATTGATGGCAGTCAATGGCCAGCAATGGATTATGTCGTTGTGAACATGGATGGTTCAAGGTATTATCTACCTCTTACCTCATTATGTCACCAATTGCAGCCGATTAATGCTTCTCCATACACATGCCTTTAGGCACTTATTGGTCATGAACACCCCTGTAAGTCTGTGACATGTAAACTTAATGCATATGGTTAACTGCAATGTTTCTTGCCCCTTGAGATTTTTCTGATTATCTAGACCTTGCGGTTCCTTTAATTTTGTAATGAGGCATTTATTTTGATACAAGTATCTGTTTTGATGCTCTTGTTCCTCTATTTTTGAAGGTTGGACAGCTTGATGAGGGAAGAAAATTCTTTCGTTACGAAACTGTGTCCGTGCTGTTGACCTTTGCTTTTTCAAAATGAATTTCAGAAATCAGTTCATGCCAAGATTTTCCTTATTTTCTGTGAGTTTTCCTCTCATCTACATTTTAATGGTGATGGATGGACATCGGATTAGTCTTGATGCTTGCTTGAGGAGATTCTTTTTCCATTTGTGGACTTATTGCCCATGTACACTATTTTCTTTTACTATAAATTGACGTGTGTACAAATTTATTCACTCTAATCTTGATCATGGTTTATAGCAGGATGTGAATATGTAGTGAATTGCCTGTTTGGAAGTCTGTTTTTGCATTTCGCATGACACGGAGAGTTCCCTTGTTGTGTGATTTCATGAATTTTTGGGTGATTTGCACAACCTCCTATTATTTTAGTATTTGTCCCCCTACCTGTCAAAAGATATTGTGGCTCCTCTCCCTTTGATGCTTGTCATTTGTCTATGTGATGATCTGTAAACAAACAGTCCGCTTCACGTGACTCAAGTTGTTAAGAATCAACCATCTCATATTTCATTCTAGGATAGTTGACATGATTATGCTTTAGGCTCTACTACTTAGATCTTGGGCAGGCAGCCCTTTTTTGACAGTACTCGTCTATTATCGAATCGACTGATATGACATTTTCTAGTACCGAGATGACAAAAGATCAGATGGTCATTGATCTTGCCTGCCGAACAAAGATACTCTTCTGGATTAGTATTTATCTTGGACAGGTGTCAATTGGTATCCCTGGATTTGTTAAACTTGTAACCATATTCTGTATCCTGTTGATTTCAAGACATTATAATCTTCGACTTTACTGGGCTTATGCTGAATCTTCTTTCCTCATAAAATGAAACAGATGGAAAAAGTGGAGGCAACGCAGACGGGATGAGCAGAAGCAGCAGCAGCAAAGCCATGCTGCAGTCTACCAGCCCAACACGAACGCAGTGGATGATTGGGAGATGTACCAGATGGACATTTACTTGTAATTTGTCTTATGAGGAGGGGGAGATCCACTTTTGTTCCATGCGGCCATCTTGTGTGTCGTCAGCGATGTGCGTTATCCGTGGAACGGGAGGTTTCACCAAAATGTTCTGTTGTAGGTAGGCGATCTCTAATTCAGTCCGGATTCTTGAGTATAATAGTGATTTTGTTTCTGTTAGTCCGAGGGTGGAAAGTCGAAATTGTTAGCTTTACTTCCGTAATATATCCTCAGAAAAAAAAGGCATGCCCATCCTTTAATGGAGAGTCCACAATGGACCAATGATTATTCCGTGTTAATAACGAAGACTTCGTAGGTCACTCCAACTGTGAAAACTGTGTTGTTCGGTAAATTGAGCCTTGTTGTTGAGTTTGTCAGCTCGAAGTAGCTTTTATTGTTGGTATTACAATCAAACGTGAGTGCTACTCATCTTTTCTTTGAATTTGTAAGTTCCTTTTTTGTCTTTAGACAGTGACAGACTAGTTTTTTTTCTTTGGTCGAAATATCTACTAATAGTTATGAAATGCATAGCTTGGCATCATATTTATAAAAAGGAAAAAAGAGATATGGAGCATATTCATTGCATAAATTTGGATAGAACATTTATTACCCAAATTTGTGAATTGATTAATTGTGAAATAACTTGAGAAATGCTTAATGAAAAGAAGTGTTAAAGATTATCAGTCGAGGGTAGGTGAACCTCGTGCAACCTTTGACTCTCCAGATCTCGCTCAATAAACTTGCAATAGTCAACCCTTGACGATCATCAACTTTGGGTTTGCATCAACCAAAATTGGGGTGATGATGAGTGTGTTTGGTTCAAAGAGAGATGATGAACAATAGGATGAGAGCAAAATTAAGTATACAAAAGTATAAGCGAGGGTAAAGTTGGAGGGAAAAAAAATCATTAAGCTAAGGGACTTGAAAAATGTTAAATTTGGTTCAAGGCTTTTGGGACCTCAGCGTTGGCACAAGGGTCCTCGAGGCCCGAGATTCTTTGGAAGAGCAAATTGAAACGCACTGCCTTGCCCAGCGAAGCTCACTAGTCATATAGGACTACCAATGGGGAACCCTTGAACCTTATGCACAAACAGCAAAAGTAAACATGAAAAAGCAAATCACTTCAATAGTACTCTCAAGATTAGCATAGTTGCCCCAATTTCATAGTGACAAAAAGATTCCGCAAACATGGAAAGGAAAATTATTGCAACAGTAATCACAAGATAATATAGCCAACATCTAGCAAATTTTATGTCTATATTTTCTCGTTCCTAACATAATTACAAGACATTAACAATACTCCCACCCTGACTATAGGAATGTACCATAATATTGTGATGTCACACTCTAGAGATTCTAAAAGTAAAAATCGATTTAAATAATATAAAGTTCTAGGTAATTTATTCGCATTACCCTATCTAGAATTATCCATTGTGCTTTTCTACCTTTACTCTATTTCAGTCTTATATACGTAATCTTTGGAAAATGTACCCATGCTAAAACCAAGAAAAATTGAAATGGGTTAAAAATTCAAGGAACCACAAGATTTAAAATGTGGTGTCATTCAAAAATGACTCAATATAATTGTTTGATATTTTGCTATAAAAGAAAAGTTAGAAGATGTTTTGTCCTTCCCGCAAGTATTCACGTCATTTTACAAAGAACACATTTCTCGCGATAGGAGATAGCTCTCTCGATGTCAATTGAAAGATACATAATTTTTCCATTTGGCATGTGGTTGGCTCATTTCACAAATTGACAAACTTGTGTTTCCTCATAGAAAAGAGCTCTTTGCAAGTAGAAAGAAAATTTCATCATGTGAAAATATCAATTTAAAATAATCAGATAAGAATCACCCTATAATCAAAATCCCGCCATTCTCCTTCAAACCCTACATCAGAATCAGTTGTAAAGATCCATATGTATCACACAGATTTTATCATAATCCAATTATCAATTTCAGTCTCTCAGTATGAAGCATCATTGTCTAGAGTTAGATACTTATATAGTCGCAGCACGTCTTCTTTTTGCACAGCTAAGAACCACTCCCTCCACCCCCATATGCCACTGCCTTAACTCCGATTGCACTCGCCATTGCCGACTTCGCTTACATGTGACCGCCAAGGAACACAACCCCATGCGAAGAACTATTAATAGGCTGAATGTTAATTTTCCTTGTAGAAAGTTACTATCTGCAAATTTCACCATAACGAATTATAACTTGCATTCAATCTAGGCCTCTACAGTGAAAGCCCGTCACTCCTGCTCGAGAATCTACCCCAACCAAACATTTCTTCAAGCTTCACTGATGGTTCGACAAGTCCTCATTAGTCTTCAAAAAGACAAAAGTTGTCTACATTAAAAGCAGAAATTAACTCTAGAAAATGAAGGAGTGGATAAGCTCATCAAATGACGGGTAACAATATGGAGATAATCTCGAAAAAAGCACTTTTAGTGGTTCCACTAACATCTTAGCAAGCTCTCGTCAACATCTAGAATCCACAGAACATAACCAACTTAAAGAACTGGAAGTATATTGACTCATCAAACGTACCAATTAGTGGTTCCACTAACATTTTGCGGGATCAATCCCCCAAATCCATCTCGAATAGTAAGGCGTGGATGACCTTCACCTCGACCGTGGGACCATTAAATTTCCCCTCAATTGCTGCCGGCCATTATGATTTGAAAACGAATCTTGTATTGATACATTCAACTACCAAATTCTCCAAGAAAAAAACCACATATTCCATAAGACATGCTCTACATGGGCCAAGCCTCAAAAAGCTGTTTTCTAAATAACCACACAAGATAACCACTTTAATGTAATTGCTGAACGACAAATCACTCAAGGTGATCTCTCAATTGGCAAAGGTCACATGTTCATGACATGATACATGAGACATTAGAATTTAGCACATTGGGTGAAACAGCTGCTTGGGCCGCATAATTATCGCTCCAACCAATCCCCCAAGAATCGAGCTATACAGTAATCTCATCTTTACATTGAAGAAGCCATCGGCTTAGCCCTGGACAAAATTACAATACCTACGGTTTCTTACACACTTCTGCTCACCACTCAAAACCCACCAAAAACTGATAGAAGCTATCCCAAGAACGGACGAGTGAACAGAAGAAAAATCTCCTCTCGTCAACCTTACAAAAAGACCTCGGCGACAGCAAGTCCAGTGGGAATACACAAGGGAACACTGATTTCAAGGTCTAACATCCTTCAACACACCGCCCTTCTCCAACTCGACCACTAGATCCCGAAGCGACGGCACCTTCATGGCCAAGGTCCTGTACAACCTGGAATACCGAGCACGGGTCCCATCTGCCGTCCGTGCAAGGGCAAGCAAGCTTAGAGCCTCAGGTAGTTGGGAGAAGAGCTGTTTGATCTCCTCCAAGCTCTTATTTTCCAGAACAGATGGCCTGGGAACCACCCTCACGATTTCACCGCCTTTGGGTTCTTGAACACGGGCATCTGCTTTGATAACCAGTTCTGAGTTAGAGTTGGCTCCACATTTGATGATGAATGGAGTTGTTGAGCCTGTGTTGAACTGCAGGACATTCCACTGAGCCACATCCGTGTCTACTGCAGGCCCTGAATCTGCAGGTCTGGAAGTATGCAACTGTTCCTGCTTATCATCTTCGGGAATTGACTGCAGCGGCAAATCAAAGAATGAATGACCCAGTAAAAACTATTATATTGTATCAACAAGGAGGTGCAAATCCTAATCAAATTATCGTTACTTGCTTTTGCCTTTTTAATACTTCTTTCAGGAACAATTGGGGCATTACTCTATACGATAGAAGTCTAGAGTGAGGGTGACAATAAGTTCAAAAGCAAGGTCTTAGGAAGCATGAAAGTCTCCACAATGACCTTTGATATAGACCGTTCAACTAAACACTTGGACTGTCAGAAAGTTCTGCCATCAAAACCTCATGGTCTGATTCTTTGCCCAAAGACTTTGCTGTTATTGTTACGCAGATCTATAGGACATTTCCCTAATCATCCAACATTTTACTTACTGATAACTGACAATGATTGTCGGTTTCTATGAGATCCTGCATGGTTCTTTGCAATATGGTATAGATGCATATGAATATCACCGTAACCCGAAAAAGGAATCTGCAGGATTGAGGATTTTTTTCAAGGTCAACAAACCTCAACAGCACTACGGGCATCAGAGATTTGTTTTTGGGCACAAGGATGGTCAATGTCGAGGAGAGAAGGCATCCGCTCTGCCAGTTCATCCAGAGATGCTAGCATTGCTACCTTCTTACTTCTGCTCAAGGTGTTGACTGATGATTGTCTCGTTATATCCTGCTCAAAAACAACCAGCCTCCTTACTTTGTACATAGGCTAGGCACACACAATGGGAAATAAGTACAAAGAACAGTCTTAAAACCTTGACTTGCTTCAATATGCCATCAAGAGAAATAAGAGATGCTAATCTCGCATCTTCAGCAGCAGTGGAAGGATTGCGAATGGGTGAACTACCACCTTCCAGTGTTAATAGGGCCGCATCACTTCTCATTTGTTGCAAAATCTGATTTTGTTTGAAACATAAGGAGCAAAAAGAAAGAACTAAGTCAATCAAGTCAAAGCATCAAAGAATTGACTTTAATATGAATTTGACAACCATAAAGGTTGATAATATCATATATACTCAAAATCATTTTAGGAATGTGTATCATCAACGATTTTGAGTAAGAGTCACAGCAAATGCACATATATATATATGTTAGCTTTTTTTTTTAATATCTATTTTAACATATAAATGCATAATAGATGCACATATATAATTACACGGCCTAACAGCCCGAATTATTTATTATTTCCAGTATACCAATTAGAAATAATATTTGCTCAAGTTAACCAAATGACTTTGGATGCTTCAATGAGGAGTGTGATCAAGGGACACTAACTAGGAGGAGCATGATATGATAGAAAAGATATACAGCATTTAACACTTACAGAAGATTTAACACAAGGTGATTAAAGGATTTATATAGCCGACCCTACTCAGTGGGATAAGGCTTGGTTTGTCATCATCATCATTGTATATTCCATTAGAAATGTCAATCAGTCCCCGTAAAAAGAGAAAGGATGGAAGCTTTTATGTCCTATTGTTGCTTTCACTAGCACGCTCAAATAAAATGTTCCTAGTGTTTCAATGATTGAGAATACTCTCAAGGCAGAGCCACTCTGATATTCACCCATGTTTTGATCACTTGGGACCTTACTAATTATTAAAGTCTGGTGACCACTGATATATGCATAGATCTGCACCTAATCCAATGCCAAAATAGAACACGACCTCCAACCGCAAATTAATATTATTTAAAGATGGACAATATGTCCATTAAGGAAAGTCACTCAATATCATGTAATAGAGATGAGTAAAAGCGCCACTGCCTCTAGTTTATGCATTTATCAAATAAACATAGTTTTAAGTCATTCTCCTATACTTTCCTAATTAAGCAAGGGTTCAGCTTTGGCACACCTTTCTTTGGATGCAAACACACATTTTGTTGTGTATTAACAAAAGTACCTTCAACATAATTGTCAAATCCAGATACGTATTGTTAATCAAAATCTTAAATTTACGAGTCTAGGATCGAGGATTGAATCAAATTTAATCATAAGATTCAGTACAGTTCCCAAAAGTAGGATTTTGTGTTAGGCATATTTCAATTTTGTGAACAATGTTACAAAATATGAAATGAGTAAGATTTATGATCCATGACAAAGAAAACTGAAATTTAAGTACATGTCATGATCCTGTTGCAAAAGAAGATAATTCCGCATTGTTTAATTAACATAAGTATTACACTCAAATGTAAATTACAAATTTCTGTCATTTTATTTAGTCTTTTATTTTAAAGTACAAAGCATATATTCAATTATTTAGTTACTATCAAAATATAGCCTGCAGATTAAAACGCAACAAGATTTACATTAAATTATGGGTAAACCTACCCAAAAAAAAGAATCACTTGAATTGATATATACGTGGAGAATCGTAGATCCACAAGCGACAGATCCACTTGCGATTCAGGAGATTAACAATTGACCT
Source organism: Eucalyptus cladocalyx (assembly GCA_017140615.1). Lineage (NCBI taxonomy): Eukaryota > Viridiplantae > Streptophyta > Magnoliopsida > Myrtales > Myrtaceae > Eucalyptus > Eucalyptus cladocalyx. The sequence goes on along the minus strand of CM029524.1, from coordinate 9,082,637 downwards.
AACAGATACTGAATTGAATAGAACCGCATAATGCAAATTAACAGTCAACTAATTCCAAAAACTATTTCAGACACCCATATTATTAGTTAAATTGACCACACCTTTCTCTTATCCCTTCTCATCCATATTATTAGTTAAATGGACCACACCTTTCTCTTGTCCCTTGTCACCCATATTATCAGTTTCTTTGCCAACAGCTAGTTTCATGTGATTTTTGGACAATGTTTGTCGAAGTAGAAATTGACAATAGACTGATCTCCCTCCCTCCTCCCTTCCTCCCTCCCTCCCTCCCTCCCTCCCTTGCCAACAGCCAGTTTAATGTGATTTTTGGACAACATTTGTTGAAGTAGAAATTGACAATAGACTGATCTCTCTCCCTCCCTCCCTCCCTTCCTTGCCACAGCCAGTTTCATGTGATTTTGGACAGCGTTTGTCGAAGTAGAAATTGACAATAGACTGATCTCCCTCCCTCCCTCTCTCCCTCTCTCCCTGTGATTTTTGGACAATGTTCGTTGAAGTAGAAATCGACAGTAGACCTCTCCCTCCCTCCCTCTGATTTTTGGACAATGTTCGTCAAAGTAAAAACTAACAAAAGACCTCTCTTTCTCCCCCTTTCTCTCCCCCCCCCTTTGCCAACAGCCAGTTTCATGTGATTTTTGGACAATGTTCGTCGAAGTAGAAATTGACAAAAGACCTCTTTCTCCCCCACTTTCAATGTTTGTCGAAGTAGAAATTCACAAGAGACCTCTCTCTCTCATGCTCACACGCGCCCAACAGCCGATTTCATGTCATTTTTCGACAATGTTTGTCCAACTAGAAATTGACAACCCTCTCACATCTGGCCAACAACCGGTTTGTCATTTTTGGACAATGTTTGTTCATCTTTCCTTAATTTTAAGATAGCTAAGAAGTGAAGAAAACATGTTACATATGCAACAGCTTCTACCAAAATAATCCATTCCGATTGGTTTTCTTTTTTTTTTTTTTTAACCTTTCTTGGGTGGAGGAAGCCAATGTTCTTCATCTTATGCACTGAAGAAACACAAAAAACGGGAGGAAACATCATTTTGTAGATGGAAATAGGAACATGACGGCATGTAGACTAGGAAACGACAGAAAAAGAGAGGAGTGGAAATTTAAGGCTTGGGCAAATTGTATCTGAAAGTTATTTTAGGTGTTAAGCAAAAAGAAAATGTGCATTTGCAGCCAGAAAGGAAGAGGAAGCAGCCAGAAAGGGAGAGGAAATAGCCCCACCAATTAAGCAATCACAAACATCACTTAATTCTTTCAATAATCAGCTCAAAATTAGATAAAAATTCACGCAAATCCAACTGTTCTATTCACAATTGATGGCATGCAATATTATGAAACCAAAGTGTAATCTAAAATCCGCAAATTTTCAGCTTGTGCATTGAGAAGTTTTTATACTATTACACCAATATGGCATAACTTCATACTTGACCATGGAAACACCCGAAATTTCCAAGCATTGGAAATATATACATATATATGTATATATAAAATATATATATGAAAGTATGTCACTTTTTAATATCAACTGCTATTTAAGAGTTCATATATTCATCTATAATCATGTTAAATTTGTATATATAGGCCCCAAGTAGCGGTAATATAGAAGAGAGGAGTACCTTTCTTCTCTTATGATCAACAGATTCAAGAGCTGAACGAAGCTTTGCTACATGTGCCAAGTCTTCTGCCTCTTCTGTTGCCAGGGTTCCAGCAATATCCTGATGTAAGCCATGGAAATTAGCATCATCTTAATAATAAAGACAATAGGTTATTGGTTGAAGTATAAGTTCCATTAGACGACCCAGACAAGTTTTGTTCTTTCCTGGATTCATCTACTCTCCTTATAAAGCAACCTCATTTGTCTAAGTACAAGTTTCATATTCTTCAAGGGGTGGATTATAGGTAGGTTTGCTTGCCTCACACAGGCACCCCATGATTGCATCCGTGATGCTAACAATTTGCGCATCTAAACATAAGTAATGTTTCTCAGGAGCTACAACACATGCATAATGAACAGGGAATAATGAAAAACACACAACCTCCCATCAAGGGTCACTCCCTAAAATCGCCAGATAATTGCACTCATTTGTTCAAAGTTATGCAATTATGCTGCAGCGGCATGTTTGATGCATCCAATTGATGAAGTCCACCATTGATCAAAACCTACCTTCAGGTGCTGTAATTGAGAAGTATAAACTCTCTTGGTATACTCTGATAGAAGCTGACCGAGAGCATCTGTGTTGGGAGGCAGAGCAGCGCCAAGTCCAGCCATCCAACCATCCATAATGGCAGTGGAGAGAAGTTCTAACTGACCAGCTGTTCCTCCCATTGCGTCATCTCCAGTCACAGAGAGGAACTCGAAGTTCTCTGCAAGCCAAGACCTAATCTGCCGCTGCAGCTCCCCAGCTGGAGTATGCACAAAGAGGGCAGCAAGGGACTTATTTCCAATAGAAAAGCTTTTAGCCTCTTCCGTTATTTCTCTGAGTTTTCCTCCAGTGACATGTTGCCTCCAAGTTTCCTAAAAAGGTGTTATAGCATTTGGTAAAAGAGTGAGAGGTTGAAATACTGAGAATTCATGAGCAATATCCCAGATAATAACCATATACAGGAATTAATATGAGCAAGAAGCTCATGATATAAATTAAAATGGGGCTAGACTAAAGATGCCCTTCAACATAGTTCTGTTGTTTACACCAATTTCTATATGGTTTTAGATTGGTGGCAGGTGTATCTTTCATGTCTTTCAAAAGATTAGCAACACTAGAAGAACAGCACAAACCTGATCGATACCTCGAAGCTTTAAGACTACTGAAGAAAACTTAGACTTTTTCTCAGGCTTTATGTTGACTTTGAAGCCCTGGATCTGCTCATCAACATATCGTACAGGTGATCTCCCAGGGCTGTTACCTCGGCTAGAGCTTCTACTCCGTCCAGAATTTGCTTTTTCTAAGAAGCAATCAACAGGCAAAACCTACAGTTGAAAGAATGACAACAAACACCAGGTGTAAAATGAAATGTTTAGTCAGATACATAAAAATCCAAATAACATGCATATTATTAAATGCTGACAGCAGAAATTGAAGCCTAAAGGAGATATCCGAAATTGTTACCTTGATAGACTGCAGCTCTGGTGATCTAGCAAGCAAAGACCGAATATACAATATCCTGACACGTGAGACAAGCATGGTATCCATAACTCTCTTTGGTTCCATTTTACGAATAAACGTAAAAACAGCATCTCTAATTTCTGCAAGAATCTCATGCTCTCTGGAAGCACCTGCCTTGATGACAGCAGCCAAAACCTGCACTACCATAATATTGGCAATTAACTATGATATATTTTAGGAAGTTCACCATTATCAACAGAAATAACGAAATTATGCAGAATGGAGTAAATACTAAATTAGACAAATAAAATGTCATAAACGACCGCAGTATCTTTCTATTTTTGAAACATCCATTCACCAGCATGCTGTAATTCTTTCTAAAATAGTTAAAAAAAATTATCATTCAGGACCAATTTCGGGGAGACCAGAAATTGTATATTCATGAAATATACTGTACTTGCAATTACTTCTTTTTAGCTTTTTGCTCATGCTTCTGTTTCTGGCACTTGAACATTGAGTTTTCTTTGACATTGAATATGTCAAATGTTTAAAGACATAAAATTAGCATGTAGATTCATTAGAAGTCATGTAGAATCATTTAAAAATTACGAAAATGAACTGTTCAGACGAGAAAACCAAAAACTGATTTTTGGTCTTTCACAAAATGAACAAAACACACTCAATAAGAAGTGCAAATGAACAATTTTGAGATAAAAATTACGAGACAAAGTAACAAACTATCACCAATCACTATTGTTCTTTACCAAAGACAAAGCACACCAATTGATAGCGATTCGATCATGAAACTACTATCCACAAAAAGATAAAACTTTATACATGTTGAATGACAAACCAGTGATGAAACATTCATCAGAATGTTTTTCTTTTCCACTTAATGAACACCCCTCATTATTTTTCAAATGCACGTGAATATCATTAAGTAAGCATACCAACATCAAGAGTTTGTTTGCTCCATCAGAAATGGCAGCAAGACTGTCATACTGATCCGGATCAAAGTCATTCAATGCTGCAGTCAAGTATTCTCCCGCTGGTGTAGTTTTAACTTTCTCGGAACTTGCTTTGACCAGAGCAACTGAACTGGCAGACTTTTCAGCACTTAATGGCGAAGGAACAACATCCAGAGTACGTCCAACATTGTTGTTACTTGTCCTGGAAAAACCGACAATGGAAGAATGGACAATGTGAAACATGGTGTAGGCTAGAATCACAAAAAGCAAGTTTCATCTCAGAAACGTACCGAGATGGCATGTTTGCAGTTCCTTTCGATGATGGACTTGATATCTAAAAAGAATGATAAGCATGTCAGAAATCTGAGAAAGTATCCTTACCAAAAGAAAGAAGTAAACTGAAGAGCACCTTGCATAATCACCCAAAAATATAAAAAAAAACTTATTCAATGGAGTAGAAGCCTCCACATATGAAAAGCCAATTACAGCCCATGAAAACAATAGAGGAAGCAGACAAAGTCAAATGCCTTTCACTTTAGCCCATGAGTAAAAAGAGGCTGAGTTGATTCTTAGTCAGCATGGATGAACCCAAATGACATTTACTGCAAGTTCAAAGGTTTAATCTAAACGAATTTTAATTTCCCTAAACATATTATTTGCCAAATTCATTGTCAGTGCAGCTCTAATCTAAGGATGAACCAAATTACATCCCCTTTTATGACCCAAATTATACTCCCCCAACTCATATAAATTGGACCATGTAAAATTCAGCACCCATTGGAACTCTACAACTTACAAACAAGTCACAACCGAGTTACTAACATAGAACTCATCTCATCACAATGAACTGCTGCTGATAGCATGAGAGTCAAGTAAAGGTTCACCAATACCTTCGCAGAACAATGACCATAAGCAAACCTACAGACTTGCACTGGAAATGATAAACCGATAACTGAGGCTGTGAAGATTAAGCACAATTGTGCTACTCCAATCCAAAGTCTAAACAATTGTGGATCCACTCAAGCCCCAGGTGGGACCTTACAGTTGTATACAGATGCTTCGCAACCCAAGAGCCATTGCGGCTCTCAAAAAAAGTCAAGGAAGAGGATAACGAGACTAATAGCCATAGATACGAACTGAATACAGCAGTCCAAGAAACTGAGGCACTAGCAGAGTCCATCTGCAGTTCTTCCCCTGCATCATGGCACTGCCAGGTAAAATTATAGTATTAACAGGAAAAAGACTTTACCTGGGGTGAACTGGTCAATGAAGCTTTTTCCGTGAGTCTATCAAACAGTTTCTCATTCTCCTCATGCAATCTCTGCAAAAGTAATTCATTATCACACACATCAAGTCTTATTGACACCCAGATAGAGACTGCATATACACTATTTTATTAGAAATTAACTACTTTCTAAATTCGCCTGTTATGAAACTACAATTTTTCCAACATATTGCCCACATAAAATTTAGACATGTTGAAAACAAAGAAGCCCATTGTTTGGCAAACAATCACAGCTACAAACTAAACGAGCATATAAAAAAGAAACGGAACATTTCAAAAATATGATTATCACCTCAAGCCAAAGGACCCACAAGATCAACTTATGTTTTTATGTTAGTTTCCAACATTCACAACTGACCCACAAGATCAGCTGCTCCTTTTGCTGAAGAAAATATAATCATGACATTCCATGCTTTAATAAAGTAATTTGGATTCGCTCCACTCACAAACACCGGAAGCCACTAGCCCTGGTTCTGATTTCAGATTCTATTGGTTGTTAGTATCTTCCTTGTCAATATGTGAGCAACACAAGCGTAATGCCCAATCTTTACCCTCTCACGACACATCCATCTCCACCGAAATAAATCACAACAAAAGCACAGAGAGTGCAAATGAAAGAGAAGAAAGATAAACAACATAACTCTTTCAATGACTCTACCTGACACATCACGGCAGAGGAAACCACCAACCAAACAGGTTGACGACCTTTAACCAAAAAAGAGAAGGCAAAATACCAAACATATCCTTTTCTGGTGGGATAATTTTCTCATGGAAAATAATTGAAAGAATTACAGGATCAGCATAAAGCAATTAGGCTATAGACGCACCTACTCTAGTGATTGTTACTTGCATCAAAAGAAAGTAACACCTAATGGGGGAAAAGAGACCACGGATTTTTCTCCTTCCTCATGTGCACTCAAGGGAAGGAGAACGAGAGTATTTGGAGAAGGGGGAAACAAGCAGAAAGGCATATAGAATTGATCATACAACAAAATACCCACGTGAATGAACATACCTCAATTAATGCATCGCGTTTTTTTAGCTCTTCTTCAAGTTTCTTGGTCACTATGGAAGAATCCATTGAGTCACTCATAGCTTTCGGAAGCGATTGTACTTCAAGGCCTGAATCTACATCTGATTTTGACTTAGTTTCACTTGAATGAAGGGCTTCATTAAGCTCATGCTCAAGACTTCTGATCTTGGCCTGCATTACGAAAATAAGGGCAAGAGAAAAACTTCAATACAGAGCTGCATTTGAAGCTAGAAGCAGAAGCATATCACATATCTGACTTTCTAGTATCTCATGACCATAAACCCAAAGCATTCTCATAGACGAGACTTGCACCATGCACATATTTCTTTATCACATGCATAAATTTCTACATCTAAGTGAAGTAACGTCCTAATTAAACCAAAAAGGAGGGAAAACAATTCATGGCAGGACAAGGAGATACAAAGACTAGCTTCCAAATGACTTGGCTGCACTACGCCTTGTTAAATCAGTAACTAAGTGACCAGATAACCTGAAACACAGATAAGGCATACAGATCATGACATAAGAATAAAAAGCAATCAACGCACTTAACAGATACAAATTGTCTAATGCATTCCCATTATATGTTATTGCAGCAGAACTATGTGTACCAAATTGAGGTACATACGAATGCCCCCATGCAGTTTTGTGGATGTTGAGATGGCATCTGCAAGCCCGCGGACATATACACCAATGAGAAAGCACGGGCACACAAGCATATGCTCCTACTTAAAGGCACACAAAGACCACATGCAGACACCAACATCTCTGTACTTCAACAAAACTTTGGAGCCATCTCAATTGTTCCCATCATATATGAACTAAAATTTCATCAACTTTTTCCAGTAATATTTGGTGGTTTATTTCACACAAATAGGACCATCATCAAAACTTTTCAGGAGCAACTATAACCATAAAAAGCATGTTTCAAGAGTTCAAACAGGCAAATTCCAAGAATCCAAGATCCATAAAAGAACAGCAAAGCATATGATCAACTTAGTGGTGAAACAGATGATAAAGCACAAGCTGAAAAGCATTAAGTTTCAAATAAGACAAACTTGCAAAGACTGAATAGTTGAATCTTGCTGCTGTATCTGCAGCTTCTGAGCCTGCTCCAGCTGTGCCAGTTGAGCAAGTTGATTTCTGAGCTGCGCATTCTGCTCCTTTTCAATCTTATGCTTATCTGCCAGCATTATGTTCTCAGACTGCATCAGAAAAAGTTAGGATTTCAGTATATAATCCTAATGAAAACCACAGATGGAAATCATTTTGAAATTAAAACACCACATTTTCCTGGATTTATATTTAACTGCTTATGCACATACTACAGACAAGGGAGAAGGTAATTATGGGTGTTAACATCGTTAAATATTTCCCAGAAACTTCATCATAACTACAAATTTGATAAAAATTTCACACTACAACACTCATTAAAAACCAAATGCAACACTGCACGGCAATCTATCATCAAAAATGTATTTCACAGAGGATAAAAGATGTAGATAGAGAACAATGTGTCTATCAACCATTAGCAACCATTCAACTAATGTTACAAGAAATAGTTTTCTTTGGAGAATAGTATTTAATTCGATTGGGAAAAGGCAGTCATTTGGAGGACAACTACATGGAAATCTTGCCCCAGACAAAGTCATTTGTTCAAAGAGGTTGCTCAAATAAATCTGGGACACATTTTTCCTCAGAGAAGCCAGCATTAATCAGGAGTGCAAATGACATAATCATCAACTGAACTAATTGATCATCATACAAGTTCCACGCAAAACTTGGAGAAATGCCACTATGAAGTTGCACACCTTCAAATCTGACTGCAGAGTATAGGAGACCTTCCATGCCTTCTGAACTTCATTGAAAAGGAGGACACATTGATCATTTGCATCTTTCAACGCTTGTTTTAGCCCCAAAACCTCTTGTTTAACATCTTGTAATTCTTTCTCTTTATCATACAAATCCTTCCTCGCATCATTGGCCTAAATAAGATAAAGACACCCCCCTGCAAAAATTCAGTGCTTTTTCCTCTTTTTGATGACAAACAATAGAAATATTCACAAGGGCCAGAAATTCGGTATTAAAGTGCTTTAACATTCTTTCATAATGACAAAAATATTGAACATATCACATCACAGGGGACAAGCTGAAAAGAGTATGCTCATGATAACTAGAAATTTAAAAAAAATTGACAAGACAATTATCCAGGCAACGGGCAACCAAAAGGTGAAGTCAGCAATGGGCACCTTCTCACATCCATTAAAATCAAAAAGCTTTAAGGGGAGAAACAAACAATATTTTCTAACGTGGGTTCGTGCCCATAGACTATCGACAGTAGTTCAACCAAATATCCCAACTACAGTTCAGTCTACCAGGGAATACAGAACATACAACGTCCCGCCATTTCTTTATCGTATCTCTGTTTCCAAGGCTGAGCATAGCATTTCGTGCTCTGGAAGCAAAATTAAGGGATGATAATGTCTCAGATACATTTGATGCATCAGGAGACACATTAACAATTAGCAGAGTCTTGGAGCTTCCGCCTGTAGAGACATTTAGCAAAAGAAAATGAACAAGCCATCAGAAATTAATGTCTGTCACTGAAAGGTTTCTTTGCTCAATGTTTTAATTGAGACTCAAGGAGAAAAGAAAAGGTGCAACATTCATATATGATCATAAATTCATTAGCCGAAACAAGGACACCATGAAAACAGTGACAGCACACAACATTCTAGAATAAATAGTCAATATTTGTCAATAAGCGTCATATTCAAGATGGTCCTTTGGTGCCATAGGAGTGAACATGAACTAAGATGGTCCTTTGGTGCCATAGGAGTGAACATGAACTACAGTTTTTTAGGCTCAAATTAAAAAAAAACAAAACAAAAATGTAGGAAACAGTCATTTTGCAAAGATGAGACACTTCCCCACAAAACTGCAGGTATCATCATGAACACATATTAGCAGCTAAGAGGACAGTAACATCAATGCGGGTAATCAGGAGCTTTCTAAGCAAAATAACATCTGTTAAACAACAACCTAGATTATCCACCACCAAAGCACCAAAGAGTGTTGATGGAATATAACCTATAATATGAAACAAAGGAAAGGCCATCCACAAACTTATTCGAAAATATCTTAAGGCTAAATATTTCAAAGCAAAATGCAGCCCAGTAAAATATATACACTGAATAACATCGCGTGAACAGTTTCGCAAGATACTTGCATTAGATATGTCCTATCCCTTCCATGAATTTTCTGATCCATTGAAAAGGTATCAGCTATTAAAATTCCATTTCTCTTCATCAGGCAGTCCAAAATTCCAAGTTCTTTCTATCAAGAATTATTAATTGAAGATGTTGACTAAAGTTCACCTTTTTTGTACCATTAAAGTTTTATAAAAAAGAGATAGAGAGAACTTGTGATATCCTAGCAGGCACTAGCTAGTACACGCACTTCTAATATCCACCACCTTCAGAAAATCCAATCATCATATATGCAACCAAGTCACTGACAAAAGGTACCTAGTGAATCAGCAAGCACTCTAGTTAGTGTTGAATTCTCATATGGAACGATATCCTTCTTTGACGACAATGAAGATAAAACATCCCCCAACCTACAAAATGAAAGACACATCATAAAACATTATATCAACAAAAGAAAATAAAAAAAAAACCATTTAATCAAAATTTTAAATCTTATAAGTTTATAGAAACATAAGAGGTAATGTCTGAATGTCTCCGTTCTACATCAACAACCCATGCCCAAGGGCACTCCAGAATATCAGAGTTATTACTAGAGATCAATAGACCGTTCTACAAATTCAATCCGCAACTAAGATCTGCTTCCACTTAATGACAAAGTAAAGAACCACAAGATTAGCATTTCGAAAGTGATAAGTTTGGACTTCTTTCATTGACTAAATTATGGTTGAGAACATAGATAGGTCTGAAGCACCAAGCCTAGCAATTCAAAAGTAGTGGATAATCAGTGTCAAGCAAGATTTGTGTCTTCTGATGTTCATATACTGCCAGAAAGCAAGCACTGGCAGTAACTCATCAAAAGGGGGTAAGAAAGCCAGAAACAGTATAGCAACCACTACTGAAATATTGATACTAACATAAAGTCACTACACAGTAACAATAATAAGAATGACAGCAAACAAGCCAAGACTTACGCAGAAAGTGACTTCATAACATGTAGAAGTTCTGTCACCCGCTCCCCACTACCATCTTCCACATTCAACCCTTCACTTCCAGCCAAATCAACAAGAGAAAGCTTGCTATACAGGTTTTCTCCAGTAACCAAGTTGTTGTAGGATATATGGATTGTCACGATTCTGATTTTATAACAGGAGAATGCGTCAAAAAGTATCAATTAAAACTGAACAATGGCTTAGGTGTGGGAGGGTTAGAGGTCACTGCCATGTACTTAATCAAGTATAACGTTTTGTAATTATCATGTGTATCGCTAGTGTTCAGCTTTGACTTTAAAAGTAAAAGAAAAAATCCTCTCCTAAAATTATCAAGGTGTGGTACTCCCTGAAAGTAAAAGTAAACAACTAGGTTGAGTAGCATCCTCTTCCATGCAATACCTATAAATAATTTCAGCCAAACAAACTAATCCATCTAATGATGATAAAGCAGCCAAGAGGGGCTTGAAACTCTGATTACGAAAGGTATGAACAAATGCTGTTCCTAATATCTAAGGAAAACATCATTGTACATTTCAGAAGCTTGGCTTGAAACATCACTGGTTTGTCTATCTGTGCTAATTGCTCAAATTTATTTTTCATTCTTTGTATCCTCACAAATTATTTTTGAATTCTTTCAAAAAGAAAAAATTGCACAGTTATTCACCCTTCAGCAAAATGAAGTTTCTAGCTAACACTGTCATCATAATATATCAAGAAAGCACAAAACCCAGAAAAGCCACAAGAGAGGGTGCGTAGAATTCAAACCATACAAGTGAGAAACATTGAACTTCAAAACATCATTTCCTCGACTTTGAAATGCGTCTTTCAGAACCTTCAAAAAATCCAATGGATTGTCGACCTTTTCCTGTGTAAGTTCAACAAAAAAATCCGAAGATCCCATGCAGACTTTCGATAAATTCCTTCCTGATTCACGCACCAAATCTCGTACCTACATAAATAAGCATGTGGAAGCACGATTACATCAAGACAAAACGTACACGTTCAGAACACCTAACTTGAAGCTATTTATGGTGAGTAAAAAAGAAAAGAAACCTGTTCATTGTGGAGTTCAAAAACTGTGACAGAAAAGTCATATCTAGATGTAGCAGTTGCATCTGAATTTGCTAAATCGAAGAACTCCTCAAAACAACGAGCATATAGACCCCGATCATGGCTAGATCCTTCCTGAAAAGCATCAAAAAATACCATCATGTCAACTTCCATATCAGAATTTTGGGAATGACATGGTGGGTGAACATGGTTCATCATAATGTTACAAAGGCCCTCGTTCAGATAACTATGATTGCCAAAGATCAAACCAATGACAATCAGATCTAAGAAATGCAAGCAGCAGAACTTTTAGCTCCTTAAATTCAGACATGATATAAGACCAATATCTGACAGAAGTATCTGCATTACTGGACCGTGCCCGTAATGGCAGCCATACATGCATAATTCACAAAACACATCCTCATTCCAGATCAGCTCCCTTTTGAATGCAATAAAAATAATAAACAAAATACTTTATCTAAAAAGCCATACCCAAATACTTGGATATTTAGCTCATAGGGAGATATTATTCAGTGGAAGCATGTTTGAGAGAGAGAGAGAGAGAGACCATAGTGTGCGTCTTTCCTGAGTTACTTTGTCCATAAGCAAATATTGACACATTAAATCCATCCAAAGCTGATTGAACCATCGGTTGAACATCATTAAATATATCAGCTGCACATGCACCAGTGCTACTGTAAGATAACAAACCTCCAAACAAACCAGCCATGTAGCTAGTATATACCAAAAATATTTTCAAATGCTGCCTGTTATGTAACAAAATGAATCATTTTCTAGCTCACCCTGTCCAACATGAGGTCCATACACCCTATCGAATTCATAATCTTTCTTAGGATTTGTACTGGTCTCATCACCAGTGTTGACACGGATAGTAAGATCATCAGGGAATTCTACAGCAGAGGGACCTTCATCTTCAAACAATGGTCTCGAACGACAGAATACCTTTATGTTTCCTGAAATTAAAAGCATCTTCAAATCATATAGGAAAGGAAAATACCCATAAATTTCACCAAAAAACTTCGTACAGCCTCAGAAAGGGAGGACTGGAAATTGAAGAGAAGAGCTGTTTAAACAAATTATTATAGTAAGAGAAGAGAGCACACAAAGAAGAGAGAAATTCACTATCTTGATCGATTTCTGTGCTTCCATTAAAGAGTAACCAAGTCCCTCAGCAACTAACTAACAAATAGCCCAACTTCTAAACCAAACAGTTAATTAACGTGTGCACCTCCTGCACTCATAGCCAACCAAATGGCTTGAAGATGATCTGTCCTTCTCACTTAAACACTATTAGTATAACTTAGGTCGACCAATCTAGTGATTGGGCGATCAATGGTGAATTGATGATGTGAAAGGAGTCCAAATGGAAATTATGTCACAGGTGACCGGACCCTTGTCTGAAAATCATATTTCTTGAGAGCTTTCCCATTAGTTTAATCCAAGAGATTCAATTTCTATGTAACCATCAATCAAAGTATTAGAACTGATCCTAACGTAGGAAGAAGAAGATACACAGAGTAAAAAATCATCTCCGTTCTTGATATCTAGTCTCCATTTACAAATCTTTGAGGTATAATCAGTCCTGAACTAACAAACAGCTCAATTTTTCAGACTAACAATGATTAGTAAAATGCATCACAAACTGGCAGCTAACAGTGCGATCTCAAGTTAATATGCACTTCATCGCTAAAACTCTATCAGTCATATTCCAGCTTGATCTTACTCCTTAAACTCAAGTTTTGTCCTCCTACTACACACTGCAAAATTGCCATACAAGCAAGCTATCTCTACCCATCAATCTGACAGGAACATTATCCCGAAAATGAATTGCAATTCAAACTAGAAATTTTCTGAATCATTGGCTCATGTATCCAAGTACTTCCACCCCTGGGAGAACTCAATTAAGAAAACAAAGACTGACCTTTGGATGTCAACAGCTCGTTGAACAACTTCCTCTTCTCACTGACGAGCGGTGCTATCCTAGCCTCGCCTTCAAGGGCGACTTGATCTGACACAAGCACAGAAGCTGTCAAAAACCGAAATGAGAAAGCAAACGCGCGTCGAGGCACAACAGACGCCGCACCGCCTCACCTAGCTTCCGCGTCTTGTCGGCGAGAACGCCGAGGTAGCGCGTGACTCGATCGAGCTTCGCGTTGGAATACTCCTGCAGCTCGCTCGCCTCTTGTCTCAGCTCCAAGTAATCCTGCCTCGCAAGCTGCATCCAGAAATCGCTCTTCTCAGAGCTCGGCAATAGAGAAGGAATCCACCGAAGCAGAAACGAAAATTCCAAACAGGCAAATCCCCCAACTCAATCGGGAGCGCGAGACGATCGGAGCGTTTCGGAAAAAACCTGGACATTGTCCGCGAGCCGCTGGACCTTGGAGGCCAGCGGGAGCTGCGAGGGCGGCGAGGAGGCTGCGGGAACGGCGGCGGGGACGGCGGCGGGGCCGCCGGAGATCGAGTACCGCCGGACGAGGGGGGCGCTCGGCCGGTGCTGGTCGTCGGCGTCGAAGGAGGAGGCGGAGGAAATCGACGACGACTTCCGCGGCTCGAAGCCGCTCACCTCCCACTTCCACCGGTTGCTCCTCGGGTCCGACATTGCCGGCGCCTGCAACCGAGCCCTACCGAGCCGAGCCGAGCCGAGCCGAGCCGAGCCGACGGCACCGAGAGAGGGAAGAGAGAGAGCCTTAGCTTCTCTCTCTACGCGCAGGGGGAGTAGAGAGAGAATCGGCTAATCTTCTTCTTCGTCTTCTTCTTCTTCTCAGAGCTCCGCCTCTGCCATTGCTACTGGTCACGAGAGCTTTTTGTCTTCCCCTCCCCCTCGCCAGACCATAAATGGGAGGTGGTGGTGCGGCCGGGGTCGATACGTCGTTGTCTTTCGACGCCCACGAAATTTTCTTTTTCTTTATAGAGATAATGACATTAAGTCGTCTTCTAACTTTAACGATTTTGTTCTTTTGATTATCATGGTTTTTAAATTTTAATTCAATATATAATATCTATCGTCCTTAAATTTTTAATTTATTCAATATAATTCATAAATTTTTAAACTATTTGAGAATGTTCAACATTATTCATGAATTTAAATTAATGAAAAAATAACATTTGATATTTTCATATAGCCAAAAACAAATTTAAACATTTATAAAAAAAAGTTAATTAACTTTCGATCATGCTCAAATTAATCTCTAGATTATCAAGATCTCTAAATTTAAATAAATTAAAAGATATCGATGAGTATTTTCATATAATTTAAAGAACTAATTTAAATATTTATAAACACAATTCATGGACAATATTAAATAAATTAAAATTTTATAAATAATATTGTGAATTGGGCTAAAATTTAAGATAAAATCGAGTGAAAGTTTGGGAATTATTTGTCATTTTTTTGTTTTGGAGAGATAAAATGAATTAAAAAAAAAAAAAAAAGGATTAATGATGAGAGGCGCTCTTTTGCTTTGGGGCTCCGCGTTACTACTTCACGCCTCGCTTCCTCGAAGCCATCGTCATTATTACCTTTTCTGCCACCCCGACCCGATTAAATTATTTTTTTGTGTTGGTGGGGGGAGAGAGAGAGAGAGAGAATGAAAATTTGATTTTTAAAGACGAAGGGCGCGGGGCAGGACAACGTGCGCGGGTGAGGACTTAGGATTTGCTTCACTCCTCAGCTTTCCCCCGGGAGCCGAAAATGTGTGGTGGGTTTCGGATGACGTGGCACCGGCCCTGTCTGGTGATGAGATGAGTTGGCCGACTTTGTCTGGCCCGGAAAAGATTATGATTTTCTTTTTTTGGTAGAAAGAAAAGATCGCCTTAAAAGAAGACAAAAATATAAAAAAAAAGTAATATATATGATTAATATAAATGTCGACATGATTTATTTGTGTAAATGCCCACTTTTAATGGGCCATCTCGACAATGTTTGATTTGGAAAAAGGTATAATTTTCCTTAAAAAGCACGAATTATGAAGTGGGTACCCGTTCTAGCCAAACCTTTTTCTTTTTTTATGCTTTACCAAAAGCATCAATTTTAACTTGGTTTCGATCTTGCCCCGGACTTTTTTTCTTTGGTCTCACGAAAAGCGGGCAACTTTAAATCTTGAAATTTGCCCAAAAATTCTGATCTTGTAAAGCACCTGGATTTGACTCACGGTAAGTTTAAGTTCGGTGATGACTTTAAAGAAGTAATGTGCCATTACACGTATAGTTGGTGAGTCTTGGCTGTGTTGATGCAGAAGGATCAATCACAGTTTGATAACTTCTCCTATTTACGGACAATGTTGATTGCGAGTTCAAGAATTCATTCTTCTCGATTGTTTTCTGCCATATTTGAATAAGCAAATTCACTCATTCATGGCTCATTTACTTTGAGAAAGCCCTTTCTTCGGTCCACTTTGATTTTCGTCACCAAATTTCAAACTTAAATGCTCATGCTTCTTTCTCCTGTGTGTTTCGAAACAACTCCAGATTCCAAAGGTGTTAAGAATATTGGAAAGGAAATTAAATCTACTCTTCTCAGTGGATGTAATAATATAATGATGGGTAATAATAAAAAGATGGGAATTATCATTTTGCACCTCAATCAATGATGAACGATGAAGTGGAAATTTCATTACCACCGGCGGCGGACAGTGTGGGGCCAAGCCAACCACGAAGCATGTCCATGTCGGCCCATCTGTCATTTCAGGAGGTTCCAAAACAATTAAATTACTAAGACCTTCCCTATAAGGTTGTGGTCCTATGCCTTTAGGAGGGATAATTACAACAAAAAAGAAAAAAAAAAATCCCTCATGCGTGGACAGCGAAGGAAGAAGGAAAATAATAATAATAATAAATTCAGAAAATTTGTATAAAGAGCGCAAAATTCATTAACATAAGTGCCAATCGAGCCACATAAGACAGCCAACAATCACAATAGTGATCGCCAATAAAAATTGACTGAGATGACTATATTGATAAATCATCACAAAGTTTAGAACTAAATTAATCAAATTAATAAGTTTATTGCTGAATTAATTTTTTTTTAGTAATTTTTCTCCATTTTGAAAGATGTCAACTCTACATTGCAATGGCACATTTTTTATTTTTAGCGAAAATTAGGTAGGGATTCAGGCGGCCCAACTTATGTCTGCCCCCAAATATTATAATTCAAGTCATGAATCTCCACCTAAGGTTTGAATGGATCGTTCAAATGAGGACATGTCCTACATCTCCTCCTAGTTTCTTTCTTTTGCCCGTTCTTTTCCCGAATTTCACTTACTTTAATTTTGTTTTAAGTGGTTAGATTGGCTTGTTTAGGAATAAAAAAAAAATAATGAACGATTGACAATAAAATCCAAATTATGCACATGATTCGCGATCAATGCTTTAAAATCTTATTTGGGTTAAAAAATAGTTAATATCACGAAAAGCCCTAAATCAATATATCCATAACAAATTTATCATTTATTAGTTTCTGTTAACTTTTGCTGTTAAATTTTTGAGTTTGATAAGACATAACAATTGACAAATGTACCAGTTTCATACTATACCCATCATTTAGTTTATGATTTTTTATGATATTAATCCAATTTAACGGAAACTAATGAAAGGTATATTTATAATAAAATAAAAAAAAACTAGTTTTGGGTTTTTGGTGATTAAAAGATTATTTTTTTTATAAATTATCACATGCGTGATAATTAAGGATTTTTTTATGATAGTAACTCTTAAAAAAGATTATCTTAATTATATGAGATGTAACGGTAGAAAGGAAGGAAACAACCCTAAAAGAATATGTTATAATCTGCTTAACCTAAATGGACATAAGAGAGAGGAAAAGAATTAATCAATTGAGAGGAGTGCACAAAGTTGAAGAATTCAAAGGATGCACAAATTTACCTGAAGCAGTCTATAATTAATAAATTGAAGTGGCTTAAAGTGCCCTAAATCCAACCAGAAACAAGGAGCGACATGGCCATCGATTGGGAAAAGTACGAAGCCTCGAAGTAACCATACGCAACAAAAACTCATGTAAGCTAGTAACATAGTTTGGGAGTATGATATATACTGAAAAAAAAAAAAAGTACATCTCTAACTAATTGTAAGCTTAAACCGTTAGAAAAGCGTGATAATTATTTAAATATTTAACCAATTCAAAATGTGTGCAAGGTGAAGAAATTGAAAAGTGAAACGATAGGAGTGAGCAAACCAAAACTCGGGGAGTGATACTTGTCTCTATGGGATTGAACACATTGACATTATTACAAGCGTCGGTTTCGTAAGAAATATTCACCAAAACTCATAGGTCAAAGCGACAAATGCGTCGTGCAAAAATCAAAATAATCACTCACAATTAAGCTTTGCAATATAAAAAATAGAAGGCATCGATTGACGAGTTCAGAGATCAATCTTTAGCCCAATGCCATCACTAGAGCCCAGTTATCCTTGTGACGAGGCTTACATTCAAGTTTCTCTTCTGAGCGTAGGTCTTCATTTATTATCGGCCAATGGTTTAACCCAAAAAGAGTATTCTAGGTTCCTCGTGATAGCAAGGGCACAAGAATTCCTCCGTATCTCCTTCAGTCAACTATGGAACTATTTTACAACTCACTCTGTAAATTAGTTCACGGAATAAACGAAACATAGCACTTTCACAAAACATTTTTGAGCTCTCAAATTAATTTTGCAAAACATTAACGATATTTTTAGATTGGAAAAAAGTAGGATGTCGAGAAACATGTTTGAATAAAATACAATAATAAAAAATAAAAACACGGTAAGACATTTTCTCTGTTACAAACGGAAGACGGAGTAGCATTCATAATTTAGAGACTTCCACAATTTACAAAAAGAAACTCAAAAAGACAAACACAAAACTTTATTAAAATTAGGGGTGATCGATTCTCTTGGTCCGATTCCAAGGTGGAACCAGGGACCAAACTAATTGGTCCTAGAGAGTGTCTATGCATCATCAACTACGGTTCGGTCATCAGCTATGGCTCAATTAGCACCTAGGGTTAGAGGTGGAAGTTCGCTTCAAGAAAGTTTTTGTTTGCTCTCCCCCTTTTAACCCTCTCTAGACAAAAGCTTGGGAATGCACTATAGCCTCTAGCACTATAACTATTAAACATTTTCTTTCTTCCTCTCTCCATAATCAATAGAAAAAAGAATTCCTTTGCGACTTATTGCTAACCTATCTTTCTCCAAAACCCTTTTCATTAGGGGTATGCAAAACGGACCGCTTAAACTAAGAACCACCAGAACCAAACTAGATCGACCAGTGTGGTCCGGTTCTTGGAAGTATCGGTCGATTTATGATTCTTGGTTTCAAGAGGGAACCGGCGGGAACCAAACTAGATTGACTTTATATATATATTTTAATTATTTCTTCAAAAAAATTAATAAAATGTGAACTAAATATTATCTCGTCTAATGGTACTAGAAGTTATAGCACAATAAGTCTTCATTCATCTACTTCCATCAATATTTTAAGATTTGTTACTCTTATTTGCTGTGCACGACCACTCTTTACTAGGAAAAAAGTAGCCGGTTCCATTAGACTGGACCAGACCAAAACCGACGGTTCGGTTCGATCCCTAGTTCCCAAAATGGGGAACCGATTCTCCCAATCTGGTTCCCGATTCCACCTTGGAACCGGATTGGATCAGAAATCGATCACGCCTACTCTCCATGGATAAAGGCGCAGGCAATAGGGCTTTTGGCCTTTTCTTTTTGGCTTCATAATGATGAGTACACAAACTCATGCTTTGGTCGAAAACAAAAAATTCTATACCATGTCGAATGCAATTGAGTCGGTCCCTTTAACGAATTTCCATCTACATTGACATACGCCTAACCAAGAGATTTCGTTTATCCCCAAAGCCAGTTGTTCCGAACGAAACTATATTTCTATCCAAAAAGACTTAAATAGATGCAAGTATCTTCACAAAAAGAAGAGATATCTCAATCAAATCAGGTTTGGAACCCTTTCTCAAGGGCAGTTGGCAAGAGAGGAAAGAAGATATGGATCGGTTGCTAATTCATTCTCTGTCTCCATTAGACGGATCCTCACTGATCCAATTCTAGCTTCTGTACCAGATGAAGTTGTTCTTGTTCGTATCATAGATGTGATCTAATTGATATCGAAGCATTAACATTGGCAATGGAAAATGAAAGATGTTGATTCTTTTATCAATATATATATCTGTGTGTGTGTGTGTCTTAGATTGAATGGTTTTAAGCCTCTCATGCTACCCCTGAAAGATGGGAGACTCCTGATTTTCCTGCTTAGATAGAGGCCTTGTCAACTACATATTCAAATTAGCATGAAAGTCCTACTCTAAATGTAGGCCTTGCTATGCTCTCTCTTGGACAGTGAAAGCGGTGCGAGAGAAGTTGGTTGGGCTACCCTGCCTTAAGAGCTTCCCCAGTGATTGATCCTGTGATTTTTATTGATTGTATTTGCTTCTATCTCAAAATGTTCTTTCATGATTGTATGTAAAAAAGTTTTCGGGCATAAGCATACGGATATGACTGCGTTTGGTTCAGCATTTTCAGAGAGTGGGGAAAGCCTCTTAGGAAATCTTTAGGACATGTTTGATTCAATTTTCTTGTGCTTTCAGCTTTCAACTTGCCTTCAAAATGCTGAAAGCGATAAGGTCAGTAGGGACTAGTTTTGAGCTTTCGGCATTAATTCGAAATTATTTACCAAACACAATTGCATTTCCCAAAGCAGCTTTGGGCTTTCAGCATTTGCATTAGATTCAAAGCCCTTTGCAAATGCTGAACCAAACGCAGCCTATGATGAGTTGAAAGCTTCAGAGGTGGGGAAAAACCTATATAGGTCTAGGAGCATATTTTCACTCTTTCTTGTGTTATTTCAGTGTTTTGCTTATGGATTGGAAACGCGATAAGGTCAGCCCTGGACTCTTAGATATCAATATAGTTTCTTAATTCAACTTCTTGTACATATGCTCTGGAAGTATCTTTCCGAATAAAGATATAGAATATGGGTAACATGCCTCCTTGGCAAGAGGGAGACAAAAATTGCATTTATGTCTCTGCCACTATATTAAGTGTTTCACGGATAAACAGCTTCCTATCTCTGTTGAAGTTCTTTTGAATTTTTTTTTGCCTCGAGGGAAGGAATTTGTTTCTTTTTGTAAATTTTGGAACTTGATCAAATCGTCAAACCAGTTACTTTTGTTTTCCCAATAAAAGTGTCAATGCACACGAGAGAGTGACAAATCTTAATATATTGACAAAAATGACGATAAGTGAAGAGTCTTTGTACACGGCTTGTGGTGCCATTGAATGAAAGAGTAATTAATTTACACTTTACTCGTTTTTCAAGAAATTAAAAAAAAAAAGGGGGTATATGTAGTTAGTATGGTTCTTCCTTGGAATTGAAAACCAGACCGACACTCCTGAAAACTTTGATTCAGTCTAGTTTGAGCGGTTCCCAATTTAGATGGTTCATTTTACACACCCCTTATCGAAACTACACAATTGGTAGCTGAGAAAATATTGGGTACTTCATTGAGTGCCACATGAGTGTCACGCAAATCAACTCATCAATCGTCATATGTGCTGATCCAGGCAATTTCATTTCATTTTTTCATTCAAGATGTAAACGCCAGGTGAAACCACTCTGCACAAAGTTGCTTAGTCCAAATCCTGCACAATACACAAATGGGTAACAAGGCTTGAAATTTCTTTTCGTTTCTTGACATGCTTCTTGTGGTTGCATCTTGAGCTTCCACTTCGCACCATCGTTGTTCGTGAAACAAAGCCTGCGCAACTGGCCGCGTTGTGATTGTAGCCGGGACAAGCCGTTGTCCACGAGTTGTCGTTTGCAAGTCGTCGATGGTAAGACCATGTGACATGCTTCTCGTGACTGTTACTTGAGCTTCCATTGCGCAACATTTCGTCGTTCATGACAGAGACGGCGTGCTTCTCATGAGTTACGGGTGAGGTTTAATGGAAGAGAATTCTTCACTAAATTATTTTGGAGTCGTAAGAGGTGTTCTTTTTTGTTTGCTTAAGCAATCACACTCCTTTTCAATATTTTTCATTGTGAAACTTGTTGTGCTTTCTCAAAGTAATGATCGAGTAAATTATTTGTACAAGGGGTGCGGATATCGGGAGTGCCAAAGCTTGACATATGAGGATATATTATTGCCAAAAATTCCAAAAGATACATTTGAGTGCCAAAATCGGAGAACAATTGACTTTTAATTATCAATGGCGAGAAATTCCAGCCAAACTGCTAATGTGGTTTTTTCTTATGAGATTTTTTTACTGACATGGCAATTCTTTTTAAAAAAATCATTCATGTAGACAACAAGAGTATGCTAAATGACATAGTTTTTGGCACTTAAGTGATTACTTCATGTAAAACTTGACACTTAAGTGTTCATTTTAACTAAGAGCGGTACTTAAGTAATTACTTACATCATAATTTGACATTTAAGTGATTCTTTTTTAACCACGACCAGCACTTAAGTGAACATAACAGATCACATCATTTTAGACAATGATTGCTGAGTGAACATTTTGGCAAGCCACATAAACCAATTTTATTACTAAAATAATGTCATGTTGAATTTCTAAAGTGGACACTTAAGTGTCCCATTTTTTTTTTAAAAAAAAAGGGCATTTAAGTGTACATTTTGAAACTTTTGGCATTAAAGTGTCCATCAATGCCAAGTTTGGCACTTTCGGTGTACTTTCCTCTCTGTATAAAGAAGCGACTTGAAATACGTTTAATTCTTTTAGTTACAGCATAAAAGTGTCCATCTTGCACATGCAATGCATAGCAAAGATTTAGAGCTTATGATATGAACTTGAAGCATATGATAAGTACGTGTCTATGCAAAACACAAAGAACTTGGAGTAATAAAGGATCAGACTTACAAAAAATGCTGAAGGAGAGACGATTGATGAACTTTTTATGTGCAATTGTAATGGGGTTCCTTGCTACTCACGTGATCAAAAAAAGAAATGAGAGACTTCAACTTAGATGTGGTTGTCATGTTGGTATTATATTGAAGGTTGAAAATGGTGTTTATGAATCATATGTTCCCAAGCATAATCATTCATTTATGCTGAAAAATCATGAGCGCAAGTGGAAGAATGATGTCTCTTTTTTCTTTGTCATTTTTATGTTTAGTAACGGACAAATTCTACAAGGGTCAATGTGCAGCACATGATAGAAATTATTATTGGTGCTCTCATTTTTTTGATTTGATCCTACAGCACACGAAAAATTACCACAGTAAAAAAGCTATATTCTTTTATATATCGGTTCATATGACCTTTGTCAATTATGATTCTCAGTACCCACACATTTTCCATTTTTATTCAAGTAAATTTAAATTATCATCTCGTTTGCCTCTACACATAATTTTTCAGAATATATATATATATATATATATATATATATATATATATTTAAACTAACTTGTGATAAATATGTGAAATGTTTTAATTAAAAAAATTTCAATATTCCAAGTGCAATTCATTTATTAAGGTGTTTTTGGAATCTATGAGGAATGGACTGAAAACCATGTTAATTGATCAAGCCAAGCTAAGACAAAATCCATTCACATAG
Source organism: Eucalyptus cladocalyx (assembly GCA_017140615.1). Classification (NCBI taxonomy): domain Eukaryota; kingdom Viridiplantae; phylum Streptophyta; class Magnoliopsida; order Myrtales; family Myrtaceae; genus Eucalyptus; species Eucalyptus cladocalyx. The sequence continues at coordinate 9,059,352 of CM029524.1, read as the reverse complement.
TGCTTTCAAATGCACAATATTATTTATGCACTCGGAACATTGAAAAAAATGTTAATTAAAACATTTCACATATTTACCACAAGTTAGTTTAAAGATATATATTTCTGAAAAATTATGTGTAGAGGCAAACGAGATGATGAATTTAAATTTACTTCGATAAAAATGGAAGATGAGTGGGTACTGAGAATAACAATTGACAAAGGTTATATGAACCAATATATAAAAGAATATAGCTTTTTTATTGTGGTAATTTTGCATGTGGTGTAGGATCAAATCAAAAAAATGAGAGCACCAATAATAATTTCTATCTTGTGCTGCACATTGACCCTAGTAGAATTTGTCCGTTACTACAAAACATAAAAATGACAAAGAAAAAAGAGACATCATTCTTCCACTTGCGCTCATGATTTTTCAGCATAAATGAATGATTATGCTTGGAAACATATGATCCATAAACACCATTTTCAACCTTCAATATAATACGAACATGACAACCACATCTAAGTTGAAGTCTCTCATTTCTTTTTTTGATCACATGAGTAGCAAGGAACCCCATTACAATTACATGTTGTGTGAATTTGCAGTCTCACTTTTATAGTTTAATCACTATCGGATGAATATTTTGTTCTAGCGTGCATTTTTGATGAAACTGCAAGTTCATTTATTTGGTTATTTAGGGGCGCGTGATAAAATTTTTTTTCGATTTCTCTATTTCTCATTTAGGAACAGGTTTGGAAATGTAAATCCGTTTGTAACGATTTGATTTCTCTATTTTTGAAACAGATTTCTATTCCGAAATAGAGAAATCGAAGAAATCGAATTTATAATTTTTAGCTTCTCGGTTTCGAAATAGAAACATAAATTTTTTTTTTTCTTAACTTTTCAATTTTGTTAATTTAGTCCAAAATATTTTAATGATTTTTTAAAATAATCATTTCAATCAATATTGATTAAACATCTTAACCATTGGGCCAAATGGTGGGAATTGAATGAACAATGCTTCATTTGTTGCACGCAAGAGATTTCACGCATGGTAATAGTCAACTTGCCATATTCATATCTAACGAGTCTTTCTTCACCTCTTATTTCGTAGTAGGCCAAACAATGGCTCTATCTAGCTAACTATTTTTTTAATCATAAACTTCATATTGAGGCGGTAAAAAGGTGTCAAATCATTAGGGTTTCATCCGATTTTTCTTTTATATAGTGTCCTCACTTATCAAGACACGGGTAAAAATACATCTAATAAGGAATCTATTGTTCTTGTAAGAGTGTTAATGAAAATACAGATTTTGATAATAAATTTTTAAATAATCCAAGTGTTGATAATTTTGAAAAAAACTGGTGACGATTTTTGAACATGGTGAGGATTTTTTTAACAAAATTTGGAAAGAAATTGGAATTAGACTGGAAGTTAGGATTTTTTTTTTAGGAGATTAGACTATTATAATCATGGCTATCGTTAGACTTATTTGATTAATGTGAAATCAATTTCGGCAAAAACATAACGACAGATTCACTACAATTGAATTTCAATTGATTTTTTTTTTTGCCACGTTGTTTATTTTTCGAAAGAAAATATTACGTAATAGGAAACGGAAGCACATGTAATAGGAAATTCCATAAAATTGTATTTTCAACTTTTGTAATATATTAGTATTATTTCGACTATTATTTTGTATTTGAGGATTTCCTATGTTGTTTTAGTATTATTTCAACTATTATTTTGTATTTGATGATTTCCTATATTGTTATCTAATTAATTTCTATTCCTAGAAATATAAATTTTATTTACGTTATCAAACGGATTTTGCCCAAAAAATAGAAATTTTGAATTGTTACCAAACGGGTTTTTCTTTGCTCAAAAACTGTTCTAAAACAGAAATTGAAAAATCAATTTCGACCGTAAATCAATTTCGAAACAGAAATTTTGTCATGCGCGCCCTTAAGGTGTTTTTGGAGTCTATGAAAAATAAGGCTCTAAAATTTATGTTCATTGATCAAGTCAGGCTAGGACAAAAGCAATTTGAATGGTATCTTCAACTTCGAAACATTGTTAATGCACTGGAAACATTCAGAAAAATTTTAATCAAAACATTTCACATATTTACCACAAGCTAGGTTTAAGGATCAACATTTCTCAAAACTTATATATAGAGGCAAACGAGTAGATGAATTTGAATTTACTTGGTAGAAAATAGAAAATGAGTGGAGTACTAATAATAACAATTGGCTTTATAGGTTATATGGCTTGAGGGATAAATGGAATTTAGCTTTTAGTGGTGATAGTTTTTCATGTGATGTGAGATCAAGTTTAAAGAGGAAGAGCAATGTCTTTCTACACATGTCAACTAAGACGTTGATCCATTTAGAATTTATTCACCACTATAAAGTAAAAACAAAAAGGAACCAAAACACATGAAACATTAGCCTTCTACACCTTATCAAGTGCTTTTGATTTTTCAACATAAATGAAGGATAATGCTCAAGAACACACTATACGAGTTCATAAATGCCATTTTCAACCTAAATATAATGAGTCGGATAATTATATCTGCCTTGAAATCTTTTGCATTTTTTTTTCTTAATCACATGAGTTGCGAGGAAACCCCTTGAATTATACACAAAAGTCCGTTGGGAATCTCTTCTTTAGCATTTTTATAAATCTGATGCTTTCTCACTGCAAATTCATTGTAAATTGCTTATGCACATGCTTATGATATAATTTAAATTCATTTTAAAAAATCATTCCTACTTTAAACTCAAAGGCTACGTTTGGTCGTCCGGATTTCTAATCGGGATAGGATTGGATAGGATAGGATATGAAATCCTAGGATTTTTTTATGTCTCGTCCAGTGTTTGGTGAATCATAGTATTAAAATCGGATATGTTCACATCATGTACATTTTTTTTTTTATATAAACGGCATATCATTATAAATGAACCTAAATGTTCATAAATGAAGATTGTGAAAATATCTCGTAACATTATTCCTTAATTTATTTATTATTTATTATTTATTTTATTTTTCCTCTTTTTTATATTATTTTCATTATTATTTCTTTTTTCCCTTTCATCATTCTTTAATAAAAATTTATCAAATAGTAAACTGTACTAACATATTTAAAATACAAAAATACCTAAAATATATAATAAATATAAATATTTAATTTATAGATTGAATGTTTATTATAACATAGAATTAAAATAAGATTAATTAAAAATAAATTTTTATTTTTATTTTTATTTTATTAAATTAGAATTCAAAATTATTTATATTGAAATATAATTTCAATTTTGTTAATTTAATAAATTTGTTATTAAAAAAAATAACTTTCCTATTATGGACGTTAAATCCTATCCACCTTTATCCCACCCATGGGATAATTTTATCTGTCTATATCCCCATTATATCCGACTATATCCTATCCCCAGTGAGCACCAAACGTAGGATAGGATAAATTATATCATATCCCGAATTTTATCTTGACTGCCAAACGCAGCCTAAAGTATTTTACAAATCTATCATTAAATGTGCAAGATGGGCATTTCAGCGCCATTCAAAAGTTCTAATATAAAAAAGAAATCTCAACCAAAAAAGGAACAAAAAGTATTTCAGCGCCATTCAAAATACTTCTTACGTAATGATTGTACAAGAAAAATAACATCTCAACCATTACTTTCTAAAGTGAAATAAGTTTTACAAGAAACGCATTATAAAAATAATGCAAGTGCTTTTGCAAGCAAAAGAGGACACTGTGACTGCTCAATAGTAAGAATGAGGAGTTACTTCCGATTTAGCCCCCTCATAACTTTACATGTGTTGAGTGTGTGTAGTGTTTCCCCTCGGTTAACTACGTCAAGAGCTTGCTCAAAAAAAAAAAAAAAAAACTACGTCAAGAGCTCGAAGTGACGGCCGGTACGGAAAAAAATAATCAAAAAGAAATAAAGAGAACTTTGTTCTTTCGAATAATGCACCGAAAAAGAAGAGCAAGAAGATTTCATGGACAATTCAACAAACCCAACAGAGTTATACTTATTGTAATAAAATTACAAGTCTGACAAAATGTAAGAGTATTTCAACTTTAATTAAACCTGACATTATTCAAGGTATTTGAAAGGTCTTCAACTCAGTTTCTCTGTTCTTCAAATTAGCCAAACATATATGCATAATAGTTTAAATAAATAAATAAATAAACATAAAAATCAAAAAAAAAAAATAAGTTTCACTAACACAAAAAAAAATTCAAAAATTTGCTCTAAAAAAAGTTAGATCCTCAGTATCATAACTGCATAGTTTTAAAAAAATGCAATTTTTTTTTTATGGTACAAGAGAGATTTATAAGTAGTAACTGCTTGGTGCTGTTCATAGCAAGAAAGAAGAAGTTTAAAAGTTCAATTTTTCTCAATCTATCACTACAAATTGCCATGTCAAAATCCTACACTCTCTTGACTATCATTACTATATAGCTCAAACTCGATCAAACCATCACCAATGATCTTCACAATTGAGGGCTAAGAGTCTGGTCGTTTGAAGGAAAACTATTTTTAGGAAATTATATTCCAACTTTTTGGTGTCTAGATGACCAAAAATTAATCAATCTATGAAAATCAAAAATAAGAAATTTCGATTGGGAAAAACAACTTCCTCTTCTAGTAAAAGGAAATCACGTTTACCCTAAACCACTAAACAAATGAATACGTTTCCATTATTGAATTACTTTCCTATCATCCAAATATAGAAAAGTCGGAAAATATTTTCTCAAAAACAATTTTTCCTCAAATAAAAGGGACCCTAAGAATGAGAACTAATTTTCAATGAGGCAAAAAGCTTTTTGAAACTGTTACCAATTAGTCAGAAACGAAGTCTCTCGAAGAAGAGGAGAAGCCCCTTTCTAATCTTTCAATTTAGAAAGCGCTGGGGAGTGTTCTGGGTTGGGCCTTCTGACGGCCCAACAAGCCTTCTCAATTTTTTTCTGTTGCTGGGACTTCATCGTTTAGAAAAAATGACGGGGAATTATCAGAAATTTATTTTCTTTAGATTAGCTTCCAAGCCATGTGTAAGTAGATAGGATTGTTTATGTGTCAAAATACTGATTAATATTATTTGAAGAGTTATAGGTATAAATTCTTTTTGAGAGATAATGGGAAATTGAATTCATGACCTTTAATTTGCAAATAAAGTTTTGAACTGACTTAATCATTCACCTTGATGTGTGAGCCACACATACAAATTATTTAGTGACAAAGAACAAATTTTAATCTAATGTCTACAAATCTCAACTTCACTATTCCTATGAGGACAATCAACTTCAAACCTATTTCAATCAAAATAACCTTTTTGTATATAAGCTCAAGAAAGAATTTAGTTTCTCCCACAAACTCACTCAAAGTGACAGTTTCCTCCTCATTTTTCCCTATGAACTTATTTGAGCAAATTGCTATTCACATTAATAATATTTGTTGAAAATTCTTAGGCATACTAAGGACGTGAATTATACCTTTAGAAAAAACTAAAGCATGCGCAACGCATCCCGCCCCCCCCCCCCCCTCGTGGGGGTTGTAGATGATATAGTGTTAATTAATGATGTTTAAAAATAAGCAAAATTTGGAGAGAGACATGACTATTTAGAGGGGAAATTATCAAGAAAAAGTCTTAAACCTATTATATTTGTACAAATTTAATCCTAAACATATCAATTATATTAATTTAGTCTTAAACATTTTTATAATTTGCTAATTGAGTCATTTCAATCAATTTTGGTCAGAAATCGCTAATGTAAGGGCCACTTGCTTATAGGACATGATTGGCACTAATATGAACAATTTTTACAATCTTTTAAAAAATTGAAATTTGTATGTTTTGTTTCTTTTTCTTCCTCTCATTTTGGCCCATTGCTGGCAATTGGGCTTTAAGCGAGGCACCCCATCATTTAACCTTCGCCAGTGATTGGGGATGGCTTGTTAGCACTCACCCCTCGCCGGCCAAATGAAAAGGGAAATAAAAAAGAAAGGAAAAATATAAACAAAAATGAAAAAATTTCAACTCCGATTGTGCCGATGGCTAATGTCAACGTTAGCAATTTCCATCCAAAAGTAGTCGGATAAAGTCAATTGGCAAAATATAAAAAAAAATTAGATATCACAATCAAAATATTTAAGGTTAAATATTAATAATTAAAATAAGTTTAAGACTTTTTTTTTTTTTTTACTTAGAGTGACTTTTATTTTTCACATTATTCTCTTCTTTCTCAGATTTTGATTATTGAAAAGTACTTTAAACCTTATAATTCAAAATGGTTCTACACGAGACACAATCTAAAAAAGGAAAAACATTAAAAAAAAAAAGTCCTAAAATTTTTGCATTTGTGCCAATTTAGTCATAAATATTTTATTGGTGCCAATTTAGTCTTCAATCTTTTTACTTTGTACTAAGTTAGCCATAAACATTTTCACTTGATGCCAATTTAGTTCTTTCTAGCTAATTTTGGCTAGATTTTACTAATTGAGAGCTAATCGGCTAACGTGACACAATCAGCACTTATGTTAACAACTTTTAATAATATTTAATATTTTTCGATTATTTTATTTTTCTTTTCCTTTTCCTTTTCTTTTGTCTTCTCCTCCCCCTTCCTCTAACTGGTCATCGGACCTTGGCGACCGGCCAAAGGCAACGGCCGATAAGGCTTGAGTCCTCGCTAAAGGCCATCAGGGTTACTCACATAGGGCGGCAAGGCTCACCCTCGCCGGATTTGGTGAGGGTCAAGCCTCATCGGCCATGCGCAAGGCTTGATTTCACTAGATCTGACGGGGTCGAGGCTCACCCTCATCGGATTCATCGAGGCTCAAGCCTTGCCAAGCATGGGCGAGGCCCAAAATTTCCCAATCCGGGCAAGATTGAGCCTTATGCCTGATGAAGCTAGCTCGAGGTTGGCTAGGCTGCAAGGGCGATCTCATGTTAGGTTGGCAAGGTTCACCCTTGCCAATCATAGGTGAGGCATGACCTCTCCAGTGGCCGGGGAGGCTCGCTAGAGGCTGGCGAGGGCGACCTTGACCTCATTGGCCGTTGCCTTTGATTGGTCACCAAGATTTGGCAACCAGCTCAAGGAAGGAGGAGGAGAAGGAAAAAAAAAGGAAAAAGAAAATTAAAAATTAAAATATTATTAAAATTATCTACGTCGCCAAGACTAATACGCCATGTCAACCAACGGGCACCCAATCAACAAAATCCAATGAAAATTAGCTGAAAGAATTGAATTAACACAAAATCAAAAGTTTATTATTAAATTGGCACTTATAAAAGGTTTAAGACTAAATGAACACAAATATAAAAGGTTTAGAGCTTTTTTGACATTTTTCCCCGATCTAAAACCACCCCCAAATTTGCTGTCAATTGCATGAATGCCATTGCGTGGTATCCGAACTCATCTCGTCTTGTTTTTTGTCGGAGGATGTATCAACACTCTTTTTCTATATAGGGATTGTTGAAAGAAATCACTGTGATTGAATATACAAATTTGCTTTGTTTTTTGCTAAATATAGCTCAAGAAAGTTATCATTCTTTTGTTTTTTTCAAATATCATTCGCATGCCTCCATAGGAAAAGCCCCACATTGAAAAGTCCGAATTGTCTATCCTAACAAACTTATTTTAACAGCATGCTTAGGTTGATTTGGTTTGTAGTTGCTATTGACTACTTTGGGTGGCCGTGAGAATTCAAGATTTAGGGCTGGGAATTTTTGGAAAGGAAATGACATTTTCACAAATAGGACGCAAACTCAATTAACTAGAATACGTAAAGTGGTCTTCAAAGGTAAAACTTATATATGTGACATTTTCAAAAGCAGAGGTGCGTATATGGTCATTGGATGAAATGTGAGGTACATTTTTTTATATTTATATTTTTCCTATATTTAATCCATGGATACAAGACGACAAGAAAACGATGGCTGTAAATTATATGTCAATTACGATGGCGGCGCATTGACTATGTAAGGAATAAGTGCAAAATTGGTCTTTAACATTTGAAGGGATTTATTAATGTTTTGATTTGGATAAGGGCAGAATAGGTCTTTAACATTTGAGGCGAGTCACTAATGTTTTGACTTGGTCGATTAAGTTCTTTCACTTTCGACCATTGATTGAATGAATTCTTGACGTTTTAAATAGGTCAACTAAGTCCTCATCATTTAAAAAAAGAGTTCGCAATTAGGTACTTGTTAGATTGTCGACCGTGAGGCTTGAATGTCGAAATTCTTACATGGCTAGTGCTTGGCGTTTTCCGAACGCAACCGTATGTCAATGTGGCAAATGGCCTAAATAAATCCCTCTTCTCTGGCCAAAAGGGAAGCCGTTCTTTGTCACGCAATTCAAATGCGAGAAGAGACGAAAGGGTTTGTTTAGGACTCAATTCTACTTCATCCAATTTGAAGGACTTAATTAATTTGAAACATTAAGGACTCAATTGACTAGATTAAAATTTTAAAGGCTCGATTTACCAAGAGAAGAAAATATTAGTGACTAATTCTACATTTGTAGCACGATATAACATGATGATATGGCATAAATGACGACAAAGTATAAAAGATAGTGAGACGTGATGATATGGCATTAGTGGCATATACAATATGACATGAGCAATGAAGCAACATGATGTGTTGTAATGATTTACCGCAAGGTGACGCATTTTATTATGAGAACATGGCGTAAACAAGTTTGTATAATTAATTGCACAAAGTAGCATGACGTGAAGTGATTGCATTTTAAATATTCTTGTGCTCTTAATTGCATATTGTTTGTTTACTGATTTGTATACTCTATAAGGAGTGTGGGTGTTGCAACATGGGAACTGAGAATGTTCATAAAGTTAGAGGTGCTTGTGCTTTAGTATGATGTATTGAGTTTCGAGTAAATGCGACATCCTCTTCGATCTATGAGCTCTTGAAATCACTAGCGGATCCTAGCTTGATTCGTGGCTATTAGTCTATAATAGTGAATGTATGTTGAAGGGATTGGCTGAAATCTTTTGGCAAATCTTTCTATCTCTTCAACTCTTTCGTTATATTAAATAAAATTATTGGTTTATGCTCGATGAATTGCGTTCTATGACATAATATTTTCATGTCTTCTGTGAAAATAATGTTAACTATATTATCATTTACTACAGCTAATGAAATAAAAAGAATAAATTATGCGATGTCATGCTAAGTTCTCATTAAACCATGGTTAATGATAAATTACAAAAAAAGAAAAAAAAAAAGAATAGCACTATAACACTCTAGGTTAATATCGAAGTGGTGACCTTTTCTTCTAAGGTACGATAATTTAATTATTCTTAAGATTGACTATGAATAATTTTGTAAGGATTAATTTGAAAATAAAATGAAAAAGAAAAAGAAACTCTAAGCCTCATGAAGGGACACGTAAATGGATTGACAAAGAAAAATAACATAATATCCGATAATGATGCCAAAATCATACCTTTTATCTAAGGCGTGCGAAACATGTAAAACAATTTGATTATACTTGAATTTTATTACAAAAAAGTAAAAAAATGAAACTTTAAGCTAATAAATGGACACACAAATGGATTGAAAAGAAAATAAAAATAGATAAAATCTTCATGATAGATATATCAAGAAACAAACAAACAAACAAAAGTGAAATCTTTGTGACAAAACGGATGAGAATTGAAAGTATGCAAAAGATAAAAACAAATAAAATAATTAACAATAAAAGGGAGAGAAATAAAAAAAAAAAAGGCAAAAAGACCTGTCTCCCTTCACCACAAATCGGATAATCCACCACTGGGCCATGCATTAATTTCTTAGTTAAGACATTGCAATTTGCAACCTCTTTCATTAACACACTACGATTGAATCCGCCCTTTCTATCTTGCAAGAAGCCGTGCATCCAGTGATGAAGTTGCTCCCCATTGTCGTGTTTGTAGAAACTATGATTTGATTTTCCTGCGAGACTATAATGTTAAATTCATGTCCTGTAATTTGAAGGAAGAATGCATAGTTGATTTCAAAATGCCTATACATATTCCTGATAACTGTGCTAAGCACTCTCTTTTATCATACTTTAATGTACTTAAAAATGTTGCGCTTAAAACATTCTCTAAATTAGACATGTTATATGGATGGGTTGGATTATAACGGGAGCAGTACCACCATGGCCATCTCCCATCAGTGCAACCTCATCTCCCATCATCACCATTGTCGCTTGTTGTCGCTTACCGATCCCGACTCAACCAAAGCAGTCTCCGCTCCGTTCGAGCCCCACGTAGAGCCCCCAAGGCGACTCCCCCCCCGCCCAATGTGGCGACGTTGGACCTTGGTCACTGATGTCGCAGCCTTGCAACCATTCGGAATCCCTCTGCCTTCGTTGACAAGAGTACGACGGAGATTGCTGGCACAATTTAGGCTCAACGCTTCGCCGGCGACAAACGACGGCGGGCAAGACCTGATGGCAGGTGAGGCGGGATGGAGGCGATACCTGCCTTGGTTGCGGGCTTAATGAAGGACGAAGCGAAAGTCTTCGAATCAAAATATGACGCGACCAGATATGACCAGGAGAAGGTTGGGCTCGTGTAGGTAGGAACGAGCAATACAAAAATGGTGCGAAAGTATGTTCGTTAACCTTCTTTGCATTTTGGGACCGACAAAAAAACCTCTTTGGCATTTGGACATACTGAAATAGACCACTACGACCAACCTAATTTGATTGAACTTTAATTTTTCAAACATATTTTCACTCGGCCCTTTAAATGTCAATACAAAACGTATACACCCTAAAAGTACGAGTCTAAGAGGACAAGCCTCGTTTCGACCTCTCCCTATCTCTTAAAAATATCTACACTAAACTATCAAAGAGACTGGAACCTAAAAATAAGCTTTTACTGTAAAACTGTTATTTGTTACAATTCATTGTTCAGGCGTCAAACTATTTATTAATATTATTTCTAGGTGTCAAAAAGTAAGGGCTCTTATAGAGTTTTAAGTGTCCATTTTTTTTTTTTTTTCTGAGAGATAAATAGAATTTGGATGAGCGACCACCTCACTCGTTGGTGAAATGTTAGGTTTATGGCACCGACAAAACACCAACTACCCATCAGGCAAACCCATCAATGAGTGAAGAAATTCAAGAGCTGCGATACATTTAAGTCTAGACCCTTATTTCATAGACTGACCAATTTCCCGGGATCACAATAGGCTGGGGAGTTGTACTTGTGACCTTGAGTTTTTAAATTAAAATTTGGACCGCTTGACAAACCTCGTGGTCGGTATATTACATGACAAAAAATTCAACGACAAATAATGAATTTTAACCTTATGTCTACGAATCTCAAGTTCACTATTCCTTTGACGATAATCGACCTTGAAACTATTTTAATCAAAATCACCTTTTTACATCCAAGCTCAAGCAAGAATTTGAATTCTCCCGCAACCTCAATCAAAGTGATAGTTTCCCCCTTAATCATACAAAGTTACTTTTCCATTGAACTTGTCTTGGCAAATACTCAGGCGCACAATTGACAAGAATCATATCTTTTCAAAATACTCAATTTGACACAATGCGATTTTTTGTATTTTGTTTGGATGATATAATCTTATTGAATGAAATCCAAACACAAGTAAATGAGAAAACTCGACTTTGGGGGAAGACATGACTATTTAGAGTGAGTTTTATTTTTCACATTTTACTTTATTTTATCAAATGTTGCATCTTTTTCTTATTGAAAAATAGTTAAAACCTTTAGAATTCGAAATGGTTCCGAATGTGACACAATGCAAAACCACCCCAGACGTTGCCGTTATTGCACGAATGCCCTTGAGCAGAATTTCGGCTTGTTTTTTGGTCGGAGGATGTATCACCACTCTCATGTATAGGTTGATTTAAACAATGTTCGCGATTCAGTATACAAATTTGCTTTGTTTTTTCAATGGCGAGATATATTTCAAGAAGATACCAAAAACATACCGACTTTTTACCTAATGGCTTCCTACATACTTCTATTTTTCCCAAATACCATTCGCATATCTCTCCAAAAAGCCTTGCATTGAAAGATTCAAATTGTCTATCCGTGCAAACTTATTTAAGCATCTTGCTTAAAGTTTGGTTGATTTGGTTTTTTATTGGTTTTGAGTGCTTTGGGGTGGCTGTGAAAATTCAATATTTAGATGAGCATTTTTGTGAAAGAAAATGACATTTTTGCAAATAAAACACAAGCTCAATTTACAAGAATTGTAAAGTGGTCTTCAACTTGTACATCTACTTGGCATTTTAAAAATGGTTAATATCTTTAAAAACCCCAAACCTGGTACACTTGTGACAAATTTACCCAAAACTATTTTTTTGACCATGAAAACCCTAAATTGGTACACTTATGACAAATTTACCCCAACTGATTATAAAAAACTTAAACCAAGACATTTATGACAAATTTACCCTAAACTAATTTATTCGACTGCAAAAATCACAAACTTATAAATTTGTGACAAATATACCATCTACTAAATTAGATTAATACCACAAAAAAATCACAAAATTTGTAAACTGTGACAACGATGTGTAAAATCTTAAATCGATATACTAGTCAATCGCATCACGTGTAATTTAACTTAATAATTTGACGGTAAAATTTAACGAAAACTAACAGAGGGTAAATTTGTCACAAGTGTACCGGTTTGGGATAAATTTGTTGAAGGCATACCAGTTTGGGATTTTTAGTGGTCAAAAAAATAATTCTGGGTAAATTTGTCACAAGTGTATCAATTTTGGGTTTTTCAGGGTATTAACCCTTTTAAAAAAGTAGAGGTGTGTAAATTATCATTAAGTGAAATATGAGGTATGTTTTTGATATTTTTCCTATATTTAAATCATGGATGCATATCAACAATAAAATAATAGTTACAAATGACATGTCAATAATGAGCACCGGATATACGGGGGATAAGTGCAGAATCTGTCCTTGACATTTGATTTTTAGTTTAGTGAGTCGTTAATGCTTGGACTTGGTCAATTAAGCTCTTCTCCTTTTGTGCCATTGACTAATTGAATTCTTGACATTTTAATTGAGTCAACTAAGTCCTCATCATTTTAAAAAAAAAGAGAGGAGTTTGCAATTAAGTCCTTGTAAGACTGTCGACCGTGAGGTTTGAATGTCAAAAAACTTACATGGCATTTTCTAAACATGACCGTATGTCCATGTGGCAAATGGCCCAAATCCCTCTCCTCCGCCCAAAAGGGAAGCTGCTCTTTGTCACGTAATTCAAATGAAAGAAGAGACAAAAGGGTTTTTTTTTTGGTAAATAAAGGGTTTGTTTAGGACTCAATTCTACTTTATCCAAAGCCAAAGACTTAATTAATTAGTTTCGAACATTAAGGACTCAGTCGACTATGTTAAGACTAAATTGATCAAATTAAAATATTAAAGCCCTAGTTAACTAATGAGTCAAAATATTAATGACTAATTCTACACTTATCTCGCATGATATGACAAGATGACGTGACATGAATGATAGCAAAGTATAAAAAAGAGTGAGACGTGACGATAAAAGCATTGGTAGGCTGCTCGTACATATAAGACATGACTTAGGAACAAAGCGACATGATGTGTGGTAGTGACATGGCGTAAAGTAATTGCATTTTGTTGTGAGAATATGGTGCAACGAGTTGACATAGCTGCTTGCACAATGTAGCACGACGTACAATGATCACATTTTGAATTACTCTTATGGTCTTAATTGCAAAATACTGTTTGTTTTTTTTTTTTTGGTCGAACAAAATACTGTTTGTTTACTGATTTGTATACTTTGTAAGGATTGTGGGTGCCATAATATGGGAACAGAGAGTGTTTATAGAGTTCGAGGTGCTAGTGCTTTAGAATTACTAGCGGTTCCCGGCTTGATTCATGGCTATTGGTCTATAAGAGTGAACATAAGTCGAAAGGATTGGCTGAACCACTATACATCTTTTTGCCGATCCTTCTATTTCTTCAACTTTTTCGTTATCTATCACATAAAACTATTTGCATTTGCTTAATAAATTGCATTCATTCTTTAAGTTTTTTGTGAAAATTAGTTGAGTTGAAAAATTTTAAACACGCTTGTTATAAACAAGTGAAATTGTGAGACTGGCTCGATCGAATAAAAAGAATTTCTTTTTTCAAAATCCTCCAAACGTACTGGAACAGGTTGAAAAATAACCAAAGTGACTGTATAGACAAATGGCATTTCATCTTCTGCCGTAATTTACTTTTTCCAATAGTTCGATATTTATTAAATAGCAAGTAATGTTAGCTAAATTATCATCTGTTATGGCTAACGAAATAAAAAGAATAATATATGATGTTGTTCTAATTTCTCATTAAACTGGGATCGATGATAAATTACGAATAAAAGAATAGCACCATTACATTTGATGACAACATCGAAGTGGGGACCTTTTCTTCTAAGGTGCAAAAATTTAATTATTCTTAAGATTGATAATAAGTAATTCTTTAAGGATTAACTAGAAAATAAAATGAAAATGAGAAAGAAACTTTAAGCCTTATAAAGGGACACGTAAATGGATTGACAAAGAAAAATAAAATAACATCCGATAATGATGCCAATGAAAAATACATAAAACAATTTGATCATACTTGAATTTTATTAAAGGAAAAAAGAAACTTTAAGCTAATAAATGGACACACAAATGGACTGAAAAGCAAACATAGAATAGATCGAATCTTCATGATAGATATCTCAAGACGCAAACAGATAATGAAAACTTGGTGACAAAATGAATGAGGATTGGAAGTATGCAAAAGAAAAAAACAAATAAAGTAATTAATAATAACAGGGGGAGAAGTTTAAAAGAAAGAAAAAAAAAAAAAACCAATCCAATGGGTGGGGGCCCTAGGCACTGAACCGGGCTTCCCATGATTATGACACTGATGTAGATATTCCAGAATTTGAAGGGAGAACGCAACTAGCTGATTTCAAAATACCTATACATATTCCTCATAACCATATTGGCCTCTAATGTAATTAAATATGTTGTGCTCAAAAAAATTCCTAAATTAGACATATTATATAAATTGGTTGAATGCTGTTGGGTGGGTCGAAAATGGATCGTATCAAATTGGGCAATTTGACCTATAATCCATAACATGTCATATTGAAAAGAAGAGGAAAAGAACTAAACTACTTAAAAAGAAAATGTCCCTTTTGATACTTCCACTAGAAGTTTTCTTTTTCTTTCAGATTTTTCCGCAAGTTAGCTCTGACGCACGAAGGACAAGACCAACACCACCATGACCTCAATTTGTCAGCACAATTGAGGCTCGACGTTTCACGGGCAACAGACAAAATCGGGTGAGGCAAAACGGCGGTAGCGCCAGCCTTGGTTGTAGGCAAAACATGGCACCACCAAATATAATGCGAAAGCAAGTTCAATAACCTTCTTTTCGTTTCGACACCGATTTCTCTACTATGACCCGTGTCTCGACCCGACTCGATTTGACTTGACATTACTTTTTTTGAACCTATTTTCACCCGACCCTTTAAATTGTAAATACAAAACGTGTGCAACCTATTAAAGAAAAAAAAAGTCTTAAGAGGATAAGACTCGTTTCCACCAATCTCTGTCATTAAAAAAAAAATATCTACACATTAAAAACTACCAAAGCACCTGGCGAGAGCGAATCTACACGGGAAGCCGAGACAGCGACTGTTCTCCTACCTCGAACTCTCGATCCCCGCCGTCCATCCCATGTCCCGCATAAATCCTGTCCGCCACCCTCGACGGAAGCGGCGGCGGCGGCGTCACGGCGGCGAAGAGGCGGCCTCCTCCCTTCCGCGAGCCCCCTTCTATCGCCGCCAGCAGGACGTCGTAGCTCGTCGACCGCTTCACCCCGGCCTTCGCGCTCGCCACCATCCTTATCTGCCTCCTCACTTCCTCCGGCAGCCTCAGGGCGTAGCGGTCCGGGTCGGGTCCGAGTCCTGGTCGGGCCAGCAAGTGGCCCGTAGAGTGTGACTTCGGCAGCTTCACCGCCGCCGCCGCCGTCGCCGCCGCCGTCGCCCCTGGATCTTCATCTCCTTCTCCGATGTTAATTCTCACTTCGTTTTGTACTTCATCGCGCGGCGGTTGTTGTTGTTGTCGTCGTGGCGGGTCTCCTCCTTCTTCTTCTTCTTCCACATGCTGCTGGCTTACTGGCCTCTGGTCGACGGCCAATTCGGCGGCGGCGGCGGCGGCGTGGCGGGGGCAGGGATCGGGGGTCTGGTTCGCTCGGCAGACGGGGCAGGTCACGTGGGAAGCGAGCCACGCGTCGATGCACTCCGGGTGGAACGCGTGCTCGCACTTGGGCAGGATCTTGAGGAGGTCGAAGTCGTCGAACTCGGCCAGGCAGATGGCGCACTCCAGCGCTCCCTTCCCCACCTTGTGCTCCTTCACCGCCACGTACGCCAGCACGGGGAACGACCCGACGACCCCCGGGTCGAGGCCCCGCCGGAGGTAGCCGCCCCCGCCGCCCGCGGAGACGAGCAGGACGGCGCCGGCCGAGCGGGATCCCCCCCCGCCGGCGGAGGACTCCTCGGAGCAGTGGCGGATGTAGACGGAGAAGAATCCCATCATGAAGAAGGCGCAGACGGTGACGACGATCACGATGCCCATTGTCGGGTCGAGGTCGGAGTACATCCCGTACCCGCTGCCGTTGGTGACCCCCGTCTGCGTCGAATCCGAACCCGGGCTCGGGACGCCCTGCGCCCGGACGCAGCCGAGCTGGACCGAGGCCGACCCGAGAGCGACGGCGGCGGCGCAGAGGAAGCCGAACGCCCGACCCATTGTCGGAATCCCGAAAAGGGTTCGCGGGTCGAGCGAGGAGAGGAAGAAGGAAGCTCGCCGACGGCGAAGGAAAGAGCCGTGACACGACGGGCGGAGGAGATATTCAGGGGAAAGACAGCGACATGTATGGGAATCGGAATTGGAATTTGAATAGAACTCTGTCTGTATTTGAGGAAAGCTTATCTTGTTACCTGTTTCCGACAAACGGTTTAACTTGGGACGCACTTCACTTGAGTTGATAGAGAGGCTAAAGCAGGAAGCTTATATATAGGTCTTTGTTTTCTTGGGGGAGCCAACGTGGCAGGGGCGTGGAAACAGCGGCGGGGGGATATGATTGAGGAAGGCTGGCGATTCGGCAGCGGCGGCGGCGGGGGGGATGGGGACAAGTCATGGATGATCGGACGGTCGTGATATTTTCTTCCTTTTTTTAAGTTTAGGAAGTGGGATGGAAGGGGGTCGTATCGGGAAGAATCTAATACGGTCTAGAGAGAAACGGAGTGGGGGAAACGAGAGAATCCAGCAACGAAAGCCGGCCTGCAAACCAGGGGCGCTATCACCGAAAGTGCTATTGAGTGTTGACCAAAGAGGAAAGACGGGATGATGCGCATATCCGGGGGCCATCCAGTTTCCTTGCGTGTGCTTTCTGGCAGTTGGACTCTGCCAAGGACAAAGACAACAGAGTACAAAAGAGGAAAGCTTATCCCTGCATGTTTGTTTATCCATCGTCTTGCGGTCCTAACCTGTGGTGACCTCACTTGTTTCCTAATTGAGGGCTTGTTCAGAGGCCCGGTCGTCGTCGGGTTTCAAGAACTCTCGGCGGGATCTCCGGGAAGGTTACGGTTTGCGATTGATCGATTGAGTTCCTAGGATGCTGCTGTACTTGGATATCAATCGGCGGCCGAGCCCTGTAGATGCGCTTTTGACGTTATGATTGGGAATCGCTCCCTAAGTTGAGCAGGGTCTATAACTCTATTTAATGACCCTAACTCGGGTTTGAGATGCTATTAACGCTTTGTCGAATGCTAATTGGATTTTCGAGGAAGAGGGCAAAACGAATGAATCATCAACATTGAATGAATGAAGTTATACATCCTAGAGTAATCTGTACCGGGCAGGTCACTTGAAGTTCGGACACATATCCGTTCTCATAAATCAAAATTCAAAAATCTGGGTTCGTGGAAAAACCGCAGATGAAACTTCCATCAGCAACAGCAGAATGTTTTGGGAGGTCAACTCAGGCGATGTTATTCTCCGCAAGGACTTATGCAGGAATAAGCAGGCAACCGAAGATGCAAGAATGACTAGTTGGGGAGGTCGAAAACAGCAGATGAAACTCCGTGAATGAAACTCCATCGGCAACAGCAGACATCAGGGAGGTCAACTCCGGCGACGTTATTCTTCACAGGGAGTTGTGCAGGAATAAGCAGGCAACTGCAGATGCAAGAATGACTAGTTGGCTAGCAAACTGTCTGCCTGGTGACTCTCCTGCATAAGCATATGTCACATATTTTGAGCCTCTCAGGGAGTGTAAACCGGCGTGCTCTGTGAATGCTCAAGAGCGACTGGAGGATCATGTGTTTTACCTAATTGGAGATAATTGTTCCTAATGTTCCACTCGAAGTCCCAATGCTGCCGGTCGTTCTTCAGCGTCCAATAAGCCCATCCAAATGAAGCAGCGTTGTAAACTTCCAACTGCGCCTTCCCAAAATCTTGATATTCAGCCTGGGATCCACTGGTCACATTCCACTCGTTCACCCACTCCCCTGAAAAAACGCAAAGACAAAAGCAGCAAATCAATTATCGATCTGATGGAGGAACATATGCCATATCCAATGCCAGATTTTGGAGGACAAATTTGGGAAAAGAGAGGATGGGTTCTGTCAATTGGTGAAGGCAAAATGATCTCGACCTTACCAATGAAAACAAGTGGACCATTTGAACCATTCAAGGCCTTCAGTTGTGCTTCCCTGCTTTGGTATATGAACTGTATATTGTCCACACTACTCATGTTCACAAAGAAAGTGTCGAAAAGATTGTAGTAATGTAAATCCACCACATTGTTGTGTGAGCCTATGTTAGCCTGATATAGTTCTAATGGATCCGCATTGCCGATTCTTTGGCACATTATCACATAAGCACTGGATGAGTACTTCCGAACGACTTCATAGCCTTGTCTGTAATATGATACAAGAATGTCCAGTGGAACCGAGGCAGCAGATGGCTCATTTAAAAGTTCAATCCCAAGCAAAGCGGGATGCTTTGCGTACCTGCAAAAGCAAGAGATCATTCACACACAGCTCAACTGAATCTCTCTCTCTCTCTCTCTACATATAAGTATCTATAAACACAATATGTAAGTATAGTGAGCTGCAATAATTGAACATTATCTCCCCATGGCTGCAAGTACAATTCATTTTCAAGTATATCAGAGCATATGCCTGTTTCAGTTGTAAATTTTATTGACATTTTTATAGATGAACGATAATGTCTGCCATCATAGACCAAAAAATAGAAAAAGAATCAGGTACTGGAAGGAGAAACAATCTGTGATGAGTCAAGCATCATAAGGCGACTCGTTTGAACCCACCGCTTAGCTAAGAAATCAATGACATCCAATGTTTTGGAGATGTAATCTGGAGACGTCGGCCAGCCTGTTGTACCATCTCTGCTAGCACTATGCTCCATACCATTTTGTGAGCCCGGAGCTGCATGAAGGTCAATTATGCACTTTATGTTATAGGATCTGCAAAAAGTTTCATCAATGTCAATATGAAACGAAAACCAAAAGAAATGTCAATGCTTCATGAGAAAGGATGAAGTGGAAATTACGTTGCCCAAGTGAAAGCATTGTCGAGAGCTTCCAAACTCCCCTCTATAAATGGAGCTGGAGGATTATGATCAAAAGCAATCCACCAGCCAACGGGGATCCTCACTGTATTAATTCCGTGTCTATATAGAAAGCTGAAGTCCTCTATCGTAATAAACGTGCTCCTGTGTTTCTGCAATTTCATGAAAGTCAAATGGGCAGCAAGAAGCTAACATATGGTGCAACATGCTATGAAAGCCTGCCTTTTCATATCAAGATATGTGGATATGATGATAAAAATGATATCCATCACCATAATAGCTATGTCATGGACATGCCTATACAATCAAGACAGGAAAAACAGAACCACAAGAAAAGGAGTCAAGATTGGTTGTCTGTATGCACTAGAAGAGAACTCGAAAGGGGATTGGCGGTCTCAGAAAAGGAAACAAACACTTTCATGGGTACAGTGTTTAAATCAGCAAGATTCGACAGAGGTTTAGAAGGTGATTCTACGAGTCTTTTAAAAAGACTGGCAAAGCTTTCAGCATAGTCTTCAGACACCATTTCTCTTCTTGTCAGACCTAAATTCACAAAACCTTGAATCATAGTTCCTACCTAGTGAAAGGTCTTTTGTTGCGTCTATATCTGTTGTGGCAGATACACCGCAGACTCTCGAATATTTTGTTTCTGTAAGACAGCTGAAAGGATGGTGAGGAAGATTAATGCTTTGTGATTCATCCCTCATTCAGCCATTGGACAGCATTTTTCTGACCTTTATTCCGCTTACAATATTTTCTTTCATCAAATAGCAAGAAAAAGTGCAACTCTTCAGTATCAAATGCTATCTTTGGAAATTCAGGCAGGAAGCCTAGCAACAGCAAAAACATGTAGCTGAAGAACATGCTAATAATAGCAGTTGAAAAAAAATGAATTTTTACACTTGGCATTGGATTGCAAATTCACCATCCTGTATGCTGAAGAGAATCAATAGAAATCTCATGCCTTGCAAAGATTAAGAATAAGGAAACGGGGAAAGAAAAAACTTATAGCTACCTGGAGGACTTCTTTTGCTTTAGAGTGACCATAACCATTTGCCAACTGGTAGTCCCCATGCAGATTATTTGCCACAATTGTCATTAAGAATGTAGCGGCATTGTCATCATCCCATCCAGGTTCCCCTGGATAGTCGGCCGTCAGCTGATTTGCTGTTGTAGCCTAGATAAGAAACTATGTAAGCTTGACCAAATTCTAGCAGTGTCAGAAAAATTCAGAGGTCAGCTAAAGGTCATCCAAGAAGACTCATTTTGACATTGTCAACTGCAAGAGCAAGAAATTTCAGATATTCATCTTTAACCTACTGGTTCGTTTTAAATAAATTTAATTCTCATAATGATAATTTTTAAAGCTATTCTAGGTGACTTGAATAATCAGCTCTCACCATGAGCAAGATCTTATACTGTGAAGTTATGTACTGTTTAATATGCAAACCTAACACTGAAACTCTAGTAGAGTTTGTTCTAAAAGCTACTTTCCCATCCATCAGACTGAAAATCTGTTTTGGACCTCTTAAAGACAGAAGGAGAGATAATAAAAGGATAATATCCCCTTACCTGCAGATAAGCCCCAGTTGAAAGTTTGATGTGAATTTTACTGTCATTTCTTTCAATGTAAAAGGTTTCTGTCGCTGACGGTGTCTGTGCTGTCGCAAAAACTGAGCATCCTTCACCATCACATGTTAGAAATTGACCAGAGGAAGACCGAAATCGAAATGCGAATTCTGAAACTCTCCATAGCTGTAGGAGGAGAGGATAAACATCCCAGAAGAGATCTGGTTAATCAGCTTGTCATTTGACCAACTGCCAAATAAAATTATCCGTTTGTTGATATCAAAATAAAAAGTGGAAAAGGACAGTTGCAGCTTTTGAAATATCATACTTGAATTCTTCATGATATGGTCTGAACAGAGAAAATACGCCTTATGTAATTTCAGAGTCGTGAGAAATTAGTTGACTTCAAATTTGGTATACCAAACAATGTCTTAAGTGACTTTAACCTACGGACTAATATGAAACCCAAATGTTGTTTCAACTCATGATACTCAGTAAATTGAATTTTAATAAACATTCACTTTGCATCATTATTATGCAGTAGACAGAAATTTTTTTCAATCAAGTGATGAAAGGATCCAGACGTATATGTCTTTGTCAATACTCTTCACTAGTGTTTCCTTGGTTTTCCATTTTACACGTCCTCATGTCAGTTGCCACAAAGAAATAGGTATCAAAGAAACTAGCCAAAGACATCTTTCTTCCTCTGCTGCAACTGTGCCTAACCGGGGCATCTTTCTGAAAACATTAAACAATCAATAATGCAGAAACCAACACATTTTCAGTTTTTGGTCTTAAGACAGTTGCAGCTTGATGTTTTACTACATCGTAAAACATAAGAATACCTTTAGCTAATAAGAAAACCATGGCAATTACATGCACAACACAGAGCAGATCCCTCATTAAAAGTTAGCTTCTTGATTGCAATAGGCTGTTTTGAATGGGTGAGGCATCTCACCGTGAAAGTTTCCCACAAAGACGCAGCATCCCTATTGACTGAAACAGTCGTGCCCCCACCATTCTCTGCACAGACATACTTCTGCAAGTTAACCGACTTCAATTGGACCTGCGTCCCATCCTACATTCAAATGCCAGCAGCAACTAGATCACTCGCACTGATCACAAAGAACCCAGAAGTGATCCTAAATTGAAGATGAGAAACCGGAAAACAAATGGAGGGAACAAAGAAACTCACAAGCATATCCCCATTGGGAATGCCATCAAAAAGTGAAGGCTTAATCCAACCTTCTATAACCAGCCATCCTCCCAAGTTAACTCCTCTCACCTTAGCATCTCTATGTAATCCCTCCACTGAAATCAATCGGGAAGAAGTACATCAAGCATTGACGTTTCACAATCACGCTTGCCTCTCACCTTAAGTATTCAGCATCTTGCACGAAAAACCATCACCAAACACGGAGCCAGGAGAAGCAAGGAGAGTTACCGCAAAATGCCGTCCGAAAGACGAGCCAACAAGACAGTAGAAACGCGCCTACCCATCTGCTCATACCACGATCCATGGACAATGCTGCCTTCAGCAGCATCCCAACCAGTCCATCTATAAGACAAGAAGAAACCCACGTAAGGACACAGCACGGACATTGATTCTGCCAAGAGTGTCAGCAAATTCCTTCCTTGTCAGTGAATCGATACCAAATTGAACCTTGTCAACAAGCACAAAAGATCTTTCTCGTTCACATTTATGTATTAGCAAAAGTACACAGGAAAGTAACCCAGAAAAACAACGTTAGAATCACGGGCAGTTCGTTCTGGGGACAGCCAGAGAATAATAATGTATGCACAAAAAGATCTGGTGCTCACACGACCGTGTTGTTTAAAGGGGAAAAGGGGAAAGCAAAGAAAAGGGTGTCTGCCGACTTTTCCTTGGAGGGTCAGGGGGGGTTGGTTTTTCAAGAGGGATTGATTCCAAGATTGGTTGATGTGGCAAGAAAGTAAGGTGAAAGGCACGCTTTCAAACTTCAGCCAGTTGGCTACGGGAAGAAATATTAATAAATGGAAACCAAAGGAATTTCTAGAGGGTGAGTGCTGGCTCCACCACCTTATCTGCACCTTCCTCGTTTCGTTTCGTGTGATTTCTGCCCACTCGCGGTCTGCCGGACGCTATTGGGATCTCAAATTTGGAGGAGGAGGGTCGAATTGGGCGGAGCTCTGTGCTATTGCGTTGGACCGAGCGTGGAGGGTACAACGTTTTGCCGAAACTCATTTAGACAATAACCCAGTTAGCACATGCTCGCCAGATTCAAGGTAGAGTCCAAGTACAGCAGAGAATATTTCTTTTCACGATGCCTTCCAGCAAGTCAGACATGTAAATCGGATGGATGAATCGGATCAAGTTTGGTTTGATCCAAATACACCTAGTTAGCCTGTTTTGACCCAATTCCATGTAATGCACATTTAGTGACACATACCTTACTCAGTTCATACCCATCTCACATCCGATCTGAATTATATTGCTAAAACACTTTAATATTTAATCAAGTGAGGATAGGAAAAAAAATGGGGAAGAGAATAATAGAAATAAGTTAGGTCGAAATAAGTTATAAACTTATTTATAACTTATTTAACACTCATACTATGTTTAAATGCATTCATTGAATATAACTAATCAATATAACAACTTGACCCATCATATACGGTCTATGACTTGTTTTGATAGGTCTACTACAAGTAGAGGAGGTATGTGTGCTGAGCAAGAGAGAAATTCAGAGAAGAAAGTGGTGCGGGTGCCGTAAGATCATGGGGGAGAGGGAGAGATTGAGGAGACGCCATAATCATTCTCACACAAATCATTACAACATGACTTTTAGTGGAAGTGATTACGAAATTAGAATCGAGAATTTGCTATGAATATATAATTTTCCACTTCTTCTTTCTTTCAGTTGATAGAAAGATTAGTATTTAGGAGCTCACAGGGCGAACGTGTGAAGGGAAGAAAATGAGTAGTTATATGAGAAATTGGTTAAATACATGCTTACGGTGTCTTTCTGTTATTTAATGTAAATGGGCTTTTGCAGTCAAATAAAGCGATAAAATTGAGATTCTTCATTAATATATAATATTAATATCGAGGCTCACATTACATGAGTGGTTAATCATCCTTACAATGAGTATGAAGAGAAAGAAATCATTTTTTTTTTTAAAATATCGAATTCGTTTAATTCAATGTAGGGTTATGCACAGGGGTTGGACTAACTCAAGAACTAGACTAGCCCATTTTGGGTTATGCATTAGGAATAACCGATCCGATGGTTTCCAATTCCATGTGCAAAATTAAAACAACTTGGACAAGACATTTTTAATATATATATATTTATCATTTTTTTTTCTTTTGAAGAATGAAGAAAAGGGAATTATTACCACCCACTTGGGTGGCGCCGCTGGTGGCGAGCTTCTCCCTCTAACGTAAGAGGAGGAGTTCGATTACTTGGTGGCATGTGTAGTGGTTAGCAAGTGTTGTCCCATGATTCACCCTCATTACCCTGCACTTTTCGGGCTGTCCGTGTTGGTTCAGTCGTGATTCATTCGGTCACAAAAAAAAAAAAGAAAAAAAAAAGAAAAGGGAATTATTAAAACCTCAAATTGGACTGGCCAATTCAATTTAGGAACCGGTCTAGTTCGCAATTCTAGGATGGAATCACCCTAACTCGGAAATCGACTACCCCTAATTGAACGTATACAAAGATATGATCATGACTGATTCTTAATTTTATATAATTTGATGCGGGTGTATAAATAAGGAAAAAAAAAAGGTGAGATAATTGCGATTTGGGCGCATATAAAAATATACACATACCAAAATAAATTTCTTGGAGGGGCAGTCACAAATAGGAAAAGTTGTCGCTTCTCTCCGCAAGCAAAGAATGCCTTGGCCGCAAAGTCGCAAACACCAGAGCCAAACTTCCCCCGCCCAACCATTGGTCAAAGCAGAAGCAAGCAACCAAGAAGAAAATGCTCCCCCAACCATCTCCACCTTCTTCAACCACCCGATCGATCGAACCCCAATTCCTCCTCCTCCTAGAGTCCGATCTCCAAGCCCTAACCTCCGATTGGGCGGGCGAGCGACGATGGAGGAGGAGGATCGCGATCGCGACTCCATCTCGCGACTCGTCTCCCCCTTCGAGCTCATCCGCAACTGCGACCTCCCTCCCCCGCAGAAGCTCTTCCCCGGCATCGACGATCCCGCGGCGCTGCCGGCGCTGGCGGGGCTCGGGGACGAGAAGCGGCGCCTCCGATCTCACGCCGCGGCGGGCGGCGGCGGCGGCGGCGGCGGCGGTGGGGAGGTGGAGCTGCTCAGGGCGCTGCGGCTGTCGCAGACGCGGGCGAGGGAGGCGGAGGAGCGGGGCGCGGCGGCGGCGGCCGAGAGGACGCGGTCGCGCGGGCCTTGATCGGGGAGGCCGCGAGGTCGTCGGCGTACCGGCGGTGGGTGCGGGTGCTCGAGGTCGAGGTGGCGGCGCTGAAGTCGAGGACGAGACGGCGGCCGGACGGGGAACTCCTCCGCCGCCGCCGCGAGGGGTGCGGCGGATCGGCGGAGGAGGGAGATTCCGACGAGGAGGAGGAGGAGGAGCGAGGCGCTTCCATGGCGTGGATGGTGGCTTTGGCCATTCCCCTGGGGATTGCTGGCATAGGATTGGCTTTGGCTTGTAGATATCTAATTTAAACATAATTATTTAAAAAATAAATATCATGTATTTTTTCACATGGAAACTCGAGGGAAAATTACTATCTGCATTGCAATTTTTAAATTTGCAGTCCTCTATGAATGGCAATTATTCAGTAAGTAATTTAGGATTTGATTGTATTAATTTGAAAATTTAGGGTTTGATTGTATTGAGTGTAAAAAATCGAACTTGATTATACCAACAAAAAAAAAAAGAAGCTTAGGGCTCGATTACATTTCGTACCTTTTGAGTGCCTTTTTGGATGAATAATTGTAATCGTACTTGAAGAAATACATAGTTGCACCTCATGAAGGTCATTTATTAAGTGTAAATTAGTTAATAATTTGATTGCAATCGGCAATATTTGAAAACCTCAAGGCGCCCAATTGATTTCTAGACAAGTTTTGAAATGTATATACTTTTCATTTTTCATTTCAAATACAATATAAGTTTGCATTTCTCACTTGGTATAGTGGATTTTGTATTGGAGCCTCGATTTGTTCAAGAGGTACCATTGGCATTGCAATTCACTTCCTTTTCAACTTGTGGAGTTACGGTTTTGGGTAGAGGTGGCAAAATGGGCTTGTTGTGCGGAGTTTAATTGGGGTCGCTCCAATTTTATGAATGGTTTAAAATGAGTTTGAAGAAACAAAGATAAATTAAAAAGAAGTTATGAATGGGCTTGACGTAGACCCATCTTTAACACAATCATGATGAAAATGAAATAAAACAAGTAAAATGGGGACCTCCAGTGCCCTTCTTTATCGCAATTTTTTTTTCCATTCGAATCCTTATCATAACTTTTATTTAGAATAGTATACTATTTTTCAAATTGAGTATGAGTTATTAAAATTGTATCACTTAAAAATAGGTTGATATGAGTTAAATGGGTCTATTTAAATTAGATCCATTTTCAATCCATGCAAACTACCCATTTAATTGGCTTAATTATACTCAAGATCCACCTTCTTCACATGATTCGCAAGTGATTTTTGGAGAGCAAAATTTATGAGTGATGATTCCGGGAGGTGGTTCCGACCTGTGGTGTTGTTTATTCTACCATATGCAAACCCATCCATGCCAGTGACGTGAACATTAATTTTTATCATCATGACCAACACGTTGCTTGAGCTTTTCCAATGAAATTTAACTATAACAAGAAGAAGAAATGCCATGGTCACTTGTTATAACGCCCTTCCCCAATGAGGATCAAGAAGTGGGGAAGAAGGAAGGAGGGAAGATTTGTAAAATTCCAAAGGGAGATTAGGAAAGAGAGAAGGTGAAGAGTTCGATAAGATCAATGTCAATTTCATATTCGGTAACTTGTGAGTTTTAATATGAATGAGAGCGAGACCCCGCCGACCGCCCCGGGAGGGGGATTGATTTCTATGGGCCTGGGCTTATTCATTGGGCCTTGATCCGTTGAGAAACAATTAAAAGCCCATATTGGGAACCAGGAAAGACACACATAGACGTTCGCTCCACCTAGAGCTGGAAGAAGTAAGCAAATCCAAGCCGTGCTTCTATAAATCTATCTTTGCAATCTCTCTTTTCCCAATTTCTTTAATATTCGCTCTTTACATTGCTAGTTTGCTTCGCGCATAGAAGCAGAATTTTTATCGGAGTTGGTTCCCCTAAATTAGCTCATATTTTCTTCAGAAAAAAAATAAATAATTCATCCACATTCGTGGTTTGCTTATTTGGGCCTAACACAGGTCACTAAGTGGCCCAATAGTTGAACACATTTGTAATCCAGGAGCAAGTCTAACACAGGTCGTCGGCGTACCGGCGGTGGGTGCGGGTGCTCGACCTCGAAGTGGCGGCACTGAAGTTGAAGACGAGACGGCAGCCGCACAGGCCTTCTCCGCCGCCTCCGCCGCAAGGGGTGCGGCGGATCGGCAGAGGAGGAGCGAGGCGCTTCCATGGCACGGATGGTGGCTTTGGCCATCCCCCTAGGGATCGCTGGTATTGGACTGGCTTTGTCTCTTAGATATCTAATTTAAACATAATTATTTTTAAAAAATAAATATTATGTTTTTTTACATGGAAAATCGAGAGAAAATTACTACCTGTATTGCAATTTTTAAATTTGCAGTCCTCTATGAATGGCAATTTTTCAGTTAAGTAATTTAGAATTTGATTGTATTAATTTGAAAGTTTAGGGTTTGATTGTATTTAGTGTAAAATTTCAAACTTGATTATACCACAAAAAAAATAATAATAAAGCTTAGGCTCGATTACATTTCGTACCTTTTGAGTGCCTTTTTTTGGTTGAATAATTGTAATTGTACTTAGAGAAATACATAGTTGCACCTCATGAAGGTCATTTACCAAGTGTAAATTAGTCAATGCTTTGATTGCAATCAATAACATTCGAAAATCTCAAGCCGCCCAACTGATTTCTAGCAAGTTTTGAACTGTATATACTCTTTTTCATTTTTCACTTCGAATATTATATGTAAGTTTTGCATTTCTCACTCTCGGTATAGTGTGATTTTGTATTAGAGCCTCGGTTTGTTCAGGAACTATCGTTAGCATTGCAATTCGATTCCTTTTCGACTTACGGAGTTTCGATTTAGGTGGAGGTGGCAAAATGGGTTTGTTGTGCGGGGTTTGAATGGGTTAAAATGAGTTTGAAGAAACAAAGACCAATAAAAAAATATTTGTAATGGGTTTGACGCGGACCCATTTTTTAACACAATTATAATGAAAATGAAATAAAATAAGTAAGATGGGGACCTCCATTGCCTGTCATTATCGCAACCTTTTTTTTATTATAGCTTTTTTGATTCAAATCCTTATAACAACTTTTATATTCAGAACAATATGCTATTTTTCAAATCGAGTATGGAAATGAAATAAAATAAGTTTGTTGTGTTTAACAAGATTCAATGTGGTAATTTAAAATATATATACGTATGGAAAACAAAAGCAAGTGTCTTTTGTAATTTAGAAATAGAAAAAGAATATGAATCAATTAAGATGAATTAAAAATAGGAGAAGGGAGAAAACAAGCTATTGCCGCAGCAGCCACCACAGGGAAATTAGGAAAGAGAGAAGGTGAAGAGTGGGATAAGGTCAATGTCGATTTCATACTTGGTAACTTGTGAGTTTTAATATGAATGAGAGAGAGAGAGAGAGAGAGAGAGAGAAGAGATTTCGATGGGCCTGGGCTTATTCCTTGGGCCTTGGTCCGTTGAGAAATAATAAAAAGCCCACATTGGGAATCAGGGGACACACAGAGACGTGCACGCTTTACCAGCATGTGCGCGTGGATGTGAGAATCCGGCCTATTTGGGCTGCTAGAGTTGGAAGAAAGCAAATCCAAGCCATGCATCTATAAATCTCCCTCGCAATTTCTCTTTTTTCTGAACTCTTTTATGTTCATGGTTTACATTGTGAGTTTCCTTTATTATTGGGTTGATTTGACAAAATCACCTTATATTTTCTTTGAAAAAACCAATTCATACACCTTCGCAGTTTGCTTATTTAGGCCTAAAACAAGTCACTTTTGCGGCCCTAGAATCAGATACATTTGCACTTGGCAAAGATGATACATAGGCTCCAGCTTGAGAGGGAGTATGTAAGATATTTTTGTATGTTTGTAAGGTATTCGTTTTGATGGCATTCTTGCAATATTACCGTGTTCTTTTAATCTAAGTGGAAAAGATTAATGAGTATCTATGTGCGATTTCTCTCCGTCTCTTTGTATTTGCACTCATGTGTCAATTCATTTCACCATATAAAATTATGGTATATCATATCATGTTGAATTCGGATTTTATCTCGTATTGTGTTATTGTCGTAGAAATTGGTCATGTTCAGCATTACCAACCCTATCTCAAGCTCCCCTTAATTTGTGTAATTGAACTCCCTAGTAATTTCAACAACCCCCCAAAATAAAATAAATTCCCTAGCCACAAGTTTGTAGTGTTTAACAAAACCCTATGTGGTAATTTAAAAAATATATACATACATATGGAAAACAAAGCAAAATATTTTTCATGATCTAAAGATAGAAATTGCAAAAGAAAGAAAACTAAGGAGAAAGGAGGAAACAAGCTGGTCATGGTGATGCCCCTCACTTAACAACAATGAGGGTTCCGATCTGTAAATTTTTTATGAGATCACTAACAATTGTCAAGACGACGCAGCCGGAATTCGAACGTTGGACCTTCTAAAAAACTTTAAGTTGGGGGTTAATAGATGAAAGCTGATCTTTTTATCCAATACTAAATATAAATATATTTAATTAAAGAGGTAAATGGGGTATAAAAAAGTTTAAATTCAAAATTTTCATTTTTTATATTATGTTAAATTTTAATCGTTTGAAAAACTTAAATCGTCACATAAAGTCGTAATTAAATATTTAATTATTCTAATGCAATCTCCAACCAGATCTAAGGGAGGGCCTCGTTCCTCGCCCCCTTGCGTAAAACGATAAAAAGGTGAAAA
Source organism: Eucalyptus cladocalyx (assembly GCA_017140615.1). Lineage (NCBI taxonomy): Eukaryota > Viridiplantae > Streptophyta > Magnoliopsida > Myrtales > Myrtaceae > Eucalyptus > Eucalyptus cladocalyx. Next base: position 9,028,970 of record CM029524.1, on the reverse strand, counting down.
GCGCATGGAAACAGCGCATGGCGCGGGCGACGCCCGAGGATGTCGACCGAGGTCGGGAAGGGGAACCGACTCCCCACGAAATCTTCCGCCCCCGCGTATGGATCTCCGAGGATGTCGTACGGCCAGCCGACCGCCGCACGTGTGAACGGGTAGAAAAAAAAAGATCGCACGCGCGTCCGAGGGGCGCCAATGATCGCGACTGGACGGCGATGGGTACACGCGATCAAGTCCCCACGTGCGGTCGCCCCCTTCCACGTGGCTCGAGACCGGGGACCCTGACGTCACCGCCCCCCCCCCCCGCCCCACGTGCGCCAGCCGTGTACAGAAAAAAAAAATGAAAAATAAAATGATTTTTTCCTTTTTTTTTAATGATTGAAAAATGATAAAAGAGCCTCCCTCGGTCTTGACCTTTGATTGCGACGACTGGCCCGCCGGCCACGTAACATCCCACGACTTCCGCACGCTCGGGTGGGCCCCGCCGCCTTCGTACTTGCCCGCGTCGGAGCCGTCAATCAATCCGGAGTCCCGCGGCGGACTGCTGTGCCACGTGGAAGTCGTTTTTGATTTTTGGACGTGCCCTGCGGAAAATTTCCTTTGGTCGGAAATTCCGTGAAGGCACGCCGTCCTTCGTGTTTTGCTAATTTCTCCTCGTACCATTATTATTATATGCGACCGGGTCGTTAGAAATCGAAAATGATTGACAGGTGTCCATTCACCGACGGAAGGGAAAACAAGATATTGTCATTCATCTACTTGAAATTTGTTCGACTTCTGAATCTTACCATCCATAAAAATTTAATTTTGTCTGTAAATTATATGAAAATATGTAATGTCGCCCAAATATGTATAAAAAATTTAATAAATATATTAAATAAATTAGAAATTCATAAATAATAATATATTAGGTTAAAATTCATGTGCTAGATTGAATAAATCAAAAAAGCGAGTGATGACATTGCATATTGGGTTTGATTATTTGTAACATTTTTCCTAAATTAAATTACACGATAAATTCCAATTAGATTTTGGTTCGCTAAGTTAATCAAATTATAACAAAACAATTCGTCAATCAATTTCATATATATATATATATATATATATATAAATATATTTCTACATACTATTTTTAATATTTTATTAACATAACTCCATTCTTTTTCTTCTTTTTTTCCCCTCGTGGGATCAGTCTCGCAACATGTCACTAACCACCCAACGTTTGGTTGTCATGCATTGAACTTTAAGAGAAGTTGATGGTGTTCCTCATCATTAGTTAATGTTAGGTTGTACTTATGTACCCGAAAGGTGCAATGATCACATTAGAAAATGTGCAGAGGGTGTGAAGAGCATAGGGTCATACCTAAGCGCAACTTATCTTTCGGCTCATCCCCCTATTCCTCCCATTCGTAATTCCACCTTATCATCGTTGAAATTTTTATGGCACAATTAAATTTTCTTTTACGACGCTTTGAATTCAATCAGCATCACATCATGATGTGACGAAACAATTTGGCAACCAACTAATCCATCAAAATGAATCATTTCGCCATCCAATATTAGCTTTTCTCACCAAAAAAAAATTCAAATTAGTACAATTGTAACAAATTTATTCAAAATTAATTTTTTGACCATTAAAAATTTCAAATTGATATAAGCGTGATAAATTTATCTCAAATAATTTTTTTATCATTAAATTCCTTTAAACTGATGTATTTATGATACTTTTTTCTACTAGTTTCAATTAAATTGAAATTATGTCACGAAAAATCATAAATTAACTCTCAAATAGTTATGCTTGTCAATTATCTTGTGTGATATAACATAATAATTTATTGGTAAAATTTAATGAAAACTAATAAAATGTCAATTGGTCTTACATGTTCAATTTGTGGTTGTTGGTCACAAATCTGTTAATTGGAAGTTTTTTGTAATGTTAACCCAATAATTTATCTCCTCGTTTTTTGCGAATAAAATTTTTTTTTTTTTGGTAAATTAATCGCTGGCACACCGAGCGATTGCCTCCAATCGCATCCGATTACTCCTCCCCCGTGACCGTACGGTTTGGGGATGACTTAACGGCAAAAGTGTTGACGTAACACCACCCGATATTTTTTTTCCGCGCCTATGAAAAGACGAGACTGCCCTCCGAGAACCTTCGAGGAAGCCGCCGAGCCGAGCCGAGCCAAGCCCATCCCCCAAGCCATCCCCGCCCATATATAAAGCCGAGCCCCCGCGGTCGGTCTCCCTTCATTCCCTGCGCACGAGTCGTAACCAGAATCGGAACCGGAGAACTCGTGCCGAAGCAGAACGAAGATGGGCGGCTCGGACGCAGGCTCGGAGTGCGCGCGGCATCCGAACCAGGAGAAGCTCCCCGGCGTGTGCTCGTCGTGCCTCCGGGAGCGGCTGTCCCAGCTCTTCGCCGCCTCCGAGACGACGGCGACCGGCGTCGGCGCCTCCTTCTCCTCGGCGACCTTCCACGCCTCGGCCGCCTCCCTCGACTACTCCTCCTCCTCCTCGCGGCGCTTCTCCTCCGCGTCCTCCTCCTTCTACCACTCGCCCCCCCGGCACAACCACCGGGGGGGCGGCGGCGGCGGAGGGGGCCGCCGACACCGCAGGAACGCGTCGGACGCGATCGGGTCCGTGTTCCTCGCGGTGAGCATCGGCGGGGGCGGCGGCGGGGATCGGGATCGGGATCGGGAGCGCGACCGCGACCGCGGCGGCGACTGGGGGCTGAGGAAGAGCAGATCGATCGCGGTGGTGCCGGAGAAGAAGAGAGGGTTCTGGCGGAGGCTGCTGCTCCTGAAGGGAGGAGGGCGGAGCCGGAAGGAGGAGGGGTCGGTTTTCCTCCGCCGCCCGCGGCCGCAGCCGAAGGAGGTCTTTTAAGCATGTAATAAATGGGAAGAAGCTGTTGATCGTATGAATAGTTGGTTTTTTTTTTTTTTTTGGGGGTCTAGATTCGAATTTTACACGTGGCAGCATACGGACAGCTGCATCGTTGTACTTCTAATACAATTTTTAAGGTATTTTTCTCTGTATTATCCGTGCGTGCCTTTTTGTCTCAAAGGTGACACCCGATCAAGCTTCTCGCGAGCAACTCGGGCTCCTCTCGACGATCATTCGATTTTTTTTCTTTCTTTCTTTTGATCATTTGATATTAGACTCGCCAAATTATGAGCCAGGCTTGATTTAGTGTATTTTGTCGAGGTCAAACTCGGGCTCGTTAGTACCCAGCTCAATAAGTTCGAGATAAGTTCGAGAGTTTGATTGAATTTTTATGTACATTTTTCCTTTTTCAGAATGGTTTATAATACTAACAAAGAAGTATGCTGGTAGGATTACATAGCTAACTCTTGCGTAATTTGACAGAGAGGAGATGTCCAAGTTCACGAAAAAGCTCTATTGCAAATGAGTTAATCTTGAACCCAAGTTTTTTTTAGTACTCGGTCAAGGTCAGGTCAGGTCGAGTTTCGAATCTCAATTGAGCAAGTCTAGTCGAGTTGAGTTGTGTTCAAATCCGGCATTGTATTGACCCGGCTCGACTGGGCTACTTAACCGGAAGGAAACAAAAATTGGGGGTGATTTAAGCAAAATTTCTTTTCGTGGACTTAAGGGGAGCTTGATGTTCCGGAGTGGCGTGCAAGTTTGAAATTTGGGGCAAAAAAGTTCGAAACTTGACAAATCAAGGGTCCTTGTTTTTGACTCTCTAAGAGAGGGACAAAGGAGGGGTAGGGCTTAGGCATCCTCATCTCAATCCTGAATCTGACATAAAATCTTAGTTAAATTTTCGGAATCTCGCCTTTCCTCAACTTATAATATATATTCTTTTCTTAAACTTTACCTAATAATATATGTCCCTTTCTTCAACTTTCAACTTTCATAAAATGTATAGTTAACACCGTAATAAACACGTCATTTTGATCTAAAAAGGCACCTTTTCTATCTAAAAAGCACTTACGTGAAGAAAAAGCTCCATTTTATTGATGACGACGTGAGAAATGGATTTTCGTAAGAAATGACTTTTCGTTTAGTCACAAATCACGATGCACCATTTCTCTCGTGGCGTGTGCAATCAGTGCATTAAAAACGACAATCTTTCTTTATTACATACCATTAATGTGTTCGGACTTCCACGAAGACACTTTATTAACAAGACCTTTGAAAATATCGATTCCGAGATTGGAGAGTTAAACACGTTGCACAAATTGTCAAACAAAATTCTAACGAGAACATCGATTAGGCGAAGAGGAAGCAAAGCTGTCGTACGATTTGATATCACAATGGACTTCCAAGTACCATGTCTGACCATCTTCTCATTTCTTCCATTTGCTACATACACCCCGATGCTTGCTCTCGCGCCTTCCGGCATCCGACTTTTCTGTGGACGATAACTATATTTTCAAACAAATATGACAGAAGAACCTAACGAACCTATACCAGAGGAATTTGATTGTCCGAGAAATTAGTGAGACGGGCATGCCCTCTTCCCAATTCCTGTACATCTAGGGATTTAATCCCCAGAGAAAACATGGTATTCTCGGTAAATCTACATTAAAAAACAAAGATCTGTGTATTATCTACTGGGCCGTGAAATGCTGATTTCCGACCCGTCTTCATCCTCGTCGCTTCGGTTCCCATGCTCCAAGGATGGACGCTTAAGTCTTTGGAATATCTCATCAAGAGACTCGTGTGAAGAATCGCGTGCCAACGAGCTGCTTTCCTGAGCCTCACGCAATGGGATAAATCTTCTTGCTCCCATATTCGCCTTGAAACTCTGGAAACCCGTCTTCATAGACTGCCATTTCGCTGCTATTCCGGAAGATGGCTCGCCAGATGAGATACCGGACTGAGACTTGCCATCACCAAGTAAGGATACTTTAGCAGAGGTGATGTTCTTTTCTGCAGGATTTGCTTTGGATTGTTGTCTGCTCTGTTCTCTTATCGCAGCGTACTTGTTGCTCATGGCTTCTCTGCTTGCTCCGTATCTGTGACCATCTTCTCTTGCAGACCTGGACAAACTTTCCTTGGCAGTTTCATGAACTGAACTTGCTGACTTCATCTCAACAGCAGTTGTGTCCTGAAATGTTTCGCCGTTCAAAAAGACTCTCATTAAAGTAGTAGTTGTTGATGGAAATCTTTGACAATTTTTCAGTAACCAATTGAGGAGAAATGTTTCTAATGGACAGCCTCCTAAGATTCTCCTGAGCCCCCTTCACAACAGCATAAACGTTTTGTTTTGTTTTTATTTTTTTTGGGGAACCGCAGTCCGTGGATGAGTTTTCCATATTCAACTTTGTACATTTGACTCCATTTTTTTTTTAATAAAGAAAAAGCTCAGAGAAGGTAGGGGAAGAATAAAGGAGAGAATGCTTCTGCTTTCTGAAGTAAAATAAAATAAAAAAATCAACGTACTTTGCTATAGCTACCAGACTCAACATCTGTGCCATTAAAAGTCCTTGCCAGCGGGATAACATGCTCACCAACTTTCCGACCTTCTTCTAGCCAAGCTCGTTCTACAAGTTAAGAGAAAAACGGACATATTTACAGGTATTAGTTTGACACACAAGCAAAAGATAGCGACATTTAAGTCCAAACAACTTCTATACAGGAAACAGAGATTTATCAAGAACTTCTATGTAATGGATTTTTTTTTTTTTGGCTATCGTTTGAGGAGCATAGGCTGATGGCCCTCAGTATAGTATCTCTGTGATTATTTACTATTCAGCATATGCTTACCTCTTTGAAGGATGATCAGTCCTGATGGGTCAAACCCGTCTGTATCATCTGCCTCTGTTTGAAACCTAAATCTCTTCCAGCTGCCAAAGAAATTAATTATTCGGTCGAAGAAGTTGCTTGCCACCAGGATTGTATAAATGACCATAAAAAGAGGATATATTCTGTTAAATCCTTTCCCAACAGGCGGCAAAGCTTCATCAATGTCGCCCATCCGCTGCAATTAGATATAGAAACATCAATTCCAAAAGTCAATTGGAGGATTGTCTACTATATGCCTGCACAGGATGCTATAGCATGCATTGAATGGCAACGCAATACATCAACAACTACAACCAAGACCAAGCCTTAAACTTTTTCACTCAAAAATCCAAGCCATATCCAGCGTCTTTCAAGGTCTTTCTCTCGGAGTAACCAGCATTGCACCAATAAGATCACCTCAACAGAGCAAAAGGATGTCCTCTTTTCACATGTCAAACCACCTTAAGCGAACCGTCATTTCATCTTCATGCCAACCACTCCAACTTTTACTTCAACACAATCTTTTTTGCTCTGAGCAAACCACATACCGACCAAAATATAGGTATGCTCATTTAGCAGAGCCTCAACAAGTAAACTCCACCAAAAACCCCTTATTCTCAGGAAACATTGCCACCACTTTTGTATCCTTAATTTAGAATACAGAGGGGAAAAGTTGTCTCTATTAGCACAGCAAATGGCCAACACTCCAGAACAAAAGCATCAGAACAACGTCAAATCAGATGAATATCATATCCATGTCAAATTCCAAAGGCAACAACATGATCAGTACCATTTCATGCAAAAAGCAATAAACACCTTGGAAAAGATACAAAAGAGTTTACATTACAAGGATAATTCACTTGAAAAGCGGTAAAGGCATGTGCTAATTTGGAGGGTCATAGAACGACACTGAGACTAATAATATGGTCGCAGGTCAAATCATTTCAACAGACCAAATGGGCCATCTGTTTAGTAGATGGAGCGGTGAGATAGTACTGTAGCTAGGTCTCATTACTCAACAAAAGCAGTCAGCAACCACATATTGAGTCTTAAAACCAAACATACCACAGCACAACTGAATTCAAGTTCTCCACTAAGAGATGCTCATAAATGCCAGCATGCAGAATGTTAAAATGGAGATCACCTGCTCAAAGACCGTCTTGTCCTTGAGTTGAATAAGATTGAGAAAGTTGTATGAAATTGGAGGCGCATATCGAGCCACCATCCTGTGCAACATCAAAGCATATCTGAATCAACTTTCACTTCTATAAGGAAGAAATGAACTAAAAAATTCACTCATGACACAGAATAGCAGTTTAAGACTTACGAGCATATCATAAGCAAGTTAACTGAACTCGTCTGCCTTGGTGTTAATGAGTAAAACATCAGCATTCCAATTTTGAGCAACGAATAATATGTGCAAATGCACATATACATCAGAGGAATAAAAGCAACAACCTAAGAAAGGGGGTTAACAAACATTATCAGTCAACTCAGTACTGGTCAGCAGCGATATACAGCAGCCATAATTAAAATGAAGTGTCCAACAACCCTACCAAATCTACATATTCTGTAAATTAGAAAATGGAGCATTGGTTTCGGGAAAAGATCCTATTCCAAACCTTTCCACATTTATTTAACCACGTCTTTCCAAAATAAATGCTAAATATGGACCAAACTTAAGTCCGCCTTTTCTTTTAACCTTCCATGAAAGACTAGCTGACACTGTGAAAGTGCTAGCGCAGTCCTCATCTGTCAATGGGAAAACTCCCTCAACTTTCCATGCCATGAATGATGCAGCTCCGAATTGAATCTTAATGATTTTGTGAGAAGTCATACAGTGCTCGTCATGGAAATGTAAAGGATATTGGGGCAATAAAGATGGTCTTTCTAAAATTGACCGATGTAATGTATGAACAATGAAGTATTATTACTATGAGCAAGCCACCTGCATGGAGGATGCAAAGCAGCCTTGTAAGTTATGACTAGGAAGAATTCAGACCAGAAGAAGTAGCTCCAACAGTAGCTTGAGTAAGAAATTCAGCTATGGATAAGTCCTTGTAGGGAAATGGAGGGGTCAAAAAGCCTCTCCTATGAAATTCTCTTACAGCCACTGTAGTCAGGTCTCTAGAAATTGGACCAGAAGATAAATGGGCATTGATTCAGCAGTCATAGAGGCAATGGAGGACTGGAGGAAAGCGCTAGAGAAATAGAAAATTTGATTATGGCTCAGTGATTCCCCTACACCGACTTTAGAAAGGATACATGAGAAGGAATTTAATTAACTCATCAAAATAACTGCAGCATGGAAATATTTCAGAAAGTTTCATTGGCTTGATCAACTATAGATAGAAAATTGACTACTTAAAGGGCATTAAAGGAGAAACAGATAGATAACCCTTTAATTGATCTTAAGATTTATTCCTTAGAGCACTACTACTACAAATATTATCCAGTTTCCAACTTGTGCCTTCAAATAAACAACCCAGGCAATTGCATGATGAACATGTCACAGCATCATTTTTCAAAAGGACCATCTACATTGAGCCATGATGATCTTCATGTAGCAAAGGGTAAGAGAGAACTCTATTATGAGTCCCAACGCAGGAAGAACATGATTTTGTGATGCAACAAGTGAGGAGTGTTACTAAAGGGTCAATTACAGAAATCCTAATAACAGTTTCAGGACATTTAATTATCACTCCAGCCATTCCACTAAGCCATTCATGCTGTAAGGTTTAACCATACAAAAGAACAGCTATTATTTCAATCAGTATACCAGAGAATGCCATGCATAATGCACCGAGTTGATCCATTTGCATAGATTTGCTGCCTATATGGGAATCAACTGTCATTAACAATTTTTGTCATGTTAACCCAGAGCATGGGTAGGCTCAGAGGCCAAGTTTAATACTTTAGATGATAGGTGGTGACAAATGGTCCTCGCACCTATTTACAGGTCAGCTTTGTCTAATGAAATTATGACAAATTAATGCATCTGAAAGTGGAAAACCTACTATCTTACTAAAATTTCAGATGGCACATAAGTTCTGATACAGGTAGCCCACTAGCACGCTATAAGAAACATAGGGCTTGTCCAATAAAACTGAAAATACGAGTATTGCAGATTTTGGCATAGACTTCTAAGCGTTAGTAACTTTAAGTGCTTAAATAGCTAAAAGTTGAAACTGAATGTTATTGGTTTTTAACTAGGCACAAAACTGCAGGTATATTTGGAAGGTTTTAGCAATTACTCGATAACAGTCTACATGGTATTAAATTTTTCGGATTGAATGAATTAACCCCTTCCATTGGGTCCTCTTAATAACTCAATTAAGTGTTTTGACAGACTTAGTTCAATAAAAGTTTCACTACATGTGACAAATGAAGAAATATTCGCTTAATTTTTACATCATAACTCTCCTAACAAAACTATGATCTCATAACAGCAGAGGACTTAAACCAGGAGGTGACCTACCTACAGCAAGAGGCAGAAAACCGCAGTTCCTTCACCAATTGGCATGCGAGTTAAGGAATTACTTAATTCATTCAGTGTTAAAACACTGCCTGAAGATTAGAATTCTGCCAGTCATGTTGAAATTTAGCAATTGAATTTTCTGTACTTATTCTCATGTTTTATAAGGGTCACATATTCTAGTTTTCAGTGTTTAATTAGATTTTAAAACAGGTCCTATATATAAGCTTTGGTAGTGAGAAGCCTGCAAATGGGACAGTGATTTAAAGGAAATACTTTTTGATAAGATATCAATTAAGTCGAGAAAATAATCCACCTGCACAAGCAACTCTTGCTTCCCAACAGATTTGATAAGGATTGAGAAGAGAGAGAGATCAACATTCCTAGGAAGCAAAGTTGCCTCTGCTAAAAGAATTGCAGCTGACATGATCCCAAGCAAGATGGCAAAGACTTTCTCAAGCTGCTTTCTCAAAATGCAACGCCAGATAAATGCTGCAAAATATCAAAATAAGCAAAATGAATTATAAAATAAGTCAAACTTATTGTTAAGAATTAATCTGTAATACCAGTATCCTTCACAAACAGGGAGAGAAAGGAAATAATTGAATGAGTTCATGTACTTGTTTCCCCCAACTGAAGGGATGCATCACCCGATCCCCATGGCAAAGTAAACTAACATGATAAAACCAGAGTGTAACTCAGATTGACATCGCATTTCATAAAAATTTGACCGAAAACAAGTGCCCCCTTAAGTTTAGGCACATGAACAACTACACGGCACAGAAATCAAACATATGCCAACAGTGCTCAAGCTCTTATAAGTAAATTTATTCCACGATACGTCCCCTACCAAAACACGATCTCAATACTCTACTGCTAACCATCAGAAACAATAAAAAGGCTCCAAGTGGTAAAGCCCAAAAATAATGGAAATTCCTTCTATGATGCCAGACACAGCTGATTTTTCATATTCGGCTTATTGGCACACAAGAGGTCAAATATTAAATGTGCTTCATGTAAACATATATAATATATACTATACCAACTGAAAGGTTGAACTAAGAACTCAGTCTACAATTACTTTCAGCAAAAATAAATTCAAAAGTTCTGCTTTGTTTTAGTCCAAGTTCTGAGATTAAAAATATTCAACCATAAAAAAACTAACATCTTCTAATGTCTTAACAAGACTAAACAATTAATCTGAGAATTCGACTCCAATGGATTAGAAGAAGAGAACGTAAAATTACCCATTGTATCCAAGAATGCCCCCAATTTTCCAGTTCGTGCAGGTCTGAGGCTTGAGATGAACTTCCTGAATTACACAAAGCAGATAAACGTGAGCAAATGGAACTTTCCATAGTCCTCTGAATTTGCCCCACATGAGTAGTTATTTGGATTTAAACTAACAATTCTAGAAATTCACTTCTTCATCTCTGCAAATTTAACACACACCTTACGAGCACATGTAGTTTTTAATGATTTACATCTTTAAAGAAGAATTATGCCACCAGAGAGAGAGAGAGAGAGAGAGAGAGAGAGAGAGAGAGAGAGAGAGATGGAAATCCCATCTTATTTAGCTACTTTCTATACAAAAGGAAAAGCGTTGATCTAATTCAAAAGGAGAAAAAAGTAAAGCTGGAAAATTACCATCCAGTGGCATCTCGGCGTTCATAGTTTTTTATCACATCTTCTAGTTCAAGCGCCTCCAAGACATAAGTCAAATATTCACTGCAACATTAAAAATGACAAAGTACTAGCATCAGAAACAGTGATCAGATTTCATGACACACTGTTCAGCGGAAGCCTAGAGGAACTCAAAAGTGATCCCCATTTACCAACTTGGATGTGCAAAGTAGCAGACGAAATCATTCAGAGTATATCCAACATGTCAAACACTGAAAAGTATCAAAGCAACCCAATCATAAAGGCATTCCTTAGCTTTACAACTCAGGGTAAAATACAGGTTTGACAATCATTCCTAGCTGGTGGAAGAACTCGTTCCTGGATAATCCCCTTATCCGACTTTCTTTTTTACTTATCCCAAATTATCCAAATTCTTCTCTTCTTCATTGAGTCAGACGTTTTTAGGAGAGTTGTTTTTTTGTGCTGGTAATTTCAGCTTCTCCAAACAGATATTCTGCAAATCATAAAACCTCAAGGATGACAATATCTACACAACATGGAGGAGGTTGGAATTTGCGTTAATGGTGACTGTCAAAATTATGTCAACCTACTTGACAAGGTTTATAAATGAGTCAAAATTATGTCAACCTACTTGACATGGTTTATAAATGAGTTCCTTTTGACTTGAAACATCAACATGTAACTCATAATTACCCTATCCGACCTACTTAACTAAATAGGCTATGGCAACTTGATTGATGACTTGTAGCCTATTTGATTTAGTTGAGTTAATTTTTTGATGATCGCTATTTACAAGTACAAACGTTGGTCCACCTTAGCTGGATGAGATAACACTACACCCTATGGCAAGGTCGCCAATAGATCTTTGATTCGTTCGTTTGAAGTTCATAAACCACCTGCTGATCTTGTCAGGAACCAGTTTCTTTTCTAGAAGTCTAGGCCCATTTGACATGGCTATAGCCCATTCCCTAAAGCAATGATTTATGACCTCTGAATTTGCCTACGACTGTTATTACGTGCCATGCTTGGAAGTTGACTTGCAAGCACGTCAACATCGCATAGGAAATAACCATTTAAAGGAACAAAACATATTTTGATTTATTCTAAAGTCGAATGGAAGCTAATAGCGATAGTTTTGATCAGACAAGAAATACTTGGTTACAAAAGCAGGGAACAATAAAGAAGACCCCAAGCACCAAAAGCTGCGAAAATACTCCAAAAAAAGAAAACGTAAATTACATGCTCCTGGTTACCTTTTATAGCGATAATACTCCTCTCGAGCTCCCCTCAGATGACGCCTAAGGGTTGCCATTGACTTCTCATCTGTATCATAGTCCATATCATTTTCTCCTAATCTTCCACCCTGTGGTTTAAATGATGGGTCTTCTCTAAACTGCATAAGAGAAACAAAAATCAAATTGCTCAAAAACCAAGGCTGCATTAGGTAGTGGTCCTAGAACATCTGATTTTTGGGAAAGTTACCATTTGATTTAGCATATCATCAATAACATTCATGTAAGGCCTCAAAGGATCACGTTTTGACATCTGATTGGAAGTAGCTTGAGCTACCTATAAAACAACATATATACATCAATAAACTAGAGAATTCGCAATATATATACTCTATCAACTAAGAACATGCTGCAGGCAATTAGTTTCCTGGAAAAATCATCAGGGTTGCTCACAGCTGATACAGTCATCACATCAAAAGACTTTCCTTTCTTATCAACCGATTCTTCTATTTAAATATCTTGTAAAAATTTAGTGAATAAATGGCTAGATTAATGACCTAGCTTTGCCACATCTCCTTCCACCCTCCCAATGAGATGAACTGAAGTTACTTTTAAAAAAAAAAAAAAATAGTGCAGCTTTGCAAGACTTCATAGAAGAAAGATCTGACGGTTGATATGAAGATCATAATTAAACAACCACTGGAGAGAATTCAAAGTGGCCGAATTGGTCGATGTTGGCTGCAAAAACCAGTTAATCAAACCAAAGTTGGTTCTACCCAAAAAAGCCACCACAAAGGGAGGCATATCTGTTTGAACCGGTACCAGACACCCCATGCTTAATTTGGTTGGTGGATTTGTATGAAGAAGCTGAAGAGAGAGTAGGTAAAAGATGAAAATGCTCTTGATTTAACCACAAGAAGAATGTCAATGGTACAAGATAAAAAAATGCATGCTTCACTAGCAGCCTATAACATTCTTGAAAACACTAAGTGACCCAACTACTAGAGCCAAAATTAGAAAAAGAATGAATAAAAAATAAAAGTGACCAAAAAAAAAATCCTTAACAAAATTGATATGAAGCAATGAGTTCAAAACTAAATCATTCACCAACAGAAAATATTGACAAGGTAGAAGAATTCCATTAATGGCCTCTGAGACTAGAAAATAGAAAGCACTCACTACTATGGCATTAGAGAGTTCTTGGTGAGCATCATCAAGTTTAACAGCCATTTTAGCTACTTTATGAGAGAGAACTTTTTGGCGGGTGGTCCAGTCTGCATTTCTCCAAATACTTTTGGGTATTTCACTTAAGCCGAAACCAAGAAGAAAAGCCCCTGTTACAAGCCCAAAAGTGTTTGAACAGGCCATTGCTAAACCAAGGATATTACCCCTCCTGTCATAAAATTAAACAGGACATAAGAACGTAAATTTGCTGAAATTATCACACCTATACATCAGGGACACACTTAAAGACGGAAAAAACAAAGAGAAGCATCAACAAACTGCTATAGCAAGACTAAATCACAAAAAAGGAACAGTCATACTACGCAAAAAATATAAAACACTCAGTTCCCGCACAAGATCGAATTTTTTCACCTGCAACTAAATATAGACTCCCAATATATGATATTCCAGTCATATTGCCCAAGCACTTCAGCAATTCCAAGCAATCACTAAATACCTATGACTACTTTACTCACTTCTCCAGGCCATGCACCTACCTTACATTAACTAATGAAGCAATCACAAATACCTACAACCGATTTCAATCACTTAAAAAGGCATTCTCTATAAGTTATTCCTGACTATCACGAGGGATAAACATTCTCTATAGTACAACAGCTAGAGCGAATTGAATTAAATGGACATCATTCACACCTAATGGGTATTGCTTGAAAGGAACAAACTTACCAATGCTTTTCAATCATGATGAGAAGAATAAGGCCAATCAGGCCAATGGACCCAACAATTAGGTAAAAGACTAAGTTCATGTGTATGCTAGTCTTAAATCTTTCCTTCACAGTAAAATCTCCAGCATCTTCAAACCCCTGAATTAGAGGAGCTACAGCCCTGCATAGAAAAAAAATGATACTGGTTTTAAATTCAACATTAAGGTAACAAGCATCTATATCTCTACAAAAATGATGCCAGTCTGCATTGGAGCTTTTGTTGGTGCTTCTGATATGCTTAGATGAAGACACAGACTACAAAGCTATGAACAAGGGGACACTAGAAGAAGAAAGCTGATCCAGTGCACGAGATTAATGGAAGCTGAATAATAAAACTTTCCCAGGACCAAGGTCTACCAGAATGTTTTAGAGCTAATAATCCTAAAAATGAAACTATATCCAACCAGGCTATCAGTTTCTAATCAACTGAGAGCCAACTGAATTAACACATGCAAAATCACAGCAATAAACACTCAAGAAGTAGAACTTGAATCCCTGCATCAAATAAAACTATGTGTAGATAAGAAAATCATAAGCAAAATTCAAACTCACATACAATTCAGTTCAGTCAAAATAAAAGGGGAAAAGGCGAAAGTGAAGTTTTCCAATCTCATCTCAAAGTATGTACAACATTTCCTAAAACCAGATCAACTAAGGGGCATCATTGTTCATGCAGCTGAAATGTTCTCCAGTAATTCAAGGCATGGGTTTCACAGACGCAAAATGCCAAGCAATACTAAGGAAGATTTCCAAATTTGAAAGCACAGACACAGTTGACTTTGAGGATGCAGCAAATCAGGAATTGATCATAAAACTTAGCAGTCAAAAATTTTAGACTATCAACACTTTTTTCAGGGAGATTCTTGAAACGGATGGCAAAATTTGTCAGCGCAAACATAAATTTTTTCCTTTCTGATAAGTTACATCGACATACCAAGTCAGTAAAAATGTACTCCAGTATGACCAGCTCCAGAAGAATGAAATGCCCCCACCGCCGTGATGCATAATCGTCTGAATGGGCAAGAACAATACTTGCATTTCAGTGATACAAGTCAATGTCAATCAAAATACCACGTTTACGAATTATTGTAGATGGAACTGTGATATGTACATCCGACCTGCCATCATTCTAGTAGCTAATACAAAAGCATAAAAACCAGATTCCCTCAAACAGAAAGGATCCTTTCATAATCTGCTTGATAATCAACACACGATACCTACAGCTTTGGAACATGTCAACTGAAGTGAACTAGAGGCCTGATCAGTCACAAGCGACTGAAAATCCATACCAGGAATTCATGGAAACACACTCTTCCCTCAGACCCAGAATATTCGGCAGCCATATTGCAATGAGGAAGCAAAATAATGAGATTAAAAGGTACATATCGATGTTTGTATGAAATGATATAGATCCAAAGTAATAACACCAAATGAATTCAGTATGGAGCATACTTGCAAGATTATGAAAAACAGGAGGAATGAGACTCTAGATTGAAGTAGAGATAAAGTTCTAATCATCAAAAGCACTAGTTGCATGATCATGCACTGCATGGGCTTATATTCGGAAACTTTCTATATTCATCATTCTCATACATGACTAGGAGAATTAAACAATCTATATGATCAGTAATATCTTAATCTAAGATGCAGCCTAAAGATTAGAAGTATATGAATAAATCAATATACTTTATGGTTGGCTGTGGATGTCTGTTAAATGACCCGTTTACTATCCTAATCAATTTAAAGATGCTAAACTTCATAACATTTGCAGTCAATCTCTATTGAATTTGGCCCAAAATATCATCATTGGGGGGAAGCAAATCATCTTTTGAAATTGCTAGACTTCATTGTTGATAGTTTTTTCTATAACATAAGTTAATTCTCTCATTAATGAACCTATCAGCCAATGGACAAATTAACAGTATATAGCATTGAATGGTTGCTTTGCTTCTTTCTCTATTAGAAAACCCAAACATGCACTTGAGTGATATCAGCATGTGACATTGTTAGACCCTCCACATCTACTTAAGCTAAAAATTAGGTAAGAGAACTCCCAGGGGCCCATGTCTCTCTTAACTAAATAATGGGTACAAGAACTCCCCAGGTTGGTATAACGCACCACAAGTGTGCCGATGAGGCAACCTTAGTCCCCTTCTTTGTGGAGGTACATTTTGATTTAGCTAAAAAGAGATCACTACCTTAACGTGGGATTATGCCAGTATAAGGATCAACCTGAAGTCGAGCCAATTTCACTTCTAATCCAATCACTATTTATCTATACATTTTTTGATAGTCCCTTTCAATCATAAACAGAGGGGCAAAACACACTTTACGGTTCCACACGAAGTTGTATCCACAAAGGAAAATTGGGCCAGGGAGATATGGCTAAATAGTTTAAATAGGCTGGTAAATTTCACAGAAATAGCGTACTAGATTTCCACAGAAAAGCAATTCACAAGAAGCCTAAGAAACTTGTCAACTCCCCATGAGATAAACATATGAGATATTCTTTTAACCTGCTAAAACCACAAAAGTACAATACTGGGGATTAATGCATCAACATCAAAATACAGTCAAATAGGAAACTTCAAAATCAAAGTCCCACCAATTACAATGCATACATTGCCTCACAGGCTAAAACTTACACCAACGATTACACAGTGGCACAACTAGGCTAAACTATATTCCCTCATAGTATGTGTGGCATAAAAAAAAAAAGAAAAAGAGAGAGACCTTGAAAGCTGCTTTCAGGAGATAGAACACACATTCTAGTTGATGTGCTCTTTCTAGAGAATAAGACCATGCCAATTCTACTCTGCTACTTCATCCATGGATGACGTATGAGGGTACACAACCGTCAGCATCTGGGATTTCTTTTGGTGTGAACAAAAGTGATAAAAAGGAGCTTTAAGAAAAACTACCAAAAAAGGAACTAAAATTTTATAAGAGGCCCCAGATTTCCTGGTTACTAAGAAGAAACATACTCAAGAGCATTCTCAGGGAACAGAAGAGAGAGTCTTTAAAGGAGCGGAATGAGATTTATACCGCTCAACTTGATTCTTCGTCATTGACTTTTCATTTCAACATCAGGCAAAACTTGCTTAAAGGAGTGGAATGAGATATAATGCAGATTAACTCATTCTTCATCATTGGAATTTCATTTCAACATCATAGATGACTTGAGACATCACAAATAATCTCCCAAGTGACAGTATTTGATTTTTGGTATAGGGACACAACCAGAAAAGGGTAACTCTCATCTATTTTAAGTAATTGTTTGCATTGCACCAGTGGACCATACTGATGCAATGAGTATCCCCACCTAGGATCAGCTCTCCATTTTCTATCCAAAACCACATTTAGTCTAACAGCAAGGCTAGAATGTGAGAGATCAAAGAAGAAAGTGGTGTAATCAAATGGCACTGCCAAGGAGACAGATATTTTGAAGAAATTGTTCTTCAGACCAATCATTATTTTGATGAAACAAATAGTTCCACATAAAAAAAAAGGATGGTAGGGACAGTTGGGGTTTTCTACCTTTGGACTTGGCTGACTTATGAGATTGAGGCAGGATTAATGAAGTTCGGTTGGTTTGGCAGCTAGCAGCAATCATCCTTCATGTCTATGGCATGGAAATGCAAACACCCCCGCGATAGAGCCTAAGGATAAAGCATTGGTCTAGAGCGGACCATCCTTCTTAAGGATTAAGGTTTCTCTTCCTTAGCAGCTCATAACAGGTTTCTATGAGCAGCTATCCAGATGAAAAAGGCATCCTAAGTTGAGATTGGCAACTTGAATACCAATATTAAAGGACAGAGATCCAGGATCTAATGCCCTGGCCTACAAGATTTTATCAATGAAAGAATCTCTACATGCAATTTAGCTGTAATAACTCAATAAAGTCAGCAAATCAATGGGTATGGCATAGATCCTCCAGTTTCAGATTAAGAGGTAACACAATACAAAACCGGAACCATAACAAATGTAATAAAACTCCGCAATTGACAGTTCAAAGTACTTAATTAACCATTCAAACAAGGGTGAGCATTTGCACCAAACCCAAAACGTATCTCTAATAAAAAACAAGAACGCAATAAACAATAATTCATCAGATAAGAACGAATGGAGCCCGGCAATATGCACAGAATCGCAGGACCAGCTGGAAAAAAAAAAAAAACCTAGTTTCTACCACAGCTGAGGCCTTGCTTTTGCGTGATTCTACTCTCGCCTTCCTCAAATTTCACGAGCACATCAACAAAATCGGCGCACATATCACACCTAACGCGGTTCACGCGGCATTCATCAATCAACCGACTACAGAAAAACCGGTTGAAATCAGGAACAATCTCGCTGATTCGGAGCTACCGCGAGCTGGAATCAAAGCACGGGACATGCAAGCGCGCGCGCGAGAGAGAGAAGGAACGGGGTGTATACGATCGGATCGCAGGAGCGTAATCCGTGAGGGCGCGTACCGTCCAGATGTCGGCGGGGACGAGGATGATGATGGAGAGGGAGCAGAACCAGGCGTAGCCGACGGTGAAGAGGACGTAGCGGGGCACCTCCGGGCCGGCGAAGTACCGGAGCGTGAACACCACCATGCCCACCGTCAGGGGCAGCGAGATCAGGTAAAACACCCACATCCTCTCCCCCTCTCGCTCTCCCGCTCTCTCCCTCTACTGCGACCGATGCGGCGTGGATACGGCGCCGATGGAGCTATCCCCGGCGGCGGCGGAGGAGGCGGAGGAGGAGGAGGAGGAGAGCCGGTCGATCGCCGCCGTCGCGATGTGCGCGGATGCGGAAGCCTTCGAGAGCAAGACGAAGCGGGAGGAGACGAGGGAGAGAGAGAGAGAGAGAGAACGGAAGTTGGGGGAGGTGGGCCCCGCTTTCCTGACCAGAAATTGGGATCCAACACCCCCGCGGGCGGGATTGCCGTTTCCTACTCCATTTCTTCACGTTTGGGTCATCTTTTTTTGGCACTTTTAATAATTTACTAAATTAATGAGTTAAATCGAACCAAATAGAATTTGGTTTGGAGGAGCGCCACGTAAGCAGTCCACCCTCTTTTCTCTATTTTATTCGAGGAGATTCCAAATAAAGGCCTTGGAGCTTATGTCGAATAAAAGGTTTGGAATTATCATGTCGGTCTCCAATAAAGGAATAAAAGGTTTGGAATTATCATGTTGGTCTCCAATAAGGGTACGACGAGGCCATGACAATTTGAAATAAGAGTCTTACCTTATTGATCCGCTAGATGTTCTAGTCAATCAAGGGCATTTGTCAACCAAAGACAATTTTAATTTAAAATAAATTTATTCTTTTTCCTTTTCTTTTGGACGATGGCCAGTGTAGGTAGCAGTAATGCTTGATGGCCATTGGGGAGGCCTACAAGCCCTCATGGGTCATTGGTGAGGATGGCCTCACCAAGGTCGTCCCTTGTTGGTTGTTGGCAAGGTGACCCTCACCTATTGGGCATCGTCGATGGTCGGCCATCACTTGAGATTGGCTATAGGGGAAAAAGAAAGAAAAAACCAGAAAAAGGAAAAAAGAAATATAGAAAAAATTAAAAAAAAAAGGTAAATGATGAATCTGCCCTTGACTAGTCTAAAAGTCAATGATGAAACTGCCTTTAACTAGCCAAAAGTCAAACCTTTCTTTGAAATTAGTATAGCCACTTCGTGCCCTCATTTGGCATAATGTTAACTTCAAATGCTTATTTTAAATAATGAGTGCATTTTAGACTTTTATTTGAAAATTTCCCTTTTATTCAATTATATTTAGATATATAATGGTAAAAAAGATTAGTAAGATTTGCAAATGTAATCTCTCTCTCTCTCTCTCTCTCAATGTGCAAGATATGTCCACCTAATTAGCCGTAAAAGGACAAATTATTAAGGCTACATTGGAAAAGCTTCTACGGAAATATCTAAAATCGATTTTGGTCTTGAGTATGACCTTAAACTACTTATTTTAAGGTCTCTTTGGCATTTCTCGAATGTAAATAACTTAGAGGGTATTCCCTCCTCCTGAGGAAGACAAATATTCGGGGGGAAATTAGGAGCTAAGGCATAAAGGCATTGATACATTGAAATAAGGAAGCAATTGTCACAACTTGATGAAGTGACACCTTCCAGAGGTTTTCTAAACGAAGGTCAAAGACCCATTCATAAACAAGCGACCCTCAACCTTTTTTTGAAGTCCTATTATTTTCCCGAGTGTTCTAGAATACTCTTGGGAGTGAGCGATATAGTAATTGTATACGGATGTAATTAATGCGGATAGTTAGTAGTTGATGAGATATAATCTCCACCGCTAAATCGATAAGAGATTTATGGATAGGGTTTGCCTTGTATATATATAGGCATTCTCCCTCTCATTATATCGTCTCATTCACAAGTGAAATGCAAATCCAAAGTTTCTCTCTCTAAGATTGTTGTGAGTTGAGTGGTGTAGAGCTGATGTGGGAAGAAATTCTTAAGGCCACCCAAGTTAGGAAAAGCTAGATCGATTGATCTATGACAAGTGGTATTAAAGCAAGTTTGTTTCAAGGCACAATGGTTGATTCACTCTGTAATGTTGTGATCATCCAAGGTGAGGATCGTGAAAGGGCTACCAAGAAGGGTGGCGCCAAGGCAAAGAGGGGCCGTGGTTACTAAGTTCGAGGGATCCAATGGGTGACTTCGAGAGCTTAATGACAAACATGGAGCTCATTGTCGCCAAAGTCTAAGGATCAATTGAGGATTTGACCTAGACCATCGAAGGAGCGGAAGTCGGAAGGGAGGAGCTCATGGTCGAGGAACAAGAGCTCAAGATCGGCATGGGAGAGCTTCGTGGGGAGGCGTTGGGGACCTTGACCCAAGAACTCCAACAACAGGATGATGCCTTCGAGGCCATAATGACGACCATGCGCGCGGAAATAACCGAGTTTACGGGGAAGTTCGCAGAGGTCAAAACGGCACATGTGAACGGGTGATCATTGTGCAAGCAAATCCACGAGTGGACACGCCGAAGCTAAAGGAGTTCAAGAGCTCGCGGGTGACAAAAAATATGGACAACTTCCAATGGTACATGGAGCAGTACTTTTAAGCCATAGGACTAAACGACAATGCATCTTGGGGTAAAAATTGCAGCTTTGTACTTAGTCGATAATGCATTGTTGTGGTGGCGCCGCAAGTCGGATGACAGGAGTGGAGAACCTATCAACATGTGGACTATGTTCGTCAAGGAATTTTGACGAAACTATAATCCTACTTATCTAGAGGAAGATGGTTGCGATAAGCTCAAGCGCCTTGGGCAAAAGGGAGGAGTTCACAAGTACGTGAAGTGATTTTTGGAGTTACTACTCCAAATCCCTTCTATGAATGATACTAAGATTCATGAGTGCCCTCAAATCGTAGGTCTAGTAAGAACTCAAATGGTGCAATGCGAATGATCTCACGATGTCCATAATCATGGTCAAGACCCTTATGGAATACAAGTCACCTTTCACGAGTAAGTTGGATAGTTGTCCAAAGGACAAGGTCAATGTTGGGGGAGATTGTGGCTTGAATGGAGCCAAATCGTCATCAAACCCTCTTAAAGCTCAACTAGAGTCGAGCGGTGAAGGACAAAGGAATGTATGCACCTATAAATATTTCTTTTGCGATGGTCCACATATGGCTTGGGATTGTTCAAAAAGGGCCAAGCTGGAGGCCCTGTGCAAGGGGAACGAATCACAAGAGAAGACGCGATAGGGATCATTGCAAATCCTAAGTACCATCAAGTCCAAGGAGGTGAAGGAGCCTAAGAGACTTATGATCATGGATGTGAAGATTGGAGGAAGCATGATGAGTGGATTGAAGACACTAGGGTGTCCAATCTCTTCATGTTGAAAGAGGTTGCCAAGAAGCTGAATCTTTGGGTCAAGAAAGGAGGAGTTGGGTGGCTCAAGACCATGAACTCCAAGGAGGTCCCGACTAGTGACGTGGTTAGGAACATGGAACTTCACATCGATCCATGGACTAGCAAGGAGACTATCAAGGTAATCCCTTTTGACGATTATGATTTCGTTATAGTTCTTGGATTCCTAGATAGAATAAATGCTCGTATTATGTCATTTGCTGATTGTATATGCATCTTGCATCCGTGTTCCCAATGCATGATCCCGATCCATCTTGAGTCGGGCCGTAATTGAAAGATGCTATCGGCCATATAACTCACAAAGGGAGTAAAAAAGGGCGACGAGACCTTCTTGGCGACCTTGAAGGTCGAGGAAAGTAAGGGTGAAGGGAGTGTTTTCCTAATGTAAGTAACCCAAGTCCTCAACTTGTTTAAGGATGTAATGCTTTCTAAGTTGCCAAAGAAACTTTCACCTTGAAAGGAGCTGGATCGTTCAATCGAGCTGGTGCTAGATGCTCAACCACTAGCCATGGCGCCTTTTTGCATGGTGCCCCTTAAATTGGAAGGGTTGAGGAAGCAACTCAAGGAATTGTCTAATGCAGGCTACATTCGGCAGTTGAAAGCTTCGTTTGGTGCCCCGGTCTTGTTCCAAAAGAAGCACTATGGGTACTCTATATGTGCATAAATTATTGGGCACTGAACAAGTTAATGATCAAGAATAAGTACCCGATCTCACTCATTGTGGATCTATTTGATCAACTTCAAGGAGCGCAGTGGTTCAGCAAGCTTGATCTTCGATCGGGTTACTATCAAGTTCAAATTACTGAAGGGGACAAGCCGAGGACCGCTTGTGTGACGCGGTATGGATCGTACGAGTTCCTCATCATGCCATTTAATTTGACCAACACATCGGCTACGTTCTGCACCTTGATGAATGGGGGCACTCCACCCATTCCTCGATCGATTTTAGTAGTTTACCTTAATGATAGTGTAATTTATAACCGGACACTTGAGGAACATATTGAGCGTATAAGACAAGTCTTCAAAGTTCTATGGGAGAATGATTTGTATGTCAAGTAGGAGAAGTGTGCCCGTGTGTAAAGAAGTCCCATTCTTGGGGTACATCGTCGAGGGTGGACGAGTGCGGATGGATGTGGCGAAGATTCGAGCCATTGTGAAATGGGAAGTTATAGAGTTGAGGTCATTCTTTGGCCTCACAAACTACTATTGGCACTTTATCTAGAATTATTTGAGCATCCTCGTGCCACTCATGAATATACTAAAGAAGGTGAAGCTGTGAGAGTGGATGGATTAGTGCCAAAAGGCATTTGATCTGTTGAAGCAAGCTATGACCGAGGAGCTAGTGCTCATGCTGCCTGATCATGCCAAGTCTTATGAGGTGGAGATTGATGCCTCAAATTATGTTATTGGTGGTGTTCTTATGCAAGATGGACACTTGATGCCTTAGATTTCAGGACATCTCCTTGTTTGTTCATCTCTATCAATATGACTTCTCTTCCTCTCATTTTGTCCTTCATCTAACCTAAACTCATCCCTGACCTGATTACTCATTTGAATAAGATCCCTCACTTCTCCTATTTCAATGGCGGTCTGCTCATCCTCATCCTCATCCTCATACTCATTATCACTATAATAGTCAACATATACCTTAGCTTTTTCGCTATGAAGATAATGGTAAATGATATCCTTAATACCATTACTGTTATTAAAAAATCTCAAACCATCATTCAATTCCTTTCCAAGAACACAGTTATGTAGTTTTTGCACTTTGCATCGTAAAAAATACACCAAATCTCTCAGAAAATCAATATATGATGACTTCCGAATATTGACATAGATAGTACCTTCATTTCCACTAGTATATTCCTAATCCTCAGCGCCAATAACAAACTCTCCACCATAGCAAACAATGACGCCTAGCTGATTCTCATCCATGTCAATGATGCACCCAAGGAAAAAAAAAAGTCATTAGTTTTTGGGACCACATGATAGAATTAGCAACTTCACATGCAGGTCCTTGTCGTTTTGTTATCAAGAAACAAATGTGACTAATTTATTCAATTCGGTGCCTTTATAGAAACAAAGTAAGCCGAATTGAATAAATAAAGCGAGGTCCCCACCACCCATTTTTTAATTCAATCACATTCGATCCCCCACATAAACAATATAATTAATTAAACAAAGTAAGGTCCCACCACTGTTTTCCTCCGAGTCGAGCCTCCATTTTCCCCTCCGCGCCTTATTTTTCTATTCGGTCCCCATAAAAGTGAGATCCCCACCACTTTCCCCATCACTTTCCCCTTAAGCCGAGCCCTCAATTTTCCCTCCGCGTCCTAACTTGCCTGTCAGAACCCTAAATTTTTCACTAATTGACCCACATAGAGAATATGACAAACCTGAGTGGGCGAGAGTTGGGGACGTAGCCAGCGAACGACCGTGAATGACGACGCAACTACAGTGGTGGCCAAGCGATAGCGGGTGAACAACAGCGAGCAAGCGAATGACGGTGGGTGAGTGAGCTACAGTCAGCGTCAAGCGAGAATCGTATACGAACCATATTTTACTCCCTCTTTAGCGACACCGTTTTTGGCCGTAGAGCAATGCGGCGTCGTTTTTTAAGTGAATCCATGTGGAATGGTATAAAACGACGTCGTTTCTTACGAAGAAAGGAAAACGGCGTCGTTTTATGCCATCCCATGTGGACAGTCTTAAGCCACGTAGATTTTTTTAAATATATATATATAAACGCCTATAAAAGCCACGTAAGCATTTTGGCTGGAATCTCTCGCCGATGGCACCAAAGTGATAGTTTTTTCCCCAATTTGGCACTTAAGTGATTCGATAGAAACTTTTGGCATCAAAGTGAGTGCCGTACACAACTTTTGGCACTGATAGTGTACTTACCCCCACTTGATGGCATTTAAGTCTCGAAAACTCAATGATATCGAACAATGATACATGGTCCAAGATAATGAGATGACCGCGGTGGTACATTGCCTTTGTATATGGAGGCACTATCTCTTGAGTATCCAAGTTTGCGTGAGGATGGACAATGTGACCATGAGCTACTTTCAGACCCAAAAGAAGCTGAGTTGAAAGCAAGCTTGATGGCAAGATTTTCTAGTGGAGTTCGACTACATGCTAGAGTAAAAGCTAGGGAAGGCCAACTCTATGGCTGATGCACTTAGTCAAAAGTTGGTTTCAGCAATTATCACGAGTCGACTTGAGTGCCCTTGATCGGTTGTGTCAAGAAGAGGCTAAAACACGACTTAATGACCAAGGCGCTCCTTGAGTATGCATGGAAGGGCAAGACTCGACAGTTTCGGTGTGACAATGATCTTCTCTACACGAAGTGACGGCAACTATATGTGTCACTACATGGGAAGCCAAGGAAGAAAGTATCGCATGAGTACCATGATTCTAAGTGGGCAGGCCATCTAGGGATCCACCGCACCATGATGCCTGTGGAGGATCAATACTACCAACCTCACTTGCGGGACAATGTAGAAGCGTATGTGGAGACTTGTTTTATGTACCAACTACACAAGCTTGAGCAATGTTTATCGCCAGGGTTCCTTGAGCCACTTCTTGTTCCGAAGCATCCATGGGAGAGCATCTCCATGAACTTTATTTTGAACCTGCCAAAGTTCGAAGGTATTAAATTCTCCTGATCGTGGTGGACCGATTCTCCAAGTACATGACGTTTTGGTCGCATCTAAGGATTAGGAGGCGGTCAATCTATTCATTAAGCACATCATCAAGTATTGGGGAGTCTTGCGGATGATTACGAGAGATCATGGTCCTCGGTAGAGGTGTCAATGGTTTGGTTCAGCTCGGATTTCCTAGAAATCCAAACATAACCAAACCGTTTTGATGTGTGCTTGATTCGAACCGAAACACGGACTGAACCGGATATAAATTGAATTGAAAACACAATTCAGATTAGTTCGGATCGGTTCAGTTTTCCTCTTTTCTTTTTGCACTTCTTCTTCCCTTCACACCCTCCCCTTCTCGAGTTGGCCCCGCGAGATGGCCACGCGTGGTCAACCTTGCTATCGGCCCCCGTCGCAGCCGTGAGCTTCCCCAAGTACGAGGAGGCCATGGCAGCTGAGAAGTTTGATGCGGCACTTCAGCGACCTTTTTCCGGTGAACCTTTGGTCATCCATTGTCATTGAAGTCTTTCCCTAGCTGATCTTAGGTCTCCCCGCCACCAACTGTCATTGAAAGCCTTTGATCAGCAACTTCAACTGTCCATTCCATCAACTGCTGACCTCCTTTCGACAAACAACCAACACACTGATCATCCTCACAACCTTGCCGGTTGCAACAATTGCCATCGTCAATTCTCATCAGAAGCCATCAATCGCCGTTGATCTTCCTCTCGGTCTCAGGTACCATGCTTTACATTGGTATTGCATCCGGTGACTTCAGCTAGTCGACCTGATGGTTCGGCGACCTCTTTTGACCTCTCGACCACCTCGACGACGATCCTCGGCCTGTCCTTGAGCTAGTGGTGACCGGAGCTCCTCCAATTCTTGTCAAATTCTCATTGATTCACTTTAATTTTTTTTTATTCTTCTTAATTGATCATTTTGAACTTACTAGAGCCTATTTCTCACTTTAGACCTTACGATTACTATTCAAATCCTTGAAGAGCTAATTTCCACAATATCTTGAAGATTTTGGTGGCCGATTAGCTCAATCGAGCTCATAGTCTACGCAATCGAGGTATAATCCAGAGTCCACGAAGAGGTCCGAGGACAGCTTCCTCAGCCACATTACATGTAAAAGCAAAGAAACATCCATTGAGAGATTTCATATGGCGGACTTTACTAGCTCGTGATGATAATTTGCTATAAATCAACCGACTTCATATTAAACTCAAAATCTCCTCAAGAGCAGCGTTGATCTTCTCATAGCACTACCACACGAGAGGACCGTCCCGATCCCTCACGGCGTAGTCCATCCTCGACACGCCATTGAAGAGGTCCGAGTACAGCTTCCTCAGACTTGGCCTCTCGCCCCCGGGCTTGCTTTGGATGATTGTGTAAACGTCCTGCTTTAGGAGGGCCGAGCTCTCGCGCGTCTCCCTCTAAGCCTCCTCCCACGACCCCATCTCGAGCACGGGCTTCACCGCCAGGAGCGACCGTGCGTGGCCCCGGACCACGTCCACAGCGTCCTCGACCGTCTGGCCGGGCTTGACGAACCTGAAGTCGAAGGCCTTTGCAGGTCCAGGGCGGAGAATTGTGGGTGAGGCGGAGAAGACCAGGGAAGAGAGTGAGGACGATAGGGCGAGTCTTCTGGTGACGGAGATGAATGGGTGCGGGTGGTCCGTGGGGTGTTGGAGTGGAAGCGGAGAGAGGTTGGGTTGTGTTGGGAATGATTGATCCTCGAAAACGCGGATTCGACACTGAATTGAACCCCTAAAACGAATGCGGAAGCGAAGCCCGGGAAAATCACGTATCACCGATCCTAAAGCACACCATAGATTCGAGCGTACCTTGTTAGCCACAGATTAAACTCCAATGCTGAAGATTGAGGAAGAGAAACCGATCCTATTCGATCCGATGACATCAATTGGCCTTGAAGGGAAGACAGCGTCGCCTTAAGCGTTTTTGGAGGGAAAGAGAGAGTGAGGAGCATACGTTAGAATGGCCAAAGGGTGCGTCCTCTCTCTCTCTCATCCCTTTTATACCTTCCCCCATCCACGGGCCCTATTCCCGTGGGCCAGGCTTTTTTGGGCCCAACATGGGCGGACGGGCCTTAAGCCCATCACATATAAAACCATCATCTCCCACTCGCACATGGTGGGCCGAACAGAATTCTCTTTACCTCTCTTCAACATTCATACCGGTGAATAATCCGTGCGACCAGCATCCTTTGAGAGCTCGTTGCCATACATCTATTAGGAATATATAGCAGCTCATAATGGGCATCACATCCTGAGTAGATTTAGTATGCAGTACCCTAGATCGATCGATCACATTTATATCTCTCTTGATTTCTTTTAAACAATGATATATATATATATATATATGTATTCATATATTATGATTATATTGTATTCACAATTATGATTATCACAAAGACAGTCATAATTGGTTAACCGGTGAATACAAAACTACAATGTGATTCTCCAAATTCGATCTTCCTCTTTCCTTCAAACTCTCAATTTCAGTTTAGCTTGCTTTTCTAGAAATGTCCCATTAGATCGAATCACTCATGACCATTGGCAACATCCTAAGATAGCAAACACTAAATAGAAATCTTGAGAATAAGTAAGAGTTATGAGGGGACTAAGAAATTGAGGAACTCTTTTTCTCAAGAGTCTCACACGACATAAAAGTTGAGATCAAACTTTTGCCACTTTTATTGGTCGACTCATGCATACGTAGTATGAAATACGTATTACGGTATTAACTCCTTTCCCATGGAGCGTATGTCTACACCTTTCAATACCGTACAGATGATAGTTCGAGACATACCCAATGTCTAACTTGAGTTCATGTATCTACTCATTCACAAAATTCATCGAACTCATATCTAGCATCTTAGACGAGATAAAGTAAAATATGTGGGGTATTTTACTTTCGGACATAGTAAGTATTATATCCTCATCTTAACACCTAGTTAAGGCGACATACGTGTTTTAAGCTTGAGCTCTCGATTATCACCTAGATAATAAGCTTAAAAACAGTTTCATATCTATTTATCGCGATTACCCGTGTGAGTGGGCTAATCTTATATCTGTCCGACATACTTCTCAACTTAAAATAATGCACTAAGCATTAAGATGCATAAAGATCAAACAAAGATTCATAGGCATTAATGATGAAAACATAAATTCATCAAATGTGAACACTTAGGGAAATTACAATATTCAGTATATCAGCCTCTATGCAATCCTAGAGATTTCATATGGCCACAAAAAAACACATCTCTATGTATTGGCTTTGTCATAGGATCTGCTACCATACTATGCGTAGTATGTACTCTAAGTTCACGTCTTTTCGTGCAACCATATCATTGACAAGATTATACTTGGTATCTACATGTTTGGTCTTGCCATGATATTTTGGATTTTTGGTGTACGCTTTTGCTGCTTGGCTATCACAGTTAACCAACAATGAATTTACAGCACTTCCAATAACACCTAAATGATCCAAAAAATCTCTTAAGCCAAACACCTTCTTATACTACTACTGATAATGCCACGAACTCAACTTCCATCGTGGACAAGGCTATACACTTTTGTTTCTTACTGCTCCAACATATGGTGCCATTATTCGGTAAGAAAACAAACCCAGAGGTAGATTTTCTTTTATCTAAATCTCCTCTACAATCATCATCAGAATAACCTTAGAGTCGCAGATCCTTTCCATAATAACTCAGCGTATAATCAGCAGTCCCTTTTAGATACCTCAGTATTCTTTTAACGGCTTTCCAACGCGCTTGACCTGGATTGGATTGGTATCTACTCACCATTCCAACTGCAAAACATATGTCAGGTCTTGTACACATCATAGCGTACATCAAGCTTCTAACAGTACTAGCATAAAGAACATGTTTCATTTGTTCCTTCTCTTGTGGAGTCCTTGGACACAGTCTATGGCTCAATCCTTCACCTTTTGTAATAGGAGTGTCTATGGGTTTACAATCTTGAAATCTTAATTCCAAGAATGTATGCAACATCACCCATGTCTTTCATCTCAAAGTTGGAAGACAACCAACTCTTGATATTATTAACAAACTCCATATTACTTCCGGCAATTAGTATATCATCAACATATAATGATATGATCACAAATTGATCATTGGATCTTTTGATATATGCACAATGATCCTCATCTATCATTGTAAAATCATATGCCATTATGGCATTATGAAAACGCATATACCATTTTCTTGACGGACTGCTTAAGGCCATATATCGACCCTCAAAGTCGACATACCTTTCCTTCTTGGCCTTTCACTATGAAACCAGCATGTTGTTCCATATATGTTCCTTCCTCTAATTCTCCATTGAGGAAAGCAGTCTTTACATCCATTTGATGTAACTCAAGATCCATATTGCCATTATTGTTAGAATAATGCGAATCGAGGTAAATCTCACTACAGGAGAAAATGTATATTCATAATCAATTTCTTCCTGTTGATTATACCCCTTCGCCACAAGGCGAGCCTTATGCCTTTCTATCGAGCCATCAGCCTTTCGCTTTATTTTGAGAACCACTTGTTCCTAATAGCTTTGTGTCCTTTTGGAAGATCAACTAGTTCCCAGATTTGGTTTGACTTCATTGACTCCATCTCCTCTTTCATTGCATAAATCCATTTTTCCTTACTAGGGCATTTCAGAGTCTCATTAATATTTCTTGGCTCATCCTTATCTCGTGGAGCAATTATAAAATTTTCCCCTTCAATGTCAAAACGTCGACGGGGAATACTTTGGCGACTTGTTCGCTATATGGGAGATTATACACTTAGCACATCATTCCCCATTATGCTCCCACTCGGATTAGACAATGACGATATCATTTCATCATGTGGTTGTAATTGAGAATGAGTTGAATTCAATTCATCATTTCTCATATTACTCCCACTTGGACGAACTACACTAATATCATTATCTTGATTCAAGGTTTCAAATAGGGAGTAGTCTTCCCATATTTCGCCCTTCTTAGGAAATTCGTCTACTAAGAATGTGACATCCCGTGATTCAAATTCAGTTATACTTCCACTTTCCTGCTCACCTATGAACACATACCCTTTCGAGTGTTCGGAGTATCTCATTAAAATACTCTTCTTTTCTTTGGGACCCAATTTCCCAAACTTGTGAGAGGATTCATGAGTATAGGCAGCACAACCCCATGGCTTAAGTAAACTTAAGTCCAGTTTTCTACTTGTCCATAACTCATATGGAGTGGAAATAACGATTTGGAAGGCACCGGTTAAGTATATAGGCAGCAGTTAACAACGAATCACTCCAAAAAGTAATAGGTAAGTTAGCATGCACCATCATGGACCTAACCATTTCCAGTAGGGTTCTGTTTCTTCTCTCTGCAACAGCATTTTGTTGAGGAGTATATGGAATAGACAACTGTTTTTCTATTCCTTTTTCATCACATAATTTTCTGAACTCATCAGATAAATATTCTCGACCTCAATCGGATCTCAATGCTTTTATTTTCTTATCTAATTGATTCATAAACCTTTTGAAACAATTTAATGCTTCAGATTTATGAGAAATCAAATAAACATATCCGAATCGAGTAGAATAATCTATAAAAGTGATGAAATAAACAGCTCATTACCTTCCTCTCACATTCATTGAACCACAGACGTCAGAATGGATTAAATGCATAGGAAATTCAGCTCTTTTACATTTTCCAAATGGTTTCCTTGTCGTTTTCCCTACTAGGCAATACTCACATCTGGGCAAATTGACTTTTTCAACGTTACCCAACAAGCCCTCTTTGGCTAGTCTATTCATGCGTTGTTGGCCCATATGACCAAGTCAGCATGCCACACACTCACATCATTATCATATGAAGTAGAAGATGTGAAAAGGGAATAACAAATATTGACATCACCACAGTCAACATTTAGTACAATAAAACCATCCAGAAAATGACCACAATTATAGTAGTTTGTATCCAAATACAAATCTACACCACTATTATGGAAGTTCACACTAAAACCAAGCTTAACCAACACCAAAACAGACACAAAATTTCGACGAATCTCCAGAGCATTTAGAACATCAAGGTGCGTCCACCATGCATGTTCAATTGGCAGGTGCCGATCTCTTTAACTTTAGTTCTGGAGTTATTTCCCACATAGATCCACTTAGTTCAAGTTGGTATCGTCGGAATTCCACGAAGGATTCTCTATCCTTCGGTACATGGTCTGTCAATCCTGAATCTACAGTCCACAAAGGATTGGATTCAGCCAATAATACAGAACTTGACACATAAACAAAGTTCTCAAATGTACAAGAGGTGTTGACCTTTTTCGGCTCACAACAGTTGCGAGTATAGTGACCTTTTTTGTTACAATTGTAACACCTCACCCTTGACATTTTCTTTACTTGAGGACGCTTTCCTCTCTTGTGTTGGTTAACTCTTGATTTCTTGCAACAAGAACTTGATCCTTTGCAATCTCACATATTGAACGAATCAATACGCTTGCGCTTAGAGCTCAAAGCCCTTTCTGAACTAGGACCAGCATAGCCAATATCTATTTTCGGCTCAAATGCCGATAGGCAGTTCTTTACTAGCTCAAGGTGGCGCACATCATCCTCTAGATCTTCCATAATATGGTCAAGAGCTTCTAGTGCTTCTAGCTTTTCCAGCGCATATTGAATCTTCATATTCAATATTTCACAATTGTTGCCGTTCATATCAGCAATTATGTTCTTAATTGCTGAAAACATCGATCTGAACATATCAGACATACATGCACGAATAATTAATGCCTATCATTTATGCATCCCTATTTGCATAGACCCATCATATTAATGAATAATTTCAAGTAAGGCTTCGAGAATCAAAAGGTCACTATGTTTCCAATCATTCTCCAAAAATCCTAACTTAAAACTATCATTAATATAATTGTCTTATGCAAAACTAATTCTATGAAGTTACAAAAACTTCTATCAACTACCCACAGCAGTCAACAATAACAGAAAGCAAATGATATCTTACATCTAATAGAATAACAATGCTTTCATATAATACAATTATATATTACACTAAGCAATATATACAAGGAAAAATATCAACATGGAAAGATATTTACACCCACAAAACATCTCATAATTAATCTAAAAAAATAAGTAGGGAAAGTCCCTTCTAATTTATCAGTCAAAGTATCTGAGAAAACTGAAGGCACATTTGCCAATCATGGAAAAACTTTTGGAGAGCTCTCATGTCGCCACCAAGGCGCATTCACTCTGCGCCATGTGGCGCTCAATCTAAGGGTTGAAGTTTTGGCTAACTCAATCCTATAGTACTCTCTTACAAAAGCTTCCACTAGCATCCTATAACCCGGGACCACGTTGACCTCCCATAGCCGATCTAACACTGCTTACCATTCAGGTGGAAGAGTGTTCATCAAAGCCGGCACCTTCTCAAAATCCGGCATAAGATAACCATTCCAGATGATTTCCTGTATCATTTGATTGACCTTGACCATATGTGACACTAAAGCCACCGATAATCAGCTAACTCTTTCATCAGCCTTTTCAATTTAGCTCCTCCTTCGTCCGTTCTCGGGATTGCAGGTATCCGTGCATAACGCATAATAGTTCCTGCAACAAATGCAGAATTAAAATGGATCACTTTTAATCCACAATAAACAAAATGGAAAATACATAATTTTCCATGATTCATGCGACAAATGTAGAATAAAAAATGGATTACCTCTAACCCATATAGAAATAATTGAAAAAGAAAAAAATTCTTTTCTTTTTTTTCCGGGTCAACGGTCAAAGTCAACGGTAAACGGTGGTCAACGGTTGTTGGATGTCGGACCGGTCGAACCGGACAGACCGGTTGGACCGGTCGCGCCGGTTCGGGTGAACCAAACGCACGTGCCGCGCGCGTGCGCGGGTTGACGTCACGCAGACATCAGCCGGCACGTGCCGCACGCGTGCTGGGCGTTGCGGTTCGGGTCGGGTCGTCGTCGGATCGGGTCGCCGGCCGATGACCGGCCGGCCAACGGTCGTTGGTGATGACGTCACCGATGATGTCATCCCGGCGGTTACCGTGACGTCAGCACGCGCCAGTTCGCCGATCGACGCGTGCCGGTTCGCCGGCCGCCGGCGCGTGTCGGTTCGCCGGCCGCCGGCGCGCACGTGCCGGTTCGCCACCGGTGCGTGTGGCCCACGCGTTGGCGAAGCCAGCGCTTCTGGGCGCGTCGCGCCCACGTGCAGTCGCTTCTAGCCGCGCGTGTGGGCGCGTGCGGCGTCTCCCGGCGGCGCACGACCAATCGCCGGACTCGTCTCGATGAGCCCTTTCTCCCTATGCCATAAGAATTCGATTTCGACTTACGAAAACTCAGAAAAATGGGCGAACAACGCTCGGGTGTCGGGATTTTACGCCCCGACCGTACGGCCGAAATTTTTTTGTGAAAATTCAATCAAAAACATCAAAATAGATTGGGAAAACGCGAACTAGGGCTCTGATACCAATGTTGGGAATGACTGATCCCCGAAAACGCGGATTCGACACTGAATTGAACCCCTAAAACGAATGCGGAAGCGAAGCCCGGGAAAATCACGTATCACTGATCCTAAAGCACACCACAGATTCGAGCGTACCTTGTTAGCCACAGATTAAACACCAATACTGAAGATTGAGGAAGAGAAACCGATCCTATTCGATCCGATGACATCAATTGGCCTTGAAGGGAAGACAGCGTCACCTTAAGCGTTTTTGGAGGGAAAGAGAGAGTGAGGAGTGTACGTTAGAATGGCCAAAGGGTGCGTCCTCTCTCTCTCTCTCATCCCTTTTATACCTTCCCCTATCCACGGGCCCTATTCCCGTGGGCCAGGCTTTTTTGGGCCCAACATGGGCGGACGGGCCTTAAGCCCATCACGTATAAAACCATCAGGTTGGAATCTGGGTCGAGAGAGCGAGGGCTGGGTTGCTTCCATTTAGGAATTCCGTCGAACAGTTGGTGGGCCGGCTAGAGCCTGGATATTTTCGCGGCTAAACGGGGGAGAGACGATGGAGACCGTGGAGGGAATGAAAATAAAGACAAGGCAGTTATTTGTGTCGTACGTTTGGGTTTCGTTTTTGACTGAATAACATTTTACTTTTTCTTAATTTTTCGTAATTTAAATAATGTATTTTGACTTTTTTTTATTATCTTATTTCGAGAATCTGGAAATTTTAAAATATATAAACATTCACATATACTTTCACAAATGTGTTTTTGAAAAATTGAAGTTTAGGGAATATTTGAAATTTTTGTAGGGGAAATAAAAGGTTTGCTTTTTGTATAAACTGTTCACTTTTATATACATTTAATTTTTCTAACTGTATCTTGTTTTCCTTAACCTAATGAAAAATGTCAATTGAACATTAGTTATTAGGACGGAAGTATCTATATGTAGGAGTCTTTGTAATAAACATTAGCAACATTTTTCTTAGAAAAATTACCCAATCAATACTAAATTTGTTATACGGATGCCAATTTAATTATAAACATTTTAATTTTACTAAATTGATCATAAACATTTGTGTGAGATTCCAATGTAGTCTTTCTGGTCATTTTTCGTCGGAAATTAATGATGTGATTGTCTATTCTTTGCCAGCCGTCCTCCGTGGCATCATTACATTAGTGATTTTCAATGAAAATTGGCCAGAAGACTATTTGAAATTTCACGTAAATATTTAAGACTTAATTGACGAATTTAGATAGTTTATAACTAAATCGACATGCATGCATTAAGTTCAGTTAGAAATCTTTGTATCTCATCCATTTTATGCTTAGATATCTTTGCGAGGTAACGCGGAGTAGAAAATGAGTCCGGCTAGCATGACCATACGGTTATATTGAATTTGTTAAGCCCAGAGCATTGACCACAAGTTCCAATTTGTGCGGGGTGGGCAACCGGATGGAGAAAGTAACATGGGACGAACATTTTTTTTTTCCCAGTTTTATCTTGTAAGAATTATTGTGGCCCATATTATTTGATTTATTATATGGTTTAATAATTATTGAAATGCTATAATTAATTATTGGTTACGAGAAGGTACGACTCTAATAAAACGAAAGGGTATATCGCTTTGATGGAAGGCACCCTTTCAACGAACGTATATATTGAGTCCGGTCCTCTCTCCACCCACATATGAACAACAAAACAGAAAGAACGTATTCTCTCCTCCATCAATTGAATACATTAAGATTTAGTGGGTTAAGGGAGAGAAATCGGATTTCTTCTTTTGGATCAAGTTCAAGCGCAGCGTTATGGATAAAGGTATGTCTTCATCTATTTGTGAGAATCATGAAGATCAAAGATCCTTGATTTGTTATGAATTTCCGCATCAGGTTTTATGTGAATTATATCCTACAGTTGGTATCAGAGCGTTTGGTTTATGATCTCATGATTTTTCCGTTTAAATAAATATTATGATTTATGCATGATGATTTGTTGAATGATCCTGTTCGTAGCATTTGTTGTTGTTGAAATATTCTGGAAGATTCTGTTAAAGAAGATCCGAATGATTGAACGTTTTTCATGGACTAAAATGGTGAAGAAAAGTTACTGTGTGTGCACGTGTGAAAATGGACAAAAAAAAAATGGAGTAATTCGGAATTTTAAGGACAAAAATGGAGGAATTCGGAATTTTGAAGGCAAGGTAGAAACTCTTCGATTCCGGGCCAAATCCGGCGACCCACCACTTGATTTCGGACCCACACCGTCGCAAGACCATGAGGAACATTAGCCATGAGTTTTTCCGGCATATCGGTGTTCGCCGGAGGCTAATCAAGCGTCGGAAGCGGCGGTGGTGGAGAGTTTGCGTTTTGGGGAAATTTTGGTTTGATTTGGGGTCAATTTTTGGTCATTTTTCCCGAAATTTGACAACATGTGGTCGTGCCGGCATGCTCTTTAAAACCCATTAATTATTTGTGTCTGGAATGGGCTACCGGAGAAGAAACGGCCGGCGAAACCGCGGCGGAACGGCGAAAACGGCGAAGAATCGCGTACGTGCGCGAGGAAGAAGGCGCGTGGGCTCCACGCGCGCGCTGCGGTTGCGGCGCGTGGAACCCACGCGCCACGCGCCCGCGGTGGATGAGGGCGCGTGCTCGGCACGCGCCTGCGTGCCGAACGCACGCGTGCGGGGCACGCGCCCGCCGAGGACGAAGGCACGTGCTCGGCACGTGCCTCGACGTCCCGCGCGTATTTTTTACGATTTTGCCCCTCCCGAGGCTCCTAATTACCGTTTTGCCCTCCTTTTGATGGTTATTTACTGTTCTACCCCTGTTTTATTTATAATTACAATTCTGCCATTGCTGATTATTTACCATTTTGCCCCTGGATTATAATTTTATGGTTCTACCCTTATGGAATTATGATTTTACGATTTTGCCCTTATGCCTTGATTGCATTTTATGTCCTTGTGTGCAATTTGGTAAATATTTGCATTAAAAAAAAAATTCATATTATGAAAGGTTTGTTAGTCACCAAAGTGGCCGAACCTTAAAGTCTTATGAATTTTGATATTGTAAATTATTTTATTCAATTACCCATGATTAATTGATGCTATATATGAAATTGATATGTTTTATATCATTATTGGAGTTATGGGTATATATTGAAGTTCATTTATTATAAGAACTTAAGAATTAACCCAAAGGTTAATTATTTTCTTATAATTCATGAACATGATGGTTGATAATTAATATGACTTGTTAAATTTGTTTGTATATCCAAAGATAACAAATAAATTTTAATAAGATATATTTACAATTATCAAATAAAAGTTATTAGCATCATTATGGTTTATATATTTTTTGTATATCATAGGATCGCCCAAAGGAGAACTATGATGTGCATGTGTAGTTTAGTTTGAATCGATTAGTTGATATTCTCAAAGCATTAATGTATGAGTATTTTCTTGCACATTTGCAGATATCGTACTTGTTTCACTCCATTTGCACGCCTCATCTATTCCCCTATTCAATGGGATAAATTTTCCTGATTGGAGTGAGCAAGTCAGTTTCACTTAGGTGTCCCGGATCTTGATTTATCGCTTCAAGTGAGAAACCATTTGCTATTACCGATGAAAGTAGCAATGATGAAAAATCTTTCCATAAAGCTTGGGAAAGATCGAACAGATCGAGCTTAATGTTCATGCGGATGACAGTTGCAAACAACTTAAAGACTTCTCTTCCCAAAACTAACAATGCTAAGGAATTTATGAAATTTGTGGAAGAGCGTTCTCAAAGCGCCGATAAGTCACTTGCTGGTACACGATGAGCACACCGACCACCATGAAATATGATGGTTCGCGTACTATGCATGAGCATATACTTGAGATGACTAATTTAGCAGCAAAGTTAAGGACTTTGGGAATGAATGTGGATGAGTACTTTTTAGTACAATTTATACTTAATTCCTTACCTCATGAGCAATATGGGCCATTTCAAATGAATTACAACACTATAAAAGATAAGTGGAATGTAAACGAATTGGCCAAAAGTATGCTAGTTCAAGAGGAAACAAGGATAAAGAATCAAAAGGCTCATTCTGTTCATCTCTCAAGTCATCAAGGAGTTCGAAAGAATTTTAAGAGGAAAGGTGGAAGGAGCAAGAAGAAAGGACTACACATCCCGAATGACTCTTGAAGGCTTCTCAAATCCACAAGAAGGAACACAATCTTATTAAGTGTCATTTTTGCAACAAAATTGGACACTTGAAGAAAGATTGTCTGAAATGTAAGGCTTGGTTCGAAAAGAAAGGTAAGCCTTGTGCTTTAGTATGTTTTGAATCAAACTTTTGAAGTTCCTTATAATACTTGGTGGATTGATTTCTGGTGCCACCACTCATGTGTCAAATA
This sequence comes from Eucalyptus cladocalyx, assembly GCA_017140615.1. NCBI lineage: Eukaryota > Viridiplantae > Streptophyta > Magnoliopsida > Myrtales > Myrtaceae > Eucalyptus > Eucalyptus cladocalyx. The sequence goes on along the minus strand of CM029524.1, from coordinate 8,990,458 downwards.
CAATGCAGGGATTTCTTACGATCCAAACTATAAAGCCAAATGAAAGTTATGTGATTACGGGGAACAGAGACAAAGCTCCAGTTGAAGGCATTGGCACTTATCGTTTGATCTTAGATCTTTGGGCATTATTTGGATTTGTTTTGAACCCTTTATGTACCTACATTTTCTCGCAATTTAGTTTCTTTGCCAAGACTTGATGTGGCGGGATTTTATTGTAAGTTTGGATATGGATCTTTTAGTTTGTTTAAGAGTGATACTCTTATTGGAACTGGAACTTTATGTGATGGTCTTTACAAATTTAGACTTGATAATACTTTTGTTGAGACATTAATGACCTTGCATCATAATGTTGGCACTAAACGAAGTTTGGTGAATGAAAATTCTACTTACTTGTGGCATAAACGGTTGGGTCATATATCCAAAGAAAGAATGCAAAGATTAGTGAAGAATGAAATTCTTCCAAATTTAGATTTTACTGACCTTGGAGTGTGTATTGATTGTATTAAAGGTAAACAAACAAAACACACTAAGAAAGGTGCCACAAGAAGCACGGAGCTTCTTGAAATTATACATACCGACATATGTGGTCCTTTTGATGTTCCATCTTTTGGTAAGGAAAGCTATTTCATAACCTTTATTGATGATTTTTCACGTTATGGTTATATTTATCTATTGCATGATAAGTCTCAATCAAGTGAATGTACTTGAAGTGTATATTAAAGAGGTTGAGAGGCAATTAGATAGAAAAGTGAAAATAGTAAGATCTGATAGAGGCGGTGAATATTATGGAAAGTATGATGAATCGGGACAATGTCCAGGTCCATTTGCTAAATTCCTTGAAAGACATGGCATTTGTGCTCAATACACAATGCCAGGTACACCACAACAAAATGGTGTGGCAGAAAAAGGCGTAACCGTACTTTAATGGAAATGGTTAGGAGTATGATGAGTCATTCATCTTTACCCTTATCTTTGTGGATGTATGCTTTGAAGACTTCTATGTACTTATTAAATAGGGTTCCTAGTAAGGCGGTTCCAAAACTCCCTTTGAACCGTGGACGGGAAGGAAACCTAGTTTACGACACCGCATGTTTGGGGTTGTCAAGCGAAGTAAGAATTTATAATCCACATGAAAGGAAACTGGATTCAAGAACGACCAGTGGTTACTTCATTGGTTATGCAGAGAAATCCAAAGGGTATAAATTTTATTGTCCTAATCATAGTACAAGAATTGTTGAATCTGGAAATGCTAGGTTCATTGAGAATGGTGACATCAGTGGGAGTGAAAGAATGCGTGATGCTTGCATTCAAGAAGTAAGGGTAGAAGTTCCTATACCAAAAGCTTCTAAAGATGTCAATAATGAACCTTCAATAACCGAGTTACAAGAAATAGCATTAAGGAGATCTCAAAGAGAAAAGAGATCGGCTATTTCTGATGACTGTATGGTTTATTTACAAGAGTCGAAATTGACTTAGGAATTGGAAATGATCCAGATTCATTTTCTCAAGCCATGGAATGTGAAGATTCTAATGAATGGTTTAATGCCATGGAAGAAGAGTTAAAATCCATGCATCAAAATCAAGTTTGGGATATTGTTGAATTGCCTAAAGGATGTAAGAAAGTCGGGTGTAAATGGGTCTTTAAGACCAAGCGCGACTCAAAAGGCAATATTGAACGACATAAAGCCAGACTTGTTGCAAAGGGTTTTACTCGTAAAGAAGGCATTGACTATAAAGAGACATTTTCACCCGTCTCTAAGAAGGACTCACTTAGAATCATTATGGCTTTGGTGGCTCATTATGACTTGGAGTTACACCAAATGGATGTTAAAACCGCTTTTCTTAATGGGAATTTAGAGGAAGAAGTTTATATGGACCAACCCGAAGGCTTTTTAGTTAAAGGAAAGGAACACATGGTATGTAAATTAAAGAAGTCAATATATGGACTTAAACAAGCTTCCCGACAATGGTATCTTAAGTTTAACGATACCATAACTTCATTTGGATTTAAGGAAAACACCGTTGATCGGTGTATATATATGAAGATTAGTGGGAGCAAGTTTATTTTTCTAGTTACGTATGTTGATGATATTTTGCTTGCTGCTAATGATCTTGGTTTGTTACATGAAACCAAGAAGTTTCTCTCTAAGAATTTTGAAATGAAGGATATGGGAGAGGCAACATATGTGATAGGAATAGAAATATTCCGTGATAGATCACAAGGATTATTAGGATTGTCTCAGAAAGCCTACATTGATAAAATTTTAGAGAGATTTAATATGAGTAAATGTTCAGCAAGAATAGTTCCAATTCAGAAATGTGATAAATTTAGCCTTATGCAATGTCCGAAAAGTGAATTGGAACGAGAATAAATGAAAAATATTCCTTATGCATCTGTTGTGGGGAGCTTAATGTATGCACAAACTTGCACCAGACCAGACATCAGTTTTGCTGTCGGAATGCTGGGTAGATATCAAAGTAATCCTGGAATGGATCATTGGAAAGCTGCAAAGAAGGTTCTTAGATACCTGCAAGGAACGAAGAATCATATGCTCACTTATAAAAGATCTGATCATCTTGAGGTGATTGGATATTCAGATTCAGACTTAGCCGGATGTGTCGATACAAGAAAATCAACATTTGGTTACTTGTTTCTTCTATTTGGAGGGGCAATTTCATGGAAGAGTGCGAAGCGATCAGTTATTGCTGCATCCACTATGGAAGCTGAATTTGTGGCATGCTTTGAGGCCACAATTCATGGATTATGGCTGCGGAATTTTATTTCAGGACTTGTGATCATCGAAGTATTGCCAAGCCGCTGAAAATTTATTGTGATAACTCGCAGCAGTTTTCTTCTCTAAGAACGACAAGTATTCTAAGGGTGCTAAGCATATGGAGACCAAATACTTGTCTGTCAAAGAAGAAGTTCAGAAACAAAGAGTGTCAATTGAGCACATTAGCACCAATCTTATGATAGCAGATCCCTTAACAAAAGGACTGCCGCCCAAAACATTTAATGAGCATATTGAAAGGATGGGTGTTATTGGACGTCATTAATGTTTGTATTATGATTGTATTAAGTTTATGTATTTGACACTTTGAGCTCACTTACATGTTTCTGATATTTCCTGTTTTCTATTTAGTATACATTATAGAAATAGATGAATGTTAAATAGGATAGTTTCTAAAGAAACATTATAGTTGGACTATTTGTACTTCTCATTTATGGATCATGTTAAGTAAAGTGCTATAGTTGTAGTACATAGAAGGGATTATGTCGATTAATGACATACAACCGCTATGACTCGCATTAGTTTTCTTTACTTAATTGTGATTATTATGTGATTACCAATTTAATGAAATTTTGAAATTTATAGCATAACCTTATTGTGCACATTATAGTCTTTATTAAACCATTAAAGAAGAATCATATGGGCCAAGTGGGAGAATGTAAGAATTATTGTGGCCCATATTATTTGATTTATTATATGGTTTAATAATTATTGAAATGCTATAATTAATTATTGGTTACGAGAAGGTACGACTCTAATAAAACGAAAGGGTATATCGCTTTGATGGAAGGCACCCTTTCAACGAACGTATATATTGAGTCCGGTCCTCTCTCCACCCACATATGAACAACAAAACAGAAAGAACGTATTCTCTCCTCCATCAATTGAATACATTAAGATTTAGTGGGTTAAGGGAGAGAAATCGGATTTCTTCTTTTGGATCAAGTTCAAGCGCAGCGTTATGGATAAAGGTATGTCTTCATCTATTTGTGAGAATCATGAAGATCAAAGATCCTTGATTTGTTATGAATTTCCGCATCAGGTTTTATGTGAATTATATCCTACATATCTAAGGAAAAAGATCACCGCTGTCCCTTTATTTTCGTCCGAAATCAAAATCATTCCTTTATCCTTTTATTTTTTTTCTTAAAAGACGTCCCCCTCAACTTTGTAGAAAAAAGTCAAAGTTAGTCTTTTCGTTAGTCTTTTTCTTGTTAGTTGACTTTTCTTTGTGAGACTGGCTAGTATAACACTACCATTACAGACGAATAGTAACGAGCAGGACCACAAGTTTTCTTTTGCTTAGGATGGGCAACCGGAGGATTAGTTTCAAATGTTGAGATGCAACCGTAAATATCAAATGCTAGTTTCAAACGTGTTCGATTCTATATCCTATAATTGATAGAAAATGAATAATAATATCTAAGAATTGATAAATGAGATAAGCAATTATTAGGTATACGGGGAATATAAATTCTGGACTATAAATTCTTGTAGTGTTTCTTGATCATGTACACAATGGCTATTATCTTTTATCTGCACATTGAAAAACAAGTAAGTCTCTTATTACAAAAATACAAAGTTTACTAGTCTCTTGTTGCTTTAACCGCACCCTAGTAGATGGCACTTGAAGATCGTATTTTAGTTGTTATTTATCAAAATGTTACATTTTTCTTGAATTGGATATGCTTAAACCATTTTTTCCTTGTTTGTTTTTTTAAATGGAATTCCTTTTTATAGTAATTGGATTGATGAAAAAACATTACAAGGTTTATGGAGAAAAATTATAATATAAAAGATGCTAATGACAAAGATATCATGGCAATAGGGAACGAGGAATCCTTGTAATAAGTTCATACGTTTTATAATATTTATATCAGGAAGCTATATTCAAAATTAGATATTTAAACTCGTATAAAAAGAAAAATAGTAATGAAAGTATACTTCCTTAAAATGTGATTGAAGATTGATGCAAACAAAATAAAAAGAAGAATGACCTTCAAACGCAATAGAAGAATCAAATCAATCAAATATCATTTCACATTTGTAATTATTTGAATTTTGGTCATTAACAATTTTAGGTTCCTTTTCCCTTTAAACTTACTTTTAGCAAAAATTTGCTATTTGCGGGAGTTGATTTCCCAAGAAAACCGAATGGGAAATTGTAGGGTGCAAATTGCACTGTCACTCTGACTGGAGTAATGACAGTTAAGCATTTTCCTCTATGAAAAATTAAGGCCGTTTGATAACACTTTCGGGAATAATTGATTTTATTTTTTTGTTTCTTGAAACAAAAAAGAAGAAGAAAGAAAATATAAATCTATTTAGTAAATTTTTTGTTCTTGGGAATAAAGATTTATTTTTTTTGTTCTCGGAAATAGATTTGGAATAAAATAAAAAAACAGAAAAAAGTTGCTTCCTGTTCTCGGAAACAATTCCTGAAATTAAGTCTATTTTTTTTTTCTTTTCTCTTCTTTTTTCTTCTCTTTCCTTTTCTTTTTCTTCTTTTGGTTAGTTGCTGGCCTCGGCCATGGTCGGCTACCTCACGGGAGCATCATCGACCCTCGGCGACGTCAAGCCACGGCAAGGCTTGTCGGACTGAGCCTCACTGTTGGTGAGGCTCAACCTCGCCAAGCCAAGGGGTGGCCGACCTCGTGTTGCTTGGGCGAGATCAAGCCTCACTAGTGGCTAGGCAAGGCTCGCTAGGCTAGGTGAGGCTTGCCTGGCCACCGACGAGGCTCAGCCTCGCCTATATTTGTGAGGCTGAGGCTAGTGGTGGCCAAGCGAGCCTTTGGCAAGCTTGCCAGACCAACCACAAAGAAGGAAGAATAAGAAGAGAAAAGGGGAAAAAAAGAAAAATATAAAAAATTAAAATAAACAAAAAAAAATTTAAGAGTCCTACCAAACACATTTCTATTCGAGAATAAAAATTTTAGGCAATTACCAAGTGTCTTAAAAAACTTAGAAATTGTTTCCGAGAACAAAGGTAAAAAAAAAAAATATCATTTTTGGGCAAAAATTATTCTTGAGAACGGAATAGTTACTAAACATATCCTTAATGTCCCACAATGATAACCAAGGAGCTGCAACGGTAATAATCTTCATGAGAGAGAGAGAGAGGGAGGGCGGGGGGGGATCATAATGCTTTCCTCAATAATCCGGAGCTGCATTGTCTTAAAGGCATGGTAATGATTCTGTCATGAAGGTTAAAAAATGACCTGAAAAGCATCTATTTAGGGGTCATTCATGACGATTTCACCATTCGTCTACTTCTCATCAATATGTCTAACATTTCCTAAGTAACCTCTCTCTCTCTCTCTCTCTCTCTCTCTCTCTCTCTCTCTCGTACTTGCATACACAAAGGTGTCCACCGGTTGCCGGCGATGACAATTCACGAAAGCGTCTCATTGGCATGCGATGATCCTCCTTTATTCAATGACGGGTTTATCACATTTTTTTCTCAGTTTCGTGCTTGTTCGGAGTTCTGTCTGTTGCATGATTCATTAGAAGTTTTAGCGATTAGCATGATGCGAGTTGGACAATAAATAATTTGGAGAAACAAACTTTATCGGAAAAAGGGCTTCTCACAAAGGAATGCATGTACGATGACGGAGATGCGAGAGTTGTTGGATCTATTGTAAGGTGTACCATTTAGTTATAAAACTTGGTGAACGATCATTTTGATTGAAAACCTTTTAAAACCATTCATTTAACTGATGTTGGTGACTTAGGGTGCGTTTGCATAATGCTTCCGGGAATAAGTGTTTCTATTCTTTTGTTTCCTGGAGTAGAAATATAACAGAAACGCATTTGGTAAGTTTTTTGTTCCTGAAAATAAATCTAGAGCAGAAACAAGAAACAATAAAAAATTGATTCTTGTTCCTAGGAACAACTCAAGAAACAAGAATCAATAATCAAGTTTATTTTTTCTTCCTCCCTTCTTTCCCTAGTCGGTCACAGGCCTTAGCGTTAGCCAGTGACAGGCCAAATGACCTTGCCGGAGCCTCGTCGGACTCTAGTGAGGTTGCTGGCCACCGGCGAGGCCGCCCTGAGCCTCATTGTGGCTAGGTGAGGCTCGATCGGCCATCGCAAGCCTCGCGGATGGCTAGCGATGCCCCCCTGAGCCTCGTTGTGGCTGAGCGAGGCTAGACCTCGCCCGGCCACCGCGAGCCTTGTCAAGGCTAGGCGAAGCTTGACCTCTCCTGGCCACCACGAGGGCGAGGCTCGGCCTCGCCTTGGCTAGGTGAGGCCGACCTCACAATGGCCGAGCAAGGTTGAGACTCACCTAGCCATGGCAAGGCTTGACCTTGTTGATGGCCGGGTGAGGTTGAGCCTTGCCCAGTCACGACGAGGCTTGGGGTGACCTCACCGGTGGCCAGCGAGCCTCCCCCGAGGCCAACCTTGCCAGCTCTTCTTTGGTCAGTCGCCGGTCGGCAATCGGCTAGAGGAAGGAGAAGAAAAAAATAGAAAAAAGTAATAAAAATATTAATAAATTAAATAAATTCTAAATCATAAAAATATATCGGGTTGTACCAAACACATTTCTCTCCCGGGAACAAAAATTTTGCGTAGTTACTAAACATATTTAAATACTCAGAAACTATTCTTGGGAATAAAAATAGAAAAAAGTGTTTCTGAAAAAAGATTGTTCCCTAGAACAAAAACGTAAACCAAATGCACCCTTAACTTGCATGAGAAACTGTGAATAAATTGTTCAGCTTCCCTTAAAATACGTGGAAAACATTGCTGAAGGCATTAGTTTACCACAAATTGAAAAATTGGCGAGCGATGAAAGATGAGGAGAGATGGAGAGAGTCGATGAGAAAGTGCGTCCGCTGGTGTCGAAAGGAAGAAGAGGAGAGGCATGGCAAAGAGGCAAGCTGGAGGAGCAGGAGGTCGAGAGGCGGCGACAACGAAAGGTTTAAGAGAAAGAGAGAATAATGCAATGATCTGCCAACCATTTCTCGAACTATGTGCCACGTGGATCAATTAAAAAGCCATGAAAGGATATATTTATAGGAAATGGGGTATATATTGTCTAAACAAAACTTTATGCAAGCAATCTTATACATCATCAATTTTGAGGATCTTAACTACCCACTCTTTCAAATCTATGGTGGATAGGACCACTTGTTTAATTATTTTTGCATTGATGATGTACATTAGTATTATTCTTATTTATATTTTAACATAACATGAGATAGGATCTTTCAACAAGTTAAGTTATTGATCTTGAAGTCAACAAATGAGCTTAAAATATTTAGGAGTGATCATTTGTAAAAAATTGATTCTAAACTACGTGCCATTGGCACTTCTATTATCCATATCCATTGCCATGTGATATCTCAATCATTTTTTCCATAGGCACAAGCATTTGAAATCTATAAATACAGACTATCGATTTATTCATATGGGTCAGGTAAGCTTAGAGTTAAATGTAAATTATTGCATTTTATGTAAGATTTTGTATATTCAAACATCAAGCCTACGTCTCTAATTTCTTTTGTTTAGACGTTATTGTGATGAAAGTGATCTTGTCAAAGAATATAAAACATCTTTCACTTTATTATCTTATACCTTTCACGCTTGTCCCAGAATTGTTTAATAAACAATTTTAAAATGAAGTTTGATTTATATATACAAATTGACAAGTATGACTAAGATTATATTGGTAACTAAGGTGAAAAAGTTTAATGGTGAATGTGAATATTATTCACACAAATGGACTAATCCAATGCAATTTTCTTAGGCTAAACAAATAGTGATAGTTATGTTGTCTCAATAAACTGTTTTTATCCTCCTTTTTGGCTTTGTCAGATTTCGCTGTGTCTACTATATACTTTATCAGATCTCGTATATCATGATTATCAATCAGCATTATAAAGTTAACGAGTGAGGTCATTGAAGATTAAGTATGCAATATTTTATATTTTGTAGCTTTTTAGCTATGGCCACCAAAAGCACATTCTTTTTGTGACCTTAGTAAGTAAATCTTGATAATGTAACGGAATGGTTAGCAATCTCAAACAATAGAACAAATATTGGCAAATGGACTAAAACAAGAGTTGGCAATTTCCTACAAGAGTAAGCAAACTTAACATGTCCGCATAAAGCTCCGCAAGAAAATGTTGTTTAGGGTTTTAGGGTTTATGATTTAGGGACTGTGATTAGTTTACATTAATTGAGGTTTTTGGGTTTATGATGATTAGAACGTGATGCACAGTAACCGGATTAGGTTTTGTAACTAATTTAATTAATCCCATTTTAAGTACCTTTTGTCCCTACCACAACAATTTTTTTCTATTTTCTAATGATCATGTGGAAAATAATATTTTAACTACTAGAAGTGCAGAGCTAGGCTTGTCATCAAACGAGGCAAAGCTTTTTCCGTAGTTTTATCGGTGCAATCAATCTCTCTCTCTCTCTCTCTCTCTCTCTCTCTCTCTCCTTTTCTTCTTTCAAAGTGCCCTTGTTATCTACATTATATCAAAGATGTTTTATCCTTTTAGCTGTGATGTGTATTTTGTTATTGTTGTTGACATATGATTTTTAACCGACCGTCGATAAAGGCAGAAAATTCAAGTTTACGGTTTCCAATTGCAACGGAGCCCGTTTCTCAAATAAAAAAATGTCAATTTTCATTTCTTTTTTTGGCCTTTCATTTTTAGGTAATTTTCTAACCATTTTTATCAAAAAAATGAAAAGTTAAATTATTGATTTTTGAGTTGGCTTTTCAATTAACCTTTTGACGAAAAGTCAATCCCATGTTAAAAATTGACTTTTTGCATAAAAGGTCCTAAATAGCCTTAATATCACTTTGGCCACATTAATTTTCAAAAAATTCAAAGATTTGATTACAAAATTAACCTTTTTGTAAAAAGTCAACTAAATGGTTGATAGGTTGACTTTAGGTCAAACTTTTGAACAAAAAATTGAAAAATGATTCCTTACCAATTTTTTTTTTTACCTTACCAAAAAAATTGAAAAATGAAAAAAAAAAAATCCTTAAATCATCATCTTAGCTTCAATTTGCTTTTGGCATTGAAAAATTTACGAAAATCGATTAAGAACCTCAATTTCCAAATTTTAGGTTTTAGGTTTAAAATCAACCAAAAATAAAATTATTTTCATTCTGTTCACATTTTCGCTTAGTTCCTTTTTATGAAATTTGATTTAGAGGTCATCTAGTATTCACTCATGCGGCTAATTTTGAGATTTGTTGAGCCCAAATGAAAATTGGCATTTTATCCCTAATCATGGGTGCAGATTAAGTCTTCATGAATTGCGTGTTTGCATTTTCATTCAAGTCATTTTCTTCAAATGAATCCAAATTCAGGGTCAATTTTGAGAAATTCACTTGAGAACACTTCAATTTGGTCGATTTAGCTTACTTGAATCTTATAAGTTTGAGCCAATGTATTCCAACCAAGCTAATTTGACTTAGGCCATTCTAAATTAACATCCAATTGACGATATCAGGCTTCAATTTGGCCAAATAAGGTTGAATTACAAATGCCAGTCTTGTCCATGGTTGGATTTAATAGAAATTGACTCAATTTGGGATATTTCTTACACAATTGGTCGCCCCGTGCAACCCAATCTCGAACAAATTGATTTAATTTCTACTCCACGTGCACATAATCATTTTAATTGAACAAGATTAAGCAAAATTGGCACAAAATAGAGAGGAAAGCCGAGCTAGTTCAACCCGGTCAAAGCGGGTCAACCCGATCTGATCAGGTCAACTTGGTTTGACCGGCATCGACCGCCAGTGGATTTAAGCCCATTCTGGCCACTTTCCAATGGCGAGAGTCCAATTCCGACCAAGCTAGGCATGTCCAACCTTCCCCATAGTCCTTGAGTTTGAGAAATTACGAAAATGCCCCTTGATTAGTCCCTAATCTCAAAGTTAGTTCATGAATTGATCGGCACTGTCCATTAGAAATGAATCATAGCTGTTTAAATGAGCATGTGCCTTAATCAAAATATCTTCAACAAACCTAACTAATTAATCAAGATTAGTTAGCTAAGGGATCAAACCTTAATCCTCCAAGGGCTAAGATTTTATCTTGTCCCTTGATATGTAAGGATTTTTTTCCTCCAAAACTTAAAGGGAGACCTCATTTTCAGAAATCAATTCTCTCTTCCCTCTCACTTTTCTCTTCTCTTTCCCTCTCTCTTTTCCCGCCAAATTACCTCATCGACCTCTTCACACTACCATGCATGCCACCGCTCATTGGAGCCACCACCGGCCTCACTCCACCATCGCCGATCACCCTTAGGTGTCTAGGAGTCCTATTGGTGTCCCCGCTGCCACTGGCGACTAGCCAAACCGCTCGTTGACGGTCGGTTCTTCCTTGGTTGAGCGAAGATGCAATCTCCCTACCGGTGCTGTTCCAGTGTCATCGACGCAGTTTGATGACCTGAGGTTCTTCGAGACATCCAGCGGCATCCTCTGACCATTCTCCAGCTGATCGCTGTCACCAAGATCAATTGGAATCCCTTCCAGTGGCCAAGTCCTTGCTGATCGCCTCTTGTGCGCCCGATCTTCTATTGTGCTTGTCCCGGCATAAATCTGACACTGATCCGGCCTCCTCCGGCGCCCCTGTCCTGTGCCGGACCTCCTCGAGGGTCGGTGTCCTTCGGCTGAAGCTCACTTGAGCTCGATTTGCTCGAAAATCTTGAAAGGGATGATCTATACTCAAGCTCGATGAAGTGATGTCGTTCTAGATGACTGAGGCTAGAGCTTAAGTGAGCTCTAGCCTAGGGAGCTTAGGATTGATAGATGTTTGAATAGATTTTATATGGATGATTGCTTGGTTGGGTTGAATATGCAATTCGGATGCCTGAATGACCGGATTGTTGATTGTCTGTGCTACTGTTTCTGTTACTGATCTGACGACCTAGAGGAATGTCTTCGAGTAGGCTTGTTAATGAATCAATTTGTCGATGATGCCTTCTGGATAATTGTAATAGACATCTTAGTATTTAAAACGACATATCCTATGCCTCAATCAACCATCGTTTGCTATGTTTAACATTTTTGCTAAGCTGAGTCAGATTCTGGAAATCATGTCTTATTGGAATAGCATGCTATGTTCCTGTGAGTCTAGCTGCTTCTCATTTTTGCACGATTTTTTAGGCATAGATTTTGGGGTCGAGTCCTAATGAAAGTTGTCCAGAACATCCATGTCTACAACATATGAAAAGTTGAAGTCATAAGAACATTAATTGATAGGGTCGATCGGCTGTAGAATGTCAATGTCACATGTTGCCCTGTTCTGTTCCTGATTGACCTGTTATGTTCTAGCATTTTTTGAAATTCATATGCTAATAATTTTGACATGATTCCTTCATAAAATTTATTCTTCATATACTGATTTATCTACCATAAAAATTCTAGGGTGAAATAGCCATTGGTCGTGCTTTTGTTGAGCATATTCTGAATGCCTTGTTCTGCAATGGTTGATTTGGCTAACATTCATGCATGCGTTCTTGAATTTTTAGGAAATTATGCATGCTGAATCTGATAATATTGTCTTCTTGAGAATTGATCGTGACATGCTGAAATTTGTTGTCACCAATTTTCTCAAGATAAAAACATGATTTGATAATTTTAGCAACCATTCCAAAATTACAGGATATTCTGAAATTCTGATTTCTTAACATGGTTTCGAATTTACCTAAAGTTTTGATAGTACACGTGATACCCACGTGAAAAGTTATTTGACGTTCATTGAACTATGATTTGACATGATATTCATCAAAGTATTAGTTCATATTTAGAACATTTGTGATGCTTGCTTAGTTGTGCCCATGATGCACCAAGCTCGCCTTGACGACTAGATACGTTCCATACTTTGATGAAGTTATGTCTCTTTTTAATCAAATCTTTTGAAACGATATCACCTATTGTCAATTGTCTGCAAAACAATTTTGGGTATCATGTGAATTGCATATCGGATGTCCCGTTTATCATGAATATATGTGTTGCACGAACATATCTAATGGTGCATGTGTTTGAACAAGTGATCCTTTGCTGGTTCTCTCATTTGTTTGGATTGATTGAGAACCAATGTCATATGACCTGAATGCCTGTTAATTTATATGCTTTGCGTGTGATTGCTAGATGAATGAGTTAGGTGCGATGCATGACAACACAAGCTCCTTTGGGATGTCACACAGAACTCGACCTAGAGACTTTATGACATTAGTCACCATTTGCGAACACAAATGATGTCTAATAGTCATAAGTTATCAAGAAATGAATTGGGGTAGACATATTAAGAAGGCTGTCACATGAACTTCAAAGGTTTACCCCAAGGCCAATTGTGATTGTGGTTGGTTGACTACTTTTCTTGGATATTTTGATGCAAAATGGCATGATTGCTTGATTGCTATGAACTGCCTGTCTGTATACTTTTTGCACTAGTTTTAGCACTGGACTAGAACTAGGATAGGTTCTAAAGGCGATCCTTGAAGGTGGCAATCCCGAAAGCACAAGGATGGTAAATGGTCGATGTAGAATCTGACCCAATCTTTTGTAATATTCATTCATTTCCTGATATATGTTTCTAGTTTCTTATGTTGTATAAATACCTAATGAGTTGCGTGTTTACTTTCTTACGTTTATGATTACAGAATTAAACTTTACTTGTTTTCTTTGAAATGCTTTGGGTGTTTACTTTCTCGCACTATCATTATAATAAATTGAATGTTTTACTTTCATCCACACTTAATCACATTTTCTATTAAAGAAATGCATGAGACGTAAAAAGACATGCATTGACACATTAGGTAAGACATGGACTGCAAGGGCGCTATTAGATACATCATCAGCGTTCCCTGAACCTTGTATCTTTGGTTGTGTAAGAATCAAGCAATCACTCCCAACCCTCGATTGGGTATTCTAGTTGGCCTAAAAAAAGGAGATTAGTGGCGACTCCAAAATACTATTTAGGTTGTCCAAAACAACTTAAAGAGAATAAATGAATCCATTGCGAGAGGCATGGGCTTTTCGAAAAGTTCACGGCCATGCTTTAGTATACTCGAAGTGGTCGAAGCCAGAAGATGAAGTGATGCCATTTTTTGTGGATGAATCTTTAAGAGGGCTATGGTGGTCGAAATACCTTTAAACTCACTTTTATGTTCGGTTTTTTTTTTTTTACTTTCAAACCGTCGATCAAGCTGTGCCATGGCGTCGAGGTAGGGTCATGATAATCTTGCTGTCATGCATTGTGTGAGTTTGGGAGAACTCACAACGGTGATCGAGCAAACTCATATGGTTGATCCCAAATGATAAGGTGATGACATCCTTGGAGTAATTTATGTGAGGGAGCTATCATGGTCAAGTTTCTCTAAACCCCACCTTTATGCCATCTCATTTGGATGTCGAGGTCAGATCTTGACAATTATCCTTTTTACTCGTTGAATAGCAATCAAGCTTTGATACTGTCATTAATCAGTGAAAAAGAAGAAGCTCCAAACATTTCCATCAATCTAAATTGACAGGTGCCAAACACTGTTACTTATCTCTCCAATCAAGAAGAGCCTCTTAAGGAACAAATTTGCCCTGGAATGTCAAGAAACAGACAAAGGAGAAATACCCATCTCATCATCTTTACCCAAAGAAAAAGAGTGGTCGACTAAACATCTCTACTCAGAATGGCGAGTCTTCCCCTACATGCTGGGTAGTTTTCCCATCTTCACGGTGAGATTCTTCTTCCTCGATGCAAAACCCTAGCTCTCTCCTTAATCAGCAACCCCACTGAAACCCCCACATGGTCAAACCTTCACCCAATCGGCTGACATTGTTGAGTTTCCTTGTATTTGATTTTGCTTTGAAATACCCAAAACCCTAAAAACCAAATGACCCTAATGATTCCTAATGGGTAAATCCAGGAAACCCCACTTTGCCGACTGAAACCCATTATCGATTCCCCTCTTTTTTGGTCTTCATCAACACAGTGGTGCCATTCCCCATTCGGTTGACTGAAACCAATAGTCGATTTCCCCCTTTTTGGTCTTCATCAACACAATGGTGCCATTCCCCATTCGGAGCTCCCCTCAAATCAAATCTTGGAGAACGTAATGGCTGCTCAGCTTGAGGAAGAAAGGCGGGTCGCAGCCCTGTGCAAAAGCTTAGGTGAGTTATGGTCTGAGAATGATGTTGTAGATATAAAAAGCGCTATCTCAGAAGAAAAATTGATTGAATGCCGGAAAACATTGTTTGGGAAGTTGTACTCCAGATCAAATGTGAATTTCACAGCTTTCGTGAGCAACAATGACACGTGTGTGGAGAGTGGACAGGGTTACATGTACTCAGCTGGGACCTGGATATTTCTCATTCGCTTTCCAATCGGAAGAAGAAAAACAGAGAGTGTTAAATACTGGGCCATGGTGCTTCTCCAGTAATTTACTAGTATTAAAAGAATGTGATCCTGATACCCCGGAAATTTGTTATGAGTTTAACAACTGTGCATTTTGGGTCAATTTCTATGGCCTGCCGTTTGGGAGAGTCACTAACGAAGTCATCCGAGAAATAGCTTCTAAATTGGGGGAAGTCATATAGGTGAAATTAGAAGCAAGAGGCAATAGCCATTACAAAATTGGAAAAGCCAAGGTGATGTTGAATCTGGAAAATCGGTTAAAAACGGGTATACTTGTGAATTTGGAAAAGAAGAAAGTATGGGTAGAGTGCAAATATGAGCGATTACCACATTATTGTTACTCATGTGGACGAATGGGGCATTATGCTACTGTATGTAAGGAAATTCCATATGAAAAATCAGGGCTGTCGGATGACTTACCAGGAAGATTTGGGCATTGGCTTCGAGCGGATGTGCAGGAATTAAGCCCGTATGGGAAAATCTTTTATGGCAAACAAGAGCCAATCCTCGAAGAAACAGAGAGTGTGCCAGAGACTCCTATGCATTTTGTTTTAGGGAATGATAACCAGTAGCAAGATCAAAACTTAAACAATATATGGGGACATAGAAATACAGAACAGATAACTCAGAAGGCAACTTGGTCAACCACATAGCAGTTAGCAATTCAACCCATGGGAGAAAACAACCCACAAAAGAGAGGGAGTCTATGTATTGATGAAGCATCTACTATGGTCCTATATGAAGAACAGCAAAAGGAAGAAGAAAGAGCAATGCTAGAGGTTGAAACAGGGGAGAAAAGGCTGATCAGGCATAAATCTAAAGGTACTAAGCACCAATCCGCTGAAAAAGGCAAGCGTTTCTGCCCTTATGGTGCGCAAAGTTCCAGAACACCGGAGATTGATAGTACTCAGCTGGTAGAGACCCTAATTGAGGAAGTGGAGAAGTCATGCCAATGGGCTTTGGTGGCTAGCCCTAATAAGTCACAAACAAAGCCATGAAACTATTAAGTTGGAATTGTTAGGGGTTAGGCACACCCCGACAATTCAGGCAATGCGAGTCCTAGTGACTCAAGAAAGGCCTAGTGTTTTATTTTTAATGGAGACTAAGAATCGGGAGAAAAATGTACATCAGTTAAGGAGGAAGTTGAGATTTCAACATTGTTTTGTCGTGAACCTAGAAGGAATTGCAGGGGGCTTGGCTTTGTTTTGGGATGGCCAGGTAGAGCTATCAATCGAATCATTTTCTAATAACCATATAAGTGTACTCTGTCAAGTAATTGAAAACAGACAGCAAATGCAGATTACTTTCATACATGCTCCTAATGCTTTTCGAGAAAGAATACAACTATGGGAGGATCTTTATAGAGCAAGTAGCCACTACTACTTACCATGGCTTTGCTTGGGGGACTTCAATGAAGTACTGTATCACTGGGAAAAAGTGGGCGGCAAATGAGCGGAAAACTATCGGTTAACGGCCTTTAGGGATTTTCTCAGGAAGTGTTCCTTAATGGATTTAGAATCCAAAGGCTGCGCTTTCACCTGGATCAACAATCGAACAGGAGATCAATTTGTCAAGGAAAGACTAGATAGGGGATTATGCAATCTAGAGTGGAGATTATCTTATCCTAATGCAGAAAGCATAGCACTACTAGCTATAGGGTCTGATCACAGCCCTATTCTCATATCTTTACATGCGAGGAGAGAAAAGAAGAGGAGGATTTTTCGCTATGAAGCATTTTGGGCTGAAGATGAAGAAAGTATATGGATAGTTAAAAAGGGATGGGCTGAAGGGGAATCTCAAGGGCTAAACACAGCTCAAAAGTTGTAGAAGGTGGCAAAACAATTGGCACAGTGGAGTAAAAACAAATTTCAGAATGCCAAACGGAGAATAGAAGAGCTAAAAAGTGAATTACAACGTCTAACAAATGGAACTGAAGTTTTTAAAGAATGTGAGGCAGCAAAGAAATTAAATCAGGAGATTGAAAAGCTCTGGCGGCAAGAGGAGATGTATTGGGGGATACACTCAAGAATAAGCTGGTTAAAATGGGGAGACAAAAACACAAAATTTTTCCATGCAACAACCATTCAGAGAAGAAATAGAAACAGAATTACCTTACTCAAGGATGCCAACGGTGAATGGGTGAAAGAAGAGCAGCCTTTAAAAGAAATGATAGAAACTTTCTTCAAGAACCTATATTTGTCAATGGGGGCTCGTGAATTTCAACCTGTCATACAACAAATTCCAATCTTAGTAGATGAAAGAATGAATCAAATGTTGGTGAAATCTGTTACAATAGAGGAGATTACAGAGGCAATGCAGCAATTAGGAGCAAACAAGGCTCCTGGACCGGATGGGCTAAATGGGCTGTTCTACAGAAATCATTGGCCAGATCTAAGTCAGGGGATTTTCAGCGAAGTACATAATTTCTTTGAAACAGGACACCTTAACCCAGACCTAAACAGAACCCTAATCACCCTCATTCCCAAAGTTCAAAACCCAGAAAAGTTAGAACAATTCCGACTCATTGGCCTATGTAATTTCATGTACAAAATCATCTCCAAAGTAATGACAAATAGACTAAAACCCTTACTACCAAGCCTTATTACAGAAGAACAAAGTGCCTTTGTGGGAGGAAGACAAATCCAAGACAATATCTTGATTATACAAGAGGTGTTACATAAGGCTGCGAACTCGGGAGAGGAAGAGTAAATTCCAAGCTGTCCTTAAGCTTGATATGGCAAAAAGCATATGACCGAATCGAATGTGACTTCCTACAAGCAAGCTTAACGAAGATGGGATTTTGTGACCAATGGATCAAATGGGTGATGCAGTGTGTATCCACGGTGTCTTTTAGCATAAACTTCAACGGCGAATCTCTACCGTTTTTCAAGCCTACAAGAGGACTACGACAAGGTGACCCCCTTTCCCCATATCTATTCATTCTAGTGGCCAATGTTCTTTCCCTCCTGATGAAACAAGCAATTATGAATGGCACCCTAAGAGGAATTAAGCTAAATAGTTGCTGCGCTATATTATCACACCTACTATTCGCGGATGATTCAATATTTTTCCTTCACGGCACTGTTATGGAATGTCATAATTTGGCAGCCATCCTACACCAATACTGTTTTGCAACAAGGCAGGCCATTAATCTCAACAAATTAGGTATCCATTTTAGCAAAAGCTGCCCCACGATTTTGAGAAGAAACATGGCTGAGATGCTAGGAGTTCAAGAAATAAAAAAAACAGGGAAGTATTTAGGGATTCCCTCAGATTGGGGAGGTTCGAAAAAGATATATTTGCTTGGATCCTTGCAAGAGTAAGTATGAAGTTAGAGAGTTGGAAAGATAACTTGCTCTCAAAACCAGGGAAGGAGATATTGATCAAGTCCGTAGTGCAGGCTATCCCACAATATGCTATGTCCATTTTCAAACTCCCCGTGTCAATTTGCAAAGCCATTGAGAAGAAAATAGCAAACTTTTGGTAGCGGAATGGAAACAAGGCTGCTGGAATTCATTGGACAAAATGGGAAAATCTAAAACTCAAAAAGGAAGAAGGAGGGCTCGGCTTTAAAGATCTCTTAGCCTTCAATAAGGCGATGTTGAGCAAGCAAGCTTGGCGGATATCCCAGCAACCTTCCTCACTCCTAAGTCAACTTCTGAAGGGACTATACTACCCACAAGGTGATTTTTGGAAAGCGGGCAAAGGATCTAGACCGTCGTGGGGATGGCAAAGTATTGTCGTGGGAAGAGACTTGATAGCACCTCAAGTCATGTGGGCCATGGGCAATGGACAAACTATATCAATTTGGGAAGATAAATGGTTGAAAAGCGGAACTATTGGAGGGCCAGCAACAAGAAATGAGCCAGAAAAGTGGGAGCTTTAATACAACGGGATGGGAAATGTGTGGCATCCCAAAAATTCAAGACAAGCTCTAAGGTGTATTAAAGCCCATAATTAGGTAATGAAATTACCTAAGGTCTATGTTTTAGCCATTAGTTTTCTCTTAAGGCTAAGTGATATATGCTTGTGTTCATGAATTTTTGAAATTAGTATTATAGGATAAATTAATGAGAATGATTTATTCTTGGCCATGCACCTCATAGACTAAGTTCCTATAGATTAAATGTTACAAGATTTTGGCCATGTGAAATTTAAAATTTGGGATCTATAAAAGAAAGAATTAAAAATGAATTATTAAAAGTGAAGTTAGGATTTATTAGGGATTAAACTTTAGGCCTAAGAGTATGGACCTAAAGTGGGCCAAATTGGCCGGCCCAATTGAGGCCCATGAAGTGTGACCGTCGACCAAGGGGGGGAGGAGTGGCCGGCCCACTTCTTCCAAGCCCAATCCAAGCCCAAGCCCATCTTGCATGAGCTTGGCCAAGTGGCAAAAAGAGGATTACATGCATTGGCCATTGAGGGAGGCAAATAATCATTGCCAATGATGGAGTTTTGGGGAAATAAAAGGGGGAGAGAGAGCGAGTGGCCGGTTGAATTCGGCCAAGCAAGAGAGAGAGAGAGAGAGAGAGAGGGAGTGCGAGAGAGAGGAACCGAGGAGGAGAAGGAGTCCGCCCGTCGCCGCCCGCACACCGTCCGTCCGTCGCCGGTGTGCCGTCCGTTTGCTGTCATCCGCTTGGTCTTAGAGGCAAGTTAGGATCAATTTCTACTCTTGCATGTGTGTCTTGCATGTGTGGTTGAAATCTTGCATGTTTAGAGGCAAGGAATCGAAGCAAATGTGGTTTGTTCTTGAAGATGCTTGCTGATTTCGTGTAAACCGCCTGACCCAGAAACTTGTAGAGGCTTGCATGCATGTTTCAAGTTGGATTTTGAATTCGACTCCTTCATGAAAGTTGTAGGCAACATCTCCAAGTATAACATACTAAAATTTTAGAGAAAAATTCTGAGATTTGCTGGGTGAAACATTTCTCCTACGAAGACACTAGATCTGGAACTGCTTTGCTAACCTTTTGGTAGTTTTGTGGGTTGCATGTCGATTTTTACTAAGAATATCTCTTCGACTTCTTCATGAAAATTGTAGAGAGCATCCTAAAGTCTAACATACTCAAATTTTAAGTAAAATGAGCAAGTGTAGCCTAGTGAATCGACTTACTATTGAAGACGGTAAATCTGGAAACACGGTACTGGACACCCGAGACTTCATGGACCCATATGGTGACTATTCTTTGGAAATTTGGCTTATATTCATTAATGGAAGTTGTAGGGGACCTCTCTATGTAAAACATATCCAAATTGCAGAGGAAAGGAAGAAGAATAAGTGGGTAAAAACTTGATATTTCGGAGATAGCTATACTGGACGTTTTCGGTGCTAGAATCAGGAGCTTCGGACGACTGTAGAAAATTATCTAGAACGAATATGGCCTAGATGTCTTCATGAAAAATCTACTTTAGTTTCTTAACTATAACCTGGTAAAATTTCATAATTTTTGGAGGTTTTTCGGGTATTTTAATCGAATTATTTCAAAAACTGCACATTCTGTTTCTATCCGAAATTGCATGCTGTATTTGTGTGAGCTATATCTTCTTGTGTGGAACTCTTTTGGGCATGTGTTTTTCATGAAATTATTATCTTATTGACTTGTCTATCACATGTCTTGATTTCATGATTTTTGAGAATCATATGGATATTTAATTTAAATATTTTCTAAAATGGTACAAGCTGGAATTTTGTAAACTTCAAAAAGGCATGAAAAATGGACTATGTTAAATTGTATGGACTCCATGAATTGTATTGTTATGGATGATTGTGTCTTGCTGCATGTATGATGATGATTTGAGATGCATGTATGAATTCAAGGATGAATATGATCTTGATTGCCATCACATCACATGCCATGTTAAAATTGAACTATAATTGAAGATGAGAATTGAGATAAATGAGAAGGCCGTCGGAGGTGTGTGCCAACGATGCCCCGGGAGTGTTGGGATGCCTGGCTAGAAGGGTACGGCCGGTTGCCCGGTGGCCTTGAATGGCCGGATACCGGAGGGTCCTCGGGAGTACCGAGAGGTATCGAGATGCCCGGAGAGTGGGGGAGTCGGAAGCTCGGCAGGTATTGTGCCGAGGGATGCCTCGCGATGCCAGTTGGGGTGCGAGATGCCTGGCTAGAAGTGAATGGCTGGTTGCTCGGCAGGTATTGTGCCGGAGGGTCCTTGTGATGCTAGTTGGGGTACGAGATGCCCGGAGAGTGGGGGTGCCAGATGCCCGGCGGGTATTGTGCCGGAGGGTTCTCGCAATGCCAGGATTGGGCTCGAGTGATGAATGTGGGATGCAAACATTGGTCCCGGGAAAGAGAAATGTGGCGGTCTAATATGAAAAGATGAAATTGAGAAATTGAAATTGAATTATGCATGATGATATATGCATGACATGATGATGACGTTATATGCATGGATGCATGGTAATGATGATGGTACATGTGATATGATGATGATGTTACATGCATGGATGCATGGTAATGATGATGGTACATGTGATATGATGATGATGTTACATGCATGGATGCATGGTAATGATGATGGTACATGTGATATGATGATGATGAGTGCATGGATGCATGGTAATGATGATGATACATGTGACATGATGATGGTAAGTGTATGATATGATGGTGATGACTATATGATGATGTATGTACATGAGGTACGATGACATGTGCATGACACCAAGGTAAGTTGTGCATGGATGCTTTAATGACAGGTGATGCTATGATTGTGATGATTGTGTGGCATGATGCATTGAGTGGTTTATTGGTCATTTACTTGCTGAGTGGTTGTACTCACCCCTTCGGGGACCAACATTTCAGATTAGAAAGATGCCGCTTCCTACCGTCACGCGAGGCACCTTCTATGGCCTCCCATCGGATGTAGAGGTAGAGTGTTCGGAGATCGACTATGTTCTCGTCCTTGGATTGACTTTTGTGCGAGTGCGAGTGCTGGTTATGTACGATGTAGGCCTAGATGAGGGCCCTATTATTCAGGAGTTTCTGTCAGTTCATGTAGCCGAGACGGAGTGTTTAGGGGGATGCTGCCACCACCACCGCCCGACGCACCTGGATGGGTGTGATGGCTGCGTGAAGAGTAGAGAGCTGGTGTTTCTTTTTGGGAGTAGCCGCCGCTGTTAGATGGAGGACGTCATGTGATTACTTTAGGGTTGTAGTATCTCTTTTGGGATGTGGCCAAGTGTAGCTGAAAATCTTGGCTTACTTTTGTTGTATTGACCTGCGAAAATCCATCATGAAAATATGTAAATAAAAGTGGCATGGCTTTATCTTTTCCTATGGTACTTAGTGGTGTGCAGTGTATCATGAATGTTGGAGGGAGAGATGGCGATATTAAATTTGCTTCCGCTAATGAGTTGCGCTGGGACCATTTTAAAAAAAAAAAATGTGTCTATGAACTACGACACTTCTACTAAGAGATGTAATTAGTGTCCATTAGGTGTAGCAATAGGTGCCTGTGGCGACTAAGGTGTTTCGGGGTGCCACAAAATGGAATGTGGAAATGCTACGGTCATTGTTCGATGACATCAGAGTTAAGGAAATCCTAGAAACTCCCATAGGATTACCGTTTACAGCAGATAAGATGGTATGGATAAGCAACAAATCAGGGGATTATTCGGTGAAAAGCGGGTATATCTACTGCAGAAATCAAACAACCAACCCAACAAACACAACAACATCCTCCTCTTATCAAACAAAGCTAGCCCTTTGGAATCTCATTTGGAAATCAAATACTCTACCTAGAGTAAAACAGTTCCTATGGAATGCATGTCAGAATGCTTTACCTACTGTGGATAACCTGCATAGGAGGCGAATTGTACCTGATCCTCCATGCCCAATCTGCAAAGAAGAAGCTGAAACTACTGAACATGCGCTATTGCTTTGCCCCTGGACCATAAAGTTATGGCAAATGAGTCCCTTGCACCTCTAAATTTCCAGAATTGGGTTAACACGAATAGATGAATGGTTATACTCGAACAGAGAAAACCCAAGTAAAGAGCAAGATTTCAACCTAATCGCCATGACTATGTGGTGCCTCTGGAAGGATCAAAACCGATTTGTGTTTGAACATCATCCCCTGTCTCCGGATCAAACCCTGGCTAAAGCAATAGCTCTACATGAGAACTATACGAGTTGTAACAGCAAGCCAGCAGCAGCAAACGAGAACAGTACCCAAAAGCACAGATGGATTCCACCGCCACCAAACACATTGAGCATCAATATAGATGCTTCTTTTGTTGGGGAAGGAGTCGACAAACCATATCTGGAGAGGAGGCATGTGACTGGGAACAGAGAAAGTTGAACTGTGGCGGAGAACAGAGAAGATGGAGATGGATTAGCCGACACACCACCGGTGGGTTCCAGAGAAGCGGAACAGCAAAGAAGAACACTAGCTACAGAGGAAGGCTGCGCAGGGCCTTCAAACGGAAGCTCCGCAAGAACAGGAGAGCTGGAGAAAACACGAGAAACGATCACCCAATCTCCTGAGGAAGAATCTGAAGGAACTGCGAACAAGAATGAGTTCGGAGCTTACCTCGGCGAGGATGAAAGAGAACCACCAGATCTGGAGGCTTCTAGACAAATAGTGACTAGAACGAACCGGAAAGAACTAGCTCTCGGGGAAAACATAGGAGCGCACATGTACAAGGCAGGAGGAGCAGGGGCTGCGAACGAAGCCTCCAATTAGGCAGTTGAACTGGAGGGGATACGAAAAACGGGCCAAAATCCACTTCACCAAGCCCTCGAGGGCGATCCCGTCGGGACTGCGAACTAGAGCGGCATCGGAGCCTCCCCTGTCGGGCATGAACGTGAACCACCAGATCTGGAGACGCGGGGAAAACCGCAACAGTTCTCGGGGAAAACAGAGGAGAGACCGGACATAGGAGTGCCATCGCCTGCATTTGCCGTGACTCGCGGGGAAGCCTGGTGGATGGATTTTCAAAAACAATTGCAGCCTCCTCAGCAGAACAAGCAGAAGCGGAAGCTCTCATGGAAACCCTAGAATATCTCTCAAACAACTCGACCAAAGCTATACAAGTACATTCTGACTCCTAGCTGCTCGTGCAAGCAGTTCAGCAAAAGACAAAACCAAATTGGGAAGTTGCAGGGCTGGTGGACCGGATCCAAGAGCAAATGAAAAAATTTTCGGGCCTGACTTTGGCCCACTGTAGCAAAGAAGCAAATAGGCTCGCGGATTGGGTTGCAAGAGCCCAACGGCAACAATTTCTCCCTCGTAACTGGGTAACCTACCCCCCGATAGCTTTACTAGATTTACTAAGTGCTGATGTTACCAATGTACTAGCTTCGAACTTATCTAAGTAAATGAAAGTAGATGCGATTTCGACCAAAAAAAAAAAAAAACATCTCTACAAGTATCAAGGCTTCTGGTATGACAATCATTTCCTAAGAGGAGTCATAGGGGCCCAGCAACATTTCGAGGCCCAGCCCACCGACACCCTCTCGGCCACCTTCCCTAAAACCGGCTTGACATGGCTCAAGGCTCGGCCATTTGCCATTGCCAATAGGCACAACGAAGACCTCCCAAGGCACACTTTGCTTACCAGGAACCCTCATGAATGTGTGCCCTACCTTGAATTCTATGCCTATGAGAAAGACTCCATCTTGACCCTCAACTCTCTTCCCTCACCTAGGCTTCTCTCCACTTACATCCCTTATGCCTCACAGACAAGATCCGTACTGACCTCAAGTTGCCGGATCGTGTGCATCGTCTGAGACCCGAAGATGCGTTCGTGTCAATGTGGAGCTTCATTAGCAAAATAAGACTTAGAGATGGTGATAGGCCACCTATTTCTTTGGAGGAAGCATTTGGGCCATTCAGTAGAGGGGTGTCTCTTTCAGGGCCATATCGGGACCATGCGCTAGGCTATTGGAAAGCAAGCTTGGAGTATCCAAACAAGGTCTTAATGTTGGAGTACGAGGACGTGAAGAGGGAGACAGAGCCCAATGTGAAGAGGCTCGCAAATTTCTTGGGCTGTCCATTTTACTTCTGAAGAGATTGATGGTGGTGGAGTGGAAGTAATCATAAAGCTGTGCAGCATAGAGAGTTTAAAGCAAATGAAGATGAACAAATTCGAGATCTCGTGTATGGGGACTTAATCACATGGGACAGTCGAGAATAGTGGGTTTTTCCGGCGAGAGGAGGTGGGCGATTGGAAGAATCATCTCTTGCAAGAGATGATCGAGCAGCTTGATCAGATAACCGAGCAATAGTTTGAGGGTTATGATTTGAAGTTCTGTGTCCATCTTGATAAATAAATGAGAAAACTATCCAACATTGGGGAATAGTTATTGATCACGAGCTAATCTGAAGTTGCTTGAAAGAAAGCTTCAATTCAAATATGATGTTATTGTTTCTGATGCTATAAAGTTTGCACCAGTAGGAGAAGTGCAGTAATTCAAGTTCCAAAGGCTTTGTTCGTTTGCTATGCTAATTCCCAAGAAGTAAAAGTCAGTTTAATCTAATAACTTGGGTCTTGAACATAATAAGGTACTAATCACTATTAGCGTTATGATGTTCTTTAATTGGTTCTGAGTAATGAATATTCATTAGGTTTACTTTCATTGAATTATGAGATTAGAAGTGATAGATTTTTTTTTATAATACTTAGTAGGATGCAATTAACTGTTTTGGCGATTCATGGAAGACCCAAGTCACTCACACACCGTGAAGTTTTTCTATGGTTTTAGCCTCGGATCACTTAGACTAAATTAAGGAGGTAAGTGTCCAGATATATAATTCTATTTCCTTGAATCCACTAAACCTAAGACAAAGCTATGGTTTTCAAATATTTTCATTTCACGCCATTTTCATGGTTTTCCAGTTTCGTACTTGAGATTAGAAAAATGTAGTTGAAAGATACATACATAAGTATTAAAGTGTGAGAATGTTTGGGTACTCATATTTAGTAATGTTTTTAGCTTCTGTTCATGTGCTCGAATTTATTAATTTTTAAAATTATTTATACATGTACGGCCGTTTTAAGGCATTGTAGAACAATTTAGCTATCTATCTCATGTAACATTATTTTCTGTTTATGTGAGACTTCATCCTTTATGTGAACTTTACTTTAAGCCCTAGTTGGTCGATGGAAATTAGCCATTAGGCAATCAAAATGAGGGGGAAAAATCGAAATGACAATGTAAGACTCAGGATGACAAATTCAGTCTCATTCCTTATGTTTGATAGAACATAATCCAGAATGTAGATCAAGTACAATAGCTAACTTTTATGGTATTGCCTTTGCAAATGGTACTACTACTATATAATAACGAAATAAATTGGATTTAGCAAGTAGTAAGTTTGTCACCACAATGATTCCAAATTCCAACAAAATACATTTGCCCATTGAGAGCAAGGATAATTTGGCATATAAGACCTCTTGAAGGGATTTTGAGATTCCTTGAGGGGACGAATTGCAAATGGACACTAAGGTTGCGCATGACAAAATTTTTGGAACAGAAATTGATTTCTGGCCAGAAATTGAGAAGTTAAAAATTTTAGCTTATGATTTCTTATTCAAATCTATTTTTGAAATAAAAATCTCTTCCAGAAATAGAAAAATCAAAATTACGTTACCAAACGGATTTCTGTTCCAAACCTATTCCGGGGAGCAGAGAAACAGAGAAATAGAGAAGTAGAAATTTTATCATGCACGCCCTAAACGGTTCCTCTTGTGAAGTGGGTGCTTGTGCTTGGTTCAGACTTTCCTAATTCCTATCAATCTCAACATTGTTTAAATTCAGTTTATTATGCAATTTGCTTTTTGTTTAGGAGTTGCCATCTAACCTATTATAGACCAAATAAAACACGGGAGTTAGTTCTACTTTCCATGAACTCAATATTTGGAGTCGGGGACTTGATTATGTTAAATGTTCACTAACACACAATGTTGGTATCTTTTTCTCTTTTAAATGAAAATGTTTGATATGATCATCTCTCTTTTAATCCCCAAACGTGTGCGCGTGCGTGTGCACGATCATGCATAATCAAGCTCATACAAAAGGATCTAAATATATTAACAATCCAATAAGCAAGACAACGCCACGACAAGAGAAGTATGGTTATATCAAGGCAATTAAAGTGCAATAAGTGAAAATCGAGCTATATCGGGTAAAGAATATATATCCCCTTGTTATCAAGCCTCAGGACAGGATCCTGTGAGCTAGCGGGCAAGATTAAACAAACCATTGCTTTAGACTAGGGGTTGCTGATTTTCCTAGACTAGATTAAATTTTAACCAAGCTTGGCCCTATGAATAACCTTTTTAGTTTACATGCAATTATAACCCAAATTCCCCCTTATCTTCTCTTCCTTTTCTTTTCTATACATTTTTCTTCTTTTCATTTGCTCCCTAAAAAGGAATGGCAATCCAACAATAAAGGAATTTAGCTTCAAAACTCAAGAACCCGCTCTAACTGAGTCCTTGAACTGCATATATATATTTTTGTTTGTGTTGGTCCTTTCAAGGATAAGGATAGAAATGCTGACGCGTCAACCACGTCGGCAACACATGAATAATGATTGAATTTATTTACTTATGCAGAATAAAAATAAGAAAGGAAATTAAAAATGCATAATCATAAACACTAGAAAGAAAGGGAGATAGCTGAAGAGGGAGCACGGGCGGGGCACCACCACCTACGCACCGGCGAGGATTTGGCGTCCCTCATGGGACTCTAGCGAAAGTGCCACCGCCTCAAATCTCCAAAAATGCCCGGGCCAAGAAGCCGGCGAAGATCGCACATCGCCGCCTTGCCGAAGTGAGGTTGCAACTCTCCCTCGCCACCATATGCTTAGATATTAAAAAAAGGTTCTTTGTCTCAGTTAAACGCAGCCTTGAATAAAAAAATGCCCAGAGATTGCCATGGCCACTACAGGTTCGGATTCGACAAGTCCCGCTTAGAGCCTCCTCTAGCATATTCTCCATGATTCTTCGACCATCCCTTTCAGCACCTCTAGCTTCGCTTCAGCTGAGCCAATGATGTGCGTCGGAATGATGGCGAATGTTGGATCTCGTTTGCACCTACTCTTGTTTAAGAGAAAAATTACCAAAACAGTCCTAAATCTATTGTAATTTTTTTGATTTAATTCTAAACTTTTTTTTACCAATTTAGTCTTAAACCTTTTGTAATTATGTCAATTCAAGTCCATCTGACCAATTGCCAACTATTCGACCAACGCTAACGCAGACATTTTTTTAATAATAATTTTTTTTTTCGAATTTATTATTAGTTTTTCCTTTTTTTTTGGTTCCCCTCATTCTTCTTCCTTCCTTCTTCCTCTGGCTGGCGGCCGATGAGAGGTGAGCGCTGGCGAGGGCAAGCCTCACCCAACCATGGCAAGGCCACGACCTACCATGGCCAATGAGGCTTGCCTAAGCCTAGCAAGGCACAACCTCCTCGAATTTGGTGAGGTTGGGCATCGCGATAGTCAATGAGGCTTGACCATCACCAAATCCAACGAGGGTGAGTTTCGCTCAACCATTGGTAGCCATCGCCGGAGGCTGCATGAGGTCGGGTCTTGCCTAGCCACCGGCAGCCATTGCCGAGGTCGCAACCTTTGACCTCGCGGCCTTCGGTGAGGTCAGGCATTGCCATGGTCGACGAGGGTGAGCCTCGCCGACCATGGCCAGACTTCCTTGAGGCTGGCGATATTCATTGCTGGTGAAAATTCGCTGGAGGAAGGAGAAGAGAGTGAAGAAAAAAAAAAGAAAAAAATTAGTAAAAAATTTGAATAAAATAAAATATTATTAAAAAATTGTCCGCGCCATCATTGGTTTGCTAGTGGGCATCCACATCCGCATCGGCCAACAAAAAACGGCTAGATGCAATGAATTGACAAAAAAAAAAAAGATTTAGGACTGGATTAGGAAAATTGCAATAGATTTGAACTGCCTTGGTAATTTTTCCCCTGTTTAATTTGTCCTTCTTTTCCCATTTCAAACTTTATTTTCTAGAACTTTTAGAAAATACTTAATTTCATTCTTCTAATCTAACTAAAAAAATTGTCCAAGGAGTCTTAAACCTATTACAATTTTGCCAATTCAGTCTTAAACCTTTTAATTTTGCTAATTTAGTCTTCAACATTTTCACTTTTTGTTAATTAAGTCTATTCGACCAATTTTGGCTGGAAGATGTTGATGTGAATGCTAGCGATGCAGCATAGGACCGTTCTTCGCTAACGTTGACAATTTTAATAATATTTTAATTTTTTTTAATTTTTGTTATTTTTTATGTTTTCTTCTTCTTCTTCTTCCTTCTTTCTTTTCTTTTTGGCTTTCTTCTTTTCCTTTCCCATTGGCTGGCTAGCCACTGGCCACAGCTAGTTGGCTAGTCTCATCCGCCACAGGTGAGGTCTAGCCAAGCGAGGATGAGCCTTGATGAAGGGAGCCCTTGCCTAAGAAAGGCTTGGCGAGGCCGACCTCACACAAGCTAGGCGAGGTCGACCCTTGCCTAGGCTAAGGCTACCTCATTGGGCATCGACTAAGCAAGGCTGCCTTGGCCTGGGCAAGCGCCGACCTGGCCAGATTTGGTCAGGGGAACCCTCACTTGAGCTCGCCCAGACCAGATTTGATGAGGCCTTGTCCAAGCGAGTGTCGACCTCACCCAAACTAGATTTGGTGAGGGCTAGCCTCGCCAGATCTAGCTTGGGCAAGGGCTCCCCTCCCCAAGGCTCACCCTTGCTCAATCTGCCTTGCTTGTGGCAGGCGATGCGAGCCAGCTAGCCATCGCCTATGGTTGGTGGCTAACCATAAAAAAAAGCAAAAGAAGAAAGCCAAAAAGAAAAGAAAGAAAAAATAATAAAAATTCAAAAAATATTAAAAATATCCACGTTAGTACCACCGATCCTACGTTGTGCCACCAGTGTCCATGTTAGCATTTTCAGGCTAATTTTGATTGAATTGAGTCAATTGATAAGAAGCGAAAATGTTTACGACTAAATTGGCAAAATTAAAATATTTAGGATTGAATTGACAATACTACAATAGGTTTATAACTTTTTAAACTATTTTCCAATTTAACTAGCGACCTAGGATTTGCCAATATGGCGTTTAATGGTAATTTAATGGGCATGTCTGCAGTGTTTTTTAACAGAACCAATATGAACAAAATAGTGTATAATTTAAGGATTCAATTGATCCAAAAAAAAAAAAAAAGACGCCAAACTGAATATTTTGCAAAAGTTCTGGGATTATTGGTTCCTTTATCCCTTTTTTTATGCCATAGACTTCTAGTTTTAACACGATATTCACTTATAAGATCACTTTTTAATTGTTAAGATAATTTGAGTTTAACCTCTTTAACTTCAAAGCCGAGTTTGTCATGATCAAACTATGTTGGTTGTAAAAATCCTCTACTTTTGTTTAATTTCCTCTTACCATTGAATTGGTTAATGACATATACCCTAGTGATATTTTTTGGTATAGCTTTAGTTTCTTATGTTTTTACTCTTAATAAATTGATTTTCCTCTAAATTTGTCACTTCGTGGAGACGAGTTTTTATACTCATTTAATACTTCTATGATGAAGCTTGATGTGATTTTTCTTAAGAAAATCATTGCATTTTTTTATTTGTTAAACGCAGGTTAGCTTAAGAAAAGAAAAAAAACTGGAAAAGAGAAGATTGCCAGGTGTCGAATCGCCAACTTCTCATAGAGCACCATGCAACGCCACGCTTTTATTTGATTAAACTAGGTTAGATTAGACTGAGTTACTGTGTGATGTGAAAAATGTGGACAAGCATCTTTAAAAGTGAACTTGAAGGAAACTTTAAAAAAGTTGGCTGGCCCTCAAATAAAGAAATGGGAAAGGAAAAGAAGAATGAGGATAATAAGGCGACGACTCCCGCTCATAGCACCAAGATACTTATTAGATTATTAGATGGGATAGATGGCATTATCAGATTAGATTATATTAAATTAGAATTGTGGCATCCCAAAAATTCAAAGCCAAGTCATAAGGTGTGTTAAAGTCTCTAATTAGGTGATAAAATTTCCCATGACTTATGCTTTAGCCATTAGTCTTTTTAATTAGATGATTTGTGCATGTGATTGTGAAAATTTAAAATTGATAGATTAATAATCTATGCTTGGCCATGCACTTTATGAATTAAATTTCAATAAATGAAATGTCATAAGACTTTGGCCATGTGAAAAATTTAAAGTTTAAAATATTTATAGAAGAAATTAAAAAAAAAAAAGAGAGGAAAAGTCAATTTTTAGGTTGGGCCTTAGGCCCATTGGCCTAAGCTTTTAATGGGCCAAGCTAGTCGGCCCAATTAGGCCCGCGAAAAGGGGGCTGTCGCCGGCCCAAAAGGAGGCCCAAGAGGAGGCCCAAGCCCATCTTGCATGTGTTGTGACAAGTGGCAAGAGGTCTTCATGCATTGGCTTAGAGAAGGAAGGCATGCATTGGCCATTGTGGGTGGCATCTCATCATGACTAATGATGGCTTTGTGGGGAAATAAAAGGGGAAAGAGAGAGAGAGAATGGCCGGTTAGCCATTCGTCCAAGAGAGAAAGGGAGAGAGAGAGAGTGAACCGTGCGAGAGAGAGGAAGAAGGTGCGGCCGAGAGGCAGAGGAAGGAGCTCGCCGTCCGTCCGCCGTGTGCCGCCGTGTGCCGTCCGCTCGTGCTGTTCGTTCGGTCTAGAGGCAAGTGGGAGTCCTCTAGCTTCTCTTGCATGTTTGTATGTTGCTTGCATGTTGAATCTTTGAGTGTTTAAGTGAGAAAAACCGAAGCATGGATGATGTATGTTGAATGGTATGGCTGTTCGTGTTCGGACTGTGTGAGTCAGAAACTTGTTTGAGCTTGCATGTGTGTTTGGAGTCAGATTTTGGCTTCAATTTATTCGTGAGAGTTGTAGCTAACATCTTGAACTACAACATACTAAAATTTCGTGGAAAATGATGGAGATTTGAGGGGTTAAAGTCTCATCCTACGGAGACCTCAGATCTGGAGAGTTTTTACTGACCTTTTGCTGGATTCGTGATTGCATGTTGGTTTGTGATGAGAATCTCACTTCGATTTCTTCATGAAAGTTGTAGGGGATATCTTAAAATACAACATAATCAAATTTTAAGTGAAACGAACAAGTATAGCCTAGTAAATCGACTAGATCTTGAAGACGATGATTCTGGTGATGTATTCCGAGACACCCGAGACTTCAAGGACCTAAATGATGACTATATTCTGGTTATTTGACCTAGATCTCTTCATGAAACTTGTAAAGGATATCTTGATATATAACATATCAAAATTTCAGAGAAAACGAAAGAGAATAGGTAGGTGAAATCTCAATATTTCGGAGATGTGTACACTGGACGATGCGGTAATGGATCCAGAAGCTTCGTGAGACTGTATAAAATAATCTAAAAAAGAATCTGGCTTGGAGTTCTTCATAAAAGTTGTACGAAAATTTCTTGGCTATAACTCAGTAAAAATTTATAAGTTTTGGAGGCCATATGGATATTTTAATTGAATTTCTTCGAAAACCGTGCGTTCAGGTTTCATCCGAGAATCATAGGATGTTTTGTGAAAATGGTGAGATTGTGTAAAATTCAATTTGGCCATGAATTTTGCATGAAATTGTCATCCTATTGGTTTGTTTAATGATTGCTTGAATTTTTATAATTTTTGGGAATTTATAGATATTGAATTTAATATTTATTTTAATAATAATAATAATAATAATAATAATAATAATAATAATAATAATAATAATAATAATAATAAATGGATTATTTTATTGGCCATAAATTCCATAAATGATTACACCATGTAGCATGTATAATAAGATATTGGTGTATGTATGATATTGAATTGTGATGCATGTGTGAATCCTATGCCAAGTATGACTTGTTTGATGTCACGCCATATGCCATGTTAAATTGGGATAAAAAAATGGTAAATGTGGATAATGATAAGTGAGGAGGTGGTTGTGGTGGATGATGATGCCCGGAATGTATAGAGATGCATTGCCGGATGGCCCCGGG
This sequence comes from Eucalyptus cladocalyx, assembly GCA_017140615.1. Taxonomy (NCBI): domain Eukaryota; kingdom Viridiplantae; phylum Streptophyta; class Magnoliopsida; order Myrtales; family Myrtaceae; genus Eucalyptus; species Eucalyptus cladocalyx. The sequence goes on along the minus strand of CM029524.1, from coordinate 8,957,249 downwards.
AGTGTCGGGATGCCCGGTGGTATACGGTACGTAATTCCAGAGGAGGCCTGGTGGTATGTCGGTACATAATTCCGGAAGCCCTGTCGAAGGTTTCTGCCCGAAGGGAATGCCTCGCGATGCCAAGATTTGGGGTGTGGGATGCCCGGCCAGGGAGTGTAAATGCTGAAAGCCCTGTCGGAGGTTTCTGCCCGAAGGGAATGCCTCGTGATGCCAGTTGGGATGCGAGATGCCCGGAATGTGGGGGGGGGGGGGTCGGATGCCCGGTGGCCTGGGAGGCTGAATGCCGGAAGTCTCGGAGGTCTTTGCCCGAGGGGATGATGAAATTGATGATTTGAGGAATGGGTGATGTGGTGATCAAATTGAAAGCTAAAAGTGGAAATTAAACCATGGCATGATATGCATGATGATATGCATGATGATGATGGTGATGATGATGATATGTGATGTGAAATAATGATGATCACCCATGGCATGACATGCATGATGATATGCATGATGATGATAATGATGATGATATATGATATGCATGATGATATGCATCATGATGATGATAATGATGATGATGATGATGATGATGATGATGATATGTGATGTGAAATAATGATGATCACCCATGGCATGACATACATGATGATATGCATGATAATGATAATGATGATGATATATGATATGCATGATGATATGCATCATGATGATGATAATGATGATGATGATGATGATGATGATGATATGTGATGTGAAATAATGATGATCACCCATGGCATGACATACATGATGATATGCATGATAATGATAATGATGATGATATATGATATGCATGATGATATGCATCCTGATGATGATAATGATGATGATGATGATGATGATATGTGATGTGAAATAATGATGATCACCCATGGCATGACATGCATGATGATATGTATGATGATGATAATGATGATGAGATATGATATGGCGTGATGACATGTGTAATGTGATGATGTCATGATGATGATGACATGTATGATATAATGATGCCATGATGATGATGACATGTGAGATATGATGATGCATGATAGTATGCGCATGGTTTCAAGGTAAGTAATGCCTGCAATGCACGTATGATTTGCATGATGCATTGAGTTGTTATTGGATTCATTTACCTGCTGAGTGGTTGTACTCACCCCTTTTGGGGACCAACATTTCAGATTAGTAGATGGTTTGAGCGGTTGGATATGACTGCGGGGAGAAGGATAGCAAAGGAGGGAACCTTTGGACGCCGACACTAGTTGATGGACCTTAAGCATACGATTGGGGGAGGAGATGTCGGTCATCTTTTGAAATATAGCCGAGTATAGAAACATTGGCATTTCGATGTACTGACTAAAGATGTCCATCTGCTTTATGTAAATAAACGTGTTCGGCTTTAACTTATATAAGATGTTTAGTAGGTGTGCATTGTTTTCTGAATATAGGGAAGGGGGTTTGTTGGATGTGCTTCCGTATTTAAATTGCCCGAAGGGACCGATCTAAAAGATGTAAACCCCCAGGTTGTATGGACCCGCTACAATTGAAATGGTATCAGAGTGATATGTTAATAAGGAAAGAGATGGTAAGCGAACTGTGGCGACCCTAATCGGATCGGGGGCCGTCGAGGGGTGCCACAAGATTAGAAAGATTAGTAAATTATTAAATGTTTCCGTCGACAGGGGAGTGAATCGTTGAAAAACTGACATATATCCGAATTACTTTGCTAGGCCTCATATATTGTCAGCATGAAAAGAGATTTAGTAATAATAAATGCGAGACAATGTTACATTAGATTTAGCTGTGATATAATATATAAAGAGAAGGTGCCCTCTCACGCAACTTTTGACTTACAACCCAAGGAGTTTGGTAGATCAGGAAACCATTTGGCTGGAATCGTAGTGACGTAATCGGTGATGCTTCCCATGGTTCCAATTCTTCACGGCCTTCAAGTTTGATCGACTGAATAAACCTCGCATACAATTCACATCGACGTTGGGTTCCCTACATTGTCTGCAAGTTTTGCAGGAGTCGCCGGACTCGACTAACATCGGGCATCCATGAACATCGAGATGACATGGGTTTGGTATATCAGGCAAACCTTGCACCAATTCACAGTGATAGAGGTTCAATGTCCGCAACCCATATAGTTTTGATAGATCAGGTAGCCTTTGTATAGAGCCGCAATTCTCTATTGATAATTCCTCCAGAGATTCCACTTCTCCTAAATCTTGAATCTCAATTAGCTGCGAGCAGCTCATCACTATCAGCCTTTTGAGCTTTTGCAACCTTGATAAACTCAATAGTCTCACTAGCGATTTACACAGTAACACATCTAGATAATGGAGATTCTCTAGCTGCTGAAAGTTAATCTCTGTAAACCAACATCTAAAGAGTGTTAAGCGGGATAAATATCTCAAGCTGGAAAAGAATGGTTGTTTTAAAGGTGACGTGACATCTCTTAGTGCCAAATTATAAAGCTGAGCAGGCCATGTGACGGATTGAGGATCGTCACAAGATATGCCAAGTCTCCAAAGTTGAGGAGGCCACGTGATATTTGTACTTCGATTGCAATCTGCCATTTTTTCTGACTCCCCCGTGCATCTGATATTTTTACAGCCACTAGATTCCAACACTCTAAGATTCTCCATTATCCCAGCCAGAGTTAGGAACTTCAACCCTTTAAGATATGCAACAGAAACTGGCAGTCCTGTAATTTTTGTATTCGCCAAATATAACTCAACCAATGATTCTAGTCTTCCAATGGAGTTTGGTAGCTCCCTTATTTGAGTGGATCCTAGGTTCATTACCTCCAACTTTCTGAGATCTCCAATGGAATTAGGTAACTCTTTGATTCTTGTGTAGACCAAATTCAATACAACCAACGATCTCAATTTCCCAATGGACTCTGGAAGCTGTCTAAATTGATGACAATTCATTAAAGACAAGCACTTCAAGCCTGCCATCTCTCCAATAGATGGATGAAGCTCCTGTATACACTGTCCTTCTAGCTTTAAACTTGATAGGTACTTTAGACCGCATATTGTAGAAGGCACTACAAACAGGTCAAAAGGGACGCTTGCGGGCAACTTTGACAACTGAACTTGTGCTGGAATTATTTCCAAGCGCTTTAGGCGTTCTAACTTATGGATAGAGCTACTGATTTGTAGCAACTTTGGACAATTTTCATCAAGAACCAGTATCTTCAAATTCAAGCACGTTGAGAAGTCTGGAGTTGATGAGAGATGGCATCTTATGAGATGTATAACTTTCAAGTCATGATTTGCCTGTGAAACAAATTAGATTTAGAATAGTAAGGCAAGGCAAAAGGCAACAAATATTTATGTGATAAGAAACCATACCAAGCATGAACCCCTCCACTTCTTTGGAATGTCACTATCTGAAAGTTTGAGCACGACTAAGTTCCATAAATATAGATTGACTGCTTGCAAGTCTGAAGGGCAATGACGCCAAGAGAGCCATCTTAAACTTGAGAGAAGATTCTTAAAGTCTCCTACCAAGTTTCCCCCCTCTAATTCCAACAACCGTAAGCTAGGCAGCCTTGAAAACTCTTCACTTGTAAAGTCGTGCTCTATAGAAAGTCCAGTTAGTTTGAGTGCCATAATATTGTCTGTTCCCTAAGAACATGAAAAGGCATAGGTGAACTTTCTAGATTAAGAAAAGAAAATGCATTCCATGAGTAAATATTGCATAGACTTGTTCTATAAGTTAACAATTTTGTTCGTTTCTACTTTCAGATTTCAAAAGTAAGCTATTGACATCATTGGCTAAATTTAAATGATGATATTTCCTTGATTTCACTCAAATTAAATATATTTAGTTTCTAGAGATGCGCAACACAAACAAAAGGACATAACTAGGTATATACTCTAAAATTCGAGCTGTGAATAATATTACCTTTCTATTCTGCACTACGTGCAACGCAATCTTGGGACACCATATTCTATTGCACTTTCCAAGAACTTTGAGGTCTTCTTGTCGAACAATTTCTCTTCCAAGATCTCTAAGCAGGTCATGCATTAACAGTCTATCATCATCATCAATTTTTATCAAAGACATGCGGATAAGGAAATTGATCTCAATTCTTGGGAGAAAATCCAATGCTTTCCACATATAATGTGGATAGATCCTTTCTTCACCAACAAAGTAACAGGCTATGTCAAGAAAAATTTCTCTTTGTGCATCCTCTAGCATTTCAAAACTAATCTTTAATTTGCGAAGGATATCTTGATTGGGAACTAAACCTAGTTTCTTCAACGTGTCTTTCCAAAGTCGTTTACTTTTGCAATAAAGAGAGGAACCGATAACCTCGAGAGCCAAAGGAAGTCCACCGGCTTTGGAAATAATACCACGAGAAATATCATTGTAGTCCGGTGGAGGGAAATCCATTCTGAAAGCATGCTTACTGAAAAGTTGAATAGCATGGCCATGGGGCAATTCTTCCATTTGATAGATTTTAAACTCCTTGAAACACCTTTGGACATTATTTTCTCGGTTCTCCTCTTCGATTGGCAAAAAGTTGGTGTCCCTCGTTGTAATAATAATTCTACTCCCTGAACCAAACCAATCACTCTTTTCTGCAAGTTTTGCAAGTTGGTCCCACTTATCTATGTCATCAAGAATAATGAGAACTTTCTTATCACGAAATCTCCTTTTAATTTGGTCAATCCCTGCATCAGAGTCAGCAATCTCCACTGGCTTGAAGTTTAGAATTTCTGACAATAGTTGTTTTTGCAATTGAATGACTTTGCCACCTTTTGAAGCTTCTCGAACATCTAAAAGAAAGCTACAACCATGAAAACGACAAGAAATTTGGTTAAAGACAACCTTGGCAAGAGTTGTCTTACCGATGCCCCCCATACCATGGATTACTAGGTAACGTACATCGGGAGAACCTTCATCTAAAAGGCGCATGACATCTTCAACACAATCATGAATTCCGACTAAATGATCGGGCAGAATTTTGTCTCTTCTATTCAGATTGATCAATACTTCAGCGACGATTAATCTAATGAGTTCACCTTGGCTGTCATAATTAAACAAGGAGTCTAGTTAGAAAGATTGTAGATAGAATATTCAGCTGTCAAGCATAGGAATATTGTAAAGTAAACACAAGCCAGCCACGAAGAGAGGGGAGGCAAGCGCGGGCAGCTGCCGCCCTCCCCCAAAAGAATTTGAACATATTCGTTACAGATATAAAGGAAGAAAGTCAATTATTAATAAATTGCCCCTTCCTTCCTAACAACTAAACCTCCGTTCGTTTCATGGAAAATGTGACGTTTCTGAAAAATATAATTGTATTCCGATATTCGGCCAAAACTTCAAAATGAAGCGGAAATTTTTTTCCATTGGTCAGAAAGGAAAATCTTTTCCTCAACATACTATTTTTCAATATTTTTATTATTTTATTTTTTAAATCGATTTTTATTTTTATTTTAACGTTTATATTCTTTTTTTCTTCTTCTTTTTTGGCCGGTCACTAGCCATGGTGACGGCCTGATGGGTCAAGGCGAGCTTGAGGCTCGCTAGATTTTGGTGAGCTCAAGCTTGCCGCTCACCGAGGCTTGAGCTTCCTAGCTTCCCAACTCGCTTGGCCTGCCATCAATTGGTCAAGCCCCAAGCTCGCCTGAGGCTAGTTGCCGAACATCGTCGTGGTCAGCGATTGGCTAAGAAGTAAAAAACAGAAAAAAGAAAGAAAGAAAGCAAAAAAAAGAAAAAGAGAAAAAAAAAGTAACATAAGATAAAAAGAAAAAGAAAAACAATTAGAAATTTGATTTTCTTAAAAATGGAAAAAAAAAAGAAAGAAAGAAAGAAAGAAAGAAGGAAAGGTTAACATGGGTGTAAGATAAGAGAAAATAAGTGAGGAAATTATTTTCCTCTTTTTGTAAAGTGAATATTTTCTCCTATTTTTAAATATTTTTTTTTTGCTGATGAATAATGTTTTTTCCAATTAGTTCATTTTCTGTGAAACGAAGCCAGAAAATCCAAAAAACATTTTCCTAAAAGTTAATTTGCACAAAACGAACAGAACCTAAAAGGTAAGATAAAATTAATTCCTTGCAGGGGTAACTATTAAATATGTGTGAATTGTGTGATAAGTGAATTGTGTGATAAGTTGATGGCAGACAGAGCAATAAATAGTTTTAACTTTTGATGTAAGGATGAAAATCTTTATTGATATTTTATACTTATAGCAGTTAAATATCTAATTAAAATAAGTAAAAAAATTTATAACCTTACCCTCTATCTTTGAGATGCCATCCTTTGATAAGACCAACCTCTCTCAAAGCCTCTTTCCATTGCTGCACTACATGGCAGCCAAACTTCGTCTCGTGCTTGTGTAGAGAATCATGATACTGATTGGTTTTGAGTTTGACATCATCAGGATTCACGTCAAAGAAAACTGGCAGGATCATCACTTTGCCATCTCTATTTCTCGAGCAATCCACCATGTATGCAAGTTCACGAAGACACCACGCGCTAGTTGCATAGTTTCTAGAGAAGATGGGCATACAGATTCTGGAGCTCTTAATTGCGTGCTCTAGTCTGCCTTCAATAGCTTCACCTTTTCTGATCTCTTCATCATCTCTGAAAACGCGAATCCCAGCACCATCCATGGAGTGATAGAGGCAATCGGCAAAATTCAGGCGAATGTCAGACCCTCTAAAATTCAAGAACACCTCAAATTCAGCCCCCATCAATGACTTGGCATCACCTCTATCGGTTGTTGACGTCGTTGTTCCATCCAGTGAGTCCCTTCTCTCCATCTTTAGAAGCTAAAGTATACTGCTCGAGTTTAAGAGAAGTGTCTAACCTATGTGATTCTGGAGGATATATGGACGAGCCAGAGAGTCACGGTGGACCCGTTCGTTGCATTGCGTTTTTCTTTGTGTAGAGCCGGAGAAATTTCCTATGATCAGACATTATTGTACCAACTATTCTAATTGATAATAGGAGTGCGTCAACTCATGAGGTGTGCCTAAATATTCCCTTGTTCACACTGATTGTGTGCGAAAATCTTATATGTGGCTCGACTTTCTCCAAGACCAAGACCAAGACCAATGAGAGCACCTGGGTCGCTTTCGATCACCTCTAGATAAGCGAATGATCTTCTGCATTTGATGCGACTTTTTCTTCAGTGCATTTCGCGTGATTGCCGTTTGGGTGTCCGTCTAGGTGTCCAATTGAATATGGTCACTGGTGCTTGGCTGCTTGATAGTGAGTTCTGAAGTGCATAACGTGTTTCTGATACCAGCATTTGACACAAGTTTCATTGCCATTTCAATGGTTTGATGGGCGTCTATTGAGTGGCTGTAATCTGTCCACCTCAGATGCTCTTCCATTACTTTGCCATTGCTTCGTCGGTTTTGAATCCCGTAACAAAATATCTTCCGCCAAATATTACTTACTATTTTTTTCAAAAGGACTTAGATTCTATATTAGTATTGGACAAATGCACTAATATATATATAATTTTGAGTCCAATGAAATCATTCAATACAAACTCGGGACTAATGATAACAGATGCTGGAATATAATCAACGGCTTAATTCAAATACACTTTTAGTATGCTAATGAGAACTAACTAAGATGGAGTGGGTGACATAACATTGGAATCTAATTGACAACACGGGATTGTAGAAACAACGCCGAGAAGGCATCGCTCCTAGATGGATATGAGAAGACAATGTCGGAATCTAATTGACGACGTTGGATAGTAAAAACAACATGGGGAAGGAACTATACTCCTAGATGGATATGAGGACAAAACGTTGGAATTTAATTAACGACGTTGGACAGTAAAAATAACAACAGGAAGGCACGGCTCTTAGATGGGTAGGAGGACACAACGTCATAATCTAATTGACGATGTTGGACAGTAAAAACAACACTGGACTCATGAGGACACAATATCAGAATCCAAACATCCTACATGGAGAGATCGAAAGCAATAGTGTTTGGCACTTGCCAATTGGAACTTCTTCTTTTTCACTGATTAATGACTATATCAAAGCTTGGTTGCGATTCAAAGAGTAAAAAGGATAATAACAAAATAAACATCACAGCTAAAAGGATAAAACATCGTTGATATCATGTAGATAACAAGGGCACCTTAAGAAAAGAATATAAGGAGAGAGAGAGAGAGAGAGAGAGAGAGAGAGAGAGAGAGAGAGAGAGAGAGAGATTGATTTGCACTGATAAAACTATGGAAAAAGCTTTGCCTCGTTTAATAACTAGCCTAGCAGCACTTCTAGTAGTTAAGGCAAATCATCTTAAATATACAAACTTTGGAGTCTTGTCATAATCCAATAAAATATTATTTTCCACATGATCATTAGAAAATAGTAAAGAATAGTTGTGGTAGGGACAAAAGGTACTTAAAATAAGATTAATTAGATTAGTTACAAAACCTAATCCAGTTATGGTTCATAATGTCCTAGTCATTCTAAGCCCTAAAACCTTGAGTGCCGGATACCTGAAGTATCAAAACTTGGCATGAAGGGACACTTAAATATCAAAACTTAGGAAAGTAACACTTAAGTGTCAACGGTGGGAAAATCCAGCCAAAGTGTTAACGTGGTGATTTTTTGGGAAGGTAAGTGCAAAAATGACGTCATTTTGCTGTTGACGTGGGTAAATAATCAATATAAAAATTAATTAAATTAAATCTAAAACTAAATTTATTTTTGAAAAAATTTAAAAAAAAAAAGAGGGAGGAAGCACAAGGTTGAGGGCTGAACCCTTGCTACTGCCGCCTCCCCGTCGCCACTGGGAAGGGCCGGTGACGGTGGGGGAGGCTAGGGCCTAGCGACGACGGCCCACGAGCCCTCGCCTTCAGTTGGCCAGGGTTGCCGGCCCCTAGCTAAGGCCCGGCGACCCCGGCCGACCCTCCCTCCACTATCGTCGCCCCCTTCGTTGGGAGGCAACAGTAGTGAGGGCTGAGCCTTTAGTTGCGTGCTTCCTTCCTCTTTTTTTTTTTTTTTTTGGTTTTTGGTCTTTTGTTTTTAAAATTTAAAATTTAAAATTAATTAATTTTTATATTAAAATTCAAATCCGTGCCAAAACGACGTTGTTTTGGCATTTCTTTATTTGAGTCAGCTCTCGCGGGTCATGTAGGCGAGCAAAAATAATAAAAAATTGTCACATAAGATTTTCGGGGAGGTTTGCCGGATGTAGTACTTAAGTATCATACTTTTCAAAACCTCAGTTAATATAAACTAATCACAGTCCCTAAATATTCAACCCCAAAACCCTAAGCAGCATTTTCTTGGGGAGCTTTTATACGGACATGTTAAATTTGCTTATTCTTATAGGAAATTGCCAACTCTTGTTTTAGTCCATTTGCCAATATTTGTTCGATTGTTTGAGATTACTAACTGTTCCAATATAATATTGAGATTTACTTACTAAAGTCACAAAAAAAATGTGCTTTTGGGGGCCGTAGCAAAAAAAAATACAAAATACAAAATATTGCATACTTTAATCTTCAACGAGCTCACTTGTTAACTCTCTAATGGTGATCAATAACCATGATATATGAGATCTAATAGAGTATATAGTAGAAAACAATATCTGACGAAGGAAAAGAATGAGGAAAAAACATTTTATTGAGATGACATAACTACCAATATTCGTTTAGCTTAATAAAATTGCATTGGATTAGTCCATTTATGTGAATAATATTCATATTCACCATTAAATATTTTCACCTTAATTACCAATATAATTGTAGTCATACTTGCCAATTTGTATGTACAATCAAACCTCATTTTAAAATTGTTTATTAAACAATTATGGGAAAAGCATGAAAGGTAGATAATAAAGTGAAAGATGTTTTATATTCTTAGACAAGATTATACTTTTCAAAATTATTTTTGTCACAATAACGTCTAAACGAAAGAAATTAGAGACGTAGGCTTGATGTTTGAATACACAAAATCTTAAATAAAATGCAATAATTTACATTTAACTCTAAGCTTAGCCAACCCCATATGAATTAATTGATAGTACCGTATTTATTGATTTCAAATACTCGCACATGTAAAAAAAAAATGATTGAGATATCAAGTGGTACGGGATATAATTAATAGAAGTGCCAATGGCACATAGTTTAAAATCAAATTTTACAAATGATCACAAATATTTTAAGCTCATTTGTTGACTTTAAGGTCGAGAACTTAGCTTACGGAGAGATCCTATCTCATGTTATGTTACAATATAAATAAGAATAATTATAACGTACATCATCAATGTAAACAATAATTACACAAGTGGTCCTATCCACAATAGATTTGAAAGAATGGATAGTTATGATCCTCAAAATTGATGATGTATAAGATTGCTTTTGTAAAGTTTTGTTTACACAGACGATGTATACTCCATTTTTCGTATAAATATATCCTTACACGGCTTTTTAATTGGTTTACGTGGCACATAGTTCAAGAAAAGGTTGGCAGAACATTACATTATTCTCTCCCTCTTTCTCTTAAACCTTTCGTCGTCGCCGCCGCCTCTTAACCGCCTCCTCCTCCTCCACCATCTCGCCTCTTTGCCATACCTCTCCTCTTCCTCCTTTCGACATCAGCGGCCGCAACTACTTTCTCATCGACTCTCTCTCTCTCCATCTCTACTCCTTATCTTTCACGCTCGCCATTTTTTCAATTTATGTACCTTCAGCAATGTTTCCCACGTATTCTAAGGCAAATTTATCAAAAGAGCCACGCCGAACAATTTATTCGCAGATTCTCAACCAAGCTAAGTCCCCGACATCAGTTGAATGAATGGTTTTAAAGGTTTCATGATCAAAAGTTTTATAACTAAATGGTACACCTTAAAATAATTCCGACAACTCTTGCATCCCCGTCATCATACGTACATTCCTTCATGAGAAGCCATTTTTCTGAGAAAGTTTGTTTCTCCAAATTATTCATTGTCCAACTCGTGTCATGCCTACGGCCGAAAGTTCTAATGAATCATGAGAAAGACAAAACTCCGAACAAGCACAAAAATGAGAAAAAAAGGGGATAAACCCATCATTGAATAAAGGAGGATCATCGCATACCAGTGAGATGCTTCCGTGATTCGTCATCGTCGGCGACCGGTGGACACCTTTGTGTACGCAAGTTCGAGCTAAAGGGAGGGAGGGAGGGGGAGAGAGAGGTCACTGAGGAGATGTTAGACATATCGATGAGAAGTAGACGAATGGTGAAATCCTCGATAAATGCTCTTCAGGTCTTTTTTAACCCTTTCATGACAAAATCATTAACACACCTTTAGGACAGTGCAGCTCGAGATTATTAAAGAAAGTGTTATGATCCTCTCTCTCTCCCTCCCTCCCTCCCTCCCTCCCTCTCTGTGTAGCTCCAGATTATTAAGTAAGTAATTATGATGCTTCCTCTCTCTCTGATCTCTTTGATGCAAAGGAAGATATGCTTAGAAAGGAATTCCAAAAGATAGTGTTCATTTTGAACCATAAAGTGCAAATTACAATATCTTAAGCATTTATCTATAGAGAGGTTGTCATTTAGGAAAAACCAAATAACTGAAATCAAATAACAAAATCAAGGAAAATATATTGATAAAAGGGGAAAGTTTTCAAAACGTGACTAGAAAATCTACAAAGCACGTCCGAAATCTTTAACGTCTCGGAAATTAAGGAAAATACATGAACTTGAAATCAAACATTGTAACTCATTTGTAGTTTTGAAGATCTCGCAATCCTCTTTGATTTGTGAGACCGCTCACTTTTATGACACTCCAATGTTTCCATATAAACGTTTGCCTATTGTTCTACATCAATCTCCTCCACTTCAAAAGAACTTGACCCCAAGTTATTATCAGGATAAAGGGGAGTATCTGGAGAATGATACTCAAATAGGTCCACACATTGAATGTCAAGGAGATGTTGAGGTCACCAAGAAGATCAATAATGTCATGCCCCCAACTCCATCTCCAGGGTCTCGAGCAGTAAATGTTATTTTCGTGACTTCCCAGCGTATTGCCATCCCGTTTCTTTTTATCTTTTCATTAAGCATATGGGGAAGCATACATACAATAAAACAACAACAAGTAGCTAGGAAAACGGCCACTTATAAACACATAATTACATCAGTTGTATTTACAAGCCCTTTTATCATTGGCCGTTATATTTATAACTACTACATGTTCTATGCTAAAAAAGACCATGGTAAACCTTAGCTCCTACAATTCTGAAAAACAATGGGGTGAGTCATGGACTTAAAAAGTAAAACCCCTAATTTTCTACTAGGAGGACATCTCATTATCAAAATCTAACAAGTACAACACTTGCAATACAATGTTTGTGGCAGATCAATGACAAACTTATTGCTACACCTCGACTATATGTAGATGTCCATTACTGCATAGTTCAATGCATGCTTACTTTCAGCATATCAATGAAAACATCAATATATCATGCTTATGCATATACCAGCACTCAAAACATGATTCTTTTACGATTGTCCTAGCTTGACCAGGTCCCTCTTAGCTCAACTGAGGCTTCCGGCTTCATGCTGGGCTTCCTAACTCAACCAAGGCATCCCGGCTCAACCGAGACAATCAAGGCATCTGGGCTCAAATCAAATATCTTGGCTCAACTAGGGCATCTTGGGGCTAGCTTACCCGAGGCATCCAAGCTTAAACCCAGGCATTTTTGGCTCAACTAGAGTATATCGTTCAATGAACGAGGCATTGCCATGAACGTTATGTGGCAACAGGCACTTTTTCTTTTTTAAGTGCATCATAAAGTGCATCACACAAGTCGGTTTTTACTTTTCTTCTTAGTGGACTTATATGTAGCCTGAAGGCGTGCTCATTCAAGTGAGTGTGTCATGGCTCTTAACATCATACTATATAATATGCTAGGCACGATTCATGGTTCATGGTTTGAGTTGCATGCCTAGGTCGATCTCCACTCAGCACACTTCAGTACCACTCTAAGACCTCATGGCTCAGGCCATTGTGAGTTGACGTCAATTTCAAGCTGAGCGAACCTTGACTTCGTCTTGGGGTATGAATGCACTCAAGCACAGAAACATGAGCAAACCATATAAAAGAACATTACAACATACACATAACTTACACAAGTGAGCACACCACTAAACTCGACAACGTAGGCTATCGCCTTGGCCAAGAGTTAGAGATTCTACTTACCTTCGATGAATTTTGATGAACTATAGGTGATTTTACCAAGAGAGGGCTATCCTATGAGGCAGTGGGCGAGCAAGGTTGAGAAAGGGAGTGGGGGTGACGGTAAAAGGGTGTGAGAGAAAAAGAGAGAGTAAGTGAGGGAGAAGTGGGGTGGTGTGTGAGGTAATGTGAGGAACGCCTCTATTTATAGGCAAATCTCTCATTATTACCCTTCCAAATGGACAAATAAGATTTATTTGAATGGTAAGCCTAGGTTAATAAGATGGCAAGGCTAAGGCAAAAGAGGTGACAAGCCTAATCCTTAGGGCCACACTTGTTCCTTCTCTTATTGGGCCACCCAAGTTATGTAATGATGAAATAGATAACTTGCACTCCACGTTTAGGTTAGGTGTCATTATGGCCTATTCTTTTAGGAAACACTTAAGCAAGATGACTCACCTTTCTCATTAATTACCTAGATTCCATGCAATCATTAGGCTTAGATGTGTTCACATTATCCAACTTGCTCTCCAAGTTTCTTCTCTTAAACACATTAAGGTCCAAAAGCATTTAATGCATTCTTATCTTCAAGCTAAAAAATCTTTAGATTGGCTTGTTCCTCAACTTAGGCGTTCAGCCCCTTCCCCTCCAAGTTTGGGCGTGCAGCTCTCCTATTCTAAGGTGAAAAACAGTTTCGAGTAATTTTGGAAATCAATGTCATTACCTTATCAAACAGGCTCGAAAAATTACAAAAATTTAATATCCTATAAAGAAGACCTTGAAAAAAAATTTCATGAAGGAAACCAAGTCTAATTCATTTTTTGGAGATAGAACCAAATCATGGAAACAACCCAAAAGTTCATCCGTTGAGCAGATTCATTGATCGTAGAGGAAAACCCATTTTGAAATCCAAATCTTCATGAAATATTTTAAAATTTTTGTATATTATAGAGATGGATATCCTTTACAACTTTTGTGAAGGAAAAATGTCCAAATTTGGGAGGAAATTTTTTATAAAAAATCTAGAAGACAACAAAGTCACCGTTTTGATTACATTGGACAATTTTAACACGGTAAGTAATTGGCCTTTCGTATCATTCTTTTCATCTCAGAAAAATCTGAAGTTTAAATATGTTGTAGATCAAGATGTTTTGAACAACTTTCATGAAGTTTCTCCAAATTCGTACCACAAAGAACTCAATAAAATTGGAAAGTAGCGAAGGTCGATTAATTTTGAAAAAATTGAAAAGTCAAAACCTATAAAACCAAAGATGGCGAGTCTATGGAAAAGGGGTGACGCCCTACTTGGCATGCAAGATCACTAACCATTAATTCTCTTAGGTCATGAGTCAATCCCTTTCATTAATTACTTGGGACACATATGCCTCCCTACTTATTGTCCCTATTTAGTGCCTTTGGCTTTTGTTTTTTAAAAGAAGATTGGCCAATCTAGCTTGGCCTCCAAGTCCTCTTAATATGCTTATGACTCACTCTTTCTTAATGAATAAAAATCCAAAGTTTCATGATTACCTTCAAAAGACAAGACCATTTGTGCCAAGTGTCCTACTTACTCAACAAGCATTAGTTAACAACCTTCCAAGAGCATTAAATGCATCAAGGGAAATATCTAAGTTTGAAAGCCATATCATTGGATGGAACTTAATCGAGTCTAACAGCGACCACTACCTTATTTTGCCCGAAATTTGTGCTTAAGTCATGATTGGACAAAATTGGATGCAACCAGACATAACCGGCGAAACCAAGTTTAGACTTTTCCTTTATTGTATAAAAAGGCTCGAAGTTGAGGATGTTACAAACAACATAGGCATTGTCATTGATTTTCTTCACGATTTGACGGGGGCTAGCTTTCTTGTATTTCAACTTATTATATGTACCAACAGGAAATCATTCCTTACGGAGGTAGACCATCACTTTGTCACCCTTAGCAAATACTTTGAGGCAACATTATTTATCTGCAGTAGCTTTGTAGACATCGAGGGGAGTTTCTAGCTATTGCTTCACACCATCTTGTATCTCTTATAATTTTGTTGCTAAGTTATCGGCCACAACACTATATCTTGGGACTTCAGGCAAAGGCACAAGGTCCAGTGTATGTTGTGGCGTTCACCCGCAGATGACCTCAAATGGAGATTTATCCATGAAGTGGTTGACAGTGTTGTTGAAAGCAAACTCATTAAGAGTTATTATACTGTAAATCCGTCCTAAATAAGCACCTAGGGTCCTCC
The DNA here is from genome assembly GCA_017140615.1 of Eucalyptus cladocalyx. NCBI lineage: Eukaryota > Viridiplantae > Streptophyta > Magnoliopsida > Myrtales > Myrtaceae > Eucalyptus > Eucalyptus cladocalyx. The sequence goes on along the minus strand of CM029524.1, from coordinate 8,941,827 downwards.
AAAAATGACTAAGGAATTTGGTGTCACAATCGAAGGGATAGTTTTGGGCACACCGTTCAAATGAACTACTTCTCGAAAGAATAAGCTCGCTATGTGGGAAGCATCAGAAGTCATTTTGCAAGGGATGAAGTGTGCCATCTCTATAAACCCATCCACTACCACAAAAATAGAATCCATACCTTGTTGGGTTCAGGGAAGCCCTAGCATGAAAACCATTGAAATGTCTACCTAAGGTCCAAAAGGAATAGGTAGAGGGTGTAAAGACTAGTATTCTGAGAATGACTTTTGGCAGTTTGATGAATGTAACACTTTTTCACAACTCATCTAACGTCCTACTTCAATTGAGGCTAATAGTATCCATTTTCAACTAAAGCAATAGTTTTGTCTTATCTAAAATGCCTTCCGAGGGTGCTACCATGGAGCTCTTGAATAAGGTGTTCCCAAAAAGAGCTACGAGGGATGCACAATCTATTGCCAAAGAACAATAATTTATCTTGAATGATCATGCTGCCATGAGAGCTTGCCGCAGAACACTTCTCCTAAATGTATTAAAAGTCTTCATCATTGGCATAAAGGGAACAGAGGTGGTCAAAGCCCATAACATCAGTGCACATGGTGACGAGTGTTGCAACACGATGACTGAGTGCATTAGCGACTTTGTTCAAGTGGCCCACCTTGTGTCAAAGCACGAATTGAATTGCTCCAAAAAGGAGACCTAACATTTATACAATCGATTTAAATGCCTTTGACTCTTGATATACTCAAGTACTTGATAGTCAATGTTAATAACAAACTCATGTTGATAAAGATAAGGTTGCTAATGCTTGATAGCTCATACTACATCAAAGTACTCCTACTAATAGGCGGACCATCGCCTGCGGACATCATTAAGTTTCTTGCTAAAATAAGTAATAGGCTTACCTTCTTGGGACCAGTGTCTATGCCAAAGGTGTTGCAGTCCAATTCAAATACATTTTCAAAATCCGGAAACATCAATACCGGTGCCGTGGAAAGTTTTTCTTGGATGAGAGCAAAGCTAGCTTTTGATTCGTCACCCCAATGAAACTTTCCTATCTTCAAGCACTCAATGATTGGGGCCATAATGATACTAAAATTTTGAATAAAGCGTCGGCACAAAGTTGCAAGCCCATGGAAGTTGTGCATCTCCCCAACGATCCGGGGAGTTGGTTAGTCGCAGATGGCAGCTACCTTTTCTGCATCAACTTGAAGGCCTTCTCCTCCGACAACATACCCCAAGAAGCGGAATTGGTCATGAAGCTACATTTCTTCAAATTAATGTACAATTGATTCTTCTGCAAAGCCAATAAAATGTCCCTTAGATGCTGCATATGCTATTGGTCATTTGGACTGTATATGAGGATATCATCAAAGGCATGAAGGTGCTAAATGCATTGGTGAAGCCAAATGGCATGACAAGCCATTGGTACAAACCTTCACTTGTTTTAAAAGCTGTTTTCCACTCATCGCTGAGGCGGATGTGGACTTGGTGGTATCGGCTACGTAGATTGATTTTTGTAAAGACCTTTGATCCAGCAACCTGGTTGAGTATGTCATCTTGGCGAGGAATTAGGAATTGGTACTTGATAGTAATTCGATTAATTGGCTGACTATCAGTGCACTTACACATGCTTCCATCTTTCTTCGGAGTGAGGAGTGCGAGGACTACGTAAGGCTCATAAGCTCTCATGCAAGAAGCCTTTTCAAAGGAATTCTCCCACTTGGTCTTGTAAAATTTAGTTCTCTTTCGTATTCATCCTGTAGTGCGGCAAATTAGGGAGGCTCGCCCCTAGAAGAAAGTCAATTTCATGTTGGATGTCCCTTAAGGGAGGTAATCTGACAAGTAGATCCTCTGGAATAATGTTGCTGATTTTTTTCAACAAAGGCTAAAGAGCTTGTTGAATGGAAATAACATATTGTTGATCACCTTTCTCCATAATCATGTACATACTCTCACATTTACGAACATTTAGCATAATGCTCCTACTCTACATCCTCTAGCATTTCAAAACTAATCTTTAGTTTGCTAAGGATATCTTGATTGGAAACTAAGCCCAGTTTCTTCAACGTGTCTTTACAAAGTTGTTTACTTTTGCAATAAAGAGCAGAATCGATAATTCGAGAGCCAAAGGAAGCCCATTGGGTTTGGAAATAATACCACAAGAAATATCATGGTAGTCCTATGGAAAAGTTGAATAGCATGGCCATGGTGCAATTCTTCCATTTGACATATTTTAAACTCTTCAAAACACTTTTGGATATTATTTTCTCGGTTCTCCTCTTCAATTGGCAAAAAATCGGGCAGAAGTATAGCACAAGTGCCATAACTTCAAAATGGTACACTTAAGTGCCACTTTTTTTTTTTCTAGTGGGACACTTAAGTGCCACCTCCGGCGACCCTTGCCGGAAATCCTACGTGGCAATATTTTATTATTATTTTTTGCCTACGTGGCTCGCGAGAGCTGAGTTGGCTTTAACACACCAGAAACGACGTCGTCTACATAATAAAAGCCCAAAATCTTCCAAAAACGATGTCGTCTGCCCAAATGCCCCAAATCTAAAACCCTAAATCGGCCAAAATCCCTATTGAAGTGCTCAAATTCAAGTCTCGAACCCTAATTTTCATTTGCCCAAAATTCCTTCGTTGAATCTTGGAAATGGAGAGCACGACTCGCAGCAGCGCCTCAATTTCCTCTCACCGAAGCGAAGGAGAAGGCCAGCGTTTATGTTTTTGTGGGTTATTGAGTCCAAGAAGAATATCGTGGACTCAAATCAATCATGGGAGAAGATTTTATGGATGCGCCCGATATAAAGAAGCGTCGAAGTGCAAATACTTCAAATGGATCGATGAGAAGTTCGCTGACTGAGCCACAAAGGTGATATTGGATTTACTTCATAAAAGACAGCAATCTCCATATGTGTTCATGGACGACTTGGACGATGTTGACTCAATGCAAGCTCAAGCGTCTTCAGTTAAACTTTTCAAGAATGAAGTCTCAATGCACGCTCAAGCATCTTCAACTAAACCTTTCAAGAATGAAGTTTCAATGATGAAAATTGAACGAAAGTGTTACCAAGCGTGTATTATGGTGTTGTTTTGTTGTCTATTGTAATTTATGATGAAATGTAAAGTACTTGAAAATGAGAAAAAGTTTCTCCGACTGCCATAGTTAAAAATGGTGTTGTTGGATTAAACGTAGGGTTTTTTTATTTTTGAAAGATGCGAAGAAGTTTGTGTTGTTTCACAAAATCATTGTGGCTTTGTTGTTGTTTGTGCTATCGTATGGAGTTTCCATAAGTTTACCATCATCTTCTCTGTTTTGATGCAGACCAACATATACACAAGACAAACATGAGTGATTACCCGAGTGTCATAAGTTGTATTTAGTAATCACGTAAGTGCTAGTCGCGATGAAAAAAGGATCACTTAAGTGTCAAGTTATTGTTAAAGTGATCGGTTAAGTGTCACTTGTAGTTAAAAGTGAACAGTTAAGTGCCAAGTTTTTTTAGAATAGGATCAGTTAAGTGCCAATTTTTTTGTGGGTTTTCTCTAAAAATTGCGCCAGTCACCAGAACCGGCTACACCGCCAACCATCACCATCACCACTAGCCACACTACACACTAGGCGCTCCAGCCACCACCATGCTGGTAGTGTTGTTGCACAAGATACTAGTGCAAGCTGAGCCTTGCACTAGTTTGCATCAGTACACCACATGGTGTAAGATGTGCAAACTGCACACTTGTACCGGGTGTAGGTGCAGCTGCTTAAGCCTATAACCTCCACCACAAACCGATAATCACCAGGCATCACCACCAGCCACACCAGCACCCCAGCCACCACATTAGCACCCCAACAACAAACTGACTACCACTAAACATCACCATCCACCATCACCAGATACACCAGCACTCCAGCTATCACCACAGAACACCAACAGCAGCAGCAACAAGTAAAAGCAGAATCCATGATAAACAACAACATAAATTGACAAGCAGCGCAAGATCATTTCATTGATATTTCATCAAGTCTGAGTTTGACAACATCAATGAATGACAAACTAAAGAAAAAAAAAAGATGGTTATCCATAGATAGAAAGTCTGACAACATCAACGTTTACATAACTGTTTTGACTCCTAAGCTCCACAAATCCTATCACATCTCATCTCATCAATCAATATGCACGACACCTCCTGTTCATGCTCCTTTCGATGGGCCTTTCACTTGATTCATAATTCTAGCACTCTTTCTAACTGGACGTGCAACTTCTTCTTCAACCTTCTCAGTATCCACTGATGTCCTAGGCCAAATTGAATCAAAAGGAGCTGGAGCTGGAGCTGGGTTCTTTCTCTTCTTTTTTGTTGGCACAGTTGATGTTTTCTTTTTTATTGGTGCATCCGTCGATTCTTGAGTTGGGCCTGAGATAAGAACCTCTGAACTTCTCCCAGGCTACAAAAAAACAATAAATTGTTAGCAAAAATCTACAGCATAAATTAAAATTAAATTAAATGTAGCCAATAAAACTTACATTGAGAATAACTGTTCCAGTACGCTCATCTGTATAAAAGCCATAGCCATATTGTCTTAAACTCTTCCCAAGTGCCCCTCTTGTTTGAATAGGGGTGTCACTTTTAGGAACTTGTGATTTGTTGCCCATTTTTCCTGCTTTCTTGGGCCCTTTAACTACAGCCGGGGCTTCTTCAACCAATTGTGCTGGGCGTCTTCTAGATGGCCTTTGTGTACCTGCCTCTTCACTTGGCCTTGTTCTAGTTGTCCTTTCTGTGTAGCCCTTCAACTTCAATGACACCTCCTTCTGTTAGGCCTTCTGGTGGTACTGGTGGTGGTACTTGTGGTGCCCCTTGCAGTGATTCTTCTAGTGGCCCTTGTGATGATCCTTGAGGTGGCTCTGTGATGGCCCTTCGTTGGTAGTTGAGTTCCAACTTGCTTTCTTCGAACACGAGAAAGAGGCCAAAAGATACCATAAATATAATATCGAGACATATAATAATAAAAACTGAATACAAATTGGTTGAATTTACCCTTGGGTATTTCTTTTTCGCTCTTTGAAGAACAGTCGATTGACCGGCCGTGATGCTACTTGGGCTAATCCTTCAGCTGGCCCTAATCTTTGCTTGGGTCAATCCTTCACTGGCCGTGATCTTTGCTTGGGCCAATCCTTCACCGGGCTGTCTTCTACCCGCCTTCTTCGAGCAGCTGTTCGGTTTCATGAGTTGCGAGGTTCTTCTTGTGACCTAATAAACACATTACATACAAGGCCAAATAGGATATTATGTACATTTTTATGATAAACGACAAGAAAACAACATAAACATAAAATAAATTTCATGACTTACTGGGGTTCTACTTGTTGACTGAAGAACAGTTGACTCACTTGGCCCCATTTGTGTGCATTTCTCCAACTGTCTCTTCACTAGGCCCTTCACCTTGCCTCAACGGTTGTTGTTGCTTCCTCAATTGACAACCTTTAATATTGTGGCCTGTTAGGCGACAATAAGAGCACATGATCTTTGCACCCTACCTACTCATTCTTTGCTGACCCGAGACCTCTCCCTCCGCCATTCTTCGTCTTCGTTTTGTCCTTCCAATTTTCTTCTTCAGTGGCAAAGGTTGAGGTGCTTCATGATCCGTGGGCTCCCAAAACTTGCTACTTCTAATTGGCTGCATCATGAACGATAGGAAGCAAGATATTTTGATTTATGGTACCAATCATCGATGTAATCATCGTATTGTCGCCCTTCAACTGGATGGCACATATGGCATGTGCACATGGAATTCCACTTACTTGCCATGCTCTACATGAACATTTCCTACTTCCTAGATTGACAACATACTTATCTGCACCCTTCATTATCTCATATCCGTCATCTCCATTCCAAATGGGATGACAATGCGTACTTGTAGCCAAGTTCTCATCCAATTTCTTGACAATCCTAGGACCATATTGTCTTGTCCACTTTGCAGCCTCATCTCTTTGTTTCTGCAGCCGAGTCATAACCGCAACTCGTATATCTTCAAGCATTGAGATGACTAGTTTACATCTGGCATCTATTATCTTCGAATTAAAGACTTCACAAATGTTGTTGTCGACGTTATCGCACTTGAACTCCTCACTGAAGAATGCCCTGCACCAATGCTTTGGTTCTAGTTGAAATAGGGTAGCACAACCTTCCTCTGTCAACTGAAGCAGTCCTTCTTTGGCTATTCTAAAATCAGCCATGTTTGCACTCTTTGCTAATTGCCAAAATTGCAATTGCAACTTATCCCCTTTATAGTTCTTTGCCCAATTTTGTATATGTGCCGCGCACACATTCGATGTTCAGCATGGGGCAACAACTCGACTAATGCCGGAACCAATCCCTGCAATAATTCAAAGTAAGAAATACTAGAGCAAATTACATGTTCATATTACAAAGCAAAGCAAACTATTGACTAAATTTTTCAAAAAGCAAGCATTACCTTTTGTTGGTCGCTCATGAATGCCCACCCTTCCCCGTTTGTTATCTCCAAGTCAGCCATCAGATTTTTCAAGAACCAGGACCAATTGTCCTTGTTCTCAATCTTTACAATAGCCCAAGCTAGTGGGAACATTTGGTTATTCGCATCTCTTCCAATCGCTGCCAACAATTCTCCCTTGCACAAGCCCTTCAAGAAACAGCCGTCCAATCCTATAACCCGTTTACAACCAGCTAAAAATCCTCGTCTGCATGCATCAAAGCACACATAGAACTTATCGAACTTGGTCCCAGGATCAGGAAGTGGTCTCTCAATCACCTCTACATACACTCTACTTGTAGGGTTTTGCAGCCTACACTCCCAAGCATACTCCCACACTTGCCCATATTCCTTAGCATACTGACCAATAAGTATCTTTATCACCTTTTGCTTTGCTCTTTTGCATTGATTCCTAGATACATTGATGCCTACACGCTCCTTCACCAGCATCCTAAAGTTAGCAATTTTCATCTCAGGCATCACCTTGATCAGATTGAAGAAGTGCTTGGACAACCATGCATTTGTTACCCTTTTGTTTTGAAAATTAATAGAACAAGTGTGTTCATCTTGGTAGGCTCTAATCTGAAAAGACCCCCTCTTCTTAACAAACGCACCGTAAATCTTCCATGGACAGTTTTGCTGCGAACACCTAGCTCTTACAAATTTCTTGGTATTTCTAATGAAATCAATATTTCTTTGTGCAGTAATGGAGTTCTTCAATATAGCTTCCCTAAATTGATCGCATCATGGAATTTCATACCTACTGACAAAGTAGGAGAGGTAACGGATGGATCATATGAAAGAAACTTACTTTTCCTTCTACTCACAGCTCATTGATCTTCTTCAACTTTGTCCTGGGAAGTTGCGGTGTCAATGCTTTCTTCATAATCTGTCTCCAGGACCTGGCCAGCAACAAGGGCCTTTGTCTCTATTTGGATGAACAACTACATGCAAAGTTGCAAATCTATCTGACAAAAAGTCCCTTTGTTTTTTCCTTGACTGTGTAAGCTCCTCATCGTCGGCATCACTTAAGATTAATAAATTTTCAGCTTCAACAGCCAACCCTTCATCGTCATCGTCATCATCACCGTCACTGGATTCAGCTACTTCCCAATCTAATTCAGTGATTGTGACATCACCCATGTCACAATCGCTCTGGTGAACAGCATATGCGCCCCTCTCCTCCCCATCTGGTCCATCATGCCCTACTTCATCCCTAACCTCAGTACTAGCTTGAATACCATCTCCTCCTTCTCCTACTTGGGTGTTATCTCTGTCATCATCTTCGTCCTCACTATCACTATTGTTTTCAACAAACACTTTCGCCTCTTCGCCATGAAGATAATGATATAAGACATCCCTAAAACCATTATCATCTTCTAAAACTCTCAAACCATCTCTCAAGCCTTTCCCAAGAACACAGTACAGTAACTTTTGTACTTTACAAGGCAAAAATGTCACTATATCCCTAACAAATCCAATATAAGATGTCTTCTTTATATCTACAAAGACAGTACCCTCATTCCCCCCCCCTCATACTCCCACTCATCCTCCCCAATCACAAAATCTCCACCGTAGTAAACGATGACAGCAACATAGTCTTTATGCGCCATTTCTGCAACAAAAGAGGACAAATATACAATTAACTTTTGGGACCACATTCACAAAGAACAGACAATTGCAAGTGGAGGTCCCTACACTCTTTATTAAAGAAAAGAAAAGAAAAGAAGAAAGAGAGAGGGAAGATGCAGTCAGACGACAGCTACAGCTTGAAAACAAGAAGCCTCAGGACAAGGACAAATAAAAATAAAGATGGGACCACCCGACAACTGCTTTGATAATGCCGTCGCATTCCTTTAAAATATGGAGAGATTCCTCAGCATGGGTCCTCAACAATGCAATTTATTAAAAAAATTATCCAAAAGTCCCCATCCCCACAACCTTCGATTTGAACATGTCCAAAGTCCAATACTCTGAACCCTAACAATCACCAATCATCGCACATTTCACATCCGACCATTACAAATTACTTTCGCACATCACAATTCAACACCCTGAATGAATCACACATCACAGTGGATGAGGCGACGTCGAGCCCTACACCGAGCCCTAATTTTCCCCCCGCCGAGCCCTACACCGAGCCTATATTTCAATGCCACTCCTAAACTGTCAATTGGAACCCCCCCAATAGGATTGTAGCACCACATTTGAGTCATAAATCTCACATCAAGCTTGAGCTTTCCCAGCCGACCCCCAAATTTCAAGTCCAAGCCCTAATAAACGAGTCGGAGCCCTAATTTCACCACAGGGGAGAGGAAGAAGAAAAAAAACCTGAGCAAATCGACGACGGCGAGCGATGATGGCGAGCGACAACGAAAGCGATGACGGTGAGCGACGAAGGCGAGCTACGACGGCGAGCGATCACCTGTGAACGGCGAGCTATGAACGGCGATGGATGGAGAGAATGTCAAACCTAGTGTGAACTGACGAAAGGTTAAGATCCAAATAAACCAAACGACGTCGTTTAACGCTAAGGAAAAACAACGTCATTTAGTTTGGCCAAATGCACAGTGGATGGGGCGACGTCGTTTTCCTCCTCCACGTATGCTTTTTTTTTTTAAAAAAATTGCCACATTAGTTAAGTATGTTGCCGGAAAATGCCACGTCTGCATTTTGGCCGGTTTTTGGCCGGATTGGCACTTAAGTGTTCCATTTTACTCCGACAATGGCACTTAAGTGTACCATTTTAAAGTTATGGCACTTAAGTGTCCCTCCGTGCCAAGTTATGGCACTCCAGGTATCCTAACCTCCAAAAAATCGGTATCCCTCATTGTAATAATAATTCTACTCCCTAGAGCAAACAAATCAAACTTTTTTGCAACTTTTGCGAGGTGGTCCCACTTATCTAGGTCATCAAGAACAATGAGAACTTTCTTATCACGGAGCCTCCTTTTAATTTGGTCAATCCATACATCAAAGTTAGCAATCTTCTTTGGTTTGAAGTTTAGAATTTATGAAAATAATTGTCTTTGCAATTGAATGACTTTGCTGCCTTTTGAAGCTTCTCGAACAACCGAAAGAAAACTACGCCCATGAAACCGACTAGAAATTTGATTAAAAATAATCTTGGCAAAAGTAATTTTACCGATACCTCACATACCATGTATCACTAGATAATGAACATCAGGATAACCTTCATCTAACAACCGCATGGTGTCTTCAACGCGGTCCCAAATTCCAACTATATGTTCAGGCAGATTTTTGTCTCTTTTATTCAGCTTAATAAAAAATTCAGCAACAATTAATCTAATGAGTTCACCTTGGCTGTCATATTGGATACAAAAGGTTCTACTCAGAAAAATTGCAGATAGAATATTAACCTATCAATTTCAGGAATATTTTAAATTAAAAAAAAAAACCAGCCACGGAAGTAGAGGGGCAAGGAAGGGCTAAACACCCTCCCCCCCAAAACAAACCAACAAAATAATTAAATTAAATTTGCATATATACTGTGCCGATATATAGGAAAAAGTTCTATTATATGTAAACTGCTCCCCCACTTCTCCAAGAAAATTAATTTCTATCATAAAAGGTAATCCATATATATTTTAAAGCTCTAACTCTTTTAAAAAATAAAAATAAAAACACTTTAAATCCATATCGACTTATAATGAATCGCATCTAAATACCGTATTCAATGGTCAAAGATGTAAGTTGTTAAAATAAGAATGAAATCTCAAAATTTGTAAAAGATGCTTCTTCATCCATAAATTATAAAAAAAATCGAAACCTTTGCATTTTCATCCTTTAAATACATGCAGAGGATTTATTTTTACTTTTTTTATATTACTCACATAGAGTGTGTGCTCCGTTTTCTAATTTTGCATGGACTAGTGTTTTAATAGCTAGAACGATTGTTTTCAATATCAAACTACATAAAAATTGATTTAGAAGTGAAGTACAAATATTTTTATTCTATCTAAACGATGCACATTGGATGACTAATTCAAAATGGATTTGTCATGTCTTACTATAGAATTGAACTAGTATTATATTATTTTAGATCTTACCTTTTATGTATTAACAATTCTATTCTTATTTCTTGTAAGAAATTTTGATTTTCCATTTGACATTGTTTGTTAGAATAATTAAATATTAAACCATGCCCTTGTGTAACAGTTTAAGCTATTAGAACTGTTGATAATTGTTTCACTAAATCTCACATGGTATCAGGACTGGAGATCATAAGTTCAAATCTTTCTAAGCCCCATTTGCTTTCCTAATTAAATATGTCAATGCTTAATACTAGGCAAAAAAAAAAAAACCAGACTAAGCATGAGGGAGAGTGTATCACACCTTTGTCTAGTAGACAGTTTAAGCTTTTAGAACAGTTAGCAATGGTCTCACAAATTCTCACACTCCTCGCATGGCATTTGTGCTGTTTAGGTTATTTTTCAATTCATACAAATGTATTACTTAAATTACGATGAAGCCAACTGTTATTGAATGTTTCTATAAAAGAAGCACTTCCTAAAAAATAACTCTTCAAGTTTCATATAATTAAAATCAAGAATCATTAAGAAAAAAGTAAATATTTCTCTAGTCCAAGTACTCACTTAGTCCGTAAGTTTATTCACTGCTCACGTGTAAAAGTATTTCTCTGACACTATATTTCATCAATGACTTTGCCTTCCCTGGGCCTAAATTTTTTAAAAAAGTTCACCACAAATACCAAGTGCACTATAAATACCATAACTAATGTATGATGCTAATTCCAATGCCATAACTTTTATTCAATCACTTTAAGTGCCATAACTTTGGAAAAAAAAAGTCCATTGAGTGCTATAACTCTTTTGGAAACATTCACCACAAGTACAAAAGTCCAATGTGGTATGCACTTGCGAATTTTTTTGAAGTTATGACTCTCAAGTGAACTTAATTTTGGAAGTCATGGTATTCAAGTGAAACATTTTGAGAAGTCATGCCACTCAAATAATTGGGGAAAAAAAAGTTATGGCCTCAATGAGCATCCAACGAAAGTGTCTTTATCCAGTATAATCTACGTTGTACTCCTTCATATAAAGGCCTCACCCACTATCTTTGAGATCCCATCCTTTGATACAAGCGACCTCCCTCAGAGCCTCCTTCCATAGTTGCACCACATCAAAGCTGAACTTCTTCTTGTGGTTTTCCAAAGCGTCGTGGTACAGCCCCATTTTGAGTTGGAGATCATTAGGGTCCATGTCGAAGAAAATTGGCAAGATCAATGCTTTGCCATCTTTGTTTCCCAGGCAATCCACCATGCATGCAAGCTCGTGAAGACACATGACGCACTAGATGTATAGTTTCTAGAGAAGACAGGCATACGGATTGTGGAGCTCGTGATCACGTGCTCCAGTTCACCTCCAATTGCTTCGCCTTTTCTAATCTCTTCATCATCTCTAAAAATGCAAATGCTAGCTCCATAGAGTAATAGAGACAATCGGCAAAATTCAGGTGAGTATTAGGACCTTTGAGACTCAAGAACACCTCAAATTCATTCCCTAGCAATGACTCGACATCTCCTCTATTAGGTGTCGATGTTGTTATTCTATTTGATGAGGCCCTCCTCTCCATCTTCAGGTCCTAAAGTATATCGATTGAGTTTAATAATGAGGAGATAAACATAAGAGTAGTGACTAAGGGCACATTTGGTAACGCTTCTCTTCTCGGAAACAATTTCTGATCATAAATAATTCTTTTTTATTATGTTATCGGGAACAATTTCTAAGCCGTTTGGTAACTGTCCAAAATTTCAATTCCAAGAATAGAATTGTGTTTGGCACTATTTTCAAAATTTCTATTTCAAATCATCTTTTTTAAAATTTTAAATAATTTTATTTTGTTTTTTCCTTTTTTGTTTTTTTCTTCTTTTCTTTTTTTCCCTTTCTTTCTCCTCTTCTTCTTCTTCTTCTTCTTCTTCATCAAGGTGGCCGGTTGCCGGCCTTAGGATGACCGGGGACCGGCCAGACAACCTCATCGGAGCGCCACCAGCCCTCGGCGAGGTCGTGCCTCGTCGGCCAAGCCTCCGGCAGCTGGGCAAGGCTCGATTGAGCATTGGCTGGGCGAGAGGCCTTGCCTAGATCTAGCGAGGCCGAGCTCGCCTAGCTACCAACGAGGCTTGACCTTGCCGGGCCATCGCGAGGTTGGCCAAGCCTTGGCCGGGTGACATTGACCACATGGTGGCCCGTCAAGGTCGAGTCCCGCCGGTGGCTGGGCGAGCTCGGCCTTGCCAAATTTGGGTGAGGTTGAGCCTCGCCGGTGGCCAAGGGAGGCCTTAGCAAGGCCCGCCTAGCCACTAGCGAGGTTCGGCCTCACAGGTGGCTAGGCGAGCCTCCGACGACCTTGCCGGACTAGTCGCTAGCGACGGCGGCGGCGGCGGCGGCGACAACAGTGGTTGAAGAAGAAGAAAGAGGGAAGAAGAACAAGAAAAAAGAAAGAAAAAAGAGAGAAAATAAGTGCTTGATTCTAAATTGTTCTTGGGAACAAAGAATCAATTTTTGTTTTACTTCTCGATTCTATGCCAAATCTACATGCGGGAACAAAAAAATAGAAATTTGTTCCTGAAAAAAAAAATTTTACCAAACGAATTTATATTTCAACCCCTTGGAACAAAAGAACAAAAATTATCACTTTTTGGTAAATTGCCAAACAGGCCCTAATCCATGTGATTCTGGAGGACTTATAGACGAACGGGAGAGTCGTGGGTCACGTTTCGGCTCTTCCATGTCGTGGGTCGCGTTGCGTTTCTCTTGGAAGAGCCGAAGAAATTTCCTACGACCAAAAAAATATTCTATCGTTGTGGAAAATTAGGCTTTTAGGGAGAATTTTGTATATGGTGGAGCCATACACCATTTTCAAGGTCAGGGCACGAGTCTTCCATTCAAAATTTTGTTCACTAAATTATTCTAATGGACATTATGAGTTTGATTACCCTCCAAAAAAGAAATATATAATTTCCATTTTTACGTATGAACACAATCGACAGGAGGTACAAGAAATTACAGCGCTTTAAATAATGTGTGGGCCAGATTCATGGAACGTAGGCCTTTAGACCACCCCGGCGCCATTTTCCTCTATCTTGTTCTATTGAATGAGTGAGGTCTCCATCAGTCCATTCAACGTTGCCCCGTGGTGTACGTGAATGTATTTTTCCACGAAGGTTCGATGCACGTAACGATCTTTTCAAATTTTCATAAAGAAAGCATTTCGTTCATGCATTACATTGTATTGACATCACTCTTGCGTTTACGAATATATGATGCACCAAATGCTATTAACAAGGAATTTACTCCCTTCCACTTCAAGCATCCTGACTCCGTTTTTGAGCCAAGTTATTCCAAACTTATGAACCGCACACAAGTTGTAACACAGTTTTGGTTCTTGATACATGATAGGGTAGCTGGACATTCATATCGTGGCATGGAATTTCAATCCTGCACTAGAAAAGAAAATCACAGTTTTGGTTTTTGATCGTTCTACTCATCGGTGCACTCGAAGGTCATCCAAATAAACTTTTAAGACAAAGCAAGCGACAAAATCTTCTTCTGAGCATGCAGTCTGCCAAGATAGCATGTTCAACTATAAGAACATCAACTTGATAAAAGATGCCTTCTTCTTCTACTTTCAAATATGCAGAAGTTTCTTGACGCACATTCTTGCACGGCAATGCACAGAAGCAATGCTAAATGTGTTCAGTTTGCAGGTACGAGATCCAGTTGCCGCCACTATGATGCCATCGGTTGTTCATTTATACCTGAGATGAAAGCAAAAGAGAGCGAATAATGTAGAAACTTGAGAGAAAAAGAAATCCATTGCCAAATGCTCCATTTATTTCGTGAAGAACATTTTCCAGTGTTTAAATCGTTTTAAAAAATGAGTCTAAGGAAAACATATGCATATATTCAGGAAAATGATATGCTCTTTAAAAAATCGGAAATCATTTTCCATAATATCACTAGATATCGACTCTCGGATGAAAAACTTAGCACTTGGGCACAAAAACCCTAAAGCTTGTTGTTTGGGTCAAGTCCAGTGGGGTCAATTGGGCCAAGCTCAGGTCCATAGACGCTGGGCTTAGAAACCTCGATTCTCAGGCCCGGATCAACAAACGAAAGGTTTTCAACACCGGCGTTTATGCTTGGGACCTCTACACCTGTGGCCGAGCCATCGACGGTCGTGCTCGAGTCCACCCAAGCTAGGCCTAGGACTTCAGTGCTGTTACTTGGCTTCCTCATGTGCTAGCCCAAGTCCATGGAGGCCGGGCTTGAAACTAGGTACCGGTGCCCTCAATTGCTGGCTTCTGATGCCTTGATCCATGAAGGTTGGGCCTGGGTCTATAGAAGCCAAGCTAAGGACCACAAAACCCATGCCTAGATCACTAATGCCTTAGCCCAAGTCTAAGTCCATCAAGGCAAGGCTTCAGATGCTAGTGCTGGTGCCTATGCTTGAATCTCTTGTGGTTGAGCCTGGGTCCATCAAGGTCATTGCCCCCATGAACCTAGTGCCTGTGCCACATTCCCCAATGCTTGGGCCAAGGTTCATTGAAATTGGCCCAAGATCTCGGTGCCCATGTTAAGGTCCTTGACACCCGAGCTTTAGACCCTACTTCCCATACTCAAATCCCCTATGCCCGAGCCTAGGCTCTGGACCTTGGCGTTTGTGTCCAGGTCCTTTTGTCCATACTGGATCCTAAGGACTCAGGCTCAAATCCATTGAGGTTGAACCCTGACTGCTAATGCCTATGCTTGGTTCCTTGGCTATTTGTGCACAAATTATTAGCACTTAAATAATGTATAGAGGAAAATTAAATCAGATTTTCTATTCTAAATAAAGGAAATTATTTTTCAGTTTTTTTTTTCATATTTTGTTTAGACCCTAGAAAGTATTGTCATATCCTGAAAATGACTTTCTAGAAAATTATAATCCTCTTAATTTGTTCAATTTGGAAAAATAATTATCTATGTTATTTGATGATGTGAATTATTAATAAGAAAACAATGCTACGATATTGTTAAATATGAATATTTAGCAAGAACAAGGTTGTTTTATAAGAAAACAACTTAGTGTTGACTAAGAACAACTTAGATATGCCAAAAACGTTTATTAAGAACAACTCATATTTGCCACGAACTCTAGTATTCATCAAGAATGACTAGGGTTTACTGAGAAGGAGTTATATCTACCACAATAGCTTGTGGTAAATTTTATTTATTATTGATAAAATTCATGAACTTGTTGTAGACCTTATTGATGATAATCTTTTCATTTCTGGTCAACTTAAATATAGACAAACTCTTAACTCAGTAAGTTATAGTTATCGGAAATAGACTTAATAAGGGTCTTGAAGGCACAGGAGGCCAGCCAAAGTCATCTTTGTGTGGATCTGGGCAAGGGCCTAAATTTAATAGGTCCTGTTCAGTCCGATTGGGACCGAGCCAGGCCCATCTGGCTGACAAACTACTATGTAAAGGGCGGATTCGGGCTTTGCTCGGCTTGGCCTAGGTTCTTATTGATTCGGTTCATTTGGCTTGCCGGATGAATTGATCGATCTTAAAGATAATTTCTATTCTTCGGGAGTGCTAACTAGGTTAACAATGTTCTTTTGAAATAGCAATAAAAGTGTTTACATTGTATCCAAAGAGTTATCTTTTAGTTAGAATTTCACTACTAGTTGATAAAATGGTCCTATAGCCACCCAAACGGAGCTTCAGTGCTTTGCAAAGGGCCTGTACTCAATCGGTCCTGTCCAGTCTGATTGGGACCAAGCCAGGCCACCTAGCTGATAAACTAATATCTAATTTTTTATTAAAAGGCCTACTCAGGCTTCACTCAGCTCGGTCCCATTGATAACCATTCATTTGACTTGCCGGATGAATTAATTGATCTTACAGATAATTTTTATTCTTTTGGAGTTTAACCGTGTAAATCATGTTCTTTTGCAATAGCAATAAAAATATTTACACTAGTATCCCAAAAGAGATCTTTTAGTTAGAAATTCACTAGTATTAGATAAAAGGGTCCTACACCAGACCAAAAAGAAACTTCATTGATTTGCAAAGAAGTACTTTTGATAAAGACGAGTTATACTTAGAAAGCAATGGCATTTACCAAGAACGGCTAGCATTAACCACTCATGAGTTCCTTTACCCTCTCATGAGTTTGTTTTACAATAAATGGGATCTGTTACTGTGAAATCAGTAACATTTACAGTGTAATGAATATTTTAACCTCACCTGGGACTCTTTTACTCAGAGAGGGGAACCTAATTAATAGGTAAACCTTAACGTAAAAGGCCCTTCGTGGCTCAAAATCATCAACATCAAAACCTAAATAAATACATAAAATAAGATTATATTATCTCTAAACTTTCGTAACTCTTTAAAATCAAATGATCTCTTTCAGTTTATCACATCAAATATTTTTTTTAAAAAAATTTGCATAAATTTTCTAATAAATTCCATCCAACATTGATTTCTTATCAATTGTGGCTATTGGAAGAAGTCGAAGGATGATCTGAAACAAGATTCATACCGGATGATCCTAGGAGGCAATTTTTTTTTTTTTTCCAAATTCTCTGGCAGAAGTCCAGCACAAGTGCCATAACTTGACACGGGGGGACACTTAAGTGCCATAACTTTAAAATGGTACACTTGAGTGCCAGTTTTGAAGTTAAATGGGACACTTAAGTGCCACTCCGGCGAAGATCCGGCCAAATGACTGATGTGGCGACTTTCCGGCGAGCTCGGTCCAAAACGGCGTCGTTTTGCACGCTGACGTGGCGGAGAAAATGCAAAAACGACGTCGTTTCGTGTCTAGGTATAAATAATAATATAAAAATTAATTAAATTTAATCTAAAATATTCAAAAATTTTAAAAAATAAGAAAATTTTAAAAATTTTACAAAATTAAGAACGCCGTTTTGGACCAAACTCGCCGGAAAATTGCCACATTAGCTATTTGGCCGGATTTTCGCCGGAGTGGCACTTAAGTGTCCCATTTTACTCCGATATTGGGACTTAAGTGTCCCTCCGTGCCAAGTTATGGCACTCTAAGTGTCCTCACCTCTAAATTCTCTAATGGCTTCTTTGCTGAGATTATTTTTCATGATGGCTTGTTCGCGGAGGCAAAAGTTCTTTCCCCCCCAATACCTCAACATGGTCTGACAGCCGTGTCAACTTGAATCGACTGGAACTGGTGTTGTTGGACGATTTATAAAATGTTGATGCGATATTTCTAAAGATTTATTTAAAAAAAAAAAAAACCAAGTATAAAGCAAATCAAAAGTAAAAACGCCCCATAAGAAACCAAGAATTGACTTCAAGAAAACCTCGACGGATCATTTCAGCTATATAATAGGAAAGTAGAAGAACGTAATTAATGTATTTTCTAAATGAAAGCTTATGTGTATCCCAGTAAACAACGTTTCAAATACTTCGGAAATTATTATGCTAATGAAGCATCATTTCCACTGTAAACGCAGGTAAAGTAGGAGAGCTCTTTGGTTCCAAAAGCAGTTCGCCCCGTTAAGTGTCTATTCCATCGAAATTCGATATTGCCTGGGCGGTTCATTGATTCCTTCGCCGGCAACTCTCTCTCTTTTATAAGGGTACTCAAGCCACATCCGGTCAATCGGGATCCATAGATTTCAAATTCCACATATTTCAAGTTTGAGAGTGTTTCCTCCAAAAATTGGCCCAAGCCGTTGATATGGATAAGCGCATGATTAGGTTTGGAGTATTAAGCACGTGGCCCTTTGTCAATGACTACAAGGATTAGTATCAATATTAATGCACATTGATGACCATTATAGATCGGTTTTCGATATACAACGAGCAAATGGTTAATGATAGTCAATAATGTTGTTACTTAGTAAGGGCAATGGATTACCGATTGAGGCATCTGAAGGAAGTTGAACACATAAAGTGTATCAAAATGTAATTATGGATTTGAAGTCATTGGAGAATGAAGTAATGGAAGTCGCGGAGCAATTGGAACGCAATTTCAAAGGAACAACTGCTTGGAGACAAGATAATAGCATTGTTGTGCCATAAGACTTTTGGAGATATGGGAACATTATTACAACCGTAGGAGAATTGCTCAAAGACGATTATGACACAATCATTATAAATGCCATTATTTGTCCATTGGAGATCCATTTCCCCGGCGCATAAACAAACAAATTTACTATCTTTTAGTTATCTTTATTTGTCCTGTATTGTAATTTTAATTTCCAGACTCGCATCATTGATTGAATTCTGGCATGCTTTTCAGTTGCAATTTCTAGACCCACATCGTCAAATAAATTTGAGAGTGTATATTCATCCTAAGTGTTGCATTTTTTATTAAATTCTGGAGTAACATCTTTGTTCATGCTTTGTGACCAATTAACTTCCGGTATGATTTGTGTACATATAGTTCTGTTTGAAGAGAAGTTATCATTATCTCTTATCTACTTATGATATTTCTTGTCCGGAGTTACCATAGGACCCATTTCCCTAGCAAAAATCAAAGAGCGACTTTTGGTGCAAGATATTTTGTCGCGAAGTTGAGTTCTAGTGAAACAAAGAGAAATCAAGATAAGGATTTGATTTCACATGAAATAGTATTTTTCACAAATAGTGGGACCAGGTTATCTAACTAGAGTTTAAATTGGAATTTCAATTCCTCATAAAAGCCCCAACTTTTGCCCAAGGACACATTTGGCCACAACTCTCAAGCATCTACGAAAAACTCTAACTTTCATTTGAGGGACAAATTAAGTCACCGTTAGACTCTGCTTACATGGCGTCCAATTTCTCAAAGGAGGATAATGTGGCCAATGACAACGGCCACATTTGCCAACGTGGCAAAAACGTCAAATGAAAGGAACTTTATCCCCTCTTATGAGAGAGAGAGAGAGAGCTCTACACCACACTAATTCTTTGATGTGAGACTTTTCTAACATAACTTATATACTTATATATACATCTCAACATTCTCTCTATAAAGTTTGCCATTGATACAATTTGTTGGGAGTGTGCAGAATTCCGATAACTTCACTTAAGAGATTGCCAAGAGAGATCGCAAATTTGATGCAGTCAACATATCCAATCAAATCCATTTTCACTCAATAGCTTAAACCAACGAGTTATAAGCCAACTTAAATATATTAACTGCTTTAAAGCAATACCAATTCTCCAATGTAGGAATTGTCTAACACAACTCATATGTGTATTTAAATGACATCATCTTCCATTTGACAGATCGAATATCACACAAGCTAAGTTTAACAACAAGTCTAGTAATAACCAGATTCGTCTTCCGATTGAAAGTTGGAGTTTTATTGTGAGAAGTTTGAAAGGGACAAATTTATCTCGGGCGAAAGTTAAGACCCATTTCTAGGGAAGAGGCCGAAAGAAGAGCATTGTTCAATAGAGATAAGATCTAAATTTTTTTATGAGATAAAAACACAATTGGTCCCTATAATTTTTCAAACTGTACAATCAGATCCCTAGACATTTTTCTTTTTTACCATCCGAGCCCTTGGACATATAGGTTTTCGCTCATTTTGGTCCTCCCGTCAAGTACATGGATGGAATTCTGACGTGGCAAACCATATCAGTAACATAGTGATAATGACTGAATTTACTTACTGATACATAATAGAGATAAGACAGTACAGAATCCAAAATCATATACCCTAAAGGGGGAGTGAGACAAGGGAAGAGGGAGGATGGACGGTGGCTGTAACATCCCGGGTCCCACTTGTGCGATATTAGTGTGACGACCCGAGCGGCGGTGCGCGGGGAGGAGGGATGGCGGTGCGTCCGCGCCTCCGGTCCTCGGACGCGCGCAAGGGAAGGGGAAGGGATTCCTCTCCCTCTTGTCCCACATCGCTTAGGGAGGGGTCATGGGCCTTGTATATAAGGCTTGGGTTCCCTTAACTTGTGAGACGCGTTTTAAAACCGTGAGGACTCAGTGTCCAAAGCGGACAATATCACACAAGTGGGACCCGGGATGTTACAAATGGTATCAGAGCCGACTCCCGACAGCGTGTGGGGCCACACGGGACGCGTGCTCCCAAGGGGAGAGTGTGACGACCCGAGCGGCGGTGCGCGGGGAGGAGGGATGGCGGTGCGTCCGCGCCTCCGGTCCTCGGACGCGCGCGCAAGGGAAGGGGAAGGGATTCCTCCCTCTTGTCCCACATCGCTTAGGGAGGGGTCATGGGCCTTGTATATAAGGCTTGGGTTCCCTTAACTTGTGAGACGCGTTTTAAAACCGTGAGGACTCAGTGTCCAAAGCGGACAATATCACACAAGTGGGACCCGGGATGTTATAATGTCACACCCCGATTCACAAGAAGAAGGGGCATAACACGGCCGTCCTTTTTCCAAAGGACGCAGCCTCAACGTAACCAAAATTTCATCCCGATATCCACATATATACATCCATATATATATTTGACAAAACGGGGCAATTGGTTACAATATCGGAGTATATCTATAATCCACGAGACATCAAAACATAAACCTTTTACAAAGACTAACTTATATACTTATGAACTATGCATAAGCCATACCCAAAATTTCCACCAAAAAGTCCTCCCGAACGAACGCTCACGCCTATTCGTGACTCGTCAAGAACACGAAAAACAAGTAGATGAGAGGAGTGAGCTACCACGGCTCAAATGAGTAACACATTTCTTCTAAGCGGATCGAGAAATCACTATGCACATTTTAAAACACAAACATAACTCACTTTATCATAATACCAAATCATAATTCAAATATCGAAAGCACCAATGGTCGAGTCCATTAGTCAATCTCGTAAAACATGCATCAATGGTCTATTCCATTGATTAATCTCATCAACTCATATCGATGGTCCACTCCATCGACCAAACTCAAATCATACGTCAATGGTTCACTCCATTGACCAATTCATGCTCAAATGTCTAACCATGGTCACGCGTAACGCCCGTGACAAAACGACCAAGATTCCCCCATTGGCAAGGTCTCCACATATTATTAGCCGGTGGCTCGGCCCACAAGGATATCCTAGAATAGTATGCGCATACCCACACCCCTCAGGGTCCATAGAGACATTGAGCACCAATCACCAATCACAATATCCAGTAATCCAACATCGAAAGAGAATCATATCACAACTCGAAATTTGATATATAAATATCAAAGCATTCTCCAAAACATTTCAAGATTCTTTCACAAAGAATTTCACAATTCCTTTTTCAAACAACCATTCAAATCGAAGTCGGAATATAATTCCTTGAACAACAAATATGTCTTAATAGCTCGATCCTGTTTAATGCAACAAAGTATGCTTTTTATCAACTCATGGAATATATAATCAACCACGTTTCTCAAAATATGAGTTTAAAATACGAAGAAGAAATAGTGTCACTCACCTGGGAAAAGCCAAAAATCAACTACGACGCTCACACGAACCGACGCATTCGGATTCCTAACAATTAACGGGAAAATATTAAAAAGCCGAGTAAAAATGATATTCTTAAAACGACTCGTCCATACTAGGCCTATTAGTCGATAAACGACACCTACGCGCCCCAAAAGTTCACAATTTAGCATAAACCCATCATTTTCAGCTAGGCGCGGCCCATGCGCCAACTTCGTCACGCCATAACTTTCTCCACAAAATTCCGATTCAAGCCGTCTTATAGTCTTTAGAAAGCTCTCTTAACGTACAACAACAACTCCAACTCAGCCGCCCCAAAAAAGTACCGAAAATAACAAAAAAAGATACTCGAAGCCACTGTTCGCTACAGTACCAGATTGCGTCTCCAACTTAAAAATTCCGTTCCGAACAAACCGCAAGCTCAAATCACGATCCGAAAGATGCTATAGCTTCACAACATCCCAAAGTACCATTTCTAAAAAATTTACAGCTTAACGACTCAAAAATTGGGCTTCGCCACACAATTACCCATGAAATCCGAATTTCGAGCCCTAATTGCGGCAATTACTTCAAGCAAGTGATTAAAGGCTTCAATTTCTTACCGGCCTTGCAAAACACACTTGAGTCGGCTTGATGAGGCGTCCGGGTCACGAGCGCGCCAAATTTTTTTTTTTTTTCCCCTTTTTCCTTTCTCTTCTTTCTCTCTTCTCCCCTGTTTTGCGTTTCCCCTGCTTCTGCCGATATTCTCCTCTTTCTCTCCCTCTTTCTCTCTTTTTAAAGCCCAGCCGAAGCTTCTTCCACTTTCCTTCAGCCTTCCTTTTTGACTTTTCAACCTTTTCTTTTTCTCTTCTTTTATTTTATTTTCTTTCTTTAAAGCCCATATATTACATTCTCCCCTCCTTAAAAAAAAATTTCGTCTCGAAATTTACAAGTACGTCAATTATGAAACAAGTGAGGGTATTTGCGCCTTGCCTCTTCCTCGAGTTCCCAAGTGGCCTCTCTCTCCGTGTGATTTTGCCATTGGATCTTCACATAAGGAATAGTGCGTCGTCGCAACACTTGATCCTTTTTATCGATAATACGAATGGGTTGCTCTTCGTACGTTAAGTTTTCTCTCAACTTCAATGGTGTAAAATCCAATACGTGATCAGGATTTGGCACATATTTCCGTAATAAGGATACATGAAACACATTATGGACTCCGGATAATGCTGGAGGTAAAGCTAGCTTATAAGCAACTTCACCAATCTTTTCTAATATCAAAAATGGTCCCACGTACCTTGGGCTTAATTTACCACGCGTGCCAAATCTCATGACGCCTTTCATAGGAGAAACCTTCAAGAATACATGGTCTCCTACATTAAATTCTACTTTGCGCCTCTTAAGGTCCGCATAACTTTTCTGACGGCTTTGTGCTATTTTCAAACGCTCTCGAATGAGTCTGATTTTCTCTTCTGATTGTTGTATGAATTCAGGGCCGGTTAATCTTTTCTCACCAACATCATCCCAGCAAACAGGAGTCCTACATTTACGCCCATATAAAGCTTCAAAAGGAGCCATTTTAATACTAGAATGATAGCTGTTATTATATGAAAACTCTGCCAAGTGTAAATGTTCATCCCACGAACCACCAAAGTCAATAACGCAAGATCGTAGCATATCCTCTAATGTCCGAATAGTTCTTTCGATGGCCATCCGTTTGTGGATGAAAAGCTGTGCTAAAGTTGAGTTGAGTACCTAATGCCCCTTGTAAACTCTTCCAAAAGTTGGACACAAACACGGGATCTCTATCGGAAACAATACTCACCGGAACTCCATGAAGTCTCACTATCTCATTGACGTATCGCTTTGCCATGTCTTCAAGTGAAAGACCGAATCGATAAGACAAAAAGTGTGCAGATTTAGTCAATCGATCAACAATCACCCATATGGCATTCTTACCATTAGGCGTCCTCGGTAAGCCGACGATGAAATCCATGGTAATATGCTCCCACTTCCATTTAGGTACTTCAAGTGGGTGTAGCTGGCCACCGGTTTCGATGCTCAATTTTCACTTGCTGGCAAACTAGGCATTGGTCGACAAACTTCACAATATCATTCTTCATATTGATCCACCAAAAATTTCCTCTCAAATCCCTGTACATCTTGGTGCTCCCCGGATGAATCGAGAATCTAGTGCTATGAGCTTCTTGTAATATCTCCTTTTTCAATTCTGAATCATTGGGAACACATAATTGACCACAAAACCTCAATGACCCATCTACATGGATACTAAAGTCATCTTGTTTCCCAGCTTCTACGCCTTCTTTGATCTTCTCCAATTGAGGATCTTCATTTTGTTTAGCCTTGATTCGTCAATCAATGTCGGTTGTACTCGGAGATTAGCTAATTGAACACCAAGCTGATGGACCAAAACCTCCGAGGTCCAGCTTTCTCATATCTTCAAGAATAGGCTTTTGAGAAGTGAGCAATGCTGCCATATTTCCAGAGGATTTGCAACTCAAGGCATCGGCTACCACGTTAGCTTTACCGGATGGTAATTGATGGATAAATCATAATCCTTCGAAGTTCTAGCCATCTCCTCTGCCTCATGTTAAGTTCTTTTTGAGTAAAAATATATTTCAAACTCTTGTGATCGGTAAAGACTTCACATTTTTCACCATACAAGTAGTGCCGCCATATTTTTAATGCAAACACAACCGCCGCCAACTCTAGATCGTGAGTAGGATAGTTCTTCTCATGAGCCTTCAACTGTCTAGAGGCATATGCCACAACTTTACCATCTTGCATAAGAACACAACCTAAACCTTCCTTAGATGCATCGCAATAAATTGTAAAGCCACCAATTCCCGAAGGCAAAGTTAATATAGGAGCCGACACCAATCGCCTCTTCAACTCTTGGAAACTACATTCACATTTATCTCGACCACACAAATTTAACTCCCTTCCCGAGTTAGGCGAGTAAGTGGACTGGCAATTTTTGAAAACCCTTCTATAAATCTCCTATAATAACCTGCTAGCCCAAGAAAACTTCTTACCTCCGTGACATTGGTAGGGCGATTCCATTGAACAACTGCTTCAACTTTCTTTGGATCAACTAAGATACCATCCTTTGATATTACATGACCCAAGAATTCTATATGATCAAGCCAGAAGGCACACTTACTAAATTTAGCATACAACTTCTTTTCACGCAAAGTTTGTAAAACAACTCTCAAGTGTTGTTCATGTTCTCCCAAACTCCTCGAATACACCAAAATATCATCGATGAATACCACAATAAATCTGTCAAGAAATTCCCTGAATACCCTGTTCATCAAATCCATGAAAGCTGCATGTGCATTTGTTAACCCAAAAGGCATGACAAGGAATTCATAATGCCCATACCTTGTTCGAAAGCGGTCTTTGGCACATCATCAACTTTTATCTTCAAGCGATGATACCCGGAACGGAGGTCGATCTTAGAAAATACTTGAGCCCCTTGAAGTTGATCAAATAAATCATCAATCCGAGGTAAAGGATATTTATTTTTTATCGTCACCTTGTTAAGTTCCCGATAATCTATGCAAAGTCGCATACTACCGTTTTTCTTCTTCACAAATAGAACAGGAGCTCCCCAAGGCGATACACTAGGCCTAATAAAACCCTTATCCAAAAGCTCTTGCGTTGAGTCTTCAATTTTCTCAATTCGAAGGTGCCATCCGATATGGTGTCTTAGAGATGGGTGTCGTACCGGGCATTAAATCGATGCAAAACTCTATCTCTCTATCGAGGCAAGCCGGTAAATCTTCGGGAAATACATCGGAAATTCTCGACAACATGAACATTTTCTAGCTTTACCGGCTCCTTACTTATATCTTTTACACAAGCCAAATAACCGTAACAACCATTTCTCAAAAGCTTTCTTGCTCGCGTAGCTGAAATTAACCTTGGAAAAGTGCCTTCATAACTACAACAACCGTAGTATTAGAAGCCTGCCGCATCCTCTCCCGTCATCGTAAAAACTTTCCAGTCATCCTTTGCCTTTGCTTTGGCCTTCTTGTGACTTATCAACGAAGGTGCGGTCTTCCTCATAGAACAATTATAGGCTCGATGTCCAGGTTGTCCACATACAAAACATAATCTACTATCTCCAGGGGCATTCTTCTGTGTTGGACAATCACGTGCCATATGTCCCATTTTTCCACAAGTGAAACATGCTCCTCTCTTGCGGTAACAAGGACCGCTATGTCGTTTCCCACATGTAGTACAAGGGCCTGGATTATTTTGAATTCTAGGCTTTCCTGGCTGATTAAAAGCTTTCCTCTTTCCGTTGCCACCAGCGCCACTATCCTGATAGTCAGTGAATCTCAACTTCTTATGCTTTGAGGTACGCCTTGCACATCTCGCTCCGAATCTTTTGTTCCACTCGATCGCTCGTTCGGCACGTCTTTATAAGATGTCAATGCTAGAGGTGTGAGTGTCGAACCAATTTCATACCGGAGCCCCCTCGAAAGTGATCAGCTTTATCTTGCTCATTAGACACATATTGCTCAGCAAATCTACTCATCGATTAAAGCGGGCTGCATACTCCAAAACCGTGGAGTCGCCTTGAGATATGTGTATAAAATCATTCTTCATTTTTGTCTGAAATGACACTGGAAAGAATTGGGCATTGAAAGCCTGCTTAAAGTCCTCCCAAGCTATAGCACCACCCCTATCTCCGGGAGCTGGCCTCATTCCCTCCCACCAATGCTCGCCTCGCCTTCTAAGTATCGAGAAGCAAAAATAACCTTCTTATCTTCGGGAACACCTTCAGCTTCAAAGATCCCTTCAATCTTTCTAGTCCTTTGTTCGGCTACAAGAGGATCAGCTTTCCCATCATAAGTGGGTGGTTTCGCCTTTACGAATTGCGCAAAGATGTATGAGCCAGCTTGCTCCATCTCCACTCAATTCCTTTGCTTGACGATACCAATGAATCATGGCTTGCTCAAAGTCACTTGGGGGAAACTTGTTGGTTAACTTCCCGACTTCATCCGAGTTAGGACTTTCATCACGCCCGATCCTCCCGTCTCCTCCTTAGAGATGCACCTCGAGAAGCTTGAGGCGTGTCTCTAGCATCGTGGGCTACAATTTGCTTGCCTTTACTATTTCTACGAAGCGAAGCAAGTGTCTCCGAGTCACGCATGATCACCGAATTCAAAAGCGGAGCTACAACTTAATATCTAAAAGGCTAACGCGTTAAAAAAAATCTATCACACAATCTCACATCGTCCCACATCTACCCAAACAAATCAAAACCTAAGCTCTGATACCAACAAATGTCACACCCCGATTCACAAGAAGAAGGGGCATAACACGGCCGTCCTTTTTCCAAAGGACGCAGCCTCAACGTAACCAAAATTTCATCCCGATATCCACATATATACATCCATATATATATTTGACAAAACGGGGCAATTGGTTACAATATCGAATATATCTATAATCCCAGACATCAAAACATAAACCTTTTACAAAGACTAACTTATATACTTATGAACTATGCATAAGCCATACCCAAAATTTCCACCAAAAAGTCCTCCCCGAACGAACGCTCACGCCTATTCGTGACTCGCTGAAGAACCTGAAAAACAAGTAGATGAGAGGAGTGAGCTACCACGGCTCAGTGAGTAACACATTTCTTCTAAGCGGATCGAGAAATCACTATGCACATTTTAAAACACAAACATAACTCACTTTATCATAATACCAAATCATAATTCAAATATCGAAAGCACCAATGGTCGAGTCCATTAGTCAATCTCGTAAAACATGCATCAATGGTCTATTCCATTGATTAATCTCATCAACTCATATCGATGGTCCACTCCATCGACCAAACTCAAATCATACGTCAATGGTTCACTCCATTGACCAATTCATGCTCAAATGTCTAACCATGGTCACGCGTAACGCCCGTGACAAACGACCAAGATTCCCCCCTTGGCAAGGTCTCCACATATTATTAGCCGGTGGCTCGGCCCACAAGGATATCCTAGAATAGTATGCGCATACCCACACCCCTCAGGGTCCACAGAGACATTGAGCACTAATCATCAATCACAATATCCAGTAATTCAACGTCAGAAAGAAAGTCATATCACAACTCAAAATTTGATATATGAATATCAAAGCATTTTCCAAAACATTTCAAGATTCTTTCACAAAGAATTTCACAATTCCTTTTTCAAACATACATTCAAATCGAAGTCGGAATATAATTCCCTTCGAACAACAAATATGTCAATAATAGCTCGGTCCTGTTTAATGCAACAAAGTATGCTTTTTATCAATTCATGGAATATATAATCAACCACGTTTCTCAAAATATGAGTTTAAAATACGAAGAAGAAATAGTGTCACTCACCAGGAAAAGCCAAAAATCAACTACGACGCTCACACGAACCGACGCATTCGGATTCCTAACAATTAACGGGAAAATATTAAAAAGCCGAGTAAAAATGATATTCTTAAAACGACTCGTCCATACTAGGCCTATTAGTCGATAAACGACACCTACGCGCCCCAAAAGTTCACAATTTAGCATAAACCCATCATTTTCAGCTAGGCGCGGCCCATGCGCCAACTTCGTCACGCCATAACTTTCTCCACAAAATTCCGATTCAAGCCGTCTTATAGTCTTTAGAAAGCTCTCTTAACGTACAACAACAACTCCAACTCAGCCGCCCCAAAAAAGTACCGAAAATAACAAAAAAAGATACTCGAAGCCACTGTTCGCTACAGTACCAGATTGCGTCTCCAACTTAAAAATTCCGTTCGAACAAACCGCAAGCTCAAATCACGATCCGAAAGATGCTATAGCTTCACAACATCCCAAAGTACCATTTCTAAAAAAATTTACAGCTTAACGACTCAAAAATTGGGCTTCGCCACACAATTACCCATGAAATCCGAATTTCGAGCCTAATTGCGGCAATTACTTCAAGCAAGTGATTAAAGGCTTCAATTTCTTACCGGCCTTGCAAAACACACTTGAGTCGGCTTGATGAGGCGTCCGGGTCACGAGCGCGCCAAATTTTTTTTTTCCTTTTTTCCCCTTTTTCCTTTCTCTTCTTTCTCTCTTCTCCCCTGTTTTGCGTTTCCCCTGCTTCTGCCGATATTCTCCTCTTTCTCTCCCTCTTTCTCTCTTTTTAAAGCCCAGCCGAAGCTTCTTCCACTTTCCTTCAGCCTTCCTTTTTTGACTTTTCAACCTTTTCTTTTTCTCTTCTTTTATTTTATTTTCTTTCTTTAAAGCCCATATATTACAGTGGCAACACTGCCTAGGCACCATCGAGCGTCGGACATCTTTCGCCAGACTCGCAGGGGAAAGCACCTCCGCCTGTGATCTCTCGCACGTATCATCGCGGGCTCGGGCCAATGCCAGAGAAAGAGAGACGGCAGGGAAGCAGGCAAAAGTAGCACCTCTCCACCTTGCTGAAGCGAGGTCGCGACCCTCCTCGCGACCGCGTGCTCAACCCTGCAAAATGTGGCTCGCCACAAGTCGAAGGAGGGCGCATGGAGATCCAAGAACCCAGGCAACGAGTATAAACGTCCAAGGGTCTTTGGTGTTTTCAAGAAAATTGGGCCTAAGAACTCTTAAACCCAGACCTCATAATTAATTAATTAGATCAGCGTTTCTCTTTTACTTTTACTCTTGTTCTTTTTGGGTTCTTCTTTGTATTGTCACTTTCGGTGCAGGCTCACTGTTGATAATATATTTCTAATTATTATCCCGAAAAGGAAACTTTCCTAATTTAAGTAGGTTTCCTAATTTGATTTGGTTTCTACTTCGAGCGGTTTTCTAGTTTAACTAGGTCTTTGAAAAAGAGTTTGTTAATTTCGGATCTAACTCTTATCTATATATGTCGCGACCAATTTTTTTCGGGGGTGAATCATCTAGGGTTTGGCTAATGGATTGTTAAGCCTAGACTTAACTCGAGCTCTCCCAAGCCCATACCAATTCGCGACTTAGGTTTGAATTGTTAACATGCGATTGAATTTTAATTAGGAGTCGCCACTAATCTATTTTTTGTGGGTCGATTAGAAACCCAAGTAAAGTAACGGGAGATTTACTTTACTCCTACGAACCAGAGACTATGGGTACAGGGACTTGGTTACACTAGATTTCTCTAATGCCCTTTCGGTACCATTCTTTTATTTTCAAAAATGTTTTTGCAGGCAGCTTGAATTAATTTAAATTTATCTCCCTAACATGTGAGGTGTTCATGCAGGTGCGCAAGCCACCAATTTAACAACCAAGAAAGCAATTAAATAATACAGGGCTTACCTCCAAGCAACGAAAGCATCTGCAATGTTAAATTAAAATCCACATCAACAATCCTAGATATGGTTTCTAATTAACACGCAATTTCTTTTCTTTTTGTTTTCACTTATTAAACGAGACTATAATCCATATGCAATGCAATGCTTTTAATCTAATATGAAATGATATGGCATGGCAACATGTCCTAAACATATGAATAAAATTTTTATGATCTCTTAATGAACATGCAATTGTTAAATATGCAATTTAAATTAACCAAAATGACTTAATTATAATGACATGCAATGCAATGCAATGCAATGACGTACAAAATTATTTTAACTAAAATGACATGCAACATTGCAATTTAATATGCAAGCTATATGTCACGCGACATTTATTAAATGACCTAATCTAATGACGGACAATTTCTAATTAGAAATGAACCTAACAATAATCACTAAAATGACATGCATTTCATGAACCTAATTCTATATGACATGCAAATGACGTTTTTTATTTTAAAAATGCAATCTATCCTAGAAATTGCAACTAATTTATCCTAAGACAAATTTTATGAAATTTGAAATGATCTAGCTAGATTAAGATTCTATCTAATTTAAACTAGGGATTAAGTCATAGTAAATCCTAATTTAAACTAAGACATTATCTAAATCTAAAATGTAATTTATCTAAAAAAGATTATCTAAATTTAAAATGAAACATGAAATTCTAATCTAATATGCACAATGATTTTTTTGTGTTTTTCTTTAAGAAATTCGAAATTAAAACTAACACATAATTAAACATGCAATTCAAATAAAAAGTTAACAACCTAAATGAATGCACTTTTTTTGGATTTTTTTATTTAAAAATTCATAATAAGATTGCAATCCTAACATGCAAGATAACAAAAACAAACCTAGTCCTTATTCGAATTTTTCTTTTTGATTTTCTTATTTAAAAATTCGAAATCAGATTGCGATTTTAACCCTAAGACTAAGAATATTCTA
The DNA here is from genome assembly GCA_017140615.1 of Eucalyptus cladocalyx. Classification (NCBI taxonomy): domain Eukaryota; kingdom Viridiplantae; phylum Streptophyta; class Magnoliopsida; order Myrtales; family Myrtaceae; genus Eucalyptus; species Eucalyptus cladocalyx. Next base: position 8,910,547 of record CM029524.1, on the reverse strand, counting down.
AAACATACTTAATCCTAATTTGACTCTTTTGATTTTTTTTTCTCTTACGGAAATAAACTTGATCCAAACACACGGTATCAAATCAAGCAAGACAATATTGATATCCAAAAATTGGCGAACCATATCTCGCGCATGAGATCGGGTTGACCAATTTTTATTTTAAATCACGAATCAAATCTCGGGCTTGAGATTGGATTGTCGATTTTTATAAGGGATTGCGAGTCGGATTTCGGGCGTGAAAATCGGACTGTTAATCCCTAATTTAATTTGAGAGCTCCTCGAATATCACGCTAGGGATTTCAATCATGTGCATCAACGAATATATCAAACGGAATTTTCGGAAATCAAAATAGACAAATTTTTTACCTATTCCGAATATTGGCTCCCAAATTCCGATCCTCGAACGGCTACGGCTACTCGCGAGTGATATGGTAATGCTCGGCGAGGCTCACAGCTCAGACTTGGATGTCGGGACTGGATTTTGGTGGTATTGAGGCTCACTGAATTGGACTTGAATTGCCCCAACAAAGTTCGGGAGTCCACTGGTGGCTCAATTGACGCTCGAAGGTCTGAGTGCTTGCTAGAGAAGCCGAGGGCGCTGCTGGGATCGATAACAAATTGCTGTGACGCCGCTTGGAGTCCGCTGGTTTGACTTCGTCGGATCAGCACTGGAACTTGCTGCGTTCTGGGCTCCGTTTGACCGAACGTCTCCCCCTCAATTGCATGGATGTATCAATTGTGCGGCCCTCATCTTTGTTGACTATTGACCTCTGAATATGAGGACTTTCTCTCGTGTAATGGCTCCTTTTGTCTTCTTTACACGTGTTGATCTTGTCGAAGAAGAAAAGGCATGATGAAGATGGGATTTCGTTGATTCCTGAGGACAAGTGGTGCGGCACAGGTGATGCGGGCAGTGAGATCAGCAACTTAGCGTTATCGTGGAATGAACAATAGCTTCGTCGTCAACGCGGCTAAACTAGAGCAGCAGCATCGTCAAGGTTGAAGACAGCGAGCTCAGCACGGCAAGGCTTGCGGCTCGTCGACAAGTTCTCACGGATGATGAGAGCGTGGGGGCAGTGACGACGTGGGTCTCGGCCAAAACTTGGCCAAGAGGACTCGCCTCTTACCTCTCTCTTTTCTCCCGTATCTCCCTACATGTGGCCGTGTGTATCAATATGTGTGGCCTCTCCCCTGTGTTTTACCGTACACGGCCCTTTTATACGCAAGAAAAAATGTGATCTTGGTGGGATATTTCGAAGATTTCTATAACCTCTTGATCACAAAAATCTTTTTATTCTCCTTATCTCCTAAATATTTTTTTACTGATTCTTAAAGATAATAAGATCACAATCCAATTTTCTCAAATTCCAAAAAATCCTCATTTCAAATCTCAATTTCAAAAAACGGGCTTGGGCCAATTTGTATTCTTCATGGGCTTAGTCCGACCTGTTAATTTAAAATTCAAAACCACAAATTCGACCCATCCGCCACTGGTCCAATAAATAAATGTAAAAAAATGCAAATTAAAAACAAATGCACCTAAATCTATATGCTATGCAATTAATATTTTTTAGGGGTTAAAATTAATTTCCAATTTCTTAATGCGACAAATCACTAAACGGGTAACCAAAATTTAGGTGTCAACAATATATAAGAAGGGCGTTGCTCACAAAGTAATCTCTCAACCTTACAAAGGAATTCACAAATATTAACATAAGATTTTCGTGGCTTCAAACACTAAAGATGTAATTTACGAGCAATAGTGGCTAATTAAAGAAAATTGAGACCCCATGATTGTATAGCCAAACATATTGGGGGCTGGAAAATAATCATAGTGTTTCGAGTGTGTTTGTAATATCCATTATATGGCGTGATCTATAGTAGAATTCTGTGTTGCTCTATTTTTTTACAGTCATAGGTCTCACTGACTGGATCATGTGCATACGATTTCTAATCTATTTTCTTATTTTATTTATTTGATTGTGCGATTTGTTGTTTTTATAACACTCACTATGGTTGAATAGAGAGTTTTAGGAGCCAAATCGCACAATAAAAACAAATGTATTGGATTGGTTGATGTTTACAACACCCCTTTAGTTCAACCATAGATCAAAGAAATTTCTACATTACAAAAAAAATTGTGAATTGTACCACATGCACTCTTGTTCTTTTTTTACTCTGAGAATAGAAATTTTGTGTAGTTACCTAATGCATTCTTTTACTTAAAAATTGTTTCGGAAAATAGAAATAGAAAAAGACTATTTCTAAAAAGAAATTGTTCTCTGGAACATAAGTATTATCAAACGGACTCCTAAAGACCTGTCAATAGTTTCTAGATAGAGGGAATAATATGGGCAAAATGGTATATAGTTCAAAGATCAATTGGCCAAAAAACGTTTTAGAGATCCAATTAGATATATAGCAAAAGTTTAGGGATTAGTGTTGCCTTTATCCCCTTTTCTATACCATAGTTTTTTAGTCCTAATACAATAATTTTTCATAAAACTTTTTGTTTGTTGGATAATTTGAGTTTAGCCTCTTTAATTTTAGAGCCAAGTTTACTATGATCATGCTATGCTAATTATTAAAATCTTCTTCTTTAGTTTAATTTCCTCTCACCATTGAAGTGGTAAATGACATGTGTCTTGATATTTTTCAAGTAGCTTTAGTTTGTGATTTTCCTCAATAAATTTTTGTCCCCGTAATTTTGTCACTCTGTGGAAACGAGTTTATTTCTACTTATTTAATACTATTATGATGAACCTTGATGTGATTTTTCTTTAAAAAATTATTGGCTTTTCTTTTTTTGTTTATTCTATTAAGTTGGCTTAAGAAAAGAAAATAGAAGAAAATGTAGATATGCATCTTTGAAGTCAACAGGAAGAAAATTACAAAAGGTTGCTTGACTGTTGCGGAAAGTGGGGGCGATTGAATAATAAAATAAATATAATAAATAAAATAAATCGAACCCCAAAATTACGTGAGTCCATGGAGAGAACAACGATAAATTCCACCATAGATCAAGCGATATAATGAAGATTACATGCTCGAGTTACTCAAACACTTTCAAGCCCTAATTACACCCAATAACTCACGCAATGTTTAGTCTCGAATCCCTCGCTAAATAATTTTTCAATCTCACAAAGAGATTCACAAATCTTGCCACAAGAATTCACGGCTACAAACACTAATTTGATGAATGTAATTCACGAGTTTCCCTGTGCATCTTCATCCACCAAGCACTCGTACACAAACGGCACTTCAAGAAGACCTCACGGCCACAGTAAGACTTGCTTTATATATATAGAAGTAAGACCCACAAAAATAAACCCTTGAATTTTAATATCACCGCCACAGAGAAGAAGTCCAATTCTGTTACGTCTTGATCAACAAAAGGAAACCAGTTGACAGAGTAATTGCAATTCTTGTACAAGTTGGATTTCCAATATTAGTTCAAAAGCTTCAACAATCCAAATATAAGTTGTTGATTTACATTTCCTCCTCTATTTTGCTTGGCCGATTCAAATTTGATATAAGAGAATATTAAAGTTGGACTTTACCACTGAAATAGGAAATATGTAATTTCATGACACAAATTCGGATGTCCACAGATAACAACATATCTCGGGTCAGGATTCATTCACAAATTCAAACTCGAGACATATTTTAAGAAAGACAATGAAACAAAGAAATGAGAAGGGAAGAGGAAAATGAAGAGAATAAGGCAAATTAAAGTACTCGTGAAATGAGGAGAGTACCAAGTGTCAAAAAAGCATAGGTCTCTCCCTTGAAGCACCAAAATACTTCAGATTATTAGATGAGATAGATGACATTATCCATTTGGATTAGATTTCATTCGATATTAGATAAGTAAATGTCTTCGTGGATAGGCAAGTGAATCATAGAAAAAGAGCTTTTGTGTTTTTCTACTATTTATGAAGATCCCAATTCAAACTTAAAATGGAAATTGAAAAGCCAGACATTAATCAAACTCACTTGCTAGATCATATATATTGCGCCATAAAAAGGAGATACAATAATAATAAAACCAACTTTGTGAGAAGAATGTTCTATTAGATTTACTGTAATATATCCATGGAGAGAAGGTGCACATCTCACACAACCTTTGAATTACACCTCAAGGTTTTGATAGATCAATAGACCTTTTTGATGGAGACGCAGTGCTGAAACTGATGATGATGCTTCCAATTGTTCCAATTCCTTCCGTTCTTTAAGTTTGATCGATTGAGTAAACCTCACACCTGATTCACGTCCATTGTCAGCAGACTCGCCTAACATTGGGCATCCACGAACAGAGGGATGACATTTATTTGGTATATCAGGCAAACCTTGCAGTGATGCACAATTAAAGAGGTGCAAGTTCTGCAACTTATATAGGTTTGATAGATCAGGTAACCTTTTTATGGAGCTGCATTTCCTAATTAATAATTTCTTTAACGATTGTAGTTCTCCCAAATCTTGAATCTCAATTAGCTGCGAACAACTTCTCACTATCAGCTCTTCAAGCTTCCCTAACCTTGATAGACCCGATAGCCTCATTAGAGGTTCAGATTCAACCACATTCAAACGAAGGAGATTCTCTAGTTGATCAAACTCGATCTCTTTCAACCAACATCTGAAGAGTGTTAACTTGGACAAATGTTTCAAATATCTCAAATTGGAAAAGAATGGCTGTTTTATCGGTGACTGGACATCTCTTAATTCCAAAAGAGAAAGACTGGTAGGGAGCCCTGTGAGGGATCGAGGATCATCACAATATATGCTAAGTGCCCAAAGCTGAGGAGGCCATGTGATATTCCAATCCTCCAGTTTTGCTGACTTCCCCATCCACTTGGATGAAGTTTGTCCAGGGGTGCCAAGCACAGTCCCCGCTCCGAAACAGAGAACTTTTAGGCTTGCAGGAAGTTCTGGCAACCTTTCAAGCTTATGACAATCTCCGAAACGAAGTTCTCGAAGATAAGATAGCTGATTAATGGTGGTTGGCACTCTGCTCACCTTGCTGCCTGATACGTCTAGCACCTCCAACGTGGAGACTCGCCCAATCTCGCTTGGGATTTCCCCATCGAGATTTTTGCAATTGCGGGATTCCAATACTCTAAGATTCTCCAACATCCCTATGACCTTCGGTAATTCTTTTATCTTACTCCCAGCCATAAATAAGCACTCGAGCCTTTTAAGATATTGCACAGAAGCAGGTAGTTCTGTAATCTTTGTATGCTGCAAATTTAAGCTGAGCAATGATTTTAGTCCTCCAATGGAGTTTGGTAGCTTCCTTATCTGAGTGAATCCCAAATTCATTTCCTCCAACCTTTTGAGATCTTCAATAGAAACTGGCAACTCTTTGATTCTTGTGTACAACAAATTCAATTGGAGCAACGATTTCAACTTCCCAATGGAATCTGGAAGTATTCTGAGCTGATTACAACCCTTTAAAGACAAACATGTCAAACCTGCCATCTCTCCAATAGATGGATTAAGCTCTCGCATACACTGCCCCTCTAGCTTTAGACTTGACAGATACTTTAGACCGCATATTGCAGATGGCATTGCAAACAAGTTGAAATGATGGCCTGCTAACAGCCTTGATGGTTGAACTTGGGCTGCAATTATTTCTAAGTGCTTTAGGTGCTCTAACTTGCCAATAGAGCTACCAATTTGTAGTGACCTTGGACAATGTTCATCTAGAACTATTATCTTCAAATTCAAGCATGTTGAGAAGTCAGGAGTTGTCAAGAGATAGCATCTCATGAGATGTATAACTTTCAAGTCACGATTTGCCTACAAAACAAAATAGAATTAGAAAAGTAAGCAAGGCAAATATTAGCAAAGGTACATATGTGATTTGAAACCATACCAAGCATGGGCCCCATCCATTCCAATTCTCCGGAATGTCACTGTCTAAAAGCTTGAGCACGATTAAGTTCCATAAACATAGATTGACCACCTGCAACTCTAAAGGGCAACGGCGCCAAGAGAGCCATTGTAGACTCAAGAGAATATTCTTAAAGTCTCCTACCAAGTTTCCCCCCTCTAATTCCAAGAACCTTAAGTTTGGGAGCCGTGAAAACTCATCACTTGTAAAGTCATGCTCTTTGGAAAGTCCAGTTAGTTTGAGTGCTATGATGTTCTCTGTTCCCTACAACATGAAAAGGCATATGTTTGACTTTCTATAGTGAAAAAAGAAAAGAAAAGAGAAAAACAAACCCATGCCACCCAACTCTTCTGATTGATCTACTTTCAGATTGTAAATGTGAGCATTTGTCATATTTTGCTAGATATAAATCATGATATTACCTTCATTTTACTCTAAGCAAATAAATTTAGTTTTCTACGATATGCAACTCACAAAAAAGAACATATCCGGAAATATACTCTAAACAATAAGCACATGTTTTCTTGATTGACAAGACACCAATTGTGATTAATGTTTACCTTTCTAGTTTGCACTATGTCCAACGCAACTTTAGGACACCATAGTCTACTACGCTTCTCAGGAACTTGGAGATCTTCCTGTCGAACAATTTCTCTTCCAATATCTCTAAGGAGGTCATGCATCAACAGTCTATCATCAACAATCTTTATCAACGACATACGGATGAGAACAATGATATCACTCCTTGGGAAAAAAATCCAATGCTTTCCACACATAATGTGGATGGATTCTCTTTTCACCAATGAAGTAACATGCAATATCAAGAAAAATTTCTCTTTGTGCATCCTCAAGCATTTCAAAACTAATCTTTAATTTACCAAGGACATCTTGCATGGGAACCAAATTTAATTTCTTCAATGTGTCTTTCCAATGTCGTTTGCTTTTGCAATAAAGAGAGGAACCGATGACCTCAAGAGCTAGAGGAAGTCCACCAGCTTTTGTTAGGGAAATCCCTTATGATGTTTTGAAGATGACAAAATAAATCAAAGGCTACTAACATGTTTAATGGTTAAGTAATAGACCATGCAGATAATAGAACATGTAAAGGATATTATCAAAGTCGAGAAGACGACCGGAAGACTGAACGTAACATATGTCCCAGTATATTTGGAAGATTTCTAGACTTCGTGTCAAAGTCTCAAGACTCAAGACTCAAGACTCAAAATCTGAAAGATCGGACTCAAGACTTAAAGTCTTGAGACCCATTGTAAAGTCTTGAGACCCAGATTGTAAAGTCTAAAGACTCAGACTTTACATCCAGATTACGATGAATCGTAACTCAAGCCCAATCATATAACGGCTAGTGATCTGGTTTGGATTCCACATCAAGATTGATTTGATTGAAGACAAGAACTTTCTATACGAAGAAGCTTTACTTATGGAAACCAAGATTTCGTTTGTATGGGCGATCGGAATCAATTTGGGATTTTACCTTTGTCACTCAACGGCTACCAAATCTTCTAGATACGAGCTGTCCAATGGGTATATTGGAAGACGATTCTCCGGGATGCTGTCCAACGGGTAGTTTGGAAGTGGAGGAGTATTTAAGGAGATGAAGGACCGATGAGCAAGTAAGAGACGGAGCGTAGAATTTATAATTCCAAAGTCTGAGCGATCTTTGTTTATACACTTGTCTTTGGAGAGCTTAAACGTTTGTAATTGTGAGAGAAATACCAAAAGAGTGTCTTAGTGAGATAGTGTGATCTACTACTAAGTGTTTGCACTCGAAGTTGTAATCTCTTGTTGATTGCATAGTGGAATCCAGCCAAGAAGGCTGTTAGCGTGGGAGAGTGGACGTAGGCTTGGATTAAGCCGAACCACTATAATTTCTGTGTTCTTATTCTCTTCCCTAACTCCTTTATTTTGTTCATACTAGCACTCTCAATTGGTATCAGAGCCAAGTGCTCGGTTTATAAAAGTGTTTTTACTTTTGAGCTAAAGATTCTTTATGGCTAGTATGTTGGCACCAGGACTTATGGAAGGGCAAAGCAACACAAGGCCACCATATTTTGATGGAAAGGAATACGACGTATGGAAGAACAAAATGAAAGCATTCCTAAGATCCAAAGATCTCTTACAATGGGATGTTGTGGAAAGAGGAATCAATCCCATTGATGCGTCCACATCAAAAAAGAATGGCAAAGACAAAGAAAGCAAACCCCCGCTCCTATGTCTCGGATGGAGATGTCCAAAAGAGAAGCGCTTGATGCGAAAGCAATTTATTCTTTATATTGCGCTTTATCTCTTGCTGAATATAACAGAATTTCTTCATGTGAAACAGCAAAAGAAGTTTGGGATAAACTTCATGTTACATATGAAGGGACCGATCGTGTAAAAGAGACAAAAGTAAACTTCTTGCTTGGCCAATATGAATCCTTCAAGATGAAGCAAGGAGAGTCAATTGGAGATATGTTTAGCCGTTTTACAGAAATCGTAAATGGTTTAGCATATCAAGGTCAGCAAATTTCTGCCCCGATGAAGGTTAACAAACTCTTGCGAGGTCTCTCAAAAGATTGGAATCATGTCAAGACCTCAATCCGGGAGACTCGAGAGGATTATGCCACTCTCCGTTGATGAATTGATTGGCACTCTTCAATCCTATGAAGTTGAACAACTTAATGACGAAGATCCCGAAGGTAAGAAGTCCATTGCTTTAATATCTAATGCTGTTTTTGATGAAACAGACTCAGAAAATGACATGGACAATGAAGAACTTGCCTTTATGGTCAAGAAATTTAAAAAGTTGAGTAGAAAAGGAAGGAAATTCGATGGAAGAAGTCAATACAAGCATAATGGCCATAAAAGAATCATGAAAGAAGATGATGATCAAGAAAATATATGCTTGATGGCACATTCAAAATCTGAGTTTGATTTAGACACGATTCAGAATCCGATGAGGAAATCGAGGAGAATTCTCGACTTAGGCAACAAGATCTTTCTCAAGTCTGGAGACCTATTAAGAAAAATTGGATAAAAGCAACATATTCTGCTAACTCTCATGGACCCAAGAAAAAAAATGGGTACCAAAGAAAAGATAAGTTATTTTTGCAGGATATAAAGAAGAAAGAAGAAAGAGGATTTGGTAAGGAATTTTTTATTCTCAATTTCTCATTATGCTTGATATTCGATATATCCTTGGTTGATTGAGATTTTATAATGATCATATTTTGCTTTATGGAAGAAAGAATCGTATGATTTATTTTTGTGATTTGTGAGTTAAGATTTGATTTAGTACGTGTGATTATTTGAGATAATTTAGATTATTTGGTTTAATTTTATGCTCTCAAATTGTCATATTTTGCAAAGTAAAAATCCGATTCTACGTTATACTAATTTTGCAAGATATTTTTTCTGAGATATTCAAGGATTTTATTCTCTTTGATTTTATTGTACTATGATTAAGTGAGAATTTATTTTTCAAAATATCATTGTGCATAATATTCTTTCTTTGAATAATTTGTTACGATGAATTAAGAAAGAATATTTGTTTATGGAGATTTTCATATTTACTCTAACGTCAAGGAAGGATCCAAATTGATGGATACCAAAAAGGGAAATGAGTTGCAGGAAATTCTTTAAGGGAAAGAATCGTGATCACCTCAAAAAGGCAACAAATTGAGGGGGAGCTTTGATCAATTTTGGAAAAATCTTTTTGGATTGATCGTGATCTTATTATGAATGGAAGGAAAGGTAAATGTGTCAGAATTTATTCTAAAAATCCGGTTAGTGCATCTTTTATTACCTTTTGTCATTAACAAATCTCTTACTGATATTATCATTTTATTATGACAAAAAGTGTACGTGAATTTCATGATGCATCCGTGATTTTTATTGGATATTTGCTGATATATATGATCGAAGTGAGCTATATTGCATATCTTTAATTATGATAAAAGCTGATTTTTGGAAATTATGATTCATGCAAAATATTTGTTATCATTCTCTACGTGAATCCATTGCTTTTTGATTATGACAAAAAGGGGAGAATATATGAATATGCATATGTGCTGATTGGTTGATATTATTTATTGCATAATATTGAGCTGCGATTATTTTTCTATATATTGTTATGCTCAATCTATTTGTTATCTTCTGATATCCTTTGATTTAAAAGTATGTTTACAAATCTGCATATTCAGAGATTGTTTTGTCATCATCAAAAAGGGGGAGATTGTTAGGGAAATCCCTTATGATGTTTTGAAGATGACAAAATAAATCAAAGGCTACTAACATGTTTAATGGTTAAGTAATAGACCATGCAGATAATAGAACATGTAAAGGATATTATCAAAGTCAGAAGACGACCAGAAGACTGAACGTAACATATGTCCAGAGTATATTTGGAAGATTTCTAGACTTCTGTGTCAAAGTCTCAAGACTCAAGACTCAAGACTCAAAATCTGAAGACTGTCAGACTCAAGACTTAAAGTCTTGAGACCCAGATTGTAAAGTCTTGAGACCCAGATTGTAAAGTCTAAAGACTCAGACTTTACATCCAGATTACGATGAATCGTAACTCAAGCCCAATCATATAACGGCTAGTGATCTGGTTTGGATTCCACATCAAGATTGATTTGATTGAAGACAAGAACTTTCTATACGAAGAAGCTTTACTTATGGAAACCAAGATTTCGTTTGTATGGGCGATCGGAATCAATTTGGGATTTTACCTTTGTCACTCAACGGCTACCAAATCTTCTAGATACAGAGCTGTCCAATGGGTATATTGGAAGACGATTCTCCGGGATGCTGTCCAACGGGTAGTTTGGAAGTGGAGGAGTATTTAAGGAGATGAAGGACCGATGAGCAAGTAAGAGACGGAGCGTAGAATTTATAATTCCAAAGTCGAGCGATCTTTGTTTATACACTTGTCTTTGGAGAGCTTAAACGTTTGTAATTGTGAGAGAAATACCAAAAGAGTGTCTTAGTGAGATAGTGTGATCTACTACTAAGTGTTTGCACTCGAAGTTGTAATCTCTTGTTGATTGCATAGTGGAATCCAGCCAAGAAGGCTGTTAGCGTGGGAGAGTGGACGTAGGCTTGGATTAAGCCGAACCACTATAATTTCTGTGTTCTTATTCTCTTCCCTAACTCCTTTATTTTGTTCATACTAGCACTCTCAGCTTTGCGAACGATATCGCAAGAAATATCATCATAATCATTTGTAGGGGAATCCATTCTAAAAGCATGCTTGCTAAAAAGCAAATGAGCATGGTGATGGTGCAATTCTCTCATTTGATAGATTTTAAACTCTTTGAAATGCATTGGGACATTAGTTTCTTGGTTCCCCTCTTCGATCGGCAAAAAGTTGGTGTCCCTTGTTGTAATAATAATTCTGCTCCCTAAACCAAACCAATCACGCTTTTCAACGAGTTTTGCAAGTTGGTCCCACTTATTTAGGTCATCAAGAACAATGAGTACTTTCTTGTTGCGGAATCTCCTTTTAATTTGGTTAATTCCTGCATCAGACTCAAAAATCTCCATTGGTTTGAAGTTTAGAATTTCTGACAATAGTTGTTTTTGCAATTGAACGATTTTGCCACTCTTTGAAGCTTCTCGAACATCCGAAAGAAAGCTACAGCCATGAAACCGCCAAGAAATTTGGTTAAAGACAACCTTGGCAAGAGTCGTCTTACCGATGCCCCCCATACCATGGATTACTAGATAACGTACATCGGGAGAACCTTCATCTAAAAGGTGCATGACGTCTTCAACACAATAATTAATTCCAACTAAATGATCGGGCAGGTTTTTGTCTCTTCTATTCAACTTGATCAAAACTTCAATCACGATTAATCTAATGAGTTCACCTTGGCTGTCATATTTGATACAAGGAGTCCAATTAGAAAGGTTGTAGATAATATATTAACCTAGAAAGCTCAGGAATATTGTAAACTAAACACAAGCCAGCCTCGAAGAGAGGAAGGCAAGGGCCGGTAACTGCCGCCCTCCCATAAGGATTTGAACATATTCGTTGCAGATATAAAGGAAGAAAATCAATTATTAATAAATTGCCACCTTCCTCCCCAACAACAATATTAATTTCTATGACTAAGATTTCATTCGTTTCGCGGAAATGTAATGTTTCTGAAAATGTAATTATTTTCTAGTGTTCGGCTAAAATTTGAAAATGAAGTGGAAAATATTTTCTATTGTTCGGTAAGGAAATGATAAATTTTTCCTCCATACACTATTTTTCAATATTTTCCATTATTTTATTTTTAAAATCTATTTTTTAATTTTTTCAAAAATCAAATTTTAAATTATTTTTTATTTCCTCTTTCCTTTTTATCTTCTTCTTGGTTGACGACCGGTCGAAGGCGAGCTAGAGCCATTGCTTCCTAGCTCGCTTGGCTTGTCACCGATTAGGCAAGCCTCAAGTTCGTCCAAGGCTAGTTGCTAGCCGTCGTTGTGGTTAGTGATCAACCAAGACAAAAGCAAAAATTTTAAAAGAAAGAAAGAAAAAAGAAAAGAAAATTAATTAAAATTTTGATTTTTTAAAAATGGAAAAAAAAAAAAAAAAAAAAAAAAAGATTAAAAAGTTAACATGGATGTAAGATAAGAGAAAGTGAGTGAGGAAAATATTTCATCATCTTGAAAAGTGGAAAACATTTTCCGCTAATGGAAAATGTTTTTCCCGATCGGTTCATTTTCTATGAAACGAACGCCGGAAAATTCGAAAAACATTTTCCTAGAAGTTGTTTTTCGCGAAACGAAGAGAGTCTAAAACGTAATACAAAATTAATTCCTTGTATTGACAAGTTGGTGAAAGACAGAGCAATGAATAGTTTTAACTTTCGATGTAAGGATGAAAATCTTTCTTGATCTTTTATACTTACAGCAGTTAAATATCTAATTAAAATAAGCAAATATATATATATAATCTTACCCTCCATCTTTTTTTTTTTTTTTTTTTTTTTTTGGTCAGAAAAGCATCTAATATTAATTAGGAAGAGTGAATATTACACTTAGCCGCCAGAGCATCGGCATACAAGATATCTAACAAAGCAGAAGGAGGCGAGGAGGCCCGGTTAGAGGGAAGAGAACCGGACTTAAGAGCCTTTGCAGCCCAATCCGCTCCAAAATTGGCCCCTCTTTTACAAAACCTAATTCCCAAATTGGAGAAGCCACGAAGAAGAGCCGCAGCTTCAGCAAATAGGGAGCGAACCTCCCATGGCATCGAGAAGGTTCATCACCGAATCAACGAGGATTTTGGAGTCGATTCAATCACGAGTCGATCAGAGGTTCGGTTCTTCTCCATCAGGTAGCGAAGGGTTATCGTCAGCGCCTGGAACTCGGCTTGCAAGGCCGACGAAGCTGGAAAACGTTGGGTAAGTCCATCGATGAAACTCCCATGATGATCCCGCAAGATGCAGGCCATGGTCCCTTCAGAACCTCCCAGTTGAAATGCCCCATCTATGTTAACTTTCAGGGTTCCATGTTCGGGGGTCGCGGAGTTCTCTTGGATTGATATGTGAAAGATTCGCGGTGCCGGTTGCGATAGAGGACGACTGCACTGTCCGAACAGTTGCAAGAGACTGATCTACCACTCTACGTGGATCGGGAAGGTAGTGCCGGAAGATGAAATTATTTCTGGCTTTCCATATGTTCCACAAGATTGCAACGATCACTTCAAAATCAGGTAAGTTCTGATTATTTGACAGCAAATTTCCAAGCCAATCTCGAAGCTGAGTTATGTGAATTGTAGGAATCTGGATATTGATTTGGGGATGAGACCAGATATCTGTTGTCCATTGGCAATATAAAAAAATATGTGCTGTTGTTTCTGGTGTACCTGTAGAGCAGAGAGGGCATATACTGTCCTGAATGATGTGCCGATGAAATAGATTAAGCTTAGTCGGTAGAGCCTCATGGCTAATAGACCAGAGAAATAGGCGAATTTTGGGAGGAATCTGCAGCTTCCATATTTGTTTCCATAACAGCTTCCGTTCATGAGTTAAAACAGTGGGTACATTGGGAGAAATGCCACTTAGGGCTGTTTGGCTCTGTCTAATGGATTGGTACCCCTTCTTAACACTATATGTTCCATCAGTAGATACAGACCAGACAAGTTGATTGGAAATATAGTTAGGCCTGACTGGAATAATCAGAATTTCCTTCACAATGGAATCATCGAAAAATCTGCATAATAGAGACTCATTCCATGTATTGTGATTGAAATCCATATAATCTACTAACAACAGGGGTTCTTCTCTTTGAGCTGGACCACCTAATATTCCTCTTGGTAACCAAGGATCGGTCCTCGGATTGATCTTGCGGCCATCTCCTACTGCCCATCTAAGATTAGGTAGAATAACATCTCTTCCGGCTAACAGGCTTTGCCAACCCCGGGACGGTCTACAACCTTTTCGAGCTTGTGTAAATGCACATGATGGAAAATAGAGACCTTTAAATAGTTTACTCCACGGGGATGAAGGTCCCCGAATTAAACGCCACGCCTGCTTTCCAAGTAAGGCTCTATTAAAAGCCAAAAGGTCCCTGAAGCCAAGGCCGCCATGAATTTTATTTTGTTTAAGCGCTTCCCAAGTCGTCCAGTGAATACCAGGTTTAGTGCTATTATTTTGCCACCAGAAGCGTGCAATTTTCCTTTCCACAGATTTACAAATAGAAGTAGGTATTTTAAATATAGCCATAGCATACTGAGGAATTGCTTGGACAACAAACTGCCTTAATCGAACCTCCTTACCACCCTTGGAGATAAGCTTTTCTTTCCAACCATTTAACTTAGAATCAACTCTGGCCAAGATCCAGGCAAACATCTCCTTTTTTGATCTACCCCAATCTGATGGTATGCCCAGGTATTTGCCTGTTCTAATCATCAAGGGAACTCTAAGTTCATTAGATAAATTTTCTGTAGGCTCATGGGGCAATCTCTGCTAAAGAAAACTCCAGATTTGTTTCTATTTACTTCTGTCCAAAGTGGCCGAGACAATATTGACTGATAATATTGGATAGATTTTGATATTCCATCAACTTGGCATCTAAGAAAAATATAGCATCATCCGCAAAAAATAAGTGAGAAAGTGTAGGACAAAACCTGTTAAAACGAATTCCTTTAAGATGCTCCATATTAAGTGCACGATGAATAAGAGTGGACAGTGCATTGGCCATGAGGATAAATAAATAAGGCGAAAGAGGATCCCCCTGCGAGTCCGCGAGTTGGTCGGAAATAGCTTAAAAGCTCCCCATTAAACTTTATACCGAAAGAGACCGTTGTCACACATTCCATCACCCACTTCACCCAAAGGGAATGAAAACCAAGTTGTAGGAGATAATCTTTAAGAAAATCCCATTCCACACGATCATATGCCTTTTTCATATCCATTTTTAAAATGGCCTTGAAATCCCTTCTTCGCTTCCGTGTTCTCAACGGTGTAGCACTTCCCGGACAATGAGAATGTTGTCCTGGATTTGACGACCACCGACAAAGGCACTTTGTTCCTTGGAGATTAATGTCTCAAGCCACGGTTTGAGTCTATTAGCAAGGATCTTCGATATGATCTTATACGCAAAATTACACAAGCTTATAGGGCGATAGTGATCTAACCGTTCTGGATTTGGAGTCTTGGGGATGAGAGTGATGATCGTTTGATTAAGCTCTTTTGGCATGATGCCTCTCGTGAAAAAATCCTGGACCGCAAGAAAAATTTCATCCTTTAAAATATCCCAGTAGGATTGATAAAAGAGACCATTCAATCCATCAGGTCCAGGGGCCTTAGTCGCTCCCAATTGAAATACTGCACCTTGAACTTCTTGTTGTGTGATTGCTGCTGTTAAGTGCTCATTCATTTCTGCTGTTACCATGGGCAAACATTGCTGAAGAATAGGCTCATAGTTGCGATGACCAATGGATTGATAGAGGGTGGAATAGTAGGTGACCAGCAAATGCTTTAAATCATTCTCATCACGAACCCAACTGTTGTCATCAGATTGTAGCATCCTTATTCTATTCCGTTGGCGACGTTGAAGTGTAGTTGCATGGAAAAATTTAGTATTCTTGTCGCCCCACTTTAGCCAATTGATACGAGATCGCATAGCCCAAAATCGTTCCTCTTGCTCCCATAACTTGTGAATCTCTGTCTTGAGGTGCTGAATTTGTTGCATAGCATTACTACAATTGGGTTTATTAGTTAAAGACTGGAGTTGTTGCTGGAGATAGGAAATTTGCTGTTTGGGAACTGAAAAGTGAGATTTACTCCATCTCGAGAGGGCTGCAGACACCTTAAATAGCCGCTGAGGTAGCTTATGCCTTGGTAAGTTTGCTGAAGTCCAAGCCCTAGAGATAACCTCACGACATTCTGATTCCTGCACCCAGAACGCCTCAAAGTAAAAGGATCGATGACGACGCTTAGAAGGACCTTCCGTAGATAAGACTAATGGACTGTGATCAGATCCTAATGCAGGAAGTGCTACAACCTCTCGTAATGGGATAAATCTCTTGCCATTCCAAATTACATAGAGCTCGATCTAGTCTCTCCTTGATCAGTTCCTCACCATCCCTGTGATTCATCCAAGTATATGCACACCCCTTACTAATAATGTTCACCGGAGAACAATCATAAAGTACCTCTCGAAAAGCTTGCATTCTATTCAGAGCGGCTAGTCGTTTTCCATCTTTCTCCCACGGGTATAGAACATCATTAAAGTTGCTAATGCAAAGCCAGGGCAGAGTATTAGACAGTGCAAGCTGTCTGAGTTCATTCCAAAAAAGAAGCCGTGCTTGAAAAACTGAAGGGGCATGAAGACAAGTAACATGCATAGACCGTCCAGAATGAGAATCAATACAAAGGAAGTCAAACATATGCTGATCTGAACGGTGGAAGGAAATACTAAGATGAGAATGCCAAAAAAGGGCCATACCTCCTGCAAGGCCAAGAGGATCAAGCACAAAAGAAAACTGGAAGTTAAGACGAGTTTGAAGTCGTTGAAGAACATCAGTCCTGTTCTTAGTCTCCATCAAAAAGATAAGGTCAGGCTCTTCTTTAGCCACTAGGGCCTTAAGGGCACGAACTGTCAGGGCTGAGCCCAAGCCCTGGCAGTTCCAACTTATGAGCTTCATTTGTCGATTGGTGGCTGTTGAGGGCCAGCCACCGAAGCCCGTTGCTGTAATTCATCCACTAACATAACAGGCGTGTCCATCAACTGCTTTTCATCGAAATTCTGCACTGAAGAAGACATCTGATAATGAGCATGACGTTTCTGTTTCTTAGAAATTGTTGCCTTGGTTGATAGCTTGATATGTTTCTTCTTTTTCAAATTGATATCAAATTCTGATGATGGTAGAAGGGTTTGTTTCTGTGCACAGTCAGATCTGATAGTGTCCTGTGGTACGGGTAAGATGAGATTTGCAGTGGACAGTAGAGGTATGGTAGGTGGTAAAGTATTAAAAGTGGAAATAGTTGCTATATGATGCTGAGAACTTGATTCTTGCTCGGCATATTGAATTGCCTGTATCTTCTTATCCTTCTGTATTAACAAAGATTTATCCTGTGCAGTTTCTGAGATGGTTGCAGCTGGTATAGTGGGGATAGTAGGATGCTGCGCCGTTGAGGATGTACCCTCACAAGGTGGAAGCGCAGGGAGGACAGGAGAATGAGATGGTGTTTCAGGAACTACCTCGTCATGCTGTGCCCCAGAAGATTCATAAAAGGTAACCCAATAGGGGCTAGGAGTTTTAACCTCTGCTCGTAACCAAGGTCCATATGCCATTTTCTCCTTACCTTCCATTTTTGCTTCTATAAAAGGAATATCTTTACAGTAGGTTGCATAGTGGCCTATTTTGCCACAGGAGAAACAGAAATGGGGTAACCGCTCATACCTAAAGTCCAACCAAAAAAGTTTTCCTGCTATGCGTAGTAGTTGTCCTGATTTCAGTGGCTCATTTAATCTGAATTCCACTCTAGCCCTACCTATTTTGATTGTAGGATTTTCTTTAAAGTCTAATTTCACCTCCAACACCTTGCCTACGTGCTTAACAGCCTTGCACAACATTTCCTCAGTGCACCATTCCATTGGCAGCCCATAAACTTGCACCCACAAATTACAAGTGGTAAACTCATAGCAATGAAGGGGGGTATTTGGTTGCCAAGGCCTAAAAAGTAGTAAATTACTAGAAAATACCCACGGTCCGCCTTCTAATATTCTGTTTTTCTCACCCTCCGACTTAACTTTCACGACATAGAAACCATTATCCCATTGAGTAATCTCCACTTCTTCTATTCGCCATACTTGCTTCAAAAACTTCTGTAAAGCTGGAAAGTTGACAGAGGGATTGGAAATAAGTTTACCTATCAGCATAAGTTGACATTCCTTTACTCTGTGCAGAGGCGGTGGTTCCTGCCATTCTTCAATTTCGTGGTCAGTCCAAAGGCGGCCCATGCGATTGCACAGGGCCGCAAGTCGGGAAGCCTCAGCTTCGTCTTGAGTATCCATTGACAGAATTCGCAAAGGAGAAGACAATCAAACACTAGAGTGACACAGTATTGAAGCCATGCAAGATACGAAGTGGACCAGATTAGACATAGAATGGAGTTGAAACATGTGCATGAGAAGAAAAGGTTAGTAAGCAAAAAGATGGAAGGTGGGAGCTGTTGTAGGGTGAAATCGAAGCAAATCCATGGACAGAATTCGCAAAAGATGGGCCTGTAGACATGCGATGGAAACAAAGGCTGGGGGAATTCGACAGAGGGGAAAAGAGGGCGGAGAAGACGAGGCTGATGAAATTGGCGGTAAGCAGAATGAAGACTGATGACGATGAAGCAAATCTGGTCTGTAATACCGATAATTCAGTACAGATGCACAATTAGGAAATTAGGGTTAACAGATGCTGACGACCATTGAGGTCGAAAGGAGCTCTGCATTTCGAGAGAAAAGGAGAACTTTCGAGAGTTCATCAGTTTTTGTCACCCTCCATCTTTGAGATGCCATCCTTTGATAAGACCAACCTCTCTTAGAGCCTCTTTCCACTGCTGCACTACATGGCAGCCAAACTTCTGCTCGTGCTTGTGTAGAGCATCATGGTACAAACCGGTTTTGAGTTTGACATCATCAGGATTCACGTCAAAGAAAACTGGCAAGATCATCACTTTGCCATCTCTATTTCTCAAGCAATCCACCATGCAAGCAAGCTTGCGAAGACACCACGGACTAGATGCATAGTTTCTAGAGAAGATGGGCATACAGATTCTGGAGCTCTTAATCGCGTGCTCCAGCATGCCTCCAACAGCTTCACCTTTTCTGATCTCTTCATCGTCTCTGAAAACACGAATCCCAGCACCATCCATGGAGTGATAGAGGCAGTCAGCAAAATTCAGGCGAATGTCAGGCCCTCTAAAATTCAAGAACACCTCAAATTCAGCTCCCAGCAATGACTCAGCATCATGCCTATTCGTTGTTGATGCCATTGTTCCATCCAATGAATCCCTCCTCTCCATCTTCAGGAACTAAAGTATACTGCCCGAGTTTAAGAGAAGTGTCTAACCTTTGTGATTCTGGAGGATATATGGCCGAGCCCGAGAGTCACGGAAGACCCCTTGGTTGCACAGCGTTTTTTTCTGGGTAGAACCGGAGAAATTTCCTATCATCAGAGATTATTCTACCGACTATTCTAATTGATAATAGAAGTGCATAACGCGTTTCTCGTACCAGCATTTGACACGATTTTCATTGCCATTTCAATGGTTTGACGGGTGTCTATTGAGTGACTTTAATCTGTCCAAATCAAATGCTCCTCCGTAACTTTGCCACATATGTATCCAGATTCCTGAGACTTCGGAAGGGTAATTTTAGTGGTTACATAGTATTTCATTCAGATGTGCATTTGATTAAAAGTATACATAACCCGCCATTTGAAGGAATGATTAGAGATAATTTCTTCCGACCAATCTCTCATTGACGGCCCATTATGAACACAATGACGAGATACAAGAAATCCTAACACTATGCTTGAATTTGTTATATATAGTAGGTTATGTATAGATTATGCCGGGGAAAGTAATGCAACTGAAATAAACTGAACTAAATATAATGAGAAGGATACATGCAAAGACTTGCATGCAGAGCCAACCAGCCCCCATCGGAGGCTGAGGTAAAAGAAAAAACAATAGATTGATTAATAGTCCAAGGCAACCGACTGACAAAGAGTTTTCTTTATTCAATGTAAACGACCCAACCAAAGGAAAACTTTTCAAGGCTGCATATTATGGAGGGGTGGACCGAGTCAAGACGTGTTGGAGGGGTGGACCGAGTCAAAACTAGGCAGGCCAGTCCACCATGTGGGATGGTGGATGGACCGAGTCAAGACGTGTTGTTCGGTTGGAAAAGCACGGCGTACGGAACGCTATTGATTAGGAAGATCATTTTGTTGGGTGGCCTTGAGTTTTCTCACCCGAAGAGTTGATCTTAAAGGATGGAATTTTTCTTCAAATTTATAAACTAACCATATGCTCCTTCTAATCTCTCCCTCACACATCAAGCTTAGGTCGAACATAAATACTAACAATCTCTCTCTCGCCCATCGGGCTTAGGTCAAAACCGAGTCTTATTGGCAAACTGGCTTTGATACTACTATTGGGTAGTATTGGATTTATGTCACTTCAAAAGCAAGCTCAAATGATGAAGTTTTTCCTCATACTTATAAATTGATTACCTCCCTCTTCCACAACTGATGTGGGATAACTCCAACACATTTTTGGTCAATATCTATCCACCATGAATTCCAAGAAATTGTTAGGAAGAGGTTAAGAAAGAGAGAATACGGTAGTGAGGGCACACATGATAACCATTTTGTTTCTCTACCATCCATCGCCGCATGTTGGCTACTTAGAAGGGAGAAATCCTATGTCATTATCAAATAAATTTTTCTTTCAGGAATAGAAGTTTTATGTTGTTATCAAACACTTATTTTTACTCAGAAACTCGTCCTGGGAATAGAAATAGAATTTGATTTCATAAACAAAATGGTTATCATTTGCGCTCCAAGTATATTCTAATATGTGGTCCCTGATCAAGTCAAGGGATGAAGATTAATCGCCTTCCTCGTCTTCGTATCATCATTTGACTACGGCGAAGGCTCGCTGTCTAATGTTCAAGATCTTAGCGCGTGGCTTCTTCCTTGACTACGGTGATTTGTGGTCCCCTTTTTGCACTTGGAAATTATTTTCATAACTTTGAACTGCATATCGGGTGATCTGTGGTCCCCTCGAAGAATACGAACTGCATATCGCCACTCTTAACGGGATGTTAAGTATGTGAGAATGCTGATACATACTAGAGACAACTAAAAATTGAACTCCCAACATGTTCGCAAGAGTATTTCCAGTCTTTGGGAACCTAGTTTCGGTTTAATTCAAGAAGAGGAGACGGGTGAGAGATAACTGAATATCACCCGAATCTGCTTAAAACATCATATCAAGCATAATAGGGCATCACATTTTTAAGGAACGCAATAGGCTCCAATTCTTCAAGCGTGAGTTGATTCCAATGCGACCCAGTTCTGTCCTTCACTGTGCACATTGCACATTATCATGATCCATCGTTTTCATGAGTTGAATGCCATGAAGCTTCTTCCTTTACGCACTGTGGAAGACGCATCAATTAAAATTTTCAAAACAACAAATACCCAAGAAAAGAACTTCTCAGTTTGTTTATATATGTGGACAATGATACCATGGCAAAGAAATTTCAAACCTGCACTAGAAAAGAAATACTCAGTTTGGTTTTTGACCATTCTATTCATTGGCTGCTCCCCAAGGTCATGAGATAGATTTTTCAGACAAAGCTTGTGGCCAAAACTTTTTCTGAGCTTGAAGCATACAGTCAGCTAATATAGCGAGTTCAACTATAAGAAAATCAAAATCAACTTTGAAAAAATTATACAGTTAATAGCAAAAGTAACTAATCTCTACAAAGAACGACTTGTATTTTTCGAAAGCAATTTGTATTTGCCAAGAACAACTTGCATTTATCAAGAACAACTAGGATTTCTTGAGAGCAAGTTATTTTTAACCAATCATAACTAGTGGTAAACATTATTTCTCCATAGTAAACGTTATTTTTAGTCATAATAAGGCTCATGAACTTGTAACAAACCTTTTTCATTTCTGGTGGATTCAAATGAACTTTTTACTCGATAAAGTAGAGCTATCGTTCGTAATAATGCTACGTTATTATTAAAACAAATGAGAAAAATGATAATTTATAATTAGCAAGAACAAGTTAGTTTTATAAAAAAAGCAACCTATGTTGACTAAGAACAACATATGCTAAAAAGGAATTCGTATTTAACCGCTAATTCTCATGGCACATGATTCAAATATAATTTTCAACCAATAATCCACATGGCACATAACCCAAATATCATATTCAACCATTTACATGAACTCTAGTATTTAGCAAGAACGATTAGGGTTCACTAAGAACAAGTTATATCTTACCCAATAGCTAGTGGTAAATTTTAATTTATCCGTGATATAGCTCATGAACTTGTGGTGATCCATACATGTCAATAGGTTTTTTTTTTTTTTTTTTTTTTTCATTTGAAGTAAAATAATTTTTTTAATCAATAAGTTGTAATTATTGGTAGTTAATTTAATAGTGGATGGGCCTGCCTAAAGCATATTTGTTCGGGCCTAGGCAAGGGCCTGTATTGATTAGGTCCTACCTGGCCCCGTTGGGCCCAAGCCTCACCCAGCTTGCAAACTAGTATGCAATTTTTTGTCAATGGGTGGGCTCGGGCCAGGCCCCACCATTGACAACCTCTAAGCAGTATTGATGCTTAATTACTTTTAAGTAGTAAACGAGAAAAACAAACTTTATGTTTGCAAAAACTAAGTTGCTTCCACTAAAACCAACTTATATTCACGAAGCAACTTGCATTTACCAAGGACGATTAGGATTTGCCGCTCATACTTTTTTTTACCATAAATTGGATCTTCTACTGCAAAACCAATGACATTTGCTATGTGATAAACAATTTTGGGATATGCTCACTAGAAATTTTAAAACCTATTACGAAAGTGCAATTGAGTTTTAAGAGTTTTAAAAAGTGCAATCAAGTTATAAAACTTGTTAAATTGGTTCAATTAAGTCTTTCTGCTAACTCCGTCAATTTGACTAACGGAAAATCCAGACGTAACTTTATTATTATTATTAATTTTATACTAATTTAACTTTTAAAAAAAAAAAACTAAATTTAGAGAGAGAGAAAGAGAGAGAGAGAGAGAGAGAGAAGTTAGGTGAGGAGGACTGCAAGCCCACGGTGTCACCATCCCACCATTGCTGAGAGTGATTGGTGAGGGTGGAGGACAATAGGCAAGGATCGCTGGGCCTTGGCCAAGGGTGGCGACCCTTGATGACATCAAGCCCAAATTTGGGCAAGGGTTGCCACCCTCCCTCGACCAAGGCCCAACGACCCTTGCCAACATCAGGCCTAGATTTGGGTGAGGGTCATAGCCCTCCTCAACCCTCGCCTAGATTGGGTAAGGGTTGTTGGCCCTCACCTAGATCTAGCCCCTCCCAGCAATGGAAGGGTTATAGCTCTATCAGCTTGACTTTGTTTTTATAGCTTATTTTTTAAATTTAATTTAAATAAAATTAGTATTAAAAATAAGATTTAGACCAAAAAAACGATGTCATTTTAATCTTATACTTCATGATTTAGTCATGTCATTACCACTAGGAAAGATAAAATATTAAAAAAAGTCATATCAACATTTTTTGTTACTAAAATTGGATGAACAAAAATTAATGTAATGATTCGATTGAACCAATTTGATAAGTTTTAAGACTCAATTTTAATTTCATGATAAATTTTAGGACTTTTAGTGAATATATTCCAATAATTTTTTTTACCAAACATGAGACTCTTTCACTACAAGAAGGGAAACTTTTATTCTAGGTAAAAGAATAGCTGAGAGAGAACCGTATAGACCTTTTTTTGGTCAAAATCATTAACATCACAATATTTTGATGTTCACGAATACTTAGAAAAAACATGCGCACAAAATAAAATCACAATTTTCATCTCTAAAATATGCATTTTTAAAAAAAAATATTGAACTTTTTATTTATTATAATTAATTCTTGAAACTTATCTAAATTTTCTAATCAAGTCCATTTGATATCTGTCGGTCTCTAGTCAATTTGAGTTGATGTGGTGATTAGAGGAAGACATGTGACTTGACCAATTTTAGCTGATGTGCCATCGGTCTCTGACATCAGTCATATTGGATGGTCCCTTGGAGGCATGTTCTCGTATTTATCTTTTCCTAGAAGACGTTCTTTTTTTCTTTTTTTTTAACGGCTTGTGTAGCTTTCCAAAATGGCCTTTCGTGGAGGCAAAACGTTTTTCCACGCAATACTTTGTCAGGGTCCGATGATCATGTCAGCTTGATTTGACTAAATTGGGTGCTAGTGGAACCTCTCATGATCTGTCTCCCGCAAATTCCTATCAAGACCCCATTAAAAAATCTATTCAAGTTCAATAACTTTGAAAATCTACATAACTCCAGTAATGAGAAAGAGGATTTTGCAACAAATAAAAGGGTAAAAAAGAAGTGCAGTGATGAGAGAGACGTTCAAGTGAGTTGGGTCTCATGGCTTTGAGATTACAAATTTATAGAAAAAGGATATTACAAGTATTATAACTTATATAGCGCTCATAATTTCAAGAAAAAATTCACTTGAATTTTACATGAAATTCAATGTAAACACAAATAAAGTAGGGTAGCTCTTAGGTTCTAAAAGCAATTTGTCTATTAAGGCCTCATTTATTTATTGTAAAAATAAATTTCCAAAAATTAATAACTTATATCACTTAAAAAATAAATGAGCGAAAAATATTTTCATCGTCCACTAATACGTTTACAATAATAAAAATATTTTGTATTTACTAATTATTTTAAATAATACACATAATAAATTTTTGAAACACAATTTGTAAATTATTTATTTTTCGTTGAAATAAATGGAGCCTCCTCTTCTACTTTTGCACTGACAGTGCAAGTTCACGCCGCTCAAGGCAGAGTTTTGAGAGGGAGGTGCTTTGTCTCAATAAAAAGCCAGTGTGGAAGCAAAATTGCCAACGATTGCCAAGGCCCCAACATAATTGGATTTGACAAGTTCGACTTCGACTTGTAAGAGTTTTTCCTAATGTGGACTAAATTAATTGATATTGTAATTTACTGTTTTTACGATTACCGTAAAACAGGGGTTGGTCTAAAGAGAGATAGAAGGTTTTTAATTAGTCTAATATAATTTATTGGTAGTGTGGGGCGAGTTGAGTTAGCCTACCAGTAATGAGAGGGACCATTTGGAAACTTTATAAATAGTGCTCAAGTTTCTCCTCTAACCATAATTCTCACGTGTATCATCATCTAAGGGGCGTTTACCTAACGCTAAACGTGAAGGGGCCGCCTCATTGAACTAGTGATACGGAGGGCAATAGAGGAGAAGGACTTGATGCGTGGATCCCCTTCATAACATGTGGGTAATCCTTTTCTGCTTCTGCTTTATGTTCGATGGATCCAGGTGCGTTAATCTTTATACTCAATTATGCATGTTCTTGTTCTGGTTATGGAGATCTTGGGGTTGCGCAATTTGCGTCTAACATGTGGTATCAGAGCAACCATAACCCTAGAACTTGAACGCATAAAGGTTTTGCCCTAATTAGTACGGATTTTGCCATAATTTGTGATTTTCGAGATTTTTTGTTCAATAAAAATAAAATTAAATCACAAATTCGGACTGGGATCGACGAGACGAGCAAGACAGTCGGCCGCGCGTCGCTTGGGGAGGCCGCACGCGCCCCCACGCGCGGCCACGCGCTGCCTGGGCGTTGAACGCGCGCCGCGTGTGAGCTCCAAGCGCCGCGCACTCAGGTGGCGCATGAGGGCGCGTGGAGTGTCGGATCGGCGCGTGGCTGGCGGCGTTGGACTCGTATGGTGATTTCCTATCTTGTGGTATATTTATTTTATATCTTTGATAGTTTTATGGATGTGAAAATATATACGGAACCCTAAGTACGTGTATTTTTAGTGTACTTTTGCGTATTTTTCTTATATTTTCTGTGATTTTGGAAATATAAGTGTTGGGTTATAAGTATGTTATCACATAAATATTATAAAGGTGTGATTCATAAATAAAATCAAACTTTATTGTGAACTGAAGTCGGCTTAATGAAATACAATTCATATGATATTGTATTTGAGCTATGTATTGAGCTGATGAGAAACAATAAATATTATGAAACTTTTGTTACTCAAGTATACTCCTTTACACACTGGTAATTTTTGAATGATAGACGACTTAAGGACTTGTGACCAAACTGATGTACCGATTAACACATCTGTTGAATGTGGATAATGCATGTCAATTAAGTTACTGCATATTGTACATGAATTCATCCGTTCACTTGTTAATGTCTATCAAGTTAAATATTTGTTTATGGTAAGGGAGTATGGCAATATTTATGCAGAGCAATAGTATCTACTGTTGAATTTTTAGATACTTGGTTCTCTAGTTTGACTCAATTAATAGGCCACTGGTTGATTACAATGATAATTTGTTATTTAAAAATTGGATAATAAATCAGTTGTTGGCCTTGGAGTCATGTTTTGCCATATGAAACTCATGAGTGATAATGGATCAGCTGTCAAGCTTGTCGATTTAGTGTACCCTGTATTATTATTGATGTTAATTTGTGAGAGATATTATAGATCAGCATTCTTTTTATGTTGTTCTGGTAATATGTAATTAGGGTGCATAAGAAATATTTTATTCTCTATTATGATAAGTTTATTGTGTTACTGTGATCAATGATCTTATTGGAATCTGTCTAACAGGTTCGCTGCATATATATATTTATATATATATGTATGATTAATTTTTATTAATGAATAAAGCAATGTAATTAGCATGATATGTGATTTTGGTGATATGATGCCCCTATCACTAAAGTTAAAATCACATATATATGGTGAATGTGAGGAGTAAAGCTTATATCCCTGGTATGAGAGAATTTCAATGATTCAATTGAGTAGTGACCGCCAAAGTGGCACGCTTGATTGGGTTTGAGAAATTTCGGTCTCGTATGATGATTGTGATGTCTCCTGGTTTAATGCGTAATCATACTCCCAAAGGAGGTGATTGTGTATTAGTTCATGGAGGGATACATGATAGTGTGGTGGAGGAGTGACTGATTCTAGTGATTCATATGCCCAAAGGTGATGAATTCACGAAGAATTGGAACATATTCTCATAACCCTTATCATGTGAGGAGTGTACAATTGCATGTCATGTATTCTGCCCAAAGGTAATTATGTGATTTTGCATGTAACTCTCTGGATGTGTACTTGTACGTCAAGTTACACAATGCTCACATGATGCTAATTATATATTGCTTGTTTTTCAGTCACTTTTTCTGTAAATGGTAATTCCGTCATCATTGAGGTTTTTTACTGCTTCAAATTTTAAGTTGTGGACATATGATTTATTGCTTGAGAAAAGAGCAATTGAATTTGCTTATTGTCCATGAAGCGTTCCATTCTGGAACACTTGAAAAGAGATTTGCCTACGGACTGCACCGCTATAAGATGAAGGAAGCCTTAGTTGTTTGAAATTATGTCTTGTCTGATATTGAAATTAGGACACATCTGCAAAAATTGTGTTTAAATCCTAATGACATATACATCTCGTATATGATTAAAAATGTTGTCAAGTTTAACAATGGCAATGAGTATTTTGGCAAGTATGACAATGCGAAATAGCTTAAAGGGTCATTTGTCAAATACTTGGTAGATTCTGTGGTGGTAATTTAATTACTATACCTGAAAATTCTGACAAAAAGATTTGGTCGAAAGGAATAAATGCACCATATTTGAACATGGTGATGAGTATGATTAGTAAGACTAATTTATCTGGTCTTTTGTAGGCTGATATTATGAAAGCAATTTTTTCATATACAAAAGGGGTATTGATTTTATGATTATAAAGAAGGTACAAGAATTATGGAATCACATACTCTAAAAATTTTAAAAAATTGACATAATTGTAGAGGATAGTTGCTTTCAGACTATTAAAGATAATAGTATGATGGAGGTTACTATGTTTTTTGTCTTTACCTATACAGATAATTATGGAATCTCCTGTACCATAGACTAAACTTGTTGAGATTCAAAGTACTATTCATGATATAGTTTATAATGAAATTTCTTAAATCTCTCAAGTGCAGAATGAAGTAGTTGCAGCTTTATTAAGGAGATTTGTTAGGGAAAGACGATCAGTTATATCATCATACTATATAGTCTATTTGTGAGAGCATGATTACAATATCCACTACGTTGTTGTTTTAGCAACTTATATAAATATCTTTTTTGTTCTCAATTAAGTATGTGATTAGATACCATAAAAGGCGATATACAATCTATGAAACATGTTTGGAAACTTACTGACTTATCTAAAGATCACAAGTTTATTAGTTGCAAATTGGCGTACAAGACTAAAAGAATTTCAAACAAAGATTGTGGAATTTAAAGCCAAATTTGTAACTAACGTTTTAACTACGAAAGAGGGGTGGATTGTTTATAGTGAAGAAATAATTATTTCTTTAAATGTTCTTTCAGAGTGAACGTGGCATTAATAATTTATTTTGATATAAAGTTACGCCAAATAGATACAAAATCTATATTGTGAAACTGGATGATTTTGCAGCAGATTTAAGTAAACTTGTGTGTAGACTGAAAAGTTCTAATTCATGGTCTTAAGCAAGTTTCCAGACAATATTATTAAAGTTTCATAGTATTGTTATTTTGTTCAATTGGGAACAAAGTAATTTAATATACTACAAGGTCAGTGGGAGGAAATTTATTTTTTCTCATATTTTATGTACATGATATTTTGCTTACAAGTTGTGACCTTGAAACAAATGCGAGGTCTCGTAAGGATTGTTTTTGCCATATTATATTAGACTTTCTCGGATGACATTTGCTGATTGTATATTGGAAATATTCAATATACATCATTACAAGCCAGGAATTGCTCCTGTTGTTAAGGGTGATTGACTAAATCTATCACATTGTCCTTATTTAGATATTGAGAAAATCTAATTAAATGGTGTATCTTGTGTCAGTGCACTTAAAAGTATAATGTATGCTCGAATTTGCATTAGACTAAATGTTGTCTTTGTGATGGGACTTCTAGGCAGATATCGGTCAAATCGGGGACATGATCACTAGGTTGCTGTTAAGAAGGTTTTAAGGTACTTAAAGAAGACAAGAGATTATATGTTAATTTATAGCCATGTTCAATTCTTGCAGTTAGTAGGGTATTTAGATGTAAACTTTGCTGGCTGTTCTGATGACATGCAATCAATAACAGAATACATATTTATGTTAGCAGTAAGTGCAGTAAAAAAAGTCTTATGTCATCTTCTGCTATATAAGCAGTGTTAGTAACATTCTTTTAGGCTGTTACTTGGGGTTTTAGGCTCCAAAACCTCATGACGGAATTGATCGTTTTAACTTGATGGATAAACCTATACGGTTGTATTGAGATAACAAATTTGTAGTATTATTTATTTACTACAGAGGTCTCAAGGGGTCTAAATATATGGTGGTAAGATATTTTTTGACTATAAAGAAACGGTACAGAAATGTGACTTATAATATAACATATTTTCATAGATGATATGGTTGCAGATCCGCTAACTAAAGGCCTACGCCCATGTGTATTTTAGTAACATATCGTTAACATGGGCTTAGGAGTATCTTCTGATACTGTTGTTTAGTAGGAGCTATTTTGGCTTTATCGATAAAGTTCACATCGTGGTTCGTTACACTTAGTAACGGTTTGATATGTATCAACTTTTGCATTCAATAAAATATTTTTGAATGTGTTATTATTATGTTGAATACATATTGATAAAGTCTCAAGGGATTGTATAAACCTTGAGTGGAGGCTAGGGGCATCCGAACATTCGGTTATTAGCCTTGTGCATATGTCTTGTGATACATAAAGAAAGGTTAACCATAAGGACAAAACATTCGGTTTTTGTGACACCTAAGGTAAGAGAATGGTGACTGACAAATGAGATCTCTCTATGAGAGATGTTATCCATTTGACACACTACCATATTGAATCCATATCAATAAAGTTGAGAACATTCGTGACCATGGAAGGCTCTGTGTGTATACACGCAGTTACCGCTATGATTCGGTGTTTAAGACTTTATGGGATAGGATTGACTATTAAGAATTATCTCTGGACCAAATGTGCGCACATACAGTACGATTTCAATTAATATAATCCAAGTGGAAGAATGTAAGAGTTTTTCCTAATGTGGACTAAATTAATTGATATTGTAATTTACTGTTTTTACGATTACCGTAAAACAGGGTTGATCTAAAGAGAGATAGAAGGTTTCTTAATTAGTCTAATATGGGCTGGCTAGTATGGGCCGAGTTGAGCCTGGCCCGTAATGAGAGGGACTGGCTGGAAACTCTATAAATAGTGCTCAAGTCTCTCCTCTAACCCTAATTCTCATGTGTATCCTCACCTAAGGGGCGTTTACCTAACGCTAAACGTGAGGGGGCCGCCTCATTGAGCCAGTGATACGGAGGGCAATAGAGGAGAATGACTTGATGCGTGGATCCCCTTCATAACATGTGGGTAATCATTTTCTGCTTCCGCTTTATGTTCGATGGATCCAGGTGCGTTAATCTTTCTACTCAATTATGCATGTTCTTGTTCTGGTTATGGAGATCTTGGGGTTGCACAATTTGCGTCTAACACGACCTCCTCGAACATTTTCTCCACGTTTCTTTGACCACCTATATCAGCACCTCGTCGGAGAGATTGCTGATG
The DNA here is from genome assembly GCA_017140615.1 of Eucalyptus cladocalyx. Taxonomy (NCBI): domain Eukaryota; kingdom Viridiplantae; phylum Streptophyta; class Magnoliopsida; order Myrtales; family Myrtaceae; genus Eucalyptus; species Eucalyptus cladocalyx. The sequence goes on along the minus strand of CM029524.1, from coordinate 8,879,715 downwards.
GTGGGTGCTGGAATGACGGCGAAGGTTAGCTCTTATTTGCAGCTGCACTTTTTTAAGTCTCCTTCTTTGTCTTTTCTAATTTCAAACTTTCTTTTTGGAATTTTCAAAAAATACTTATTTTTCCTTCTAAGTTAAATAGCCAACTAGGAAGCCATCGGGGCATTTATTGGTGCTTTAATAGCCACGTCATAAGTTTTTTTACCCAAAGGATTAATATGAACAAAATAGTAAATATCACCACTAGCCGTGGTGGCTTCGCTGAGTAGGCTCCAGGCCTTTGAAGGGAGAGGTCAGGAGTTTGAAGCCCCTACGACGCAAGTTGTAGGGAGGCTGGTGGACCATTAAGTGATTGATGTGTAGCGCCGGGGTGGTGGTCTCTCCGCTAGCGGCACTTGGAGGTTTACGTGGCGGCTGTCGACCAAGGTGGTTTCTCCAGCATAAAAAAATAAAAATAATAATAAAATAGTAAATATCTCAAGAACTCAACTGAACAAACAAAAGTTTAAAGTGTAAGTCGCGAACCGAGATCTCCATAGTTAAAATTTAGAATATAGTAATAGAAAAAAAAAAAAGAGATTTATGCACCTGATTTGAAATCTATTTTTCTTTATGCTAAATAATGACAATTCATAGCCCAAATGCTTTTTATTTATTACCATCTATACCACTGAATGAAACTATTTCTCATGAATTAGCGTTGTAACTACTCCTTCTGTAATATTATTTGTACATTAGGGTTAGAAAATAGACGTGAATACTATTTATAAAGTTTTTAGCTGTAAACCCTCTCATCATAGGCTAGGCTTTACTTAGCCAATACAAGTAAGTCACATATTAGACTAATTAAGAATGTTTATATTTTACCTTATTAACTTAATCTCGCAAAATGGTAAATTTCAATCTCAATTAATATAGTCCATATAAAAAAAAACTCTTATATTCTCTCACTTAAGCTATATTAATTGAAATTATCCATGCGCATGCCTTTATGCTAGTCTAGAGATTATTCTTAATAGTCAATCTAATTCAATAAAGTTTCAAACATTGAATCATGATGGTAACTGCATGAATATGTACAAAGCTAATCTATTGTCATGAGTGCTTTTTAATTCTATCAATATGAACTTAATATAGTAGTATGGTAAATGGATAATAGCTGATAGGAAGTGATACCTTATATGTTGTTACCTTTGTTAGTCCACATTCTCTCTCTTTAAGTGCCACAAAACCTAATGTGCCATCAAAGAATATCCTTATGGTTCCAATAAACCTACATATGTTTCCCTTATAGTTAACTTTATATATAACAAGACATATCTTTAATGCTAGTAATTGAATGCCCCTAGCCTTTATCAAGGTTTACTAAATACCTTGAGATTTTCAACAAATATATGCATTTAACATTATAACAATACATTCATAGATACTTTATTGCACAATTTAGGAGTTTAGTTAATGGATTATTAAGCCTAAACTTAAATCGGCACTCCTAGGCCCATACCAATTTGTAACTTAGGGTTTAAATTCTTAACATGCAAACCATTTTCATTTCAAAATTGCTACTAATTAGTTTATGGCGGGTTGATTAGAAACTCAAATAAAGTATTGAGAGAAATACTTTACTCCAATGAACTAGAGATTTTGGGTATGAGAACTTGATTATATTATATTTCTCTAATGCCCTTTTGGTACCGTTCTTTTTATGAAAAAAAAGTTTGACAAGCAGTTTCAATTTATTTTGTTATTTCCTAACATGCAAGGTGATTATGTGGGTGCACATATCATCAATTTAATACCCAACAAAGTGGTAAATAAATTGCAAGACTTACCTCAAACAATGATAAGTATTTGGTTAGATAGTGTGATCCACAAACCTATATTATCTATCTATACATTTGGTAACGAAATATACCAACAATTATATCCAAATAGTTATAGATATTAATAGAAGGTAATGCACTTAAATTTGGAAACGGGTAAATCAGCGATTGTATCCAAATGGTTAGAGATCAAATGGCCATCCAAGCGTGTTGTTATTATAAAGAAATTAGAAAAAAAGAAAGACAAAGGGCCTACCACTAGTCATCATCTCCATTATGGGAGCAGAGAATTGCCACAAGCCTAGGCAAGGGATTTGAGTCGCGCAACTTAGTTGTGGAAAGACTACATGAGGATCATGCAACCTCATGCAACATAGATCTAGAGACAAAAGTCTCAGTTGACCTTCAACCTTAGTGACGCTCGACACAACAACCATCAACCTTGGCGAACCTCTACAATTCTTAGCAACCTTCCACTCACCATATCTTGTTTGAGCCGCGACCCCATCTAGATCTTGCCTAGCAAATTGTGACCATCAATAAGACTCGACAAACCTCAGTGATTGGTGGTGACAATTTACTAGCCTCATATGACAGTCGGCGGAGCTTCATTGGCAACCCAAATCTCTAATGCCACAAGAGATAAATAATTTTTTTATGAGGGTGAGAGTGGAAAATAAAAAAAATTAGGGGGGTCAATTTTGAAAAAAAAATCATTAATCCTAAGGGATGCCTTCCAAAAATGCTGGCAAGCCTTGTGCTTTCAACTTTGTCAATACTTGCTTTCACTTTAATGCTCTTCGAAATTTTTTTACCAAATAGCTCAATTTTCACTAGTCCTTGAGGAAAGCTCAACTAAATGGAGTCTAAATGTCTTCATACTTGACTTAAGCCAAAATTTGTATAAATTTCTCAATAGTGTCCAAAATATCATTGTATGAAGTGAGCCAAAACATGACCTTGATAATAGCTAGAACATATTCATCCTCAAACTAAAGCCCGTCCACCACCTTTCTTTGCCTCGTGTGAGGCGAGGGGTAGGGCAGATATGCTTTGGTGAAGCGACGACGCCTCATCGGAAAACTTTCGAATTTCTTTTTATTGTTAGCAATTTATAATTTTAAAACTAATATAATTAGGGAAAATTATTAGGAACCGAAATATCTTATTTTCTCAAATAAGAGCCCAAAATGGACTTTATGTTAAATAAGGGCATGAAGAAACCATGGTTGTTTCAAATAGGGGATTGAAGTGGGCATGATTATTTTAAATGAGGGCCTGATCTCGCTGATCACTGGTCGGCTAAATATTTCGATTGATCAAAGTGCATTTTCATCCAAATATAATTTTAATTTTAAATTATTTTTATTCTTTTTTTTTTCAGTGAGGGCCATTAGTTGTAGGTAGGGGTCAGCGGCCGCTAGTAAGGCTAGCGAGGGGGTCGACAACCCTTGCTAGTCACTAGTGAGGGCTCAGCCAAGGCCTACAAGCCCTCACCACCTACGAGAGAAGCCACCCTCGCCAGATTTGGCGAGGGTCAACCTTGCCTAAAGCCGGTGAGCACAACCACACCTCAAGTGAGGGTCGTTTCGCTCAAGCAAGGCTATCCCTCGTTGACTGTTGGTAAGGGTTGTCCTTGTCAATGGCCATGAGGGTAGCCTCCCCTAGGGCGAGGCTATCCCTTGCTTATGGTCAGCAAGGGCGACCCTCGCCCAGACCTCTCTAGGAATCACCGATGGCTAGACACCAAAGCAAACGGATGGTTAAATGGAGAGGACCATCCAAACATTGGAAGATATGTTATAGGTTGGCATTATCGACTTTAGAGGAAGTTGGGACGAGCACCTGTGTCTCATCGAGTTCATTTACAATATCAATTTCCAACAAATTATTGGTTTAGCTCCATTTGAAGCGCTATATGGTCGAGTTTGCAAGAACTCTGGTTTGTTGGAACAAGGTTAGGGAAAGGAAAGTCACTAGTCCAAAGTTAGTCTTACCTATGACAAATACCATGTAGGTAAGTAGAGATAGGCTTAGAATTGCTCAAGGAAAATAGAAAAGTCATGCGGATAGGCAACAAAAACCTTTAGAGTTTCACATAGGCAACCATGTATTCCTTAAAGTGTCACACATGAAGTGTGTCACACTTTAGAAAAAAAAAAAGGAAAGCTAAGCCCAAGATACAAATGACCATGAGATCCTGGAAAGGATCGGGAATTTGGCCTATCAATTGAAATTGCCACCTAAACTTGCTCAGATACATAATGTATTTCATGTATTGATGTTAAGAAAGTATGAGCCCGATCCGACATACGTATTGAATTTCGAAGAAATCAAAGTAGACGATGGGAGGTTGTATGTTGAGGAGCCAAGGCAGATCATGGATAGAAAATAGTAAGTGATAAGAAGTAAGGCCATTCCCCTAATAAATGTACTAAGGCGACACCATGGAACATAAGAAGCAACATGGGAAAGTGAGGAAATCTTGAAGCGCAAGTATCCACGTCTATTTAGATAACTAGGGTCGTTTTGAAATTTTAGGGAGAAAATTTTTTAGGAGGGAGAGTTGTAACATTCATGATTTTGGCCCCATGAGGATTGGCTATGGAATCAATATGCCGATGGTAGGATCGGCCATGGACCGTTCTCAGGATTAGTTATGGATTGATTGGCCCGATTGGAAAGGAGGCTTAAGGATTAGCCATTGTCCAATTAAAAGATTGGTCTTGGACTAATCAAGGGATTGGTCGTGAATCAATTCACTGATTATGCAAGTGGACTTGAGCCATTCGACCATGGAATGGCTGCTCGATCACAAGGGTTAGTCGTGGGACGATCAAGTATCATCACGGATCAATGGATGATCATGGATCGATCTTAAGTGATCATGTTCAGGTCACAAGGGATTCCACTCGGTCATGTACCGACCCCAATCGACCATGAGTCAATCCTATGTGACCGTGTGTTAATCAAGGACTGATCGATCCTAGGCAACCACATGACAATTGAGAGCCGACCACGGACCAAGTATGCTCAGCTATGGACCAGTTGTGAGGTGGCCATGGGCCCCTCATGATGGATCATGGACTAGTCCTAAATAAGTACACGATTAGCTTGATAACCCTACCACTAGGATAGGTGCCGAACCATGCACCAGGCCTCATGTTAGGCCATGGATTAGCCTTGGACTTGAAGCAAGGACCACGGACTAAGCCAAGAGCCCAATTGTGTGTTAGTGAGACACATTGGATTTTCCAACCCTATAATTATAAATGGACTAATACGGGCTTAGGCTGTTGAAAGCGAGCCAAATGACAAGCCTAATGGATCGTAAAGAAAGGTGGACTAAATGAATTAATGGGTTGTGTTAAGGGCGCGTTTGGTAAAATTCTATTCCTGGGAATAATTTTTGATCAAAAATGACTTTTTTTTGTTTCTGTTTCCAGGAATAATTTCTGAGTATAAGAACGCGTTTGGTAACTGCACAAAATTTATATTCCCAAAATAGAAATGTGTTTGGTAGAGAATTGTATAATTTTGTTGTTTATTTTAATCTTTTATTATTTTTATTATATATTTCTTTTTTTTCTTTTTTCTTTTCTCTCATTCTTCCTCCTTTGTGATCGGTCGCCAGCCACGGTGGCAACTGATGACCAGCTGGGTGAGGTTTGGTGAGCTCTTCGGAACCTCGCTAGGCTAGGGTGAGGGCCGGTGAACTCGTCGGAGGCTCGCCTAGCTACCACGAGGCACAGCCTCACTAGGCCACTGCTAGGCAACGCCAACCTAGTGATGGCCCATCAAGGCTGAGCCTTATTGTGGCTAGGCGAGGCTCTGGCTGGCGACGCTCCGACGAGGTTGCCGGCCCTCGTCAGCCAGTTGCTAGCCATGGCTGAGATTGGTGACCAGCCAAAAGGAAAAAGAAGGAAATGAAAGAGAAGAAGAGAAAAGAGAAGAGAAAAGAAGAGAAAAGAAAAAATTGTTCCTGGGAACAAGGAGCTACTTTTTTTCTACTTCTTATTTCTATTCCAAATCTATTCCTAACAAAAATTTTATCAAATACATTTCTATTCTTTTTTTGTTCCTTAGAACAAAAGAACAGAAATAGTTATTCCGAGAAACAAAAATAGTTTTTGCCAAGTAGGCGCTAAGACAACAAGCGTGGGCTTGAAAAGCCAAAGGATGGGATATCAGTTGGGCTTGGCATGGGAAGGGCTAAGGCTTGAGCTTGATAGGGACATAGATTAGGCCTAGTGGGTTGTGAAATGAGCCTGGTGGACCGGTGACATGTATTAAGGTCCTAGAACTTCAATTTTACAACTAAGATTTAGATTAGTCGTACACCAAATTTACTTAGGATCCTATTAGAATTTATAAGTAACTATAATTCCTTAAATGCCAACCTTAGTATTTTCTTGCAATTCTTCCTTTGTTTTCGATCATAAGCTAATGTCAAAATATTAACGTGTTAATTAGTCCACACGCACCTAATAGACCCTTGTAGTTTGAGGGGACCGAGATTAGTAGGGTTTGGGACGAAACTAAGTGAAAAACATTAGAAATAAGTATCACGACAAGGATTAAAACTTAACCTCAACCTTTCCACGGATGCCAAGTGCCATGCATAAAGAAGAATTCATGCAAGAAGCCGCGTACCCCATCTCCTCAAGGTTTTCTTCAGTTTTGAGATCTTCATAGGGAACACCATCATTACCTTCTATAGTAATTACTTCAAATTGAGATCATAACAAAATCCACACATAAACTTTCCTCTGCCTTCACGCCCCCTTATCGATCCATTGTTCTCTCTATATTCTCTCTCCCTTTTTCTTTCTCCTTGGCTTGAACAAAGCAAAACTTCATCATCTTCAGCTGATTCTTCTTCTTCGAATCCGAGCTACAAGGGTCGTTTCTTGGAGAGCAGCAACACATGAGCGACACCAAACCATCAGATAAGGAAATGGTGGGGTGCTAAACTTGATTTATCCATTGAATGCCCAGAAAAAATTGTAGAGTGAGCTGGATAGAGGCAAAACTAGGCTTGACATCTCAATTTTGAGGGTGTATGGGTTAGTCAAGAGGCCGGATGAGAGCTAGATGGTTTGCATGTAAGGATTAAGGTCTAAAGCATGTAGGACAGGGCGATAGGAATTTATGGGTGTCGAGGTTACTGCATAGGAAGGTCGGATAGGTAGTAAGCTAAGCTGCATGTTGGTTTTGGGTGGCCGTGAGTGAATCTTGGTTTGGGTTCAGACTGTCGAGTCGTTATGGGGAAAAAATTGGTAGTTGAAACTTGTTTTGGTACTGTGGTTGTGTGGTCGAGGCCATAAACGTAATCGTAGATGAATTAACTAGCTTAAATTGGCCGAGTATGGAGGATTAGACTTAGGTGTGGTCTGTTCGGGGAAGAAAAGAGCAGTAGTTGCTGGTTTATGTGTTCCTTTCAAGTTCAAACATGTTGTCATTGGAACAAACAAGTTTTCTTAAGAGTGCGTTAAAGATCTTAAGCTACGACGTACCGTTTAATCAAGTTTTCTTGTATAGGTTAGCTCATGCGAGCATCTTTTCCATTAGAACAACAAACTATCTTGTGTGAATCAGAAGAACCTTAGAGAGTTCTGCAAATTTTCTGCACTCTTTTGGGAATAGTTAGGCCTTACTTACTTCATGAAAGTTGTAGAGCACATTCTTAGGGATAACATATTAAAATTTGAGAGCAACAATTGAGGTTTGGATTGTGAAATGACTTTTCTTGTGCGTGTAGTAATTCCAGAAAACTACCCTAGATTTAAGGGTTAGTTCAGCAAGTTGTTGCTCTTTATATAGTGAGAAATAGGCTTAGGTCCCTTCACAGAAGATATTTATCTATATCTCTTTTACAAAATATTAAAATTTCATAATTTTTTGATTAATTTTACTATATTTTTTTGTCTCTGTGCTACTTATTGCTCAAACTAGTCCTTAATCTATCCTAGTCTGAATTTATGCATTTGATGGTAGTCCTCTTGTCTACTCTTTTGGTGAACCTTGGAAGTCTCACAGCCTTTTATTCATTGCTAGTTGATGCATATACATGTCTCTTCCATATTTGAAATGAGATGACTTGTTGCAAATTGAGTCTCATGAGTGCTATGAGTGAAGCATGCTATGAGATTGTGTGTAAGCATCGGATCCTAGTTTGGAATGGCTTTGTGCATTTGAGTGGATTTGCATGCTGCTGTAGTATTGTAATTGTAAGACTCGATGCATGAAATGTGTGGAATAAATTGAATTTAAGAGATTTCCAATGGTCTTGTGATACCGCTAATGCCTTGAAAAATGAGATGCCCATGCTGTGTGTTCTTGAATGCCTCGGTTGAGTGAGATACCGGGATACCTTGGAGTGAGATGCCCTTGCCATGTAATCAGAGATGCCCCGATTGTGTAATACCGGGATGCCTCAGAATTAAATGCCCTTGCTGTGTCTTCATGAGATGTCCCAGTTGTGTAATAGTAGGATGCCTTGGAGTGAGATGCCCAAGGTAGTAATATCACGGAAGTTCGGATGAGGGATTTCGAAAGTGACTCGATCGAGCCAACTTGTGATCCGGGAGGAAAACTAATTGAGGGTGGATATTGAAATACATGGTAAATTAATTCCACTCGGCATGTGTATTCGTATATCTAAACAATTGACATACCAAACAACGAGCAAATTATGCAAATCATACATCGTTAGAATGCATGTATTTCAAGTCTTATGGAGATCGTGAAGCCAAATGGACTCATCTACAAGCTCATGCAACTCAGATCAATTCAGGGCATATCAACCTTGACTCAGTTTTGTGTGATTTTACCTAATCAAAACACCTCTGAAAAATCTAGAAAAAATATATATCTAAGATAATTATAAACAAATCTCGTGAAGAAAACTTTTTCAAAAACCGATCATAAAAATCAATACAAAAATTGGAATAAAGATAAAAACACTAAAATGACCTAAAGTACTGTAGAATCAACCATTTTCCGAGGTATTTGTCGAGGGTCAAATGTTATCGGTTTGGGACATGCCACCTATCAAATCGAAGGTCTCAAAATTTATTTTTTTAAGCTTTGAAGGAGTCGAGATCAAATACTAATCTAATAACTCATTCAAGCCCAATAGTAAGTCACTCACTGAAATGGGAAAATTGCAAATTAACATTAAACACACTCGAACAAGCTCAACTTCATCTTCAATGGATATCAAACCTCAGCAAATCTTCAAACAACTTCATCAAGACCAGATTTAAGCATATTTTATGGATCTAATCTTGAATCCTAGCCCCAATCGGATATGTCGATCTTGCTTAATCAGATTTGAGTTTGAACATTTACCTTTTTAAGTCTATCTTCAAAATGATGCACAATTGGACAAAACTGCCTTGGTCGGAAAATGATCAAAGCTCCGAGGATGAGATCAAATTGCCGTGGACCACTAGGGGTTCAACTTAAAAATAGATTCGGTCATGATCTAGACCGGCTTTCAAGCCGTCGGAGAGGAAAGAGGTCATCGGAGCTATTTCAGTAACTGTTCTACTAAACCTCGACCATGGCTAGGTCGGGGATGGCCTAGGGATGGATTGAAGGTAATCAATGCCCCTAAGAACAACAAGTGATCGCAAGTTTGGATGATCGACGAAACTAGTCCAAATCGGACTAGTTTGAGTACCATCTGAGGTTGGGCTGATCAGAAAGCTTCCAATCGCCGCTTAGTCGTGATCTGCCTGCCAAAGAGAGGAGAATCGTCGATGGTGGACGGTGGTCGATGAGCTGCCGGCGTGAGACCAACGAGTAGTCAGTTTATCTAAAGAAAGCAGATAGAGGAGAGAGAGGCAGGAAGAGAGAGACAAGAGCGAAATCTATTTTAGAGAGAGGAAAATCTACAAAAAATGAACCCCCATTTTTCAAAATTGGAGAGAAAATGGCTTTTATACTAGGTTCTAATCGGCTATGTTTGACTGTCTCTTCAATCCAACAATCAAAAACTTAATTTAATAGCCAAATTAAACTTTTAAAAGGCTAATCACACTTAAGATGTGTCATATGACCAATCGAATGGTCCAATTCACAAAAATTAGGATTTAAAATGAGAATTACACTTAAGGGGCTAATTAGGGATTAAATTGCAAATTCATGAAATTCAATGGCCATCTTGAAAAATGTTGAAAATGCAAGAGCATGGGAGCAAAGTTCATGAGGCAAGGATCCCAGATGCAGTCGCCAAAGGTCTAGAATCTGCTGGCAAGGGCCAAATTGATCGCCTCATTAGCGACTGGTCGGATCGGTCAGGTCAGTTCACGTCGGTCGATCAATTCCTAGTCGGTTCTTGGCAAGTTCTAGCTTGTTCTAGCTGATTCATGTCCAGGCAGTCTTTGTGGGTTCAAAATCTATGTAATTATGGACCAAATTGAAAAGAAAACTTGTCTAATTTGAGGAGAAATTCTCATATTTTAATCAAATTAAGCATATTAAACCCCGCAAATACAATTTATGGGTTTTCTATTGACCTAATTGAATGATTATTAAAAAAAAAAAAAAAACAACGGACTTAAATCATGGGTACACATAATCAGGCATTATAGGTCAAAACGAGCAATTTTACAATTCTTAGCTCAAAATTACAAATTAATTGAAATTGAATTCAATTAGTATTGCAATAAACCTATTTGAATAATTATCCATGCTTAGGATAGTTTATTCCATTCAAATTGACCTTGAATTGAAGTTATGAGACTTAGGTCAAAATTGAATCAAGGTCTAATATCAAAATTGGAGCTATATTGATGAAATCGAACCTTAATTTTGAATGGATCAACTTGAATTTCTTCAATAGAAGCTCAATTGCTTAACTTTCCTATATTCAAGAAAGCGAAATCCCTCCAATTGGGAAGCTCTCAAGTGAATCTCTCAAAACGAATCTTGAATTTGGACTTATCTCAAGAAAATGAATGAAAAAAAATTGTCCGTTCATGACTTATGAATAATCAATTTTGACTCCTTAATTGGGGCTTAAAATGGCAATTCGCTTTTCTGCATGGCAATTCTTGAAATCAAATGAACGAGTGGATTAAAAATGGTCATTAGACCAAATGTTGTAAAAGGAATTACACCTAATTATGACTAAAATAAAATTAATATTATTTTTTTGTCTATTTAGAATCTAAAATCGAAAAATTTGAAAACACAATGTTCTCAATCGAATTTTGTGAAATTTTCGATACAAAAGTTAAATTGACAATAAAACAATGTATTTTGGAGATTTTCAATTTTTCCATTTTTTTTAGTCAAATGCTTGACCAAAGGTTGACTTTTCTTAAAAAATTGATTTTTGAGTCAAAAAATTGAATTTTTGAAAAATTGATAAAGTGAAATTAAGGCTAATTGACATATTTTTAATTTTTTTAATTGAAAAGCCAGTTTTTAACCCAAGGTGGACTTTTGGTCAAAGGATTAACCAAAAAGTCGATCCAAAAGTCAGCTATTTAACTTTTCGGGTTTTTTAATATATAAATAAATATAAAATTGTTTTAAAACAGCAATATAAAATAAAGAAATGAGAAAATTGATATTTTTTAATCAAGAAAGGGCCCCATCATGATCGAAAGCCCTAATATTGAGTTTTACCTCTTTATGACGCATCGACTAAAAATCAATTGTCAACATTTATGCCTTTGTATGTAAGTAGAATTCTTAACTCTTAACTAAGGCAATAGGTACTGACCAAAAAAACAAAAACTAAGGCAATAGGTTACGTTGTCGAATTTAGTTGTGTGTTCATCCATGTAAGCCATGTTTATGTCGTAATGTTCTTTTGCATGATTTGCTCATGTTTGCACGCTTGAATGTATTTTACGCCCCAAGACAAAGTCGAGGTTCACTCAACTTGAAATCGACGTCAAGTGGCGATGGCCTAAGCCCACGATGCCTTGAATTGGCATTGAGGCGTGCTGGTTCCAAGTCTTGTTTGATGCAAGGATCGCCCATGGCCACGAGGTCTTGAATCAGCATTAAGACTTGCTAGTTCCAAGTCTTGTTAGGTACGAGAATTGCCCAAGCCCACGAGGTCTTGGTACGACATTAAAGTAGCGATAAGCTTATTTGGTGAAATAGCTTGTTTGGTAAGTTGAAAGTGGATCACATGCATTTGGTCATGAGATAGCAATGGGTTTGTTATTGATCTGTTATCGACAATATATTGCAAGTGATGTACTTGCTAGATTTGAGGATGAAATGTCCTCTTAATAGAGAATTATGGGTTGTACTTACTGATTCCCCCAATTCACTCCTATATCTTTTAGATTTTACACCAGTTTTGGGAACTATAGGCACACTAAAGGAGATAGAAATTCCCCTAATCTATGCGGATATATATATATAGTGAAAAAAAAAAGGCTCGTAAAGAAAAAAAGGGTTTATAAAATATAATGATATCACATAAAGTGGTGTGTTTTGTTGTAATGCTTCCCTAATTTCCAACTATTGTCTATTTGGGAGTTTTGTTTGTTCACGATTCCGCATATGTATATTAATAAGATAAAAAGAAACGAGACGGCAACGAACCTGGGACGACACAACGATAATCGCCGCTGATCGCAACTGGAGTCAGGTCGTTACAACTTATATTGGGGAGAATGACACTAAAAGTGTCATAAGTTGTGTACAAATGCTCATTTTTATGTCAAAAGTTATTTCTAGATCACTTAAGTGTCACTTTTTTGAAAAATCAATCACTTAAGTGTCAATTTCGATTTGAGTCACTAAAAATCTGACATAGTCATGTTTTATTAATTTATCAATCTTACATGCCTTGCCGGCGTGCCAAGTTAGCATATAATCCCCAAATGACATCATGCATCAAGTTAAAAAACGATCACTTCAATGCCAGTCATTGTAAAAAAATTATTACCTCAATACTAATCGTTGTTAAAAACTGATCACTTCAGTGCCAATCTTAATAAAAAAAGTGAACACTTTAGTACTAAAAGATTGCCATCTCAAATAGAATCTTTAATTATAAAACGTAATTTCTTTAACTAGAATTTATCATTGGAGGCACTTTAGTGATTGTTTTTCTCTGATTTTGGCATTTAAATGAGCCAACGAAAACTTTTGACATTAAAGTGAGGGCATACACAACTTATGGTACTTTTAGTGTCCTTCTTCCCAATAACTTTCCGAGCTTGTGCTCTTATAAAAAGCAAGACTCACAAGAAAAATGGTTATTCCTAAGGATTAATATCATGAAAAATTCAAAACTAATACATTATTAACAAATTTACTTCAAAATTGTTGCATCTGTGACAAATTTATTATAAACTAATACATTGGTCATAATTTTACCCTTTGTAATTTGATTACTATCAAGAAAAATCATAATTGATAACAAATGGAGGTAAAACTCCAAACCGGCACACCCATTAACTGCTAGGGGTGTGCAATCGGATCGGGTATACTCGGTTCTCGGACCGGCCCACCTAGAAAACAGGGTCGGGAACCGATTCCAATTGAAACCGGTTCGGGAACTAGTTCCCAAAATTCGGAATCGGTTTAAATCTATTCGGGAACAGGTTTTGAGTGATTACCCACCCGGAAACCGGTTCCTGGACCGGTTTTGAAACCGGTTCCCGAACCAGTTTTGTAAGTAGAGGTCCAAAACCCATTTTTTCCCGATTTCTATTCTTACTCCCACAATCATATGATGTTTTTCCTCTTGGCTCTCTCAAACACACACGACACTTCTCCTTTGTCATACCTCTTCCTCACTTGCTTCCCTTCCTCACCGGCTCTCTCTCGCACCGTCCGATGGATGGATGGTGTTCGTCGCCACCAAATTATTGTGTATCACATGGATTGGCTTGCCTAATTTATCTTTTGTAGAAGGAGTTATGCTTACATAAATGAGTAGTTTCATGTAGTAGTTGTGGGAATAAGACTAATATTAAACCCATATTTGTTGCTAATTTTTGCCTTATGATTTTATTTATTATAATTAGCATTGTGAATCTTTTTTTTTTTTTTTTTTTTTTTTGGTAAAGTAGCATTGTAAATCCTTAATTTTTCGTTTAGTCAAAAAGTTTGTGTATTTATTTATTACAAGTGCTTAATGTTTCAGTACAAATTATAAGGATTATGTTATTTTATCATGTATTAATATAAAATTCAAAGTCGTATAGGATATCGGGAGATTGCAAAACAAGTTCCAATGGAAACATGGTTGACCCTAGAATCGGATTGAAAAAATGGGGTGGGTTGGGTACAGGTCCAATACAAACAGGGTCAGATATAGGGTTTAGAAAAGAGGAACCGATTATAATATGGTCGGGTACAGGGTCTAGGTCTAGACCCTACACACCCTGGACCCAATCACCCCTATCAACTGTCACGTGTTATTCAACGCAACAATTTGATGGTAAAATTTATTGAAAACTAACGGATGATAAATTTGTCGCAAATGTACCAATTTAAAAAAAAATTGTCAAAAAATTAATTTACAGATATATCAATTTGGGTTCTTCATGAGATTAATCCTATTATAAAACTATATATTCATTAAAAATACGCAAATGGGAAGGATTCACGAGGTGGGTAGGAGTGCGGGTGGGAAGGGCTAGCACCGCCCACTGCCCCCGCCCTGCCCCGTGCCCGACGGGGCATTCCTCTGGAGAAAAATTTGCTCACTCAAGGCGGTGCCCTCCCGGTCCATCCCTCACCACCACGATGCCAAGCCTCTCCGCTCCGCTCTATAACCCGATTCGACAGGGAAAGAGCGCAAAAAATGACTCGAAGTCTCTACTTCATAACATCGGATCGCATCATCTTCCCCGTCCTTTTCTTTCCTCGTGGGGTCTGAGAGTTGTCATGTATGAACTTTCCGCAGCATGCCAAATAGGAGCTCCGTCGCTTTTCCACAAGAAACAAAAGACCCTCCGTGTCTTTCCTCGACCCTCCGCCATAGTTTTTCTCGTGCATGTGTTTGGACTTTTGAACTTTATGGTAGCACGGTTGGATCTTGTGGTCGCTCTTTTGATTGAGCCTTCCGTGGAGATGCGGGCCCAGGTGACCGGACTTCGACGCCCCGCGGCGACCGGTTGCTAGCGTGGAGTGCCCGATCCTTTTCCAACAATGGTTCGGGCCACCAGGGTTACTTGTTCGACGCCCCGCGGCGACCGGCAGCTAGCGTGGAGTGCCCGATCCTTTTCCAACAATGGTTCGGGCGACCAGGGTTAATTGTCCGAGCGCCCCCATGGTGGTAGAGATCGAAAAATTAGCCATTTAACGGCTAATTAAGCTCGATTAGTAGACATACACCACTCTAGATTGTCCAAACTTGGAGCATGAACACGACCCGATATCTTACTCTAGCTCTTGTTAACGACATTGCAATCATATTGTCGAGCAAAAATCATTGTAATAGACTGTATTTTTTTTTTTTAACTGAATGATTTAAAAGATATTTTTATAAACATAATTATTTATATCATTTGAAATAATTAGTTAATTGAAAATGTTTTTCTATCAGCAACAATTTATATCTCAACATTTGCATGTACAATGAAAAGAAGCTACTTTTGTTTATTTTTTTCAAATCGATACAAGCGATCATATTAAGAAAAATATTTTTCAAATCATTTATTTTTCGCAAAATAAATGCACCCTTATACTTAAATGGAGCTTTATCGCCATACAGAGAGTGTATGGAGAGTTGAACTCCAAAGTCTTCCTATCGAAGTTATCAAGCTTCAACAAGTGAATTGGGTGAAACATCGGAGGACATTGAATTTTAGTGCATCATGATTATTAATCTTCTTTCCCCTCTAGAATGTACATAAATGTGTAGAAGAAGCTAGCACATTGAAAAAGTATTTATATGATAAATGAATTCGAATCATTTTCTTGTTCTATAAAGAATATAAACTAAAGAATTGTACTTACCTTTTCACCCAAAAAAAAAAAAAAAAACTAAAGAATTGTGTTTTTCTTCATTTCTACTTGGACGAAAATTCGTTGCATATTTTAAACCAGCCCAAAATTCGTTGGTTACCCGATAAAATGAGACATGACGTGATAAAGAAATGAGATTTATTTTGTATATATGATACTTCATGGAGCCTAAGTTTAATATGCGGCGGAAAAGAAGTTATAATGTTATGTCCCTAGCAAAACATAAATAAAAGAGAACGATTTTACCATTCAATGATGGAAGCTATATCAAATAAATCTATTAAAAAATTGAGAATAAACCAGTTAAATTACAAATGACCTATGTTTTAAATACGTAGCAATTTTATCTTTTTATATTAAATATTTCATTACAAGTTTGATATAAAAATCAACATTTTTGGTACTTTTAATTTAAGCAAGATAGTTTCCTCGTAATTCAAAAATATAACTTTAATTAATTGTGTTATAAATTATACAATTAATTTTATTAAAATTTCAAACATTTTTCAAACAAATTGATGTTGGTTTTTGTTCACCATAATTTTTAGGATACATATATCAGATTATTCAATAAAACGATTATGCTTTTGTTCAATAAATATATATTTATCAATAACATGTACCTTTAGAGTGGAACTTTTTTTTTTTTTGGGTCGCTTAGAGTGGAACTTATTCGGTCAAAAATATATGAATGAATGTTTCCTTTTCCTATTTACTTTGATAATCATATGCCTCTTTCTATAACTAATTTTAAAATAAAAATACATAAAAAAAAAGTGAAATCTGTTAATGTAATAACATAGCATTGTACTACAGATGATATAAATATTAGTATCTAAACTCCCAGCTACCGTGTTGATTCCTTCTTAGTTTTGGCTCAACCGGAAGGTCGCCCACCATCTATGAACAGCTGAGACAAGAGAATCCCATGTCAACTGCAGATAACCTGTGGTCCCTAGATGGTTGCTAATTAAATGGACATAATTTTTAATTGTTCTAACACTTCTCCTATATAGACTAGGCTGGACTTTGGCTTAAGGTTAAAAATATGGAAATATATAATTAGGGATGCAGATGATGGTTTGGAAAGAGTTGAACACTTTCTACTTTGATACCATGTATCAGGTCATGTGGCAATTACAAAGGTAAGTTGAAATGCCACATGATGGGCACGAAACCAAGTATTTCTTGAACCCTAGCTTTAATTATATCTAATAGGATATATGTGGTGATAAACTAAATTGATCGAAATTGAAAAGGTGGTAAACTTGTCCCTTACGAAAGTGAAACAAAGCAATGTCAAAATCAAAGGTACACACAATTCGCTTCGCTAAGCATTAGAAAGTAGGCATATTTGCTACATTTAGGTCTACCGATGGTGTAAAGAATAAGTCACGCATTCACCGTTGGATAGTTGACACGTGGAAGAATATGAAGACAACCATCCCGATAAAGGAGAGCTCCATTTGTTTCGCAAAAAATTAAATAATTGAGATAATTTTTTTTTTTTTTGGGGGTCGTTTAGAGTGGAAACTTATTTGGTCAAAAATATATGAATGAATGTTTCCTTTTCCTTTTTACTTTGATAATCATATGCCTCTTTCTATAGATAATTTTAAATTAAAAATACATGAAAAAAAAGTGAAATCTATTAATGTAACAAAATAGCATTGTACTACAGATTATATAAATATTAGTATCTAAACTCCCAGCTACTGTGTTGATTCCTTCTGAGTTTTGGCTCAACCGGAAGGTCGCCCACCATATATGAACAGCTGAGACAAGAGAATCCCATGTCAATTGCAGATAACCTGCGGTCCCTAGATGGTTGCACATGGTGGTTAGGAAGAAATTTCTAATTGGAAATGGGACGAGGGTGGCACCTGTTTGAAAATTTCATGACGAAAGAAAATATTTTTACGAAAATTATTTTTTTAAAAAAATAGTAAGTTTTTCATTTGTTATATGGTTAAGGGAAAATAATATCCTTCTTGCCAGAATGGAAAGTCGGTTTCTCGAAACTAATTTTGTCGTCGATTAGTTTTCCATCATCCAAATACCTAAAAGTTGGAAAATGATTTTTCTTCAAATAAATGAGCCATATTAGAAGAGAAAATGAGTAAATTTTCCTGAATGGACGAGGAAGATAAGAGCTGAGTTACGGTGCTTAACATGCCAATTCCGAAAAAATGGTTAAAAAATCTTTAAGACTGTTGAAAAATCCAACCATAAAGGTTGCGCAGTTAGATGAATGCATCGCTTAGGCTCCATTTGTTTTGTAGAAAATAAATGATTTGGATAACATATTCCTAATAATAATTGCTTATGTCATTTACAAAAATAAATGAATGAAAAATATTTTCATCTTTCACAATAATGTTTAGACATGAATTGATATCGATAATGAAATCATTTATTCATTGGCAAATTTATTAAAAGCAAAATAAGGGTTTGTTTTTGGGGAAATATATTCCCAATCATTCATTTTTCGCTAAACAAATTGGAAATAATATTTAAATGTTCTAACACTCCTCCACCTGTATAGAATAGGCTGGAATTTGGCTTAAGGTTAAAACGTTGAAATATATAATTAGGGAGGCAAATAATGATTTGGAAAGAATTGAATACCTTCTACTTTCATCCCATGTATTACGTCATGTGGCAATTATAGAGGTAAATTGACATACCACGTGGCGGGCACAAAAGCAAGTATATCTTGAACTTTAGCTTTAATTATATATAATAGAATATATGCGATGGTAAACTAAATTGATCAAAATTAAAAAAAAAAAAAAAGGGGAGAGTAGACAGCCCTAGTTGCAAACACGTCCCTTACGAAAGCGAAATAAAGAAATGTCAAAATCGAAGGTACACGCAATTGTCTTCGCTATGCATTTGAAAGTAGGCATATTTGCTACATTTAGGTCTACCGACGGTGTAAAGAATAAGTCACACATTCACCGTCGGATAGTTGATACGTGGAAAAATCCAAAGACAACCATCCTAGTAAAGTAGCACTCCATTTGTTTTGCAAAAAGTTAAACAATTACGAAAATATTTTCTTAAAAAATGATTATTTATATTACTTGAAATAACTTTCCAATGAAAGAAGTTTTTGTGTCTATATCTAATTATTTTTGTGAACGATGAATACATGTTTTGTGCATTAATTTTTTGCAAGTAGCACAAGTGATTGTTTTTGAAGCAAATGTATCTCGAGTCATTTTTTTTTTTTTTGGGGACAAACGGAGTTTAAGTAGGGTGTGCATGAAAAAATTTATGGAACAGAAATTGATTTCTGATCATAAATTAATTTCTCAATTTCTATTTCAGAAATTAAGAAGTTAAAAGTTTGATTTTTTCTTCAAATCTATTTTTACGGGTTTGCCCAAACGGATTTTATTCCAAATACGCGGAGAAATAGATAAATAGATAAATAGAGAAGTAGAAATTTTATCATACACTTCCGTAGCGAATTAACTTATTTTTATATTATAATTATAATTATAAATTTTGAAGATGAAAAATTACTCGAGTCAATTTTTTTTTTTTTTTTGCCCAGCTTGGCCAAAGAGAATCTCACTCCTCTCCACCTCAGTACCCCTCGCCGCCACTGCCATGGAACAAGAACAGCAGTAATAATAATAATAATAATAATTAAATATTCTCCCCCTCTCTCGACGACATAAAATCCGCACCTACTCTCCACCTAAAATCTCTCCCCCCCCTTCCCCTCACGCACAACAAAGCACGCACAATCACGCAGATGCCAACTCACCCACGCGCCGCCCCCACCCGTACCGCCACGCCCCCCGCCGCCGCCACCGACTCCACCCCCGCCGCCGCATTCCCTCCCCTCCGCCGCCGCCCTCCGGCAACTGAACAGGAGCCCCGCGCGCGCGGGGGCCACGGCCCGGGCGGGCGCCGCCATGTCGGAGAAGGACGTCGCGTGGAAGACGTTCCGGGCGCTGGCGGAGGCCGCCGACCGGAAGTTCGGGCGCGTGCGGGACCTGCCGCCGCACGAGCGGGGGCTCGGCCAATACTTCCCGAAGGTGTTCAAGTCCTACATGCGCCTCTGGAAGTACCAGCAGGAGCACCGCGCGGAGCTGGTGGCGGCGGGGCTGAACCGGTGGGAGATCGGTGAGGTCGCCAGCCGGATCGGGCAGCTCTACTCCGGGCAGTACATGCGGAGCAGCGAGCTGCGGTTCCTGGTGGAGGCCTACGTGTTCTACGAGGCGATCCTGAGCCGGCGCTACTTCGAGGGCGCCCAGGCGGTGCGGGATCTCGGGGTGAGGGCCAAGGAGCTCCGGTTCTACGCCCGGTTCCTGCTGGTCGCCCTGATCCTGGACCGGACCGACACGGTGAAGCGCCTCGTGGAGCGGTTCGGGGCCGTCCTCGACGACTGCAGGGCCAATTTCCGGGTAATTGAGTTCACTCTCTTCGCGGCGGAATCAGCAAAATACCATCTTTCTTTCTCTCTCCTGATTCGATATGCTGTGTTTGGTTCTCGAAAGGGGGGGAATTGAGCACGAATTCGCGACCCGGATGGAGAATTAGAGATATGATATGCGGAGAACGATGAATTCGTGCTCGTTCTGCTCTCGTTCTATTGACTTGTGACTGGACAGTGACATGATTCGGGAGGGCAAGAGCCCTGTAGGGCCATGTTTGCGTTTGAAAGCGAGAGTGAATTATTATTTATGGCGAGTTCATTTTTTATTGGTTAAAGCTGTTTTCGGCCGAAATTCATGGGAAATAGCTAGGATCACGTACCTTCTCTTGATTCGATGATTTGCCCTCTCCACTGGGGCATTTGAAAACTGGAAGCATGGTAGTGGAGACCCAGTAGTTATTTCACTATGGAATACAGTTACTTTTATTAGCAATTTGTAGGTTGGGCATCAATTTTCAGGGCTCGTTTTTGTATCTGCATCGAATTTGATGAAGCTTGCATTGCAAGCGTGCATTTAGGGAGTATCTTCATCCAATATGTACAAGTTTGTTCCTTTCTAGAATTAGTTGCAATGTCATATGTAAGTTACCAGCAACATTATTGACGTTGCAGCGTTTGGTACCTTTGTATGGGTAGTTGTATGGAGACAATGACAGGCTTTAACCCTCGTCGTGATCCTTGACTTTTATGCACATATGTAGTCGAAAGCCAACATTGTCTTTAGCTGGATGCTTATCAGTGGTCCCTTTGAACTTTACACATAACAACCATTTCATCATTGGAAAACAGCAGCAACTCTAAACTTGGTCTGACTCAACTGCAATCTGGGTTTTGAGGCATGTTCTTTTCAAATTTTAAACATTAACAGATATGCCTGAATTGCCATCAAAATGAGTCAGAAGAGCGCCCTGTGACAGATGCCTTGACATTATCGTTGTGCTGCTCTATTTTATCTTCTGCTCTGTGGTTCCTAAGCTTTTTTCGTACCCAAGCTCGTCCTATGCTTCTTGATCTTGCTTGGTTTCATACATTGTTATTGGCATCTTTCTGCATCGTATTGCGTGAGTAGCAGACAACACAGTTGTCAATCTACCATATGTGACTCGAGATATGGAATTCATTGGAATGTGGCCCAATGTCTTACATTCTGATTATTACTTTTCAGGAAACTAGCTTCAAAGAATGGAATATAGTGGTGCAGGAAATTATTCGCTTCATGAAAGTAGAAAGTGCCTTCATGAAAGTCCGGCCCTTACGTTACTGTACCGTCTATGATACCCACCCAAAGTCTCTTCCTCATGTAACTCGATTTCATGCAAAAAGAATCTTAAAATTTCAAGATGCGGTGCTGACAAGCTACCACCGGAATGAGGTAACCTTAAGTGTGACTTAAAAGTTTTTGTTGATGTGGGCTTGCTTAGCCATGTAACAGGTTGTTTATTACTCTAACCTTGTAATGTGCTCTCACATTCAGGTCAAATTTGCGGAGCTTACATTGGATACTTATAGAATGATGCAGTGTCTGGAGTGGGAGCCGAGTGGATTATTCTACCAAAAACAGCCTGTCCAATCAAATGAGAATGGTTCCACTATAGATCATTCTGGAGCCTCTGGGATTATTGACATAAACTTAGGCATGGATTTGACTGATTCTTCCTTCCCGCGCAATCCAAGGAAGACCATTCTATACCGTCCATCAGTTACACAATTGATTGCAGTAAGTTCTGGGTCCACCTTTTCATATTTTTGATCTGATGCATTTACTTTGCAGTAGTCATTGCATTGCTTGGGGTTGACCATGGAAATTGCCTTGCTTGATCACCTCCGCTTCAGAAATCTTGAATGCTAATTTGAAGGAATTATCTGAAGGGATTAGATCAGCTTGTCTGCATAGTTAGAGGCTTCTTGATTGAAAGTTTATCCTTTGTATGTAGCTATAGGACCTTTTTAAGCAGTAAATGATTAACATGCTGTAATTCAAAACTCAAGGTAAATCATGGTTCTACATTGCTAGTACTTATGGCTTAGCATGATCACAATCACACAAATTGGCTTTTTGTTCAGCTAATGCTTTTCTGGTGGTTAGGAAAGATAAACCATTTAGAAAGTGCTTGAAAAGGTGACATTTGTCTACGTATATCTGAACAAATGAAGATGATGCTTAACGATGTGATCTTGGTGTAGGTTATTGCTACAATCTGTGAGGAGCTCCGGTCGGATACTATGATGCTGATATATCTTTCAGCTCCAGGTTAAATTTAATATAAAATGGTTGCTGGTAGCATAGTGCTGCTTATCATGTCTTGGCATAATAACTCAGTGACTGAATGACCATGCACAGGCAGGACGAGCCATCAGAATATTTCACAGGTGGAGAACTCCAAGCTTTCGGCGAAGTTCTCTAGAACCAAATTCTTTGGTGAATTTTCTCGCGAACAAAGTTCCTCCACATCTGAATCTTCTGTCGATGAGAAGAACGTGTCAAATGACTTTTGCGAGGGTTGTCTGTGCTTAGCACCAAGAGGAACCATGGGTAGGTATCTAAACTGGATACTACTTCTTCGGAGCATGAGATATGGACATTGAAGTTTGCATGTTCATCAATATCTCTGAGCTTTTGCAATGAGATCAATTTTTTGCTCTCATAATTTGTTTTCTTTTTAAAATTTTCAGGTTCGTTCAATCTCTACCCTGCCGATATAATTCCTTTCACCAGGAAACCCCTTTTTTTGATCATTGATAGCGACAGCAGCCATACATTCAAGGCAGGTTTGTCAAAACTTGTGCATCTGTAGGGTTAGTCACTGTTGTTCTGCTGTTAAAATACGATGCTGTCCATGTTTGATGAACTCCAATGTCTTTTACTTACTTTTCTTTGTTGTCAATTCTTTCGCTCTTTTACAGTCACAGTAAGTGGTTCAGTTTTTCCTCATATTCTTATCTCATCTGGCTTGATTCATGCACATGATTGACCTCTGGTTCCCCACAAACAATGACATACAAATTGCACACCCAAAAGTTCCAAATGGCCACATTGCCATCTAATTGTCCAGCATACTACTCGACGAGGACTTCAATTGCAAGATATGAGACTTTGGATTCATGAAAATTGGGTTTTTCTTACTTGTTCTGCCACTGTCCTCTGTTCTAACCGAGGATGAAATAGATCATCTTGGTTTCTCCTGGTTACACGCTACATCTCAACAGGAATCACATCAAAGAAGGATGACATTTGCACCTGCTGAGTGATTAGGGAAATCGAGGCCTTTTCTTAGGAGAGAAACCAATTATGAACGTTGATAACTGCAAGTATAACTGAGGGTGATTCCCAATGTCAAATATGTTTAAACTGAATTTTCAGAAAAATGTGAATTAATTTAACCTATGCTTTTATGATTTCCATGTATGAATGAAGATGTTTGCTGCAGCAATTTGCAACATTTTTAAAACTCTTTGAAGGGTCAAAGCTAGAACATGTTTGTCCATTAGATGCTTCTAACTTGCTGGAGATTGTTTTCCAGGTTGTTCATGGTGCAGAGAGAGGAGAGACTGCTGCCCTGTTTCTTTCTCCTTTGAGGTCTGCAAACAAGAAAATGCCTGGTGCTGATATAGGAGAGAGCGGCAGCCAATTTACCTTTTTCTTAACGGCTCCTCTTCTAGCATTTTGCCAATTAGTAGGTCTCTCTTCATCCAGTCACGATGAGGTATTGCACATTTCCCCGGTGAGAAGATTTAGTCAACTCTTGATGGTTTTAATTTCTTACTCGATTGCTCTTTTTTGTTAGGATGCTTATAAGGATGCAGAGAACATACTTGCCTCTGCCTTCTCTGGATGGGAAGTAACTCTTTGTACATCAGCTGACCTGGATCTGGTTTGGGCTCAAGTTCTATCAGATCCGTTTATCCGCCGCCTAATATTGAGGTACGCATGTTATTTTCCAGGAGAGGAACTGTTCGATTTACCTTTGGTTGAGCTATTTTAGGTTGATTGTACCTTTGATCAGTCTTTAACGTCTATATGAATACGATGAAACTGCCGCACAGAAACTTAAACTTGTGATTGTTCTAGCCTTTAGGAGGTCTTTTGCTGCCTTTGACTTTAAGCATGTCTGATGAGTACGACAAGCAAACTAATGGTGTCACATACTGCAGATTCGTGTTCTGCCGGTCTGTGCTTTTCTTCTTTTGTCCACCAGGAAACAAGGAACAGTATCTGCCGGTTTGCCTGCCCTGTTTGCCCGAGTCACTCTCTCCGACATCCGACATTGTGCGTTCTGCTGTGGTTCGGATTGCAAATCACTTCCAGGTTGCCGAACACTTTCACTTTGCCGATGTATAAACCAGCATGCAGACATGACCGTAAATACTGAGCAGCACAGTGAGATTCCCGCACAAGTCCTATCAGGTGAGCTGCCTTCTGGGAGCGGTAGAGGTACATCGCTAGAGAAGAAGAGGTTGTAAACCAAGCTTAGTTTTATTTGTTCTTTGATCCATTTGAGCATTGTAATTTTTGTGGTATGCTGTATTTGCTTGAGTGGGTTTTCAATAGTGTACTTTACTAATTCGTTTCACATTACTATGGAAAAAGGAAAAGAAGCAGGAGGCAGAATGAGATTGATTTGTGTACCTTGGTTTTAGGGCTTTGGTGATGAACAAAAGGGAGTAGTTGCTCCATGATGGTAGAGGTGTAAATTGTGTATTCTTTGATTGGAGAATTATAGTCACTGACTGAACTTACAGAAACTGATCTCTCTCTCTCTCTCTCATTGAGTCCATTGGCATACCAGCTTTTGATTGCCCTGCGATGGGCGAACATTGCGATCTTCGGCTTGGGGGAGACTGATCCGGCTGTATGATTGTTCCACGACTCGTTCGACTTGTGGGAGACGACCCGATACTTAGAATTTTCTCCTCCTTGAACGAGGATGACTTCTTGATGAATTTGCTCGTTTAGCTGGTATGCTGAACAATACGTGATTCGTGAGAGCAAAATTTAGGACTCTCTGGTTTCGTACCGGACATTTTTCCGGCAGGGATTTGGTGCAATGAGGGAGTTTTCACGTACTTTTGGCACCAAATTTTGGTATCTGTATAAAAAAATGATGAGGAGCCCGTATTCTCTTGCCCACCTAACATGTAAATACACGTGTCCAGGAAAAACAAAATATTTTATGATTCAAGTAACTATCGTGTGGTCGAAAAAAAAGTAACCATCGTGTGATTCGACATCAATTATAAAGAAAGAAATTACCAAAAAAAAAATGTACTTGATCTTTCATGTCAAATACCTTCCTGGTGTGTTTATGACGCAAACATGACCGTAGATATTGAGTTGCCATTTTCTTTTCTTTTTCTTACATTCAGTAATTTCTCTCTATTTTTCACATTTTTTTTTATAAATGTAGTCTTTTTATTTTGTTATCTAACATTCCGTTTGCCTGGCTCCAAGCCAAGTGCCACTTGTGCGAAAAGTTAAAGAAAAAAGTTACCATAGAGGTTTTGCATCCGTTAAAAAGGGGGCCACCACTAAAAAAAAGACCAAGGATAACGATAAGTTTTATGATTTAAATGCATAAATTAAAAGCTTTAGGAAGTAAGTATTGGTTCAGGTACAAATTTTAGGCATATACTATAACTGTCATTATCTCTTAAAAATAAATCTCTCGTGTTTCAAGAAACTGTAATCTTATAAGGAAATTGTTAAGTACCCTTTTTTTAATTAATGAATATGCTGGGAAGGGACAACTAACTTCGCTGCCTCGCTGCCTCCTAGAGTTATCATACGTGTTCCACAAGTGATCCAAATATTTAGAGTAAGGTATAATTATTTCTCATTTTTTAACGAGATTACGGTTACCGCACCATCAAATGTAAGTTATAATAAAGTTAAAATTGTTCTAAATCTGACACACAAATTGAATCTAAACTACGGAGAAATCAAGATTTCCAGAGATCAAGAAGTAACGTAGATTTCTTTCTCGTTTAATTTTTCACAGATATGCATCGGAGGGAACTAGGTTTGATTAATTGATTGTCTAAAAAAATTGTCTTTTTTGCAATTAAAAATCAAAGTCAAGGATAAATTTAGAAAAGAACTCCAAAAAGTCTATTTTAATTTTAACTTGAAGCACTCGAAATCTTTCAAAATATCAAGATCAACATACAAAATTATATGCAGCCTCCATGATTTTTCGCAACTTAAATATTATTTTTATTTCCTAATTGAGAAAGTCACGACCAACGTGTGCTAGCAAAAAAGTAAGTTGATAAGTGAGGTCTTAATGGAAGGTGAAAGTTCGTTT
Organism: Eucalyptus cladocalyx; assembly: GCA_017140615.1. Classification (NCBI taxonomy): domain Eukaryota; kingdom Viridiplantae; phylum Streptophyta; class Magnoliopsida; order Myrtales; family Myrtaceae; genus Eucalyptus; species Eucalyptus cladocalyx. The sequence goes on along the minus strand of CM029524.1, from coordinate 8,853,181 downwards.
CTCCAAATTTAAGGATGAAAAGTCAATTCCAAATTTAAAAGAAAAAATTATCAAAATATCATGTATGTTTCTACCCATTTCATATTTGAATATTTCAAAATATATGTTTCTACCCATTTCACATTTGAATATTTCAAAAAAAAAAATAGATATAACAATCAAGCAAAGGGTTAAAGCACGATTAAAAAAAAAAGGTGAAAGTCAGAATTGACACCTAACATCGTTCTTAGTCCCTTAAAAAAACAAAAAAAAAAAAGGAAAAGAAAAAAAGAAAAAGTTGGTGGAAAGTCCACGTTAACGTCTTTCCGTGAATTTTCCGGGAGACCGGGCCGGTTTTTTCCCTTCGATCCTCGCCGCCCACGCGGAATATTACCTCCGATTCCCTTCCCAAGGTTTACGGCTTCGGGGGCCGAGTCAAACCGTGGCCACCCCGGCCAATCACGTCACGCCACGCAGGCCCCGCGATCCGTGGCAAAGCGCGCTCCCGGCCCCCTCCTCCTGTTGTCCGCCGTCCATCCGGGGGCGAGAAAACACAAACCGGGCGCCTCTACACCGTACGATCCGTCGCCCAAAGAAGCACAAGGATCGCGAACCTCCCCGTCGGATCGTTCCGCATCGCCCCCCGCCCCCCGCCCCTATAAATAGGAACCAACCGCTACTTCTTAGAAGATTTTTCGGCATAGCATTTGAAGAAGCGGAAGGAGGAGAGAAACCCGCGGAGAAGAACAAGAAGAGGAAGAAGAAGAAGATCTAGAGAGGCAAGTTCTGCGCGATTTTCTCCCTTCTGATTTTGTCGATGATGACGTAGAATTGTAGCTAGCTGTCGTGATCTCGTGCGCCTCTTCCTGTTCGTGCTTCGGTCGCGCATGCTGTGGTAGTAGGAATCATCGCCATGGGGCTTTCCTTCGAATTCTAGGGTTTTGCCTGTGGCCTGATTCTCGCTTTCTCTCGGCTAGGTAGATTCTGCGCTTCTTAGTTTAATGGTTGTTCTGAAATCGTGTTAGGAGGCGACGATCTGGGAAATTTAGGGTTTGGGGTTAGGCAATTGACCTGCGGACGATGTTTCGCGCTTCGTTGTTTGAAAAATTTAGGGGCTTGGGCTAGGGATTGGCGTGTGATTTCCTTTTCCTGGTGTGATTTCCGCGGTCGTTTGGGTACATGTAGGTCGTTAGCTGAGATATGGGACGGATTGAAGCGTGTAAGGGTTGTCAAGTGCTGGGTACCAATTGTGTATGATGTGACGATTGTCTGAATTTTATGATTGAGTATAACGTTGTGATGTCCAACAGATGGCCCGTACCAAGCAAACCGCTCGTAAGTCGACTGGAGGGAAGGCCCCGAGGAAGCAACTCGCTACTAAGGTTCGTCGATTTCTGTGTGATGGTGTTTTGATTACTGCAATTTCTGTTGGGGTTGTGATTTTGGGTTAATGTGACCTTTGACATGATGAGGTGTTCTTGTACTTATAGGCTGCCCGTAAGTCTGCCCCTACCACTGGTGGAGTGAAGAAGCCTCACCGTTACCGCCCTGGTACTGTTGCTCTTCGGTAAGCTAAGCCATCTCCTGGACTGCCTGTGTTCTTTAACCAAGGAATTCTGTATCTGTCAATTGACCATCCAATTTAATCATGCAGTGAAATCCGTAAGTACCAGAAGAGCACTGAGCTTTTGATCAGGAAGCTCCCATTCCAGAGGCTTGTCCGTGAGATTGCCCAGGACTTTAAGGTGATGTCTCTGCCCTCATTTGATTGTTACAAATAATCACGGGTGAGAGTTCTTCGATCATGGAAACTGAATTGTGGTGTTTGCTTATTCTTGGGTGCAGACCGATCTGCGTTTCCAGAGCCATGCAGTTCTGGCCCTTCAGGAGGCGGCTGAGGCTTACCTCGTGGGACTGTTTGAGGACACCAACCTCTGCGCCATCCACGCCAAGCGTGTGACCATCATGCCCAAGGATATTCAGCTTGCACGAAGAATCCGGGGCGAGCGTGCCTAGGCTGATTCTCATGAAATGGGAGGAAGAAGATTGAATCTTGGTGGTGGTGTTATGGTGGTGTTTCTTTTGTTCTTTGCTTGTTAAGTTGGACTTCTAGGACTTTTTCAGATATGATATAGGCAGGATCGTAGTTTGTTCTTTTTTAGCGGATTCAAAAGGGCAAAGACAATGATGTTGCCTGGGGTAAATGGGTTTGTGTAATAGTGGCCGGCCTAATTTGACATTACATTTGCGTATGACCGTGCTTTTCCTATTTCTTGTGGGATTTGCGTATGTTGACTTGATGTTTAATGTGTCTTACTATTTGTTAGTTCTGTTCTTTTGCACGAGATGTGTATTTGGAATGTGGTATGCCTGATGAAACATCTTTGTATGTTTTGATTGATATAATTGCCAAGTGGGGATGAAATCGATCGACTTTGTTCTAACCCATCGAATTTATGACTTAAAACTACAATTTATGGGCCCATAACAAATAATTCCACCCAAGGATTCAACTAGGAACGAGTCTTGTTTAATTTGCGGTTTTGTTTGACCGGCCTAGGAAAGGAAGCGATAAGTTCCTCGAGTCTGGTGGAACTGGTTTTGAAAGATGCGCCGAGCGGCGCCATCCGCTTGTGGTTTTTGAAAAAATCTTCTTCCCCTATTTTTCGTGGTTTAAGAAGGAAATTTGGACTTTTTATCTTCTTAAAAAGACATGCATGATTCGTATGACATAAGAGACTCATGATTGGGGTCCTGATCGCAGCAGTTAATGGTTTTTTGAGCCCAGCAAGTGTAAACGGGGGTATATGCTGGGGACTTGGGCCCCGTCTTTGATGTATTCGAACTCGGATCTCGGTGACATGGACATAGAAAGCGAGTACCTAGCCACTAGTATTGGGATCTTGAGCCTAGCTTCAAGAGACTCGGCTTAGACTTTACGGACTCGGTACCAACTATCGTGAAACCATGTATGGGAGTCAATGACTTGAGCACGAGATTGGGCATCGGCAATGAATGTCATGGACCCAGGCATGGGCATTGGATCCCAAACCCAGCCCAAGTGCACTCGAGCCTGGCATCAGTGACTTGGCCATGGGAATTGAGTACTCAAGCATGGCCATAGAGGATTGGCATGGAGTTCTTGAGCCAAGCCTTTGTGGACTTGGGCTTAGCTTCAATATGCCTAGGGTCAGGCATCAAACTAGGGTCCTAAGCTTTAGTGCCAACGTCTCGGTGTAGAGTTGCGTATTTGAACATGAATCAACTAGCACCAGAGTCTCAAGCCAGCCACTGGAGACCATGTTTTTGAGCCATGTCAGTGTCGGATGTATTACGTAGCACGATTAATGTTCACATTTGTTTTGACTTACTAAGTAACCAAATGAACTTAATTGATATGAAAATATTTATGATCTAATTGATAAAATTAAAAGATTTATAACTAAATTGATAAAAGTACAATAAATTTAAGATTTTTTGAATAATTTTTCCCAATTTTATGATGAGAATAATCTAAAGGTTTGGTTGCATTCCGAGGGTGTCTTGCTTTATGTTCTTCCTTTACCAAAGTGAGGCAATAAAACCTTTAAAAAAAGGTTCTACATGCCGAAAGCCATGTTTCCATTATATTATTTTCTAGTTTATTATTTTCATCCGATTTATAGTTTGGCTAACTTCTTGAGGCTTTCTTAGGTTTTAAATTTATGTTTCCGTTTGTTTTGACTTACTAAGTAAAATGTTACTATTGACTTCCAAGCCAAAAATTTAAAATGCCATTAAGATTAACAAAGGGAAAATTTTACATACCATTAATGTGTCCATATCAAAGGACTGAAGTGAAGCCATTTTATTAGATGAGAGTTTAGAGTGAATCTCGTCTCAAATAAAACCATAAAGTGTCAAACTTAATTCCAAATGAGGTCCCATACTCATTGGCTAGCCAAATCTTCATCGATCAACAGGTACCTATGACTCATGTGACACTCTCCAAGTGACAATTAGAGACATCATCGACAGGCAAATTTTCAATTTGTTTTATTTTTTCTTATCTTCTTCACCAACATCATCTTCTATTACTTCTTCAACTCTAGCAAGCAATGATATTGCAGTCTTCATTGAACTTGGTGTTCTTTGGCTCTTCCGACCCTAGCTCCCTTATGACTAGGGCCCTCAAGTCCACAAGTTTTGCAATGTTAAGACTATAATCATAGAGTAACTTCTCAACATCTTCATCGATGCCAACCTCAACATATATGTGGTGGGGATCACGTATGAAGTCGGTGGCCCTAAATTGAGGCTGATATGAGGGCGTGAGAGCTTGACCTATTGGCATTAGGCACCTTGCCTCCCATCGTTGCCACCACCAAAAGCATGAGCTAAATACATGGCAATAGTCCAGGCCTTAGCTTTGTCGTCTTTGATCACCAAGGCATCGAAGAATTGTTCGATAACATAGATGAAGTTGTCAACCTCCTTGGCAGACCGATCACCTTTGAACTCCTTCGACTTCGCAATGTCCACCCTTTGACTTAGCATCATGGTAACTATCCCACTGAACACGGTCGTCTTGCAACCCTTGAGCTTTTCTTTGATTGTCCCTAAGTCCTTTCAAAGGTCTTCCATCATGAACTCATAGCATAACTCTCTTGTGCAATGGGTTGATGACTTGATCCAAAGTGATGGATGACTCATTGCAAAGTATCTCTTTGACCCATCAACCCACTCCTTCAAATCCTTGAATCCATTCTACAATTTGTCCACGACCAACAACACCTTGGTAAGATTCTCCTCAATTTAGGAGATAATGGGTGCGTTTGGGAAGGCTTTTGGGGAACGTCTTTAAGGAAATGCGAACATCTTTGAGTTAAAGGTATTTTCCAAAATGCAAAGTGTGTTTGATAAATTGTAGTTTGAAAGCCTATTTGGAGTACCTTTGAGCAAAATGGTGTTTGGGGGAATTATATTTGCAAAGGGCTTTGGTGATAAAAAAAATTATCAAAAGAAAGAAAAAAATTGATTGGCAAGGCAGGCGGCCGTCGGCGAGGAAGGTGGCCGCCGGAGGCCTCAGGCAGCCCTCGGAGAGGATCGGCGAGGGCTGCCCAAGGTTGAGCAACCTCCGGTGAGGGTCGCTTGGGGTCGAACGACCCCCGTCGGCCCTTCACGGAGGCTGTTCGACCTAGATTTGGGTCCGCTGGAGGTTGGGCGACCTCGCAGTGATTGGCACGGCCTTGCCATGACCAGATTTGGTTGTCAAAGGTCGTGCGATCTCACAGCGACTAGATTTGGATCGTGCTGGTCGCCACGAGGTCGCACGACCTCCGGCGACCCAGATCTGGGTCATGCTTGAGGTCACGTGAACTAGAGTTGGGTCATGGCGACGCGACTCGCGTGTTGTCGTCGAGACTCGTGGGCGGTTGCCATGACTCGCCGGTGACGGTTGCTGTGACCTCGCCGACCTCAACCGTGACCTCGCCAGCCTCTCAAGCTCGTTTCTGATCAATGGCGTGGCTGGAGAAGGAAGACGATGAACAATACCACGAACAGTACCTTGGGCTTTTAGGCTTGCAAATGCTAACTTCTCCCATAAGCCCCTTCGACAGTAGTTCCCAAACACCTCCATTTTGGCCTAAAGACCTTTAGCCCCCCAAAGCCCTTTCCAAAGCAGTTCCCAAACGCACCCGATATCCCTCAAAAGAGCCCTCTTGGCACAAGACCCTTCTTGACCATTGTCTCCAACACCAACAATTATGGTAACCTCCAATTTCGACTTCCTCTTGACCAGTTGATATACACCACAAACTCTCTCAATCATGCTCTTTGTGACTTACTTTGGGTATCATCTAATGATGGATTTTTTCTTTATTGATGGGCCTGAGTTGGCCCGTCTGCCCATGTTGGGCCTAAAAGCCCGGCCTACTAGATTATGGCCCATGGATGAAGGGGTACGATTCCTTTTTGGAGGAACGTATATAAATGGAGGAGAGAGAGGGAGAAGACACCTTTTGGCATAAGAACGTACGTACGTTCCTCTCCCTCTCTCCCTCCAAGAAAAAGAAGAAAAACGCTTACGGCGACACCATCTTCCCTTCAAGGCAAATTGGCATCATCGGATCAGAATTTCTTCCTCGATATTCAGCATTGGTGTTTAATCTGTGGCTAACAAGGTATGCTCGAATCCGTGGTGTGCTTTAGGATCGGTGATACGTGATTTTCCCGGGCTTCGCTTCCGCATTGATTTAGGGGTTCGATTTAGTGTCGAATCCGATTTTCGGGGATCCAACATTGGTATCAAAGCCCTAGTTCACGTTTTCCCAATCAATTTGATGTTTTTTCATTGATTTTTCACGAAAATTTTCGGCCGTACGGATCGGGGCGAGAAATCCCGACACCCGAGTACTGTTCGCCCATTTTTCCGAGTTTTCGTAAGTCGAAATCGAATTCTGATGGCATGGGAAGAAATGCGACGTCGAGACGAGTCTGGCGACATGTCGCGCGCCGCCGAGAGACGCCACACGCGCCCACACGCGCTGCCAGAAGCCGCTGCACGTGGGCGCGACGCGCCCGGAAGAGCTGGCTTCGCCAATGAGTGCAACACACGCGCCGGTGGCGAATCGGCACGTGCGCGTTGGCGGCCGGCGAACTGGCACGCGCCGGTCGGCGGACCGACGCGTGCTGATGTCACCGTGACGTCACGGTAACCGTCGGGATGACGTCATTGGTGACGTCATCGCCGACGACCGTTAGCGGGCCGGTCACCGGCCGGCGCCCCGACTTGACCCGAACTGCGACGCCCGGCACGTGCTGGATGACGTCTGCGTGACGTCAGCCCGCGCACGCATGCGGCACGTGCGGTCGGTTCGCCCCAACTGGCGCGACCGGTCCGATGTTCGACGACCTGACCGTTGACCGTTGACCGACGACCATTGACCGTTGACCCGAAAAAAAAAAAAAGAATTTGTTTCTTTTTCATGTATGCCTATGTGGTTTATATGTAATCAATTATTTATTCTGCATTTGTTGCATGAATTTTTGGAAAATTATGTATTTTCCCTTATGTAAATTATGGATTATGAGTAATCCATTTTTAGTTCTGCATTTGTTGCAGGAACTATGATGCGTTATGCACGGATACCTGCAATCCCGAGAACGGACGAGGGAAATGCAAGAGTTAAAAGACTGATGTTAGATTTAGCTAATTATCGGTGGCATAACGGTGATTTAGTATCACATGTGGTCAAAGTCAATCAGATGATACAAGAAATCATCAGTAATTGTTATCTTATGCCGAATTTTGAGAAGGTGCCGGCTTTGATGAACACTCTTCCACCTAAATGGTAAACAGTGTTAGATCGGCTATGGGAGGTCAACGTGGTCCCGAGTTATAGGAGGCTAGTGGAAGCTTTTGTAAGAGAGCACTATATGATTGAGTTAACCAAAACTTCAACCCTTAGGTTGAGCGCCGCATGGCGCAGAGTGAATGCGCCTTGGTGGCGACATGAATGCTCTCCAAAAGTTTTTCCATGGTTGGTAAATGTGCCTTCAGTTTTCTCAGATGCTTTGACTGATAGATTAGAATGGTCATTCCCTATTTATTTCTTTGATTAATTATGTAATGTTTACTACCTGATTGTTGTTGATGTAGCAATCGATATGTTAGTTATATAATGTGAAAGCATTGTTATTTTATTGGATGTTAAGATTTTATTTGCTTTCTGTTATTGCTGGTTGCTGTGGGTAATTAGCTGTGGGTAGTAATAGAAGTTTTTGTAACTTCATAAAATTTATTTGCATAAGACAATTATATTAATAATAATTTTGAGTTAGGATTTTTGGAGGATGATTGGAAACATAGTGACATTTTGATTCTGAAGCCTTACTTGAAATTATTCATTAATATGATGGGTCTATGCAAATAGAGATGCATAAATGATAGGTATTAATTATTCGTGCATGTATGTCTGATGTGTTCAGAACGATGGTTCAGCAACTAAAAATGTAATTGCTGATATGAACGGCAACAATTGTGAAATATTGAATATTAAGATTCAATATGTGCTGGAAAAGCAAGAAGCACTAGGAGTTCTTGACCATATTATGGAAGATCTTGAGGATGCCATGCGCCACCTTGAGCTAGTTGAGGACCGCCTAACGGCATTTGAGCCGAAAATAGATATTTTGAATGCTGGTTCTAGCTCAGAAAGGGTTTTATGCTCTAAGCGCAAACGTATTGATTCGGTCAATATGTGGGAATGTAATGGATCAAGTCCTTATTGTAAGAAATCAAGAGTTAACCAACACAAGAGAGGAAAACGTCCTCAAGTGAAGAAAATGTCAAGGGTAAGATGTTACAATTGTGACAAAAGAGGTCACTATGCTTACGACTGTCGTGAGCCAAAGAAGGTATACACCTCTTGTACATTTGAGAACTTTGCTTATGTGTCAAGTTCTGCATTATAGGCTGAGTCCAATCCTTTATGGAATGTAGATTCAGGAGCGATAGACCATGTAGCAAATGATAGAGGATCCTTCATGGAATTCCGACGATACCAACTGGAACTAAGTGGATCTATATTGGAAATAACTCCAGAGCTGAAGTTAAAGGGATTGGCACCTGCCAATTGAATATGCATGGTGGACACATCTTGATGTTCTATATGCTCTGGAGATTCATCGAAATTTAGTGTCTGTCTTAGTGTTGGTTAAACTTGGTTTTGGTATGAACTTCCATAATAAATGTGTAGATTTGTGTTTAGATACAAACTACTATTGTTATAGTCACTTACTGAATGGTTTTATTGTATTAAATGTTGACTGTGATGATGTCAATATGTTATTCCCTTGTTTCATGTCTTCTACCTTATATGATAATGATGTGAATATGGTGGCATGCTAGACTTGGTTATATGGGCCAACAACATATGAATAGACTAGCCAAAGAGGGCTTGTTGGGCAATATTGAAAAAGTCGATTTGTCCATATGTGAGCATTGCCTAGTAGGAAAAATGATAAGGAAACCATTTGGAAAATGTAAGAGAGCTGAATTTCCTCTGCATTTAATCTATTTGGGCGTCTGTGGTTCAATGAATGTGAGAGGAAGGTAAGGGGCTGTTTATTTCATCACTTTTTTATTATTATTATAAATGATTATACTCGAGTCGGATATGTCTATTTGATTTCTCATAAATCTGAAGCATAAGTTGTTTCAGAAGGTTTATGAACCTGGCAGAAAATCAATTAGACAATAAAATAAAGGTATTTAGATCCGATCGAGGTTGAGAATATTTATTTGATAAGTTCAGAAAATTATGTGATGAAAAAGGAATAGAAAGATAGTTGTCTATTCCATATACTCCTCAACAAAATGGTGTTGAGATAGAATAAACAGAACCCTCTTTGGAATAGTTAGGTCCAAGATGGCGCATGCTAACTTACCTATCACTTTTTGGAGTGATGCGTTGTTAACTGCTGCCAATATACTTAACCGGATGCCTTCCAAATCAGTTATTTCCACTTCATATGAGTTATGGATAGTTAGAAAACCGGACTTAAGTTTTCTTAAGCCATGGGGTTGTGTTGCCTATATTCATGAGTCCTCTCACAAGTTTGGGAAATTGGTTCCCAAAGAAAATAAGAGTATTTTCATGAGATACCGCGAACACTCAAAAGGGTATGTGTTCATAGGTGAGCAGGAAAGTGGAAGTATAACTGAATTTGAATTACGAGATGTCACATCCTTAGTGGATGAATTTCCTAAGAGGGGCAAAATAAGGGAAAATTACTCCTTATTTGAAACCTTGGATCAAGATAATGATGTCAGTGGAGTTCGTCCAAGTGTGAGTAATATGAGATGTGATGAATTGAATTCAACTCATTCTCAATTGCAACCACCTGATGTGACGACATCATCATTACCTAATCCAAGTGGGAGCATGATGGGGAATGATGTGCTAAGTGTACAATTTCCCATACGGTGAACAAGTCGCCAAAGTATTCCCCGTCGATGTTTTGACATTGAAAGGGAAACTTTTATGGTTGCTCCACAAGATGAGGATGAGCCAAGAAATATTAATGAGGCTCTGAATTGCCCTAATAAGGAAAAATGGATTCATGCAATGAAAGAGGAAATGGAGTCAATGAAATCAAACCAAGTTTGGGAACTAGTTGATCTTTCTAAAGGACACAAAGCTATTGGGAACAAGTGAATTCTCAAAATAAAGCGAAAGGCTTATGGCTCGATAGAAAGGCATAAGGCTCGCCTTGTGACAAATGGGTATAATCAACAGAAATGAATTGATTATGAAGATACGTTTTCTCTTGTAGTAAGATTTACCTCGATTCGCATTATTCTGGCAATAATGGCTAGTCTGGATCTTGAGTTACATCAGATGGATGTAAAGACTGCTTTTCTCAATGGAGAATTAGAGGAAGAAATATATATGGAACAACCTGCTGGTTTCATAGTAAAAGGCCAAGACAATGATATATATGTTTTCATAATGCCATAATGGCATATGATTTTAAAATGATTGATGAGGATCATTGTGTATATATCAAAAGATCTAAGGATCAATTTGTGACATATCATTATATGTTGATGATATACTGATTGTCGGAAGCAATATGGAGTTGGTTAATACTGTCAAGAAATGGTTGTCTTCTAACTTTGAGATGAAGGATATGGGTGAGGCTGCATACATTCTTGGAGTTAAGATTTCGAGAGATCGTTCGAAGAGATCATTGTCTCTTTCGCAAGAAACCTATATAAATAAGGTTCTTAAACGATTTTGTATGCAAGACTGTAAACCCATAGACACTCCTATTGCAAAAGGTGAAGAATTGAGCCACAAACTGTGTCCAAGGACTCTACAAGAGAAGGAACAAATTAAACATGTTCTTTATGCTAGTGCTGTTGGAAGCTTGATGTACATTATGATGTGTACAAGACCTGACATATGTTTTGCAGTTGGAATGGTAAACAGATACCAATCCAATCCAAGTCAAGTACATTAGAAAGCCGTTAAGAGAATACTAAGGTATCTAAATAGGACTGTTGATTATACGTTGAGTTATTAAGGAAAGGATCTGCAACTCAAAGGCTATTGTAATACTAATTGTGGAGGAGATTTAGATGAAAGAAAATCTACCTCTTGGTTTGTTTTCTTACCGAATAATTGCACCATATGTTAGAGCAATAAGAAACAAAAGTGTATAGCCTTGTCCAAGATAGAAGTTGAGTTCGTGGTATTATCAGCAGCAGTATAAGAAGATGCTTGGCTTAAGAGATTTTTTGGATCATTTAGGTGTTATTAGAAGTGCTGCAGATTCATTGTTGGTTAACTGTGATAGCCAAGCAGCAAAAGCATACACCAAAGATCCAAAATATCATGGCAAGACCGAACACATAGATACCAAGTATAATTTTGTAAAGGATATGGTTGTACGAAAGGATATGAACTTAAAGTACATACTACGCATAGAATGGTAGCAGATCTTATAATAAAGCCAATACCTAGAGATGTGTTTTGTGGCCATATGAAATCTCTAGGATTGCGTAGAGGCTAATGTACTGAATATTGTAATTTCCCTAAGTGTTCACATTTGATGAATTTGTGTTTTCATCATTAATGCCTATGAATCTTTGTTTGATCTTTATGCATCTTAATGCTTAGTGCATTGCTTTAAATTGAGAAGTATGTCGAACAGATATAAGATTAGCCCACTCACACAGGTAATCGACTATATTTACTGTGTGATAAATAGAGATGAGACTGTTTTTAAGCTTATTATCTAGGTGATAATCGAGAGCTCAAGCTTAAAACACGTATGTCGCCTTAACTAGGTGTTAAGATGATGATATAATATTTACTATATCCGAAAGTAAAATACCCCACATATTTTACTTTTTCAGTCTAAAATGCCAGATGTGAGTTCTGATGAATTTTGTGAATGAGTAGATACGTGAACTCAAGTTAGACATTGGGTATGTCTGAACTATCATCTGTACGGTATTGAAAGGTGTAGATATACGCTCCATGGGAAATGAGTTAATACCGTAACATGTATTTCATACTACGTATGCATGAGACGACCAATAAGAGTGGCAAAAGTATGATCTTAACTTTTATGCCATGTGAGACTCTTGAGGAATAGAGTTCCTCAGTTTTAGTCCCCTCATGACTCTTACTTATTCTCAAGATTTCTATTTAGTGTTTGCTATCTTAGGATGTTGCCAATGGTCATGAGTTTGATTCGATATAATGGGGCATTTCTAGAAAAGCAAGCTGAACTGAAATTGAAAGTTTGAAGGAAAGAGGAAGATCGATTTTGGAGAATCACATTGTAGTTTTGTAATCACCGGTTAACCAATTATGACTGTCTTTGTGATAATCATAATTGTGAATACAATATATGTATCATTGTTTAAAAGAGATCAAAAGAGATATAAATATGATCAATCGATCTAGGGTACTACATACTAAATCTACTCAGGATGTAATGCCCATTATGAGCTGCTATATATTTCTAACAGATGTATAGCAACGAGCTCTCAAAGTATGCTGGTCGCACGGATTATTCACCGGTATGAATGTTGAAAAGAGGAAAAGATGATTATGTTCGGCCCACCATGTTAAGTGAGAGTCTATGATGGATTTTTCTTTGATGGGGCTGAGTAGGGAATGTTCGCCCATGTTGGTTTTGGACCACCATGTGCGAGTGGGAGATGATGGATTTTTTCTTTATTGATGGGCCTGAGTTGGCCTGTCTGCCCATATTGGGCCTAAAAGCCCGGCCCACTAGATTAGGGCCCATGGATGAAGGGGTACGATTCCTTTTTGGAGGAACGTATATAAAGGGAGGAGAGAGAGGGAGAAGACACCTTTTGGCATAAGAACGTACGTACGTTCCTTTCCCTCCCTCCCTCCAAGAAAAAGAAGAAAAACGCTTACGGTGACACCGTCTTCCCTTCAAGGCAAATTGGCATCATCGGATCAGAATTTCTTCCTCGATATTCAACATTGGTGTTTAATCTGTGGCTAACAAGGTACGCTCGAATCCGTGGTGTGCTTTAGGATCGGTGATACGTGATTTTCCCGGGCTTCGCTTCCGCATTGATTTAGGGGTTCGATTTAGTGTCGAATTCGGTTTTCGGGGATCCGTTATTCCCAACATCTATCATCTGTTGACACTTGATACTACGATTGTTTGACGCTTGGGCTTAGCACTTCTCATGTCAATTGCAAGAGATCCTTTAGGTGAAGCTTGGGTTCTTGCCTTGTGAGCTAAGCCTACGATCCCTTAGGGTTGTGCAACCTTGGGACACATTGATTGAGGTCAAACGACCTCAAGTAGGGTTGGCGTCGGCTCATCGACCACTCTTTTGTGGTTCGCCAGTTGCTCACGAGCTGCAAAGGCTTTTGCTAAAAAGATTATGATGTTTTAGGACATTTTCGTATTTATGAAAGTATAGATGTGGTAAAATTGAAAGAAAAAAGGTATATTTGCTTTCTAAATATGCAATATTCCAAAGTATATCCATACCTATCATGGACCAAAGGTCTTTAGAAATGCAATTGTATTTTCCCAATGCTGTCCAGAAAATTTGTCACAAGCCCTTTCACATTTGGTCAAGAGACTCTAGGGCCCCAAAGCCTCTTCAAAATACAAAACCAAATGCGCCCTATGCACATGAGTCCATCAAATTATAATAGATTTTCCTTCCGTCTAAGAGATCCAATCTTTCAATCTACCATCTACCCCATGATACCCCTAAAAATGTTCTAAATATCCAAAATAAACCTAAATCTCTAGAAGCTTCAAAAGTATGCCTAATTGTCTAAGCCACTCCTCACCCTATTATACCTCGAACACCCCCCCTCCGGGGTCTATACATGTGCTAGATGGTGGTTTTTATAATTAGTGATGGGCACCGGTGATTCCTAAGGGAATCAGTCCGATTCCAAATTCTAATTTATTGGAACTGGTGGATTATGGTCTTGTTCTCGATTCCATAGGTGGAACCACCCACCTATCCATTATATTCGAACTAATATTATAATAATATATTAATTTTTAATTTAAAAAATTAGAATCTCAAATCCCTGAATCTAAAACCCATTGTTATTCTTGTATCAATTTCTCTCATGTCTTAATGTCTCCCTCTCAGTCTCACATTGATTTTTCTGTCTCCATCTTTGTCTCTCAACTCCCATCGATTCATGGCCGTGACTTCGACCATTCATCGCCTCCCTCTCCCATTCTCAGTCGCCTCCATTTCCCTTCAGTTCGAATCCCCTATCTTCAATCTACTCACTAAATCCCTAAATTTACAAATTGTTTGTTTGTTTATTTGGTTAGTTAGCTCAAAAAAGCTCTAAAAAAATTAGAACCCTACAAACCTAAACTTCTAAATCTTTCTTTTGCTCTTGATTGACTCATGGCTACGACTTTTAATTTATGTCTCATGGAGGAGGCTTCATCCTCTCTGGTTTTTTTTGGGGGGGGGGGGGCTTGAATGAAGATTGAGGATTTTGAGAACTAGGCGCTTGTCATGTGATTTTTGACTTTGCGTTCATGGCTAAAGGGATGAGAAGTGGACAAGCAATTTGCTTATGGCTTATCTCTATATTAGGTGCACTAGTAGCCATGGCTATGGCCAATGGTTGCACTATGAATAGATAAGTTGTGGGGCTAGGTATAACATGCACATTGTGTCAAGGTCTGTCAAGATTACTATATAAAATAAGCATATTATACTTGCAAATCTCCCTACTTCGAATCAAGTTATTTAAATTGTGGGTTTGTATCCTTTGTCCTATTGTCCTCTCTGTTTCTCTATTTCGTCTCATTTTCTCTCTAAATTGTGTCTATGCACGAAGTGTCTTGGTCATATGTGTGGTAGACAGCGAGTGATGATGTATATTTAGTGATGGTTGGAGATAATTGATAGTGGGGTAAAGTGTATGTGTGTTGTTCTCTGTAAAAAGCTAGTGTGTTGTTCTGTGTAAAACTTTTATGCGTTGATCTGTTGATGAAGTGTTGGTTGATTTGAGCAGGTGCTTTATTAACATGTCAATGGAAGTGGAGAAATCCTTTGATGCGATAACATCAATAATGGAATCAAAATCACTAGGTCATGGAAGAGGCGAAGACTTTGAAGATGCATAAAAAAAAAAAAAAAAGGTATTTGGTTATTGTCCTCCTAGTAAGCGAAAATTGGTAGCTTGGCTATATTTTCATAAATTCAGTACTCACACAAATGGTAAAGTTGATGTGTTCAGTAACTATTGTGGGGTAAGTATTCATACCACATTGATAATGGTACTTCAAATATATTGAAGCACTTGAGAAAGTACAATAATTATCTTTGAAATATAGATAAGAAGCAAAAATCGTTTGCATCGCAAATAGTAGATGAGATTTAGTGTGAGTTTGATTCAACTTCACAAATGGGCTTTGAGTGTAATGCAAATGGTGAAACTCTAAGCCCTTTGGAGAAATGCAAATTGTTTTTAGCAAAAACTCTTTGCAAAATAAATTTTTGGTTAAAGCGTTTAGCAAAAAACAAAAACTTTAGCAATGAGCTTTGAATATATTTTTATATTTTTTTAAATAAAAAAGAACTCAAGCCCTTCAATGGAGCTAGGGAAGGGCTACGATCATTGGTGAGCCAGATTTGGCTCAGGTGGCCGTCGACTAACGTCGCTTAACCTCGTGTGAGGGTTCCTTGAGGTTGTGAGACCCAAGTGATGGTTGTCTAAGGTTGCGTGATCCTTAGTGAAGGTTGCTTGGGTTGCGCAACCCTAGCTTGTCCTTTACCAACCAAATCTGGCCTCATCGCCATCCTCATGCGAAGAAGATAAATAGTTACAAGGAGGGACAAAATTGGAAAACTAAAGAATTGGTGAGGATCGTTTTGGAAGGAAAATGATATTTTAATCTTGTTTTCAATGTTTCGCAAATTCTACTTTGGAATACTCGGTGAGAGCACCATTAGGCTTTCAATATTCCTAAGGCTAGCATTTGGCCGAAGGCTATTTCAAAGTGTTTGCTAAAAGCTCCAACATTTTCTCAAAGGGCTTTGAAAAATGAAAGCTCATCAGGAAAGTTAAACCAAATGCACCCTCAACCAACGAGGGAAATACTAGTACATAGAAGTTTTATTAGGAGAAATATAGGGAAATGCTTGTTTGGATGATTATAATTGATGAATAACCATTTATGATGGTTAAGTGTGTCAGATTTTGTGATTATGTCAATCAATTGAAACATTTATTCAAGTATATGTCGTGATTTACGGTGGCTAGAGATTTCATAAAATTACATTTTTGTGAAAAAAAAGTTTGAAAGCTTCTTTTAGTAAGCTTAATTCTACAATCACATTCATGACTAATACATGGAATTTCATTCAAAATTTGAACTATTTATTTCTCATTAAACATTTTATTGAGAAAACTAGAAATTCCACAAAAGAATTATCAATTTTGTAGTCATGCTTAGCTACAAGGGTATGGATGTGGGAAAATTGTTGAGAAATGCATATACAAGTGGGGAACACAAAAACATGTGTCGAGAATCATTATGGTTAATGCTAATTCAAATGAAGTTGCCATTAGTTATCTGGAGATAAATACACTAGAAGAGCCAAAGTTGTGTATGATGCTTACTTTGGTGTCAAATCATTTAAGTGTCAAAAAGTTTGAAAAACGATCATTTTAGTGCCAACGTCAATTTGATTGACCGGAAATTTGACGTGGCACTTTTTTTATTAATTTTTGAATTTGATGTGGCTCACTGGAGAGTACAGTCAACATCCAAACAACAAAACGACGCCATTTGACGTCTTTCTCCCAAGTCAGAACCCTAAATCCCCAAATTGAGAGAGAGAGAGAGAGAGAGAGAGAGAGAGAAGGCATGGCAGGGGCTTCCTCATCGTCTTCTTCCTCAAAGAACAACACCAACACCAACACCAGCACTAGCAGCGACACCAGCAGCGGAATCGGCACCAACACCAACACAATTCCGCCTTCAGTTCGTCCGACATTGTCGACAAGCCCAAGCTCTTGTCCTCCTCCTCCTCTCCTCATCCTTCTTCTTCCCCCTTCAGAAGAACCCACTTCAGCCACTTCCTAAGTAGAGCCCGATCCACCATTTCCATCTACGCTCTCATTGTTTCCCTCACCCTCCTCATCTTTGCTCTCTCCACCTTCGACCCCCCTTCTTCCTCCTCTTCCTTTGCCCTCTCCTCCTATTCTTCCGGTCACTTCTTGCTCGAGCAACAATCTCAGCCTCTCCTCGTTCACCTAGTCGAGCAACTACAACGATGGCTAAGCAACGGTGGCCAAGCGAGCTAGGTCGGTGTTGGGCGAGGATTGGACAAAGAACCCTAATTTCAATCCCCATATGAGCTGTGCGATGTTGTTTTTGTGAGGTCATCCACGTATGACGCCAAAACAGTGTCGTTTTCTTAAGAAGGATGGAAAATAACGTCATTTAAAAGTCACGTCAACTTCTTTTTTAAAAATATAAAAGCTACTTATCCAATTTGGCCGAAATCTCTCGCTGGTAGCACTAAAGTCATCATTTTTTTTTCTCCAGTTTGTCACTTAAGTGATCTGACGAAAACTTTTGGCACCAAAGTGAGCGTCCTTCTAGTGTACTTTCCCCGATTATCTGAAAGAACAATTTTCAAGAGATAAACTATTCATCTTAGTTGTGAAGTTTGACATATAAGGTGCACATCTCATATGTTGAAATTGATTGTGAAGGATATTGGCCAAGGTATGCAATTCTATTTATATGAAGAGTTCTTATATGAGAGCCAAGACATTTTGAGATTGCATTGAGAGTACAAGATTCACTTATAAGGGTTTAGTGTGTGTTGACATCTCCACTAAGTGGAATTCCACTTACCTTATTTAGACAATGCTATAAAGCTAAGAAAAGCTTTTGAAAAGATGGATAAAGATGATCTTTATTTCTCAACTAAGCTTAACTCTGATACTCCAAGTAGTGTTGATTGGAAAATGTCATTATTCTCTCCAAATTTTTGAAGAAGTTTTATGATACCACCAACCAAATGTATGAGAGTTTGTATATCACTTCGAATGATTATTTTAGGGAATGGCTTCTTTGTATGATTATCTAAAAAAAAAAAAAAAATGATGAAGGCTTATGATCTTATGGTGAGAATTATGGGTGTAAAAATGAAAGACAAGTTCAACAAATATTATGAGAGTTTCGAAAAAGTAAATATGATGGTGTTGATGTGTATGTTAGATCTTAGAAAAATGATGAATTATGTGAGGTATCGTTGTAAACCTATTTATGATAATGCTGCGAAAGTTGATGAAATGTTTAATAAGGTGAAGTTTTCCTTGGAACATTTTTTAAAATTTTATGAGAAATCTTATTTTAATTCTTGTGACCAAAGTTTGGTTGGTGAGCTTAATGTAGAGGAAGATTGCAATGCAAATTTCTATGTGTAAGAGTCGTCATATAAAGACTTTCTTAATGAGGAGAAATTTTTTTAAGGGCAACTTATTTGAGCTTGATTGATATCTTAAAGCCGAATTTGAAGAGGCTCATGATTTTGACATTTTGATGTGGTAGAGCATTGCTGGCCAAAAGTTTAAAATCATATCATTGATAGCTGGAATGTTTTGTCTATTTTTATAACTAGTCATGTGCTTGATACTTTTGAAGTTCTTTAACTCATAAAGTCGTGGAAGTTTTGACTTGCACTCAAGATTGATTGAGAACAATTCTCTAGTCAATTAATGTTGAAGAGTGCATCGAGAATGCGGAAAATTTTGAGTTGGGTAAATCCATATCATTTCATCTTGGAATTCTTTCATATCTAATGAGGGTATCTTTTTTTTTTTTTTTTTTAGATATGGATTATTTTACACAGAGATTAACGATATATATATATAGTTTACAAGTTGAAATGGAAGAAATATATGTGGTCAGATTTGCTGATAATTGTTTTAGTTTAATTTCTACTAATGTTGAATGATTATTAATACTTATTGTTGTTTTATTTTTAGGACATTGGAACTTAGAGTTTAAGAGCTCTCAAAGCCTGTGATTCACAAACTTTACAAGTTGTGAACTCTTTGGTCTATCTTGTTGTAATTGTTCTGTTATTATAAACTTGTCTAATTTTCTTAAGGGTGAGTATGGTCCGGGTTGAGTTAGTCCACCTTTTAACCTTATGATCATTTTGCACAATATTGGTTCTCAATTTTTGGGATAAGGATAGACTCTATTGAGCCTGGAGCTGAGGACCAGACCAATCCAATGGGTTCGGTCAAATTCCAGGATCAACCCAAAACCAATCGATAATTTTTATTTTATTTTTTGTATTCCCTAAAAAGACAAATCTACCATTTCAAATTACATATCGATTGATAATGTAGCATTGTGCAACCAAACTATAAATATCAACACATATTCAAAAAATTTAAGATAATATAACAATAGAAATTTCACACATGCTAAAAGCAATAAATCATAAAAACAATTAAGACCGATCATAGAGATATATGACAAGATGGGAAGTTGAGCAGCAAGTGGGGAAGTTGTTTTTTTCGATTTTGACAAATTAAAGACTAAGAGGACAAAGAAGATAAAAAAAAGAAAAAAGAACAAGTACTAGAGGAGGATGCCATGAGAAACTGTTTAATACCGTTGACGACGTTTAACTTAGGGTTTTTTCTTTAAAATATATTTAAAAAAAATCATAAATAATATGTTTTATATATATTATATACCATCAAGGTTGATTTGGATTAAATCGACCAAAAACTCTTAGGATCAATGACCAAACCTTACAGTACTAATCTAGGAATCCTAGGATTAAGGATCGACCTAGTCTTCTTAGGCATCAGACCAAGATCAGTAGAGTTGGGCTGATCCACGGTGAACCTTGGACCGATGCTCACTGAGAACTGCCGCTTTACACCTGGTATATAAGCCCAGACGAACACCTTAACCCCCAGGAAAGCCCCACTCTGCTCAAGCGGCGAACAGCGGTTTCTTCTTGCTCCGGATTGGTCCTTCATCGTCAACATCAACATGAAGGTACGTACCTCTCAACTCCCGTTCACTCGTCTCTCTTCCCGTTTTACTTTCACTCGAGGTTTCTGATGCATTTTCCCTCTCTGTAATCTGAAGTTCAACATAGCGAATCCAACCACCGGTTGCCAGAAGAAGCTCGAGATCGACGATGATTAGAAACTGTAAGTCGAACCCTTTTACTAGGGGGTGAAAACGTCGGATGTTGTTGATGGTTGTGGCTGTTCTTATGTGGAATGCTTTGAAAGCTCTTAGTTTGTTGAATTGATCAGGTGGGCGTTGGCCCCTGTTCAGTTCCTTGTGTTTGGGCGTCTATTGCTAGTGTCCTGTGTATTGGTAGATGGAACTATTGCTCTTTTCGCTCGTGTAATGTTGAGACTGATATGAATGTTTGTTCTCTGATTGGAATTACTTACGACATCGGTTTGAGTGAGCATGCTTATGAAGTGATTACGCGATTTACAGGAATGGAAATACCGCTCACATGGTCTTCAATGTTTGATTCGGGTTCCGCATGTAAGTATCTGAAGCACAATAATTAATATTTATTCCTTTAGGTGCTCATTTTTCATGGCCCCTATATCTTTCTTTGGTGACCTGAGTGATGTATCTTGTTGGCCAGAAAAGCATATCAAAACTGTAGGATCTAATTCCCGGAATTAGCAATTTTAGAATACTGAATGGATTTTAGGGACAGATTGTGGGATGGGGTAATCACTAGGGAGTATTTTGAGGGGTACTTCAAATTAGGCGAGAAAAGTTGCTTATTGTTGATTTAACTCTAAACTAGGGAAATAAAGTGAAAGTTGCGGATGATGGATACACTTCTGAGTAGTCTATCATATTGCGAATGTGGAAACATAGGTAACTGAAATTTTATTTTATTTTTGACATTTTGGATACAATTTGGTTTGATTTGGCTACCCATGTTCTGAGAGACCATGCTGCGGCACTAGATTTTATTGTATCGAAACCACTATCTCTTGCATTTCATACTTAAGATTTGGATCATAACAATTTGATGGATCTCCTAATTTTAAAGTCCAATCCCCACCCCGACTCCACCCCCCCGGGGAGACGCGCCCCCGTCGCGCGTGTGCAAGCCAGACGCGCGGCGGGAGGCGCTCCACCGAGGATCTGGTCAAGCCTGTCAGGCGCTGGGTGGGGTGGGGCAATTTACAGCTGCCGCGCATTACGAAAGTGGGGCTCGTCTTGCCTGCTATTTACGGTCGTGCCACTGAAGCTCGTACTCCCTCGCAGGGGAGTTTTGCCCCGGCAGTGTGGCTAGTGACGTACGCAGATACGTCTTTTTAAAGCTTCTAAACAATCACATTCCATATCTTGCATTTTTTAAGCTAGCGTGATCTTTGGGGCGCAAGAATTCTAAGTCAAGAGACATCTCTGTCCATGCCTTCTAAAGTAACGTCCCCCAACGATACGGCCTAAACAAAGTTTGAAAAGAAATTTAAAGAATGACTTGGAAATTAGGAGGACAATTGCGACACCTAAGGCTTCGATTCATTCTTTTGTAGTCCACCATTAGAAGAGTCAAGCGGTCCATTAGCTTTTTTCTTGCTTGAATGTGGCACAAAAAGAAGAAGAGGCGAAGGAACGTGTCTTGAGGCTTACAATAACGGAGGAATCAAGTTTCGTGTCGGTCTCAGGACTAACTAGGTGAAATTAGTTTCAGGATCCTTTTCAGAAACAGTTGCAGTGGTCTCACGAAATTTTAAACTAATTAGGTAAAATAAAGTATTATATACTTATGTTTTAGCTTTTGTTTGGGGAAGAAATGGTGTTTGGTGTGTATTTTTTAAGTGCCTAAACAATGATTATGTATCTTGCATTTTCTAAGCTACCGTGCTCTTTGGGCTGCAAAAATTCAAAAGCAAGAGACATCCCTGTCCATGCCTAATAAAATTAACGCGGTAACAGGATCCATTGACTATAGTCAACTCACTGCTTTAGATTAAAGCATGAAAATGACATCCGAGAAGAACTTGGCTATATAACATCTCCATCGTCAGGCCTCATGTACCCCTGGGTCGACACAGAGAGTTTGAGAGTACCACTAGATTTGTTTAGGTAACCATGAAAAAAGAGTCACTTCACTTCAGCTCTATGATACTCTTGCTTACTATTGTCGCTTCACACTCTATTGCCTCAACCCAACCGCGTTGCCATGAAGACGAGAGATCTGCGTTGTTGGAGTTCAAGACAACCTTCTTCACTAGAAAGCGTCCGTGTTGTTACGATTACCACGACAACGCTCTATTTGAGCAAGCAAAGATCGAATCTTGGAACACATCAGAAGGGAAAACTCAAAGCGATTGCTGTTCTTGGACTGGCATTGAGTGTGATAAGGTAAGCGGTTATGTGATCAGCCTCGACCTTAGTTGCAGTTGTCTCTCCGGTAAAATCAACTCAAACACCAGTATTTTCCGTCTTCTTCGCCTAAGAAGCCTTAACCTTGCCTTCAACGACTTCAATTGTCAGATTCCTCCGACAATTGGAAATCTAAGTTCCTTGAGGGATTTGAACTTCTCCAACTCCAACTTCATGGGCCACATCTCACATTCGCTCCGTAACTTGACCCAACTTGTCCATCTAGACTTGAGTATGAATGATTTGAATGGTACGATTCCAACTTATTTTGGCGGCATCTTGAATCTGGAGCATTTAGATCTAGGCTATAATTTTTTAATGGGTGAAGTTCCATCCTCTGTCGAGAACCTCATCCAGCTTACTACTTTATATTTAGGAGGTAATCTATTAACGGGCGAAATCCCATCCTCTCTCGGGAACCTCGTCCAGCTTACTACTTTATATTTAGGAGGTAATCTATTAATGGGCGAAATCCCATCCTCTCTCGGGAACCTCGTCCAGCTTACTACTTTATATTTAGGAGGTAATCTATTAACGGGCGAAATCCCATCCTCTCTTGGGAACCTCATCCAGCTTACAACTTTATATTTAGAATATAATAAGTTAACGGGCGAAATCCCATCTTCCATTGGAGACTTAATTCAACTTACTGATATATATCTTAATTTTAATCTATTAGTTGGTGAGATTCCACTCTCTTTCCAAAACCTCTTGGAGCTTAGGTTCTTAGACCTTCAGTCGAATCGATTGAGTGGTGAAATTCCACCCTTGTTGGGAAGACTCACCCAGTTGGTTGACATTTATCTTTCATTCAACCAATTCCATGGTGCAATTCCAAGCACGATTTCCCAATTACAGGATCTCAACTCTCTTTATTTGCATTCAAATAGCTTGAGTGGCACAATGAAGTTAGATATGTTCTCAGAGGCTAAAAACCTTCGAGAACTTGTGTTATCCTCTAACAAACTGTCATTGATTGTTGAAACCAACATAACTCACCGGTATCAGGTTCTAGGTTTAGGTTCATGCAACTTAAATAGTTTCCCTGAGTTTCTACAAGACCAAAATGACTTGCATTTGCTCGATCTATCCAACAATAACATTTCTGGTCAAGTTCCTAAATGGTTTTTGAATGTGAGCACAGAAAACCTAGCACTATTGAACCTTTCTAGCAACTTCCTAACGAGTTTTACTCAAGATCCTATTATTTTCAAGTGGAAAAACCTCCTTGAAGCAGATCTCGGTTTCAACGAGTTGCAAGGATATGTTCCTATTCCCCCTCCTAAAATCAAGCAATACTTCATCTCAAATAATAGGCTCTCAGGAGGAATATCACCAGTCTTATGCAATCTAAGCGATACCTCTATGATTGATTTTTCTAATAATAATCTAACTGGGTTTCTCCCACAATGTTTTAGTAATTTGAGTGGTTATTTGGAAGTACTGAATCTACGGAGCAACAACTTTATTGGAAAAATTCCTGAGTTGAATGGGACCTTCTGTATGATTGATTTGAGTTACAATAAATTGGAAGGGCCATTGCCAAGATCGCTCCGTAACTGTAACAGATTGCAATTCTTGAATTTTGCAAACAATCATATTAGAGATGTTT
Source organism: Eucalyptus cladocalyx (assembly GCA_017140615.1). Lineage (NCBI taxonomy): Eukaryota > Viridiplantae > Streptophyta > Magnoliopsida > Myrtales > Myrtaceae > Eucalyptus > Eucalyptus cladocalyx. The sequence goes on along the minus strand of CM029524.1, from coordinate 8,829,129 downwards.
TCCCTTCATGGTTGGGCTCACTTCTAAGTTTGAGGGTACTTATACTGCGGGACAATAGATTTCACGGATTTATTGAGGAACCGACTAATAGAATTGAGTTCCCCATGCTACAAATCATAGACCTATCTCAGAACAGCTTGTCTGGTAGCTTGCCATCCAAATACTTCAAGCATTGGACTGCCATGAAGGTTCCTAAGACAGATTCGTCAAGCTACATGGGGGATAAGTTGGGAATGTGGTGGCTAGCCCTTCCATTTTGGACCTTTGACTACTCTATGAGTGTATTTGCCAAAGGCATCCAAATGAATTACTCAAAGATCCATGGGTACCTCACATTGATTGATCTCTCGAGCAACAACTTCAGCGGAGCGATCCCTGAGACTATTGGAAGCCTAAAGCAGCTAAAATTGCTCAATCTTTCCAACAACATGCTCTCCGGTCCTCTGCCTCCATTCTTGGCAAACCTAACGAATTTGGAAGCATTGGACCTTTCTCAAAACCAGCTCTCCGGGGAGATATCTCAGGACTTGACACAACTCACTTCGCTTGAGGTCTTCGACGTATCTTACAATTTTCTGATCGGGCCAATACCGAAGTTGCGGCAGTTTGCTACATTCGAAAACAACTCCTACAAGGGAAACTCGGGGCTATGTGGCGCTCCTCTATCTAAAAGATGCGGATATCCCGAAGCGTCACCACCATCATTTCCGACATCCGAAGAAGATCGAGATTCGGGGAGTGCAATGGAATTGGACTGGAAGATCGTGTGCATGGGGTATGCAAGTGGGTTAGTGATTGGGGTAGTCCTCGGGAACTGCTTGATCACAAGAAGAAGGGCTCAAAGTCTTGTGAAGAACTTTGGCAGAAGAAAACAGAGGCGAAGAAGGTAGAAGAGATGGTCCGAAATCAAGGAAAATCTATTGTCTTCTGTGTTGGAGTACCTGTAAACTTCTCTTAAGTTTTTCTGCTATGTATTCTGAATAAAGCATTCTGTAATCATACGTGTTTGGGACATAAATGAGAAACGTCTTTAAATAACAAAATGGTCGGGTAAAATGGAACTTTTGAGCCACCCCATCCACAAACTCCATCCCCTGCTACTTCCTTTCCCAAAACCATTATATTTTACAGCAATATATTGAAAAGAAACTTAATTTTTTTGTTTATCTGACATTGATATCCCTAAAAAAGAAAAAAATATCTCTAAAGTGATTCATGTGATAAATAAAAGGAGTCATTACTAATTGATTATATGTGTTGAATGATAAGCAATCATTTAATTATATATATTGGCTCATGAAAAGAACACAAAACGTGAAATTCTTTTAATATAAAAGATAAAAAAAACATTTATTCCTATTTCTTATATGTATTGATCAAAGAGTTTGCAATATACAATGGCACAGAGTCTTAACGATGCCACTTTCAAACAACTGCCTGAGCCATCACCACTGCATATTTAGAGTTCACAAGCCAAGTCATATATCACTTTAATCAAGGATTTCGCATTTTCTATCCATTTCAGAAAGCAATTATGAAACTAAGTTCATATTGCTTTAACTATTAAAAGCAACGCAAATCACAATGCAAATCTTAATAATGAAAATGTAGCCTATGTCTGATCCGGGTTCTATAAAACAAATGCTCCAAACGCTATCGCTTTCTTCCCAAGAAACCACGTCATCCATGCTTAATCTTATATTTGTCGGTGCTTTGCTTACTCAACGTTAAGAGATTGAGGTCCTGGGATAGGAGTCCACAGCAGAAGCTGAGTGGATTTCGGGGCGTTACACTGGCCAAGTACCAGAGCGGTTCTTAGATGTGAGTAAAGAAAAGCCATTGGTTCTGAACCATTCTATTAATACCCTGACGGGCTTTTTGCAACCGTTGATGTTTTCAAATGGACAGCGCTTCAGACTTTAGACAACGGCTTCAACATGCAGCAAGGACCGCCTGAAGTCAGCCCGACAACCGTCTTGCACTATCCTGTCTCAATTTGCAAATTGAGCTTAAGACCAACCCGCACAACATTGGTCCTTAATTTTTTAAATAAAGACCACTCTATTGAGCCTAGGACCGATGACCGGACCAACCCACTGGATTCTGTTTGATTCCAAAATCAACCCAAGATCAATCGATAATATTTTGTTTTATTTTTTGTATTTCCAAAAAAAAACAAACCTACCATTTCAAATTACATATCCATCGATAATGCGGCGTTGTTCAACCAAACTATAAATATCAACACATATTCAAAAAATTTAAGATAAGATAACAATATAAATTTTACACCTGCTAAAAGTAAGAAATTATAAAAACGATTAAGACCGCTCATAGAGATATAGGACAAGATGGGAAGTTGAGCGGCAAGCAGAGAAGTTGTTTTTTTTTTGATTTTGGAAAATTGAAGACTAAGAGGATAAAGAAGATAGAAGAGAACAAGCATTGGAGAAGGACACTGTCGGAAGCCGTTTAATGTTATTGATGACATTTGACTTAGGGTTTTTTCTTTAAATATATAAAAAAATCATAAATAATATGTTAAAAATATATTATATATTATATACAGTCAATGTTAGTTCGGGTTGGATCGATCCAAACCCCCAAGATCAAGGATCGACCCAGTCTCCCTAGAAATTAGACCAAGATTGGCAGAGTTAGGCCGATCGACAATTAACCCTGGATCGATGCTCACCCCTGAATTTATTATGCGGGATGAGCTTGTTCCAAGTGTCATAGGTTGACACTTGAGATTGTGATCGTGTAACACCTAGGCTCCTTTGGACTTTTTACCCCCATTGTTCAAGTTGTATAGGCTTTCTTTTCCCTCATCAATCGCACGAGACTCCTTTTCACGAGCAGTTTCCAACATCGACAATAGTGGTAACCTCCAATTACCGCATCCTCTTAATTAGCTATGCACCACAAGCTCTCCCAATCGCTTTCTCTATAACTTATTTTGATACCAACTATATCTCCAATTAGCTATGCACCACATGAGATTGCGATCGTGCGCCACTTCTGTTCCTTTTGACTCGTTGCATCTAGGCCCAACCTTCCCCTTGTCAATTGTCTCACTCGCTCGCTTAGCCTACCTTAGATTACAAAAAATAAATATTGAGAGAAATGTTTTGGTAGAGAATGCTCCATTGCTCTTCCTATGTTGGATTGGTGGATATTCCAAATGAGGAACGAATGGAGCCTTATACACATGAGCCCATCAAACTATAATCGTATATTTCCCATCAGTTTAATAGTTCAATATACCATTTACCCCGTGATACTGGTAGGAATGTTTTAAGGTACCCAAAAAAAAGCGTAGACCTCTAGAAGCTTCAAAAGTATGCTCGACCATCCAGGTCACCTCCTCACCCTATCGTACCTTGAATACCTCCCGATGGTAACCCATGCCAGACGATAGGTTTTATCATCAGCTATGTAGCACGGACACTCTCCGGAAGCCTTCGTGTCATGTCCGACACTTCGACACGTGTCCGACACGTCCGACACGTTCCGACACGTTCCGACACGCGGTCAACGAATGTCGAAAAATCCGACACGTGGTTAACTCTCTTCAACATGTTTCAACACGCGAGTTCAGAATTCCGACACGCGATTCCGACACACACGGGGTCAATTTTAAAAATTTCTAATACTTGAGGGGTCAAAATATAAATATACACAAAAGAAGTAATAAAAGAAGTAATGAAATTGTTATAAACATACACACACGGGGTCAATTTTTTTTTTCAGTTTTGTTTTTTTAGAGTTATTTTATTTTTTAAAAGTCTTTTACTATGAAAGAAGTAATAAAAAAATGCTATATGTGATAAATAAATAAATTTAAAAATATCATTTCAGCATTTTTCTTTAAACAATATTTTTTTCCTCTAAGTTTTGTGTATTATTGTAACAAATTAAAATAATGAATGATATTATTTAATATTTTTCGTGTAAATTAATTCTATGCTATTTTTATTATTATTATTTATGTATTTATATATAAAAATATATTTAATATATAACGATCTAACGTGTCGAAATTCTCTATTTTTAAGAAATGACGTGTTGGCGTGTCGTGTCGTGTCGTGTCGTGTGTCACGTATCCGTGTCGGTGCTACATAGATCATTAGTAATGAGCCAGGAAGGATCCATTGGAACATGGTATTTTTTTTTTTCGGGGGTATTTTGAAAAAAGTCCTACTATGGAGTTACTTTATGAAAATGCGTTTTATTTTTTATTTTTTGGGTGGGGGGTTTTTTTGGAATTTTACAAACAACAAAGGGAATAAAAAAGAAGGAAAACTGGCTATCCTAGTTGTCACTAAGAACTGCAGCCTTACACCTGGTATATAAGCCCAGACAAACACCTTAACCCCCAGGAAAGCCCCACTCTGCTCAAGCGGCGAACAGCGGTTTCTTCTTGTTCCGGATCGGGCCTTCACCGTCAACATCAACATGAAGGTACGTACCTCTCAACTCCCGTTCACTCGTCTCTCTTCCCGTTTTGCTTTCACTCGAGGTTTCTGATGCGTTTTCCCTATCTGTAATCTGAAGTTCAACATAGCGAATCCAACCACCGGTTGCCAGAAGAAGCTCGAGATCGACGATGATCAGAAACTGTAAGCCGAACCCTTTTTCTGGGGGGTGAAAATGTCGGATGTTGTTGATGGGTTGTGGCTGTTCTTATGCGGAATGCTTTGAAAGCTCTTAGTTTGTTGAATTGATCAAGTGGGTGTTGGCCCCTGTTCAGTTCCTTGTGTTTGGGCGTCTACTGCTAGTGTTCTGTGTTTCGTAGATGGAACTATTGCTCTTCTCGCTCGTGTAATGTTGAGACTGATATGAATGTTTGTTCTCTGATTGGAATTACTTACGACATCAGTTTGAGTGAGCATGCTTATAAAGCGATTACCCGATTTACAGGAATGGAAATACCGCTCACATGGTCTTCAACTTTTGATTTGGGTTCCGCATTTAAGTATCTGAAGCACAAAAATTGATACTTGTTCCTTTAGGTGCTCATTTTTCATGGCCCCTCTATCTTTCTTTGGTGACCTGAGTGATGTATCTTGTTGGCCAGAACAGCATATCAAAACTGTAGGATCTGATTCCCGCATTAGCAATTTTAGAATGCTGAATGGATTTTAGGGACAGATTGTGGGATGGGGTAATCAATAGGGAGTATTTGGGGGGTACTCCAAATTAGGTGAGAAAAGTCGCTTATTGTTGATTTAACTCTAAACTAGGGAAAGAAAGTGCAAGTTGCGGATGATAGATATACTTCTGAGTTGTCTATCATGTTGTGAATGTGGAAGCATATGTAACTGAGATTTTTTTTTTTCCTGATATTTTGGGTACAATTTGGTTTTATTTGGCTACCCATGTTCTGAGAGACCATGCTGCAGCACTAGATTTTATTGTATCGAAACCAGTATCTCTTGCATTTCATACTTAAGGATTGGATCATAACAATTTAATGGATCTCCTAAATTTTAAGTCTTATTTTATTGTTTTTCTTCATAAAAATCATTATTTGTAGAGTTCAATGGCCAATTGTCTCTCTAGCAAAAGAAAAGGGATGTTGAGTAATGACTCTTTATGATCTTTTCCATGCAGTCGGGCGTTTTTCGACAAGAGGATCTCACAAGAAGTCAGTGGAGATGCTCTGGGTGAGGTATGTGTCCGCAATTGTTCTATGGAGCTTTTGGCGATTTCTTTGATCAGTTCTGTTATTGACTATCCTCAATGTGGGGCAGGAATTCAATGGCTACGTGTTTAAGATAATGGGAGGCTGTGACAAACAAGGGTTTCCAATGAAGCAGGGAGTGCTGACTCCTGGTCGTGTTCGTCTCTTGCTTCATCGAGGTAGGTTCAACTCTGCAAAGTGCACGAATACATGAATTTGGCAATTCTTGCATATAAGCTGAAGTTATGTCAGCTATGTATATTCTAAACTTGTTGCACAGCTTGATTAGGAGACCGGAATTTATATAAGTGTCAGTTGAAAAGAAAAATTGATTTGTCTGACAGGTACTCCTTGCTTCCGTGGATATGGTAGGCGGAATGGAGAGAGGAGAAGGAAGTCTGTTCGAGGATGCATCGTCAGTCAAGACCTCTCTGTTCTGAACTTGGTCATTGTGAAAAAAGGAGAAAGTGAGCTGCCTGGTTTGACTGACATTGAGAAGCCGAGAATGAGAGGTCCAAAGAGGGCATCAAAGATCCGGAAACTTTTTAACCTGTCGAAGGAGGATGACGTTCGGAAGTATGTCAATACATATCGCAGGACCTTCACTACTAAAGCTGGTAAGGGTTTCCATCATCATTCAACTTAATTTTCTTATCGTGTTGGCTTATTGAATGGCTCTGGTCTGACTTTGATTCTTTTCTGCTCTTCTTTTTCTTGTCATTCTACAGGGAAAAAGGTCAGTAAAGCTCCGAAGATCCAGAGGCTAGTTACGCCATTGACATTACAAAGGAAGCGCGCGAGAATCGCTGACAAGAAGAAGAGAATTGCCAAGGCAAAGGCTGAGGCAGCTGAGTACCAGAAGCTTCTCGCTACCAGGTTGAAGGAGCAGCGCGAGCGTCGCAGTGAGAGCTTGGCTAAGAAGAGATCTAGGCTGTCAGCTGCCTCAAAACCTTCTCTTGCGGCGTAGGTTGTTTTTACCGTTCGATCGATTTCGGTCAACCGAGCAGTTTCGGTTCAGGCAATTTTGACAGTTGAGAATGCAGGGGAATTTGTCAATGTGGAGTGGTTTATTTTATAGCCTTTTTAGCTCTGCCTCGGAATTGAGGGACGTTTTATCATTGGTTTATTGCTGTTTCTTAGTCTTTGAACTTGAAATTTCATTTTTAGAAAGTTGAGTTGGCACACGTGCGGGTGTAGTGATTGAGGTTAGGCTAGTGGGGAAAATATTTAATGGTTTCGAAGCTATTGATGTGGCGGCGAATTTTAGTCACATCAATTAGATCGGCACATGTTCGTTGACGTGGAATTAAATCAACCAAGTTGATAATACGCTATGTTCAGAGATGAAATTCTCTTTGCTTCATTGGAGTTGCCGAGCTTTGACCTTAGCTTGCAGTCCGTCACCGGTGGAGACGCTGTAGCATCCAAGCCGATCACCGTCTCGTGGCCATGAAAGCCGTCATCGGCTAAATTGGAGATTTGGAGCTATGGTTTGCAGCCAGACCTAGAGGCAGCCATGACAACGGCTGGTCGGTGATGCCATTGGTTCATGACAGACGAGGCAGCTCATCCACAGACGCGAGCCTTGCTTTTCCCTGGTTGATGATGCTTGTGCGGGCACGAGCTCATAAACAGAAAGGAAAAACAGAGGAGGACGAAGCAGAAACAGAGGAAGCCGAAGCCGAAGCCGAAGATGAACTGAGGAAAGACGAAGCCAGAGGAAGATGAAGCCGGCCATGGATGTCCTCCGTTGCCAGATCTGTGCATGAGCGACGTCACGGTTACCGCATGCCTACCCTCTGATCGTCTCGGCAGCTCGTCCATTGCCCATCCATCCAGATATCAGATTTGGAGTCGTACCTCCAAATCTGGCTTATACTCTGTTTTTTTTTTTCTCTGTTCTATTATTGTTTTTGCTTTTGAGCTCGCAGTCCGGGGTCATCAGGATCTTGAGCTACGTAGCACGGACACTCTCTGGAAGCTTTCGTATGCGTGTCCGACACTCTGACACGTGTCCGACACGCTCCAACATGTTCCGACACGTGGTCAATGAGTGTCGAAAAATCCGACACGTAGTCAACTCTCTCCGACACGCGAGTCCATAATTTCAACACGCGATTTCGACACGCACGGGGTCAATTTTTAAAAATTTCTAATACGGGTCAAAATATAAATATACATAAAAGAAGTAATAAAATTACTATAAATATACATGCACAGGGTCAATTTTTTTTTTTTTTTCAGTTTTGTATTTTTAGAATTGCTTTATTTTTTTAAAAGTCTTTTACTATGAAAGAAGTAATAAAAAAAAATGCTATATATGATAAATAAATAAATTTAAAAATATCATTTCAGCATTTTTCTTTAAACAATGTTTTTTACTCTAAATTTTGTGTATTATTGTAACAAATTAAAATAATGAATGATATTATTTAATATTTTTCGTATAAATTAATTCTAGACTATTATTATTATTATTATTATTATTATTATTTATGTATATAACGTGTCGGAACGTGTCGAAATTCTCTATTTTTAAGAAACGACGTATCGGCGTGTCGTGTCGTGTTCGCGTGTCGCGTGTCCATATCGGTGCTACATAGATCTTGAGTCGTCATTGCTAGATATGTGGACGAGCCATTGTCCATGGCCGGCTACTTGAGCCATCCTCGTCCAAATCTACCTCTGTGGACGAACCGGTGTCCATGGCCGACCACTGCCATCCAAATATGGCTTCACCTCGAACACAAACATTTGCTTTGAATTACACATCAAGTTTTTCTTTTTTTTTTTTTTAATTCTAAACGTATGTGAATGTTAATGGGTAAGTGTGTGCCACATCAGATAATGACACGGTGTTTTGAAACCACTAGAGATTTTCTCATGATGTATGATCATTTTAATGATATATACAAATGGAAGGTGTTGCATCAGGAAAAATATCAATAAAATTATTAATAAAAGAAAAATGGGAAAAAATCAGAGAGAAAATCGGATGGTGAGGATTTGATTGGGGTAGTAATACGATGTGCTCTTCTTTGCTAACGAGGGCTGTCAGTCCTCAAATGAACCATTATAAGGATTGTTGTGTAAGAATTTTCCTAATGTAGACTAAATTAATTGATACCGTAAAACATGGTTGGTCTAAAGAGAGATAAAATGTTTATTAATTAATCTAATATGGGTGAATTGAGTTGAGCCTGGCCGTAAATGAGGTCATTGACCCCTTATTGAGCCAGTGATACAGAGGGCAATAGAGCATAAGAAGACGTGATGCGTAGATCCCATTGATATATGTGGGTATCCCATTGATATATGTGGGTAATCCTAAAACAGGTACGTTAATCTTTTGACTCAATTATGCATGTTCTTGTTCTAATTATGGAGATCTTGGATTATGCAATTTGCGTCTAACATGTTGCCCTCGCAAAATTTGGAGGAGGACGAGTAGTGGCAAGGCTATAGAGGTCACCAGCAGGCAAGGATTGCAACAACCCATGCTGGTGGCTCGGCGAGGGCAACTAACCCTCGCTGGTGACAAAGGGAGTAGAATTGGTGCCCCGTTTCCTTTTAACTTCTAGAGAGTGCGATTCAATTTAAATTGCATTTTTAGCATAATAATTGAACAAAACGATATTGTTTTGTGTTGAACAGACATCATTTTGGATTTTAACAATCTCTACTATTTACATTATAACCACATGGACCAAAAAAGAAGTAAACTAATTAGCCCAGATTTTTCACTTTACTTAGGCTTTGTCCAATAATCTGAATTTTTAAGTAAGAGATAACTGGATATGATAACATATGAAATTAATGGATTTTGATGTTATTCTATCCACTATTTTGAGTTAAGTAAAGGACTAATGTGAAGGACAATAAAAGATTTTAGGAATTAAATGAATGAGAAAAAAAATTGGACTGAAGTGTCAAATAATACATAAGTATTAAGATGCCCATTATTGTAATTATCCAAGAAAAATTTGTTACTTGTTAAGTAATTGGGTCATATTATGAAGAATCCAAAACTGGTATACTTGTCACAAATTTATCATGAATTAATTTTTTTGAACACGAAAGATCTCAAAGTACTATAAATGTGATAAATTCACCCTTCATTGGTTGAGTACATGTGAAAGGTGACAGATGAGTCGCTCAAGGTTTTACACTTTGTTTGTCATAATTGTATTAGTTTATAATTTTTCATGATATTAATCTAATTTAACATAAATTAATGGATGATAAATTTATTACAAATGAATCAATTGATTTTTTTGGTGGTTAAAAAGTTAATTTGAAATAAATTTGTCATAAATTTATTAGTTTAGACTTTTTAATGGTTGTAAAAAAAAAAGAGTACTAATTTGGTGTTTTTGTCCTAAATAATTATGTATGCGGCGACCGAACGAAAAAATGCTCATGCAGGTGTCTATCCCGGTCGCTTGGGAGAGGCCTTGAAGCCCAATCCCGCAATGCAGCCTCTGACCTCCTTCAGCCTCAGCCCGCCTCCGCCGCTCGCGGCGCCTCGCCGCCACTCCCGGAGCGAGCTCGCGGCCGACGGGGCGTCGCCGCCGCCGCCGGAGCAACCGAGGCCGGAGACGGTGGACGGTCGCCGAGGAAGAAGACCGAGCGGAGGACGGCCCCAGCGAACGCGGTTCGAGCGCCGGCGGGGGAGCGTCTCGACCCCTCCGACATCGGGCGGCGGCGGCGGCGACGGCGAAGAAAGCGACGGCGACGGCGACCGCGCCGACGGCGCTCCTCCTTGGCGGCTTTCCTTCGTTCAGAACCGCGCGTTCGAGGAGTACTACAGAGTTCGTCTCTCCGTTGTGTTCTTCGAGTGGAATGCGAGTTGATGAATCTCCGAGACTCATCGTGCTCGTGTGGTTTCAGGAGCAAGGGATAGTTCCGGCGGACGAGTGGGATGCGTTCATGGAGTATCTCCGGAAGCCGTTGCCGGCGACCTTCAGAATCAATTCTTGGTGATTTTCCGATGCTCTCCCGCCTATTAACGTGAATGAATTCAACTGTTTAGCCGCGCCTTTTGTCTATCTGTAGCTTCAACAGGGACTGTGGAACTATCTTTCTTATGAGTTTGTAAGATGGTCTGGTTTTGACATTCCGGGATCATGGCATTATGCCACTCCATGCATTGTGTTAACTAGGATATGAGATGTTTGATAGCAATTAGCTATTCAGTGCTTCATTGTTGGCTGTCCTTTCCTTTGGTTCTTTGGGATCAAATTGGACAGTAAAAACCAATCTTTTCGTTGTTTTGAGACGCGATCTCTCCAATTTGTCTGTTTAACTTGTTTTTGCTCGAAACTGATTTCGTATTATGTCAATGTGATATGGTAAATTCTTTGCTGTGAGATTTGTTATCCATTTTTTTATCAGCCTGCTTCCTTTTGCAGTAGCCGGTTCTGTTTCGATATCCGGTCTCAGTTGGAGAGTGAATTCTCGAATAATCTTCAAGCAGAGGTAAGCTGCATTGACCAGCGAAAACGTTATGCTGTCCTTTTGACTATATTGGCCTTTTTCCTTCTATTTTCTACTTACCTTTTTTCCATTTTTTCTCCCAGTTCATTGATGGAAATGAAGTAGAGGCTGTCAGACCATTGCCTTGGTATCCTGACAATCTGGCATGGCGATCAAATTTTTGTCGAAAGCAATTGAGGAAGAACCCAAATCTTGAAAGGTAATCTGTTATACTGAATTGATTTTGGAGTTAGAATCGAAATAAGTAGAAATAAAGGTGTCTGAGGTGCAATAAAAATTATACACTCACCCAGGAATTGACATGGCAGAGCATGTGCCGACCATTTTCTCATATTCAGATCATCGATAGTGGAGATTCTCAGTGCTTGTTCTCTATCCATGATTTATTTTAAATTAGTGTAAATCTTAGTGATCCCAGTACTTCCCTAATCGTTAAGTTTAGTTTAGCAGTCTTTGCATCTTTGATGCCTGTCCAGGAGCATAAACATGTTAGGTTTACCTTTCTCTGCTGATGGAACTCATTGGAATTTTGAAAACCTATTCTTATATATCCGTCTTGACATTTCATTGGTAAGTGCCGCCTCGTGAAATGTATCCAAATTGCAGCAGCACAAGGAGTAGAAATTCATGGTTCTCTCATAAGTACGTGCATTAATAAAAGCCTGTTTGATATTAGACATTATCGTCTTGTGATAGTTGTCCTCTTTTTAGGCCAAACAACTTGGAAACAACAAAATCACATCTTTGCTGGTGCCGGCTTCTAGAGCTTGTTAGCTTCTAGCTCATAGCTTTTGGAACAGTAGCTATCTTGTCTTGCGATGTGCTCTAAATGTGGTTGCTATATGTGCTTTCTGGCATACGTTCAGAGGCATTCTAATTTAAATTATTTAAGTGAGAGATTTAATACCTTTGTCAACATATGAAGGAAGTCTCGAAAGCCATTAAAGCCACTGCTCCAAAGGCATTTATGAGGTGCTTCCTATGAGCTGTTTGTGGAGTGCTGTGGCTTCTATTGTATTATGGATCTTAAGGCACTGTGACTTTTGAACTGCTGCCAAAAACCTTAATATTCTGGTCTTCTAAGGTCACCTTCTTCTGATCAATCTCTGTATTGCACACATCGTGCTTTTGTTCTGTGGATGATCCCTTCACCTATCTTGGCATCTTTATTTAGAAGGAAGAAAAGACACCAGATTGCTTGGAATTTGGTGTTTTCTTAGTCTCTAAAACTCATTACTCATTCATTTTGAGCTCCTTTTTAATTGAATTTGCATGTAATATTCCCAGTTTCAGCTTTCTTGAGTTAAAAGTCTTGACCTTGGATATTAAAGGTTATGTTGTATATTCAACTTTGCATTCGGTCCTGCTCTACTTTCATTCAAATCTTTTCCGTCATAGAAACGTGTTATGTTCTCCTTCTCTTGCTAAAGTACTTGATCTGGAATTGTCACTTGCATCTGTCATGATATTACAAGTTCAGTTACTTATCTCCCTATTATGAATGGACTCAGAATATTGGGAATTTCAGTTGCAGTTCTCTCTGACAAATGACAGGTTTCATGAGTTCTTAAAGCTAGAAAACGAAATTGGAAACATCACTCGACAGGAGGCAGTCAGCATGGTAAGTTTTCAGAAGTTTTCCAGTTTTAGTTATTCTTGTTATCATTCTTAGCCTTTCTTGTTTTCCTTTTTGCTTGCTTTTATTGGGATTTTAAATTGTAGAGTTTGCATTCATATTCTGCAGGTACCTCCTCTTTTGCTGGATATATCGCCAGAGCATTTGTACTTGACAGTGAGTGATCTACACTGCATAGATTGATTTCATACTCCCTCCATCCACTGACTTTTCTTCTGAATATTGATATAGGTGTTGAAAAAAGAAAACCGAAACCCATAAAGCCCAATCAGACTGCACTGAACTCGATTGATAATTTGGATTTGTTTGGTTTATTGGTTTCATTTGGGGTGGAGAATAATTTGAACAGGATGTAAATTTGGCTCTGACTTGCTGTTTTACAAATCCAATAAAACCTAACCAAACTGATAACCTTGTTAAGTGATTGCAATTAATATATAAAGATCAATATGCAATACAACTATGCAATCTCTCAGACTTGAAGATTGAAGAACTTTTTAAACCTCATTTTGAATTCAAATTGCATCGCCCACTTCCTCCCTAGCTTGTTACACCCGCGAGAGAGCCTAAGACAAAATCTAGTACTTTATATGATTTTGTCGTTTAGCCATGTAAATTTTTTTCATTTTATATTGTTTATCATTACTTTGTCATTCCTTCACAGTTTATAGATTCTTCATCTTTAAATCTTGTACCGCTTTCTTTCCAATGGTTATAGGAGGAAGCATTTTTACGTAGGCTAGGAGTGTCAAAAGAGCTTCTACAGGGTCCTTTAACAGTCATCTTGAATGGGAGGTTTTGAAAGGGAAATCAAAGTATTTTCTTCTGTAGGAGAGGAAGCATATGTAAGGCACAAAGATGAAATGTTTAAAGCAACGTGTACTTTGGTACCCCCAAAAGAAAATATTTTAAGGGATAAAATTATTCTAAAGCATTTTGATAATGTGCCAAACCTGATTCTTTCTGATAACTTCTACTGATTCTATGCAGTGTGTGCTGCACCTGGCTCAAAAACTTACCAAATGCTTGAAATTTTGAATCAGTCCACCAACTCAAGATTACTACCTGAGGGGCTGGTAGGCTTCCTTACAACATGGTGTCTTACACTCTCGTAGAACCTGGTAGTCTGCAGTAATTTCTGTTCTCATCTGTTCTAAACTGCATGCTGATAGCTTAAAACTTAAGACTTGATTTCAATGTTGTCTGTGTTCTTTTTGTTAGATCGTGGCAAATGATGTTGGTTTCAAAAGATCTGATGTTCTCATTCACAAAATGAAAAGAATGTGCACTGCCAACTTAATGGTGACAAACCATGAAGCTCAAAATTTCCCAGGCTGCCTTGCAAGCATAAGTCATTCTAATGCTTCTGAAAAGGCAAGCCTATCAGATCAGGAAATCAGTCAAATTTTATTTGATCGTGTTCTATGTGACGTGCCATGCAGTGGAGATGGTACTCTTAGGAAAGCTCCAAATTTATGGTGGAGATGGTATATATTTGGGCTTCAGGTTCATTAACGTTCTGTCTCCTAGTTTCTTACAGCTTGTTAAAATCCTTTCTGCGGTCCTGCAGGAAGGCAGGAATTGCTAATGGACTTCATGGCCTACAGGTGCAGATAGCTATGCGAGGTAATGCAGTAGGAAACTTGATATTTAATGCCATTCTTTCCTTCTGTCAATCTTCTTATTTAATGGTATTTTATAATGTTGTTTCAATGTGCTTAGCGATCCTAAGATTTTTTTTTTCTCCCTCTTTGTGGTTTCTATTAGATTCTTTCACTGTTGCTCATCTCCAGAGAATTTTCTGTTTGTCATGTTGGCGTCTGTAAAATTTTTCATCTGGAAGTCGAAATTCCCTCTGAATTATTTAGTGGAAGGTCTATGCAAGATTATCTTTTGTAAATCGTGTTGGATCTGCTTTATTTCTAGAGTAAAATATAATATATATCTTTGATATACCGGGTTATTCCGGTTTTTATGGTCTTGTTTCTTTACTGACATGTTCCTTCTTGGACAAGTTCCTAGAATTTTATAATTATTTTTTCCTTGTAAATGCCAAATCCTGTCAAGTTTACTCATATTGGTTGTGCCAGGAATATCGTTACTTAAAGTCGGTGGCCGTATGGTCTACTCAACCTGCTCCATGAATCCGGTTGAGAATGAGGCAGTGGTTGCAGAGGTAGTGTCTCATTCTGGGAAAGAGTCAAATTTTCAAAACCAAAAATCTTTCTTGATGACATTCTTTAATATTTAACAATTATTCTGTTTTCGGTATTACCATTTTGATTTTTGAATGTCTGGTTTTTTTGTCTTATAATGATCAACGATGGTAATAGTTATGTAGAACTTTCTCTCAAGTATGTCTTCAACTACGATTCAAGGAAACACCTGTGCTTGGACTCAAATTATATTGTTTCTACTAAATTACTTGACCGTAACCTCTTCAGTGGCTGTTAAGGTTAGGTTCATCCATCTTAAAGTGGCATTGGCTTCCCAGAAAAATATGGTATACTACATGAAGCTCATTTATAGGTTATACATTCTCATGGCCATAAATGAGCTCGGACACAGTGACTTAGTGGATTTAAGCTGAGAGTCCATGTGTATAAGGGCCTTTACACTGCCCAAACTTGTGATAGTAGCTACTTCTACTTAGAAACTTGAAATCTGACTTTATGCTTGAGCAAAGGGTGTGAGCAGTCAGGAAGCCATAGTAGATGCCCTCATTGCAAGTTTAACTAAGGATGAATATAAATTGTACAGTAGCATAAGAAACTAATTTTCAGGTGCCATTGTTATTGACTAACATGGCCCAACTTTGAAGTTTAACTACTCAGCATGCTTCCTTTTATAGAGCGTGAGTTTTCCTAACATATGAGGGTTCCTTGCATGTCCTAGCTTCCAGTTTTTATGGGGAGCTGTAATGTGGTAGAGATGCCCTTGAAGTTGGGAGGTGCTCTACCTATATATAATGCGGGATCCAGCTTGAATATTTTTATAGATGATCCATCATCTTCCCATTTCACCTAACCCTAAGAGGAACGGTTGCTTCCCTGCATATAGACAAAGGAATGTTTCTACCTCTCAGGCCTCATTATTCTATCCCTGATTGTGCTATCCCGCAACATGTGCCTTTTTGCTTTCCCTATTTCTTGTGCTCTGTTTATATGGGTTGTGTCTTTTGATCAATGAGCACTTAACCAATTAATTGTCTTTTGTGTTGCTGGTATTTGTGTAAGCACTTTTCCTTTCAAAAGGTGCGATCTTATTTTCATCTCCTTTGTTGAAGATCCTAAGAAGGTGTGGAGACTCAGTTGAACTTGTTGATGTTTCCAGTGAGCTCCCCCAGCTTGTTCGCCGCCCTGGCCTTCGAAAATGGAAGGTTAGGTGTTACCATCAGACTTTATTTGTTTGTATGCTATAGGTGTAGAATCTGCATTTTGACTGTGTTACTTTGTTTGTCTCAAAAGATTTCTGGTGGTTTAAAAAAATGTTAAAGTGATCAATAGATAAGTTTTTTTAGTTCAGATCTTTTGACAACTGAAGATTGTGCAAATTTGCTATTCTCATAGCTTGTGAATATGTAGCATAGATATTGGATGTGCATTCATCTTTGGCTGTTAATGAAGAATGTTTATGTTGTTAACAGGATGTATATTGCATCCAAATAAGCATTAAGAGAGAATAAATGCCTGCTCAGAATCTTCTGAGCAGAAGAAGCGTATTTGGTCAAGTTTCACTGCATGAGATCGCTTAATATTGGAGTAGTTCGTGCCATAATCTGCTATCTGTTCCAGGTTGTTGGAACCTAGCTGGAATTTATAATTGATTCAATCAACAGAAGACAGACTATTTTGAAGAAGTGATGACTAAGAGAAACAATTGAGAAGGGAGGATCTTTACTTTGAGTTGACATGATATCTAACTTGGATGAAGTGCAGAGAAAAGCATATTTATGCATTGTTTGAAATTTTCACTCTAATCTTTGTCCCACTTGATTAAAAGAAATCTTGTGAACTAGTTAATGTACCGGGCAATCTTAGTGTAGTTTTAGGCTTTGACATCCAATAATGTCCATTTAGCCAAACATTTAAAGTTATTGTGGTGGGGCAGTTATAGGAGCAAGTTTTTCACTTCCATGGATTTTCATATATTTTGCTTTGGATTGCAGGTACGTGACAAGTTCTCTTGGTTTTATTCCTTCCCAGATGTTCCTGAAACTCGCAGGGGTGGAGTTGCTTCCAGTATGTTTCCTTCTGGTAGAACACAAATGGAAGAGGCAATTGAACAAGAGTTTAGCAACATCAAAAATTCTAAAAATGGGTTTCGGCAGCTGGAGAATTACCTCACCGCTGATATTGAAATTTCTGATTTTCCTTTAGAACACTGTATGAGAATAATGCCTCATGATCAGAATGGTGGTGCCTTCTTCATTGCTGTCTTCCAAAAACTTGCTGCCTCACCAGGTAATTGTACTATATTAAAGAAAGCTATTAATTTTAGGAATAGCTAAACTTAAGTACTTGATCATAGCATCATATAATAGTTGCCTCTCTAAGTTTCTGAGGCCATTCAGACATCTTCAATGGGCTTCTGAAGCTGATAGCCTACCCTTGTTAGCTGATCTGTTTGTTGATTCTTAAGAAAAAATAAGTGTTTCTTTGATGTACCTCTTAAGCTCATTTTTTTTTCTGCAGCTCTACATGTAGAAGCAACAAGTTCACAGGGAACACTATTCACTGAAAGCACTGAGCAGCTAAAAAAATTTCCAGATCAGGTCCTTCGAGAGAGCTTGCAGCTTGAAATATTTCCAAAATCAGTTTTGGAGACTGATTTCACTGATTGCCCTGATAAGTCTGCTCTCAAGTCTGGCCATTGCCATACTTGCACAGAGCAGAACCCTCTGAAGATCAAGGGTCTTTGTGACCAAGAAAAAGCAGAAGATAAAGGAATGTTCCAGAATCAAAGCAAGTGGAATGGAGTCGATCCGGTTGTTTTCTTGAAAGATGAAGCCGTTATCAACAGTATCAGGACATTTTATGGCATTGATGAATCATTCCCATTGAGTGGCCACCTTGTGACAAGAAATGCTGAGTCTGACCTTGTGAAGAGAATTTACTATGTTTCTAAGTCAGTCAAGGATCTTCTGGAATTAAACTTTCAAGTCGGGCAGCAACTCAAGATAACCTATGTAGGCCAGAAAATGTTTGTAAGTATCTACTTTTTGTTCTCCATCTATTCCTTAATCCGTC
Source organism: Eucalyptus cladocalyx (assembly GCA_017140615.1). NCBI lineage: Eukaryota > Viridiplantae > Streptophyta > Magnoliopsida > Myrtales > Myrtaceae > Eucalyptus > Eucalyptus cladocalyx. The sequence continues at coordinate 8,811,062 of CM029524.1, read as the reverse complement.
TGCAGTTTTTCCTTATATCATGTCATGAAAGCAGGTCATTTAGGTGGCTTTACAGCTTGATACACAGTGGTCACCTTGAGGGGTCTACTCCAGATAAAACTCATCTTATTACTTCTAAAGACTGTTTTAAATTTACTTCAAGGTATCCACCGAGTAATAAGTGGTATCTGGCTGGGTTTCTGTTCTCTCTTATCTCCAGTGGAGAATGGAAAATGAAGTAGAGAACACGCTTCTTGGGGATTTCAAAACTATTTTAATGGAAAAGCACGGAAGGTTCACTTTTACTGGCTTTGTATTGGAATGCATCTGAAACCTGTTTTCCATGTGTTCTTATGATCTTAAGAGACCAAAATGAACAGCGATCTTATAACTTATATGACCAAACCTATTGTCATCTGTATGATCCCACTTCCTCTTCGTGCTGTGCATGTCTACTATCCCAATACAGACTGAGACCAAACTTACACATAAAAACCCCAATTGTAGGGATAATTTTGATGACGAATTCAGCAGTAAGAAACTGGAAATCAGAACTTAGTGGGATCAGCCTTTTCATTTTTATGTTGTCGTCATTTTCATTTTCAAATAGAATGTCCATGATTCAGGTACCAAATATGTTTGGAGGAAAACAGAAACTGAAGAATTATTGAGAGAAGTTCTTGATTTTCATTTTACATTTTTTATGATGTTCATTTTCGAAAAGTACGTTCATAATACTTTTACCTAATCTGTTTGAGGAAATCAGAGATGAAAACTGAATTTTTTCTGCATGAAAACTCGATCAGATGGAACCTTTCTGTTTTCTGTTTCCTTTTGGTTTATGAGTTTTGTGGTGATGTTGAGTTAGCAGATGTCTCTTCTTCCAATATGATTTACGTATGTGCTTGGTGTCATGCAACATTGCCGTTGGTTGAGTCTCTTCTGAATCTGTACTTGTACGTCAAGCTACTTGCTTGGCAACAAACAGAAGCCAAAACTAAGTACCTGTATTTCCAGAAACATAAATTTGATTTTTTCTTTAAACTACAGGAGAGAAAGAAGTCAAAAGAAGATCCTTCTGCTGCGTGCATATTCCGGATATCTTCTGAAGGATTGCCTATTATTCTCCCACACATCACTAAACAAATCCTTCATGCTTCGCCCACAGACTTCAGGCATCTTTTGCTCTATAAGAGCAGAAAATTCGCAAATTTTGTCAATGTTGAGTTTGGGGAGAAGGCATCAAAGCTAAAGCCGGGATGCTGCGTGGTTGTCCTGAGCAAAGGTCAGTAGAATCAATTTAGCGTTCATGCTTAGTTTTCAAAATGTCCATATACACCATTTGAACATTCCATTTCATGCAGATGGTGAATCGCCATTCAGTGACAATCGGGTGGATGAATCGACAGTAGCAATTTCATGCTGGAAGGGTAAGGTCTGTTTGAATGTGATGGCCAGTGATGATGACTGCCAGAACTTCTACAAAGGCTTCGACTGTGTGAAGGGACTGGAAAGGAGTCTCCTCTACATGTTAACAAGCCTTCTGAAAATTCAGATGGAGAAAATGAAAGAAAGATCCAAAGATGATCGAAGAAGATATTGGATATGCCAGAATCAGAACTGTCTGCCGAGTTACTTGAACTCATGGACCGTCTACTCTGGTTCTGCTCATTTTTGTCCTACCTATCAATCAAACAAGGTCAGTCCTGGTGAGATATATCATTTTACTTATCTAGCCACCGGGCCATGATCTTTTTGAGTTGGATATGATTTATTGATAATTTGACTCCCTATTAAGGATACATCATAACTAATCTCGTCTTTATTTAAAAGTTACGTCTCGTCAGTTGGCCTGTCATGTCTGTTCTGTTTTTTTCTGGTGCCTCCGCACTATGCTTCTGATGGCAATAGCAAGAAATGTCCTTTTAACCCTCTTTTCGATTTTCATAGGCGTGCCCTGTTGTTACTGGAATCAAGCAAAAGGATAAACAAAAAAGACAGAAGGGGTGTTGGCTTGGCCGTTGGATTTCATGTCAACTGCCTTGGCAGATTGTTAGTATTATGGGAAATTGAAAGTGATTTTTCCGTTTTCATGACACGGAGCTTCAGAAAGAATTTTAGAGAGCAAAACTTCAAAGCAGTATTTTTGAAATAACTTTCTTCCCTTCCACAAGAGACTAGAAAAGAGAGTAAATGAACAAACGGTAGGTTTTGTAGACCAAAAAACGAGAACACACGGTAGGTTTTGATTTTTAAGATGCATATGTTATCATGCTAACTATATAGACTGAAGCAAAACGTGTAACATACATATGGGGAATGGGCAAAATTCTATAAAAAAAAATAAAAAAAAACGGCCCAATTTTTGTTTCCGAAAGTTGTGAGAGTCTTGGGTTCTAGCTGGTCAAACATAAGATGTCCAATTCAAGAATTGGCGGTCACTTATTCAAATCCACCAGCTACGTGCAAATTGCTAGGAGCTGGAGCATTTGCTTGGGCAAAAACCCCAGACTTGATAGGTTTATGAGACTTGTAAGGGAATTCACGAGTTTTCAGTTCCCAATTCCTGGGGCCTCTATGTTCTTGACCTAAGGTTTTGAGAGCACATTGTCAAAACAATACTTGGACAATAAGAATTTCGCTTGGGGCCAAAACAATCATTTAATATTTTGTGCGTGGGTTTTGGTAGTAATTTGTAGTTAGCGGGTGGTGGGAAACATCGGTGAAATTGCCTCGCTTTCTGGCGAACTGGAACAGGATCTAACCTATAGCATCCTACCACACTCCTGAGAAACCTGTCTTTGATTGTCATGCGTGACGTAGCCATCTACCACTGTGTATAATGAAGAATGATGTGAAATTCCAAATTTGACAGCTCACCCGCACTTCCTTTAAATGTGGGTTGTACCGACACTTGAGACTGAGATTCAACTCTTTGGCGATGCATTATTAACTGTTGCGTACGGCGTTTTAGTGATGATTTCGACGTACCGCAACCACCCGGCACCGTCTAAGAAGAGTCATTAAATTTGCCGCTCGTGTGACGCGACCTTTCAAGACACCAAACAAACAATCATCAAGCGAGATAGAGACCTTAATTTGTCCGGTAGCTTTAGCAAAGTTAATGATCATCTCAAACCCGCAATCTCTCTTCGTCAAAATTGAAGATTGTCAATTTACCTAAATCAAAAGCATCCCAAACTTTCTAAGGTAGCTGCTCTAGAAGTTGTATTGGTGGATCATACTCCATGCCCAGCATGCACCAGCAATCCATCACCACGTCAAGTCACCTAAAGGGCCAAAATGGCAAATTGCATGAAATATAACTTCCGAAGCCAAAAATCATTCAATGAATATGCACCCCAGTTAGGTCTATTGTGTCTGTGACCTCACGAAACACACTATTACAATCAGCAGTATAACCCCACCACTCTTCTAATATGTAGATATACATAGAATATAAAGCAGCACACATGACAAATCTGAGGAAAAATTGCTAGAGCATAAAAGGAAAATCACGTTGAAGTGCATTATGTTCCGCAACACATTTTGTTCTTGGCCGGGATTTCTTGGGCAGGACCCGGGATGATGATCTTTTTGCCAGACAAAGATGCAGGGTTGCCATTAGTTTGGCTCTCTCCAGCAACTAGGCTCTTCTTGTTGACGATGTTGAATATCTCGGTCAAGACAGTCAAGAATGAACTCTCGACATTGGTAGAATCCAATGCAGAGGTCTCCAAGAAGAAGAGCCCTTCCTTCTGGGCAAATTCTTTGGCGTCCTCAGTGGGCACCGCACGTTGGTTCTCGAGATCGGTTTTGTTACCGACCAGAATGATGACAATGTTCTTGTCAGCATGGCTACGCAGCTCTTCCAACCAGCGAGGTATGTGATCAAAGCTCTGCCGTCTGGTAATGTCATAAACAAGCATTGCCCCCACCGCACCCCTATAATATGCACTTGTAACAGCTCTGTATCTGCTCATTACTCGCAAAAGGAAGATTTGATTAGCAGAAGAATAGTTTCGCTTTAGTGCACATAATTAACAATGTGAAGAAGTTATTGAGTGCCAGCTCTAACAGAGTACTGCGAGAAAAAGAGTCTTCCCCTCAGTTCAAATGGCTATTACGATTACCAAAAAAAAAAAAGAGAAAGAAACGAAGTTCCATCTTCAATATTTAGTCGGTCTTCAAGTCTCGATACTTGGGGAAGGCATTGGGTGATTTTGAAGCTTGAAAACCTTGTTTGGAGACTAACTTGACATTTAGTAATCTGTATACCTTTTGCATAAGTGTTATAAACACATTGATAGGAGAGTCTTCTATGTAACACATACACAACTTGTCATGGTCAAATAGCATCACACACTCAATCAAGCATCCTCCTTTAAGGAAGATGCGGATCACATATCAAGTAAATGTTTAGTTTGCAAATTGAAACAGCATCTCAGAATGACTTTAGCAGAAAGACAGGGAACTAATGGCTATCAAGTACTAATTCAAGAAAACAAAGCACCCAAGAAACGCACACAAAATTTCTGAATTCTACCATGTGCACTAGCATATAGTACTTCTAAATTGCATCTTTTGCCTGAAAAAGAAAAAAAGTGTCACCAAATGATAGCTAGACTGTGCTTTACACTAGCTATAAATAGATATATTATCGCATTTGCTGTATTTGTTCACCTTTCCAGTTATTTACCACCTCTATGCAATGTCTGTCTTTCAACAAACAGTGGCATCGTACACCGTTGGACATTTAAGCAGCCTTGACAAAAATTAAATAATTATTACTACGGGGTGGGATAGAGAAAACTCATCCAAACAGCCTCCCCTGCCATCCACTCGTTGAAGTTACCACTCGCTGATCTCGACAGAGAAAACATATGAATCTACAAGCGAACGCACGCCTCCCTGGACATGCATCTAACATTTCTTCGCATTCATTTCTCCAGACTTACAAAATGACTGCACCAGCACCACCAGTTAAGCTGTTCGGAAGAATCCACTCATGAAAAAAGGACAACAGCCTCAAGCTTGCCATAGATTACGCTTCACTCCCATAAGTTATTCAACACTGAGATGTATAGGAAAAAACACTTCGATCCCACAACACCCGTTTAGCAATAGCACACTCAGAGACTCTCAGCAGACCAACCCGATGCGTTACCCTGAAACTTGCTCTCCCGCATCACTCGTCATCAAAAAGCAAGCCGAACCATCAGACAGATGGCAACCCATCAACCCCAAGATTCACGAGCCTCTAAAGCCCGCGCATTCCCCACTCAGATCTCATTCAAATCAAGATCCGTCGACCAGAGACAAAACCCACCAAAGAGAGGAAGGGGGGGAAAGAGGATCACCGTTCTTGGCCGGCGGTGTCCCAGATCTGGGCCTTGACGCTCTTGTGCTGGATGACGAGGGTCCGGGTTGGAACTCGACGCCGATGGTGGCTTTGGAGTCGAGGCTGAACTCGTTGCGGGCGAAGCGGGAGAGTATCTGGGACTTCCCGACGGCGGAGTCCCCGATCAGGACCACCTTGAACACGTAGTCGATCTTCTGGTTCCCGTCCCCGTAGCCTCCTCCGCTCGCCATTGCCCACGACCGACCCACCACTCAAGCTCGCGTCTTTTCTCTCTCTACTGTCACTACGTCACCTCTCTCTCTCCCTCTCTCTCTCTACTGTGGAGATCTTGGAGGGTAGAGAGAGAAACAGGGACAGGGACAGAGACAAGCGTGTTGAAGGGGAAGGGGGAAGAGGGAGAGAGCAGCAGCAGCAGCGCCTTTTCGGTGAGAGGTTGAAGATGATTAGACCCGATAAATGCGGGCGGGTGGATTTTTTTCCTTCCTTTTTCAATGATGATTTTCGACCCGAATTGACGCAATTTCAAACGTCTACAAAAATAAAAATTAATATTATAAATTTTTTTAAATTTATACACTTATAAAAAATTTACTCTAAACTTTTTTTTTTTATCATAAAAAATCTCAATATACCTGCAACAAATTTATTTTTTATTAATTTTCGTTAAATAAAGATAGTAAAACATTAAACTTTATACATTGTCAATTGTCACATATTATTTAGAAATTAAGGAGGGGTAAAATAATTTGATGATGAAATTTAATGGAAATCCTAAAAATAAAAGGACGATTTCAAAAGTATGGTTATTCTCAAAATCTTTTATCAGTGAGAGGTTGAAGAAAATTAGATTGAAAGCGATAATTTAAGGTTTTGCGTGATATTAATCATAAAAATAAATACCGATGACGATTTCAACAATATGGTTATTCTCATGTCAAACATAATCTTTTTCTCGGTGAGAGGTTGAAGATAATTAGATTGAAATGACCCGATAATTGTGAGCGGGTGGATTTCCCTTTCCTTTTTCCAATAATAATTTTTTAGGCGAATTGACGCGACGTCACACGTTATAAATTAAATAATGATGAGGATTTCGATAATAAAATGTCATTTATAACCATAATCAGTACATAGAAAACAACAATATCTTCTCTTTTTATAGAAACCAACAATATCTTCTCTTTTTGTTTTTCTTTTTGGTTATATATGGCCGATGGGGGTTTGGAATGCTCGATTCATAATTATTTCTGCGACGAAATATATTTTACCAAATGTAGCTCCTTTGCTTTTATTTAAGGAAATCAATATTTTATGCTAATTTCAGATAGATGATATCTCATGCGAAATTTTATTGATTTTCTCTAATTCAACTAACATAACTTGAGAACATAAAGGTACGATGTCAAAATTTAATTGATGATACGGCATCAAAATAAACATATACGCCACAATTCAATTCGACATAAACTTGAGAACTATAGCTAAGGAATTTTTAAGTATAGTATAAGAAAGATAAAAAATTGAATGATAATATTTTTTTTATTTTTTTTATTTGTGCAAGGCTTTTTAGTGGGTGATTTGGCTATAATGGTTAACTACATCGATGATTTCTAGCGGTTACAATTTCCAGTGTAACTTTTGCTAGTTATCTCCACGTTTCTAAATTTTATGCACAAACTGCTCCAAGATGTGGTTTCTTGCAATCAAGATATACTCCAAAATCTTGCCGCCGGGCAATGACTATTCCTTTAAATAATGCGTGTCTCTAATCTCACCTGACTTATTGGATGATTTGATCTTTAAGCGGTAACTATTTCCTTTAAAAGTTGTGCCTCGAGTCCTAACTAATTTATTGGATGACTTGATCTTCAATCGATTTGGTTCCCTCCAAAATTATATGCCATTGATCTTATTGATATCAAATTTCAAAGCAGCCGATTTACATTCTTATAATGCATATTGCTAATATATGCTTTATTGCCATATTTTGATAACTGAACATGTGGCGTTGATGAATATCAATGTCAATCAACATATATTGATACGATATTTATTGATAAGTTATGACACCTGTATTGATATGCTCATGTATTATGCACATGGTCATTTATATCCATTTCATGTGCAGTCACGTGTTTGCATCAGGTAAGCCATATTTCGAGTGTCAACATTTCTAGACGGCACTACTGACGTGAAATCGTGATGAAAATGGGAATCGTGCTTCCGATGTTCGACGGAGGAGCATTCCGTCTCGTGTAATGGGAACGCACGAAAAAGGTAGAATTTCAAAATTCAAATAGAAAATTTGTCCGATACGCATATTCTTATTTTGGAAATTTTTAAAATCGTAAGTTCTGTTTTCTTTGCTTTTATTAATTTATCTTTTCTAAGTAGGGATCGGTGCTTCGACAGAGGAGATTAGCAATGGTGGCATGGGAATGCGTGCGGGGAAAATTCTGCGCATGTCTCGGGAAGCTGCCTCGATTGGGCTCTGTTGCTGTCCGTTTTCCATGTTGTCGGGAGGCTTTGGGGGTGCTTCATTACGAGGTTCAAATTTCGCTCCAAAAATCGAGCACTTATTTTGTAAAAGAGAGAGAGATGAAAAGTTCTTGAACTTTTTCAAATTGTCCATTTAGGTCTTCAAACTTTTCTTTTCTTGTGTATAATTGAGCCTCTAAAATGTATATATTTTCGCTTGAGTTGGTCTTTCCATAAAAAATATGGGTGAAAACGCTGATGTGAAGTCTTATATGATATCTTAGAGGAAAATAAAAATAAAAATAGTGAGTATTTAAAAAACGAAATAATTATTTGAAGAGAAAGAAACTTGAATTAAAAAAAAAAAAAAGAGGATTAGATTTGGATCTCAACTTAGCCCAAATTAGATATGGGTTTGATGATTCCGGGCCAAGTATCACAAGGGGTTGCGTGACCTCCTTGAGACAACGTCGAAGGTCGTGTGATCCAAATAATTGATGGTGTGGGTTCACACAATCCTCAGCCTTGACTGGTGGGATTACACTACCTTGAGTGGTGCTACCTTAACTAGTGATCATTGATGATTAACTCTTGACATGGCAAAATATTCTCAACAAGTAATCAATCTCCGTTGCCTTCTTTTTCTGTGACCCTAGGCCAGTCCATCCCTATCATTGCCTAGCACGCCGGTTCATCTAGATTGACATGGGTGACTCGTTCTCTATCCTAGAAAACTTCAACGTCATGTCACCGCGCGTCCCACACCGATCTAGATTATCTAACGTGCTAGGTGTCGGTTGAGGGAACATGGGGAGGGCTGGATGGCGAAGGCGACGCCGTTGGGGGCTAGCCACACTGTTTGCATGGGGGCTTGCACTTGTGGAGCGAGCCAACCTTGGTGTCCGTATTTATTGAGCTATAAATTTTTGCTAACTTATAATAAGATGGATCGTTTGATGCTAGTGTTGGTTTGAGGCCACGAGTGGGATTTTATAGACGATGATTGAATCTTGAAGAATCCTAGTGGGAACAATGATTAAAGTTATGGTCCTTTAAGGCCTGCATGGTAACATTTCTATTTCTCCCGATTTTTGTTCCCTAGAATAAAAAAAGAACAGAAATCTGTTTGGTAAGGCTAATTTATTTTTCTATTCCCCGGAATAGAAAAGTGGCTAGAGAATAGATTTGAAATAAAAACAAGAAAAAAAATATAGATTCTTATTTCTGGAAACAATTTCTAAATACTACTTTTTTTTCTTTTCTATTTTTCTTTTGTTCTTGATGTGTGATGGGTGAGTAATTCCAGAAGGGAAATTTTTTTCAGAGGGGATTTTTTTTTTTTTTTTGGTTAAGTGTTTGGAGTAGTGTATACGGGAAAGAAACGAAAAGAAATAATAAAAAAGAAGAAGATAAAACGATATCCTTTCAAGGTATAAAGGCCACCCCACCAACTGAGAATGAGGATTGAGATTTATGAAGTTCACCACCAAGGCCTAAAGCTTCCACCAGCCAAGGATAAAGGACTTCGGGATAGGAGAAGTTCACCACCAAGGCCTAAAGATTCCACTAATCAAGAATAAATGGCTTTTTGGCTCACCACCAAGGAGTGATCTACGCTCCAAGAATAAATAGATCGAAAGGAGTTATCCACCCTCCAAAGATGTTCACTCAAGCATAGGACATCTCACCATTTTCATTGATCAAATTCGTATCCCCCATATATTAGATAGTTTTCCCCTGTTTATAGGAGGATTTTAGATTTAGGAAATATAAAAAAAAAATTTTAATGACCTAGGTACTTAAGAAATGCATTTATTAGTACATGAACTTGCATTCTTGAACCTTTGGCCTTCCGCATTCTTGAACCTTTAGCCTTCAAGACTTTAATGACCTAAGTACTTAAGAAATGCATTTATTAGTACAGGAACTTGCATTCTTGAACCTTTGGCCTTCCACATTCTTGAACCTTTAGCCTTCCGTATTCTTGAACCGCATTCTTGAACCTTTAACCTTCCACATTCTTGAACCTTTAGCCTTCCAAAATTCGTGCTCCTCCTTTGACCAGAAAATAATCCTCCTAAAACTTCATCAATTGGTCATGCAAGACGTCTAAAATGGCCTCCCATTGATAGTTATCGATATACCACAAAGTACTGACAACTAATTAACATTATTCATTCAAAATGATCCATTGAATCACATAATACCCAATTTCTTTCTTGGCTTGGATAAGCATCGATCGTTTTGAGTTGGTCGATGGAATTACGTTGGATGCTCCTGCATCATCCTCCCCGGGTTGTCTGAGATTTTTCCTCAAATGTAGAAAGTTTTCATCATCCAAGTAAGGAGAAAAGTCTCCCACGTTGAATGTTGCCGAAACTCCAAATTCTTCAAGAAGGTCAATCTTGTAAGCATTGTCACAAATTCGCTCAATATCTTTAAAGGGACCATCAACTTTGGGCATGAGCTTGTTCTTTCGTCAAAATGAAAATTTCTCCTTCCTCAAGTGAAGCCATACAAGATTGCCCGGTTGAAATTGAGTCTTCTTGCGATGTTGATTAGCTTTCTTCTTGTAAGATTCGTTGGCCTTTTCAATCTTGGATCGAATCTGCTCATGGAGCTTCTTCATTGATTCAGCTCTTTTCTTGCCATCAGAGCTTACTTGAAAGTTAGATGGAATTGGATTCAAATCATTGGTCTTTTGGTACTCCATGAATGCGGATAATCTTTTTGAAATATAATTTAGCAATATGAGATGCATCATTGGTCTTGTGACTTGGCACGGAATGAGCTATTTTAGAGAACCAATCGACGACCATCATGCATAGCATTTATATCAAATTGCCACGATCTACCCAATAACAAGTGGCATGCCTCCATAGGAATCACATTACATACAACTTGATCTCGATAGTTCTTCCCAATCGAAAATGATATAAGAATGCGTTTGGTTACCTTGAGTTCATTCCCTTGATTGAGCCATTAGAGCTTGTATGGTTGAGGATGTTTCGTTGTTGGAAGCTTCAGCTTGTCGACAAGAGTCGTCGAAGCAACATTGGTGCAGCTCCCACCATCGATGATCACCGAACACTCCCTTCCATTAATAGCCGTTAATAGTGCAAGGGTGTGAAATATATTCTCCCTTTGCTCTTTATCAGGAGAAACTTTAACATGCAATGCTCTTCGGATGATCAATAGCTCGCCATCATTGGCTTTCTCCACAACTTCTTCTCCCCATCAGATTCAGAAATATTGTGGTCTTGATTGCCCTTAGCCTCTTGAAGCGCCGAATTGATCTTCTCAATTTCTTAAAGGGTCATAACTCTCCAATTTGGACAATTTGCTTGCAAATGCCCAAAACCATGTCACTTAAAGCATTTTCTTGCATCACCTTCAAACTTCTTTTGGACTTCTTTGGAATACTATGCAATTTTTCCCTTGCCTTTGTCTTTTGTTGATGTACTCTCGCCCTTACTTGAGGAAGCACCCTTAAAATAGGATGTTGCATTTGTTGAGGTTCTGGAGGAAAACCTCTTACTTTTCAATTGTTTTTCGAATTTTATGGCTAACTTGCATATGTCTTTAAAGGACCAATAAGGTTGAAGTTCAACCATATCAGCAATTTCTCGATTCATGCAGCCAAGGAAATGAGTAATGGTTTGCTCAGGAACTTCTGAAACTTCACTCCTCATTTTGAGTTGTTCAAACTCACAAATGTATTCTTCAATACTCATCCCTTGTTGTCTTAGGGAATTCAGTTTGAAGAATAGATATTGCTTATAGTTGTCAAGCAAGAACCTCTTCTTCATCAACTTCTTGAGTTTTTCCCAAGACTTGATTCGGCATTTTCCTTCCCTTGCTCGTTGATGTTTTAGATTCTCCCATCATAGAGAAGTATATTTTGTCAGCTTTAGGACATCAACCTTACATTTATTCTCATTCGAATAGGACTTGAAGTCAAAAATTTGTTCAGTTGTGTGTAGCCAATCCACAAAGTTGTCGGGATTGAGATTACCGTCAAACTCAAGGACCTCCACTTTAATGTCTCTTTCATCCTCCTTATGCCTCCATCTTTGTCTTCGAGTTTGATATTTAGAATCACTAGAGTTATCTCCAGTGGAATCGGAATCGCGATTAGAATCTTGACGAGATTTAGAATCGTCACACCGATGTCATTCATTAGGACACCTTGCTGGCTGTCATTGTCTCACCGGATTCTCTAGAAGATTGATGACTCACTCCATTTGTTGCTGAAGATTTTGGATTGCACAATCTCGCCTTTCGTTGTGCGCTTGCTCTAGAGTCAAGCCTCTTGAAACTTGATCAACCTTAAGAAATTTGTGATAGAAGAAAGAAAGGAATCACTCAAACGAGTTGAACCTTGAGCTCTGATACCAATCTTTTGATGCGTGATGGGGTGAATGATTCTAGAATGAAAAATTTTTCAAAGGGGATTTTTTTTGGTTAAGTGTATGGAGTAGTGTATACGGGGAAGAAATGAAAAGAAAAAAGAAAAGATAGAACGATCTCCTTCTAAGGTATAAAGGCCACGCCACCAACCGAGAATGAGGATCGAGATCTACGAAGTTCACCACCAAGGCCTAAAGCTTCCACCAGCCAAGGCTAAAGGACTTCAGGATAGGAGAAGCTCACCACCAAGGCCTAAAGATTCCACTAGCCAAGGATAAAGGGCTTCTTGGCTCACTACCAATGAGTGATCTACGCTCCAAGGATAAAGAGACCGAAAAGAGTTATCCACTATCCAAAGATGTTCACTCAAACAGAGGACATCTCACCATTTTCATTGATCAAATTCGTATCCCCCATACATTGGATAGTTTTCCCTTGTTTATAGGAGGATTTTAGTCTTAAGAAATATAAAAAACAGACTTTAATGACCTAGGTACTTAAGAAATGCATTTATTAGTACGAGAACTTGCATTCTTGAACCTTTGGCCTTCTGCATTCTTGAACCTTTAGCCTTCCAAAATTCGTGCTCTCCCCTTGACCAGAAAATAATCCTCTTGAAACTTCAACAATTGGTCAAGCAAGACGTCTAAAATGGCCTCCCATTGATAGTTATCGATATACCACAAAGTACCGATAAGTAATTAACACTATTCCTTCAAAATGATCCATCGAAGCACATAATGCCCAATTTCTTTCTTGGCTTAGATAATCATCGATGGTTATGAGTTGGTTGATGGAGCTATGTTGGATGCTCTTGAAAGAGTCGGCCACCTCCTATTGCCCATAGCCACCCTCGGTAGTTGATCGCCGGCGACGGTTGCCGCCGCTCATAGCCTATCGACCGAATAGAAACATTGCCATGGACATCCTTAGAGTTAGTGACAAACTTGTCAAGTTACAAATAAATACAAAAAATTATAAATTTTTATCAAATACATTTCTAATTCCAAAAATATAAATTTAGTATAATTCCAAACCATTTTACCAAACGGAGTAGAAATAGAAAAAAAACTTTTTGAAAAGAAATAGTTCATCGGAATAGAAATTACTCATTGACAGACTTGAGTTACTAAATCCAACTCAACCACCAAACAACGGCACATTACTCATTGACAATGAGACTTAATCGCAATCCAAACACCAATAAGTACAGCTTGGTGACTTAGTCCTTCTAGAACGGGCTAATTTTTGTTGAACTCTGATCAATCCACTCGTAGTTGGATAATCCTTATCAGGCAAATGAATTCTTATATAGAGAGCAGAGCTACTTTTGTCCGCTGGTCTTTAAATAGAGAATAGAGTACAATAACATTGTCTTTCTCTCGTATAGCGAACAAATCTACTTTTGACAAGAATGTTCATCTCTTGTGCTACCCGTTAGATTTTTTGAAACTCCCTCCCTTCTCTCTCCATTTCTTATCCGTTAGCTTCTCCATTTATTAAGAAAATCTGTACCATTCTACTCTCTCACACCGTCCCTCTACATGACCACTCTGCTCCCCTCCCTCCTTGCTTTGCTCTGCTCTCTCTCTCTCTCTCTCTATCTACATCCCTCTTCATGACCAAAAGGCACCACGCTCTGCTCCCTCTCTCCTCTATCTCTTCATCCCTCTTCATGACCCTTCTGTGAATTCTGACCACACCACTGCCTTTGCCTCTGTTGTCGCCTCCAGAGTCCCATTGGACTCCTTTTGGTTGGGGAGACAGAGGGGAGGGGGCAATGAATTTTCTCAATAAATGGAGAGTGAAGAGATGAAGTTTTGGTTGATGCAGTTGGCTTGAGCTTTGTCCCTTCCATGAAAGATGTCAAGTTCGAATTCCAGCGGCATTATTTGGTAACTTAACCGTTGACGTGAGTGTGGTGGCCAGCTTGCGTCAGCCCCAGATTCTTCCCGCCCGCTGTCGGCTTTTGAATTTCCTAAGTCATCAAAAAAAAAAAAAAAAGAAGAAGTTTTGGGTGGACCGTCTAGCTATGTGACGTATTATGAGTGGATCGTCCTATAGTTAATGTGGAAAGTTAATCTCATGTGATATTTTCTCATCACGTGACAGTAATAGAAACGCGTGAAGAAAGCAAATTTTGAAAATTCAAATAGGAAATTGGTTTGATACACGCATTTTCTTTTCAAACTTATAAAATTCAAAATTCTGTGTTCTTTTCTTTCATTAATTTATTTTTTCCAAGTAGTGGTCGGTGTTTTGAAAGAGGTGATTAAGAGGGGTGGTGGCATGGGGATGCGCGTGGGGAAAATTCTGCGCATGCCTCAGGAAGCTGCTCGATCGGCTTTGCAGCTGTCTGTTTTCGATGTTGTCGGAAGGATTTGGGGTGCCTTTTGCAAGTTTCAAATTTTTCTCCACAAAAAAATTAAGAGAAAAAAAAAATAATGACACCAATGTTTCCTAAATTTATGAGACTCCTAAATCTTTAATTTATTTAATATGATCTAAATTTAACCTAATGTATAATGTCATCCTGAATTTTTATACAATATGATCCATAAACTTTTAGTAAATGATCAATATAATTCCTAAACTATATGAAAATATACAGCATTGCATTTTCATTAATTTGAGTTCAATGATAAAATTGGACATTTATATTTAGTCAAGTAATTAAATTGAACATATACCTAAAGTTCAGGAACCATATTGGATAAATGAAAAATTTATGAATCATATTATACATTGGACTGAAGTTAATGGATTATTTATGTCATTTTCTAAATAAAAAAATACTAGTATTTATTTTGTAAGAGAGAAAAATATGAAAGGTTCGTGAACTCTTTCAAAGTTTCATTTGAGGTCCTTCAGCTTTTTATTTTGTGTAATTGGGCCTCTAAGTTTTTACATTTTTTGAGTTGGTCCTTCTATCAAAATTATGGATGAAAATGCTGATATGAAGTCGTTCATGACATTTTGCAAGTAAAAAAAGAAAAACTCGAAATAGAGAATATTATAATAAAACAAAATAAGTATTAAAATATAGAAAGAAGGAAACTTGAAAAAAGAGATTAGGTTTGGATGGTGACCAGTTTAGATTAGGGTCGGTGGACTTGGCTAGGTGTCGCCGGGGGTTGCGCAACCTTAACAATCGATGATGCAAATCATAGAATCCTCAACCTCACCTAATGGGGATGTCACGACTCCAAGTTAGAACTGGCTCAAGTCATGCTACCCTAGCCAGCGACCTTTGACTAGGGGCCCGGGTCCGGTTCTCAAGGGAACTAGGTCGGTCCTTGGTCCCGAAATTCCAGGACTAATACATCGTGCGGGTTGGTCCCGGTTCTAAGAGTTTTGGATCGGTCCAACCCCGGACCAACCTTGTATATTTATATTATATTATTTATAATTCTTTTATATATTCAAATCTAAGTAAAATGTCTGTTATATTATATTATATTGAGATGTTCTATCAATAGTATTAATAGTAATTTCAATTTAAAACTTTTGTTGAGTAATAATTATGTGTCGTTTGTTTTGTTTTTAGGTGTTTAGAAGTTCAAGTGAATTAACAAGATGTGAAGTTATATATTCATGGTTTATATTCAGTATTTTGAAATTTTTATAGTTTAATTATATTTTACTAATGAATTTCGGTTGTACTTTGTTTTTCAATTTGTGTCAAATGGTATAAGTTTTTGAAGAGTAGAATAGTACTGCAGTTGCTATGGTGATTTGCTAGTCAAATGGTGTGAAACTCATTTTTTGGTTGAGTGGACTCTATATGATCAAATGCGGGAAAACGCTTTTATATATGGTATTATGAATATTAAAGATAGATGATTACAATAACTTTCCATCTTGTTCCATATCTCGATGAGTGGTTAGCATGTACGAAATTTCTATTATTATGTCACCTTAAAATTACTAAATATGTATTGGTATTTATAGTTTAGTTGCATAATATTGCATTGTCGATGAATGTGTAATTTGAATTTATAGGTTTGCTTTTTTAGGGAGTATAAAAAATAAGACGAAAAAAATTATCGATCAGTCCCGGGTTGACCCTGGAACCGGACCTAACCCATTGGGTCGGTCCGGTCCTTGGTCCCAGGCTCAATAGGGTCGGTCCTCGGTCCTAAAAATTGAGGACCGACACTGTACAAGTTGGTCCTAGGGTTAGGGGATGGCCCGGACCAACCCGGACCATGCTCACCCCTACCTTTGACTATCGACAACTGGGGTCGCGCAACCCTTTGACGAGGGATCATTTAGGGTCCCGTGACCTGAGTGATGGTCTCCCTCCCTCCCTCTCTTTCTGATTTTTTCTTTTTGATAATTTTTTCTAATTTTATCTAGTCAATCTCTAAAATTACATGTAAGCACTAATTTATCAAATCAATATTGACGAATGCTTAGATGTCGGTCCATATCAGTAATTTTTGTCTTAATTTAATAAAAGGACCAACCTGAATAGATTAAGGACCCCATTGCAACAAAAAAAATAATAATTCCTAGACATGTTTAAAATATTCAGGACAACAATTTGTTGTGCATAAAAAGATTGGATGAAATTGTAAAGTTCTTTTTGCCAATGATAAAATCGGAACAATAAAAGATGGTATCAAAATTCCGACCTGTCTCCAAAGGTAATAATCGTTAAAATAATTTCCTTTTCGAATTATCAAAATTCATTCCAATTTATTTTATCTTATTCCGATTTTCTTCATCCCTATATCCCAAAAATTTCAAATTGTCACTTAACCGACAATATTCACAATCAAGGTGCGAATTTTCGTCTTGAACCCTTACAGTTATCCTTAAGTTGATTATGAAAGGATTAGCAAAGTCAACCAAAGAGATGTCAATTAAAAAATGCGCATTTGAGGCCCTTTTTTTACAGGGGTTCGGTTCCTCTTCCGAAAAAACTCATTGGAGTTGGTTTCTTGTTGATGGAGTCTGGTGTAGAATGGAGATCCTCCTCTATAATTGTTGTCAAATCAGCTTTTAAATGAAGGGTAAGTTTCATGTTTGATTGTCTAGCTTACTTATTTTAGGAACAGTTTTGTTTATGGCGATTACAATAAGGAGCGACATATCAATGTTATTATTTTTGTCATGATTAATTATATAAGAGAGAAGCTTGAATTGATTCTTTTGGTTTTTCTATTCAATTATTTAAATAATAAACTACACTTTCATATAGTTTAAACTTTGGGTAAAAGCCACCAAAAATCCTAAATTTTGTCCATTATGACACATTTATCCCAAAATATTTTTGTAACATCAAAAACCCCAAACTTCTACTCATGCGACAAATTTATTCCAAAGTTATATAGTGTGACACATATACCCTAAACTTAATATTTTGTGATACCCCCAATTTTTTTTGGTAATGCTAAAAAATCCCAAACTTATTTTGTATAATACATTTACCCCAAAATTTTGGTATCATAGAAAAATGTTTAGGGTTTTTTGTATAATAAAAAAAAGTTTGGGATAAATATCTCACGTGGGTAAAAGTTTGAGATTTTTTGTGTCACGAAAAAAAGTTTGGTAAATGTGTCACAACATGCAAATTTTGGGGTTTTCTGTGTCACCAAAAAATAGTTTAGTAAAATGTGTTAGTCTGGGTAAAGTTTGAGATTTTTTATGGCTTTTTTGTTAAACTTTTGAAGAATCTAATATTGGTCCTATGTATCTCATGCTTAATCTTAGGCAAAAGTCTAGTCTATGCTTGGGGGAAGTATTAGGATATTTGAATATGAATTCATGTATCATTAATCTTTTTTTTTTGTCAGAACATATTATTAATTTAATAGCTAAAATTTTTAGATTCGTCGACAATCATCTAAAATATTTTACATTGAATACTTTCCCTATATTCCATGTCTCCAATGCCATGTTTGGCGTCCTCTTTCTGCTTTTTCTTTCCTTCCCTTCTAGATCCGTTTTGCATCATTTGTCGGATGCACGTTCAACGTGAATGATCCGAAGAAAAGTCGATTTTGCTTATACACTCAATCATCCTTTGTTTTATTCACATCTCGAAAGAAAGTAAGAGTAGTCAATGAAGGAAAGTGCAACACCTTTTCGAAAGAAATAGAAAGTGAGTCTATGTAGAAACTGTTTGTCTCTTATTTAAATTATTTACCTTCATTTCCTCCATATATTATATAATTAATAAGTGAATAATTATAGAAGGAATTGTCCAATTAGTACTATGCCAATTTAGTAATTTTTTTAATTTTTTTTATCAATTTAATTCTAAATCTTTGCCTAAAATTTCAATGTAATCCTTTTGGCCAATTTGTTATAAATAGCATATGATGATGTGTCATGTAGAACAACCGACCCTAACTAAACCATTGTTTTTTAGGAGAACTGGGCAAGTAAACCCAATCCAAGATCAATTTTTATCCCGAAACTAAACCAACCAAAATCGATTTAACTCTAGCAATAACTAGCAATATATAATGTCGGAATGACAATAAGACAAAGATAATAATAATACAAGAATTTAACGTGGAAACCTAATGCAGGAAAAACTACGGATTACCAAAGAACTTCCACTAATCACTAAGAATAGTAGTATACATGAAATATTATTCTCTAATCACACACTAGAGGCTTAACATCAACAATATAACTATATTTCCTCATTTGTGGATTAATATAAATGGAGAAAAAAAATCCTAATCGCGATTGGAGAATTTGAAGAAGGTTCTCAACGAATGAAATTGATTAAATCGTAGCCCTCGATCTCATGAACAAGATACTTAAAATTATCTTTAGATGTTGAGGGCGAACGGTGTTTGTGCGCGTTCAGTCAAGATGGTTTTGGACCTATTGGTAGCTTTCTGTGATCTCACCTTGAATGCTTGTTGCCTGTCCCGTCGTTCTCCACTGGGTCGTCCCAGAAGTCATTGACTGCCGAGTTTCATGGAAAACGCTTCGAAGTTTCTCTCGTGGGTCACCTAGATTACGCTCAATGTCTTCAACCACTCGGACAGAAGATAAGGCGTATTTGGTCTCCGGCAGAGGTAGAGGGAGAGGGAGAGGGAGGGAGAGATGCGGCCCGAAATGTATGAGGCTGCAATTTCGGGAGACTTCGATTCACTGATGAACTTGTCCGGTAGTAATCACTCCGATTACATCTTGAACCAGAAAACGCCGATGGGCAACAACGTTCTCCACATCGCGGCGCGACACAAGCAGGCGAGTTTCGTCGAGCAGCTCATCTATCAGCACCCCTCCGGAGGCTCTCTCCTCTGGCAAGAGGACTACGAAGGTCACACTCCGCTGCATACTGCTGCAAGAGTCGGGTGCGACGACATAGTCCGAGTGGTAATCGACTATCTCAGAAGTTCGCCACATGGCGACATCGAAGGAGGTAGGCTGGTCGATCTTCTTCGGAAGGCAAACACCGACGAGGAAACTACGCTGCACCAAGCAGTGAGGAACGGCCATTCCTCAGCGGTGAAGTTGCTGGTTGAAGCCGATCCGACACTGTGCGACATCTCCAGCTGCGATGATGAGTCCCCGCTCTATCTCGCAGTTGCACAGGGGTTTTTCGATATTGCTGAACTCATATTAGATGCTTCTCCATCACCGTCGCCGTCATCATCATCCTCTAGCAAAGGCCCCAAAGGCATGACAGCGTTGCACGCAGCCATTTACTACACATCGCAAGGTATGCGCGCCCGTGTCTCCTGCGATTTACAATTCAGTTGCGTACGATCTTTCTCGCTCTACGTTTTCCTTCTTGCGAGGAAGTATCCTTATGCTCGTCTTTTTTAGCAAAATATTGGGTACTCCCAGGAGAAAATACTTTAGCTTTTAAGATGCTCTCCGACCAATCTTTTCCGCGGTACATGCCAAGTCGTTAGATTTGATGAGATCCATATAATCCTAATTGCTTATATGCACTAGGTTTACATGCACTCGGTGCAAGCAGGAACTCCTCGATTTTCATTGATGGAGTTGCATATAAGGGTGATGTAACATTAGAAAAAAAAAAAAAAAAACTACTATTAAGTTTGAAGAGCTTGAGAAGAGGGAGAGAGAAATAGGAGTTAGCATGGTTGTAGGATAGAATCAAGAAGTGAGAATCGGAACAGTTTTGGATTCTAGGAGATATGGGGTAGATTTCAAGTTTCAAAAATTGGAAACTTGTTCCGAGGGGTAGGTTCAAGATTGACAGGTTTTTGTATTTTTCTTGTTCTATATCTTCGCATGATCCTGCACATTCTATCACGTCCAATGACGAATGTGTAATATGAAATTACTAGTCCGAGTTTCCATTTCTAGCGATATTCATGATTGAGACTTTTATTTTGTTAATATTCCATAATCTTTATAAGTCTCAAAATGATTTGTGATTAGTATATTGTAACAAATGATAGTCATTAGAGATGATGATTTATTGTAATTCAATTAAATTAAGTAATTGTTCAATTAAGAGTAAAGGTGGAATATTGGTAGACCTTGGAACCTATGATTGGGTATGTAATCTTAACTACTAGTCTAAGCTTTCATTTCTAGCAATATAAATAATTAAGACTTTTACTTTATTAATATTTCATAATTTTCATATGTTTAAATATGAGTTGTGATCATTAAATTGTAGCAAATGATGGTTATTAGAGGTGATGATTTATTATAATTATTCAATTAAGAGTATAGGTGGAACATGGGTAGATGCTAGAACCTATGATTGGGTATGTAATGTTAAACTACTAGGCTAAACTTCCATTTATGGCAATATCAAGGAGATTTTTACTTTGTTAATATTTCATAATTTTCATATTTCTAAATATGATTATGATTAATAAATTGTAGCAAATGATAGTTATTAGTGTGATGATTCACTGTATCCGTTTAATTAAGAGTCTAGGTGGAACTTGAATAGACTATGGAGTAGACCCTAGAACCTATGATTGGGTAGATTCCAGATTTTTGAGTATACATGGTAGGTTTGAGGTTTCAAAAATCAGGTAACTTGTTCCGACGGATTAGTTCTAGATTCCAGATAATTGAAATTTGAAACTGCTTACTTCTACAGAGAAAGAAGTGGGATGCAGAAACTATAGCAGTAGGCAAAAGAGCTTGACATCTAAACCACAGGTTTACTTGACTTAACTATCGGACGTAGGTTCCTCACTTGACATACCATCAAACCAATCAAAGGGTTCTGTACGTTTCTTCAACCTGATTAGATAACATGTTGTGAAGGCATTAATGTAGTAAACACGAAGGCTTGCTTAATTATGCAAAAGCACTGGGGAATCATTTTGAACTTTTCTGTGAACTCTTACTAATTCAACACAGTATCCATGTACTACCGGTAAGGCTGACGATATGTAATCGCGTGTCATAATAAGTTCTGTAATTGTGTCAAATCACGTCATTTAGGGCACTATACATTTATTAAACTAGGGCCTATTCGTGCCACTTTCAAGTTAGCTGTATAATTGTGTTAAAGCTCAACTGATTCACGTTATTGTAAGTCTTGACATGCAAGAAGGGGCTGTTTGGTTGGGCATTCTCAAGGGGCTTTGGGCTCCCAAAGCCCCTTGGGGAAAATTTTAGGTGTTTGGCAATGGCTTTTGAATGCCCATTTGTGAAATGTGGGCATTTTAAATGCTGAAAGCCGAATGCCGGGGGAGACCAGCTTTGAGCATTCGGCATTCCGGAGATGCAAATTTACTGTTCATCCCTTCACTGTTCATCGTCTCCTCCGCCGTTCGCCTTCTTCTTGCCGTTCGTCTTCTTCTTTGCCAAAGGCGGCGCTCAGCCGCGATCGGCGCGTCGAGAAGCCTCGCCGAGGTCGCACAACCTCGGGCGAGGTGGGAGGTCGGGCGACCTCGGCCGGCGTCGCTCGGGTCGCGCGAGCCGGCGACGCCGCCGAGGTCGCGCGACCTCAGCCGGCGTCGCTTGGTCTCACGCGAGCCGGGCGACCTCAGCGGCGTCGCGGGCTAGCGCGAGACCAAGCGATCAGCGAGGCCGGATCCGGCCGTTCGGCGGCCGATCTAGCGGTCTTGAGGCCGGATCGGCCTCCGCGACCTCCGGCGGCAAGATCGGTGGTCCGCGACGGCCAGATCTGGCCGTCCGGCGATAGCCGCAATGTGGGCTGGCGCAAATGGCCGGCCGCCGGAATTTGATTTCATACTTTAAATAAAATAAAAAATACCAAAAGCTAATTACAAATGCAAATTTTGCCAAACAAGTATTTATGCCAAGTTGCATTTTAATGCTAAAATTTATCAAATGGTCTAACATTTTCGAAAGCCCCTTTCTCTCAAAGATATTTGCATTCTCCAAATGGCATTCCCCCAAAACCGAACCAAACGGGCCCCTAGGCCGCCGGCTCTGACCTTGCCGGAGCACATCACTTGCCCTGCTGAATAAATAGAGGGAACTGCTACTTATGTGACTTCTGAATTGTCTGCATTTGGTAGGACGAGAGCAAGTTGTGTAGTTTGATTTTCACATTAGATATATCAGCAATGCCATGTGCAAATAAATTAATGTGGCCTTTAATTTTTTGATCAGTGCAATTTGGTCTTCTAAATTCTGTTTAGTGCGATCAAATCTTCTGACTTTCTTGATTTGTGCAAATAAGTGTTTTGTTTACCAACGCCGACTAATACTGTCGAGTTATGATTTTGTTTTTGTTTTTCCCGTTTGTTTTCTACTCATTTGATAGCAAATTAACATCACTATGTCATTTCCATCACATAAGCAATGCCAGGTCGTTAACTAATTTGACGGTTTAGCTGTAGTGTTGGACTGAAGGATTTGATTGCACAAGTCCAGAGAGTTGGAGGACTTGATTACAAAAAAAATGAAACTTAAAAGACCGAATTGCACAGGCAAAACGAGCTAAGAGAACTTAATTAAACAAAATAAAATTAGAGGATCAAACCGCACAAATGTTGAAACTTAAAAGGAAAAAATCTGTACTTAACTCGAAGGAAAAAAGTTTATCAAGCTGCAAGTTGAACATGAAAGTTATTCTGAAGGCACAGGAATTCTGTCTTAATAGATTTTTGATGGTTCTCTTGGTTATGATCTGTGTGAAGGACATGATTGCTTGAGAATGATCGTGAACAAGAGACCACACATGATCAGTGAAGGAGATGACATTGGGTGGACTCCTCTTCATTATGCTGCTCACTTTGGCAAAGTCGAAGCAGTTCGAATATTATTGCAGCATGAGGTTTCCGCTGCTTACCTGTTAGCCAAGGATGGCGCCACCGCTCTTCATATTGCAGCACTTCTTGGCCATATCGATGTACTGGACGAGCTGATTGCATTCTGTCCTGATGCATGTGATTCGATAAACGACAAAGGACAGACCTCTCTTCACTCTGCAGTATTAGGCAGGCAGATAGAGGTCGTCAAGCACATATTGAAGATGCCAAACCTGGAGGATCTTATAAATGTACGTGATAAAGATGGAAACACTGCTCTCCATTTGGCTGCTCTTCACCGAGATTACGACATGATGAACATCCTAGCATTTGATAAGAGAGTCGACATCAGAGCCACGAATAAGGAACGTCTGACAGCCCTAGGCATTTTCGATGGTCATGAAAAGGTACGTTTTCTTGAAAGGTGATGCAGCTTGCATTGATTTAACTTATGTATAGATCCATCATATGCATTTTACTTCCTATCCGCTCAAAATAGGAGTGAGAAATGCTTGACGTCCATCAAAAGCTGGGACCTAATCGAAAGAAATATTCATAATGCATACCATATGCTGTTCTCTAATAACGGTTTTAATAGATCTCTCCAAGCCCTCCTATCACTTGACTATTTATAGTCAATTTCCACAGTGTAGTCTTAGGCGAAACCTCAGCCTTCGGCATAAGGTGAGTGTCAGTCATGAAGAATGCGCAGACAATAACCAGATTAAGCTTACTTTTCGTCCTCGAGTTTATCCTTTGATGCAGTGCTGAGTAGGTTTTTCTTTCCCATCAACACCATACGGTGTTTAAGCGATTGTGCAGAGTTGACCTTAATGCTAAACTGATCTTACACTGCAAGTAACTTCCAAATTCTACAACTTAACTGTTTCATCTCAAGAACGGAAGATATAAGATGGGTCTTGACATGGTCAACAACTAGTCAGGAACATCTTATATGTCTACTTTCAAGCATCTTTTTGTATGCTGTGATAAAATATTGCCTCCACCTATGTAAGAAAAGCCAGAATTGATTGATTGATTTATTCTGTGGACTTAGGTTGGCTTTAAAGCTGCAAAACTTCAGTACTTGTTGGAAGCATGGTTTTGTGTCAACGATATGCAAGACCGGGTTATTAAACATGTGAAGAGACTTGAGAAGCGATATGATGAGGAAAGATCAAGCATTTCCATAACCACAGGGAGCATGGTCTACCCAGAGAAATTCAATAAATCAAAAGGATGTGCGCATGACAACCATCTGCTCACCGCAGTGTTTATTGCCACTGTCACCTTCACGGCAGCTTTCACAATGCCTGGTGGCTACAACAACATTGGACCCGACCAAGGGACAGCAACTTTCGCAAGACTAGCAGCTTTCAAAGCCTTTGTGGTGTTTAACACAACAGCATTTTGTTTCTCAGTCCTTGCAATCTACCTCCTGTTCGATTTGTCTCTAACTGGCAAATTTGAGCCCATGGGAATGCGATATATGCATGTTGCTGGAATCAGTATTTACATTGCTGTTCTAGGTATGGTATTAGCCTTTGCTTCGGGCATGTACATTGTGTTGGCCAAAACCATTGGGTTGGCAATCATGGGTTATACTCTGGCAGGGTCACTGGTAATGATTTGCTTGATCAGTCGATTCATGAACCCAGAGAACAGATTTGGCTTCCAAACTTGTCCACCTGCAAGATCCATCAGGAACTTGTCAGTTGGTTGTGGAAGGATTAGGACTGTTGGTAGGGAATCTAGTCTTCAATCTTCATGTACGTGCAGGTTGTGATGGGTAAGGAATAAAAACAGAGAATGTAAACTAGTTGATTCCATTCTTTATCATGTATGTCCACATTGGAATTTATCGTACATCATTGAACCAGTCAATTTAGCAAACAGTGCATTCATGAACTACTAGCACATCATACAACCGGGCTCATGTGCTAGATTGGAAGTCAGGATTTTCCAATCATGCCATAAAAGTTTTTGTCCCTGCAAAAAGAACTGCAGTCTTAATGTGTCAGGCTTGAAAAATATTTTTTGAGATTGACAGGCAAAGGCAATGGATCAGCAAACCTGAGTTAGCTATGCAGAAGAAACATTTGATGGTGCATGTGACTGAACAAGCTCAATAATCTACTTGACCCATTGACATAAAAAAGAAGAATACATCCCCAGAAACGAGACAGTGCAGTAGCCCAGCACCTATTTCCAATGTTAGGAGAATAAGCAGCAGCAATTCAATTTTTAATACAAGCTCAGATTCACTAATTATGGCAAAAGCTTCTCTATTATAGCAAGTGGCAATTAGACTGTATCAACATTTTGCTGCCACTCCTGAAGCATGATGCCTGACAGATTTAAATCTCGTCAATCTTCATCAGATTCTGCAATTGAAGAAAGAAACAGGGGTTAAGAGAGAGAAAGAGGATAGTTTCCACTCTGAGAAAGCAATATCCCTCCATCTGCCGCTAGTCCATTTGACCCTTCCAATTAAACAAATTCCTTGTCTTTACATCTTAATGAAAAAAAGTTCTAACACGGATCCAATCATACCCTTTATCACTTCCATGTTCTCTTCTTTGTAGACACCAAGAGGAGAACCACGAACAGATAGAAGCATCTCCCCAGGCTTAGGCAACCTTAAGGTTTTAGGTGTCATCCCTATGGAGAGCCTTTGGCTACTCAGCTGCAGAGGGCAAGCAACGAGATGAAAGAGAATTACATACCATATGGAGCAGAAGAATTCCATCACAAAGTAGCAGAGTGCACTAATTATTTGATGACTACGTTAGTGCTGAAAAAAGCACTCATGTAGTTCTGGACATTTGACTACTTTTAATGTCACTATGTCACTATTTAGCTGAATAATTTCAGCAAAAAAACCATTTAAAAGCACATGTAAAGGTACGCATTCTTACAAGTCTTGGCTGAACATAGAAACTTGGCACATCTTTTACTAATAGGTTTTAAATGGGCAATCATGTGACCACAATTATATAAAATGCCTAGCAAAGCTCTGATACATAGCCTCAGAAGTTCCAATAAGGTCCACAGTTTCTATCATACCTCCTACGTTGTTTATATGCTTTACTTCTAAAATGATGCAGAGTGCCTATCTCAATTTTACATCAAGACTTTTTCGGCAGAAAACTTTACGTTAAAATGAAAAAATAAATTTGAGGTTACAATTCGAACTAGAAAAGGCTCACTGGCCTCAGATATGAATGATAATATCTACATAGCCACATATTGACATAGATTTTACATGAAACTTAAAACTAAAAACATTTTCTATCAAAATTGGTTGAGGATATGAATTTTTACTGAGAATAAGGTGGGTTCATAACACTCTAAATTGTTTTTTTTTTTTTTTTTTTTTTCTTTGGGGTCAAAACATATCACTTGAAAGTTAGGCAGGCCATAATTTGTGTTCTAAATAAATTATGACTTATACTTTTAAGTCCTTCCTGTTTAGTTCAATACACACTTATTTGACAATCACAATAACTTCATCTTAAATGAAAAAAGATCTTGGATTATATTTTCTCAACCATCTCCATGCTGAAATGATAGATATGTCTAAGTTACCAAGACAATGACTGCAGGACCTTAAATCTGTTATTCGTCAAATTCTTTCAAATAGCCAAAATTCAAGAAGAGAAGAGAGAGAAGGTTTTTGTTTTTGTTTTTTTTTTTTTTTTGGGGGGGTACCAAATAGTTATTCAGAAACTAACCCCAGGAGTTCTAAGAGTATCCGGCAGCCCGAGCATCTGACAGTCTGATGGCTCATCCAAAACCTATAACAATTTTTTAAATATAACATGAAATTCATGAGTGAAGGTAGAAGCAAAATCAGGTTAGGTGCAAGATTCTATAGACACCCTACTGTCATTAAATGAACTGGTATTCGTAAAAGGGTAGAACTCAAAAATTTCATCTTTAGAAAGATGAAATTACTATATCAGGAACAGTCTCTATCTAAAACAAGATCAAATAAGGAATAATCATTGCAGACTGGTTTGAGTATCTGTTGGTTGTCCATTAAAAAGGGAGAAAAACAGCAGCAGCAAGAGGCAAAAGATTCTTAAGGGTGCCTGTCTTTAAGCCGCATCATCTAATAGGGCTAAAAGCTAGACGATGAAAGCTTTGAAAGACATACGGAGTTGCTCACTTGCAGATTTTCTGAACTAAAAAGGCCTGCTTTCCCTGCAACAATCAAGTAGATCCACTGAGTATAGGAGTTGGATTTTGAATATCTTTCCTACGTTATGCATGCTTTAAGGTTAAGAACAAAATGTACCGCCTTTGCTGGAAAACTCAAAGCCACCAAAGTATGGAACTGCATCAGAGTTTCCAGAATGAGCTATGGACATTCGGTGGACAAGTGAAGCATGTAGAGTTTTTCCATCAGTGTTGTCCAGACATAATTTTCCATCTTTATTTCCCCAATGGACTTCGAACTGCCCATCTTCTCTGTCTAGCTCAAATGATAGATGTGGAAGATTTTCAGTGAAAAACTGAAGCACGGGACTTCCCATCTGTTCCTCGGTCATACAAGAGCGCAGTAGACGTAACTCAGTCAGCAAATGCTCAATCTGTACATCACGAATAGCTCTGATTGCTGCAACTCTTTTTTCCACTGTGGACATTATATGCGAAAAAACATAAGAAAGACCCAAGAATACAATTACACAACCTAAAATATTTCAAGACAACCCATCTCAACTTCTAATGGAAAAACCACTTAGCCAAGGAAAAACCGCCAGGATAGGTGCTTAAAACAGTTTCCAAGTTTCCCCTAAATATTAGCAAAAAACTCAGTTGCAGTTTACCTCTAAGTGAAAACATTTACGATTGACAAATGTACTTTGGATTGAGAATCCTTAAGCCAGCGCTTAACATATATCTAGTCTTACTATGGGCAACTTAACTAACCACATATTGAAGTCGTCAAAAGTTCAAGAACCTATATAACCCAAATAGTTCTAACATCATAGAAGGATAATGGCCATCCAAACTGAAGGCCTAGAAACTGCAAGTGGATTAACTGCATACAATGGCAAAAATGATCATAATAAATAGATTCAACGCTGCTGAAGACATGAACTGTGCACCTTCTGGGTCCGTTGAAGCATCGTCCTGGGTTTTGTCTAATGGCCTTTCCTCATCTTCACCAGGCGGTGAAGGGGGTCGTTTAACAGTTCGCTTCCCTCTCTTCCTTGGCATTTAGAGATTTCAGTTTGCGCCACGCACCCTCGGGCACAACGGGCAAATGGGACTAGCCGCTAGCAAAACGGTCTTGTAAGCAGCCGTCCAATAGAGCGGTGTAGGAACCTCACCACTGAATGGTGCCAGAGCCTGAAGAAACACACCCATTTAACAATGTGAGTCGACACTAACAAAAGCGCTCTCGAAATCGTCTAATACACCCGCTTTTATCACCCTGCAGAAAGTCTAGACGTAAATTCGATGCGCCATTAGGGACAGAACATCGAATGCCGGGGAATTGGCAGGCAAGAACCGCGGCACTGTACCTATCGTCCAAGCCCAAGTATCTTTATGATCCGGGAGAGATCTCGTCAAATCAAACCCCCCAAATTCCCAACAATTTCCATCCAAAATCACGAGAGTCACGTTAAAATCAGCTTCAAAAGGGAATTTCTCTGACGTCACAGTCAATGTCTAGAGAAACTTCAAGCCACCGAAACCCGGGACAGATTTCGTCGAATCGAACCCCCGAAATTTCCCAAGATTTCTATCCAAGATCACGAGGGTACTTCGAAAAAGAGGAATTTCTCCCGATTTCACGGTCGATTTCTAGAGAAACTTCAAGCCACGAGAACGATTTGGAGAAAGCGAACTCACGCGTGGAGACGGTACGCCGGGCGGCGGGTCGGAGGAGGACGTGGCTCAGGCCAAGCTTCGCAACCGCAGTCCGGTCCCCATCACATCATCAGGCCGTGCAGGCGGTCGCCGGCAGAGAGAAGGAAGAGAAGCAGAGCGCTGGCGGATTTTCAGACCGCCGGAGAAGATGTTCGCTCGGAAAATTTGGGGAAGAGAGAGTGAACAAGGGGGGAATTCAAAAATGGTGCAGGTTTTCCTTGAAGGGTAAAATCGACATTCCGCGTAAATAATTTGAATTTCTTTTGCTTTACTCACTTTCCCTCCCTTTGTATTTTCCTTCCGTATAAAAAAGTGGCTGCGAACAATCAGAAGACACAAAACCCCCAAAAAAAGAGACGAGGGAATTGGCCTATGGTGGTATTTTTTTTGAAAAGTTTGGAGTGGACAAATTTAATTTTAATAAGGGCTTCACCTCACCAACTGGTCAAATTTTCGTCGGCTAGTTTATTCCGATAGTAACTAGTAGTAAAATCAAGGCAATTTTACTTGGAATTTTATGTTTTGACCCAAATTGAGGAAGCCCATATGAAAGATAAGGTTTGCTCCATGTACTGACTAGTGCAAAGCGTTGATGAGAATCTTTACCACCCATTTCTTTTGTCCAAAGCAAATCAATAACGTGGATTTGAACTAGATCATTTGAATGGAGAATTGAAAGAACTGAAGAAGCTAGTCCATGAAGGGTATGAGTTGTTGGGCACACTCAATTGGTCGGACCACTTTTCTTGGTTGTCTTGATCCTTGTAAAATTCGGGATAAATGCTTGCAACTCTTACCTAGGGTGAAGGTCTTTGTCAGCCGAATGATCGAGGACCTTATGGAGCCTCGAATTGAAGCTATGTCAATGATATTAAGATTGCTTGAAAGTTTTTCTCCAAGAACCCTAGCATCAATTTGGAGCTTCTTCAATTGGGCCAAGGCAAAAAGTTTCAGACAATATGGCTTGTGATGTTGCTACCTGACCGGTTGGTGAAGATTTGGCCGGTTAGTGAACTCGTCTCCTTATTTGAGATTAAAGTTGGTCACTTTAAGTTCTTATTTGAAATAAAATTCACTATAAACTCTCTTTTTAAAAAACAATATACTTCAAGCCTTTATTTGAAATTTTTCCTCATGGTCAAAGATTATCAAAAGCTCGTGAACATTGAAAATGAGCACGAGTGCACAATAAGTCAATAATAACAAATGCATGTTTTCATGAATTTCGCAACCATCCAACAACACAATGGTGACAACTCAAGGGAGCTGAGAAAGGAGATAGGCAGTGATGAGAGAGAGAGAGAGAGAGAGAGAGAGAGAGAGAGAGAGAGGGTTTCATCAATGTAGTTACTTTTTTATTTTTCTATTTTTAAGGAATTGACTTTGTTGTAACGAAAAAAACTTAGTGAATATTAAGTGAAACTTATTCATATATTTAAGGGTTAATACCTTGAAAAACCCCAAATTGGTACACTTGTGACAAATTTACCAAAAACTATTTTTTTGACCACAAAATCCCAAAACTGGTATACTTTTGACAAATTTACCTCAAACGGGTACACTTATGACAAATTTACCATCTGTTAATTTTTTTTTTAATTTCACTATTAAATTATTAAGTTAAATGGCATGTAATAGTTCACCGGTACACTGATTTGGGATTTTATGCTCTATTTGTCACAGTTTACAATATTTGTGATTTTTTTTTGCGGTATTAATCCAATTTAGCGAATGATATATTTATCATAAATTTATCAGTTTAGGCTTTTTTTGCGGTCGAATAAATTAGTTTTGGGGTAAATTTGTCCTAAATGTATTAATTTAGAGTTTTTAATGGTCGATCGACGTAAATTTGTCATAGGTATACCGGTTTTGGGTTTTTTATGGTAAAAAAAATAGTTTGGGGTAAATTTGTCACATGTGTACTAGTTTAGGGTTTTTCAGAGTATTAACCCTATATTTAATAAGCTTTCGTTTCATATTATTTTATTCATGTAAGCTTAAATGATTAAATCATATGTTTATTCATGTAGTATATTATTGATGTAATTATGATAGACTTCTCTTTTTTTTATTTTAATTTCAAATTGAATTGATAAAATATGTATTTCAATATATTTTATCCTTATCCATCTTTTCAAATTGAGAGTGACTGGATGTTAAAAGTCAAAAGAGATTAATGTTATAAGTCAAAAGTTGAATGGACACCTGGACTCCTAAATGTCAAAATTTATGAAAGTGACACTTAATGCCAAAATCGGATCAAAATAAATCAGCGTGTCAATTTTACGGCAAAACAAGTGTAAAAAACGGCGTCGTTTTGGTGCGACATGGTAAAAAATTAATAAAAAATCAATTAAATTAATATAAATTAATTAAATTAAATTTATTTAAAACATTCTAAATAAAAATTAAAATTAAAAAATTAAAAAAAGGGAGGCAACTAAACCCTCAGCCGCCAACACCTTTCTACCATCCCCGGCCCTTGCTGGCGATGAAGGGGGGAGGGTCGGCCGGGGTTGCCCCGACGACCTTGGTCGACTGGTGATGAGGGCCCACGAGTCCTCGCCCTGATCTGGGGCGAGGGTCACGGCCCTTGCTTGGCCGGGCCAAGGGCCACCACCCGCTAGGAGTCGCCTCAACACTTTGGTGGGTTATTTGCATATCTTTCAGTTGCGGCTAGCGATTCTCCCTTACACAAGCTCTTCAAAAAGCACCGGTCCAATCCTATAATCCATTTACAATCAAATAAAATCTTCGTTTGCATGTATCGAAGGAAATATAGAACCTATCAAACTTGGTCCCAATATTAGGAAGTGATCTCTCTATGACCTCTACATACACACTACTTGAAGGATTTTGCAGCCTATACTCCCAAGCATAATCCCACAACTCTTCATATTTGCTGCTGTATTGACCAATGAGTATCTTCATTATCTTTTACTTCGATCTTTTGCATTGATTTCTAGATATATTGATGCCTACCTGCTTTTTCACTAGCATCCTAAACTCAATACTATTAATCTGAAGCATCGACTTAATCAAATTAAATAAGTGCTTGGACAACTATGCACTTGTTACCCTTTTTTTTTTCAAAATTAATGGAACAAGTATGTTCCTCTTGGTAGGCTTAATCTGGAAGGATTCATTTCTCCTAACAAATGCGCCATAGATCTTCCATGGACAATTTTGCTTCGTACACCTAGCTTTTACAAAGGACTTAGCATTTCTAATGAAGTCAATATTCCTCTGTGCAGCAATGGAGTTCTTCAGTATAGCTTTCCTAAATTGTTTCACATCTTGAAATTTCATACCTACCGACAAAGTAGGAGAGGCAATGAATGGATCATAAGAAGGAAACTTACTTTTCCTTATATGCACAGTTCATTCATCTTCTTCAAGCTTATTCTAATTCTCGATGCTTTCTTCATGATCAGTCTCCTCGCCAGCAGTACCGGTATTTGTAGGGCCTTCGGCCCTGTTTGGAACTTCATTAGCTACCTACAAAACTGCAAAATTATCTGTCAAAAAATTCCTTTGCTTTTTTCTTGATTGTACAAGCTCGTCGTCGTTGTTATCACTTATGAAATTTTCAACAGGCAACTCTTCATCATCATCATTACTTGATTAAGCTACTTCCCAATCTAATTTAGTGATTGTGACATCACCTATGTTATTATCACTTTGGTGAACTGCATCTGTGCTCCTCTCCTCTCCATCATGTTTATCCCACCCTCCTTCGACCCTAATGTCAATAATATCTTGAATACCATATCCTTCTTGTCCTACTTGGGCACTCTCTCCATCATCATCTTCGTCCTCACTTTCACTATTGTACTCAACATATATTTTTACCTCTTCACCATGAAGATAATCGTATAGAACATTCTTAAAACCATTATCATCTTCTAAGTTTCTCAAACCATATTTTAAGCCTTTCCCAGGAATACGATACAACAACTTCTAAACTTTACAAGGCAAATAAATCACCTATTCCTAACAAATCCTATGTAAGATGTCTTCTTTATCTCGACAAAGATGGTGCCCCCATTTCCACCCTCATATTCCCACTCATCCTCCCCAATCACAAAATCCCCACCATAGCAAACTATGACAGTGACATAATCCTTGTCATAAGTCATTTTTGCACCAAGAACAAGAAAAAGAATAATTAGTTTTTGTGACCACATTTACAAAGAACAATAGACAATTGCACATGGAAGTCCCCCCACTCTCATGAACTTTATTAAAGAAAAGGGAAGGGAGAAGAGATGTACATGTCAGGCCATTTACTAGAAAGATACCATCCACGACAAATAGAGGTCCCCACACTAACAATATGCCCCTACATGACAGCCAAAAAATAGGTCGCCACTTTAATTATTTGCCTTCCCTTCTCTTAAAATATTAACAAAAAATAGAGGTCCCCACAACAAGCACAGGTGCTCACGACATCTATTTCAACACTTCAATTTATAAAAAGTAACCAGACATCCCCACAACAACCACTCTAAGCAGTCAAAATTGCTGCCGCACATCACATTTCACATCTAACCCCTAAAAATTGCCCTTGCACATCACAATACCACATCCAAGCTCTAAACACGCATAACGGTAGCACCATTCTAAATCACACATCACAATAACATCAAATCTTCGAGGTCAAGCCCTAATTTTCCCCTCGTCGAACCATACATTTCGAGGCCAATCCCTAAATTGCCAATCCAAACCCCCATTAAGGTTCTAGTACCGCTTCTGACCCTTAAATTGCACATTAAAGTACCATATGAACCGACCTCTACATTTCCCTGCCGAGCCCCAAATTTTCCATCGGAGCCCCAATAAAAGAATCGAGCCCTAATTTCATTATAGGGGCAGGGGAGAAGGGGCCGAACTTAGAGGAGCGACGATGGTGAGCGGCGACGACGACCGACGATGGTGAGCGGCGACGACAACCAACAACGGCGACTGGCGACGGTGACCGATGACCACCTCTCGGTGTGAATGGCGATGGAGAGAAGAACCTGAGATCTAGTGTGAACGCAAGTGAACAAGGAGGAACATTGACGGCCAGGTCTGCTTAAGCCAAAATAACCTAAACGACGTCGTTTAACATCAAGGAAAACAACGTTGTCTAGGTTAGCTCAGTCAGTGTATTGACGATGTCGTTTTTGTTGTCCATGTGTGCTTTTTTTTTTTTTTTAAACGTTTGCCACATCAGTAAAAGAAGTTGCCACGTATGCAATTTGGCCGGATTTTCTCACCGGTGGCACTCAAGTAATTCATTTTGCTCCGATTTTGACACTTAAATGTTACTTTTGTAACTTTTGGCACTTAAGTGTCCATTTGTGTCAACTTTTGGTATTCTAGGGGTTCGCGCGTCGCTGAAAAAGGCTTGAAAGTTGAAATTCGGTTTTGAGAAAAGTTTACTGTATAGAATAAGTTCACATTCTTGTTTTTCTGGTTCAGGCAATTCATTGACCAGCTTGGTTACATCCTCCTCTGACCACAAATCACCCATACTCTTGCAAAGTGCCATTACTCTAAGCTAATTATCATGTGTGCTCTCCATCCTATGGTTGAAAGGATGAATGAAAATCCCAAGAAGATGTAGTTGTCGAGTGGGAATACTGGTAAGATTCTGAGTTTAGGAGTGAAGGGAGCCCTAGCTAGGTTGAGAGCTTTTTGAGCAAGCAATATATATATATATATAATTTGTGTCAAACTGTTTTTGTAGGTCTTGTTTGAGAAGAAGGATTTAGCTATTGAGTGTGGAGATCACCCAAGAAAGGATGTTTAACCAAGTTGCACTCATTTTCTTTGGTGCTATGTTTGTGAGGCTGTCGCGACCTAATTTTCGAGGATGAATTACCTAAAGAAGGCTAATGGATTACTAAGTCCGAAGACTTGGCACGGACCCTCCCAAGTCCTACCAATCGCGATTTGATAGAAATTAATTCATTTAAACATGCAATTTCAATTTGGAGCCGCCACTAACCAATTAGGGCTGGTTAGAAACCCGAGTAAAGTATGGGAGAATACTTTACTATTGCGAACTAGAGATTTAATAAGTCCGGGGACGTGGTTACGCTAGATTAGTCTAACGCCCTTTCGGTACCTTTTATTTTAATTTTAAAAATATTTTGCAGGCAATGTTGATTAATTTAAACCTAAGCTACTAACATGCAAATGGTGGTCATGCGAGTGCACAATCAATAAAATAACATTCAATAAAAAATGCTAATAAAAATGCATGCCCTAAACATGATTTCTAAATGACATGACACCTAATTTTTCCTTTTTCTTTTAAAAATGTTAATTATATGCAATCTTAATTTAACTTAATATGCATATGCTATATGATATGAGATGTATGACGTGGTAATTCTATATGCATGAATTTATTTTAATGACATGTGAGATGCAATTTATATGACATGACTTAAACTTATCACTATATGTATGCAATCTAATTTATATAATCCTAAATATGCATGTGCTACGTGATATGGGATGAATGACATGGTATTTCTACATGCATGCTCTTTTATGATTTTTTTATGATGATTTATTTTTTAATGCATATATGCAACTTATGCTAAATAATGATGATATGAGATTAATTATGAATTAACCTATCAACTAACCAAGGAAATGATCTTTTAATTTTTTAATTTTTTAATGACATAATGTTTTTTATTGAAAAGAAAGTAACTTAATGGTGCAATGATCACCTTTTAGCATTTTCTTTTTTATTAAAAAAACAATTAAACTATAACTCATATGGCATGCATAACATATTTTTTGTTCCTCTTTTTGTTTTACTAAATGAAAATTGACTTAATCTAAAACTAATTAGACTAACTAAAGTGAATGATATTCTAATTTATTTTAGGAATCAATTTAATTTAAACTATATTTTATCCTAAAAGCTATATAAAAAATCAAGACATGCCAACATTATTTAAAATTAGCCCTAACAAAAATCACCCATCTAAAAGTATAATCTAAAAATTATAATCCTATAAATGCAATTCTAATTTGCTAACCCTAAAATACAGTCCTAATTTACTAAACCTAAATGCTCTAATGCAATGTTTAGATTTTTATGCACTTTTTGATTTTTTTGATTTTTTTAATCTTTTCAAACAAGTAATTCTTTTAAAAGAATGAAGATACGAATTAAAATAACCGAAAAAATAATCCGTTGTCTCACGGATTAAATTAACAATTATTTTAACTCTAATATAATTTAACAATTGAAATACTATCAAAATTCCTAAAAATTAAGGTAATTAAAAAAAATGACCCGGCGTCTTACGGGTCAAATTAATAATTACCATAATTTGGGATAAAATACCTGCAATTAATGCCTACGAGATATATAAAAGAAAAGCACATCTCAATATTCTAAATTGAACAATAATAAACAAATAAATGAAAATAAGATAAAAGTTAGTGAAAAGTAAGAATAAAAATTAACAATTAAACTACCTAAGGGAAGGTGAAGAACAGCAACGTGGTGATCTGCCGAAGGTCCGGCAATTCGGAGCTGCAAAAAAAAAATCAGTGACTGGTTCGGGCTTGAGCTGAGGCGCGGAGCAGAGAGCTTTGCGGAGGCAGGCGTCAGGCACGGCGGGCTTTGGCCACCGAGCGAGCAGGAGGCGAGGTGCTGCGGAGGCGAGGTGCTGAGACGGAGGTCTGAGCGGCGTGCAATGGGGGCGCGGGTCACCGGTGTGAGGCGGTGCTGGTGAGGGCAGCACGGCGACCTACAGAAGGACAGAGGCGCGCGGTGATGGGCACTGCAGATCGCGGCAGGTCACAAGCGTCGATTCGGAAGGGGCAGCGGTCCAGCAGAGATACTGCTACAGGTGCGAGCAACGACGAAGGCGTTGCGGGCGGTGTTGCAACAACGTCGGGCGGAGCAACGGACACGTCAGGTGCTGCTCGAGGTTCGTCGGAAGGAAACGCAGCAGTGGGGGCGTCAGGCGCGGGATCGCAGCGGTGGTGCGGCGTCAGCGATGGGTACAGTCGTCGGTGAGCAGCGAGGGGGGCTCACGGGTGCTGCAAGTCGCAGGTTGCTGCGCGGCGAAGGCAAGTCCGGCGAGGCGGCATCAGGCTCCGAGCGGTGGTGCGAGTGGAATTGGATGGCGGAATGGCGATCGGCAGCTATGTCTGCACGAAGAAGAAGATGAACAGCCCCCCTTCTTTTCTCTTTTTTTTTTTTTTTTTTCTCTCTCTCCCTCTCTCACGTCACTCTCCCTCTGCCCCTTGTACTTTCTGTTGGAGACTTTTTACTTTTTCAATCGGAAGAGAATTCCTCTTGCTCTCCCTTTTCACTCGACTTTTTGTGTTTTCTTTTTCGACTCAGAGAAACCCCTAAAGCACAAAAACACGAAAACTCTTTTCCTTTTTAGTGAATTTTTGATTTCGAAAACTAAGAAAAGCCCCACATTTCAGTTCTGAAGCCTCGCATTTTATAGTGAAAGCGCTCAGAGTTGTTTCTGCAGGCGAGATATTTACTCAACGACTCCAACAACAAAGTGGCTCCAAAATCATACGATTGAGTTTTTGAATTCAATTTTTATTTTTAAATTTCCCTCTAATCAAAGATTATCTTCTATTTCTATTTTCTAAATTTAAATGAGGTGTGAGGCGACGTCCCAAACCATCGGGGGGAAGTCAAATAGATGGAGGGGGCAATGATGGGTCTAATCCGGGTGGAGAAGCATTGGGGGATTCATGGAAAATCAAGATGTAGTGAGCAAATTTAGGGTTGTTGCTGGGGAAACTATCACCCAAGGGGATAGAGAGAAAACTCCACCGAAAGCAAGAGAGCTCATTAAGGATTCCCTGTCTTTTTTAGGATTCAGTTGGTTAAATTGAAAAGTTTATGACTGAATTGATAAAAATGTAATAGATTTGAGACTTTTTGGACAATTTTTTTGACACTTAACACCGTAGGTCAACGCATAGATTCATGATGCATAATTGCGATTGATGGTGAGACCATTTCTTAAAAGATGTAGGATCGTAAGCATGGACACGTGCATCCAAGGATGAGGATGGGATCTTTTTGGTCAAACCCATTAGCAATGTCAAAGATAATTAAATACTAGAAGAATCTTTCTATACCTTACATAGTTAGATTATATCAATTCATCTATTCGCCAGTTCTATCAATTCTCAGAATGTAGTCCATATTGTGATGTCAATGTAATATATAGTATCGATCTATTAGGCTCGCCACAGATGTTATTTAGTTACATGCTCCGATAATATTTAAGTTGGTGGTATTAATTTGATGGACTCGCTGTGGTTGGGATGGGAGGACTGTCACAACTATTGCAGATTAGTCGATTGCTAATTGGTGCCGACTAATGCAATAGCTATTAAAAAAAAAAAATCACATGTTTGTACGTGTTTGGAAAACCGCTAAAAATTGGGTGGAAGGTACTATCAATAAGATATGGGATCTTTTTGATCAAACCCATAAGCGATGTCAAAGATAATAAAATTATGGAAGAATCTTTCTATAGGTTACAAAGATTATATATCAATTCACCCATTCCTCAGTTCTATTAATTCTCAGAGTGCAGTACATATTGTTGACATCGATATGATATTAAGTGAGCTACCAGGCTCGCCACGGATGTTATTTCATTACATGGTCAAATTATATTTAAGTTGGTAGTATTAATTCAACGGACTCGCCGTGGTTGGGATGGAAGGACCGTCACAACTATTGTAGATTAGTCAGTTGCCAACTGGTGCTGACTAATGCAAGTTGGCAACTGACTAATGCAATAGCTATTAAAAAAATAAAAAGTCAGATGTTTGTACGCGTTTAGAAAATCGCTAAATCTAGGAGGAAGGTACTATCCGTGAGAAAGCCGCCAGAGACCATGTGATTCCCAATTCACCATTTTGTTTGGGGGCTATTTATTGGTCATAAAGTGGTTGAGTCCAAAAAGGAAAGCTAGAGCATAAAGTGGTATTCCCATCACCGTTCACACTCCTTTCCATCCACCATCTACCCCCTTTCTTTGAATCGTTTCAAAACCCACGTTCGAATTCTTAGCTCCCTATAAATAGCACAACGAAATCGCCATCTTCTTAATCCTCGATCCAACAGCTCTAGGAAAAGAGATAGAGAAGAAAGGGGCGGCGGCGGCAACGAATTTTCCTCTTTTCAATGGAGTCTCCTTCTCCCATCAATGTTCCCAGGTGGACTCCGAGCCCGCCTCAGACAATCTCATTGCTGCCTCGCGAGAAAGCCGACGACGTTAACGAAGAAGAGGATGATGGTGTGTCCGCCCGAAGCCACGACGTCATCTTTCCATTCAGTATTGGTGAAGCCGATACTCGAGATGCCCGTGACCACGAAGTGCCCCCATGGGAAGTCCATGGCGGACGCGAAGGATCTCGACCTGACCAGGCTACAGGAGCACACGAGAGCGGGAACGGGATGGTCTTGACATGGAAGGACTTGTGGGTGACGGTGCTGGACAGGAAGAACGGGACACATCCCGTATTGCAGGGGCTGACCGGTTATGCCGAGCCGGGCCGGATGCTGGCCGTCATGGGTCCTTCGGGCAGTGGCAAGTCGACTCTTCTCGATGCCCTTGGAGGTACCGTTTCGAATAAATCTCTCTTTTTATATAGATGGGTAGGTAATTTATGTCCTTTTCATGTTTTAATATGCCACAAGTAAAGCAAACTCAAAATGAGATCTAACTTCCAGATTCTATGAGAAAATTCCAACTAAATTGACTGGTAAATAGCCATTTCTATCTACAAATGTAGATCTCGTTCGTAAATTGTCCACACGTCACGCTCTTTCACTTTATAAAATACAGATCAGTCCTTTAAATTATATTAATTTTTCATGATAAATTAAGACGAAGTACATCTTGGATTAGAAAACAAACGAACGAACAATAAATAAATGAAAGCAGAACGCAAATATTTCATTGTCACTTAAAAGAACAAAGGAAAAGTCAATGAATCTTGTCCCATCTTCTCTCTCATGGAGGAGTTAGTTAAGACAGATTTAAGAAATTTTAGTATAATTCGATATATGTTATTGGGGAGTACATTAGCTTATTTATAGGTTTTATGATATATTAATCAAAATATGTACAAAGAAAAGAGATTGCACAATCTTGAAAGATACATAAAACTACCAAGAAAGAGATACAAAAGACCAATGTTAACGTGGAGAAAAGTTATTGTCTTGGGCCTTCCTCACCTAAAAAGCTAGCTCTAAAGGTGAGGTAATCCCTCACACTTATAAATTGACCACTAGACTTTTTCATAACCGATGTGGGATAACCTCAATAATATCCCTCTCACACATCGGGCTTAGGTCTGAGGTGAACTTTCTCGTGTGACTATTGGGTCAAAACTTGTTGTCAATCTTGGCTCTGATGCCAAGTTGAGAATAGTAATGCGAAAGATTGATTTGAGGAATTTATGTATAATTCGAGATATGTTAATGTGAAGTATATCAGCCTATTTATGGGCTTTATGAGATACTATTAAAATTAACATATTTTAATTAGGATATGCACAATCAAAAGAGATATCTCACAAACTTGAAAGATATAGAAAACCAATAAAAAGAGATACTAAAAACCAATATTATTATTCTAATTATCATAAATATAGGAAAACATCCTAGAGAATTATCCTAATTATCTCTAACGGAGTCAACAAATGATATGGCGGCTGTACCCTTTTGACAGCTTTTTCCTGTTTATATGTTGTCAAGGTTGGACGTCCATGACATCGGATTAATCCCCACGAGTGGCAATGGTCCTAGCTATTCGCACGTCCCAGCGACCAATATCGAATGTCAATGAAATGACATGGATTTCCTAGTGAACACATGTCGTAAAATGGATTCTTCTAATGTACAAAATGAAAAATTCCAATGGCTTTTGCCATTATAACCTTTCCAGTCACGATTTGTCTACCCTATATGGGAAGCGGCGTCTGTTGATGAATGGTTATACAACGGGGATCCTGTTGAGCTAATTGTTCTGCACTTCTTCCTCAGTGTAGCTTGTTATAAGGGTCATGAGTGGGAACTTAAGTTTCATTATTTTTAGTATGCCCTCTTGGATTGCTGCTGCAGATTCAACTGTGCTGCAGCTGAATAGATTTAATCGAATTTGCTTTTTTACCTCATATTCAAGCAGTTAATCATTTAGAAGTAGATTAATCTGTTTTCGAGGAGAACAATCGACGAAGTAACTAACATATCAGTAACCTTTAAATAACATTTATTAATTTTTTTCATTTTTACTCTCGGTTTCTACCCTTTCCTTTTTCTTAAGAAGCAACTTTTTGCAGGGAGACTAAGTTCAAGCACTCAACAGACAGGAGAGATCTTAATTAATGGTCGCAGACAACCACTTTCTTTTGGAACTTCGGTAAGCCTAGCTGATAGATGTGGCGTTGAGTTGAATTTCAATGTGCAGATTTCCTAGCCAAATCGTAGTTTGTACAAATCGTTCTTCGTAGAAAATTTTCACTTTATTTATTTTTTGTTTTGGTTTTGTTATAGGCTTATGTCACTCAGGATGACACACTGATAACAACTTTAACGGTGAGAGAAGCCGTGTACTACTCCGCTCAGCTCCAATTGCCAGAATCCATGTCGAATTCGGAGAAGAAGGAGCGAGCTGAGGCAACGATTAGAGAGATGGGACTGCAAGATGCGAGAGATACTAGGATAGGTGGGGGTAGCGCCAAAGGCCTCAGTGGTGGCCAAAAAAGGAGAGTGAGCATTTGCATCGAGATCCTGACGCGCCCGATGCTACTCTTCCTTGACGAGCCAACCAGCGGCCTCGACAGCGCTGCGTCATACCATGTGATGAACCGCATTGCCAAGCTAGCCAGTCATGACCAGAGGACTGTGATTGCCTCGATTCATCAGCCTAGCAGTGAAGTCTTTATGCTTTTCCACAATCTCTGCCTTCTTTCTTCTGGGAAAACAATCTTTTTTGGCCTTAGATCAGAGGCAGAACAGGTGCTTGTGATGCTGGACTACTAGGTTATGAATTTTTGCTTGTAGCAAGCAACGAACAATTACCTGACTATCTTTTTTTTTTTTCCTTATTTACTTTTTGCAGTTTTTTGCGTCAAATGGTTTCCCATGTCCGACTCTTAGAAATCCGTCTGATCACTACCTCAGGACGATTAACAAGGACTTTGACGCAGTAAGCCATGCAACTGAAACTTGATTTGTTCGACCATAATTTCAAGAAATAAAGGAAATTTCATGGACCTAATGAAACAAAAATTTCTTGTCAGGACATCGAACAAGGAAGCAATGGCATGGATGCCGAAGAGGCCATTGACACTCTGGTCAAATCTTATTTGTCATCTCTGATGTGTCACCAAGTTCAGCAGCAAGTGTCCAAGATATCCGGAAAGGTATGCAATTTCGATATTATGTGGATTGGAAACTTATAAAATCTAGGAATCTGAGAGTTTCTGATAAA
The DNA here is from genome assembly GCA_017140615.1 of Eucalyptus cladocalyx. Taxonomy (NCBI): domain Eukaryota; kingdom Viridiplantae; phylum Streptophyta; class Magnoliopsida; order Myrtales; family Myrtaceae; genus Eucalyptus; species Eucalyptus cladocalyx. Next base: position 8,768,244 of record CM029524.1, on the reverse strand, counting down.
TTGTGTGTTTCCATTAGAACGTTAGAGGAAATTTGGAAAGAAATGGGAGTCAAGCAAGCTTCCTAACCCAGAGCCTCGTTCTAACCAAGCGATCGTTCGTGAACATGTATCGTGACTTGGGGTATTACTGGCTTCGTTTAGCAATCTACATTGCATTGTGTCTGTGTGTTGGGACTATCTTCTACGACATTGGATTCACCTACCGCTCAATTCAGGTAAGCTCTCTAGCGTGACGGTATGTTCTAAATAATCTAGTGACCCAATCGATGAAGAATGAGATTTAAAGTTATTGCACATTGCATTGACCAAGTTTCATAATTTTAATGAATTTTCAGGCAAGAGGTTCTATGCTAATGTTCGTTGCCGCATTTCTTACTTTTATGGCAATCGGCGGATTCCCCTCCTTTGTTGAGGACATGAAGGTATTTCTCTTAATCTTCCTTTTTTCTTTTCTTTTATGTTGATGCTCCGATTGTTTTTCATTGTACCGAAGTCATGAGAATCCTCCATTTTCATTTATCAGGTCTTTGGGCGAGAGAGATTGAATGGGCATTATGGTGTAGCCGCGTTCGTGGTTGGCAATACATTTTCGTCCATCCCTTATCTGCTAATCATCTCTCTTATCCCAGGAGCCATAGCTTATTACTTGGTTGGCCTCCAAAAGAGTTTCGAGCACTTTGTGTACTTCACTTTGGTCCTCTTCGCGTGCATGTTACTAGTCGAGAGCCTAATGATGATCGTCGCAAGTGTAGTCCCCGACTTCCTCATGGGGATCATAACCGGTGCCGGAATTCAAGGTGTGATGATGCTAAATGGAGGGTTTTTCAGGTTGCCAGATGATCTCCCCAAGCCATTCTGGAGATATCCCATGTATTACATCTCCTTCCATAAGTATGCCAACCAAGGTTTCTTCAAGAATGAGTTTGAAGGGTTAATATTTCCCAACCAGATGGGAGGGTCACCAACGATTAATGGTGAAGAAATCTTGAGAAACTATTGGCAAGTGGAGATGGGCTACTCTAAATGGGTGGATCTTGCTATCTTGCTTGGCATGGTGGTCGTTTACAGGCTCATGTTCCTTGGAATAATAAAGGCGGCGGAGAAGATGAAGCCGCTGGTGAAAAACTTTAGGGCTAAATCTCCTAGACATCCCAAACATGTCATGGAGAACCCATCTTCAAAGCCTTAATATGGCAGCAAGTTAGGGTTACTTATTTTTCAGTGGTAAACTGGTGTGTTTATCTTAAATTGTAGATGAATTAATAAATCTCTTCCATGGATAATAATGTACATTATGCTTGATCATACAGAAATGTTGAATGGATTTGTATGGGAAACATATCTTGATAACATAGGAGCAAAGAGCATTATTCTAAACCCCCACTTGATCTTTCAAACTCAAGACAGTTCTGATGAAGTACAGATTGTGAATCCAGCTATGGTTGTTGAGGATCCCTACTGTACCAAATGTATTTTGGACCTTGTTGATCCTTACAAAGGATCACCTGTTCATTTCCGAATCCTTAACCAAGCTCACATTGGGTCTCTTCTTGTGATCCATTCTAATTACCAACTTAAGATTTTAGGTTAGACTTTCTAGTAACTTCTAGCATTGTTTTCACGGGTAGATCTATGTCCTTAGCCCCATGCATTTACTTCTTATCAATTTGTGAAATTTCCTGTACGAGGAAAGAATTAATTTTCTGTATGCGCTAATTCTAAATATTAATGGCTCTAATCAATATGTAGTCAAAGCTGGCTTCACTAAATTACACTCTCTGACTAAAAGGGTGTACCAACATTCAATGTCAAACTTATCTAGAAAAGTATGTGGTAAAAATGAGTACCAACATTAGCCAATAAATGTCTTGTTAAATTGATAAGTTGTTTTTCGCGCCCTTCCTCAACTAGGCTTGGTCAAGATAGTAGTGTAGGCCTTGGTTTATTTGAAAGAATAGTGTAGGCCTTGGTTTATTTGAAAGAAAATTTTCTTCTTAGCACTTGTTTATTTTTGCCAGCACTTGCTTGGTTGGAATTAGATGAACTTGAATCGTGTAATGCTCGCTTAGATTGTATGGCATTGTTTACATTTTGCTAGCGTCAACTTGGTCCTCATGACATCCCTCTCATTTCTATATTTAATCAAGAGCCCATACATTGGTTGAAAGATGTCATCTTCATTGATTTATAAATTAGCACTCACCCCCGAATGGCCACTACCTTTTGTGTTGTGCTTAGATTAGTTGGCTCATGTGGAATGAGCTGAGCTTTTACAGATAGTATCAGAGCTGGACCATCTCTAATAAAGGCTTGGTCGTGAACAAACTACACCCATATTTTGATCCGAGAAAGATAGGGAGTGATTGCTTGTGTGTGAGTGCTCAGACAAGATGCAACAAATGGCTGGACTGAACATAAAATAGAGGGGGTTTTACCAGGTGATACAACTCAACCCTAATGAGGATGCCGATTATTTAAGTGGAAGAGTTTGTGATGTCGTCATGCCCCGAACCCCTAGCATGTGCCCATCTCTCTCAATTTGATAATATTTCGCGATTTCCCAGGATTAGTCACCGACCCTTTTCATTTTATTGCACATGCAAAAGTGAAAATAAATCCTCTGATAGTAATCATCTCGGTTTAGAAAAATAGGACAACAGATTCACAAACCAACATGTCTTTATATTCACATAGAGTCATATACAAGGTCTATGACCAAAAGACTACAAAGACTGGCTTTCCAAAAAGAAGCGGTCCTAACCGACCTACATTTCAGATCACCTCCTCTCGACTCTAGATCCTCCACTCGATGATCTTGAAAAATTTAAGCCCACGACGGGGTGAGATATAAATCTCAGTAAGTTCGCATGCTAAACCCAATTAGGAGTAAATACACCTAGAAGCGTTCTAATCACACAATCACACTTTTAGCATAGATGACTTACCTCGCCTCAATTCCACCCTGCAGGTCAGTACAATTTATATCACAGACAGCGTGTGAACATGAGCAACAAATAAACTCCAACAACTGGAACACCACACTCAATTCTCAAACCAGTACAAAGGTCTTGATTATGGGGGTCAAATCGTTATGACACGTTCCATTCCGTGCCACATAATTTTGTCCCATAATCCGACACATTCACTCAATTAATTATGTGTTCCTAGTTTTGATCTCAGCATATAGCACGGCCTACTCTCTGTTCGATGGTCTTCTGGCATTGCCAAGCTTCGTCTCACCCCATTGAGCATGGTGCATCTCTTTCAAACGGCTTTCTCGAAGGAGCATAGGGTCTAGAATCTACTGCGACCAGCTTTCCGTTGTTTAGGGGTATCCCAAGTAGGGATAACGTCAGAAATGACCGGGACGATTTCTCTTAACCATTCCACGATCACTCAAATATGGCCCAGGGCATTGTGCATTGCACTCAAATGCTTCAATTAAAATGGTGAACCTGGCATTTTTCTTCGTATTAGAAGTACATTGTAAATTAGTCGTATGTGGGTACACGGTCAACTCGACTCGAAAAAATTTATATATTCCAATTTAAAATCCCACTGTTTTATATAGTATATAAAACCACTTTCGGTGTTAAATCCGACACTCAGGATTTTCTGAATAAATATTGGAAATTCATAAATTCTGGAATTAAACACTCAAATTTCCAATCAGCACTCAATTTGCGCAATTTAACATCCAATTACAAAAATTAACCACACTATTGTAGTCAGTACAAAATTCCGGTCACCGGCATTTATCCCGGCCTAATTTTCAGAAAAATAAATAAATAAATAATTAATTTAAAAATTAATTAAATAATTCAATTTAATTTCTAAAATATTAACTTAGGCCAAAATAACTAAATTAAATATTGATACGGGCCCGGAAAATTCCCGAACCCTTCTAGATAAATAACACATCCTATTTAGGCCTTGATTAGTTTAATCTAACCACATAACATGCACAATTAACTAATTAAATCGCTAATTTAATCTAAGTAACCATCTAATTCCTAATTAAATTAAACTAAACACCCCTTAGACATCATTAGCCTACTAAGAAGGGTTTAGTGCAAAAATGCATCGGTTTATTGCGGAAACCGGTTCACCGCAACGACGACGCGATGGCGGTTGAAATTTGAATTTTGGGCGGCGTCGACGGACTTGGACCGGGCCTAAAACAGGCCCAACAAATCTCAGCCCAAATCTGAGATTTGCTTTTGAATTGGGCCGGGCCCGAAGCGGGCTGACTTCGCAGGCTTGGGCTGCTGAATTGGGCTTGCTGTGGCCGGGCTTCAAGGGCTGAATTTCACGAATTGGGCTGGGCTTCGCTGGAGATGTTGGGCCGAATTGCTGCTGAAAGGAGAAGACGTGGACTGGCGCTCGTGTGGGCTTCGTGGGCCTGTCTTCGGTGGATATGGACGAGCGGGCGGCAGCTTCAGTTGACTGAGGGGATGCGTGGACTGAAGCTCGCTGTTGGAGGCGTTGCAGTGGACCAAAGACGCTGGGTTGAAGCAACGTGCGGGCGGAAGCAGCTGCTGGAATTTCGGTGGAACTCGTGGGCTGAGGAGACGCGTGGATCAACGAGCTGGCGAAGGAAGCAGCAGCTTCGGTGGATGGTTTCGCGGCAGCTGGAATGATGAAGCCACGCGGAGACGGAGCTGCGATACGAGTCAACTTCGGTGGTCTTCAATGCTAATTTGTTGACCGGTGGAGACCAAGTTCGCTGGAGGGAACAGCAACGTGGAAGAGGGGACAAAACGTGGTGGAGCGTGAGGCGTGTGCGTGAGTGGAGAAGGAATTTCAATGGAAGGAGGGGTGCTTCGACGTGGGGAAATGAAAGAGAAAAAGCAGAACAAATGGAGAGAAGTCAGGGGAATAGAGAAGGGCAGGAATGGTCGGCGAGCCGAGGAAGATAGAGAGAGAGAGAGATAGAGAGAGGAGAGAAAAATCAAAGCAAAAATATCTCCATTAAATGTTTGGTCTCCCAAAGGCTCCAATCCTATCCTTGGTCCCCTCAAATATTTTCAATCTTATCCTACAAGATCCAAATCTTTTCTTGTAGATAATTTCCAGAAAATATCCAAATTAAAGTCAAAATCCAGCCCCCTCAATAAAGCTCCGAATTTCACATTTTTGGGACATCAATTTCTTTGACAAATTCCCAAATTCGACGTCAATTTTGATGTAGGAAGAGCCGACATAATTTCTGTAAGTCCTTTCGCCAAGTAGTTTGGTTTGCAAGTAGAAAATGCCTTAAATTCGGCCAAACCGAATTTCCGATCGTTTTTCGAGACGTCGAATCGAATTTCCGTAAAAATCCCGGAATCATTGAAAATTCATTGGAGGATGAGTCGACGTTCAAAATAAATCGTGACATGACAGAACTTTCAATTTCTGAAATCGGGTTCAAATTCGCGGTTAATTTCAATCCGGCGTGCTTTTAGCATAACCTAGTTTACCGGGTAACTTTTAGGAATTTTTGGTGCAATTGACCCGTGATCGATTTATCTTGAGTCACAATATACATATTCGACATATTGATGACTCTCGATTATCATGAAAACCTCAAGGTTTCAAATACGGGCACTGGGTACCAAAATGACAGAAAAATCGATCTAATGCCGATTGACAAGTATTTTGTAATCAGGTGGAATCACCCACGCTCTGATCACATATCTTAGTCGAATCGACCTATCTTCGGTCTCGATCGATTTCGATAGTGCCGTAATGACCCTTGCAGACTAACACGGTCAAGCAATCGAATCCTGGTCGAATTCTCGAGTCCATTACATTTAGATTCCTTATTTGCTTCCCCAGATAGACCAGTTATCTCATGAGTGATCAGCTCAGAGAATAACACTATCAACGCGTCGATTAAAGACCCGATTTATTTAATCAAAAACAAATTCTGAAAATTTAGGCTGTCACATCTTAATTCTCACGTTGATTGGGAGAGGCCCTTTTGAGTAATCATGAATCAACGGCCATAGTCAAGATTAAACAAAAGTTTTGTTAGCAGAGGAAAAGAAACTAAATAATTATATTTTACAATCATGGACTACTTCAACAACTATTGTGGGAAATTCACACTACGACTAGCAAGATGATATTCAACATTGATCTTAACAACTTGTCTATTTTTTTGTCTCTCTTATCTCAAAAGCTCACTTTTTTTGGTGAACTTTTTAGTAATTTTATTAGTCTAGAACATATATCAAGTCTCATTATTTACTACATCAAATAATTTATCTTTTTTTTCCTTATTATACGGGTGAGAGATTTTTTATATAGAGCATCTAAGGCGTTATAGGAATATATAGGAGTGCACTAAAAACATTATGCATAATAAGGTGTCTTGATCTTTTTTATATTAATTTTGTCAAATCAAAATAATAACATTTCACTGGCATTTCCAAAAAAGTTCTTACTTTATATAATGTTTTGATATAATTAAATGTCATCTACTTAACAATTTATCCATAATATATGGTCAATAATGTGGAAAAGAACTAGGTTTTTGAAAATCTCTTTTCCACAAAAAAAATATTGCTTTAATATTAATGGGAAATATTCAATAAAAATAAAAAATAAACATATTAAATTCTTATGTATAGTAAGTAGATCCTACATAGATATAAAAAAAACTACAAAGGAAAGTAAATAAATTTGAGAACACAAAATCTAAATTGCAATTGAATGATAGAGGGTAATTTTGTCTTTTTGATGAAAATTGGGTAGATTTAGTTATATAGAGGGTGAAAATAGTGCTGCCAACTAACTTTTTTTTTTTTTTGGTAAATGGTAAGAATATATAGCTTGAACCAACAACTACAAAAGATTCAGCATCACAAAACCTGCACTCAACAAGACAACATGTCAGTCAGAGTGAATGGAAGGGAGTCAAATGCAAAAGAGGATCGCAAGAGTGGGCCTGAGGAGCAGAACCAGCCAAATCAATGGCGAAAGGAAAAGGAAAGTAGCGGGAGGCCACAGAAGGCCAGATGAACCACAATCTACGCCGCATCCGCCAATGAAAAAAGTGAAGAGCCATCAAGGAAGCACTTAGCGGAGGAAGAGTATCTAGACATAAAACACCAAGCTAGGGCCCTACTGAAGTAGAAGACTCCCCAGTAGAAAAAATGATTGGATAAATACCTCAGCCACGTTGTAATCTTCGATTTCTATAAGTATCATCCATACTCCTGAAGGTGGTGGCCTTGTCTCTGACAACCTTGATGAGTTGATTCTTCACCGCTGTAATGGATAAGCGCTGCTCTCTAAAGAGGATGCAATTTATGTGCTTCCAAATGAAATAACAAAGAGCACCAAAAGAGAAGCGAGCAATGCACTTGTAAAAGTCTTTGCCTGCAAGGAAGGAGACGGCCCAGTTGAGGTTCTTGACCCACAAACTGTTCCACCATGGCAGATTGCATCTGAACTCCCAAAAGAAGGCGATGCTAGCAATGATACATCATCGAAAAAATAGGTGGTCTATGGAATCCACACCTTATTGCAGAAGGGACACAAGGCATTATCTATCCTACCATAAGATAATAATAGAGCTTGGGTAGGAAGCTTGCATTTGGCAATAAGGCAAAGGTTTAGTTGGTACTTTGGAGCGATCGAGTTGTTCCATATGAACGTGTGCCGGGAGACCTGAGTCTTCCTCCTCCTAGTCAAATCCTAAGTTGGGGCCACCGTGAACATGTGGGAGGTGTTCCCCTTCCAACCAAAACGATCGGAGAGGTGAGAAAGGGTGGGAAGGGGTTCCGCCCAAGAGTCCAAGACCAACTTGGTCAAAGCTCCACGGTCGGTGAATAGGTCCGCCATCGTTGCCTGTCTAGAGAGGCTAGATGTATGTATGGATGAGTCCGGAAAATACAAGTTCAAAGGACCCTTGGGGTGCCAGTTGTCAAACCAGAGGGACATCGAGCAACCATCCCCAATTCTCCAATAGAAGGAGCTTTGAAACTCAGTCTTGAGTTGGAGGATCTTCTTCTAAGCCCATGAATAACAGGTCGGCTTTTTGGCCACCTAGAAATTCGACCTTTTTAAGAAGGTTGAGTGAATTCATTTGCACCATAAAGATTCCTTATCGGCAATCAGGATCCATATATGTTTTAACATGACAACCTTGTTATACTCCCGAAGCCTACGGATGCCAAGGCCCCCCTCTTCTTTTGGGCAACACACATCCTCCCAGGAGACCTTTGCACCCCCTCTTCCTAACTCTGGGCTTTTCCATAGGAATTGTCTAAGAATTCTTTCGATTTGATCCAAGATTGCTGCAGATAAAATAAATACACTAGCCCAGTATGCTTGGATGGCATGAAGGATTGACTTGATCAACTGTAGCCAACCGGCGAAAGATCGGAATCGATGAGTCCAAGATTTTACCCTCACTGTGATGCCTTACCGATCCTGGAAGTGATGATGGGAACCCCGAGATAGCGAGCTGGTAGGCTTCCTTCGTGGAAACCAAGGGTAAGGTGGACTTGGTTCCTTAAGGAAGGTGATCCTCCTGCAAGGAAGACCTCACTTTTATTTGTGTTTGGAACCAAGCTAGACCAATCCGAAAAGATTTGGAGGCCTTCCTTGAAGAGCTTCACCGAAGGCAAGTTGGCTTCACAGAATAGGAAGACGTCATCCGCAAAGAATAAGTGTAATAGGTCGGTCGCTTTGCATCTCCATAACTATTTGAACTCCGGCAACAAAGAGCGAGTAGTGAGAATACCAAAAAGTACCTCCATAACCAATATAAACATTTAGGGAGAAAGGGGGTCCCCCTATCGAAGCCCACGACCACTGGCAAAGAATCCATGCAACTCCCCATTCAAAGCTATGGAAAAAGGGGTTCTCACACAAGTCATGATGAGCCAGGTGAAGTGATCGGGGAATCCGAAGGCTTGAAGGACAACCTCAAGGAAGTTCCAATCGACTGTGTCATAGGCTTTCTTGAAGTCCACCTTGATTACACACTTGGATGAGTAGGGCTGAATGTGAAAACTAGAAAAGAGTTCCTGTGCCAGAAGGATATTATCCTTGATCCGCCGGCCTGTAACAAACACACTCTGGGAAGGCCCAATGACATCCTATAGCACTGCAGCAACCCGATTGGCCATAACTTTAGTAATGGCTGCCAACTAACTTTTATTCTCTAATAAGCCATTTCTTGTGGTCTTGCCAACCAATGCTCTCAAAGCAATTATTAAGGATACTTAATAAGGAAATGTCTTGATTTCTGAATGCATTCATTATATGTAGCAAGAAAGGGATAGTGTATTTAAGATAACAAATTTTCCCATTTGAACGTTCAACAAATGTCCTTGGGGCAATTGTTCCGATCATTTTAATGAAAATGATAGCTCTGATTGTCAGAATTTTAAAGTATCGTGTTGAGAATATGTCTCCATTTGAGCCAATAAAGGAAATCGGATTTTTGCCCATAAGCGAGCAACTATCAATTGTGCGTTCTCATTAAGTGCTTCCAAAAGATGAGTGTCTAAGTTAGAGAATATTGTGGTATAGTTCTTAAGAATTCCTTTGTGAGATAGGGAGATTGTTGGTTAAGCATTGTGTGGTACAATCTCCTTTAAAATGTCTTTGCGACCAAGCATAAAAGCAAACATTTCATACACATGATTTAAGAGAGTTCATTATTATCCATACAAGGAGATGTATTTACTTCAACAACAATTGAAGATAAACACACCAAATTTCACACCATCACATAACTATCCCTAGCTCCCTGTATTATTTTGCCGTCGACAAATTCTTCGCGACAAGTTTAAGACGTTTAAGAGATTTAGCCCTTAAGTTTTTCACTAGTGGCTTCATGTTCTCCACGGCCTTTATTATTCCAAGGACCATTAGCTTGTGAACAACCAACATTCCAAGCAAGATAGCAAGATCCACCCATTTAGAGTAGTCCATTTCCACTTGCCAATAACTTCTCAAGATTTCTTCACCACCTATTGCAGGTGATCCTCTCGTCTGGTCGAGAAACATTAACCCTTTGAACTCATTTTTGAAGAAACCTTGATTGGCATACTTATGGAAGGAGATGTAATACATGGGATATCTCCAGAATAGCTTGGGAATATCATTTAGAAACCTGGAAAACCCTCCATTTAGCATCATCACACCTTGAATTCCGGCACCAGTTATGATTCCCATGAAAAAGTCGGGAACTATACTTGCGACGATCATCATCAAGCTCTTGACTGGCAACATGCATGCGAAGAGCAATGAAGTGAAGTAGGCAAAGTGCTCAAAATTCTTTCGGAGGCCAAACAAGTAATAAGTTATGGCTCCCAGGACAAGAAAGATGATTAGTAGATAAGGGATGGACGAAAATGTATTGCCTACAACGAACGTGGCTACACCATAGTGCCCATTCAATATCTCTCGCCCCAAGACCTAGTAAAATGAAAATGTAGGAATCTTATTACTTTGGCACAGTGAAAAGCAATCAGAGCATCAAAAAAAGAAAAGAAAAGAAAGGGGAAATTAAGTGAAGTACCTTTATGTCCTCAACAAAGGAGGGAAATCCGCCTATTGCCATAAAAAGCAAGAAATGCCGCAACGAACATTAGCATCGAACCTCTTGCCTGCAAATTCGTAGAAATTAATACACTTGGTAAATGGAATGTGCAGAAAGCTTATAAATCTCATTCTTCACTGAGTTTCTCACACTAGTGGAGCTTACTTGAATTCAACCTTAGGTGGATCCGATGTCGTGAAAGATAGTCCCAACACAGACAATGCAACGTAGATTACTAAACGAAGCCAGTAATAGCCCAAGTTGGGATACATGTTCACAAATGATCGCTTAGTTATGACAAGGCTATGGGTAACGAAGCTTGTTTGACTTCCATTTCTTTTCAAATTTCCTCCAAAATTCTAATTCACAAACCATCGCTTAGTTAGAAAAAGGCTGTGGGTAACGAAGCTTGCTCGACTTCCATTTCTTTCCAAATTTTCCTCCAAAGTTCTAACGGAAACACACAACTTATCAGAAACTCTCAGATTTGCAAAATTTTTAAGTTTCCAATCCACATAATAATAAAATTCCATACCTTTTCGGATGTCTTGGACACTTGCTGCTGAACTTGGTGACAAATAGGAGATGACTGATAAGACGTGACCAGAGTGTCGATGGCTTCTTCAGCATTCATGCCATTGCCTCCTCGTTCAATGCCCTGAGAAGAAATATTGTTTCATTGGGGACATGAGATCTCCTTCAATTTTTGAAATTATGGTTGAACAAATCAAGTTTGAGTGGCGTGACTTACTGCGTTGAAGTCCCCGTTAATCGTCCGGAGATAGTGATCAGATGGATTTTTAAGAGTTGGACATGGAAAACCATTTGACGCAAAAAACTGCATAAAAAGAAAAAAAAGAAAAAAGAAAAAAGAAAAAGTGATAGTTAAGAAATTTTTTTTTGCTTGCTACAAGTAAAGATTCATAACACGGAAGTCAAATATAACAAGCACCTGTTCGGCCCCTGATCTGAGGCCAAAATAGACAGTTTTCCCAGAAGAAAGAAGGCATCGATCGTGGAAAAGTTCGAAGACTTCACTGCCAGGCTGATGAATCGAGGTGAGCACCGTTGGTTCATCACATGGTATGACGCAGCGCTGTCAAGCCCACTGGTTGGTTCGTCGAGGAAGTGTAGCTTGGGGCGCGTCTTTTGGCCACCACTAAGGCCCTGGGCACTCCTGCTGCCTATCCTCGTGTCTATCATGTCTTGCAGTCCCATCTCTCTAATCGTCGCCTGGGTTCTCTTCTTCTTCTCCGACTTGGACATGGATTCCGGCAATAGGAACTGAGCCGAATAGTACACAGCTTCTCTCAACGTTAAAGTTGTCATGAGTGTGTCATCCTGAGTCACAAAAGCCTTTAAAAAAAAACCCCAAAAACAAATGAACAAAGTGAAAATTTATTACTAAGAGCGATTTGTATAAACAAGATTTGGCAAGGAATGCTGCAATTGAAATTCAATAAAGCACTGCATCTTCGGCTAGGCTTACTGAAGTGCCGAAAGAAAAAGGTTGTTTGTGATCGTTTATCAAGATCTCTCCGATCTGTTGGATGCTTGAACTTAAATCTCCCTGCAAAAGTTGTTCATTTGGAAAAAAAAAAAGGGTGTACCAACATTTAATGTCAACCTTATCTAGAAATGTATGTGGTAAAAATTAGTACCAATATTTGCCCGTAAGTGTCCCATTATATTTGATAAATTATTCTCTATGTTGTAACCCTTCCTTAGCCAGGCTTGGTCAAAATAGTAGAGTATGCGCTGGTTTATTTGAACGAAAATATTCTTCTTGGCCCCTATTTATTTGTGCCAACACTTGCTTGGTTTGTATTAGATGTCCTCTTGACATCTCTCTCCTTTCTATATTTAGTGAAGAGCCATATATCAATTGAAAGATGTTCTCTTCAACGATTTATAAATTAATGCCCACCCCAAAATAGCCATAGCCTTTTTTGGTTACTCAGATTAGTCCTTCTAAGGATGGCTCATGTGGAACGAGCAAAGTTTTTACATATAGTATTAGAGTCGGACCCTCTCCAATAATGGCTTGGTTGTGGATAGACTACACCCATATTCGATCTGACAAATATCGGGAGTGATCATTTGTGCATGAGGGCCTAGACAAATGAGACTAATGACAAGATTACATATAAAATAAAGGGAGTATCACTAGATGATATGGCTCAATGCGAATTGATAACAAGTAAGTGTTGTTGAGTTGCGCATGTGAGTTATGTTAGAAAGTTCCACATTGGAAAATTAGTGTAGTGTGGAACAATTAATATATTTTAATTGGCCCATAACTAATTGACTGAAGCTTTTGAGTGAAGATGAATCAAGTTGAATATGTTGATGAGCTTGGACTTGAGCTTCCTCTTGCCGATCTTCCGATTGATAGTATCAAGATTTCTACTATGCACACCCAACAAATGGTGTTAAAATTGATGATTGATTGGTGGCCCACTCCCAATATGTATTGGTGTATCATTAAAGGGAGCAAACCTAACATTGAGCTCACATTGAGGGGGAGATTGTTGAGCTGCGCTTGAGAGTTGTGTTAGGAAGTCCCACCGAAGAATTAGTATAGCGATGAGTAGTTAATATATCCTAGTTGGTCCATAATTAATTGTCTTAAGTTTTTAAGTGAAAGTGGGTCCAAATGAATTTGATGGGCTCGGACTTGGGATTTGCATGGTGCCAATAAGTGCATGGGGTCGGCGATGGTGGGGCGGCAGCAACAAAGGCTGTGTAGGCCCTCGCCAAACGTTGCTACTAATCCTTTTTTTTTTTTTAATAAATAAATTTAGTTCTTTTAATATTATTAATTATTATTTATATTAAAATTCGAATTCAGAGGCAAAATGACGTTTTAGCCACGTCAATACCAAAAACAACGTCATTATGCACTTACCTAGCCACGTCAGCTCGCAAAATGACTTCATTTGTACTTAACTCATTGGAAAATTGCCACGTCAAATTTGGAAATTTTCGCTGTTGGCCTTAAGTGTCTCATTCTTCTTTAATTTTGACACTTAAGTGTACCTTCGAGAAGTTTTGACACTTAAGTGTCTATTGTGCCAAGTTTTAGCACTTGTGTTGTACTTTAGCCCTTGATTGCCTTTCTTTTTCTTTTTCCATAGTTAGTGTAAAAATGGCACAAACGAACCATCCATGCGTGATCACCTATCTATAGACTTGTATGAAAATGTAAAAAGACCGTATGACCACTTTAGTTAATAACCATGCTCATAGGTACCGAAAGGGCATTAATAGAAATCTTTACCATAGCCCAAGTCCCCAAACCCACAAAATCTCTGGTCCCATGGAAATCAAGGGTGGTCTCTCAACCCTTGATTTAGCTAGCACCAAACAAGAGACTAGTGGCAACTCCTAGATTCATATTTTAGATTATCTAATTTTTTTTTAAATAAACCGTTGTCAAGTGAAAAATGAGTATGAGGGGACTTATGTTTATAATTGCCAATCTATTTGCAATTTTAACAAATCGGAAGTCATTCTAGGTCAACATTTGTATGTACTTTTCAAATTTTCTATTTATTTGTGGGGTGGTTCAGTGACTTTATTTGAGATGCCATTTGTATGAACAATTTGAATTGACTTTATAAATGAATGATTCTAAACCTATTCATTGGGATTATCGCAAGGCCCGAAAAGATAGGTAGCAAAACTAACGGATGGTAAATTTATTATAAATGTATCAATTTGTAGTTTTTTGTGATCAAAATATTAGTTTGAGGTAAATTTGTCATAGCTGTATCAATTTGGGGTTCTTTGTGACATTAACTTTAATTAGAATGCATTATGAGAAGGGACCATTTTAAGGAAAATGTGGGATGAGTTTGCAAATGAATCGAATCTGTCGAGGGAAATGAATAGGAGATCCTTTGTAAGGATCAAAAAGGTCCAAAATACACACCCATGATATAAGTAAGAGGCCAAATGACCATCTCGGCTCTTCTTGTAAATGGAAATGAGGACTGGAGCGCAAAACTCTGTGTGCTTTTATCATTTGGTATAAGAGGTATCCTCCACAACCTTGGTTGGGTTCACAAACTGTACTTCATCAGAACTATCTTGAGCTTCAAAGGTGGTGGGGTTTTAGAATAATGATCTTTGGTCCTATGATATGGAGATATGTTCCCATACAAGCCCATTCAACATAATTCTTCATGATCAAGCACGAAGCAGACATTTCAGACCCATGATCAAAGAGACTTTATTGCTATCCATGGAATGAGATTTATTACTTCAACTACAGTTAAAGATAAGCACACCAGTTTATCACTATTAAATAACCCTAACTTGCTGCCACATCAGGGCGTTGAAGAATGATTCTCCATGACATGTACGGGATGGTTAGGAGATTTAGCCCTAAAGTTTTTCACCAGCGGCTTCATCTTCTCCGCCGCCTTTATTATTCCAAGGAACATGAGCCTGTAAACGACCACCATGCCAAGCAAGATAGCAAGATCCACCCATTTAGAGTAGCCCATTTCCACTTGCCAATAGTTTCTCAAGATCTCTTCACCACCAATTTTAGGTGACTCTGCCATCTGGTTGGGAAACATTAACCCTTTGAACTCATTCTTGAAGAAACCTTGGTTGGCATATTTATGAAACGAGATGTAATACATGGGATATCTCCAGAATGGCTTGGGGAGATCATCTGGCAACCTGAAAAACCCTCCATTTAGCATCATCACACCTTGAATTCCTGCACCAGTTATGATCCCCATGAGGAAGTCTGGGACTATACTTGCGACGATCATCATCAAGCTCTCGACTAGCAACATGCACACAAAGAGCACTGAAGCGAAGTAGGCAAAGTGCTCAAAACTCTTTTGGAGGCCAACCAAGTAATAAGCAATGGCTCCTGGGATAAGAGAGATGATTAGTAGATAAGGGATGGACGAAAATGTATTGCCTATAACGAACGCTGCGACGCCGTAATGCCCATTCAATCTCTCTCGCCCAAAGACCTGGTAAAATGAAAATGTAGGATTCTCATGACTTTGGTATAATGATAAGCAATTGGAGCATTAAACCTAAAAGAAAAAGAAAAGGAAATAGAGACAAGTACCTTCATGTCCTCAACAAAGGAGGGGAAACCGCCGATTGCCATAAAAGTAAGAAATGCCGCAACGAACATTAGCATCGAACCTCTTGCCTGTAAACTCGTAAAAATTAAGAAACTTGGTCAATGGAATGTGCAATAACTTATAAATCTCATTCTTCAATGATTTGTTCACTAGATTATTTAGAACATACATACTGTCCCAATAGCAAACCTTACCTGAATTGAGCCATAGGTGGATCCGATGTCGTAGAAGATAGTCCCAACACACAGACACAATGCAATGTAGATGGCTAAACGAAGCCAGTAATACCCCAAGTCACGATACATGTTCACGAACGATCGCTTAGTCAGAACAATGCTATGGGTAATGAAGCTTGCTTGACTTCCATTTCTTCCCAAATTTCCGCCAACATTCTAACGGAAACATACAAGTTATTAGAAACTTTCTGATTCGTATATCTTTATGATTTTCCAATCCACATAATATCAAAAATTGAATACCTTTTTGGATATCCTGGACACTTGCCGCAAAACTTCATGACGCATCAGAGATGACTCATAAGATTTGACCAGAGTTTCAATGGCTTCTTCTGCATTCATGCCATGGCCTCCTTGTTCAATGTCCTGACAAAAATTTTCGTTTCATTGGGTCCATGAAATTTCCTTCAATTCTTGAAATATGGTTGAATAAATCAAGTTTCAGTGGTGGACTTACTAAGTTGAAGTCCTTGTTAATCGTCCTGAGGTAGTGATCAGATGGATTTGTAAGAGTTGGACATGGGAAACCATTTGATGCAAAAAACTGCAACAAAAAAAGAAGGTTAGGAAAATGTTCATTGCTTGCAACAAGGAAATATTTATAACTTAGTAGTCCTTAGTCGTCCAATATTACAAGCACCTGTTCTGCCCCTGATCTAAGGCCAACATAGATTGTTTTCCCAGAAGAAAGAAGGCAGAGATTGTGGAAAAGCTCAAAGACTTCACTGCTAGGCTGATGAATCGAGGCAATCACCGTCCTCCGGTCATGTTGGGCCAGCTTGGCAATGCGGTTCATCACATGGTATGATGCCGCACTGTCAAGCCCGCTGGTCGGCTCGTCAAGGAAGAGGAGCTTCGGGCGTGTCAGGATCTCAATGCAAATGCTGACCCTCCTCTTTTGGCCACCGCTGAGGCCCTTGGCGCTACCCCCACCTATCCTAGTATCTCTCGCATCTTGCAATCCCATCTCTCTAATCGTCGCCTCAGCTCTCTCCTTCTTCTCCGATTTCGACATGGATTCTGGCAATTGGAGCTGAGCTGAGTAGCACACGGCTTCTCTCACCGTTAGAGTTGTTATTAGTGTGTCATCCTGAGTCACATAAGCCTATAGCAAAACCGAAAACAAAAATAAATAAATAAAGTGAAAATTTACTATAAGAACGATTTGTATAAACTAAGATTTAGATCTATCAGCTAGGCTTACGGAAGTTCCGAATGAAAGCGGTTGTTTGCGACCATTGATTAAGATCTCTCCTTTCTGTTGAGTGTTTGAATTTAATCTCCCTGCAAAAAGTTTATTCTTAAGAACAAAGGGATAGAATCCATAAATAAAAATAAAATAGATAAGGAAAGATAACAGATTTGTTGGCCACTTTGTTCCAAATGATTAAATGCTTGAATTTGAAATAAAAAAGGAGAATTCGGTTAATTTCATGCCCTCACAACATGGACAAAATCGAAAATCCATGTTTTTCTCATTCATACCTAATTGAAATTCATCTGCCCGTAATATCATGTTACGAAATCCTATCTAACTATCGATTATCAAATGCGGCGAGACGATAGAAACGTTGTGTCTTGTGGGGATTAGTCAGGAGAAGAAGAAAGCTGTCGAAGGGGGAGGGAAGTCGTATCATTCGTCGACTTCCTGATAAATGAGACGAGACAGCTTGGATAAGATTCATTGACTTCCACGGTTTCATTTCTAAGGTTTGGCGGGTTACGTAACTTCATCGGCTTCACTATTAGTCAGCCTGCCTCAACGTGGCTTCGAAATATTGGGCGATGTGATTTCAATGTTTATATATTATTGTTTGTTTTCTAATCCAAGATGTCCGGCATCTTAATTTGTCATGAAAAACTCTCATTTTTCTTCGTCTAAGTCTTCACTGGAGACCAAGTGGGAAAAGACATTTTTAAAATAATAAAAAGCTGTAATCATACTGGATCAGCATGCATCTAGGGTCAATGACTACGGCCACTTGAAACGATCTCCCAATAAATTGGAGTTTCAATAGTTTATGTCTTGGGATGATGCTGACATATGCATTGCCTTGAGAATATGTTTTTTCCTTTAAGGAACGCAAGAAAAGAGCCCCGTAATTTCGAGAGAAGGGATGCCTTCTCACAAAAGGGATTACGATGCATATGAAAATCGTTCACTTCAGCAAATCATTTGACCCAAAAAAAAAAAAAAAAATCACTCAAGCCGTTCGGTCGTATTCGTATGTTTTTGAATTTACTCTGCCAAAATTTTGTAAAACATAGTGAAAGGAGGGAATAAGTACACACGGGAAAAGTCTAAATCTGGTGCACTTGATGAGATGAATGGGATAAATGTGGGCATCGTAGATTGAAAAAGTATTACCTAAACACTGTTGTTATGTTAAATAAAATAAAAATATCCCAAATCGATATGCTTGTGCCACATTTATTAGGCTATGTTTGTTTCACCGAAATAGAATAATTTAAAAATGTTTTCCTAAAAATGATCATTTGTATGTCCAAATATTTTCATTGTTGTAAATATTTTCATAGACTATGAAGATATTTTTTGTTCGTTCATTTTTGTAAGAGATATAAACAATTATTTTTAGGCTAATATTTTCCAAATTACTCATCTTTTACTAAACAAATAGTCTTTCCCTGAATTATTGTTTAGTGCCGTGAAAAATTCCAAATTAGTACACCTATTACAAATCTACTCTCTATTAACTTCCGTTCTATATCCCTCTTAAATTACTAACATGGAAACATACGTGGCAAACAACTCAAACTATTGGTGTGACGTTAATTCAAGTGGAAATTCAAAATAAATAGGTCTTTTAAACGACAATGTTTTGGAGAAATCATATCAAAAGAAAATGAACTAATATCAGGAAATGTGATAAAACAATTTTGACCTAAGAGCTCCCTCATGTTTTGAAAATCTACTAAAATCCCTAATTTTGGTCAAAGATTTTGATAGATTTGTCATAGGTGTATGAATTTCAAATAATTTGCAATATAAAATTAATTTAATATAAATGTGGTATTTGCCCATTTGTTTATTATCGATTGTTTTCTAGTCCAAGGTCTCCAGCGTCCTGATTTATCATAAATGATTTCCTTTTCTTCATCTAAGTCTTTATCCGTGTGATAGGGCGAGGAATAACCCTTGGTCCTTGGGCATATAAAAAGTTTTACACACTTATCAAATCAGTTACTGGGACAGAAGAATAATACCATGACACAAAGATTATTCTATAAAGTTGGATCACAAAATATTGTAGCTAACTCTGGTTGGGTTCTTATATTTCCTCGAAGGTCAAGTTACTTCATTCCATTTATTTCGAAATAAATATATATAATTTGTCACCCATGTCTACTAATTTTACTAATAAGATTTTTGTTTCATTAGGGTTGACAAATAAAGGAGCATTCGCGTATCCATGAAAAAGTGCAAAACGGAAATTTAAATACTAACCAAAGAGAAGATATTTAAAGGTTTCAATAACTCGGGGCACTTACAATATAAATAATTAGAGAAGTGGGGATTTATATTTTTAGACAAATAAAGGAGTAATATTTAGACAATTTTGCTTATAAGATCTACATTATTAAACTATGAATTTGTTCGTTATATAAAAAAATGTTCAGCTATCGTACATTTCACTAGCCAAAATAAAAACTTTCTAATAACATCTAGAGGTCAACTTGTTTTGAGCTTGCTTTACCTATAGAATAATGGCAATTGAAAATCGCATTTATGACATGCTGAATTATTGTAGAAAGATAGATTTATTCGATAAGGTACCTATGACATTCTGATTTTCGACCTTGTCCTGACTTTATGAAATGAGCTTTTCATCGACGCACATATGGTCCTTTTTCTCTAAGCTAATCACTCATGAGATAACTAATTTATCAGTTGAAGCCGTTAATGGATATAAATGCAACCAACTTGAGAATTCGACTAGAAATCGATTGCTCGACGGTGCTAATCGGCAAGAGTCAATATGACACCGTTAAAATCGATTAGAGACCGGAGATAGGTCGATTCAACAAAGGCATGTAATTAAAGTGTGGGTGATTCCACCTGATTGCAAAATTTGTGTTGAATGACATTAAATCGATTTTTCTGTTGATTTTGTATCCAGTGCCTGTAATTGAAACCTTGAGATTTTTACGACAACCGAAAGTTGCCGATGAGTCAAAGATGCACAATGTGGATCGAAAATAATCGACCATGGGTCAAACGCGATAAGATTCCTAAAAGCTACTTGATAGGTTAGGTCACGCTAAAATCGCGTCTAGTTGAAATTAACCACGAAATTAAACTCAGTTTTAGAAATCAAAAGTTCTGGCGTGTCACGATTTATTTTTTGAACGTCGAATCATTTTTTGAAGAATTTTTAGCGAGCCCGGATTTTTGGTCTCCTGCTGGGCTGGCGAGGGTCGAGCCTCGCCCATGGCCGGTGAGGCTTGACCTCGCGAATTGCGGCTTGGGTGGTGCCGGCGAGCTCGCCCTCGCCGGATCCGGCGAGGTTGAGCCTTGTTGGCCATGGGCGAGGCTCACCCTCACCACCGCGCAGCGCAAGGCTACCCTCGCGACGACTAGCGAGGTGGCCGGCGAGATTGACCTTGCCAGCCATCACCTCTGGCTAGTCGCTATGGTTCGGCTAGCGGCCGGAGGAAGGAGGAGAGAAGAAAACAAGAAAAAAGAAAAAAGAGAAAAGAAAATGAATAAAAAAATTCAAAAATATTAAAATATTATTAAAAGTTGTCCACATCCGTACCGATTAGGCCACTTCAGCCGGCTAGCGTCCGATTAGCAAAATTCGGCCAAAATTGGCTGGAGAGGACTGAATCAACACTAAGTAAAAATGTTTAGGACTAAATTGGCACAAATACAAAAGGTTTATGACTTTTTTGACACTTTTCCCGAATATTAAGTATTGAGCTACGAGGCTCACCACGGATGTTATTTAATTACATGGTCAAATTATATTTAAGTTGGTAGTATTAATTCAACGGACTCGCCGTGGTTGGGATGGAAGGACCGTCACAACTATTGTAGATTAGTCAGTTGCAAAATTGGTGCTGACCAATGCAATAGCTATTAAAAACATAAAAAATCAGATGTTTGTTCGCGTTTAGAAAATCGCTAAATCTAGGAGGAAGGTACTATCCGTGAGAAAGCCGCCAGCGACCAGGTGATTCCCAATTCACCATTTTGTTTGGGGGCTATTCATTGGTTATAAAGTTGTTAAGTCCAACAAGGAAAGCCAGAGCATAAAGTGTTATTCCCATCACCGTTCATGCTCCTTTCCATCCACCATCTCCCCCCTTTCTTTAAATCGTTTCAAAACCCACGTTCGAAATCTTAGCTCCCTATAAATACCACAACGGCATCGCCATATTCTTACTCCTCAATCCAACAGCTCTAGGAAAAGAGAGAGAGAGAAGAAAGGGGCTGCGGCGGCAACGAATTTTCTTCCTTTCAATGGAGTCTCCTTCTCCCATCAATGTTCCCAGGTGGAGTCCGAGCCCGCCTCAGACAATCTCATTGCTGCCTCCCGAGAAAGTTGACGACGTTAACGAAGAAGAGGATGATGGTGTGTCCGCCCGAAGCCACGACGTCATCTTTCCATTCAGTATTGGTGAAGCCGATACTCGAGATGCCCGTGACCACGAAGTGCCCCCTTGGGAAGTCCATGGCGGAGGCGAAGGATCTCGACGTGACCAGGCTACAGGAGCACACGAGAACGGGAACGGGATGGTCTTGACATGGAAGGACTTGTGGGTGACGGTGCTGGACCGGAGGAACGGGACACATCCCATATTGCAGGGGCTGACCGGTTATGCGGAGCCGGGCCGGATGCTGGCCGTCATGGGTCCTTCGGGCAGTGGCAAGTCAACTCTTCTCGATGCCCTTGGAGGTACCGTTTCGAATAAATCTCTTTCTATATAGACGGGTAGGTGATTTATGTCCTTTTCATGTTTTGATATGCTACAAGTAAAGCAAGCTCAAAATGAGATCTAACCTCCTACATTCTATGAGAAAATTCCAACTAAATTGACTGGTAAGCAGCCATTTCTATATACAAATGTAGATCTTGTTCGGAAATTGTCCACACGTCACGCTCTCACTTTATAAAATACAGATATAAATCTTTCAGTCCTTTAAATTATATTAATTTTCATGATAAATTAAGACGCCGGACATCCTGGATTAGAAAACAAGCAAACAAAGAATAAATAAACGAAAGCGAACGCAAATATTTCATAGTTACTAAAAAGAACAAAGGAAAAGTCAATGAATCTTGTCCCACCTTCTCTCTCATGGAGGAGTTAGTCGAGAATAATAATGCGGAAGATAGATTTGAGAAATTTCTGTATAATTTGATATATGTTAATGAGGAGTATATTAGCCTATTTATAGGTTTTTATGAAATTCTATTAAAGGTAACATATATCAATTAAGATATGCACAATAAGAAGAGATCACACAATCTTGAGAGATAAAAACCAACCATAAAGATATACAAAAAATCAATAGAAACGTTCTAATTATCTTAAATATAGGAAAATATCCTAATTATTTCTAACATCCTCTCTCTCAAACTCAAGGTAATATCGAAGAAATCAATTGGAGTTTGAATTAATGTTCGCTCGGTGCCACGAAAACTTGTTTATCTAACGACACTGTGGGGCATCAGGCTAATTGATCCATGGTGAGGAGTGTGTGAGATAGTCTTCTAAATTTGCCTTGTTTGAGGTTGTTGAGTTTGGTTATGGTGTCGGCTTCTTGAAATGACAAACAAAAGGTCGAGAATTAGAGGGGAAATAACAAGAGGTCTATGAGATTGGCTTGCGAAACAATAATTGAGTGACGCAGTTAATTAAGTCCTTTTTGTAATAGTTGTATTTCGATGCTAATTGCACCAACAACGTTGTCCGATCAAAAGCCTTTTTATTGAGATGGCTTTCTTTTGATACCAGCCACACATGCTGCATCCTCGTAACTATTTTCTAAGCTGCAATGGCGAAACTTCTAAATCTAGTTGGCTTGAGAGCGATGAGTCTGGTGATGATGTGGCTTCTTGAATAATAAAGTAGGCTTTGTTGAGGGAAAAGTAACTGTGTTGGGCCTCCCTCACCTAAAAAGCTAGTTCAAGATGTTAGATAATTCCTCACACTTATAAACTAATCACCAGCCCTCTTTACAATGGATGAGGGATAACATCAACAATATTCCTTTCACACATCGACTTTTGGTCGGAGGTGCAACAATGCATACCTCTCCCCTGTGATTATTGGGTCCAAACTTGTTAATCGGGACTTTGATACTAAGTTGAGAACAATAATGCGGAAGATAGATTTGATGAATTTTCGTATAATTTGATATATGTTAATAAGGAGTACATCAGCTTATTTATAGGCCTTATAAGATACTATTAAAAGTAACATATTTTAATCAAGATATAAACAATCAAATGAGATATCACACCAACTTGAAAGATATAGAAAACCAACAAAAAGAGATGCTAGAAACCAAGGTAATTATTCTAATTATCTTAAATATAGGAAAACATCCTAGAGAATCATCCTAATTATCTCTAATAGAGTCAACCATGATATGACGGCTGTACCCTTTCGACAGCTTTTTCTTGTTTATATGTTGTCGAGGTCGGACATCCATGACATCGGATCAATCCCCACGTGTGGCAACGGTCCCAGCTATTCACACGTCCCGGCAACCGACATCGAATGTCGATGAAATGACATGGATTTCCCCAGTGAACACATGTCGGAAACGGATTTTTCCAATGTACAAAATGAAAGATTCCAATGGCTTTTGCTGTTATAACCTTTCCAATCACAATTTGTCTACCCAATATGGGAAGCGGCGGCTGTTGATGTATGGTTATAAAACGGCGATCTTTTTGAGCTAATTGTTCTAAACTTCTTCCTCGCTCTAGCGTGCTATGAGGGTCATGAGTGGGAACTTAAGTTTCATTCTTAGTATGCCCTCATGGACTGTTGTTGCATATTCAACTGTGATGCAGCTGAATAGATTTAATCGAATTTGCTTTTTTACCTCACATTCAAGCAGTTAATCATTTAGAAGTAGATTAATTTGTTTTCGAGGAGAACAATCGACGAAGTAACTAACATATCAGTAACCTTTATATTATTTTTTTTTCATATTTACTCTCGGTTTCCACCGTATCCTTTTTCTTAAGAAGCAACTTTTTGCAGGGAGACTAAGTTCAAGCACTCAACAGACAGGAGAGATCTTAATTAATGGTCGCAAACAACCACTTTCTTTCGGAACTTCGGTAAGCCTAGCTGATAGATGTGGCGCTGAGTTGAATTTCAATGTGCAGATTTCCTAGCCAAATCGTAGTTTATACAAATCGTCCTTCGTAGTAAGTTTTCACTTTATTTATTTTTCGTTTTGGTTTTGTTATAGGCTTATGTCACTCAGGATGACACATTGATAACAACTTTAACGGTGAGAGAAGCTGTGTACTACTCCGCTCAGCTCCAATTGCCAGAATCGATGTCGAATTCGGAGAAGAAGGAGCGAGCTGAGGCAACGATTAGAGAGATGGGACTGCAAGATGCGAGAGATACTAGGATAGGTGGGGAGCACCAAAGGCCTCAGTGGTGGCCAAAAAAGGAGAGTGAGCATTTGCATCGAGATCCTGACGCGCCCGATGCTACTCTTCCTTGACGAGCCAACCAGCGGGCTCGACAGCGCTGCGTCATACCATGTGATGAACCGCATTGCCAAGCTAGCCAGTCATGACCAGAGGACGGTGATTGCCTCGATTCATCAGCCTAGCAGTGAAGTCTTTGAGCTTTTCCACAATCTCTGCCTTCTTTCTTCTGGGAAAACAGTCTTTTTTGGCCTTAGATCTGTGGCCGAACAGGTGCTTGTGATACTGGACTACTGGGTTATGAATTTTTGCTTGTAGCAAGCAACGAACATTTAACTATCTTTTTCTTTTTCTTATTTACTTTTTGCAGTTTTTTACATCAAATGGTTTCCCATGTCCAACTCTTAGAAATCCGTCTGATCACTACCTCAGGACGATTAACAAGGACTTTGACGCAGTAAGCCATGCAACTGAAACTGGATTTGTTCGACTATAATTTCAAGAAATAAAGGAAATTTCATGGACCCAATGAAACAAAACTTTCTTGTCAGGACATCGAACAAGGAAGCAATGGCATGAATGCCGAAGAGGCCATTGACACTCTGGTCAAATCTTATTTGTCATCTCTGATGTGTCACCAAGTTCAGCAGCAAGTGTCCAAGATATCCGGAAAGGTATGCGATTTCGATATTATGTGGATTGGAAACTCATAAAATGTAAGAATCTGAGAGTTTCTGATAAATTGTGTGTTTCCATTAGAACGTTGGAGGAAATATGGAAAGGAATGGGAGTCAAGCAAGCTTCCTTACCCAGAGCCTTGTTCTAACCAAGCGATCATTCGTGAACATGTATCGTGACTTGGGGTATTACTGGCTTCGTTTAGCAATCTACATTGCATTGTGTCTGTGTGTTGGGACTATCTTCTATGACATTGGACTCACCTACGGTTCAATTCAGGTAAGCTCTCTAGCATGACGGTATGTTCTAAATAATCTAGTGACCAAATCAATGAAGAATGAGATTTAAAGTTATTGCACATTGCATTGACCAAGTTTCATAATTTTAACGAATTTTCAGGCAAGAGGTTCTATGCTAATGTTCGTTGCAGCATTTCTTACTTTTATGGCAATCGGCGGATTCCCCTCCTTTGTTGAGGACATGAAGGTATTTCTCTTGATCCCCCTTTTTTTCTTCTCTTTTAAGTTGATGCTCCGATTGCTTTTCATTGTACCGAAGTAATGAGAATCCTACATTTTCATTTTACCAGGTCTTTGGGCGAGAGAGATTGAATGGGCATTATGGTGTAGCCGCGTTCGTGGTAGGCAATACATATTCGTCCATCCCTTATCTGCTAATCATCTCTCTTATCCCAGGAGCCATAGCTTATTACTTGGTTGGCCTCCAAAAGAGTTTTGAGCACTTTGCGTACTTCGCTTTGGTCCTCTTCGCATGCATGTTGCTAGTCGAGAGCCTAATGATGATCGTCGCAAGTGTAGTCCCCGACTTCCTCATGGGGATCATAACCGGTGCCGGAATTCAAGGTGTGATGATGCTAAATGGAGGGTTTTTCAGGTTGCCAGATGATCTCCCCAAGCCATTCTGGAGATATCCCATGTATTACATCTCCTTCCATAAGTATGCCAACCAAGGTTTCTTCAAGAATGAGTTTGAAGGGTTAATATTTCCCAACCAGATGGGAGGGTCACCAACGA
The DNA here is from genome assembly GCA_017140615.1 of Eucalyptus cladocalyx. Taxonomy (NCBI): domain Eukaryota; kingdom Viridiplantae; phylum Streptophyta; class Magnoliopsida; order Myrtales; family Myrtaceae; genus Eucalyptus; species Eucalyptus cladocalyx. The sequence goes on along the minus strand of CM029524.1, from coordinate 8,741,985 downwards.
TCAGTGGCGAAGAAATCTTGAGAAACTATTGGCAAGTGGAGATGGGCTTCTCTAAATGGGTGGATCTTGCTATCTTGCTTGGCATGGTGGTCGTTTACAGGCTCATGTTCCTTGGAATAATAAAGGCGGCGGAGAAGATGAAGCCGTTGGTGAAAAACTTTAGGGCTAAATCTCCTAGACATCCCAAACATGTCATGGAGAACCCTTCTTCAAAGCCTTAATATGGCAGCAAGTTAGGGTTACTTATCTTTCAATGGTAAACTGGTGTGTTTATCTTAAATTGTAGATGGATTAATAAATCTCCTTCCATGGATAATAATGTACATTATGCTTGATCATACAGAAATGTTGAATGGGTTTTTATGGGAAACATATCTCGATAACATAGGAGCAAAGAGCATTATTCTAAACCCCCATTTGATCTTTCAAACTCAAGACAGTTCTGATGAAGTACAGATTGTGAATCCAGCCATGGTTGTTGAGAATCCCTATTGTACCAAATGTATTTTGGACCTTGTTGATCCTTACAAAGGATCACCTGTTCATTTCCGAATCCTTAACCAAGCTCACATTGGGTCTCTTCTCGTGATCCATTCTAATTATCAACTTAAGATTTTAGGTTGGACATTCTAATAACTTCTAGCATTGTTTTCACGGGTAGATCTAAGTCCTTAGCCCCATGCATTTACTTCTTATCAATTTGTGAAATTTCCTGTACAAGGAAGCAATTAATTTTCTGGACACGCTAATTCTAAATATTAATGGCTCTATTCAAAATGTAGTCAAAGCTGGCTTCACTAAATTACACTTCTCTGACAAAAAGGGTGTACCAACATTCAATGTCAAACTTATCTAGAAAAAGTATGTGGTAAAAATGAGTATCAACATTAGACAATAACTGTCCCGTTAAATTGATAAGTTGTTTTTCGCGCCCTTCCTCAACTAGGCTTGGTCAAGATAGTAGTGTAGGCCTTGGTTTATTTGAAAGAAAATTTTCTTCTTAGCACTTGTTTATTTTTGCCAGCACTTGCTTGGTTGGAATTAGATGAACTTGAATCTTGTAATGCTCGCTTAGATTGTATGGCATTGTTTACATTTTGCTAGCATCAACTCGGTCCTCATGACATCTCTCTCCTTTCTATATTTAATCAAGAGCCCATACATTGGTTGAAAGATGTCATCTTCATTGATTTATAAATTAGCACTCACCCCGAATGGCCACTACCTTTTGTGTTTGCTTAGATTAGTTGGCTAGTGTGGAATGAGCCGAGCTTTTACAGATAGTATCAGAGTTGGAACATCTCCAATAAAGGCTTGGTTGTGGACAAACTGCACCCATATTTGATCCGACAAAGATAGGGAGCGATTGCTTGTGTGTGAGGGCTTAGACAAGATGCAGCAAATGGCTGGATCGAACCTCAAATAGAGGGGGTATCACCGGGTGATACAACTCAACCCTAATGAGGATGCCAATTATTTAAGTGGGAGAGTTTTCGACGTCTTAATGCTAACATTGATTGGGAGAGGCCCTTTTGAGTAATCATGAATCAACGGCCATAGTCAAGTAGTTGATTAAACAAAAGTTTTGTCGGCAGAGGAAAAGAAACTAAATAATTATATTTTACAATCATGGACTACTTCAATAGCTATTGTGGGAAATTCACACTTTTTTTATTTATTAGATGGCTTGTCTCGGTATAGCTCACTTCAACTTGGATCACAGTCACGCAATACTAAAAAATTCACATATTCCTCAACCTTTTAGTGTGATAAAGAAGACAAGCTAAACCATTTTCAAGATCACAGTAAATATAGATTTGTCTTTCAAAGATCATTTTGGCCTAGTCAAATTCCAAATTTGATGAGCCAACTTGTTCATGAACAGCCCTCTTTATTGTGGACTATATTGTTATATATTTAACTGCTTGGACAAACTCGGATTGCATGTGTTAGCCATTATTTTATAGAATTTAGCCCACTTTTTGCGGCACTATTTTCATCCCACTAAATGACTAAGTCCACCCTTACTCACATTAAAAAGACTATGTGATATCCTGGATTTTTCACTTCTGCTTTCAAATAAATTAATCGGGCATTTCATCAACGCGCCTATAGGGCCATTCTTAGAGCTGATCACTTTTGAGATAACTAGACTATCTAAGAAAGTTATTAAGGATTTTAAGGTAAATAAACTTGAGGATCTGACCAGGAATCGGCTGCTCGATGTGTTCATCTGCCGAGATCATTACGGCATAAACGTAAATTGATTAGAGATCAGAGATATGTTGGTTCAATTGAGATAAGTGGTTAAACATAGGTGATCCCACCAAATTGCAAAATTCTCATTGATCGACACTAGTTTGATTTTTCTATCATTTTGGTACCTTGTGTCCATATTTGAAATCTCGAGATTTTCACGATCACCAAGAGTTGCCAATGTGTTGAAGGGGTTCATTGTGGCTCGAAGAAAATTGATCACAAGTCATTTGCACTAAAAAGTTTTGAAAGCTACCCGGTAGCCTAGGTCACGCTAAAAACGCACTGGATTGAAATTAACCGCGAATTTGAATCCGATTTTAGAAATTGAAAGTTTTGTCATGTCACAATAAATTCTTGGAATGTCGACTTAGTCTCAGAAATTTTTTCTGCAACCCAAGACTTTTTGGGAAAAACTCGTCCTATGGCCATTTTTGTCTAGAAAAAATCAGGAACCGTTTTTGATCGCAAAATTGGGAAACAAGATGGTTTGATTGGTGAGGAAAAATATCAATTTGATTATTGATACGACAATTGAATTTATTGAGGCCAAATTGTGTTGAATCAAGCAAGGATAAGTGTCCAATTGGAAGGAAATCTTAGGAAATTCGTAACCCCACCACCTAAGCCTTTTTGGACCATTTCAAGGGTTGTAAAGGAGCATTGGTGGCTGAATTCCAACCTAGGAAGGCAGCTGGTGGAGGGAAATGAGTTAAGGGGACAATTGAAGAGAAAAACTTGGCCAAGTGGACCCCTCCCTCATCGCTCCCTTCTTCCTCCTTGAATCTTGGCTTTCTCCATTGTTGAGGCTTAGGAAAAGCTCAAGAGAACTAGGAAAACCGAGCAGCAGCTTCCCTCTACCATCGCACACCCGCCGGACCATTTTCCCTCTCTGTTTTCATTTCTGCTGGTTTTTGCTCCAACTGACCTTTCGTAAAAAATCTCAGTTGAAAGTGGTCTTCCTGGATGAATTAGCCAACGATCCACCCATAACCGTGGACAAAACATCCAGACCATTCCAAAGAGCCCAACCTTGCCCCGAATGGAGCCATTGGCCGTCCTGTATGGCCGCCGCAAGCCGCCGGTCGCCGGGCCACCGGTCTGCTGCCGCCCCTGCACTGTTTCGCGTTTTTCTTCATTTTCCTCCCGTTCCAGCCCTTCCTTTCCCATCCCAACATCCAACAAGACCCCCAAGACTCCTGGGAGTTGCTGGTTGCCGACCACCCATTCGTCAGAGCTTCGATCAGCCTGTTTCCTCACCATTCAGCCGTTGGTTCTCCTCTATCTAGCAAGCAGAAGCAGAAGCCGAACTAGCTTTGTTTCCTTTGTTTGTAGCCTAAAACAGAAGCTAAAACAGTGGGCTTTCCAGCAGCTTCTAAGCCCGTTTTGAGGTGGTTCCGGACCTTGGTTGCTAGGCCCACTTTGAAGGAAGTTCCCCGTCACGTCCTCGTCAATTTGCACTGACCGGCTAGCCGAACAAGTGAGTTTTACTCACTAATTCTCGCTTAGTAGGTTAATTGTGCTTAGGGGTGATTAGTTTAGGCTAAGATGGATTATGTGGTTAGATTAGATTAGATTAGTGAATTTAATAAAGTGAAAATTTAGTATAAGAACGATTTGTATAAACTAATATTTAGATCTATCAGTTAGACTTACGGAAGTTCCGAATGAAAGCGGTTGTTTGCGACCATTGATTAAGATCTCTCCTTTCTGTTGAGTGTTTGAATTTAATCTCCCTGCAAAAAGTTTTTTTCTTAAGAAGAAAGGGATAGAACGGAAATAAAAATGAAATAGATCAATAAATGTTAAGGAAAGATAACAGATTTGATGGGTACTTTGTTCCAAATGATTAAATGCTTGAATTTGAAATAAAAAGGAGAATTCGGTTAATTTCATGCCCTCACAACACGGAAAAAATCGAAAATCCATGTTTTTCTCATTCGTACCTAATTCAAGTTCATCTGCCCGTAATATCATGTTACGAAATCCTATCTAACTATCGATTATTATCAAATGCGGCCGAGACGATAGAAACGTTGTGTCTTGTGGGGATTAGTCAGGAAAAGAAGAAAGCTGTCGAAGGGGGAGGGAAGTCGTATCATTCGTCGGTTTCTTTTCTAAGGTTGGGCGGGTTACGTAACTTCATCGGCTTCAGTATTAGTCAGCCTGCCTCAACGTGGCTTCGAAATATTCGGCGATGTGATGTCAATGTTTATATATTATTGTTTGATTTCTAATCCAAGATGTCTGGCATCTTAATTTACCATGAAAAGCTCTCATTTTTCTTCGTCTAAGTCTTCACTGGAGACCCAGTGGGAAAAGACATTTTTAAAATAATAAAAAGCTGTAATCATACTGGATCAGCATGCATCTAGGGTCAATGACTACGGCCACTTGAAACGATCTCCCAATAAATTGGAGTTTACGTAGTTTATGTCTTGGGATGACGCTGACATATGCATTGCCTTGAGAATATGTTTTCTCCTTTAAGGAACACAAGAAAAGAGTCCCGTAATTTCGAGAGAAGGGGTGCCTTCTCACAAAAGGGATTATGATGCATATGAAAATCGTTCACTTCAGCAAATCATTTGACCCGAAAAAAAAAAAAAATCACTCGAGCCATTCGGTCTTATTCGTATGTTGTTGAATTTACTCTGCCAAAATTTTGCAAAACATGGTAATGAAAGGATGGAATAAGTACACATGGGAAAAGTCTAAATGTGGTGCACTTGATGTGATGAATTGTCACGCCCCGACCCTTAGGCACGCACACATCCCTTACTTTTGGTCGATTTTAAAATGCAATATCCCAGGACTATGTATCGCCGACCCTTTCATTTTTAATAGCACATGCGGAAGCAGTTATAATTCCCCAGACAATAAAGCAATGTGATAGAAAAGCAGGCCGTATATTTTTCATACTGAAAATTTACAACCACACATTTTTACATGCATCTCATAGAATTCTACAATACTATATATACGCAACTCTAGTCTAACATCTATTCACATGCACACAAGGTCTGACAAGACAGGACAGGATCTCAGTCCTCGTCCGGGTCGTACTCGGGGTTATCCTCGGGGTCCTCCTCCACGTACTCCTCTTCAGGTTCCTCAACAGGGATCTCCTCATTAGATTCATGCTCCTTAGGCTCCTCATCCAGGTCCTGAAATGGTTATTCAATAACCACTGAGACAACGTCTCAGCAAGTTCTACCCCCTAAAACCTGATTAGTAAACTAATACACCTTAGGGCTGCCTATGCACAACATGAGTTAGAGGACTTACCTTGGCCTCAGATTCCATCTGCATATTAGCACATATCAAATAGGCACCAAACAATCACATCACAGATCGAAGCATCAATCTAATCGACTTAATCGATTACACGCCAACAAGACCACTCACGGTCATTTCCATTCAATCAATCAATTTGCAATATCAAATCAAGGCAATGATCAATCACATTAAATCACACTCATATCGAATCATCGATCAATCGACTTAGTCGATTACAAGTCAGTCGAATCATTTCTAGGTCATTCATTCCATGCCACATAACCTCCAATAGTACACTTAGTCACACTCCATCAATGCTCTCGGGCGTCGTTTTTGCCAAGGTGACATAAGTATCAGACGGTCTACGTGCGTTCTTTAAGGCGCCGTTTTCGCACAGTGATATTCCTCATCATCGAACCACGCCCGTCACAGGTCACAAATCATTGACAGTCTACGTGCATTCTTTAAGGCGCCGTTTTCGCACAGTGATGTTTTTCATCACCGAACCACGCCTGTCATGATTCATAGGTAGTCTACGTGCGTTCTTTAAGGCGCCGTTTTCGCACAGTGATATCCTTAATCACCGAACCACGCCTACCATAAGTCATAGACAGTCTACGTGCGTTCTTTAAGGCACCGTTTTCGCACAGCGATGTACTTTATCACCGAACCACGCCTGTCTATACTTCGTACTTGATCGGTCTCAGCCAATAGAATTCTTAGTTAGTTCTCATCACTCTCTCCACTTACAGCTCAACAAGGCAGTACAAATGCTAACTAGCCATACTCGGCCAATTACTAATCAATCATTCAATTTCACTAAATTTCAATCAATTGGGTAAATCCCTAAAATATCACAATTTATTTAATTTCATACAACGTAGAGCTCGAATAAATAAACGGATTGCACCACGACAATCAGCACGGAATTCTGGTTGATGGTCACCTCAGCATTAATTTCCGAAAAATAATTCAATAATTAATTAATTTCGAAAATTAATTAATAAATATTAAAATTCAATTTAACTCAAAATAAAGTCCGATTAAATAAACGGACTTCACCACGGTCATCGGCATAATATTCCGGTCACTGGCCATCCAAGTTGAATTTTCGGAAAATAAATATTTAATTCGTAAAAATTCCAATTAGGCCCGAATCGCTTAATTAACACCCGATAAGAGACGGGAAAAATCCAAAGAAGCATCCAATAAATACTACAGGCAATTTTCTATCTAATTACACTAATCACACAACTAATATGCAAAGCAATTAACTAATAAATTCTAATCTAATAACCTAATTACACTTAATTAACACTAATCAACCTTTAAGTATAATTAGCGCACTAAGAGGGCATTAGTGAGTAAAACTCACTCAAAACGACGGGCTTGACGCGAGGATCGACTTTCCTCAAAGCGGGCCGAGCATCCGGGCTCGGGAAGACGGCCAAAATGAGCCAAAACCCACTGTCATACCCATTTTCCGCAACCCTCTGATCGCTGCTGGTCGGGGCAGATTCGGGGCTGGTTGAGGCGGCCAAGGGCGGCTGAGGGCGATGCGGAGCTCCGGCAAGGTCGATGGTGGTCGGAGGTGGTCGGGCGGCGGCCGTAGGTGGCCGAACGGGAATGAATAGAGGCGGCAAGAGCTGGACAGCAGCTTTGGACGTCGGCCAAGCCAGGGACGACGCGGTGAAGGCGGAGACGTGCGGGCGGTGCTCGACGACGACTTCAGCTCCGGTTGCTTGCTGCGGCGGCGAGGGAACTTGCTGCTTCGGCTTGCTCTGATCTTCACACGACAAGGGCACCGAACAGCAGAAAGAGGACAGAGGAGAGAAGCGGAGGTGCGCATGGGTGGAGCGAAGCAGCGACGGCGGCGGTGCGGCAGCTCTGGTGGCTTGCGGGCGCGCGACGATGGTGGCGGCAAGAGGCGGCGATTGCAGCTCAGTCTTCGCTGGTCTTCGGCTCCCATGGAGTTTTGAAGAAAAAGAAGAAGATGGGGGATGCGTTCGGTCGACGGAGGGGAGAGGGGAGGAAGAAAAATTCAATTTCCCCTCTTCTTCTCACACACTCTCTCTCTTAGGTCATCACACATGGGCCACCATGACCTAATATGATGTCATCTTCCACTCACCATTTCTTGACAATTATACCCCTTCTAGAAGCATTTAGGTAGGCCAAAGTGTGGGGGTAGAGGTGGCATACGAATTTTGCTAAGTTTTCATTCCAATTGAGCCCTAATTCCTCTTGAATTGAATCAAATTGACCCCCATTAATTTATTCAATGCTTCATCATTCCAATTGGTATTCTTCCTTACCAATGTAGCCCACTTGTATCCCACTTTCACAATCCCTGGCTTCAACTGAACGAAAACGGCTCTATTTATCCAGTCGAAATTAGAACCCGAAAATATGGATGTCACAACTCTTCCCCTCTTATAAAAATTTCGTCCTCGAAATTTAAACTTTTACCAATCTTTATACACAAGGTGGGGGTATTGTCGTTTCATTGAGTTTCACTATTCCATGCTAATCCTTCGGTCTTGTGGTGCTGTCTGACCATTTTGACTAAGGAGATCATCTTGGTACACAAACTCTACTTTTTCTGAACCAATAACTGAACTGAGCTTCTCACATAAGACACCCTGTCATCCACATTTGATCTCTTTTTCTCGACTCCCTAATAAACCTTCAAACCTCAACGATTCAAAATTTATGACAGTTCTGAGCAGTCTTTACTCTGACACGTCTAACAACTACAAACACTGATTACTGAGCTGACTCTGGCCTGAAATCTTTCTTCACTTTCTTTTCACCACTAAAATTCTGAACCCTCTGCTATACACTGCTTAAGAAAGAACCCTCTGAAAATTTTGCCAAATTTATAATCTCTGATCTAGATTCGAAATATAATTCATCCCTGGCACTCCATGCTGGCGAATTATCTGATGTACACACACTTCGGTATACCCACTCTGTGATAAGACAAAATTTTCAATTTCTGAAATCGAACTTAGATTGGCGGTTAATTTCACTCCGACACGCTTTTAGTGTGACCTAGGCTACTGGGTAGTGTTCAGAGCTTTTTAGGACAAATGACCCGTGGTCGATTTTCTTCGAGCCACAATGAACCCACTCGACCCATTAGTGACTCTCGATTGTCATGAAAATCTCAAGGATTCAAATACGGACATAAGGTACCAAAACGATAGAAACATCAAATTAGTACCGTCGATGAGAATTTCCTAATTTAGTGGAGTCACCCACGATCGGTCATTCCTCTCGTCGAACCGATCTATCTCGATTTCAAATCGATTTTATCGTGCCGCAATGATCTCTAAAGATGAGCACGGTCGAGAAGTCGATCTCCGGTCGAATTCTCAAGTCTATTTGCCTTAAGGTTCTTAATAACTCACCCAGCTAGTCTAGTTATCTCATGAGTGGCCAACTCAGAGAAAAACATTGTAATCGCGTCGATGAAATGCCCAATTTATCTAATCGAAATTAGAGCCCGAAATCTGGATGTTACACACTCAAAACAAGATCTATTCGTACTGTACCAGAGTGGACCAACTCCATCTATCGATCAACCACTATTCTCAAATGGTATCAGTAATCCCCTGAATCCTTAGTAAGCCTATCACAACGTTCCATTGTAATATATTTCCATTCCCACTTGGGACTTTCAAGTGATGGTAAAAATTCTCCCAGTTTGCGTTACCGAGCTTCCACTTATCGACACCTCTGACACTTGCAACCTGCTCAGCGGTATCTATCTTCATATCAGTCTACTAATCTAGCTGATGTCAATTCTAATTTACTTGAAAACCGCAATACTATAGTGAACTTCCGACAAGATCTTTTCCCTGAGTGCTACACTGTCAAGTGTATTCAATCACTCATGGAACCTGAACTTTCCATTCTCATAAATCTTAAAGTCGATTCTTTCTTTAGTATCCTCTTATAAGATCTTTTGAACATCTTTGTCTGTCAACTAGGCGCCGATTCTAACTTGAACATTTGGTTCAATCTTGAGGGTGGCTATAAAATTCAAAAGGTAGCCTGCCTCAATTTTGAAAACCAAATTTCGAACCATTTTCAAGTAAAGTCTATACTTTAGCCAGTCTATGCACAATTGAAGACTCTCGGCTCAACACATTAATGACTCATTTCGTTCCTCCACGGTGATACCTGATATCACTATTATAGTTCTGCCAAAATTCTGGTTCACGACACCGCTTCGTATTCCACTTATTGGGTCTCAACTGGTGGAACGGTTATGCAACAATCTTCTCATGTTGCATCAATACGTACCCCATCCTTTAAGCTCTGGAAATTATCCTCATACTTGTCAATGCCGATGAATTTCTTTTTTTTTTTTCTTAAGAGGTCAACCTCACGATGATACTGATGCTGAAAATTCTTTCACAAACCTTATGTAGTAATCTGTCCAATCCCCACAGTTTCTGATCTCTGACATTGATGTCGGTCTCGGTCCATTAACAACTGATTTGATCTTGACTGGGTCCATGAAGATTCCTTAACCTGTAATCACATGACCATTCTTCGGGGCATCTCGTGATTCTCAACACTTAATGAACACCCTATAATGTCGATACACCACACGATCACCATTGATCTAGATATTCTTTGAATACTCAGTTTGTCAAATCTATGACAACGGCTAGAGCATTCGTCAAATCAAATAGCTTTACATTATTCTCACAAGGGTTAAATCAAGTGCAAAATGTTGTCTTCAGTATAACCTCCTTCCTAGTTCTCAATTGACAATAACCTGTCCTCAAGTCGATCCTTGAAGACATCAACACCCTTTATAACATATCACCCAATTCGTCGATTTTTGACAATGAACACTTATCATTGATTGTCACTTGATTGAGTCGACTATAGTTGATGCATACTTGCAACGAACCATCTTTGTTTCTTTCTCACTATGAGGTTGATATCTCTCTTAGGTAATGCACCAATATGCATGAATTCCTCATTCATCAATCCTCACATCTGTACCATTGGTTCTATCAATTCAGGCAACAACAACCAGTAAGAAACTTTAGAGAATGGTTCTGTTCCGGGTGCTAGCTTGATCGTAAATTCTATCTCACTTACTAAGGATAGGCCTGACAATCCTTCTGGCAACACTTCCAAAAATTCTTGGACTACTAAGGAGTCCTCAATTTTCAATTCTTCAATCTGTCTTATTTTTTACAATTGTCAAGTAACCTAGGCAACCTCCGTCTAACAAACGGATTGCCTCAAGTGACGAGGTTAAAGAAGTCAAGAACCCTTCTCGACTCTCAATAAAACTTGGCACTTCTCCACACTTGACAATACCCTTCTCGACTCTCAATAAAACTTGGCACTTCCCGGAATAAACTGGGTTGCTCCACTATAACAATTCACCACTACAAAATGCTCCGAGCCAATTCTTTCCACACTTAACGATAGAGTTGTACACCAACAGCCAATTGAGTACAACTCTAGTCAATGGTTCTTCTCCTGCCACCTTAACACACATATTAAAATTCCATAACTTAATCCCTGAAACTCTGAGGCACTACTCTGATAAAATTACTTCAAGACATTATTTCTCTATTCAGTGTATGGTCGATTTCATTCCTGTCTCTTTCACCATCCTATTTGCATTCTATCAGTAGTAGCAATGTTGGTGTTCTTCCTGAACTCCAACTGATAATCCCTCACCTGATGGCCGTGCTCACTACCATCAAAGCATGTTCTAGTCATTCTCGAACACAAGATTAATCCATGCATTCCTTCCATACTTTTGGCACTCACCTAGTGAGTCCTCTATCTCATGTCAGGTGATAGCATACCCTCTTGCTTGTATTGGAGGCCTATTCCAAAAACTCCACTGTGTGTTCTATGGCGCACTTCTTCTGACCTGTACTATCGTCGGTGACAGCAGTAACCGTTGTCGAGATTCCATCTACTTATGCGGCTACACCATAAATCAATGTCTGTACTGGCGACACTTACCACAATTTCCTGTCCTCAAAATACACGAGACTAATTCATACCATCTTCCATAGAACAACATGTTTTGTTAATCTGAATACTGACCTGACTATGCCACCTTTCCTATTGGGTGGAATAGAATGCCATTCTCTCAACATCAGCCTTTTCCCCTGACCGAATTCCAAGTCTGCTTGTGCTGAATCTTGACTCAAATATCGAAATCTGTTCCCTGACTATCCTTCCAGGTTGGACTTCAGCAAAGGTAGCAACAACAACAACTTGATTATGATCTTACTGGCTCATCCAGATGCCAAGGAACACTTGCATCAAATCAATCTTATCGGACTTAGGATCATTTAATGCTGCTACACTAGTACCAACTTGCGGTGGCACTCTTACACTTGAGTTGGCCAGAGTCAACACTCTGCCTTCCGAATCCACACAATTAAAAGCAAGCGATTCACACATGACAAACAATTCTACCAATCAGCTATCAAAGACATGCACCGGTCATGAATTTAAAGGCCTTTCCTACTACTATCCCATAGGTCATCACACCTTATCACTTCAATACCTAACCATTGCTTTGATACCACAAAATGGGAATGTCACGCCCCGACCCTCAGGCACGCACACATCCCTTACTTTTGGTCGATTTTAAAATGCGATATCCCAGGACTATGTATCGTCGACCATTTCATTTTTAATAGCACATGCGGAAGGAGTTATAATTCCCCAGACAATAAAGCAATGGGATAGAAAAGCAGGCCGTATATTTTTCATACTGAAAATTTACAACCACACCTTTTTACATGCATCTCATAGAATTCTACAATACTATATATACGCAACTCTGGTCTAACATCTATTCACATGCACACAAGGTCTGACAAGACAAGACGGGATCTCGTCCTCGTTCGGGTCGTACTCGAGGTTATCCTGGGGTCCTCCTCCACGTACTCCTCTTCAGGTTCCTCAACAGGGATCTCCTCATTAGATTCATGCTCCTTAGGCTCCTCATCCAGGTCCTGAAATGGTTATTCAATAACCACTGAGACAACGTCTCAGCAAGTTCTACCCCCTAAAACCCGATTAGTAAACTAATACACCTTAGGGCTGCCTATGCACAACATGAGTTAGAGGACTTACCTTGGCCTCAGATTCCACCTGCATATTAGCACAGATCAAATAGGCACCAAACAATCACATCACAGATCGAAGCATCGATCTAATCCACTTAATCGATTACACGCCAACAAGACCACTCACGGTCATTTCCATTCAATAAATCAATTTGCAATATCAAATCAAGGCAATGATCAATCACATTAAATCACACTCATATCGAATCATCGATCAATCGACTTAGTCGACATCAAGTCATCGAATCATTTCTAGGTCATTCATTCCATGCCACATAACCTCCAATAGTACACTTAGTCACACTCCATCAATGCTCTCGGGCGTCGTTTTCGCCAAGGTGACATAAGTATCAGACGGTCTACGAGTGTTCTTTAAGGGGCCGTTTTCGCACAGTGATATTCCTCATCACCGAACCACGCCCGTCACGGGTCACAAATCATAGAGCCTCGTGAGTTCTTTAAGGCCTTTTTCGCACAAGGTGATGTCTTTCATCACCGAACCACGCCCGTCATGATTCATAGGTAGTCTACGTGCGTTCTTTAAGGCGCCGTTTTCGCACAGATGATATCCTTAATCACCGAACCACGCCTACCATAAGTCATAGACGTCTACGTGCGTTCTTTAAGGCGCCGTTTTTCACAGCGATATACTTTATCACCGAACCACGCTGTCTATACTTCGTACTTGATCGGTCTCAGCCAACAGAATTCTTAGTTAGTTCTCATCACTCTCTCCACTTACAGCTCAACAAGGCAGTACAAATGCTAACTAGCCATACTCGGCCAATTACCAATCAATCATTCAATTTCACTTAATTTCAATCAATTCAGGGTAAATCCCTAAAATATCACAATTTATTTAATTTCATACCACGGTCATCAGCATAATATTCCGGTCACTGGCCATCCAAGTTGAATTTTCGGAAAATAAATAAATAAATAATTTAATTCCAAAAAATAAATAAATAAACACAAAAATTCCAATTTAGCACCATATGAAGCTCAATTAAATAAATGGTCTGCGCCACCATCATCAGCATAAAATCCCGGTCACTGGCCATCCCAGTTGAATTTTCGGAAAATAAATAATTAAATAATTAATTTCGAAAATTAATATTTAATTCCTAAAAATTCCAATTAGGCCCGAATCGCTTAATTAACACCCGATAAGAGACGGGAAAAATCCCAAGAATTATCCAATAAATACTAAGACAATTTTCTATCTAATTACACTAATCACACAACTAATATGCAAAGCAATTAACTAATAAATTCTAATCTAATAACCTAATTACACTTAATTAACACTAATCAACCTTTAAGTATAATTAGCGCACTAAGAAGGCATTAGTGAGTAAAAATCACTCAAAACGACGGGCTCAACGCGAGGATCGACTTTCCTCAAAGCGGGCCGAGCATATGGGCTCGGGAAGGCGGCCAAAACGGGCCAAAACCCCTATGTCGATACCCATTTTTACGCAACCCTCGATCGCTGCTGGTCGGGCAGATTCAGGGCTGGTTAAGGCGGCCAAGGGCAGCTGAGGGTGAGGCGGAGCTCCGGCGAGGTCGATGGTGGTCGGAGGTGGTCGGGCGGCGGCCGTAGGTGGCTAAACGGGACCGAACAGAGGTGGCAAGAGCTGGACAGCAGCTTTGGACGTCGGCCAAGCCATGGACGACGCGGCTGAAGGCGGAGACGTGCGGGCGGCGCTCGACGACGACTTCAGCTCCGGTTGCTTGCTACGGCGGCGAGGGAACTTGCTGCTTCGGCTTGCTCTGATCTTCACACAACAACGGCACCGAACAGCATAAAGAGGACAGAGGAGAGAAGCAGAGGTGCGCGCGGGTGGGGCGAAGCAGCGACGGCGGCGGCGCGGCAGCTCTGGTGGCTTGCGGGCGCGCGACGACGGTAGCGGCAAGAGGCGGCGATTGCAGCTCAGTCTTCGCTGGTCTTCGGCTCCCATGGAGTTTTGAAGAAAAAGAAGAAGATGGGGGATGCGTTCGGTCGACGGAGGGGAGAGGGGAGGAAGAAAAATTCAATTTCCCCTCTTCTTCTCACACACTCTCTCTCTTAGGTCATCACACATGGGCCACCATGACCTAATATGATGTCATCTTCCACTCACCATTTCTTGACAATTATACCCCTTCTAGAAGCATTTAGGTAGGCCAAAGTGTGGGGGTAGAGGTGGCATACGAATTATGCTAAGTTTTCATTCCAATTGAGCCCTAATTCCTCTTGAATTGAATCAAATTGACCCCCATTAATTTATTCAATGCTTCATCATTCCAATTGGTATTTTTCCTTACCAATGTAGCCCACTTGTATCCCAATTTCACAATCCCTGGCTTCAACTGAACGAAAACGGCTATATTTATCCAGTCGAAATTAGAACCCGAAAATCTGGATGTCACATGAATGGAATAAATGTGGGCATCGTAGATTGAAAAAGTATTACCTAAACACTGCTGTTATGTGAAATAAAATAAAAATATCCCAAATCGATATGCTTGTGCCACATTTATTAGGCTATGTTTGTTTCACCGAAATAGAATCATTTAAAAATATTTTCCTAAAAATGATCCTTTGTATGTCCAAATATTTTCATTGTTGTAAATATTTTCATAGACTATGAAGATATTTTTTGTTCGTTCATTTTTGTAAGAGATAAAAACAATTATTTTTAGGCTAATATTTTCCAAATTACTCATCTTTTATGAAACAAATAGAGTCTTTCCCCGAATTAATGTTCAGTGCCGTGAAAAATTCCAAATTAGTACACCTATTACAAATCTACTCTCTATTAACTTCCGTTCTATATCCCTCTTAAATAACTAACATGGAAACATACGTGGCAAAGAACTTAGATTATTGGTGTGTGACGTTAATTCAAGTGAAAATTCAAAATAAATAGGTCTTTTAAACAACAACGTTTTGGAGAAATCAAATAAAAGAAAATGAACTAATATCAGGAAATGTGATAAAACAATTTTGACCTAAGAGCTCCCTCATGTTTTGAAAATCTACTAAAATCCCTAATTTTGGTCTAAAATTTTGATAGATTTGTCATGGGTGTATGAATTTCAAATAATTTGCAATATAAAATTAATTTAATATAAATGTGGTACGGATGCACTGATTTAGGATTCGTTGTGGTATTTGCCCATTTGCTTATTATCGATTTTTTTCTAGTCCAAGGTCTCCAGCGTCCTGATTTATCATAAATGATTTCCTTTTCTTCATCTAAGTCTTTATCTTTGTGATAGAGCGAGGAATACCCCTTGGTCCTTGGGCATATAGAAAGGCTTACACACTTATCAAATCAGTTGCTGGGACAGAAGAATAATACCATGACACAAAGATTATTCTATAAAGTTGGATCACAAAAGATTGTAGCTAACTCTGGTTGGGTTCTTATATTTCCTCGAAGGTCGAGTTACTTCATTCCATTTATTTCAAAATAAATATATATAATTTGTCACGCATGTCTACTAATTTTACTAATAAGATTTTTGTTTCATTAGGCTTGACAAGTAAAGGAGCATTCGCGTATCCATGAAAAAGTGCAAAAAGAAAATTTAAATACTAACCAAAGAGAAGATATTTAAAGGTTTCAATAACTCGGGGCAATTACAATATAAATAATTAGAGAAGTGGGGATTTATATTTTTATTTTATAATGTGTAATAGAGTAATATATAGACAATTTTGCTTATAAGATCTACATTATTAAACTATGAATTTGTCCGTTATATAAAAAATGTTCAGCTATCGTACATTTCACTCGCCAAAATAAAAACTTTCTAATAACATCTAGAGGTCAACTTGTTTTGAGCTTGCTTTACCTATAGAATAATGGCAATTGAAAAGCGCATTTATGACATGGTGAATTATTGTAGAAAGATAGATTTATTCGATAAGGTCCCTATGACATTCTGATTTTCGACCTTGTCCTGACTTTGTGAAATGGGCTTTTCATCGACGCACCTATGGTCCTTTTTATCTGAGTTCATCACTCACAAGATAACTAATTTATCAGGTGAAGCCATTAAGATATATAAATGCAACCGACTTGAGAATTCGACCATAAATCGACTACTTGACAGTGCTAATCGGCAAGGGTCAATACGGCACCGTTAAAATCGATTAGAGACTGGAGATAGGTTGATTCGACAAAGGCATGTAATTAAAGTGTGGGTGATTCCACTTAATTGTAAAATTTGTGTTGAACGGCATTAAACTGATTTTTCTGTCGATTCTGTATCCGGTGCTCGTAATTGAAACCTTGAGATTTTTACGACAACCGAAAGTTGCCGATGAGTCGAAGATGCACAATGTGGATCGAAAATAATCGACCACGAGGCAAACACGATAAAATTCCTAAAAGCTACCCAGTAGGTTAGGTCACACTAAAATCGCGTTCGGTTGAAATTAACCACGAAATTGAACTCGGTTTTAGGAATCGAAAGTTCTAGCGTGTCACCATTTATTTTTAGGATGTCAACTCATTCTTTGAAGAATTTTTGGTGAGCTCGGATTTTCAACCTCCCGACGGGGTGGCGAGGCTCGACCTCGCCGATTGCGGCTTGGGCGGTGCGACGAGGCTCGCCCTCATCGGATCTGGCGAGGTTGAGCCTTGCTGGCCATGGGTGAGGCTCGACTCTTGCCAGATTTGGCGAGGGCGAGCCTCGCCGCCCAACGCAAGGCCGCCCTCGTGACCACTGGCGAGGTGGCTGGCGAGGTTCGACAAGGTCAACCTTGTCGGCCGTCGCCTCTGGCCGGTCACTGTGGTTCGGCTAGCGGCCGGAGGAAGGAGGAGAGAAGAAAACAAGAAAAAGAAAAAAGAGAAAAGAAAACGAATAAAAAATTCAAAAATATTAAAATATTATTCAAAGTTGTTCACATCAACATTGATTAGGCCACGTCGCCAGCTAGCGTCTAGTCAACAAAATCCGGTCAAAATTGGCCGGAAAGGACTAAATTAGCACTAAGTAAAAATGTTTAGGACTAAATTGGCACAAATACAAAATGTTTATTACTTTTTTGATACTTTTCCCAGATATTAAGTATTGAGCTACCAGGCTCGCCACGGATGTTATTTAATTACATGGTCAAATTATATTTAAGTTGGTAGTATTAATTCAACGGACTCGCCGTGGTCGGGATGGAAGGACCGTCACAACTATCGTAGATTAGTCAGTTGCCAATTGGTGCTAACTATTGCAATAGCTATTAAAAAAAAATAAAAAATCAGATGTTTGTTCGCGTTTAGAAAATCGCTAAATCTAGGAGGAAGGTACTATCCGTGAGAAAGCCGCCAGCGACCAGGTGATTCCCAATTCGCCATTTTGTTTGGGGGCTATTCATTGGTTATAAAGTTGTTAAGTCCAACAAGGAAAGCCAGAGCATAAAGTGTTATTCCCATCACCGTTCATGCTCCTTTCCATCCACCATCTCCCCCCTTTCTTTAAATCGTTTCAAAACCCACGTTCGAAATCTTAGCTCCCTATAAATACCACAACGGCATCGCCATATTCTTACTCCTCAATCCAACAGCTCTAGGAAAAGAGAGAGAGAGAGAAGAAAGGGGCTGCGGCGGCAACGAATTTTCCTCCTTTCAATGGAGTCTCCTTCTCCCATCAATGTTCCCAGGTGGAGTCCGAGCCCGCCTCAGACAATCTCATTGCTGCCTTCCGAGAAAGTTGACGACGTTAACGAAGAAGAGGATGATGGTGTGTCCGCCCGAAGCCACGACGTCATCTTTCCATTCAGTATTGGTGAAGCCGATACTCGAGATGCCCGTGACCACGAAGTGCCCCCATGGGAAGTCCATGGCGGAGGCGAAGGATCTCGACGTGACCAGGCTACAGGAGCACACGAGAACGGGAACGGGATGGTCTTGACATGGAAGGACTTGTGGGTGACGGTGCTGGACCGGAGGAACGGGACACATCCCATATTGCAGGGGCTGACCGGTTATGCGGAGCCGGGCCGGATGCTGGCCGTCATGGGTCCTTCGGGCAGTGGCAAGTCAACTCTTCTCGATGCCCTTGGAGGTACCGTTTCGAATAAATCTCTCTTTCTATATAGATGGGTAGGTGATTTATGTCCTTTTCATGTTTTAATATGCTACAAGTAAAGCAAGCTCAAAATGAGATCTAACCTCCTACATTCTATGAGAAAATTCCAACTAAATTGACTGGTAAGCAGCCATTTCTATATACAAATGTAGATCTTGTCCGCAAATTGTCCACACGTCACGCTCTTTCACTTTATAAAGTACAGATATAAACCTTTCAGTCCTTTAAGTTATATTAATTTTTCAT
This sequence comes from Eucalyptus cladocalyx, assembly GCA_017140615.1. Lineage (NCBI taxonomy): Eukaryota > Viridiplantae > Streptophyta > Magnoliopsida > Myrtales > Myrtaceae > Eucalyptus > Eucalyptus cladocalyx. The sequence goes on along the minus strand of CM029524.1, from coordinate 8,722,993 downwards.
GATAAATTAAGACGCCGGACATCCTGGGTTAGAAAACAAACAAACAAAGAATAAATAAATGAAAGCAGAACGCAAATATTCCATAGTCACTAAAAAGAACAAAGGAAGAGTCAATAAATCTTGTCCCACCCTCTCTCTCATGGAGGAGTCAGTTGAGAATAATAATGCGGAAGATAGATTAGAAATTTCTGTATAATTTGATATATGTTAATGCGGAGTATATTAGCCTATTTATAGGTTTTGTGAGATTCTATTAAAGGAAACATATATCAATCAAGATATGCACAATAAAAAGAGATCACACAATCTTGAGAGATAAAAACCAACCATAAAGATATACAAAAAATCAACAGAAACGTTCTAATTATCTTAAATATAGGAAAATATCCTAATTATTTCTAACAATTGGAATTAATGTCGCTCAATGCCACGAAAATTTGTTTATCTAATGACTCCATGGAGCATCGGGGTTGTTGATCCATGGTGGGGGAGTGTGTGAGATAGTCTTCTAGATTTGGCTTGTCTGAGGTTGTTGAGTTTGGTTAAGGTATCGGCTTCTTGAAATGACAAACAAAAGGTCGAGAATTAGAGGGGAAATAACAAGAGGTCTATGTGACTGGCTTGCGAAACAATAATTGAGCGATGTGGCCTATACAATAAAATCTAGCGTCATAGCATCAAAGCAACCTAGTGCGCATCCCAATAAAATCATCTCTATCATCAAGCACGAAGCTGCCATGTTTACAACAAGCACAATAAACTAGGCTTCGCTGAGGGAACAGTTACTGTCTTGGGCCTCCCTCACCTAAAAAGCTAGTTCAAGAGGTGAGATAATTCCTCACACTTATGAATCGACCACCAGCCCTCTTTACAACCAATGTGGGATAACATCAACAATATCCCTTTCACACATCGAGCTTAGGTCGGAGGTGCAACAATGCATAACTCTCCCATGTGATTACTGGGTCCAAACTTGTTGTTAATCTAGGCTTTGATACTAAGTTGAGAACAATAATGCTAAAGATAGATTTGATGAATTTCTGTATAATTTGATATATGCTAATGAGGAGTACATCAGCTTATTTATAGGCCTTATAAATACTATTAAAAGTAACATATTTTAATTAAGATATACACAATCAAAGGAGATATCACACCAACTTGAAAGATATAGAAAACCAACAAAAAGAGATACTAAAAACAAAATTATTCTAATTATCTTAAATATAGGAAAACATCCTAGAGAATCATCCTAATTATCTCTAACAGAGTCAACCAGTGATATGACGGTTGTACCCTTTCGACAGCTTTTTCTTGTTTATAAGTTGTCGAGGTCAGACATCCATGACATCGGATCAATCTTCATGTGTGGCAACGGTCCTAGCTATTCACACGTCCCGGCGACCAACATCGAATGTCAATGAAATGACATGGATTTCCCAGTGAACACATGTCGTAAACGGATTTTTCCAATGTACAAAATCAAAGATTCCAATGGCTTTTGCTGTTATAACCTTCCCAGTCACGATTTATCTACCCAATATGGGAAGTAGCGTCTGTTGATGTATGGTTATACTACGGCGATTTTTTTGAGCTAATTGTTCTACACTTCTTCCTCGGTGTAGCGCGCTATGAGGGTCATGAGTGGGAACTTAAGTTTCATTCTTAGTATGCCCTCTTGGATTGTTGTTGCATATTCAACTGTGATGCAGCTGAATAGATTTAATCGAATTTGCTTTTTTACCTCACATTCAAGCAGTTAATCATTTAGAAGTAGATTAATTTGTTTTCGAGGAGAACAATCGACGAAGTAACTAACATATCAGTAACCTTTAAATAACATTTATTAATTTTTTTTCATTTGTACTCTCGGTTTCCACCATTTCTTTTTTCTTAAGAAGCAACTTTTTGCAGGGAGACTAAGTTCAAGCACTCAACAGACAGGAGAGATCTTAATTAATGGTCGTAGACAACCACTTTCTTTCGGAACTTCGGTAAGCCTAGCTGATAGATGTGGCGCTGAGTTGAATTTCAATGTGCAGATTTCCTAGCCAAATCGTAGTTTATACAAATCGTTCTTCGTAGTAAATTTTCACTTTATTTATTTTTCGTTTTGGTTTTGTTATAGGCTTATGTCACTCAGATGACACACTGATAACAACTTTAACGGTGAGAGAAGCCGTGTACTACTCCGCTCGGCTCCAATTGCCAGAATCCATGTCGAATTCGGAGAAGAAGGAGCGAGCTGAGGCAACGATTAGAGAGATGGGACTGCAAGATGCGAGAGATACTAGGATAGGTGGGGGTAGCGCCAAAGGCCTCAGTGGTGGCCAAAAAAGGAGAGTAAGCATTTGCATCGAGATTCTGACGCGCCCGATGCTACTCTTCCTTGACGAGCCAACCAGCGGCCTCGACAGCGCTGCGTCATACCATGTGATGAACCGCATTGCCAAGCTAGCCAGTCATGACCAGAGGACGGTGATTGCCTCGATTCATCAGCCTAGCAGTGAAGTCTTTGAGCTTTTCCACAATCTCTGCCTTCTTTCTTCTGGGAAAACAGTCTTTTTTGGCCTTAGATCAGTGGCAGAACAGGTGCTTCTGATACTGGACTACTAGGTTATGAACTTTTGCTTGTAGCAAGCAACGAACTTTTACCTGACTATTTTTTTTTTTCCTTATTTACTTTTTGCAGTTTTTTGCATCAAATGGTTTCCCATGTCCAACTCTTAGAAATCCGTCTGATCACTACCTCAGGACGATTAACAAGGACTTTGACGCGGTAAGCCATGCAACTGAAACTTGATTTGTTCGACCATAATTTCAAGAAACAAAGGAAATTTCATGGACCCGATGAAACAAAAATTTCTTGTCAGGACATCGAACAAGGAAGCAATGGCATGAATGCCGAAAAGGCCATTGACACTCTGGTCAAATCTTATTTGTCATCTCTGATGTGTCACGAAGTTCAGCAGCAAGTGTCCAAGATATCTGGAAAGGTATGCAATTTCGAGGGAAAAGTACCAAAATAGTCATAAACCTTTTATATTGGTACCAATTCAGTTCTAAACTTTTTAATTGGACCAATTTAGTCCTAAACCGTTTCACATTGGTACCAATTCGGTCCATCCGGCTAATTTAAGCCGGAAATTGCTGATGTGGCCACCGGCGGTCTTATATGGTGCAACGTGGACAAGTTTTATAATTGTTTATATTTTTTTCAGATTTTTAATTTTTTTTTCCTTTTTTTTTTTTTTTTTTTTTTTTTTAAATCTTTTCCTTTAACCCTTGGCCGGTGAGGTCACCGGCCGGCCGACCATTGTCGGCCACAGGTTGGTTGGGACGAGGGGCCTCGCGCCCTTGGCAACCACAAGTGAGGGCATCGGCCCCCGCCCGATCCAGGCAAGGGCTAAAACCCTCGCCCGTTGGCCGGTGAGGGTGTGGCAGCCCTCGCTTGTGGCCAACGAGGGCGCAGGGGCCCTCGCCGGCCAACAAGCGAGGGTTTTGGCCTTCGTCTGGATTTGGGCGGGGGCCGATGCGCTCGCTTGCTAGTGGTCGGCAAGGGAGTGGAGCCCCTCACCCCAATCGGCTTGTGGCCGACGATGGTCGGCCGGCTGGCAACCTCGCTGGCCAAGGGTTAAGGAGAAAAAAAAAGAAAAAAGAAATTTAAAAAATCTGAAAAAAATATAAAAAAAATTATTAAATTTGTCCATGTGTTGTCACATAAGACCGCTGGTAGCCATTTTAGCAATTTCCGGCTTAAATTAGCTGGATGGACTGAATTAGTACCAATGTGAAAAGGTTTAGGACTAAATTGGTCAAATTAAAAAGTTTAGGATTAAATCGGTACCGATACAAAAGGTTTAGGACTATTTTGGTACTTTTTCCGCAATTTTGAAATTATGTCGATTGGAAACTTATAAAATATAAGAATCTGAGAGTTTCTGATAACTTGTGTGTTTCCATTAGAACGTTGGAGGAAATTTGGAAAGACATGGGAGTCAAGCAAGCTTCCTTATCCAGAGCCTCGTTCTAACCAAGCGATCGTTCATGAACATGTATCGTGACTTGGGGTATTACTGGCTTCGTTTAGCAGTCTACATTGCATTGTGTTTGTGTGTTGGGACTATCTTCTACGACATTGGATTCACCTACGGCTCAATTCAGGTAAGCTCTCTAGCTTGACGGTGTGTTCTAAATAATCTAGTGACCCAATTGACGAAGAATGAGATTTAAAGTTATTGCACATTGCATTGACCAAGTTTCATAATTTTAACGAATTTTCAGGCAAGAGGTTCTATGCTAATGTTCGTTGCGGCATTTCTTACTTTTATGGCAATCGGCGGATTCCCCTCCTTTGTTGAGGACATGAAGGTATTTCTTTTAATCTTCCTTTTTGTCTTTTCTTTTATGTTGATGCTCCGATTGCTTTTCATTGTACCGAAGTCATGAGAATCCTACATTTTCATTTTACCAGGTCTTTGGGCGAGAGAGATTGAATGGGCATTATGGTGTAGCCGCGTTCGTGGTAGGCAATACATTTTCGTCCGTCCCTTATCTGCTAATCATCTCTCTTATCCCAGGAGCCATAGCTTATTACTTGGTTGGCCTCCAAAAGAGTTTTGAGCACTTTGTGTACTTCACTTTGGTCCTCTTCACGTGCATGTTACTAGTCGAGAGCCTAATGATGATCGTCGCAAGTGTAGTCCCCGACTTCCTCATGGGGATCATAACCGGTGCCGGAATTCAAGGTGTGATGATGCTAAATGGAGGGTTTTTCAGGTTGCCAGATGATCTCCCCAAGCCATTCTGGAGATATCCCATGTATTACATCTCCTTCCATAAGTATGCCAACCAAGGTTTCTTCAAGAATGAGTTTGAAGGGTTAATATTTCCCAACCAGATGGGAGGGTCACCAACAATCAGTGGTGAAGAAATCTTGAGGAACTATTGGCAAGTGGAGATGGGCTACTCTAAATGGGTGGATCTTGCTACCTTGCTTGGGATGGTGGTTGTTTATAGGCTAATGTTCCTTGGAATTATAAAGGCAGTGGAGAAGATGAAGCCGCTGGTGAACATCTTTAGGGCTAAATCTCCTAGACATCCTAAACCTGCCATGGAGAACCCTTCTTCAACGCCTTAATATGGCAGCAAGTTAGGGTTACTTATTTTTCAGTGGTAAACTGGTGTGTTTATCTTTAATCGTAGATGAATTAATAAATCTCCTTCCATGGATAATAATGTACTCCATGCTTGATCATACAGAAATGTTGAATGGGTTTGTGTGGGAAACATATCTCGATAACATAGGAGCAAAGAGCATTATTCTAAACCCCCATTTGATCTTTCAAATTCAAGACAGTTCTGAAGAAGTACAGATTGTGAATCCTGCCATGGTTGTTGAGGATCCGTACTGCACCAAATGTATTGTGGACCTTGTTGATCCTCACAAGGGATCACCTGTTCATTTCTGAATCGGGTCAATTCCATAAAAAAGCGCGAACTTTAGGTATTGTCCCAAATTTGGCCCGAACTTTATTTTGTCTTAAAAGAAAAGCATGAACTTTAGGGGTTGTCCCAAATCTGGCCCGAACTTTATTTTGTCTAAAAAAAAAAGCACGAACTTTAGGTATTGTCCCAAATCTGGCCCAAATTTTATTTGAGACAAAATAAAGTAATTCTATTATAAATAGGCTTTCTACAAGATGCACACGCTTTTAATATCTCGCTTTAAGGCAATGTAATCTTCTGTTTTCAACCCAGTTTCTGACATTGCAAACAGTTTGCCAATTGTTAATTGATCTAATGGCCCTAGCTATATGCCTCATCCCCTGGAATTGAAGTTGCTGAATTATTTTTCCCATGAGAATCATTTGTAAAGTTTATCTCATTGGAAGGCAAACTTAAATTTAACACTTCCTCCAAACACTCGAATACAGTATCGTTTTGATGTGTTGGATATTATTGCTGACGTGGAAATGCCATGTTGGATGACTATAGAATGAGGGTTAACAGATGGCAAATTTGGGACCAAGTGAAAATTTATGCCTTTTTTTTAGACAAAATAAATTTCGGGCCAGATTTGGGACAATATTTAAAATTAGTGCCTTTTTTTGAGACAAAATAAAGTTTGTGCCAAATTTGGGATAATACCTAAAGTTCGTGCTTTTTTTTGAGAAAAAATAAAGTTTGGGCCAGATTTGGGATAACACCTAAAGTTCGTGCTTTTTTTTTTTTATGGAATTAGCCCTTTCCGAATCCTTAACCAAGCTTACATTAGGTCTCTTCTCGCGATCCATTCTAATTACCAACTTAAGATTTTAGGTTGGACCTTCTAACAACCGGCACTTGTCTTCATGGCTAGATCTAAGTCCTTAACCCCATGTATTTACTTCTTATCAATTTGTGAACTTTCTTGGACAAGGAAGCAATTAACTTTCTGGACCCACTAATTCTAAATATTAATGGCTCTAATCAAAATGTAGTAAAAGCTGGCTTCACTAAATTACACTTCTCTGACTAAAAAGGGTGTACCAACATTCAATGTCAAACTTACCTAGAAAAGTATGTGGTAAGAATGAGTACCAAAATTAGCCCATAAATGTCCCGTTAAATTGATAATTTGTTTTTTGCGCAGTGTAGGCCTTGGTTTATTTGAAAGAAAATTTTGTTCTTAGCACATGTTTATTTTTGTCAACACTTGCTTGGTTGGAATTAGATGAACCTGAATCGTGTAATGCTCGCTTAGATTGTATGGCATTGTTTACATTTTGCTAGCGTCAACTCGGTCCTCATGACATCTCTCTCCTTTCTATATTTAATCAAGAGCCTATACATTGGTTGAAAGATGTTATTTTCTATGATTTATAAATTAGCACTCACCCCCGAATGGCCACTACCTTTTGTGTTTGCTTAGATTAGTTGGCTCGTGTGGAATGAGCCGAGCTTTTACAGATGGTATCAGAGTTGGCTCATCTCCAATAAAGGCTTGGTTGTGGACAAACTACGCCCATATTTGATCCAACAAAGATAGGGAGTGATTGCTTGTGTGTGAGGGGTTGGACAAGATGCAACAAATGGCTGAACCGAACATCAAATAGAGGGGGTCACCAAGTGATACAACTCAACACTAATGAGGACACCAATTATTTAAGTGGGAGAGTTTAAAACGTCTTGATTCTCACATTGATTGGGAGAGGCCCTTTTGAGTAATCATGAATCAACAGCCATAGTCAAGTAGATAATTAAACAAAAGTTTTGTCAGCAGAGGAAAAGAAACCAAATAATTATCTTTTACAATCATGGACTACTTCAACAGCTATCGTGGGAAATTCACCCTTTATTTATTTATTTATTAGATGGCTTGTCTCGGTATAGCTCATAGATCACTTAAACTTGGATCACAGTCACGCAATACTAAAAAATTCACATATTCCTCAACCTTTCAGTGCGATAAAGGAGACAACCTAAACCATTTTCAAGATCACAGTAAAGATAGATTTGTCTTTTAAAGATCATTTTGGTCCGGTCAACTTCCAAATTTGATGAGCCAACTTGTTCATGAACAGCCCTCTTTGTTGTGGACTACATTGTTATATATTTAACTGTTTGGACAAACTCGGATTGCATGTGTTAGCCATTATTTTATAGAATTTAGCCCACTTTTTGCACCACTATTTCCATCCCACTAAATGACTATGTCCACCCACACTCACATTAAAAAGACTAGACCAGATGACCCGACTCTTTCTTTTTTCTATTTTTCTATTTATGATAGTTTTATTAAATATTTCACATATTTTATTTTTTAGCTTATTATAGAAAAATGCATTCTTATATATTCTTATAACGTTTTACATACTCCGTGTAAAATCATCTTGTAAGTAGTAAGGAAAAAAGATATTCTTTGATATAGTAGAAAACTGGAATTTTTTTTTTTTCATCATCGATCTTAACAACTTGTCTATTTTTTGTCTCTCTTATCTCAAAAGCTCACTTTTTTGTTGAACTTTTTAGTAATTTCATTAGTCTACAACATATATCAAGTCTCTTTATTTACTACATTTAAGAATTTATCTCTTTTCCTTATTATACGGGTGAGGGATTTTTTTTATATAGAGCATCTAAGGCTTTATAGGAATATATAGGAATACACTAAACATTATGCATAATAAGGTGTCTTGATAATTTTTTTTTTTTATATTCATTTTTGTCAAATCAAAATAATGACATTTCACTGGCATTTCCAAAAAAATCTTACTTTATATAATGTTTTGATATAATTAAATGTCATCTACTTAGTAATTTATCCATAATATATGATCAATATTGTGGAAAAGAACTAGATTTTTGAAAATCTCTTTTCAACAAAATAAATTTTTATGGAAGTAATTCTAACAATAAAAAAATAGTGCTTTTAATATCCACGGGAAATCTACAAGAAATAAAAAATAAACATATAAAATTCTTATGTATAGTAAGTAGATCCTACATAGATATAAAAAAAACTGCAAAAGGAAAGTAAATAAATTGAGAACACAAAATCTAAACTACAATTGAATGATAGAGGGTAATTTTATCTTGGGAAAATCCCAAATAAGGACCCAAAGTGTCTTCCTTTTCTCAAAAGAGGACTTGGAGTGAAGTCATGTCTCAAATAAAAACCCAGAGTGGTCATTTAGTCTCAAAGAAGGACCTCACTTGCCGGCCGGTGAACAGATGTGTTTCTAATTCATATTCCAATGGCATGATCAGGGGTATTTTTGTCCATTTTAAAAAAAAATCGTTTATCTTTTCTTTCTTTTTTTGGGTCAATGGTTGCACTGTTCATCATCTTCTTCTCCATCCCCTATTCGTCTTTTTCTCAAGACCATCAAACTTGGAAAGGGCTGGGTGACGGCCGGTGAGGGCTGGATGCCCATTGTAAAATATGCTGTGAGGTGCTATAATATCTACGCTAGGCTCACTACAACTTCCTTCTTTTTCCATTTGAAGGCAGGGAGTATCAACTAAGGCCTGGAGACAAAAATCACACACACGAATAGGCTTAACAAAAATTTTCATTAATTGTGCCCCTTTTACAATTATGGGATGCGACCTTGCGCTCTTACTGGATGATGCTAAAAAGGTTTGATTCAAACCGTCTCTGCCGCCTACATATTCTCCCCAGATCCTCCAAACATTCGAATGCTGATGACTCAGCCAAACAAAAGGACAGTGCGAGACATGATACTCACAAAAAATCAAAGATGCTCCCATGAAAGATATTAGGGCAGTGAAAATGTCCGACATGCCAAAACTGAATGAATGAGTAATCACCCAACTTCAGCATTATCTGTGAACTGGCTAACAGTCTACATTGTTAATGATAAAGTCCTCAAGGTAGTCACCGATTCTTAAGCTACCTTAACATGACAAGTAAAATAACCAGCTGTTCCAAACCCAACCCCCCCCCCCCCCCCTTCCCCCTCTTTCTCTTTCTCTTTCTCCTCTCATCACTGACTTCCTGAAATTACCAACTAGCTTTCTCCCCTATTATTTTCCATATCCCACTTGCTGCCGAATCAATTGGAATGCAATTTCTGGGAACATAAACAGTTCACTGTCATGTTCTCTCTCAAGTTTTCGGCTCTCCGTTTCATTGAGCCCCAAAAGGAAATAGGCAACTCACCCAGCCCTTCCCAAGTTCGATGGTCTTAAGAAGAAGACAAACAGGGGGATGAGGAAGATGATGAACAGTGCAATCATTGATGCAAAAAAAAAAAAACAAGACAATCGAAATTTTTTTTAAAAAATGGATAAAAATACCCCTGATCAAGCCACTGAAATATGAATCGGAAATGCATTTATTCACCGTCGGCGAGTGAGGTTATTCTTTGAGACTAAATGACCACTTTGGGTCCTTATTTGAGATTTTCCCTTTTATCTTTTTGATGAAAATTGGGTAGTTTTAATTATATAGAGGGTGAAAATAGTACCGCCAACTAACTTTTATTCTCTGATAAGCCATTTCTTGTGGTCTTGCCAACCAATGCTCTTGAAGCAATTATTAAGTATACTTAATAAGGAAATGCATTGATTTCTGAATACATTCATCATATGTAGCAAGAAAGGGATAGTGTATTTAAGATAACAAATTTTTCTATTTGAACGTTCAACAAATGTCCTTGAAGCAATTGTTCCGATCATTTTAATGAAAATGATAGCTCTGATTATCATAATTTTAAAGTATTGTGTTGAGAATATGTCTCCATTTGAGCCAATAAAGGAAATCAGATTTTTGCCCATAAGTGAGCAACCATCAATTGTGCGTTCTCATGAAGTGCATCCAAAAGATGAGTGTCTAAGTTAGAGAATATTGTGATATAGTTCTTAAGAATTCCTTTGTCAGATAGGGAGATTGTTGGTTAAGCATTGTGTGATACAATCTCATTCAACATGTCTCTGCGATCAAGCATAAAAGCAAACATTTCATACCCATGATTTAAAAGAGCTCATTATTATCCATACAAGGAGATGTATTTACTTCACCAACAATTGAAGATAAACACACCAAATTTCACACCATCACATAATTAACCCTAGCTCCCTGTATTATTTTGGCATTGACAAATTCTTCACGACAAGTTTAGGACGTTTAAGAGATTTAACCCTAAAGTTTTTAACCAGTGGCTTCATCTTCTCCACGGCCTTTATTATTCCAAGGAACATTAGCCTGTGAACAACCGCCATTCCAAGTAAGATAGCAAGATCCACCCATTTAGAGTAGTCCATTTCCACTTGCCAATAATTCCTCAAGATTTCTTCACCACCTATTGGAGGTGATCTTCCCATCTGGTTGGGAAACATTAACCCTTTGAACTCATTCTTGAAGAAACCTTGATTGGCATACTTATGGAAGGAGATGTAATACATGGGATATCTCCAGAATAGCTTGGGATATCATTTAGCAACCTGAAAACCCTGTATTTAGCATCATCACCCCTTGAATTCTGGCACCAGTTATGATTCCCATGAGGAAGTCGGGAACTATACTTGCGACGATCATCATCAAGCTCTTGACTAGCAACATGCATGCGAAGAGCAATGAAGTGAAGTATGCAAAGTGCTCAAAACTCTTTCAGAGCCCAACCGATTAATAAGCTATGGCTCCCGGGACAAGAGAGATGATCAGTAGATAAGGGATGGACGAAAATGTACTGCCTACAACGAACGCGGCTACACCATAGTGCCCATTCAATATCTCTCGCCCCAAGATTTGGTAAAATGAAAATGTAGGAATCTTATTACTTTGGCACAGTGAAAAAGAGCATAAAAAGAAAAGAAAAGAAAAGAAAGGGGAAATTAAGTGAAGTACCTTTTATGTCCTCAACAAAGAAGGGGAATCCGCCGATTGCCATAAAAAGCAAGAAATGCCGCAACGAACATTAGTATCGAATCTCTTGCCTGTAAATTCGTAGAAATTAATAAACTTGGTAAATAGAATGTGCAGAAAACTTATAAATCTCATTCTTTACTGAGTTTGTCACACTAGTGGAGCTTACTTGAATTGAACCTTAGGTGGATCTGATGTCGTGGAAGATAGTCCCAACACAGACAATGCAACGTAGATTGCTAAACGAAGCCAGTGATACCCCAAGTCGGGATACATGTTCACATGTTCACGAATGATCGCTTAGTTATGACAAGGCTGTGGGTAACGAAGCTGGTTTGACTTCCATTTCTTTCCAAATTTCCTCCCAAATTCTAATTCAGTGGGTAACGAAGCTTGCTCGACTTCCATTTCTTTCCAAATTTCCTCCAAAATTCTAACGGAAACACGTAACTTATCAGAAACTCTCAGATTGGTAATAAATTTTAAGTTTCCAATCCACATAATAATAAAATTTCATACCTTTTCGGATGTCTTGGACACTTGCTGCTGAACTTGGTGACAAATTGGAGATGATTGATAAGACGTGACCAGAATGTCGATGGCTTCTTCAGCATTCATGCCATTGCCTCCTCGTTCAATGCCCTGAGAAGAAATATTGTTTCATTGGGTCCATGAGATCTCCTTCAATTTTTGAAATTATGGTTGAACAAATCAAGTTTGAGTGGCATGACTTACTGCGTTGAAATCCCCGTTAATCGTCCTGAGGTAGTGATCAGATGGATTTTTAAGAGTTGGACATGGAAAACCATTTGATGCAAAAAACTGCATAAAAAGAAAAAAAGAAAAAAGAAGAAGAAAAAGTGATAGTTAGGAAAATGTTTTTTTGCTTGCAACAAGTAAAGATTCATAACATGGAAGTCAAATATAACAAGCACCTGTTCTGCCCCTGATCTAAGGCCAAAATAGACAGTTTTCCCAGAAGAAAGAAGGCACGGATCGTGGAAAAGTTCGAAGACTTCACTGCTAGGCTGATGAATTGAGGTGATCACCGTTGCTTCATCACATGGTATGACACAGCGCTGTCAAGCCCACAGGTTGGTTCGTCGAGGAAGTGTGGCTTGGGGCGAGTCAGGATCTCGATGCAAATGCTCACTCTCCTCTTTTGGCCACCACCAAGGCCCTTGGCACTCCTGCTGCCTATCCTCGTGTCTATCGTGTCTTGCAGTCCCATCTCTCTAATCGTCGCCTGGGCTCTCTCCTTCTTCTCCGACTTGGACATGGATTCCGGCAATAGGAGCTGAGCCGAATAGTACACAGCTTCTCTCACCGTTAAAGTTGTCATGAGTGTGTCATCCTGAGTCACATAAGCCTATAGCAAAACCCCCAAAAACAAATGAACAAAGTGAAAATTTATTACTAAGAGTGATTTGGCAAGGAAAGCTGCAATTGAAATTCAATAAAGCACTGCATCTTCGGCTAGGCTTACCGAAGTGCCAAAAGAAAGAGGTGGTTTGTGATCGTTGATTAAGATCCCTCCGATCTGTTGGATGCTTGAACTTAAATCTCCCTGCAAAAGTTGGTCATTTGGAAAAAAAAAAAAGGGGGTAGAAACCGAAAATGAAAATGAAATAGATCAATAAATTGTTATGGAAAGACTACAGACTCGTTGGGTGCTTCTTACAAATGATTAAATGCTTGAATGTGAAATAAAAAGGAGAATTCGGTTGATTTCATTCCCTCCTGACAACATGAGCACCATAAAAAATCCATGTTTTTCTGTCTCAAGGAACAATTCCTTCAAAAGAAGGAAATCCTCATGGATCAGAGCAAGTAGACGCCATACGACTGTGTTTTGCCTACTCAACAAAGTTTTTTCATGTTATATTTGCATGTATCGCCCTCCTTAAGCTAAGACGTCTTCAAGATTCTTAACCCACCCTGTTTGCTTTCTCGAAATTTGAGGTCGTCGTTGCCAGGCCGTGAAATCCTTAGGGGACAACGAGTTTCAGAGCAAGCGAGAGGCTTCGGGTTTAGCTCAGTCTCTTAGGCCCTATTTGGTAACCATCCAAACAGGGCCAAATTCTGATTATTTGTTCCCGGAATCAGTTTCAGCCTAGAATCGCGTTTGGTAAAATTTTTGTTCCCGGGAACAGATTGGGAACAGAATCAAGAACCAAAAAAAAGTTGATTCTTGTTCCGAGAACGAATTTGAGAATCAAAATCAATAAATTTTCTTCTTCCCTTCGGCCATCTCGCGACCGCCGTCCACCACCGCCCGCCACCGTCCGCCATCCGCCACCGCCGCCGCCGCCGCCGCCACCGGCCGCCGGTCCGGCGAGCTCGCCAGACCAGGGCGAGGTCCGGCGAGCTCGCCGGAGGCAAGAACAGCCACCGGCGAGGCTCGGCCTCCCCGGATGGCGAGGCCTCGCCGGGGCCGGCGAGGCCCGCTCGGCCACCGGCAAGGCTCGGCCTCGCCCAGATCCGGGGGCAAGGCCGAGCCTCGCCGGGGAGGCGGGCGAGGCGGGCGAGCCTCGCGACGCCCGGCCCACCGGTGGCTTGGCGAGGCCTCGCCCAACCCCCGACGAGGTCGGCTTGGCCCACCGGCGGGATCGGCCTCGCCCGGATCGGCTCGGCCGAGCCTCGGCGGGGCTAGGCGAGCCTCGCCGGCCGGCGGGCGAGGCTCGGCCGACGAGGGCCGGCCTCGCCGGCCCTCGTCGGCTGGGATCGCCGGTCCGGCGACCGGCAAGAAGAAGAAGAAGAAGATGAGAAAAAGAAAAGAAAAAAGGAAAAAAAAAAAAAAAAGAAAAAAAAAGAAAAAAAAGGAAAATGAAAAGGAAAATGAAAAGAAAAAAATGAAAAATTGAAAAAAAGAAAAGAAAACAAAGGAAAAAAGTAAAAAAATTATTTAAAAATTAAAAGAAATTGATTTGGAACAGAATTAATGAACACGGTACCAAACGCAATTCTATTAGGAATCAAAAATTTTGGACGTTACCAAACGGCTTAAAATGCTTAGAATCGGTTCGGGAAAGAATAAAAAAGAATTAGTTCGATCGAATCGCTCCAAGGAACAGAATCGTTACCAAACGCGCCCTTATTGTCACCCGACACGAAACTGTACAACTCTGTTAATAGCGTGGTTGAGACGACAGGAACGCTGTTTCTTGTGGGGATTCGTCCGTTGTCAGAGGACCATCGACGTCAACTATATTTGTCGAAAGGGGAGAGCAGACATATCGTACGTTGACTTCTTGAAGTCTCGACAAGAGAGAAGCTGGGACAAGATCCATTGACTACTCCTTTCCTTTTTAAGGTTTAGCGGGTCAATTAATTTAATTGGCTTTCGAATAAGTCGACCTGCCTCCAGTGACTACGCAACATTTGCGTTGTTCTGCTTTTGTTACTTATATATTATTGTTTGTTTTCTAATCCATGATGTCCACGAGGGAAAAGAACCTGTAAACAGATGGTTGAAAAGGTATTAATCCTAAGCACTGATTTTTTCTATAAAATACTCGAGTCCTGCTCTTATTTATTAGATTTTTGTTTGTTTTCTAACCAAAGATCCGCGGCGTAACAAGATCCGCGGCGTCTTAATCTATCATTGATTTCCTGAAAGTTTACATTTTGTAGAAATAGAGAATTATTCGATACGCACCTCCTAGGGCATCGAGCAGAGTCGAATTGCCACAGCCAGAAGGACCCATGATCGCCAGCATCCGACCCGGCCCCGCATACCCAGTGAGCTCCTGCAATATGCGACGTGTCCCATTTCTCCGGTCCGTTACCGTCACCCACAGGTCCTTCCACGTCAAAAACATCCCGTTCCCATTCTCGTGCTCTCCTGTAAACGGATCGAGTTCCGCTCCTTGGCCTCTGCCATGGACTCCCCGCAGGAGCACTTTGTTGTCACGGGCATCTCGAGCAGCGAGAAAGCTTATATTGAATGGAAAGACGACCTTGTGGCCTCCAGTGGACACGCTATCATCATCTCCTTCAGTAGCTGAGTCCCATGTTTCATCGTAGTTGTGGCCTTTCTCGCGAGGTGGCCATGAAATTGTGGGACTCGACCTTGGAGGCTGCTGGCAACATGGTTGGGAGAAGGAGACTCCATTGCCAATAAGCAGATTCACTACAAGCACCAGGGCCGCTACTTTCTTCTCTCTCCCTCTCTCTCTTTTCTTAGAGCTGTTCGATGGAAGATTGAGAAGATGGCAATGTTGTTGTGGTATTTATAGGGAGCAAGAATTTGAACGTGGGTTTGTAAGTATTAAAAGAAAGGCAGGGGCTTAATAGAAATGAGTATGAACAGTGATGGGAATACCTATGCTCTCTTTCTCGCAGGACATTCCCACTTTATGCCCATTGAACTGCCCCCAAACAAAATGGCATAGTGGAATCGCTTGGTCTTTGGGGGCTCTCTCATGGATCTGACCTTTTTCCTATTTTCAGGGGATTATTAGAAGCGTACATATATCTAATTTTCTTAATAACAATTACATTAATGGGTATCGATTGACAATCGCATGATCTGCAGCGCTTGTGACAGTCTCCCCCCCTTAAAGCTATTAACGACACTGAGTAATTACCAAGTCATATGGGTCCGTGATTCTCAAGGGTCGCCCAAGATATTGGCGATGGCGGAGCTCAGTCTTATACGTCAAATTAACGTTATAAAGTTAATAGTTCTTTGATTACTTAGATCAAACAACTTAATTGTTAAATTATCATCGTAAAATTAATAGTCCTAAGTAAGGACTTTTATGCTTTAGTCCTGATTCCAAGTTTATTGGAAGAGCCGATATGGTGTTTTGACATTTTACCCATAACTTGGGTGTAGGCATTTTAGGGCCACTTTGGTCCTTACAAATTATCGCCGCTTCGTCTTTGTAAGCTTAACTAAGTCAACGGTACGTCCCTTTTCACAAACCATTCTAATTAAGGAGATCCGCCTCGTATTGCATATTGTGAGATCTAAATTTATGCGACAGACTACAAAGTGCAACCACAGTTGGATGGAAAGACAACTGGCTTGAAACCCATCGTGATTTTAGCTGAGCATCTGCAATCCGTCCCTTAGAATGATTCCCTTCGTTTTCTGACCCTTAGCCAACAAAGAAATACCAAATTTTAGTTATTATCTATGAGTGACTGGCTTAGCCGATGAAGATAGAGTTTAGGGATCAATGCACAAAACAATTGACAAGTTCAAGGAGATCGACAACTCGCCAATAAAGTTGTTGATAATTGACATCGCGAGTGATGAGAGCCTTTCGCTAGTGGACCAGGTCAGCGATACCAGTATGTTGCTTTGAAGTAGCGGAATCGATATTTTCAGATCTTTAACTTCTTGTAGATTATCACTGCTAGAAGAAGATCATGGATATACTATAACTTCTTGTAACCATAGCCAAACATAGGATTGGAGATTATTTGTTCATTCAAATTTTATAAGTGTTTGTGAATGACTGTGGATTCCAGGTTATAAATGTCCACGTTGTATTATTTAAAAGCCCCGATAATCAATAAAATAATTTTGTCTTATATAGAATTTTTCTTTCAACAAATTTACCTTTTTTTTTGTTGTAATATCTATATTGCTGGCAAAGATTATTCCCGGTGTTTGTACTTTTTAATTTTGCCTTAAATATAGCTGGAGACACCTCTACCACTTTAAATGGACGATATTACCTTCAAAAATGCCTATATGATAAGTAAGGAAACTCCTCTTATTAACCAACTAATGGATTCCCTTCCAACAATATCTCAATTTCCATGATATGCTCTAGAGAGTCTTGACTTGATAAGTTCATATCATGACTTGACTGTGAAATCCTAGCTTGGCCTCCCCCTAACACTTTATAGTGAGTTTGTCCTATGTCCTAACAACATGCAACAAAATATCATTTGTGTGTTTAGCATTTATGGATCTCCACATTGTGTAATCTCTTTTAATATTTAGGTTTTGTTTATTTCACGGGAAATGTATGATTTGAAATTTGTTTTCTAAAAAATGAATATTTATATCGCTTACAAGAATGAATAAACAAAAAATATTTTCATTGTCCATGAAAATATTTTGATATAAATTATTGTCGATAATAAAAACGTTTTTCTCATTTGCTTATTATTTTACGTGATATAAGCAACAATCTTTAAGAAGATATTTTCCAAATCATTCAACTTCTGCGAAATATATGGAGCTTTGGTTCATGTTTCCCCACCATAAATACCCCTTAGAAACCATTCATTTGAGACCTCAAGAACTCATCATCCAAAAAAGTAAGTGAATTAATATGGCTCAATGTGAATTAATAACAAGTAAGTGTTGTTGAGTTGCGCATGTGAGTTATGTTAGAAAGTTCCACAATGGAAAATTGGTGTGGTGTGGAATAATTAATATATTTTAATTGGCCCATAACTAATCGACTGAAGCTTTTGAGTGAAGATGAATCAAACTAAATATGTTGATGAGCTTGGACTTGAGCTTCCTCTTGCCAATCTTCTGATTGATGGTCTCAAGATTTCTACTGCGCGCTCCCAACAAATGGTATTAAAATTGATGATTGATTGGTGGCCCTCTCTCAATATGTATCGATGTATCATTAAAGGGAGCAAACCTAACATTGAGCTCACATTGAGGGGGAGATTGTTGAGTTGCGCTTGAGAGTTGTGTTAGGAAGTCCCACCGAAGAATTAGTATAGCGATGAGTAGTTAATATATCCTAATTGGTCCATAATTAATTGCCTTAAGTTTTTGAGTGAAAGTGGGTCTAACTAAATTTGATGGGCTCGGACTTGGGATTTGCACAGTGCCAATAAGTGCATGGGGTCGGCGACAGTGGGGCGGCAACAATAAAGGCTGTGCAGGCCCTCAGCAAACGTTGCTACTACTATTTTTTAAAAATAAATTTAGTTCTTTTAATATTTTTAATTATTATTTATATTAAAATTCGAATTTCGAAGCAAAACGATGTCGTTTTGGGCTTATATAGCCACGTCAACACCAAAAACGACGTCATTATGCACTTACCTAGCCACGTCAGCTCACAAAATGACGTCATTTTGTACTTAACTCGTTGGAAAATTGCAATGTCAACCATTTATTTGGAAATTTTCACTATTGGCACTTAAGTGTCCAATTCTTCTCTGATTTTAACACTTAAGTGTACCTTTGAGAAGTTTTGACACTTAAGTGTCTATTCTGCCAAGTTTTAGCACTTTTGTTGTACTTTAGCCCTTGATTGCCTTTCTTTTTCTTTTGCCATAGTTAGCATAAAATTGGCACAAACGAACCATCCATGTGTGATCACCTGTCTTTAGACTTGTATGAAAATGTAAAAAGACTATATGACCACTTTAGATAATAACCATACTCATAGGTACCGAAAGGACACTAACAAAAATATTTACCATAGCCCAAGTCCCCAAACCCACGAAATCTCTGGTCCCATGGAAATCAAGGGTGGCCTCTCAACCCTTGCTTTAGCTAGCCCCAAACAAGAGACTAGTGGTGACTCCTAGATTCATATTTTAGATTATCTAAACAACTTTTAAATAAACTGTCGTCATTCTAGGATGAGCATGAGGGGACTTATGTTTATAATTGCCAATCTATTTGCAATTTTAACAAATCGGAAGAGTCATTCTAGGTCACCATTCGTATGTACTGTTCAAAGTTTCTATTTATTTTTGGGGTTGTTCAATGACTTTATTTGAGATGCCATTTGTACAAACCATTCGAATTGACTTTATAAATAAATGATTCTAAACCTATTTATTGGGATTATCGCAAGACCCGAAAAGATAGGTCGCAAAACTAACAGAGGGTAAATTTATTATAAATGTATTAGTTTGGAGTTTTTTGTGATCAAAATATTAGTTTGAGGTAAATTTGTCATAGGTGTATTAATTTGGGGTTCTTCGTGACATTAACTTTAATTAGAATGCATTATGAGAAGGGACCTTATTAAGGAAAATTTAGGATGAGTTTGCTAATGAATCGAATTTGTCATGGGAAATGAATAGGAGATCCTTTGTAAGGATCAAAAAGGTCCAAAATACACACCCATGATATAAGTAAGAGGCCAAATGACCATGTCAGCTCTTTCTATAAAGAACAAAACTTCGTGTACTCTTATCATTTGGTATAAGAGGTATCCTCCACAACCCTGGCTGGATTCACAATCTGTACTTCATCAGAACTATCTTGAGCTTCAAAGGTGGTGGGGTTTTAGAATAATGCTCTTTGGTCCTATGCTATGGAGATATGTTTCCCATACGAGCCCATTCAACATATTTCTTCATGATCAAGCACGAAGCAAACATTTCAGACCCATGATCGAAGAGACTTTATTGCTATCCATGGAATGAGATTTATTACTTCAACTACAGTTAAAGATAAGCACACCAGTTTATCACAATTAAATAAGTAACCCTAACTTGCTGCCACATCAGGGCGTTGAAGAATGATTCTCCATGACATGTATGGGATGGTTAGGAGATTTAGCCCTAAAGTTTTTCACCAGCGGCTTCATCTTCTCCCCCGCCTTTATTATTCCAAGGAACATGAGCCTATAAACGACCACCATGCCAAGCAAGATAGCAAGATCCACCCATTTAGAGTAGCCCAATTCCACTTGCCAATAGTTTCTCAAGATCTCTTCACCACCAATTGTAGGTGACCCTGCCATCTGGTTGGGAAACATTAACCCTTCGAACTCATTCTTGAAGAAACCTTGGTTGGCATATTTATGAAACGAGATGTAATACATGGGATATCTCCAGAATGGCTTGGGGAGATCATCTGGCAACCTGAAAAACCCTCCATTTAGCATCATCACGCCTTGAATTCCTGCACCAGTTATGATCCCCATGAGGAAGTCTGGGACTATACTTGCGACGATCATCATCAAGCTCTCGACAATCATCACTGAAGCAAAGTAGGCAAAGTGCTCAAAACTCTTTTGGAGGCCAACCAAGTAATAAGCAATGGCTCCTAGGATAAGAGAGATGATTAGTAGATAAGGGATGGACGAAAATGTATTGCCTATAACGAACGCCGCGACACCGTAATGCCCATTCAATCTCTCTCGCCCAAAGACCTGGTAAAATGAAAATGTAGGATTCTCATGACTTTGGTATAATGATAAGCAATTGGAGCATTAAACCTAAAAGAAAAGAAAAGGAAATAGAGAGAAGTACCTTCATGTCCTCAACAAAGGAGGGGAAACCGCCGATTGCCATAAAAGTAAGAAATGCCGCAACAAACATTAGCATCGAACCTCTTGCCTTTAAACTCGTAAAAATTAAGAAACTTGGTCAATGGAATGTGCAATAACTTATAAATCTCATTCTTCAATGATTTGTTCATTAGATTATTTAGAACATACATACTGTCCCAATAGCAAACCTTACCTGAATTGAGCCATAGGTGGATCCGATATCGTAGAAGATAGTCCCAACACACAGACACAATGCAATGTAGATTGCTAAATGAAGCCAGTAATACCCCAAGTCACGATACATGTTCACGAACGATCGCTTAGTCAGAACAATGCTCTGGGTAATGAAGCTTGCTTGACTTCCATTTCTTCCCAAATTTCCGCCAACATTCTAACGGGAACATACAAGTTATCAGAAACTTTCTGATTCGTATATCTTTCTAATTTTCCAATCCACATAATATCAAAAATTGCATACCTTTTTGGATATCCTGGACACTTGCCGCCGAACTTCATGACGCATCAGAGATGACTCATAAGATTTGACCAGAGTTTCAATGGCTTCTTCTGCATTCATGACATGGCCTCCTTGTTCAATGTCCTGACAAATTTTTTTGTTTCATTGGGTCCATGAAATTTCCTTCAATTCTTGAAATTATGGTTAAATAAATCAAGTTTCAGTGGCGGACTTACTAAGTTGAAGTCCTTGTTAATCGTCCTGAGGTAGTGATCAGATGGATTTGTAAGAGTTAGACATGGGAAACCATTTGATGCAAAAAACTGCAACAAAAAAAGATGGTTAGGAAAATGTTCATTGCTTGCAACAAGCAAATATTTTAACTTAGTAGTCCTTAGTAGTCCAATATCACAAGCACCTGTTCTGCCCCTGATCTAAGGCCAAAATAGACTGTTTTCCCAGAAGAAAGAAGGCAGAGATTGTGGAAAAGCTCAAAGACTTCACTGCTAGGCTGATGAATCGAGGCAATCACCGTCCTCCGGTCATGTTGGGCTAGCTTGGCAATGCGGTTCATCACATGGTATGATGCCGCACTGTCAAGCCCGCTGGTCGGCTCGTCAAGGAAGAGGAGCTTCGGGCGTGTCAGGATCTCAATGCAAATGCTGACCCTCCTCTTTTGGCCACCGCTGAGGCCCTTGGCGCTACCCCCACCTATCCTAGTATCTCTCGCATCTTGCAATCCCATCTCTCTAATCGTCGCCTCAGCTCTCTCCTTCTTCTCCGATTTCGACATGGATTCTGGCAATTGGAGCTGAGCTGAGTAGCACACGGCTTCTCTCACCGTTAGAGTTGTTATTAGTGCGTCATCCTGAGTCACATAAACCTATAGCAAAACCGAAAACAAAAATAAATAAATAAAGTGAAAATTAGTATAAGAACGATTTGTATAAACTAAGATTTAGATCTATCAGCTAGGCTTACGGAAGTTCCGAATGAAAGCGGTTGTTTGCGACCATTGATTAATATCTCTCCTTTCTGTTGAGTGTTTGAATTTAATCTCCCTGCAAAAAGTTTTTTCTTAAGAACAAAGGGATAGAACGTAAATAAAAATGAAATATATCAATAATTATTAAGGAAAGATAACAGATTTGATGGGTACTTTGTTCCAAATGACTAAATGCTTGAATTTGAAATAAAAAGGAGAATTCGGTTAATTTCATGCCCTCACAACATGGACAAAATCGAAAATCCATGTTTTTCTCATTCATGCCTAATTCAAATTCATCTGCCCGTAATATCATGTTACGAAATCCTATCTAACTATCGATTATCAAATGCGGCCGAGACGATAGAAACGTTGTGTCTTGTGGGGATTAGTCAGGAAAAGAAGAAAGCTGTCGAAGGGGGAGGGAAGTCGTATCATTCGTCGGTTTCTTTTCTAAGGTTTGGCGGGTTACGTAACTTCATCGGCTTCAGTATTAGTCAGCCTGCCTCAACGTGGCTTCGAAATATTGGGCGATGTGATTTCAATGTTTATATATTATTGTTTGTTTTCTAATCCAAGATGTCTGGCATCTTAATTTATCATGAAAAACTCTCATTTTTCTTCGTCTAAGTCTTCACTGGAGACCAAGTGGGAAAAGACATTTTAAAAATAATAAAAAGCTGTAATCATACTCGATCAGCATACATGTAGGGTCAATGACTGCGGCCACTTGAAACGATCTCCCAATAAATTGGAGTTTACGTAGTTTATGTCTTGGGATGACGCTGACATATGCATTGCCTTGAGAATATGTTTTCTCCTTTAAGGAACAGAAGAAAAGAGCCCCGTAATTTCGAGAGAAGGGGTGCCTTCTCACAAAAGGGATTACGATGCATATGAAAATCGTTCACTTCAGCAAATCATTTGACCCAAAAAAAAAAAATCACTCGAGCCGTTCGGTCGTATTCGTATGTTGTTGAATTTAGTCTGCCAAAACTTTGTAAAACATGGTAATGAAAGGATGGAATAAGTACACACGGGAAAAGTCTAAATCTGGTGCACTTGATGAGATGAATGGGATAAGTGTGGGCATCGTAGATTGAAAAAGTATTACCTAAACACTGTTGTTATGTGAAATAAAATAGCTATGTTTGTTTCACCGAAATAGAATCATTTAAAAATATTTTCCTAAAAAATTATCATTTGTATGTCCAAATATTTTCATTGTTGTAAATATTTTCATAGACCATGAAGATATTTTTGTTCGTTCATTTTGTAAGAGATATAAGCAATTATTTTTAGGCTAATGTTTTCCAAATTACTCATTTTTTACGAAACAAATAGAGTCTTTGCCCGAATTAATGTTCAGTGCCGTGAAAAATTCCAAATTAGTACACCTATTACAAATCTACTCTCTATTAACTTCCATTCTATATCCCTCTTAAATTACTAACATGGAAACATACGTGGCAAACAACTCAGATTATTGGTGTGTGATGTTAATTCAAGTGAAAATTCAAAATAAATAGGTCTTTTAAACGACAACTTTTTGGAGAAATCAAATCAAAAGAAAATGAACTAATATCAGGAAATGTGATAAAACAATTTTGACCTAAGAGCTCCCTCATGTTTTGAAAATCTACTAAAATCCCTAATTTTGGTCTAAGATTTTGATAGATTTGTCATAGGTGTATGAATTTCAAATAATTTGCAATATAAAATTAATTTAATATAAATGTGGTACGGATGCACCGATTTAGGATTCGTTGTGGTATTTGCCCATTTGTTTATTATCGATTGTTTGCTAGTCCACGGTCTCCAGCGTCCTGATTTATCATAACGATTTCCTTTTCTTTATCTAAGTCTTTATCTGTGTGATAGAGCAAGGAATAACCCTTGGTCCTTGGGGATATAGAAAGGCTTACACACTTACCAAATCAGTCGCTAGGACAGAAGAATAATACCATGACACAAAGATTATTCTATAAAGTTGGATCACAAAAGATTGTAGCTAACTCTGGTTGGGTTCTTATATTTCCTCGAATGTCGAGTTACTTCATTCCATTTATTTCGAAATAAATATATATAATTTGTCACGCATGTCTACTAATTTTACTAATAAGATTTTTGTTTCATTAGGCTTGACAAATAAAGGAGCATTCGCGTATCCATGAAAAAGTGCAAAAAGGAAATTTAAATACTAACCAAAGAGAAGATATTTTAAGGTTTCAATAACTCGGGGCAATTACAATATAAATAATTAGAGAAGTGGGGATTTATATTTATATTTTATAATGTGTAATAGAGTCATATTTAGACAATTTTGCTTATAAGATCTACATTATTAAACTATGAATTTGTCCGTTATATAAAAAAAATGTTCAGCTATCGTACATTTCACTAGCCAAAATAAAAATTTTCTAATAACATCTAGAGCTCAACTTGTTTTGAGCTTAATGGCAATTGAAAAGCGCATTTATGACATGCTGAATTATTGTAGAAAGATAGATTTATTCGATAAGGTACCTATGACATTCTGATTTTCAGCCTTGTCCCGACTTTATGAAATGGGCTTTTTATCGACGCACCAATGGTCCATTTTCTTTGAGCTAATCACTCACGAGATAACTAATTTATCATGTGAAGCCGTTAATGGATATAAATGCAACCGACTTGAGAATTCAACCAGAAATCGACTGCTCAACGTGCTAATTGGTAAGGGTCGATATGGCACCATTAAAATCGATTAGAGACCGGAGATAGGTCGATTCCACAAAGGCATGTAATTAAAGTGTGGGTGATTCTACTTGATTGCAAAATTCGTGTTGAACGGGCATTAAACCGATTTTTCTGTCGATTCTTTATCCGGTGCTCGTAATTGAAACATTGAGATTTTTATGACAACCGAAAGTTGCCGATGAGTCGAAGATGCACAATGTGGATCGAAAATAATCGACCGCGAGATAAACATGATAAAATTCCTAAAAGCTACCCAGTAGGTTAGGTCACGCTAAAATCGCGTCCGGTTGAAATTAACCATGAAATTGAACTCGGTTTTAGGAATCGAAAGTTCTGGCGTGTCATGATTTATTTTTAGGATGTTAACTCCTTTCCCATGGAGCGTATGTCTTCACCTTTCAATACCGTACAGATGATAGTTCAGACATACCCAATGTCTAACTTGAGTTCACGTATCTACTCACTTACAAAATTCATCGAACTCACATATGGCATCTCGCACGGATAAAGTAAAATATGTGGGGTATTTTACTTTCGGACATAGTCAGTATCATGTCCTAATCTTAACACTCAGTTAAGGCGACATACGTGTTTTAAGCTTGAGCTCTCGATTATCACCTAGATAATAAGCTTAAAAACAGTCTCATCTCTATTTATCACACAGTAAATAGAGGCGATTACCCGTGTGGGTGGGCTAATCTTTTATCTGTCCGACATACTTTCTCAACTTAAAATAATGCACTGAGCATTAAGATGCATAAAGATCATATATAGATTCATAGGCATTAATGATGAAAACACAAATTCATCAAATGTGAACACTTAGGGAAATTACAATATTCAGTACATTAGCCTCTACGCAATCCTAGAGCTTTCATATTGCCACAAAACACATCTCTAGGTATTGGCTTTGTCATAGGATCTGCTACCATTCTATGCGTAGTATGTACTCTAAGTTCACATCTTTTCGTGCAACCATATCTTTTACAAAGTTATACTTAGTATTTATATGTTTGGTCTTGCCATGATATTTTGGATCTTTGGTGTACGCTTTTGCTGCTTGGCTATCATGGTTAACTAATAACAAATCTGCAGCACTTCCAATAACACCTAAATGATCCAATAATCTCTTAAGCCAAACATCTTCTTACACGGCTGCTGATAATGCCACGAACTCAGTTTACATCGTGGACAAGGCTATACACTTTTGTTTCTTACTGCTCCAACATATGGTGCCATTATTCGGTAAGAAAACAAACCCAGAGGTAGATTTCATTTCATCTAAATCTCCTCTCCAATCAGCATAAGAATAGCCTTAGAGTCGCAGATCCTTTCCTTAATAACTCAGCGTATTATCAGTAGTCCCCTTTAGATACCTTAGTATTCTCTTAACGGCTTTCCAATGTATTTGACCTGAATTGGATTGGTAACTACTCACCATTCCAACTGCAAAAATATATGTCAAGTCTTGTACACATCATAGCGTACATCAAGCTTCCAACAGCACTAGCATAATGAACATGTTTCATTTGTTTCTTCTCTTGTGGAGTCCTTGGACACAGACTATGGCTCAATCCTTCACATTTTTCAATAGGAGTGTCTATGGGTTTACAATCTTGAAATCTTAACTCCAAGAATATATGCAACATCACCCATGTCTTTCATCTCAAAGTTGGAAGACAACCAACTCTTGACAGTAGTAACAAACTCCATATTGTTTCCGGCAATCAGTATATCATCAACATATAATGATATGATCACAAATTGATCCTTGGATCTTTTGATATATACACAATGATCCTCATCAATCATTGTAAAATCATATCCCATTATGGCATTATGAAAAACGTATATACCATTGTTTCGAAGACTGCTTAAGGCCATATATCGACCTCAAAAGTCGACATACCTTTTCTTCTTGGCCTTTCACTATGAAACCATCAGGTTGTTCCATATATATTTCTTTCTCTAATTCTTCATTGAGGAAAGCAGTCTTTACATCAATCTGATGTAACTCAAGATCCATACTAGCTATTATTGCCAGAATAATGCGAATCGAGGTAAATCTCACTACAGGAGAAAATGTATCTTCATAATCAATTCCTTCCTGTTGATTATACCCCTTCGCCACAAGGCGAGCCTTATGCCTTTCTATCGAGTCATCAGCCTTTCGCTTTATTTTGAGAACCCACTTGTTCCGAATAACTCTGCGTCCTTTTGGAAGATCAACCAGTTCCCAGACTTGATTTGATTTCATTGACTCCATTTCCTCTTCCATTGCATGAATCCATTTTTCTTTACTAAGGCAATTCAGAGCCTCATTGATATTTTTTGGCTCATCCTCATCTTGTCGAGCAACCATAAAAGTTTCCCCTTCAATGTCAAAACGTCGACGGGGAATACTTTGGCGACTTGTTTGCCGTATGGGAGATTGTACACTTTGCACATCATTCCCCATTATGCTCCCACTTGGATGAACTCCACTAATATCGTTATCTTTATCCAAGGTTTCAAATAGGGAGTGATCTTCCCCTATTTCGCCCTTCTTAGGAAACTCATCTTCTAAGAATGTGACATCTCGTGATTCAAATTCAGTTATACTCCCACTTTCCTGCTCACCTATGAACACATACCATTTCGAGTGTTCGGAGTATCTTATGAAAATACTCTTTTTTCTTCTGGGACCCAATTTCCCAAACTTGTGAGAGGACAAAATTTATGCCTTTTTTTTAGACAAAATAAATTTCGGGCCAGATTTGGGACAATATTTAAAGTTAGTGCCTTTTTTTGAGACAAAATAAAGTTCGTGCCATATTTGGGATAACACCTAAAGTTCGTGCTTTTTTTTGAGACAAAATAAAGTTCGGGCCAGATTTGGGATAACACTTAAAGTTCGTGCTTTTTTTTTTTTTTTTTTATGGAATTAGCCCTTTCCGAATCCTTAACCAAGCTTACATTAGGTCTCTTCTCGTGATCCATTCTAATTACCAACTTAAGATTTTAGGTTGGACCTTCTAACAACTTCTGGCACTGTCTTCATGGCTAGATCTAAGTCCTCAACCCCATGTATTTACTTCTTATCAATTTGTGAACTTTCTTGGACAAGGAAGCAATTAACTTTCTGGACCCACTAATTCTAAATATTAATGGCTCTAATCAAAATGTAGTAAAAGCTGGCTTCACTAAATTACACTTCTCTGACTAAAAATGGTGTACCAACATTCAATGTCAAACTTACCTAGAAAAGTATGTGGTAAGATTGAGTACCAAAATTAGCCCATAAATGTCCCGTTAAATTGATAATTTGTTTTTCGCGCAGTGTAGGCCTTAGGTGGATCTGATGTCGTGGAAGATAGTCCCAACACAGACAATGCAACGTAGATTGCTAAACGAAGCCAGTGATACCCCAAGTCGGGATACATGTTCACATGTTCACGAATGATCGCTTAGTTATGACAAGGCTGTGGGTAACGAAGCTGGTTTGACTTCCATTTCTTTCCAAATTTCCTCCCAAATTCTAATTCAGTGGGTAACGAAGCTTGCTCAACTTCCATTTCTTTCCAAATTTTCCTCCAAAGTTCTAACGGAAACACGCAACTTATCAGAAACTCTCAGATTTGCAAAAATTTTAAGTTTCCAATCTACATAATAATAAAATTCCATACCTTTTCGGATGTCCTGGACACTTGCTGCTGAACTTGGTGACAAATTTGAGATGACGAATAAGACTTGACCAGAGTGTCGATGGCTTCTTCAGCATTCATGCCATTGCCTCCTCGTTCAATGCCCTGAGAAGAAATATTGTTTCATTGGGTCCATGAGATCTCCTTCAATTTTTGAAATTATGGTTGAACAAATCAAGTTTGAGTGGCATGACTTACTGCGTTGAAATCCCCGTTAATCGTCCTGAGGTAGTGATCAGATGGATTTTTAAGAGTTGGACATGGAAAACCATTTGATGCAAAAAACTGCATTAAAAGAAAAAAAGAAGAAGAAAAAGTGATAGTTAGGAAAATGTTTTTTTGCTTGCAACAAGTAAATATTCATAACATGGAAGTCAAATATAACAAGCAACTGTTCTGCCCCTGATCTAAGGCCAAAATAGACAGTTTTCCCAGAAGAAAGAAGGCACGGATCGTGGAAAAGTTCGAAGACTTCACTGCTAGGCTGATGAATTGAGGTGATCACCGTTGCTTCATCACATGGTATGACACAGCGCTGTCAAGCCCACAGGTTGGTTCGTCGAGGAAGTGTGGCTTGGGGCGAGTCAGGATCTCGATGCAAATGCTCACTCTCCTCTTTTGGCCACCACCAAGGCCCTTGGCACTCCTGCTGCCTATCCTCGTGTCTATCGTGTCTTGCAGTCCCATCTCTCTAATCGTCGCCTGGGCTCTCTCCTTCTTCTCCGACTTGGACATGGATTCCGGCAATAGGAGCTGAGCCGAATAGTACACAGCTTCTCTCACCGTTAAAGTTGTCATGAGTGTGTCATCCTGAGTCACATAAGCCTATAGCAAAACCCCCAAAAACAAATGAACAAAGTGAAAATTTATTACTAAGAGTGATTTGGCAAGGAAAGCTGCAATTGAAATTCAATAAAGCACTGCATCTTCGGCTAGGCTTACCGAAGTGCCAAAAGAAAGAGGTGGTTTGTGATCGTTGATTAAGATCCTCCGATCTGTTGGATGCTTGAACTTAAATCTCCCTGCAAAAGTTGGTCATTTGGAAAAAAAAAAAAAAAAGGGGGTAGAAACCGAAAATGAAAATGAAATAGATCAATAAATTGTTATGGAAAGACTACAGACTCGTTGGGTGCTTCTTACAAATGATTAAATGCTTGAATGTGAAATAAAAAGGAGAATTCGGTTGATTTCATTCCCTCCTGACAACATGAGCACCATAAAAAATCCATGTTTTTCTGTCTCAAGGAAAAATTGCTTCAAAAGAAGGAAATCCTCATGGATCAGAGCAAGTAGACGCCATACGACTGTGTATTCTTGCGTACTCAACAAAGTTTTTTCATGTTATATTTGCATGCATCGCCCTCCTTAAGCTAAGACGTCTTCAAGATTCTTAACCCACCCTGTTTGCTTTCTCGAAATTTGAGGTCGTCGTTGCCAGGCCGTGCAATCGTTAGGGGACAACGAGTTTCAGAGCAAGCGAGAGGCTTCGGGTTTAGCGTCTCTTATTGTCACCCGACACGAAACTGTACAACTCTGTTAATAGCGTGGTTGAGACGACAGGAACGCTGTTTCTTGTGGGGATTCGTCCGTTGTCAGAGGACCATAGACGTCAACTATATTTGTCGAAAGGGGAGAGCAGACATATCATACGTTGACTTCTTGAAGTCTCGACAAGAGAGAAGCTGGGACAAGATCCATTGACTACTCCTCCTTTCCTTTTTAAGGTTTAGCGGGTCAATTAATTTAATTGGCTTTCGAATAAGTCGACCTGCCTCCAGTGACTATGCAACATTTGCGTTGTTCTGCTTTTGTTACTTATATATTATTGTTTGTTTTCTAATCCATGATGTCCACGAGGGAAAAGAACCTGTAAACAGATGGTTGAAAAGGTATTAATCCTAAGCACTGATTTTTTCTATAAAATACTCGAGTCCTGCTTGATGGTTTTATTAGTGATGGGCTTAAGGCCCGTCCGCCCATGCTGGGCCTAAAAGCCCGGCCCACAGGAATAGGGCCCGTGGATGGAGGGACGTATAAAAGGGAGGAGAGAGAGGGAGAACGCACATTTTGGAAATTAGTAAGTACATACGTCTTTCCCTCTCCCGCGCTCTCTCTCTCCAAAAAGAAAAGAAAAACAGTAAGCGTTTTTTCTTCCCTTTAAGGCCAATCGACGTCATCGGATCGAACATGATCGGTTTCTCTTCCTCTTATTGGCGTTGGTGTTTAATCTATGGCTAACAAGGTACGCTCGATTCCGTTGTGAGTTTTATGATCGGTAATACATGTGAATTCCCGGGCTTCGTCTTCCGCATTCGTTTTAGGGGTTCGATTTAGTGTCAAATCCGGTTTTCGGGGATCCGTTATTCCCAACATTAGTATCAGAGCCCTAGTTCATGTTTTCCCGACCCCTTTCATGTTTATGGATGATTTCTTATTGTTTTTTCGCGGAATTAATCGGCCGACACCGATCGGGGCGGAAAAATCCCGACACCCGAGCACTGTTCCTCCATTTTTTCGAGTTTCTGTAACTCGAAATTGTTTTCTAATGGCATAGGATGGAAGGGCTCGTCGAGACAATCGCGACGAGTGGCGGAACACCGCCAACGGCCGCCGGACGCGCCCCCACGCGCAGCCGGAGCGAAGCGACATCTTCGGCGCGTGCGTTGCACGCGCCAATTCACAGGGGAAGGCACGTGTGTCTCACGCGCGGTTGCGACCGACGCGCGCACGTGCGCGTCTGCGGTCCTTGGCGCGTGCGAGACATGCGCCAGCTGACGTCATTGTGACGTCAGCTGCGCGAGTGCGAGGCACGCGCCGACCGGTCCGTCCGACCCGACCCGACCGGTCCGTCCGACCCGGCCCGACCGGTCCGTCTGGTCCGACCCGTTCGACTCGGAGGACCCGTTGACTTGACCCAGTCATCCGTTGACCGTTGACTTGACCATTGACTGGCGTTGACTTGTGTTGACCGTTGACTTTGACCCGTTGACCCGAAAAAAAAAAGAAAAAAAAAGAATTTGTTTCTTTTTAATTATGTCTATGTGGGTTATAGGTAATCCATTTTTTATTGTGCATTTGTTGCATGAATCATGGAAAATTATGTATTTTCCCTTATGTTCATTATGGATTATAAGTGATCCATTTTTAGTTCTGCATTTGTTGCAGGAACTATGATACGTTATGCACGGATACTTGCAATCCCGAGAACGGACGAGAGAAGTGTAAGACTTAAAAGGCTGATGACAGAGTTAGCTAATTATCGGTGGCATGACGGTGATTTAGTATCACATGTGGTCAAGGTCAATCAGATGATACAGGAAATCATCTGGAATGGTTATCTTATGCCGGATTTTGAGAAGGTGCCGGCTTTGATGAATACTCTTCCACCTGAATGGAAAGCAGTATTAGATCGGTTATGGGAGGTCAACGTGGTCCCGGATTATAGGAGGCTAGTGGAAGCTTTTGTAAGAGAGTACTATAGGATTGAGTTAACCAAAACTTCAACCCTTAGATTGAGCGCTACATGGCGCAGATTGAATGGGCCTTGGAGGCGACATAAAAGCTCCCCAAAAGTTTTTCCATGGTTGGCAAATGTGCCTTCAAATTTTTCAGATATTTTGACTGATAGATTAGGAGGGACATTCCCTAATTATTTCTTAGATTAATTATGAGATGTTTTATGGGTGTAAATATCTCTTTCCATGTTGATAATTTTCTCTGTATATATTGCTTAGTGTAATGTATAATTGTATTATGTGAAAGCATTGTTATTCTATTAAATGTTAGATATTATTTGCTTTCTGTTATTGTTGACTGCTGTGGGTAGTTGATAGAAGTTTTTGTAACTTCATAGAATTTATTTTGTATAAGACAATTATATTAATAATAATTTTGAGTTAGGATTTTTGGAGGATGATTGGA
The DNA here is from genome assembly GCA_017140615.1 of Eucalyptus cladocalyx. Classification (NCBI taxonomy): domain Eukaryota; kingdom Viridiplantae; phylum Streptophyta; class Magnoliopsida; order Myrtales; family Myrtaceae; genus Eucalyptus; species Eucalyptus cladocalyx. The sequence continues at coordinate 8,690,613 of CM029524.1, read as the reverse complement.
AACATAGTGACATTTTGATTCTGAAACCTTACTTGAAATTGTTCATTGATATGATGGGTCTGTGCAAAGTGGATGCATAAATGATAGCCATTAATTATTCGTGCATGTATGTCTGATGTGATCAGATCGATAGTTTAAGCAATTAAGAACGTAATTGCTGATATGAACGGCAACAATTGTGAAATATTGAATATAAAGATTCAATATGTGCTGGAAAAGCAAGAAGCACTAGGAGCTATTGACCATATTATGGAAGATCTAGAGGATGCCAAGTGCCACTTTGTAGAGGACCGCCTAACGGCATTTGTGTCGAAAATAGACATTTGCAATGCTGGTTCTAGCTCAGAAAGGGCTTTGAGCTCTAAGCGCAAGCGTATTAATTCGTTCAATATGTGGGAATGCAAATGATCAAGTCTTTATTGCAAGAAATCAAGAGTTAACCAACACAAGAGAGGAAAACGTCCTCAAGTGAAGAAAATGTCAAGGGTGAGGTGTTACAATTGTGACAAGAAGGGTCACTATGCTCGCAACTGTTGTGAGCCGAAAAAGGTAAACACCTCTTGTACATTTGAGAACTTTGCTTATGTGTCAAGTTCTGCATTAATAGCTGAATCCAATCCTTTGTGGACTGTAGATTCAGGAGCGACAGACCATATAGCGAAGGATAGAGAATCCTTCGTGGAATTCCGACGAGTATCAACTGGAACTAAGTGGATCTATGTGGGATATAACTCAAGAGATGAAGTTAAAGGGATTGACACCTGTCAATTGAACATGCGTGGTGGACGCACCTTATTCCTACATGATTTCCTATATGCTCCGGAGATTCGTCGAAATTTAGTGTCTGTTTTGGTGTTGGACGCACCTGTCAATTGAACATGTTGTTTTAGTATGAACTTCCATAATAGATGTGTAGATTTGTATTTGGATACAAACTACTGTGGTTGTGGTCACTTTCCGGATGGTTTTATTCTACTAGATGTTGACTGTGGTGATGTCAATATTTGTTATTCCCTTATTTCACGTTTTCTACTTCATATGAAAATGATGTGATTATGTGGCATGCTAGACTTGGTCATATTGGCCAACAACGTATGAATAGACTAGCCAAAGATGGCTTGTTGGGCAACATTGAAAAAGTCGATTTTGCCAATATGTGAGCATTGCTTAGTAGGGAAAACGACAAGGAAACCATTTGGAAAAGGTAAAAGAGCTGAATTCCTCTGCATTTAATCCATTCTAACGTCTGTGGTTCAATGAATGTGAGAGGAAGGCATGTGGCTGTTTATTTCATCACTTTTATAGATGATAATACTCGATTCGGATATGTCTATTTGATTTCTCATAAATCTGAAGCATTAAGTTGTTTCAAAAGGTTTATGAACTTGGTAGAAAATCAATTAGACAATAAAATAAAAGCATTGAGATTTGATCGAGGTCGAGAATATTTATCTAATGAGTTCAGAAAATTATGTGATGAAAAGGGAATAGAAAGACAGTTGTCTATTCCATATACTCCTCAACAAAATGGTGTTGCAGAGAGAAGAAACAGAACCCTACGGAAATGGTTAGGTCCATGATGACGCATGCTAACTTACCTATTACTTTTGGAGTGATGCGTTGTTAATCGCTGCCTATATACTTAACCGGGTGCCTTCCAAATCAGTTGCTTCCACTCCATATAAGTTATGGACAGGTAGAAAACCGGACTTAAGTTTTCTTAAGTCATGGGGTTGTGCTGCCTATACTCATGAGCCCTCTCACAAATTTGAAAAATATGGTCCCAAAGGGAATAAGAGTATTTTCATGAGATACTCCGAACACTCGAAAATGTATGTGTTCATAGGTGAGCATGAAAGTGGGAGTATAACTGAATTTGAATCACGGGATGTCACATTCTTAGAGGATGAATTTCCTAAGAATGGCGAAATAGGGAAAGATTACTCCCTATTTGAAACCTTGGATCAAGATAATGATATTAGTGGAGTTCGTCCAAGTGGGAGTAATATGAGAAGTAATGAATTGAATTCAACTCATTCTTAATTGCAACCACATGATGAGACGACGTCATCATTATCTAATCCTAGTGGGAGCATAATGGAGAATGATGTGCTAAGTGTACAATCTCCCATACGGCGAACAAGTTGCCAAAGTATTCCCCATCGACATTTTGACATTGAAGGGGAAACTTTTATGATTGCTCCGCAAGATGAGGATGAGCCAAGAAATATTAATGAGGCTATGAATTGCCCTAGTAAGGAGAAATTGATTCATGTAATGGAAGAGGAAATGGAGTCAATGAAGTCAAACCATGTTTGAGAACTGGTTGATTTTCCCAAAAGGACGCAAAGCTATTGGGAACAAGTGGGTTCTCAAAATAAAGCGAAAGGCTGATGGCTCGATAGATAGGCATAAGGCTAGCCTTGTGGCGAAGGGTATAATCAACAGGAATGAATTGATTATGAAGATACATTTTCTCATGTAGTAAGATTTACCTTGATTCGCATTATTCTGGCAATAGTGATTAATATGGATCTTGAGTTACATCAGATGGATGTAAAGACTGCTTTCCTCAATGGAGAATTAGAGGAAGAAATATATATGGAACAACATGCTGGTTTCATAGTGAAAGGCTAAGAAGAAAAGGTATGTTGACTTTTGAGGTCGATATATGGCCTTAAGCAGTCGTCAAGACAATGGTATATACGATTTCATAATGCCATAATGGCATATGATTTTACAATGATAGATGAGGATCATTGTATATATATATATGTCAATAGATCCAAGTGTTCACAACATGATGAATTTGTGTTTTCATCATTAATGCCTATGAATCTTTGTTTGATCTTTATGCATCTTAATGCTCAGTGCATTGCTTTAAGTTGAGAAAGTATGTTGGACAGATATAAGATTAGCCCACTCACATGGGTAATCGCCTCTATTTACTGTGTGATAAATAGAGATGAGACTATTTTTAAGCTTATTATCTAGGTGATAATCGAGAGCTCAAGCTTGAAATACGTATGTCGTCTTAACTGGGTGTTAAGATAAGGACATAATATTTACTATGTCCGAAAGTAAAATACCCCACATATTTTCCTTTATCTGTCTATGATGCCAAATGTGAGTTTTGATGAATTTTGTTAATGAGTAGATACGTGAACTCAAGTTAGACATTGGGTATGTCTGAACTATCATCTGTACGGTATTGAAAGGTGTAGACATACGCTCCATGGGAAATGAGTTAATACCGTAATACGTATTTCATACTACGTATGCATGAAACGACCAATAAGAGTGGCAAAAAATTTGATCTTGTTATGAAATACATGAATGGATAGAATACATGAATGAATATTCATTATATTCATCTTATCAAATGTATTTATTATGGTACATTTGTATCAAATGTTCTAAGTACATCTCCCTATATAATGAACGTTCGTCTCCCTTATCCTGTACATGTATCATTCGATACATTGATATTAATGATAAGTACATTCTTGTTCTCCTATAAATAGGAGTTTAGTTTTGATGTACAATACACAATCACACAGAAACACGACAGTAAGATACTAGAAATAAAGCTCTCTCATCTTGCTATTATCTCTAATGTTCACTTGCTTTCTCTTCTTTAATCTCTTCTCTATTATATATTCGCAACGCGATATTTTACAACACGTTATCAGCACGAGGATCTACCGATTGAGTAAGTAACTTTTGCAAGCACGAAGATCTATCGACTGAGTAAGTAATTTTTGCAAGGTGGGTATTCTTATTATTGATCAACTTATACTTCATCTTCTTCTATCAATTCTTCATTTTTATTTTTCTTGGCCCGAAGCTAAACTTTTAAATCTAAAAGTATCCTTCTGCTCCTGAAGTAGTGGTGGATATTTGTAAATCCTTTTAATTAATTTAAGGATTTATTTTTGCAAGGATTATGGCAAATATTGAAAAGCCCAAATTCCACATCCTGGAAGTGAGTGGAAAGAATTATCTATCCTGGCGCCTTGACATGGAAATGCACCTCCAAGGGCAAGGTCTCGCTAATACAATTATAGAGGATGGAATCTCAAATGAAAAGGATAAAGCAAATGCGCTGATTTTTATTCATCGTCATTTGCATGAGAGCCTGCAGACTCAATATTTATCCGTTCGAGACCCGCATATCTTGTGGACGAGGTTGAAGGATAGGTATGATCATACAAAAACCGCTATCCTCCCTTAAGCACAATATGATTGGCAAAATCTCAGACTGCAAGATTTTAAATCAGTGTCGACTATAATTCTGCTTTATTTGATATCGTTTCTCGACTTGAGTTATGCGGTATCAAACTCACTGATGCAGAATTGCTTGAGAAAACTTTCTCCACCTTTCATGCTTCGAATATTGTATTGCAACAGCAATACCGGCAACGTCAGTTTGCCACATATTCTGAATTAATTTTTGTGCTTCTTACTGCCGAGCAAACTAATGAATTGCTGCTCAAAATTCATGATCTTAGACCTGCTGGCTCAAAAGCATTGCCTGAAACACATGCTAACTTTGAGAAAAATACTGGCCATTTTAAGGGCTATAAGCGCAGGCAAGAATATAATCCTAGAAGGGATGGCAAGAAATTTAACCGCCCTAGGAAATCAAACTTTGGCCTGAATCATGGCAAAGAAAAGAAGCAAAAGAAGGTGATTAATGAAAGTATTTGTCATCGTTGTGGCATGATGGCACTAGTCACGCACTGTCGTACGCCAAAACATTTTGTTGACCTATACCAGGCATCTTTAAAGCATACGGGCAAGCGTGGTGAATCTCATGCCATTGAAATCAATCCTACGCCATAACCACCTTTGTTGAGGCCAACAATATCTCCGTTGGTGGGACTCCTCTTGCTCCCGAAGTAGCAAATGCATCATTGGATGTCTCGATTTCTTTGAGGACCTCTCGATTACTTTGATGAATCAGATTGGTGGATGATAATTTGAACTTTGAATTTTATGTTATTTCGCTTTAAATGTATTACTTTTTTATTGTTCTTTATGAAATACTTATGAACCTTATATAATATTTATCTTTGAAATTTTATTCGACTATATAACTAATATGCAACTTTTATGATACTTGACACCTGAAGTTGTCAATATAAATGCAAATGGAAAATACCGAGAAAAAGGAAGATGTTTGTTTGCTTGATAGTGCAACAACACATACTATATTTTGTAGTAGACACTTTTTCTCGAGTATGACATTGCGTAAGGTACAAATCCATACAATATCAGGTCCTGTTCCGATTATTGATGGTTTTGGGAATGCTGCAATTATTTTGCCAAATGGCACAATCCTGCATATTGAGAATGCGTTTCTAAGCATTCGATCAAAAAGGAATCTGCTCAGTTTCAAAGATGTACGCCGTAATGGGTACCATATTGAAAGTATTTATGAGCAAGATAAGGAATACATTGGCATTTTCTCTTATAAGATGGGCCTGAAGACCATCCATGAGAAGCTAGAAGCTTCTTCTATGGGTTTGTATTGTGTCATGATTAAAGCTGTTGAAACCTACGCTACCACATCCTGGAGATTGGTAAGCCCTTATCAGTTTGGACTGTGGCATGATCGCCTTGGTCATCCTGGCGCTTCAATGATGCGTAGGATAATTCAAAATACAAAAGGGCATCCTTTAAAGGATATAAAAGTATTGTTGTCCAAAGATTATAATTGTGAGGCTTGCTCACAAGGAAAGCTCATTATTAAACCTTCTATAACAAAGGTTAATTTTGAATCTCCTTTATTCTTGCAAAGAATTCAGGGTGATATTTGTGGACCAATATAACCACCAAGTGGACCATTTAGATATTTTATGGTATTAGTGGACGCATCCTGTAGATGATCCCATGTTTGCCTACTATCTACGCGCAATGTCGCATTTGCACGTTTACTTGCGCAGATTATAAAGCTCCGGGCACAATTCCCTGATTATCCAATTAAGAGCATAAGGATGGATAATGCTGGTGAATTTACATCAAAGAGTTTTGATACATATTGTGCTTCACTCGGAATCGAGGTTGAGCACCCGGTTGCATATGTTCATACTCAAAATGGATTGGCAGAATCCTTGATTAAACGTATCCAAATTATTGCCCGCACTCTATTATTGAGAACGAATCTCAACGATACAGCATGGGGTCATGCAGTTTTGCATGCGGCAGCTCTAATAAGATTACGCCCCACTGCTAGTATTTTACAATCTCCCCTTCAAATGGTTCTTGGTTATGAACCAGATATTTCACATCTACGCACCTTTGGTTGTGCAAGACAGTGCCGTAGCACCGCCAAAAAGGACGAAAATGGGTCCCCAACGCCGTTTGGGCATTTATGTTGGGTTTAATTCACCATCTATCATTAGGTTCTTGGAACCAACTACTCGGTGATCTTTTTTACTGCCAGGTTTGCGATTGTCATTTCGATGAGACTAGGTTTCCATCAATTGGGATACCTACAACTTCCATGACTGCAAAACAAAAACCAGTTAAGGTTTTTTCCTGGAATGAGAAAAATTTATCTCAATTAGACCCAATGACTCCTAAATGTGAAAACGAGGTGCAGCGAATAATCCATTTACAGGCTATGACCAAGAGACTTCCTGACGCATTTAATGATGCTACTAAGGTAACGAAGTCTTATATTCCAGCTGCAAATGCTCCAGCTAGGATAGCTGTTCCCGAAGAATATGTTAAAATGGATCAAAATCCCCCGCACTTGAAGCGTGGCAGACCGATAGGATCAAAAGATACTGCTCCTCGAAAATGAAGGGGAAAGAATCAAGAATCCGCTCCAGAAGAGCCTGGCGTTGTGCTTGCTCCCAAAGAGCTTATTGCCCCTGAAGAGGCGCAAACCCATGAAAAGAGCACTAGCCCCGAGAAATGCGAGAATTCCATTACATATTGTAATGAAATTTGGGATCGAAATGAAATCATCATTGATGATGCTTTTGCATTCTCGTTGCTCATCAAATTATGGATGATGATTGTGAACCACAATCTATTATTGAATGTCGTCAAAGGCAAGATTGACATAAGTGGGAGAAAGCAATTAAAGCTGAATTAGCTTCCCTAACTAAACGAGAGGTTTTTGGACCTGTAACTCGTATCCCCGATAATGTAAAGCCCGTTGGATATAAATGGGTATTTATCCGAAAACGAAATGAGAAAAACGAGGTTGTTAGGTATAAAGCTCGACTCGTTGCCCAAGGATTCTCCCAGAGACCTGGGATTGATTATAATGAGACATACTCACCTGTGATGGATATGATTACATTTCGTTTTCTCATTAGCCTAGCAATCTTTGAAAGATTGGAAATGCGTCTTATGGACATTGTGACGGCATATCTATATGGCTCATTAGACTCTGATATTTATATGAAAATTCCTGAGGGATTCAAAATGCCTAAAGCATGCACTCCCCGCAATTTATTCTCAATAAAATTGCAAAGATCCTTGTACGGGTTAAAGCAATCCGGTCCCATGTGGTATCAACGCCTAAGTGAGTACCTAATTAAGGAAAGATATAAAAATGATCATATCTGCCCATGCGTGTTTATTAAGAAATCAGAAACTGGATTTGCTATTATAGCAGTTTATGTCGACGATATAAATTTAATTGGAACTCCAGAAGAGTTAGCTGAAACTGCTGAATATTTGAAAAGGGAGTTTGAAGTTAAAGATTTGGGTAAAACCAAACTTTGTCTTGGTCTAGAGCTTGAGCATAAAGCAAATGGAATAATCGTCCATCAATCAACATATGTTGAAAGATTGCTTAAACGTTTCAACATGGACAAAGCTCACCCGTTGAGCACCCCTATGGTTGTAAGGTCTCTGGATCCCCAAAAGGACCCATTTCGTCCTAGAGAATCTGATGAAGAGATACTTGATCCTGAAGTACCATATCTTAATGCAATTGGGGCTTTGATGTACTTGGCACAATGTACGAGACCATATATCGCTTTTGCGGTAAATTTATTGGCACGTTTTAGTTCTGAGCCAACTCGGAGACATTGGAATGGAGTTAAACATATTTTCCGTTATCTCCGAGGAACCATAGCTTTGGGATTATATTATTCCAATGATTCCACTAACTCTGGTTTAGTTGGATATGCTGATGCTGAATATAGATCCGATCCACATAAGGCTCGCTCTCAAACCGGGTATTTATTTTGTTATAACGGCACCGCTATTTCTTGGCATTCTACGAAGCAATCGCTAGTAGCTACATCTTCTAACCACTCTGAGATTATTGCTTTATATGAAGCTGGAAGGGAGTGTGTTTGGTTAAGATCCGTTATAACACATATTCATAATTCTTGTTGCTTAATACCATTTACCAATTCTCCCACTATAATTTATGAAGATAATGCTACTTGTGTTGCACAAGTCAGGGGAGGATATATCAAAGGTGATAGGACCAATCATATCTCGCCGAAATTTTTCTATACTCATGAACTCCAAAAAAGTCGACAAATTGATGTTAAACAGATTCGATCCATAAATAATCTTGCAGATCTTTTTACCAAATCATTGCCAACATCAAGTTTTGAGAAATTAGTATATGGCATTGGTATGAGGTGAGTTCATAAGATATAAGATTAATTAGCCCCAGAAGTGGCTATATGGCTCTATTGAGGGGGATATATTATGAACTATGCATTGCAGCATTGATATACAGCTAGTTCACAAGATGCAATTAATGATTAGTCCCAGGAGTGGCTATATATACATTGCACTCTTTTTTCTTTATGTCCGGTTTTTTCCCATAGGGTTTTTCCGGCTTAAAGTTTTTAACGAGGCAATTAATGCATCCATAAAAGAGAGATATCATAACATTTGTGCTCTGCACTCTTTTTCCCTTTTGTTCGGTTTTTATCCTTTGGGTTTTCCGGCTTAAGGTTTTTAATGAGGCAGTATCATTCGATGCACATTTGTAATGAATATGATGAATATTCAAGGGGGAGTGTTATGAAATACATGAATGGATAGAATACATGAATGAATATTCATTATATTAATCTTATCCAATGTATTTATTATGGTACATTTGTATCAAATGTTCTAAGTACATCTCCCTATACAATGAACGTTCGTCTCCTTATCCGTACATGTATCATTCGATACATTGATATTAATGATAAGTACATTCTTGTTCTCCTATAAATAGGAGTTTAGTTTTGATGTACAATACACAATCACACAGAAACACGACAGTAAGATACTAGAAATAAAGCTCTCTCATCTTGCTATTATCTCTAATGTTCACTTGCTTTCTCTTCTTTAATCTCTTCTCTATTATATATTCGCAACGCGATATTTTACAACAGATCTCAACTTTTATGCCGTGTGAGGCTCTTGAGGAAAATGATTCCTCAATTTTTTAGTCCCCTCATGACTCTTACTTATTCTCAAGATTTTTATTTAGTGTTTGCTATCTTAGGATGTTGCCAATGGTCATGAGTTTGATTCGATCTAATGGGACATTTCTAGAAAAGCAAGCTGAACTGAAATTGAGAGTTTGAAGGAAAGAGGAAGATCGATTTTGGAGAATCACATTGTAGTTTTGTATTCACCGGTTAACCAATTATGGCTGTCTTTGGGATAATCATAATTGTGAATACAATATAAATATCATTGTTTAAAAGAGATCAAGAGAGATTTAAATGTGATCGATCGATCTAGGGAACTGCATACTAAATCTACTCAGGATGAGATGCCCATTATGAGCTGCTATATATTCCTAACAGATGTATGGCAACGAGCTCTCAAAGTATGTTGGTCGCACGGATTATTCACCGGTATGAATGTTGAAGAGAGGTAAAGAGAATTCTGTTCAGCCCACCATGTGCGAGTGGGAGATGATGGTTTTATTAGTGATGGGCTTAAGGCCCGTCCGCCCATGTTGGGCCTAAAGGGCCCTAAAAGCCCGGCCCACAGGAATAGGGCCCGTGGATGGGGGGACGTATAAAAGGGAGGAAAGAGAGGGAGAACGCACATTTTGGAAATTAGTAAGTACGTACGTCTTTCCCTCTCCTGCGCTCTCTCTCTCCAAAAAGAAAAGAAAAACAGTAAGCGTTTTTTCTTCCCTTCAAGGCCAATCGACGTCATCGGATCGAACATGATCGATTTCTCTTCCTCTTATCGGCGTTGGTGTTTAATCTGTGGCTAACAAGATACGCTCGATTCCGTGGTGTGCTTTACGATCGGTAATACATGTGAATTTCCGGGCTTCGTCTTCCGCATTCGTTTTAGGGGTTCGATTTAGTGTCGAATCCGGTTTTCGGGGATCCGTTATTCCCAACACTGCTTTTATTTATTAGATTTTTGTTTGTTTTCTAACCCAAGATCCGCGGCGTAACAAGATCCGCGGCGTCTTAATCTATCACTGATTTCCTGAAAGTTTACATTTTGTAGAAATAGAGAATTATTCGATACGCACCTCCTAGGGCATCGAGCAGAGTCGAATTGCCACAGCCAGAAGGACCCATGATCGCCAGCATCCGACCCGGCCCCGCATACCCAGTGAGCTCCGGCAATATGCGACGTGTCCCATTTCTCCGGTCCGTTACCGTCACCCACAGGTCCTTCCACGTCAAAAACATCCCGTTCCCATTCTCGTGCTCTCCTGTAAACGGATCGAGTTGCACTCCTTGGCCTCTGCCATGGACTCCCCGCAGGAGCACTTTGTTGTCACGGGCATCTCGAGCAGCGAGAAAGCTTATATTGAATGGAAAGACGACCTTGTGGCCTCCAGTGGACACGCTATCATCATCTCCTTCAGTAGCTGAGTCCCATGTTTCATCGTAGTTGTGGCCTTTCTCGCGAGGTGGCCATGAAATTGTGGGACTCGACCTTGGAGGCTGCTGGCAACATGGTTGGGAGAAGGAGACTCCATTGCCAATAAGCAGATTCACTACAAGCACCAGGGCCGCTACTTTCTTCTCTCTCTCTCTCTCTCTCTCTCTTTTCTTAGAGCTGTTCGATGGAAGATTGAGAAGATGGCAATGTTGTTGTGGTATTTATAGGGAGCAAGAATTTGAACGTGGGTTTGTAAGTATTAAAAGAAAGGCAGGGGCTTAATAGAAATGAGTATGAACAGTGATGGGAATTCCTATGCTCTCTTTCTCGCAGGACATTCCCACTTTATGCCCATTGAACTGCCCCCAAACAAAATGGCATAGTGGAATCGCTTGGTCTTTGGGGGCTCTCTCATGGATCTGACCTTTTTCCAATTTTCAGGGGATTATTAGAAGCGTACATATATCTAATTTTCTTAATAACAATTACATTAATGGGTATCGATTGACAATCGCATGATCTGCAGCGCTTGTGACAGTCTCCCCCCCTTAAAGCTATTAACGACACTGAGTAATTACCAAGTCATATGGGTCCGTGATTCTCAAGGGTCGCCCAAGATATTGGCGATGGCGGAGCTCAGTCTTATACGTCAAATTAACGTTATAAAATTAATAGTTCTTTGATTACTTAGATCAAACAACTTAATTGTTAAATTATCATCGTAAAATTAATAGTCCTAAGTAAGGACTTTTATGCTTTAGTCCTGATTCCAAGTTTATTGGAAGAGCCGACATGGTGTTTTGACATTTTACCCATAACTTGGGTGTAGGCATTTTAGGGCCACTTTGGTCCTTACAAATTATCGCCGCTTCGTCTTTGTAAGCTTAACTAAGTCAACGGTACGTCCCTTTTCACAAACCATTCTAATTAAGGAGATCCGCCTCGTATTGCATATTGTGAGATCTAAATTTATGCGACAGACTACAAAGTGCAACCACAGTTGGATGGAAAGACAACTGGCTTGAAACCCATCATGATTTTAGGTGAGCATCTTCAATCCGTCCCTTGGAATGATTCCCTTCGTTTTTTGACCCATAGCCAATAAAAAAAATACCAAATTTTAGTTATTATCTATGAGTGATTGGCTTAGCCGATGAAGATAGAGTTTAGGGATCAATGCACAAAACAATTGACAAGTTGAAGGAGATTGACAACTCGCCAATAAAGTTGTTGATAATTGACTCGTGATGAGAGCCTTTCGCTAGTGGACAAGGTCAGCGATACCAGTATGTTGCTTTGAAGTAGCGGAATTGATATTTTCAGATCTTTAACTTCTTGTAGATTATCACTACTAGAAGAAGATCATGGATATACTATAACTTTTGTACCCATAGCCAAACATAGGATTGGAGATTATTTGTTCATTCAAATTTTATAAGTGTTTGTGAATGATTGTGGATTGCAGGTTATAAATATCCACGTTGTATTATTTAAAAGCCCTGATAATCAATAAAATAATTTTGCGTTATATAGAATTTATCTTTCAACAAATTTACCTTCTTTTTTTTGTAATATCTATATTGCTGGCAAAGATTTTTCCCGGTGTTTGTACTTTAATTTTGGCTTAAATATAGCTGGAGACACCTCTACCACTTTAAATGGACGATATTTCCTTAAAAAATGCCAATATGATAAGTAAGGAAACTCCTCTTATTAACCAACTAATGGATTCCCTTCCAACATTATCTCAATTTCCATGATATGCTCTAGAGAGTCTTGACTTGATAAGTTCATATCATGACTTGATTGTGAAATCCTAGCTTTGCCTCCCCCTAACACTTTATAGTGAGCTTGTCGTATGTCCTAACAACATGCAACAAAATATCATTTGTGTGTTTAGCATTATGGATCTCCACATTGGGGAATCTCTTTTAATATTTAGGCTTTGTTTATTTCACGGAAATGTATGATTTGAAATTTTTTTCTTAAAAATGAATGTTTATATAGCTTACAAAAATGATTAAACAAAAAATATTTTCATCTTCCATAAAAACATTTTGATATAAATTGTTGTTGATGATAAAAACATTTTTCATTTACTTATTATTATAAGCGATATAAGCAACAATCTTTAGGAAGACATTTTCCAAATCATTCAACTTCTACGAAATATATGGAGCTTCAGTTCACGTTTCCCCACCATAAACACCCCTTAGAAACCATTCATTTGAGACCTCAAGAACTCATCATCCAAAAAAAGCTAATAGACTCTTTCCAGTGACTATTGAAGTTGCTCTTGGACAAAGCTTCAATCGATGGCACCCCTCACTAATGCCTTGATGCGTGTTGTGATTGCCTGATCTATGATATTGCTTCGTTGATAACACTTACCCTAAGGAATCATTCAGGAAACACATTATAACACCCTTTGCAAGGTACTCAATTCTAGTAAACTATTGTCTATTAAAATCGATATTTGTTAAGGCTATCATCACTTTAGAAGTTTGGAGAGCGACATATATCGCTTCACATATCCTTACTCAAGCACAAAAAGCACAAATGAGTTTTGGATGATGAGGAATTTACATAAATTTTAAGTACAAGGAAGTGTAAAGCACGGGGAAATGAGATTACATGGAAATCATAGACATGTTTAATATATTCTTGGCAAAGAGCTGAATAGGAAAATTATTCAATCAATTCCAAACATGTTATATGGATGTTAATTCAGTTCTAAGCATTTTTATTTTATTAAAATCATCGTGCGAAATTTCAATGTGGTTGGAAGGACCAACTCCTCTTCATCCACATTTTAGCCCCCATTTCCTATACAACTTTTTATGATTTGATGACAAACAAGTTTCTCTAAGTCTCTAATGCTTCCACTTGTCACATTAGTCCCATTTGCAAATCATGTGCCAACATAAATTTCCAACTTCTTCTAGCATTGCTTTTGCGTGCAGATCTAAATCCCAATACCTTCACTCGGAGAGATCATCAAGAGAGAGCTCAAGTTTGAATTTGTCAACATATCTAGTTGGACTCACATTTACTCAGAAACTTAAGCCAATTAGTTATGAGCCAACTAGGATATATTGATTACTCGACACCACACAAATTCTCTAATGTGGGACTTTCTAACACAACTTACACATGCAACCCAACAATTTTCCCTTACATGTGAGCTCAATGTTAGGTTTGCTCCCCTTAACCAAATATCGATACACAGTGAGAGTGGGCCACTAATCAACCATTGGCTTTAATACCATTTGTTAGGAGTGTACAATAGAAGTCTTGATATCTTCACCTAAAAAGATCGCCAAGATGGAGCTCAAGTCCAACCTGTTAACATATCTAGTTGGACTCACCTTTACTCAAATTATAGGCCAATTAGGATATTAATTACTCCACACTACATTAAATCTTCAATGTGATACTTTCTAACATAACTCACACGTGCCACCGAAAAGCACTTGCTTCTTATCAATTAGTGAACTTTCTTTGACGAGGAAGCAATTAACTTTCTAGTTACACTAATCCTAAACATTAATAGCTCTTGCAATAGTATGTGGTAAAAGTTGACTTTGCCAAAGTACATTGTCCCTGGCTAAAAGGGTGTACCAACATTTGATGTCAACCTTATCTAGAAATGTATGTGGTAAAAATTAGTACCAATATTTGCCCGTAAGTGTCCCATTAAATTTGATAAGTTATTGTCTACGTCATAACCCTTCCTTAGCTAGGTTGGGTCAAAATAGTAGAGTATGCGTTGGTTTATTTGAAAGAAAATATTCTCCTTAGCCCCTATTTATTTGTGCCAACCTTGCTTGGTTTGTATTAGATGTCCTCTTGACATCTCTCTCCTTTCTATATTTAGCGAAGAGCCATATATCGATTGAAAGATGTTCTCTTTGATGATTTATAAATTAATGCCCACCCCAAATAGCCATAGCCTTTTTTGGTTACTCAGATTAGTCCTTCTAAAGATGGCTCATGTGGAATGAGCAAAATTTTTATAGATGGTATTAGAGTTGGACCCTCTCCAATAACGGCTTGGTCGTCGACAGACTACACCCATATTCAATCCGACAAATATTGGGAGTGATCGTTTGTGCATGAGGGCTTGGACAAGATGAGACGAATGACCGAATTGCATATAAAATAAAGGGAGTATCACTAGATGATATGGCTCAACGCAAATTGATAACAAGTAAGTGTTGTTGAGTTGTGCATGTGAGTTATGTTAGAAGGTTCCATGTTGGAAAATTGGTATGGTGTGGAACAATTAATATATTTTTTATTGGCCCATAACTAATTGATTGAAGCTTTTGAGTGAAGATGAATCCAACTGAATATGTTGACGAGCTTGGACTTGAGCTTCCTCTTGCCAATCTTCCGATTGATAGTATCGAGATTTCTACTGTGCGCTCCCAACAAATGGTGTTAAAATTGATGATTGATTGGTGGCTCACTTCTAATATGTATCAGTGTTTCATTAAAGGGAGCAAACCTAACATTGAACTCACATTGAGGGGGAGATTGTTGAGTTGCACTTGAGAGTTGTGTTAGGAAGTCCCACCGAAGAATTAGTGTAGCGTTGAGTAGTTAATATATCCTAGTTGGTCTGTAATTAATTGCTTTAAACTTTTGAGTGAAAGTGGGTTCAATTGGATTTGATGGGCTCGGACTTGGGATTTTCATGGTGCCAATAAGTGCATGAATCTAGCGACGGTGGGGCGGCAGCAGCAAAGGCTATGTAGGCCCTCACCAAATGTTTCTACTACTGTTTTTTTAAATAAATTTAGTTCTTTTAATTTATTTAGTTATTATTTATATTAAAAATCAAATTTGGAGGCCAAACGACATCGTTTTGGGCTTATATAGCCACGTCAGCTCGCAAAATGACGTCATTTTGCACTTAACTCACTAGAAAAATGCCACGTCAACAATTTATTTGGAACTTTTCCCTGTTGGCACTTAAGTGTCCAATTCTTATCTGATTTTGGCACTTTAAGTGTCTACTTGTGCTAAGTTTTAGCCTTTGTATTGTACTTTAGCCCTTGATTGCCTTTCTTTTTCTTTTTCCATAGTTAGCATAAAAATGGCACAAACGAACCATCCATGCGTGATCACCTATCTTTAGACTTGCATGAAAATGTAAATAGACTGCATGACCACTATAGATAACAACCATACTCATAGGTATCGAAAGGGCACTAATAGAAATCTTTACCATAGCCCAAGTCTCCAAACCCACAAAATCTCTGGTCCCATGGAAATCAAGGGTGGTCTTTCAACCCTTGATTTAGCTAGCCCCAAACAAGAGACTAGTGGCGACTCCTAGATTCATATTTTAGATTATCTAAACAACTTTTAAATAAACTGTTGTCATGCGAAGGATGAGTATGAGGGGACTTATGTTTATAATTGCCAATCTATTTGCAATTTTAACAAATCGGAAGAGTCATTCTAGGTCACCGTTCGTATGTATTATTCAAATTTTATATTTATTTGTGGGGTTGTTCAGTGACTTTATTTGATATTCCATTTGTATGGACCATTCGAATTGACTTTATAGATAAATGATTCTAAACCTATTCCTTGGGATTATCGCAAGGCCCAGAAAGATAGGTCGCAAAACTAACTGTTGAGAATAACGGATCCCCGAAAACCGGATTCGACACTAAATCGAACCCCTAAATCAATGCGGAAGCGAAGCCCGGGAAAATCACGTATCACCGATCCTAAAGCACACCACGGATTCGAGCGTACCTTGTTAGCCACAGATTAAACACCAATGCCGAAGATCGAGGAAGGAATTCTGATCCGATGATGCCAATTTGCCTTGAAGGGAAGACGGTGTCACCGTAAGCGTTTTTCTTCTTTTTCTTGGAGGGAGAGAGGGAGAGGAACGTACGTACGTTCTTTTGCCAAAAGGTGCCTTCTCCCTCTCTCTCCTCCCTTTATATACGTTCCTCCAAAAAGGAATCATAGCCCTTCATCCATGGGCCCTAATCTAGTGGGCCGGGCTTTTAGGCCCAACATGGGCGGACGGGCCAACTCAGGCCCATCAATAAAGAAAAAATCCATTATCTCCCACTCGCACATGGTGGTCCAAAACCAACATGGGCGGACATTCCCTACTCAGCCCCATCAGAGAAAAATCCATCATAGACTCTCACTTAACATGGTGGGCCGAACTGAATTCTCTTTTCCTCTCTTCAACATTCATACGGGTGAATAATCCGTGCGACCAGCATACTTTGAGAGCTCGTTGCCATACATCTGTTAGGAATATATAGCAACTCATAATTGGCATCACACTCCGAGTAGATTTAGTATGCAGTACCCTAGATCGATCGATCACATTTATATATCTCTTGATCTCTTTTAAACAATGATATATATATATATATATATATATATATATATATATATATATATATTGTATTCACAATTATGATTATCACAAAGACAGTCATAATTGGTTAACCGGTGAATACAAAACTACAATGTGATTCTCCAAAATTGATCTTCCTCTTTCCTTCAAACTCTCAATTTCAGTTCAGCTTGCTTTTCTAGAAATGTCCCATTAGATCGAATCACTCATGACCATTGGCAACATCTTAAGATAGCAAACACTAAATAGAAATCTTGAGAATAAGTAAGAGTCATGAGGGGACTAAGAAATTGAGGAACTCTCTTCCTCAAGAGTCTCACACGACATAAAAGTTGAGATCAAACTTTTGCCACTCTTATTGGTCGTCTCATGCATACGTAGTATGAAATACGTATTACGGTATTAACTCATTTCCCATGGAGTGTATGTCTACACCTTTCAATACCGTACAGATGATAGTTCAGACATAACCAATGTCTAACTTGAGTTCACGTATCTACTCATTCACAAAATTCATCAGAACTCACATCTGGCATCTTAGATAGATAAAGTAAAATATGTGGGGTATTTTACTTTCGGACATAGTAAGTATTATATCCTCATCTTAACACCTAGTTAAGGCGACATACGTGTTTTAAGCTTGAGCTCTTGATTATCACCTAGATAATAAGCTTTAAAACAGTCTCATCTCTATTTATCACATAGTAAATAGAGGCGATTACCCGTATGAGTGGGCTAATCTTATATCTGTCCGACATACTTCTCAACTTAAAGTAATGCACAAGCATTAAGAGGCATTAATGATGAAAACACAAATTCATCAAATTGTGAACACTTAGGGAAAATACAATATTCAGTACATCAGTCTCTACGCAATCCTAGAGATTTCATATGGCCACAAAACACATATCTAGGTATTGGCTTTGTCATATGATCTGCTACCATTCCATGCGTAGTATGTACTCTAAGTTCACATCTTTTCGTGCAACCATATCCTTGACAAGATTATACTTGGTATCTATATATTTGGTCTTGCCATGATATTTTGGATCTTTGGTGTACACTTTTGCTGCTTGGCTACCACAGTTAACCAACAATGAAACTGCAGCACTTCCAATAACACCTAAATGATCCAAAAATCTCTTAAGCCAAACACTTTCTTACACTACTGCTGATAATACCACGAACTCAACTTACATCGTGGACAAGGCTATACACTTTTGTTTCTTACTGCTCCAACATATGGTGCCATGATTCGGTAAGAAAACAAACCCGGAGGTAGATTTTCTTTCATCTAAATCTCCTCCCCAAACATCATCAAAATAGCCTTAGAGTCGCAGATCCTTTCCATAATAACTCAACGTATAATCAGTAGTCCCCTTTAGATACCTCAGTATTCTTTTAACAGCTTTCCATTGTGCTGGACCTGGATTGGATTGGTATCTACTCACCATTCCAACTGCAAAACATATGCCAGGTCTTGTACACATCATAGCGTACATCAAGCTCCCAACAACACTAGCATAAGGAACATATTTCGTTTGTTCCTTCTCTTGTGGAGTCCTTGGACACAGACTATGGCTCAATCCTTCACCTTTTTGCAATAGGAGTGTCTATGGGTTTACAATCTTGCATACGAAATCGTTCAAGAATCTTATTTATATATGATTCTTGCGAAAGAGACAACGATCTCTTGAAATCTTAACTCCAAGAGTGTATGCAGCATTACCCATATCCTTCATCTCAAAGTTGGAAGACAACCAACTCTTGACAGTATTAACAAACTCCATATTGCTTTCGGCAATCAGTATATCATCAACATATAATAATATGATCACAAATTGATCATTGGATCTTTTGATATACACACAATGATCCTCATCAATCATTGCAAAGTCATATGTTATTATGGCATTATGGAAATGTATATATCATTATCTTGACGACTGCTTAAGGCCATATATCGACCCCCAAAGTTGACATACCTTTTCTTCTTGGCCTTTCACTATGAAACCAGCAGGTCGTTCCATATATGTTCCTTCCTCTAATTCTCCATTGAGGAAAGCAGTCTTTACATCCATTTGATGTAACTCAAGATCCATACTAGTCACTATTGCCAGAATAATGCGAATCAAGGTAAATCTCACTACAGGAGAAAATGTATCTTCATCATCAATTCATTCCTGTTGATTATACCCCTTCGCCACAAGGCGAGCCTTATGCCTTTCTATTGAGCCATCAGCCTTTCGCTTTATTTTGAGAACCCACTTGTTCCCAATAGCTTTGTGTCCTTTTGGAAGATCAACCAGTTCCCAAACTTGGTTTGATTTCATTGACTCCATTTCCTCTTTCATTGCATGAATCCATTTTTCCTTATTAGGGTAATTTAGAGCCTTATTAATATTTCTTGGCTCATCCTCATCTTGTGGAGCTACCATAAAAGTTTCCCTTTCAATGTCAAAACATCGACGGGGAATACTTTGGCGACTTGTTCACCGTATGGGAGATTGTACACTTAGCACATCATTCCCCATCATGCTCCCACTTGGATTAGGTAATGATGATGTCGTCACATCAGGTGGTTGCAATTGAGAATGAGTTGAATTCAATTCATCACATCTCATATTACTCCCACTTGGACGAACTCCACTGACATCATTATCTTGATCCAAGGTTTCAAATAGGGAGTAATTTTCTCTTATTTCGCCCTTCTTAGGAATTCATCCACTAAGAATGTGACATCCTGTGATTCAAATTCAATTATACTCCAACTTTCATGCTCACCTATGAACACATACCCTTTTGAGTGTTCGGAGTATCTCATTAAAATACTCTTCTTTCATTCGGGACCCAATTTCCCAAACTTGTGAGAGGACTTATGAGTATAGGCAGCACAACCCCATGGCTTAAGAAAACTTAAGTCCGGTTTTCTAACTGTCCATTACTCATATGAAGTGGAAATAACTGATTTGGAAGGCACCCGGTTAAGTATATAGGCAGCAGTTAACAACACATCACTCCAAAAAGTGATAGGTAAGTTAGCATGCGCCATCTTGGACCTAACCATTCCAAAGAGGGTTCTGTTTATTCTCTCGCAACACCATTTTGTTGAGGAGTATATGGAATAGACAACTATCTTTCTATTCATTTTTCATCACATAATTTTCTGAACTTATCGGATAAATATTCTCAACCTCGATCGGATCTAAATACCTTTATTTTCTTGTCTAATTGATTTTCTGCTGGTTCATAAACCTTCTCGAAACAACTTATGCTTCAGATTTATGAGAAATCAAATAGACATATCCGACTCGAGTATAATCATCTATAAAAAAAAGTGATGAAATAAACAACCCCTTGCCTTCCTCTCACATTCATTGAACCACAGACGCCCAAATGGATTAAATGCAGAGAAAATTCAGCTCTTTTACATTTTCCAAATGGTTTCCTTGTCATTTTCCCTACTAGGCAATGCTCACTTATGGACAAATCGACTTTTTCAATATTGCCCAACAAGCCCTCTTTGGCTAGTCTATTAATATGTTGTTGGCCCATATGACCAAGTCAGCATGCCACACACTCACATCATTATCATATGAAGAAGAAGATGTGAAAAGGGAATAACAAATATTGACATCACCACAGTCAACATTTAGTACAATAAAACCATCCAGAAAATGACCACAATCATAGTAGTTTGTATCCAAATACAAATCTACACCACTATTATGGAAGTTCACACTTAAACCAAGCTTAACCAACACCAAAACAGACACAAAATTTCGACGAATCTCCAGAGCATATAGAACATCAAGATGCGTCCACCATGCGAGTATAGTGACCTTTCTTGTCACAATTGTAACACCTTTCCCTTGACATTTTCTTTACTTGAGGACGTTTTCCTCTCTTGTGTTGGTTAACTCTTGATTTCTTGCAATAAGGACTTGATCCTTTGCAATCCCACATATTGAACGAATCAATACGCTTGCGCTTAGAACTCAAAGCCCTTTCTGAGCTAGGACCAGCATAGCCAATATCTATTTTCGGCTCAAATGCCGATAGGCAGTCCTCTACTAGCTCAAGGTGGCGCACAGCATCCTCTAGATCTTCCATAATATGGTCAAGAGCTTCTAGTGCTTCTAGCTTTTCCAGCACATATTGAATCTTCATATTCAATATTTCACAATTGTTGCCGTTCATATCAGCAATTACGTTCTTAATTGCTGAAAACATCGATCTGAACACATCAGACATACATGCACGAATAATTAATGCCTATCATTTATGCATCCCTATTTGCATAGACCCATCATATTAATGAATAATTTCAAGTAAGGCTTTAATCAAAAGGTCACTATGTTTCCAATCATCCTCCAAAAATCCTAACTCAAAATTATTATTAATATAATTGTCTTATGCAAATAAATTCTATGAAGTTACAAAAACTTCTATTACTACCCTGACTAATTACCCACAAAGAACCAGCAATAGCGTAAAGCAAATAAAATCTTAACATCCAATAAAATAACGATGCTTTCACATGATACAACTAACATATCGGTTGCTTCATCAACAACAATCAGGTAGTAAACATTACATAATTAATCAAAGAAATAAATAGGGAATGTCCCTTCTAATCTATCAGTCAAAACATCCGAGAAAACCAAGGCACATTTGCCGACCATGGAAAAACTTTTTGAGAGCATTCATGTCGCCTCCAAGGCGCATTCACTCGGTGCCATGTGGCGCTCAATCTAAGGGTTGAAGTTTTGGCCAACTCAATCCTATAGTGCTCTCTTACAAAAACTTCCACCAGCCTCCTATAACCCGGGACCACGTTGACCTCCCATAGCCGATCCAACACTACTTGCCAATTAGGTGGAAGAGTGTTCATCAAAGCCGGCACCTTTTCAAAATCCGGTATAAGATAACCATTTCAGATGATTTCCTGTATCATCTGATTGACCTTGACCAAATGTGATACTAAATCACCATCAAGCCACCGATAATCAGCTAACTCTTTCATCAGCCTTTTCAGTCTAGCTTTTCCTTCGTCCGTTCTAGGGATTGCAGGTATTCTTGCATAACGCATCATAGTTCCTGCAACAAATGCAGAACTAAAAAATGGATCACTTATAATCCATAATAAATATAAGGGAAAATACATAATTTTCCAAAATTCATGCAACAAATGAAGAATTAAAAATGGATTACTTATAACCCACTAGGCATGACTGAAAAAGAAACAAATTCCTTTTTTTTTTTTTTTTTTTTTTTTTTCCGGGTCAACGGTCAACGGTCAAAGTCAACGGTCAAAAGTCGGTCAACGGTCAACGGTCAACAGGTCAAATGGGTCGGGTCAACGGGCGCGCGGGTCGGACTGGTCGACGACGGTCGAACCGGTCGGACCGGACGAGCCGGTCGAACCGATTGGACTGGTCGCGACGGTCGAACTGGTCGGACGGACGAGTTTGGCCGGGCCGGGCGGACGCTTCCGCTGGGACCTACCGCAGACGTGCCTCGCGCGTGCGGGGATGACGTCACGCGAGACGTCATCCGGCATGTGCCGGTGCGTGCCGCGTCCGCAGTCGGGTCGGGTCGCGCGGTCGGTTGGTCGCCGGCCGTGGATCGGCCGGCCAACCGTCGTCGGGCCGACGTCATCCCGACGGTTATCGACCGTTGGGTGACGCCACGATGACGTCGCCGGGTGACGCGCACGTGTCGGTTCGCCGACCGGCGTGTGCCGGTTCGCGGCCGCCGGCGTGCACGTGCCGGTTCGCCACGGCGCGTGCCGCGCACGCGCCGGGCGGCCCGCTGGCGCGTCGCGCCACGCGCAGCGCCTCCCGCTTGTGTGGGCGTGTGCGGCGTCGCTCAGCGGCATTCGACCTGTCCCCGGACTCGTCTCGACGTCGCCTTTCACCCAGTGGCTTCAGAATTTGATTTTGACTTATGAAAACTCAGAAAAATGGCCAAACAGCGCTTAGGTGTCGGGATTTCTCGCCCCGATTCGTACAGCCGAATTTCTTTCGCGAAAAATCAATCAAAAACATCAAAAAAGATCGGGAAAACGCGAACTAGGTCTCGATACCAATGTGGGGAATAACGGATCCCGAAAACCGGATTCGACACTAAATCGAACCCTAAATCAATGTGGAAGCGAAGCCCGGAAAATCACGTATCACCGATCCTAAAGCACACCACGGATTCGAGCGTACCTTGTTAGCCACAGATTAAACACTAATGCCGAAGATCGAGGAAGGAATTCTGATCCGATGATGCCAATTTGCCTTGAAGGGAAGACGGTGTCGCCGTAAGCGTTTTTCTTCTTTTTCTTGGAGGGAGAGAGGGAGAGGAACGTATGTACGTTCTTTTGCCAAAAAGGTGCCTTCTCCCTCTCTCTCCTCCCTTTATATACGTTCCTCCAAAAAGGAATCGTAGCCCTTCATCCATGGGCCCTAATCTAGTGGGCTGGGCTTTTAGGCCCAACATGGGCGGACGGGCCAACTTAGGCCCATCAATAAAGAAATAATCCATTACTAACAAAGGGAACAAATGTATCAGTTTTGAGTTTTTTGTGATCAAAATATTAGTTTGAGGTAAATTTGTCATGAGTGTATCAATTTGAGGTTTTTGGGACATTAACTTTAATTAGAATGCATTATGAGAAGGGACCTTATTAAGGAAAATCTGGGATGAGTTTGCAAATGAATCGAATTTGTCGATGGAAATGAATAGGAGATCCTTTGTTAGGATCAAAAAGGTCCAAAATACACACCCATGATATAAGTAAGAGGCCAAATGACCATCTCGGCTCTTCCTGTAACTGAAAATGAGGACTGGAGCGCAAAACTTTGTGCACTCTTATGATTTGTTATAAGAGGTATCCTCCACAACCCTGGCTGGATTCACAATCTGTACTTCATCAGAACTATCTTGAGCTTCAAAGGCGGTTGGGTTTTAGAATAATGCTCCTTGGTCCTATGCTATGGAGATATGTTTCCCATACAAGCCCATTCAACATATTTCTTCATGATCAAGTATGAAGCAGACATTTCAGACCCATGATCGAAGAGACTTTATTGCTATCCATTATTTATTACTTCAACTACAGTTAAAGATAAGCACACCAGTTTATCACTATTAAATAAGTAACCCGAACTTGCTGCCACATTAGGGCGTTGAAGAATGATTCTCCATTACATGTATGGGATGGTTAGGAGATTTAGCCCTAAAGTTTTTCACCAGCGTCTTCATCTTCTCCGCCACCTTTATTATTCCAAGGAACATGAGCCTGTAAACGACCACCATGCCAAGCAAGATAGCAAGATCCACCCATTTAGAGTAGCCCATTTCCACTTGCCAATAGTTTCTCAAGATCTCTTCACCGCCAATTGTAGGTGACCCCACCATCTGGTTGGGAAACATTAACCCTTCGAACTCATTCTTGAAGAAACCTTGGTTGGCATACTTATGAAATCAGATGTAATACATGGGATATCTCCAGAATGGCTTGGGGAGATCATCTGGCAACCTAAAATACCCTCCATTTAGCATAATCACACCTTGAATTCCTGCACCAGTTATGATCCCCATGAGGAAGTCCGGGACTATACTTGCAATGATCATCATCAAGCTCTCGACTAGCAACATGCATGCAAAGAGCACTGAAGCGAAGTAGGCAAAGTGCTCAAAACTCTTTTGGAGACCAACCAAGTAATAAGCTATGGCTCCTGGGATAAGAGAGATGATTAGTAGATAAGGGATGGACGATAAGCTATGTTGTTTCATTCTTCAATGATTTGTTCACTAGATTATTTAGAACATACATACTGTCCCAATAGCAAACTTTGCCTGAATTGAGCCATAGGTGGATCCGATGTTGTAGAAGATAGTCCCAACACACAGACACAATGCAATGTAGATTGCTGAATGAAGCCAGTAATACCCCAAGTCACGATACATGTTCATGAACGATCGCTTAGTCAGGACAATGCTCTGGGTAATGAACCTTGCTTGACTTCCATTTCTTCCCAAATTTCCACCAACGTTCTAACGGAAACATACAAGTTATCAGAAACTTTCTGATTCGTATATCTTTATAATTTTTCCAATCCACATTATATCAAAAATTGCATACCTTTTCGGATATCCTGGACACTTGCCGCCAAACTTGGTGACGCATCAGAGAAGACTCATAAGATTTGACCAGAGTTTCAATGGCTTCTTCTGCATTCACGCCATGGCCTCCTTGTTCAATGTCCTAACAAAAAGTTTCGTTTCATTGGGTCCGTGAAATTTCCTTCAATTCTTGAAATTATGGTTGAATAAATCAAGTTTCAGTGGCTGACTTACTAAGTTAAAGTCCTTGTTAATCGTCCTGAGGTAGTGATCAGATGGATTTCTAAGAGTTAGACATGGGAAACCATTTGATGCAAAAAACTGCAACAAAAAATGATGGTTAGGAAAATGTTCATTGTTTGCAACAAGCAAAAATTTATAACTTAGTAGTCCTTAGTAGTCCAATATCACATGCACCTGTTCTGCCCCTGATCTAAGGCCAAAATAGACTGTTTTCCCAGAAGAAAGAAGGCAGAGATTGTGGAAAAGCTCAAAGACTTCACTGCTAGGCTGATGAATCGAGGCAATCACCGTCCTCTGGTCATGTTGGGCCAGCTTGGCAATGCGGTTCATCACATGGTATGATGCCGCACTGTCAAGCCCGCTGGTCGGCTCGTCAAGGAAGAGGAGCTTCGGGCGTGTCAGGATCTCAATGCAAATGCTGACCCTCCTCTTTTGGCCACCGCTGAGGCCCTTGGCGCTACCCCCACCTATCCTAGTATCTCTCGCATCTTGCAATCCCATCTCTCTAATCGTCGCCTCAGCTCTCTCCTTCTTCTCCGATTTCGACATGGATTCTGGCAATTGGAGCTGAGCTGAGTAGCACACGGCTTCTCTCACCGTTAGAGTTGTTATTAGTGTGTCATCCTGAGTCACATAAACCTATAGCGAAACCGAAAACAAAAATAAATAAATAAAGTGAAAATTAGTATAAGAACGATTTGTATAAACTAAGATTTAGATCTATCAGCTAGGCTTACGGAAGTTCGAATGAAAGCGGTTGTTTGCGACCATTGATTAATATCTCTCCTTTCTGTTGAGTGTTTGAATTTAATCTCCCTGCAAAAAGTTTTTTCTTAAGAACAAAGGGATAGAACGTAAATAAAAATGAAATCTATCAATAATTGTTAAGGAAAGATAACAGATTTGATGGGTACTTTGTTCCAAATGACTAAATGCTTGAATTTGAAATAAAAAGGAGAATTAGGTTAATTTCATGCCCTCACAACATGGACAAAATCGAAAATCCATGTTTTTCTCATTCATACCTAATTTAAATTCATCTGCCCGTAATATCATGTTACGAAATCCTATCTAACTATCGATTATCAAATGCGGCCGAGACGATAGAAACGTTGTGTCTTGTGGGGATTAGTCAGGAAAAGAAGAAAGCTGTCGAAGGGGGAGGGAAGTCGTATCATTCGTCGGTTTCTTTTCTAAGGTTTGGCGGGTTACGTAACTTCATCGGCTTCAGTATTAGTCAGCCTGCCTCAACGTGGCTTCGAAATATTGGGCGATGTGATTTCAATGTTTATATATTATTGTTTGTTTTCTAATCCAAGATGTCTGGCATCTTAATTTATCATGAAAAACTCTCATTTTTCTTCGTCTAAGTCTTCACTGGAGACCAAGTGGGAAAAGACATTTTAAAAATAATAAAAAGCTGTAATCATACTCGATCAGCATACATGTAGGGTCAATGACTGCGGCCACTTGAAACGATCTCCCAATAAATTGGAGTTTACGTAGTTTATGTCTTGGGATGACGCTGACATATGCATTGCCTTGAGAATATGTTTTCTCCTTTAAGGAACAGAAGAAAAGAGCCCCGTAATTTCGAGAGAAGGGGTGCCTTCTCACAAAAGGGATTACGATGCATATGAAAATCGTTCACTTCAGCAAATCATTTGACCCAAAAAAAAAAAAATCACTCGAGCCGTTCGGTCGTATTCGTATGTTGTTGAATTTACTCTGCCAAAACTTTGTAAAACATGGTAATGAAAGGATGGAATAAGTACACACGGGAAAAGTATAAATCTGGTGCACTTGATGAGATGAATGGGATAAGTGTGGGCATCGTAGATTGAAAAAGTATTACCTAAACACTGTTGTTATGTGAAATAAAATAGCTATGTTTGTTTCACTGAAATAGAATCATTTAAAAATATTTTCCTAAAAATTATCATTTGTATGTCCAGATATTTTCATTGTTGTAAATATTTTCATAGACCATGAAGATATTTTTTTTCGTTCATTTTTGTAAGAGATATAAACAATTATTTTTAGGCTAATGTTTTCCAAATTACTCATCTTTTACGAAACAAATAGAGTCTTTGCCCGAATTAATGTTCAGTGCCGTGAAAAATTCCAAATTAGTACACCTATTACAAATCTACTCTCTATTAACTTCCACTCTATATCCCTCTTAAATTACTAACATGGAAACATACGTGGCAAACAACTCAGATTATTGGTGTGTGATGTTAATTCAAGTGACAATTCAAAATAAATAGGTCTTTTAAACGACAACGTTTTGGAGAAATCAAATCAAAAGAAAATGAACTAATATCAGGAAATGTGATAAAACAATTTTGACCTAAGAGCTCCCTCATGTTTTGAAAATCTACTAAAATCCCTAATTTTGGTCTAAGATTTTGATAGATTTGTCATAGGTGTATGAATTTCAAATAATTTGCAATATAAAATTAATTTAATATAAATGTGGTACGGATGCACCGATTTAGGATTCGTTGTGGTATTTGTCCATTTGTTTATTATCGATTGTTTGCTAGTCCACGGTCTCCAGCGTCCTGATTTATCATAAAGATTTCCTTTTCTTTATCTAAGTCTTTATCTGTGTGATAGAGCAAGGAATAACCCTTGGTCCTTGGGCATATAGAAAGGCTTACACACTTACCAAATCAGTCGCTAGGACAGAAGAATAATACCATGACACAAAGATTATTCTATGAAATTGGATCACAAAAGATTGTAGCTAACTCTGGTTGGGTTCTTATATTTCCTCGAAGGTCGAGTTACTTCATTCCATTTATTCGAAATAAATATATATAATTTGTCACCATGTCTACTAATTTTACTAATAAGATTTTTTTTTCATTAGGCTTGACGAATAAAGGAGCATTCGCGTATCCATGAAAAAGTGCAAAAAGAAAATTTAAATACTAACCAAAGAGAAGATATTTTAAGGTTTCAATAACTCGGGGCAATTACAATATAAATAATTAGAGAAGTGGGGATTTATATTTATATTTTATTATGTGTAATAGAGTAGTATATAGACAATGTTGCTTATAAGATCTACATTATTAAACTATGAATTTGTCCGTTATATAAAAAATGTTCAGCTATCGTACATTTCACTCGCCAAAATAAAAACTTTCTAATAACATCTAGAGCTCAACTTGTTTTGAGCTTTGCTTTACCTATAGAATAATGGCAATTGAAAAGCTCATTTATGACATGCTGAATTATTGTAGAAAGATAGATTTATTCGATAAGGTCCCTATGACATTCTGATTTTCAACCTTGTCCCGACTTTGTGAAATGGGCTTTTCATTGATGCACCTATGGTCCTTTTATCTGAGCTGATCATTCACAAGATAACTAATTTATCAAGTGAAGCCATTAAGGGATATAAATGCAACCGACTTGAAAATTCGACTAGAAATCGACTACTTGACAGTGCTAATCGGCAAGGGTCAATACGGCACCGTTAAAATGGATTAGAGATCGGAGATAGGTCAATTCGACAAAGGCATGTAATTAAAGTTTGGGTGATTCCACATAATTGTAAAATTCGTGTTGAACGGCATTAAATCGATTGTTCTGTCGATTCTATATCCGATGCTCGTAATTGAAACCTTGAGATTTTTACGACAACCGAAAGTTGCCGATGAGTCGAAGATGCACAATGTGGATCGAAAATAATCGACCGCAAGACAAACACGATAAATTCCTAAAAGCTACTCAGTAGGTTAGGTCACGCTAAAATCACGTCCGGTTGAAATTAACCACGAAATTGAACTCGGTTTTAGGAATCGAAAGTTCGGCGTGTCATGATTTATTTTTAGGATGTCAACTCATTCTTTGAAGAATTTTTGGTGAGCTCGGATTTTCAGCCTCCTGCCAGGGTGGCGAGGCTCGACCTCGCCGAATTGCAGCTTGGGCGATGCCAACGAGGCTCGCCCTCATTGGATCTAGCGAGGTTGAGCCTTGTTGGCCATGGGTGAGGCTCGACCCTCGCCAGATCCGGCGAGGGTGAGCCTCGCCGCCCAACGCAAGGCTGCCCTCGTGACCACTGGTGAGGTGGCCGGTGAAGTCAACCTCGTCGACCGTCACCTGCGGCCGGTCGCTGTGGTTCGGCTAGTAGCCGGAGGAAGGAGGAGAGAAGAAAACAAGAAAAAGAAAAAAGAGAAAAGAAAACGAATAAAAAAAATTCAAAAATATTAAAATATTATTAAAAGTTGTTCACATCAACATTAATTATGCCATGTCAGCCAGCCAGCGTCTAGTCAGCAAAATCTAGTCAAAATTGGCCGGAAATGACTAAATCGGCACTAAGTACAAATGTTTAGGACTAAATTGGCATAAATACAAAAGGTTTATGACTTTTTTGATACTTTTCCCAGATATTAAGTATTGAGCTACCAGGCTCGCCACGGATGTTATTTAATTACATGGTCAAATTATATTTAAGTTGGTAGTATTAATTCAACGGACTCGCCGTGGTTGGGATGGAAGGACCGTCACAACTATTGTAGATTAGTCAGTTGCCAATTGGTGCTAACTATTGCAATAGCTATTAAAAAAATAAAAAATCAGATGTTTGTTCGCGTTTAGAAAATCGCTAAATCTAGGAGGAAGGTACTATCCGTGAGAAAGCCGCCAGAGACCAGGTGATTCCCAATTCACCATTGGTTATAAAGTTGTTAAGTCCAACAAGGAAAGCCAGAGCATAAAGTGATATTCCCATCACCGTTCACGCTCCTTTCCATCCACCATCTCCCCCCTTTCTTTAAACCGTTTAAAAACCCACGTTCGAATTCTTAGCTCCCTATAAATACCACAACGGCATCGCCATATTCTTAATCCTCAATCCAACAGCTCTAGGAAAAGAGAGAGAGAAGAAAGGGGCTGCGGCGGCAACAAATTTTCCTCCTTTCAATGGAGTCTCCTTCTCCCATCAATGTTCCCAGGTGGAGTCCGAGCCCGCCTCAGACAATCTCATTGCTGCCTCCCGAGAAAGCCGACGACGTTCACGAAGAAGAGGATGATGGTGTGTCCGCCCGAAGCCACGACGTCATCTTTCCATTCAGTATTGGGGAAGCCGATACTCGAGATGCCCGTGACCACGAAGTGCCCCCATGGGAAGTCCATGGCGGAGGCGAAGGATCTCGACGTGACCAGGCTACAGGAGCACACGAGAACGGGAACGGGATGGTCTTGACATGGAATGACTTGTGGGTGACGGTGCTGGACCGGAGGAACGGGACACATCCCATATTGCAGGGGCTGACCGGTTATGCGGAGCCGGGCCGGATGCTGGCCGTCATGGGTCCTTCGGGCAGTGGCAAGTCAACTCTTCTCGATGCCCTTGGAGGTACCGTTTCGAATAAATCTCTCTTTCTATATAGATGGGTAGGTGATTTATGTCCTTTTCATGTTTTAATATGCTACAAGTAAAGCAAGCTCAAAATGAGATCTAACCTCCTAGATTCTATGAGAAAATACCAACTAAATTGACTGGTAAGCAGCCATTTCTATTTACGAATGTAGATCTTGTTCGCAAATTGTCCACACGTCACGCTCTCACTTTATAAAATACAGATATAAATCTTTCAGTCCTTGAAATTATATAAATTTTTCATGATAAATTAAGACGCCGGACATCCTGGGTTAGAAAACAAACAAACAAAGAATAAATAAATGAAAGCAGAACGCAAATATTTCATAGTCACTAAAAAGAACAAAGGAAAAGTCAATAAATCTTGTCCCGCCCTCTCTCTCATGGAGGAGACAGTTGAGAATAATAATGCGGAAGATAGATTTGAGAAATTTCTGTATAATTTGATATATGTTAATGAGGAGTATATTAGCCTATTTATAGGTTTTATGAGATACTATTAAAGGTAACATATATCAATCAAGATATGCACAATAAAAAGAGATCGCATAATCTTGAAAGATAAAAACCAACCATAAAGATATACAAAAAACCAACAGAAATATTCTAATTATCTTAAATATAGGAAAATATCCTAATTAACAATTGGAATTAATGTCGCTCAGTGCCACGAAAACTTGTTTATCTAATGACTCCACGGAGCATCAGGATTGTTGATCCATGGTGGGGGAGTGTGTGAGATAGTCTTCTAGATTTGGCTTGTTTGAGGTTGTTGAGTTTGGTTATGGTGTCGGCTTCTTGAAATGACAAACAAAAGGTCGAGAATTAGAGGGGAAATAACAAGAGGTCTATGCGACTGGCTTGCGAAACAATAATTGAGCGACGTGGCCTATACAATAAAATCTAGCGTCATAGAATCAAGCAACCTAGTGCGCATCCCAATAAAATCATGTCTATCATCGAGCACGAAGCTGCCATGGTTACAACAAGCACAATAAACTAGGCTTTGTTGAGGGAAAAGTTACTGTCTTGGGCCTCCCTCACCTAAAAAGCTAGTTCAAGAGGTGAGATAATTCCTCACACTTATTAATCGACCACCAGCCCTCTTTACAACCGATGTTGGATAACATCAACAATATCCCTTTCATACATCGAGCTTAGGTCGGAGGTGCAGCAATGCATAACTCTCCCATGTGACTATTGGGTCCAAACTTCTTGTTAATCTAGGCTTTGATACTAAGTTGAGAACAATAAAGCTGAAGATAGATTTGATGAATTTTTGTATAATTTGATATATGTTAATGAGGAGTACATCAGCTTATTTATAGGTCTTATAAGATACTATTAAAAGTAACATAGTTTAATTAAGATATACACAATCAAAGGAGATAGCACACCAACTCGAAAGATATAGAAAACCAACAAAAAGATACTAAAAACAAACATAATTATTCTAATTATCTTAAATATAGGAAAACATCCTAGAGAATCATCCTAATTATCTCTAACGGAGTCAACCAGTGATATGACGGCTGTACCCTTTCGACAGCTTTTTCTTGATTATATGACGTCGAGGTCGGACATCCATGACATCGGATCAATCCCCACGCGTGGCAACGGTCCCAGCTATTCACACGTCCCGGCAACCAACATCGAATGTCAATGAAATGACAAGGATTTCCCAGTGAACACATGTCGGAAACGGATTTTTCCAATTTACAAAAGGAAAGATTCCAATGGCTTTTGCTGTTATAACCTTTCCAATCACAATTTGTCTACCCAATATGGGAAGCGGTGGCAGTTGATGTATGGTTATACAATGGCGATCTTTTTGAGCTAATTATTCTACACTTCTTCCTCGCTGTAGCTTGCTACGAGGGTCATGAGTGGGAACCTAAGTTTCATTCTTAGTATGCCCTCATGGATTGTTGTTGCATATTCACCTGTGATGCAGCTGAATAGATTTAATCGAATTTGCCTTTTTACCTCACATTTAAGCAGTTAATCATTTAGAAGTAGATTAATTTGTTTTCGAGGAGAACAATCGACGAAGTAACTAACATATCAGTAACCTTTAAATAACATTTATTAATTTTTTTTTCATATTTACTCTCGGTTTCCACCGTTTCCTTTTTCTTAAGAAGCAACTTTTTGCAGGGAGACTAAGTTCAAGCACTCAACAGACAGGAGAGATCTTAATTAATGGTCGCAAACAACCACTTTCTTTCGGAACTTCGGTAAGCCTAGCTGATAGATGTGGCGCTGAGTTGAATTTCAATGTGCAGATTTCCTAGCCAAATCGTAGTTTATACAAATCGTTCTTCGTAGTAAATTTTCACTTTATTTATTTTTCGTTTTGGTTTTGTTATAGGCTTATGTCACTCAGGATGACACACTGATAACAACTTTAACGGTGAGAGAAGCCGTGTACTACTCCGCTCAGCTCCAATTGCCGGAATCCATGTCGAATTCGGAGAAGAAGGAGCGAGCTGAGGCAACGATTAGAGAGATGGGACTGCAAGATGCGAGAGATACTAGGATAGGTGGGGGGAGCACCAAAGGCCTCAGTGGTGGCCAAAAAAGGAGAGTGAGCATTTGCATCGAGATCCTGACGCGCCCGATGCTACTCTTCCTTGACGAGCCAACCAGCGGCCTCGACAGCGCTGCGTCATACCATGTGATGAACCGCATTGCCAAGCTAGCCAGTCATGACCAGAGGACGGTGATTGCCTCGATTCATCAGCCTAGCAGTGAAGTCTTTGAGCTTTTCCACAATCTCTGCCTTCTTTCTTCTGGGAAAACAGTCTTTTTTGGCCTTAGATCAGTGGCAGAACAGGTGCTTCTGATACTGGACTACTAGGTTATGAACTTCTGCTTGTAGCAAGCAACGAACATTTACCTGACTATTTTTTTTTTCCTTATTTATTTTTTGCAGTTTTTTGCATCAAATGGTTTCCCATGTCCAACTCTTCGAAATCCGTCTGATCACTACCTCAGGACGATCAACAAGGACTTTGACGCAGTAAGCCATGCAGCTGAAACTTGATTTGTTCGACCATAATTTCAAGAAACAAAGGAAATTTCATGGACCCAATGAAACAAAAATTTCTTGTCAGGACATCGAACAAGGAAGCAATGGCATGAATGCCGAAAAGGCCATTGACACTCTGGTCAAATCTTATTTGTCATCTCTGATGTGTCACGAAGTTCAGCAGCAAGTGTCCAAGATATCTGGAAAGGTATGCAATTTCAATATTATGTCGATTGGAAACTTATAAAATATAAGAATCTGAGATAAATTGTGTGTTTTTATTAGAACGTTGGAGGAAATTTGGAAAGACATGGGAGTCAAGCAAGCTTCCTTACCCAGAGCCTCGTTCTAACCAAGCGATCGTTCGTGAACATGTATCGTGACTTGGGGTATTACTGGCTTCGTTTAGCAGTCTACATTGCATTGTGTCTGTGTGTTGGGACTATCTTCTACGACATTGGACTCACCTACGGCTCAATTCAGGTAAGCTCTCTAGCCTGACGGTATGTTCTAAATAATCTAGTGACCAAATCAATTGCACATTGCATCGACCAAGTTTCATAATTTTAACGAATTTTCAGGCAAGAGGTTCTATGCTAATGTTCGTTGCAGCATTTCTTACTTTTATGGCAATCGGCGGATTCCCCTCCTTTGTTGAGGACATGAAGGTATTTCTCTTGATCCCCCTTTTTTTCTTCTCTTTTGTGTTGATGCTCCGATTGCTTTTCATTGTACCGAAGTCATGAGAATCCCACATTTTCATTTTACCAGGTCTTTGGGCGAGAGAGATTGAATGGGCATTATGGTGTAGCTGCGTTTGTGATAGGCAATACATTTTCGTCCATCCCTTATCTGCTAATCATCTCTCTTATCCCAGGAGCCATAGCTTATTACTTGGTTGGCCTCCAAAAGAGTTTTGAGCACTTTGCGTACTTCGCTTTGGTCCTCTTCGCATGCATGTTGCTAGTCGAGAGCCTAATGATGATCGTAGCAAGTGTAGTCCCTGACTTCCTCATGGGGATCATAACCGGTGCCGGAATTCAAGGTGTGATGATGCTAAATGGAGGGTTTTTCAGGTTGCCAGATGATCTCCCCAAGCCATTCTGGAGATATCCCATGTATTACATCTCCTTCCATAAGTATGCCAACCAAGGATTCTTCAAGAATGAGTTTGAAGGGTTAATATTTCCCAACCAGATGGGAGGGTCACCAACAATCAGTGGTGAAGAAATCTTGAGAAACTATTGGCAAGTGGAGATGGGCTACTCTAAATGGGTGGATCTTGCTACCTTGCTTGGGATGGTGGTTGTTTATAGACTAATGTTCCTTGGAATTATAAAGGCAGTGGAGAAGATGAAGCCGCTGGTGAAAATCTTTAGGGCTAAATCTCCAAGACGTCCCAAACATGTCATGGAGAACCCTTCTTCAAAGCCTTAATATGGCAGCAAGTTAGGGTTACTTATCTTTCAGTAGTAAACTGGTGTGTTTATCTTAAATTGTAGATGAATTAATAAATCTCTTCCATGGATAAAAATGTACATTATGCTTGATCATACAGAAATGTTGAATGGGTTTTTATGGGAAACATATCTCGATAACATAGGAGCAAAGAGCATTATTCTAAACCCCCATTTGATCTTTCAAACTCAAGACAGTTCTGATGAAGTATAGATTGTGAATCCAGCCATGGTTGTTGGGGATCCCTATTGTACCAAATGTATTTTGGACATCCTTACAAAGGATCACCTGTTCGTTTCCGAATCCTTAACCAAGCTCACATTGGGTCTCTTCTCGTGATCCATTCTAATTACCAACTTAAGATTTTAGGTTGGACTTTCTAATAACTTCTAACATTGTTTTCACAGGTAGATCTAAGTCCTTAGCCCCATGCATTTACTTCTTATCAATTTGTGAAATTTCCTGTACGAGGAAGCAATTAATTTTCTGGACACGCTAATTCTAAATATTAATGGCTCTAATCAAAATGTAGTCAAAGCTAGCTTCACTAAATTACACTTCTCTGACTAAAAAGGTGTACCAACATTCAATCTCAAACTTATCTAGA
The DNA here is from genome assembly GCA_017140615.1 of Eucalyptus cladocalyx. Classification (NCBI taxonomy): domain Eukaryota; kingdom Viridiplantae; phylum Streptophyta; class Magnoliopsida; order Myrtales; family Myrtaceae; genus Eucalyptus; species Eucalyptus cladocalyx. The sequence continues at coordinate 8,654,513 of CM029524.1, read as the reverse complement.
AAAGTATGTGGTAAAAATGAGTACCAACATTAGCCAATAAATGTCCCGTTAAATTGATAAGTTGTTTTTCACGCCCTTCCTCAACTAGGCTTGGTCAAGATAGTAGTGTAGGCCTTGTTTTATTTGAAAGAAAATTTTCTTCTTAGTACTTGTTTATTTTTGCTAGCACTTGCTTGGTTGGAATTAGATGAACTTGAATCATGTAATGCTCGCTTAGATTGTATGGCATTGTTTACATTTTGCTAGCGTCATCTCGGTCCTCATGACATCTCTCTCCTTTCTATATTTAATCAAGAGCCCATACATTGGTTGAAAGATGTCATCTTCATTTATTTATAAATTAGCACTCACCCCCTAATGGCCACTACCTTTTGTGTTTGCTTAGATTAGTTGGCTCATGTGGAATGAGCCGAGCTTTTACATATAGTATCAGAGCTAGACCATCTCCAATAAAGGCTTGGTTGTGGACAAACTACACCCCTATTTGATCCGAGAAAGATAGGGAGTGATTGCTTGTGTGTGAGGGCTCAGACAAGATGCAACAAATGGCTGGACCGAACATCAAATAGAGGGGGTATCACCAGGTGATACAACTCAACCCTAATGAGGATGCCAATTATTTAAGTGGGAGAGTTTGCGACGTCTTAATTCTCACGTTGATTGGGAGAGGCCCTTTTGAGTAATCATGAATCAACGGCCATAGTCAAAAGTAGTTGATTAAACAAAAGTTTTGTCAGCAGAGGAAAAGAAACTAAATAATTATCTTTTACAATCATGGACTACTTCAACAGCTATTGTGGGGAATTCACACTTTTTTATTTATTAGATGACTTGTCTCGGTATAGCCCATAGATCACTTCAACTTGGATCACAGTCACGCAATATTAAAAAATTCACATATTCCTCAACCTTTCAGTGTGATAAAGAAGACAACTTAAACCATTTTCAAGATCACAGTAAAGATAGATTTGTCTTTCAAAGATCGTTTTGGCCCGGTCAAATTCCAAATTTGATGAGCCAACTTGTTCATGAACAGGCCTCTTTGTTGTGGACTATATTGTTATATATTTAACTGTTTGGAGAAACTCGGATTGCATGTTGTCGCAACCTCTTTTTTTCGGCGCCCGCAATCGGGTACGAGCGCCTAAGGAGGCTAATGGCTCGGCTGAAATTAATTATGCCCGGACTCTCCCAAGTCCACCAATTCACGACTTAATGGTTCAAGTTTTTAACCTGTAAATCAAATTTTAAATTGGAGTCGCCACTAATCGATTTGGGGTGGGTTGATTAGAAACCCAAGTGAAGTATCGGGAGAAATACTCACTCGCTTTGTGAGAGAAATTAGTATCGATGACTTGATTACACTAGTTAATCACTAATGCCCTTTCGGTACCTAATCTTGTTTAAACCCTGAGGTTTTTTGGATGTTCAAGGGATTTTCCATGTATTTTTTGGAGGAAAAATATTTTCTAGGTCTTTTTCTAATTTTTTTGGACACAAAAGGGATTTTTTGGGATTTTTTGGTATTTTTGGGAAAATACAATTCTTTTTGGCTTTTTCTAATTTTTTTTGGCTTTTTCATGAATTTTTGGCATTTTTTGGATTTTTGGCATATTTTGGAAAATATGGAATATTTTTGATTTTTTTGATTTTTTGGAAAATAAAAATATTTTTATCATTTTTTATTATTTTTCGATTTTCTGGAAATTAAAACATTTTTTAATATTTTTGGAAAATAAAATATTTTTTGGATATTTTTGCTTTTTTTTTTTGGAAATTAAAATGTTTTTTTAATATATTTCGAAAAGAAAATATATTTTTCTGTTTTTTGGAAAATAAAATATTTATTTATTATTAAAATATTATTTTAAAATAAAAACGACGGCCGGGTCGGATCCGCGGGCTGGGTCCGACCGGCCGACGATCGATGAGGATGGGCCCGCGTTGCGGGCCCGACTCGGATTTTTGTCCCCTTTTAAAATTAAAACGACGCGTGGCGGGCGTTTGGGGACGCCGGCCCGGCCCGACGACCCGGATCCACCACTCACTCCATGACCCGGTTCGTCGACCCGCTCCGGTGCGCAACCCGGTTCCTTCGGAACCCTACCCGACCCGGATTCGGCGCATGACCCGACTCGCGGCCGCCCCGGATCGCAAACCCTACCCGATTTTCCGGGTCCGGATCCGCTTCGCGACCCGGAAAATCGCAAACCCTAGGGTTTGCGAATCCGCGGCGCCGGGGAGGAGACCGAAGCGATACGACGGCGACGATGGCCACGGCGGTGACGGCGACGACGGTGGGAACCACGACGACGGCGACGGTTTTTACCTTTTCTTGAACGGAGGCGAAGACGGCGACGACAGGAGTTGATCTACGACGGTGGCGGCCACGGCGAGGGCAGACTGATGACGACGATCGCGGCGGACGACGACGGCGTCGGTGGGTCCTGGACGGTCAGATCCGGCGCCGAGTTACCTTCTCTCCCTCGGGCTCGCCCTTCGAGCTCCCGGTCTCTCGGGGACCCTCCGAGCTCACCACGCCACGGCCGGCCAGAACTCGAGCTCCCGAAGTCTCTCAAGGGACCCCAAGCTCCGGTGGCCTCTCTCTCTCTTTCTTTCTCTCCCTTTCTGTGATCTCTCTGTGTCCGCTCTTCGTCGGGGATGGAGGGCCTATCTATAGGCGCGGAAGCGGCCGGTCGGCGAGGCTTCGACCCACCGGTTGGACCGCCGTCCCATCCGCCATCATTGCCTCCTCCGGTCACGTCCCGTCAACGCCAATTGCTCCTCTGCTCCGCACGCGATCACCGTCCGTCCACCCCCTTCCTCTCCGTCGCCCTCGCGCGTGCGCTGCGAGGCGCGAGGAAGAAGAAGATGCGGTGGGGCCGGGCTTGGCGGAAATGGGCCGAGAGCCCATGGAGGGGCTGCTCCTCTTTTTGTTTTTTTTCTTTTGCTTTGTTTTTGTTGTTGTTTTTTTTTTTTTGTTTATTATCCGAAAATCAAATTAAAAATAAAATAATAAAGTCTAATTTTTAGGCGTCAACAGCCTGCCCTCTTTGAAGATGAGCTCGCAGAGGTTGCATTCAAAGAAAAAATGATGCCTAAAATTTGGTCATATATGCGTAGTGGATTATATTTTATTTGGGACTTATTATCCTATGTAAAAAGAGTAATATAACATTACATATTCTAAGGCAGATAAGAAGGTACCTGTAGTTACTTACCGGGAGTGAGTGAGATAGGGTGTGAGCCCCGAGTTTGGCAAGTATCAAGGCGTCATCTTACCTGGTGATATGAGGAGATTGCTTTTTCCAGGACTCGAACCATTCTTCGGTCACCTGCCAAAACAATCAATGATTTGTCTAGGACCCAAACTTTTCTTCGGTCGTCTTGACGGGAAATTGCTCCTCCAGGACCAGAACCATTATTCGGTCGCCTGTTGGAGCAATCAGTGGTTTGTCTCGGACCCGAACCATTCTTCGGTCACCGTGACGAGAAATTGCTTCTCCAGGACCCGAACCATTCTTCGGCCGCCTGTTAAAACAATCAATGATTTGTCTAGGACCCGAACCATTCTTCGGTCGCCTGTTGGAGTAATCAGTGGTTTGTCTCGGACCCGAACCATTCTTTGGTCGCCGTGACGAGAAATTGCTTCTCCAGGACCCGAACCATTCTTCGGTCGCTTGTTAAAACAATCAATGATTTGTCTAGGACCCGAACCTTTCTTCGGTCGCCTTGACAGAGATCGCTCCTCCGGACCCGAACCATTCTTCTGGCCGCCTGTTGGAGTAATCGGTGGTTTGTCTCGGACCCGAACCATTCTTCGGTCGCCTGTTAAAACAATCAATGATTTGTCTAGGACCCAAACCTTTCTTCGGTTGCCTTGACAGGAGATGCACCGACCTTTCTCAGGGCATCTCGTTTGTGGGTGCTTGATTTGTATCGAGGACACCAGTTGGTACCCGACCTTTCTCGGGAGATGCGCCGACCTTTCTCAGAGCATCTACTTTGTGGGGGTGTTTGACCTTTGTCAAAGACACTGGTTGGAACCCGATCTTTCTTAGGAGGATGGATCGACCTTTCTCAGGGCATCGATTCTCGAAGATACCTGGATGTTCGCAGGCGTTGAAGGAATACCTGATTGCTTGTGGGTATTGAAAGAGTACTTGAATGATCACTAGTACAAACTCTTGAAGGATATCCAGCATTCGCAGGTATCAAAGGAGTACCTAATTGCTTGCAGAAGTTGAAAGAGTACTTGGATAATCACAAGTATAAATTTTTGAGGGATACTTAGACATTCACAAGTATCGAAGAGGTACTTGATAATTGAAAATATTGAGAACATACTTTGGATATTTGTGAAGGTGTCCCATCTTGTGGCAATTGGGAAATATCGAGGGCGTACTTGGGATATTCATGAATATCTCTCATCTCCTGGTAAAGGGAATATCGAGGGCGTGTCCCGCATATTCGTGAAGGTCTCTCACCTCCTAGTAATGGGAATATCGAGGGCGTGCCCCGCATATTCGTGAAGGTTTCTCACCTCCTAGCAATGGGAATATCGAGGGTGTGCCCTGGGATATTCATGAAGGTCTCTCACCTCCTGGTAAAAGGAATATCGAGGGCGTGTCCCGCATATTCGTGAAGGTCTCTCACCTCCTGGTAATGGGAATATCGAGGGTGTGCCCCGTATATTCGTGAAGGTTTCTCACCTCCTGGCAATGGGAATATCGAGGGCGTGCCCTGCATATTCGTGAATGTCTCTCACCTCCTGGTAATGGGAATATCGAGGGCGTGCCCCGCATATTCGTGAAGGTCTCTCACCTCCTGGTAATGGGAATATCGAGGACGTACCTGGGATATTCATGAAGGTCTCTCACCTCCTGGTAAAGGGAATATCGAGGGCGTGTCCCGCATATTCGTGAAGGTCTCTCACCTCCTAGTAATGGGAATATCGAGGGCGTGCCCCGAATATTCGTGAAGGTTTCTCACCTCTTGGCAATGGAAATATCGAGGGCGTGCCACACATATTCGTGAAGGTCTCTCACCTCCTGGTAGTTGGAATATCGAGGGCGTGTCCCGCATATTCGTGAAGGTCTCTCACCTCCTGGCAATAGGAATATCGAGGGCGTGCCCCGCATATTCGTGAAGGTCTCTCACCTCCTGGTAATGGGAATGTCGAGGGCGTGCCCCGCATATTCGTGAAGGTCTCTCACCTCCTGGTAATTGGGAATATCGGGGGCGTGCTCCGCATATTCGTGAAGGTCTCTCACCTCCTGGTAATGGGAATATCGAGGACGTACCTTGGATATTCGTGCAGGTCTCTCACCTCCGGTACTGGGAATATCGAGGGCGTGCCCCTCATATTCGTGAAGGTCTCTCACCTCCTGGTAATTGGGAATATCGATGGCGTACCTTAGATATTCGTGAAGGTCTCTCACCTCCTAATAATGGGAATATCGAGAGCGTGCCCCGAATATTCGTGAAGGTTTCTCACCTCTTGGCAATGGGAATATCGAGGGCGTGCCCCGCATATTCGTGAAGGTCTCTCACCTCCTGGTAAAGGGAATATCGAGGGCGTGTCCCGCATATTCGTGAAGGTCTCTCACCTCCTGGTAATGGGAATATCGAGGACGTGCCTCATATATTCGTGAAGGTTTCTCACCTCTTGATAATGGGAATATCGAGGGCGTGCCCCGCATATTCGTGAAGGTCTCTCACCTCCTGGTAGTTGGAATATCGAGGGCGTGTCCCGTATATTCGTGAAGGTCTCTCACCTCCTGGCAATGGGAATATCGAGGGCGTGCCCCGCATATTCGTGAAGGTCTCTCACCTCCTGGTAATGGGAATGTCGAGGGCGTGCCCCGCATATTCGTGAAGGTCTCTCACCTCCTGGTAATTGGGAATATCGGGGGCGTGCTCCGCATATTCGTGAAGGTCTCTCACCTCCTGGTAATGGGAATATCGAGGACGTACCTTGGATATTCGTGAAGGTCTCTCACCTCTTGGTAATGGGAATATCGAGGGCGTGCCCCGCATATTCGTGAAGGTCTCTCACCTCCTGGTAATTGGGAATATCGAGGCGTACCTTAGATATTCGTGAAGGTCTCTCACCTCCTAGTAATGGGAATATCGAGGGCGTGCCCCGCATATTCGTGAAGGTTTCTCATCCCCTGGTAATTGGGAATATCGAGGACGTACCTATGATATTCATAAAGGTCTCTCACATCCTGGTAATTGGGAATATCGAGGGCGTACCTGAGATATTCGTAAAGGTTTCTCACCTCCTGGTAGTTTGGAATATTGAGGACGTGCCTCGCATATTCATGAAGGTCTCTCACCTCCTGGTAATTGAGAATATCGAGGACGTACCTTGGATATTCATGAAGGTCTCTCACCTCCTGGTAATTGGGAATATCGAGGACGTACCTGAGATATTCGTGAAGGTCTCTCACCTCCTGGTAGTTAGGAATATCGAGGACGTGCCTCGCATATTCATGAAGGTCTCTCACCTCCTGGTAATGAGAATTTGAATGAAGCACAAGGCTTACCTGGATGGCTGCGGGCACTCAAAGGGCTGGAACACTGGATAGCCACGGTGTGTACAAATCTTTGGAATACTTGGATGAACACATGTATTTAATGATATGATTTGGGACCACTCAGGCTGGTCCAAGTGCTAGAAAGCATACCTGGACGGCGGTGCCAAGCAAAGCAATGGAATGCTTGAACAGCTGTTATATTATTTGGGGACAACTTGGACGGGCCGAGTGTCATGAAAAGGAAGTACCTGGACAACGGTAGGTACTTGATGATATGGGGATACCTAAACAGCAGTAGGTATTCACGGTAAAGGGATACTTGGTCAGTCACAAGTATCAATACTCTGGAGACAACTTGAACAGGTCGAGTGTCAGGAAAAAGGGAGTATCCGAACGGTGGCCGGTACTCAAAGATAATAGGGATACCTAGACAGCAGTAGGCATTCAACGATAAATGGATACTTGGCTAGTCACAAGTATCGATACTCTGGGGACAACTCGACAGGTCGAGTGTCGGGAAAAGGAGTATCCGAACGGTGGCCGGTACTCAAAGACAATGGGGATACCTAGACAGCAATAAGCACCCAAACTCAAGGGACGACTCAAATAGGCTGAGTGTCAATAAGAGAGTACCTAGATAGTGGCAGGTACTTTAAGGCAAATGGGGATAAGGATATGCTAACCTGGCAATATCTCTGATCTCTGAGAGTATGCTATTTGCACAATATGCACACGTGATTGTATATGCTGTAAATTCATGAGTTCAAATGAAATTCATGCATGATAATTTTGTCAGTTTTGCATCTTTTGATTTCCACTGGGGAAGATTTTGAAAGACAACCTTCATTTAGAATGTAGATGTCTTGAGCATGCCAGATGAGGGACTTTCAGTCTAAAAGGACTTTTCACTCACTCTCATGGAGAAGGCTATCCTGACCATTGATGCATGATTTATAAGAACCACACTATCTCACTGTCATCATGTCAGCAGGGGTCCGAGTATTCTTGCAAACGGTACGACTTTACCAATGTGAGAGGTCTTTGTTGAAATTGTGATGAAGACTTGGTCAACGGCTCATCAAATGGGACCATTGAGGTCGAAGCCAATGGACAGAGATGCTCCACAATCATCTCCGGATTTACGAGTCAAGAACCCTGCGAAAAGAGATAGAGTAATCTTGCTCGTACTTCTTCGAGTGATGCTTATGTACACATGAAATCCTACGTTAATTGAACTGCCCCTAGTCTGAAGAGACTTTTACAATGGGAATGTAACATAGTCTTGGCTCACATGTAAGAGGGTGAGAGTTGGTGATTGTCTTGGCATTTGTCACTAGTCTTTCTTCACGGTCAGATGGAGGTTGTATCAATTGAACAACAATTTCTCTTGGGAATACAAATAGCTGTATTTTTGTTTGGGGCATCGGCCTTGCTTTTACCAAGCACACTGCTTTTTTCATGCCCCTATTTCTCATCTCAATTTTTCATTCATGGGCATTGACCTTGCTTTTACCGGGTACACTGCTTTTTTATGCCTTAGTTTTTTTTTAGTTCTTGTTGCTTGAGGAACTGGTCTTGACAAGTTCAAGCAAATGCCTTTGTTAGACTATGGAGTCTTCATCTTTTGTTGGCACTTCTGATTATGCTGCTCAAACGACAGTGGCTTCTGCTTTGCCTCCATGTGAGGGTGAATTTACAGACTCAATTGAGTTGTACAATGGATATAAGTGCGTAAATAAAGAGTTGCTCTTCACGACTCTATGGCACTTAAATTAACACGAGTGTTCATATGCAATAAAGACACTCGAAGATTGATGCAAGTGTAAGCAAGAAAATTTCTATCCCCTTTCTCACCTTGTGATGTTGATTTGCTTTCGACTTGCCCCAGTGTGGGGTGGTTCTTTGTCGGGAGTATAGCAGAAATTTGTTAGTGTATGGGGCTCAAAGTGAGCGATGAAATGCCTCTCACTGCTTTGATCATCGTACTATTCGCGAGAGAACTCTTTATCCTGTAGTCATGGAATTTTCTGCACTCATCTCATGAGGGTATAGATGGGGGAATGTGTGTAGGATATGGCTTGCCTTTCATCATTCTGACGCGCCTCATCCAGCATGCTCAATTAATCTTGTATTCTTCACCTAGTTGTCTATTCTAATAATCCTCAGTGGAATCAGTGACTTAGACAGACAAAATCATCATGCAGAATTCATCTGGAGATGACATGCAACATTTTGAATATGATGAAGCTTGAACTCTACAAAACCAGTGAACGGCTTTGACTCAAAAAAAGACCCCATTGACAACTTCAGGAGTTAACACAATGGTGTTTCCAAATACGTTAAATTTTGAACATCAAAAGGGTTATTTGCAAATGGGTGTCGATAGTTATCCCTATTGATTAGGGATATGACACATGAAAGATCAGCCAAGGATTGGGAATCTAATCATTGATTTGATGGGCCTTTTTTGGCCCCTACAGAAGGGAAAATATACAAGTAGATCAATTAGTCTGGCCAAAATCAAATGTGAGTTGAGGCCTGAAGATTTTCTGTCATTTGCTTTGGCGATACTTGAGACGCCATTTTGTTTGGGAGAGCTTGTCATGCCTCTCATTGATTTGTTATCGTATTTTTGGCGTTAGGTGATCCCGCAACAGACAAGAGGGAGTGCATTAGTCATAAACTCTTTCGAGTTGAATAATTGGAATTGATACAACTTTATCCTTCTTCGGTTTGCAGACGATTGGGTGAACCTGAAGTGAGAGGGGGACACGAAGTCCTACATCCCTTGCTTCGTTAGGTCAAATATTGGCTCCTGGATGACACATCATTTTACACGAAATTAGGTGAATTCGATGTGGGTCATGTCCACGTACTAGCTTGGCCAATGTTGATTTGCTAAACCTAACCATCAAGTTTGGCTCTTGAATTCCGATGCTTCTTGTCAATAGGGAAAATATGTCAAAAGCGGGTTTGAGTAGTGGGAGTATTGGAAACGATACCAAGCTACCCTTTCCCAGAGTTTGTATTTGTTGATTCCCAAGGATATTTGAATGTCGATGATGGACTCTTTATCTTGACACAGTTCAATGTTTCCTTTGATTAGCCCTCCTCATTGGTGGCCCTGTATGCATGATTGATGGTTGTTGATTCCTCCTCAACGCCTTCCTTCTGTGGAATTTTCTTCTATCTTTGACTATATGACCATTAGCAGCATTGGGCAAAGTCATGTACTTCAAGCTTCTATGGAATCTGAGATAAAAATCTCAAGCTTTTTGATGGCAATTACTTCTTGGAAGAATATGCGTCTGGAGTGAAGCTTCTAGATCCCAAAGTCATTGTCCAGGGTGTGGGGCTATAGATTGCCCCGATTGTTTGGATTTTCTCCTGTTGACGGCAGCCAATTCGTAGAAAAGATCCCTTCCTTATGCTTTTGGGCTTGTCGAAGCCGGAACCGTAACATCTAGTTTGTTTGGGCATGTCGTGCGACAAGATAGTCCTTTGGCTTAGGATGGAGCCGGGCAGGAGTGAAGCATGTCATGGATGCTTCGATCTCAACTCTATGCATGTACCTATTACGTTTCATCCTCTTTTGGTGTAGGATGATTCTTTCTATTTGCCCCTGTTTTCTTGGCAGGGTGTCTTTGAATTTGGCAAGTTCACCTGATGCGCTTGCTTCAAATGCCCCCTGTCACACTAAGTCAAAGGGGACAGGGATGATCTTCTGAGACACGAAGTAAGTGAGTTAGAAAGACAAACATGATTTAATCATCTTGTTTTGACAAAATATTTTTTTTTTAAAACATTTTTTGTTTTCAAAAGTATATATCTTTGGGGGAAAGAAAGCATGAGGAAGCCCAACCCTCAGTATTCTTCTTGGATGATAATTTTTCATGGTTGGATAGCATCACCGAGTTGGTTTAGAATACCGCCTCATGCTCTTAAAACAAAATATTATAACTGTACAATAGAGTACTTGGAATGGAAAATACAACAGTAGCACACTAGACAGGATAAGAAACATGAAATTATAAAAATGAGTAAAACCCATGAAAACTCCTGTGCAAAGGAGTGCTTTGATAGTGTTGGTCTTGAAATTAAGCGTCTTTAAATTCCTCGCCTTTAGTGGAGTTGAAGTATTCGCATGCGAGGACTACCTCGTTGAAGTTGCGGAAGTGTAACCCCTGCAGCCAACAATGACGCTTGTAGGACAAAACTTCTATGAACTGCTTTGCCAATTCTTCTTCGGCCAATTCAGGGTAGATTTGCATCATGAAAGCCTTCCACCTCCCTGCGTATGCTCGGAAATTCTCCATTGGTTTTCTTGTGAAGTGAGCCCAGCTCTCACAAGGCAGTTCAGTTCCGATCTGGCTTCGGTACTAATGCAAGAATGTGGAAGTCAGCTCATTCAAATCCTTTAGAAGATGAACATTTGCTGTGATAAACCATTGCAATGCAGACCCCGTAAGAGTTTCTTGGAATGCCTGAGCTGTGAATGACATCGAGCCATAGTACCGACTCATTTCTGCATGGAGATACTACAAATGGGCCACAGGACAAGTTGTGCCGTTATACTTGCAGAGATCGGGTATCCACATTTCTATGGGGGTCATGATCCTATGAGGGCAAGACGAGCCGGGTATGTCTTGGCTAGGCCACTGGTTTTCCCATTGCATATCTGTCGTAGTGGTGAATTTTTCTGTTTCAGGGAAGTTGGATTCTGCCGAGATTACCCCATTGCTTTCTTCTTGGTCAAAATTTCCGAATGAGGATGAAGTATTGAAGCTATCCTCATGGTCAGGGGACGAGCTTAGTACTTCGTTAGGATCGTAGCGGATAAAGACGTACGCTTCCTCTTCTGACGGACCTTCATCCCTGGATGAGAGTATGAAACAGTTATATGATGAATCGTCAGTTTCATTGTCAAAATAACGCTGGAAGTCCTTGGGATTGTATTCTAGGGCCGGGAGGTCTTCAGGGTTGTACTCTAGAAGATGGTGGCCTTCAAAGCTGTATTCTTGGGAATGCTCGAAGCTTTGGTGCGGTGGCTCGTCGGTAGATGCTGAATTGATCTGCTTAGGCTTTCTTTTCTTGGCCCCTGGTCCACATCTTTTGAGTAGGGCCCTTCGTTTTGCTAGCTCAATTCTGTCAAGGGAAGTGAGAGACATTAGAGTTTCACTATCTGATTCACTTTCCAAGTTGATAGGGGTTGGTATTCTTTGGACCCTAGCTCTTGGAGTACGCATGGGGAGTTGTCCTGTCGTGCCCCACTCTTGAACAGGCTCTGTATCTTTGATCTCGTACAAAGGCTCCTTGCCTTTCCTAGTGGGAAGTTTTATAGTAACAAGATGTTGCTCAGCAGCCCATTTATCATGCAAGGCTTCATTGACATGCTCTTCTCCTATCTCAGCGACTAACGGCTCCTCGTGCTCCGCAATCATCGACTCTTCGTAGGGCAAGGTGATTTCAGGGGTGATGTCAATATTATACTCTTGGTGAAAAACATGAATTAGTTCCCTCCAGGTTTTAAGGGGACTAATCCTCTGGCAATGTACCATCGCAAGGCGGGCCGGTCAAAGCTCGATTGGTACAATTGAATCATCCTTCGGACGGAGTAGGCCTGCAGGTAGGCTTCTGGGCGGGAGGTATCAGCATACCTTTCGTATTCAGGCGCTTTGAGTTTTTCAGGGATCTCAATGTCGGCGTAATTGGACAGGTCCATGGGATTCTGCTCTTGCAGCTAGTTTAACTTTTTCATGATCCTTTCAAATTGTCTATGGTACTGGCTATTTTCTAGCAAATTTGCAGGTGTCATGACGGTGTTTGGGGCAACCATAGAGTTGGGCTTAGTTTGAGTGGATTTCATTTGTCTTGAGAGTTGTTGAAGGACAATGGACATTTGTCCTACGCCGTCTTCAATGTTAATGAGGCGATTTTGTACATCATTCTGATCGAGCCTTATGGCATGAGGCCATTCGCGGGCGATTGGTGGCCGTCGATTCATAATTACCTGTCGTTGCGAAAATAATGAATGAGCACGAAAGTAAACAAAGATTGACCCATGGCAATGGTCTAACTACTTTTTTATTTATCAAAAGAGGATTTTATAGACCGCAAACTTATGACATCTAAAACTTGAAATTGAAATGACATAATGAAATGCTAAATATTAAACAAAAGTCCCTAAACAATGGGACAAAACTTTCACGATATTAACACTAAGGGAGACACGACTGCTAATTTATATGCGATAGGGAGCCTTGTTCTTGCAAAAGCTGCTTGCTTTCTTGGACTGGCTCTGAGATGAGTATCCGGCCTAATCCCATATCCTTTGCATAAGCTCTGCCTGCTCGTGCGGGCTGCTCTTTCTGATTGAGCGATGGATCGATGGCTTCCACCTTGTCGGGATGTGATGATTGTGGATGTAGGCCGCAGAGGTGTGGTGGGCTTTTTCTTCTCCCTCAAGCCCTTCAGGTATCACGATCCTTTTGCGATGGCATTTGTCCCAAGTTTCCTCAACAATAGAAATTTCGACTGCATAGTCACGGCTTGTGTTGAAAAGGACTAGAGGAATTCTCCTCCTAGAAGGCGGTGGAATCTCCTGAAGGGCTCCAAATTGTCGTGTCACCCAATATGGGTAACAGGGAACAGCGCCGGTGTAGCAAAGCAACGGAATTGGGTGGGTGCGTTTGTAAGCAAAGCGGGCCATCTTTTCATGGAACCAACCAGCACACCATTGGAATGCCTCAGGAGTTGGGTTTCTTAGGAAGTGAACCCAACTTAAACAGCTTTGATTGGGAATATATGGTCCTAAAACCATAAATTTTTTTAATGGATTTTCGAAAGCATTTGTTTCCGACGATCGCATGAAGTCTCGAAATTCGCTTAGGTGAGAAAAGAACCAGACTTGTAAAATTTCAGGAGAGACCCGCATGATTTTCTCCGTGTTGTCTTTAAAACGATTAAAAGACAAGAATGTTTCGATTAAAATCATGTTGACACAATTTCCCCCCTCAAGATCGATCAACTATCAATGCCATCTTAGGACTTATGACATTTATTTGATGAGGGAAAATGAGGAGTCCGAAAAAGGCCGGAGGAAAATCTCACTTTTTTGGGTCATAGGCTGATTTTGAAAACAAGCATTCATAAATTCAAATGGGCAGTATTATGGTTGTTTTCAAGAATTTGTGTCATAATATGGACTTCGGTTCTTAAAAGTCGCGCCAACCCACGCAATGGGATGATGCTTGTTGATGGCCCGACAAGCTTTTTCTCAAGAGGCATTCCAGTGATGATGTTGTATTCCTCCAGGGTTGGGGTTAGCTCAAACCTACTAAACATAAAAGTAAGTGTCCTCGAGGACCAGAAATGTGCCATGGGTTGTATGACTTCGGGACGAACGGTGATTTGGATTAGCGATAGGAGATGACCGAGTTTGGCCTTCACACGCTCTTGGGCAAACTGATCCAATTGACCCCACCATCTAAAGAGCTCCATCTTGGGAGCGAGAATGAACTGGATATCATCTTTCCCCATCGCGTACAACCGGGGACTTGAAAAGCTTATCCTAAATTGCCTTGGGCCAAATAAAAAGACTGAGTAAAAGTAAAGAAATCACTTTGCTTTTTAAATAAAATGACAAGCACAAAGACATGCACATGAGATGTGTGGCTCGATTTCTAACTCAGAAGGCTTGTTGAAATTAAAAAGGTATCCGCCCGTCGCAGTCTCGCATTAGCAGCATACCCTCTTAACCTCGGCTAAGAAATTTGGGGAAAAGAAAGGCAACCTCTACATCGCAGTCTCGCGTTCAAGGTCATATCCTTCTTAACACCATCCTAAAAATCCTATGGTGGCCCGGGTCCGACGGCTGGGTTGTGTGTGTCATGTGTAGTGTCTAAAACAGTAAAGCATGCATAACAGTTTATAATCACACGATAATCTATTTTAAACCAAATTAAAATAAATTTCTAAACTATTGACCTGCATAAAGAAAAAAATAATAAGTTAGTAAAGAATTTAAACAAGACAAAAACGGCCTAAGTCCTCAAAGTCTCCGAGTGGAGTCGCCAAGCCGTCGCAACCTCTTTTTTCCGGCGCCCGCAATCGGGTATGAGCGCCTAAGGAGGCTAATGGCTCGGCTGAAATTAATTATGCCCGGACTCTCCCAAGTCCACCAATTCACGACTTAATGGTTCAAGTTTTTAACTGTAAATCAAATTTTAAATTGGACTCGCCACTAATCGATTTGGGGTGGGTTGATTAGAAACCCAAGTGAAGTATCGGGAGAAATACTCACTCTTGCAAAACCAGAGAAATTAGGATCGGGGACTTGATTACACTAGTTAATCACTAATGCCCTTTCGGTACCTAATCTTGTTTAAACCCCGAGGTTTTTTGGATGTTCGAGGGATTTTCCATATATTTTTTGGAGGAAAAACATTTTCTAGGTCTTTTTCTAATTTTTTTGGACACAAAAGGGATTTTTTTTGGGATTTTTTGATATTTTTGGGAAAATACAAGTCTTTTTGGCTTTTTCCAAATTTTTTTGGCTTTTTTCATGAATTTTTGGCCTTTTTTGGATTTTTGGCATTTTTTGGAAAATATGGAATATTTTTTATTTTTTTGATTTTTTGGAAAATAAAAATATTTTTATCATTTTTTATTATTTTTCGATTTTCTGGAAATTAAAACATTTTTTAATATTTTTGGAAAATAAAATATTTTTTGGATATTTTTGCTTTTTTTTTTTGGAAATTAAAATTTTTTTAAATATATTTCGAAAAGAAAATATTTTTTTTGTTTTTTTGGAAAATAAATTATTTATTTATTATTAAAATATTATTTTAAAATAAAAAAACCGGCCGGATCCGTGGTCAGGTCCGGCCGGCCGGCGATCCGAACGAGGACCTACTCGGATTTTTGTCCCCCTTTTAAAATTAAAACGACACCGTGGCCGGCGTTTGGGGACGCCGGCCCGGCCCAACGACCCGGATCCACCACTCATTCCATGACCCGGTTTGCCGACCGCTCCCGCGCGCAACCCGGTTCCTTCGGAACCCTACCCGACCCGGATCCGCGCATGACCCGACTCGCAGCCGCCCCTCGGATCGCAAACCCTACCCGATTTTCCAGGTCCGGATTCGCTTCGCGACCCGGAAAATCGCAAACCCTTGGGTTTGCGAATCCGCGGCGCCAGGGAGGACACCGAAGCGATACGACGGCGACGATGGCCACGGCGGTGACGGCGACGACGGCGACGGTTTTTACCTTTTCTTGAACGGAGGCGAGGACGGCGACGACAGGAGTTGATCTACGACGGTGGCGGCCACGGCGAGGGCAGACTGATGACGACGATCGCGGCGGACGACGACGGCGTCGGTGGGTCCTGGACGGTCAGATCCGGCGCCGAGTTACCTTCTCTCTCCCTCGGGCTCGCCCTTCGAGCTCCCCGAAGTCTCTCGGGGACCCCTCCGAGCTCACCACGCCACGGCTGGCCAGAACTCGCGCTCCCCAAAGTCTCTCAAGGGACCCCAAGCTCCGGTGGCCTCTCTCTCTCTTTCGTTCTCTCCCTTTCTGTGATCTCTCTGTGTCCGCTCTTCGTCGGGGATGGAGGGCCTATTTATAGGCGCGGAAGCTACCGGTCGGCGAGGCTTCGACCCACCGGTTGGACCGCCGTCCCATCCGCCATCATTGCCTCCTCCGGTCACGTCCCGTCGACGCCAATTGCTCCTCTGCTTCGCACACGATTGTCGTCCGTCCACCCCCTTCCTCTCCGTCGCGCCCTCTGCGCGTGCGCTACAGAGGCGCGAGGAAGAAGAAGATGCGGTGGGGCCGGGCTTGGCGGAAATGGGCTAAGAGCCCATGGAGGGGCTGCTCCTCTTTTTGTTTTTTTTTCTTTTGCTTTGTTTTTGTTGTTGTTTTTTTTTTTGTTTATTATCCGAAAATCAAAAAAAAAAAATAATAATAATAAAGTCTAATTTTTACGCGTCAACACATGTGCTAGCCATTATTTTATAGAATTTAGCCCACTTTTTGCACCACTATTTTCATCCCACTAAATGACTAAGTCCACCCTTACTCACATTAAAAAGACTAGACCAGATGACCCGACTCCTTCTTTTTTCTATTTATGATAGTTTTATTAAATATTTCACATATTTTATTTTTTAGCTTATTAAAGAAAAAAGCATTCTTTGATATTCTTATAACGTTTTACATAATCCTTGTAAAATCATCTTGCTAGTTGTAGGAAAAAAAGATATTCTTTAATATAGTATAAAACTCGGAAAGCTTTTTTTGTTTCATCATTAATCTTAACAACTTGTCTTTTTTTTGTCTCTCTTATCTCAAAAGCTCACTTTTTTTGGTGAACTTTTTAGTAATTTCATTAGTCTACAACATATATCAAGTGTCTTTATTTACTACATTAAAGAATTTATCTTTTTTCCTTATTATACGGGTGAAAGATTTTTTATATAGAGCATCTAAGGCATTATAGGAATATATAGGAGTGCACTAAAGACATTATGCATAATAAGGTGTCTTGATTTTTTTTTTTTATATTAATTTTTGTTAAATCAAAATAATGACATTTCACTGGCATTTCCAAAAAGAAAAACTTACTTTATATAATGTTCTAATATAATTAAATGTCATCTACTTAACAATTTATTCATAATATATGATCAATAACATGGAAAAGAACTAGGTTTGAAAATCTTTTTTCAACAAAATATAATTTTAATGGAAGTAATTCTTTAAAAAAAAACATAGTGCTTTTAATATTAATGGGAAATCTACAATAAATAAAAAAATTAAAAAATGAAATTCTTATGTATAGTAAGTAGATCCTACATAGATATTAAAAAAAAAAAAAACTACAAAAGGAAAGTAAATAAATTTGAGAACACAAAATCTAAATTGCAATTGAATGATAGAGGGTAATTTTGTCTTTTTGATGAAAATTGGGTAGATTTAGCTATGTAGAGGGTGAAAATAGTGCCGCCAACTAACTTTTATTCTCTAATAAGCCATTTCTTGTGGTCTTGCCAACCAATGCTCTCAAAGCAATTATTAAGGATACTTAATAAGGAAATGTCTTGATTTCTGAATGCATTCATCATATGTAACAAGAAAGGGATAGTGTATTTAAGATAACAAATTTTCCTATCTGAACGTTCAACAAATGTCCTTGAGGCAATTGTTCCAATCATTTTAATGAAAATGATACCTCTGATTATCAGAATTTTAAAGTATTGTGTTGAGAATATGTCTCCATTTGAGCCAATAAAGGAAATTGGATTTTTTCCCATAAGTGAGCAACTATCAATTGTGCGTTCTCATGAAGTGCATCCAAAAGATGAGTGTCTAAGTCAGAGAATATTGTGGTATAGTTCTTAAGAGTTCCTTTGTGAGATAGGGAGATTGTTGGTTAAGCATTGTGTGATACAATCTCATTTAAAATGTCTTTGTGATTAAGCATAAAAGCAAACATTTCATACACATGATTTAAGAGAGTTCATTATTATCCAAACAAGTAGATGTATTTACTTCAACAACAATTGAAGATAAACACACCAAATTTCACACCATCACATAACTAACCCTAGCTCCCTGTATTATTTTGGCGTTGACAAATTCTTCAAGACAAGTTTAGGACCTTTAAGAGATTTAGCCCTTAAGTTTTTCACTAGTGGCTTCATCTTCTCCACGGCCTTTATTATTCCGAGGACCATTAGCCTGTGAACAACCAACATTCCAAGCAAGATAGCAAGATCCACCCATTTAGAGTAGTCCATTTCCACTTGCCAATAACTTCCAAAGATTTCTTCACCACCTATTGCAGGTGGTCCTCTCGTCTGGTCGGGAAACATTAACCCTTTGAACTCATTCTTGAAGAAACCTTGATTGGCATACTTATGGAAGGAGATGTAATACATGGAATATCTCCAGAATAGCTTGGGGATATCATTTAGCAACCTGAAAAACCCTCCATTTAGCATCATCACACCTTGAATTCCGGCACCAGTTATGATTCACATGAGGAAGTCGGGAACTATACTTGCGACGATCATCATCAAGCTCTTGACTAGCAACATGCATGCGAAGAGCAATGAAGTGAAGTATGCAAAGTGCTCAAAACTCTTTCGGAGGCCAACCAAGTAATAAGTTATGGCTCTCGGGACAAGAGAGATGATTAGTAGATAAGGGATGGACGAAATTGTACTGCCTACAACGAACGCGGCTACATCATAGTGCCCATTCAATATCTCTCGCCCCAAGACTTGGTAAAATGAAAATGGAGGAATCTTATTACTTTGGCACAGTGAAAAGCAATCCGAGCATAAAAAAAAAATAAAAGAAAAGAAAGGGGAAATTAAGTGAAGTACCTTTATGTCCTCAACAAAGGAGGGGAATCCGCCGATTGCCATAAAAAACAAGAAATGCCGCAACGAACATTAGCATCGAACCTCTTGCCTGCAAATTCGTAGAAATTAATAAACTTGGTAAATAGAATGTGCAGAAAACTTATAAATCTCATTCTTCACTGAGTTTATCACACTAGTGGAGCTTACTTGAATTGAACCTTAGGTGGATCTGATGTCGTGGAAGATAGTCCCAACATAGACAATGCAACGTAGACTGCTAAACGAAGCCAGTAATACCCCAAGTCGGGATACATGCTCACGAACGATCGCTTAGTTATGACAAGGCTATGGGTAACGAAGCTTGTTTGACTTCCATTTCTTTCCAAATTTCCTCCAAAATTCTAATTCACGAACTATCGCTTAGTTAGAACAAGGCTGTGGGTAACGAAGCTTGCTCGACTTCCATTTCTTTCCAAATTTCCTCCAAAATTCTAACGGAAACAGGCAACTTATCAGAAACTCTCAGATTCATAATAAATTTTCAGTTTCCATCCACATAATAATAAAATTCCATTCCTTTTCGGATGTCTTGGACACTTGCTGCTGAACTTGGTGACAAATTGGAGATGACTGATAAGACGTGACCAGAGTGTCGATGGCTTCTTCAGCATTCATGCCATTGCCTCCTCGTTCAATGCCCTGAGAAGAAATATTGTTTCATTGGGTCCATGATATCTCCTTCAATTTTTGAAATTATGGTTGAACAAATCAAGTTTGAGTGGCATGACTTACTGCGTTGAAGTCCCCGTTAATCGTCCTGAGGTAGTGATCAGATGGATTTTTTAAGTGTTGGACATGGAAAACCATTTGATGCAAAAAACTGCACAAAAAGAAAAAAAAAAGGGAGCAAACCTAACATTGAGCTCACATTGAGGGGGAGATTGTTGAGTTGTGCTTGAGAGTTGTGTTAGGAAGTCCCACCAAAGAATTAGTATAGCGATGAGTAGTTAATATATCCTAGTTGGTTTGTAATTATTTGCCTTAAGTTTTTGAGTGAAAGTGGGTCCAACTGAATTTGATGGGCTTGGACTTGGGATTTGCACAGTGCCAATAAGTGCATGGGGTCAACGATGGTGGGGCGGCAGCAACAAAGGCTGTGCAGGCCCTCACCAAACATTGCTACTACTGTTTTTTCTTTTTTATAAATAAATTTAGTTCTTTTAATATTTTTAATTATTATTTATATTAAAATTTGAATTCGGAGGTAAAACGACATTGTTTTAGCCACGTCAATACCAAAAACAACGTCATTATGCACTTACCTAGCCACGTCAGCTTGCAAAATGACGTCATTTTGTACTAAACTCATTGGAAAATTGCCACGTCAAATTTGGAAATTTTTGCTATTGGCACTTAAGTGTCTCATTCTTCTTTGATTTTGACACTTAAGTGTACCTTTGAGAAGTTTTGACACTTAAGTGTCTATCGTGCCAAGTTTTAGCACTTGTGTTGTATTTTAGCTCTTGATTGCCTTTCTTTTTCTTTTTCCATAGTTAGCATAAAAATGGCACAAATGAACCATCCATGTGTGATCACCTACCTTTAGACTTGTATGAAAATGTAAAAAGACTGTATGACTGTCACGTCTCAGTCCTTCGAGCATGTGCCCATCCCCGCTTGGTCGATATAATAGCGATGTCCCAAGACGCATCGCCGACCCTATTCACTTTAATATACGCATGCAGAAGCAGATATAAATCCCCACATAATAAAACAATTGGAAAGGAAAGCAAGGCCATAAAATTTCAAACCACACTAAGCACACTTATATATATACACAACAAACCATGTCATATATTATACAAGTTGGTCTAGGTATATAAAAACATATACACCACAGTAGGTTCTCAAACAAGAGGTGGGGATCTAACAACCACGACTACTCATCGTCGCTAAATTCTTCTTGTTCCACGTCCTCGTCTTCAACGATCTCCCATTCTTCTTCGCTCCAATTGGCGCCCTCGGCTAAGTACACCAGAGAGTCAAAATCACCTTTGAGCTTGGGATCCTTGGCATCCACCACTGATCCACCCTTGAGATATGCTGTACCGTTCCCGAGCGCAACTTCCAAAATGTACAAAGGTACATTAGATTCCGGCATAGAACCCTCCCTTGGCCCATCATGATAGTGACGATACCATGACCGGTACTCATGGGGCACCTTATCGGGTCCACCCATGTCAACCCAGACGGTGGATTTCACCATTACATACTCCAATCCTTCGGGGTGGGGGTGTATTGGAATATGATAACCTACTTCTGTAATTTCCTCAGGTATACCAAAATGCTCAGGAGGAACTAGAGGTGTTGTCATCTACCGGCCTAAAATGTTGTTCCACAACCGGGTGAAACGACGTCTCAGCGAATTCTACTCCCTAAGACCCGATTAGGAAGTCAATACGCCCTAAAGACTTCCTAAGCACAAACAGGCGTCAGAGGTCTTACCTTGGCCTTAGGATGCATTTGGGAAGGGGGGGGGGGCTAAAGGCCTTTAGGCAAAAATAAAGGTGGTTGGGAAAAACTTTGGAATGGGCTTAATGGCAAAGTTTCAAGATTTCGAGCTGAAAGCCCAAGGCGAGGTTAGGGTTGCCTTGGGCTTTTTAGAAGATTTTCGGAATGTTGGGGGTTCATTAAAGCAAAATTTTATTTTGCCTTTATTGCCCTTGCAAATTTATTAAATTCCAACTTTGACCCTTTTGAAAACCTAGATTTTCGTTCACCGCTTACCTCTACGTCTCGCTTCTCTCGTGTCATTCTCCGAGTGCGAGAGAGCGTGGCGGAGAGATTTCTTTGAGCGCTCCATTTCGCCACCGCCGCCGTCATCCTACTCCTCCTCCGTCGCCGCAGCGAGTCCAGGAGAATGGTAGGCATCTCTCTCCTTTCGCGATTCTCACTCTGTTTCTTCATCACTTCCCCCTCTGCCTTTCGATCTAGGAGCAGTTGATTCCTCGCTTGATTGGACGGAGCCGTCGGGTCCTCGATCGTTTTGCGTTTTGGGCCATTCCTTCGATTTCTTCACGTTGTAGTTGAAGGATTACCCATTTTCTTTCTTCTTTCTTTGAAGTGTTGTGTGCATGTTCGGTGCTCGTGATTAGATATGTGCAAGATTTGATGTGCGAATGAGTTTTTTTTTATGGGATGGGAGCTGATGAGCTGCGCTAGTTTGAGTTTTGATCGGATCTTTCCCTGAGGGTTTCGTTTCGCTTGTTTTGCGGAGGAGTTTTCTTTGGGCTTTTTGGGTTGTGAGTCCTACTTCGATGTGTCATTTTTCTTTGATTTTTCTTTGGGTTTTTGAGGTTCAAATTGGTTGAGTGAGTCCTACTTCGATGTGTCATTTTTCCTCCGACATAAACTCTTTGTAAGGTTTTCGCACGATAGGACCGACGGATCTCATTTATGAACCTTTGCTCTGTAGCATTGGAACTTAAGAGACCTTGTTCATCTGCTTTGATGTTTAGGTGGAGGAAACAATCTTGGCACTTAGAACCTTCAATTTGCATCTCCGTTACTCTTTATTGTCGATTGTTGTGGCATTTTGAAAACAATGCCCTGAACCAAGGGCTTGCAGTTGAACTATTTGATCAAATGTCTTAACCAAGGAGCATTCCGGTTTTTATAGCTCTTGTGCGTATTTGTTCTGCTTGGTTTTTGTTTTAAAAAAAAAATGTTTGATGGCTCATAGTGGTGCTCGGAAGAGATGGTTAATGGCATTGTCTGTGGATGGTGGTGCATGGTGGCCGCATATAGCTTGTGGTTGTGCACGGGTTACTTTTAATTTGAAGCTTGAATGTGTTAAGTGTGCAAGTTTCTGGAGGTTTTCAGTTTACTGGGGAAGGAGGCTGCGGGCGTGCGTTGGGGTGTGAAAGACCATGTTGAGATAGCTAGAGTGGTGAGTTATGGGCTTAATAAACCGTAGGTTTAATGCGAGTAGGCTTGAGTGTTGAAGTTGAGCTGGGTTTGATTTATTTTAGGTATTTTCTAAGCTGGGCTATGAACAGTTTTGAAAGAAAAGAGGTTTTAGTATGGGCTGGGTTTATTTTAGTGCAATGGGTGAACATGATTGATGTTAACTGTTTCAGCTACTGAGTTAGAAACATGTTTTATTCTGATTGTTTTTGTGTGTTTCACTTTCCACAGCAGGATATATACTCCTTGTTCATATTTTTTCACCAAAGTGCTCCCCTCTCTCT
Source organism: Eucalyptus cladocalyx (assembly GCA_017140615.1). Lineage (NCBI taxonomy): Eukaryota > Viridiplantae > Streptophyta > Magnoliopsida > Myrtales > Myrtaceae > Eucalyptus > Eucalyptus cladocalyx. The sequence continues at coordinate 8,631,347 of CM029524.1, read as the reverse complement.
TCGCTCAAAAGGTGTCAATTGTCCCATTTCGAACCCAGGTTCTTTCACTTCTATTTCTTATGTTTTTGTTTTTTTTTCCCCACTTACATATCCAGCTTGGTGTGCTCTTTCATGAGTTCATATGAATTGCATTTTAATTTATTTGTAATGTCCCTTGCTTTGTGTTCATAGTACATCATCTCTTTTCATTTTTCAAATATGTTTGTATTCATTTTATTGAAAGATGGCAAGTTCATCAAAGGAAAAAGCATATTGGAGCCTTGAAAATATAGAAAATTTTTATCGATTATGCATTGAACAAATTGAAAAAGGCAATCGTCCTGCGAGCAACAAAAGGGATGGATGGATGGATATAATTAACAAGTTTGAGGAGCTAAGGGGAAAAAAGTATGATAAAAATAAAATGAAGAGTAAGTGAGATAATTTAAAGGAAGAATGGAAAAAATGGAAGCAATTGGTTTAAAAGGAAATAGGACTAGGATGGGATCCAAGGAAGAAAACCATTGACGCGAGTGACAAATGGTGGGAGAGAAAAATTCAGGTGTTTATCTAATCTTTTGTTACTTTTTGTTTTGTAAGTTAATCTTTTATAATATAACTCCTAAAAATATTTTATTATAATAGGCCAATCCTAAGCTTAGAGCTTTTCAAATGAAAGGCATACATCAGGATATTGAAGCTTTGTTGGATCAAATATTCTAGGGTGCAGTTGCTACTGGAAGTGTTACCTAGATAATGAGAATGTTGAGACCACACAAGCTGATATTGGTGATTGTGCATGATCTACTAATGATACTTTATAGGGTGATGTAGGTGAAACAAATGCCCAACCAAGTCAAAGTAAGAGCAATAAAAGGACGGTAGAAAGTTCAACGAAGCAAGCTCGGGAAAGAGAGGAAAAAAATTTATTGGACCGATAAGTTAGCATCACAAATCGACAGACTTTGTTCAGCTGTTGAGAGTAGGAGTAATGCAACATCAGTTGCAAGGCAGTTTGATCCTTACAAAGAAATTGTGCAAACATTGAAAGCCATACCGAAGATTAAGCAAGACAGAAAGTTGTTCTTTTTTGCACTATCTCATTTTGCTGAAAAGAAAGACAATGGGCAGATTTTTATGGACTTGGATAAAGATGAAGAAAAAGTTGAGTGGCTGAAGTATAAGTTGGAAGAGCATGATAGTCGCCATTAGGATACTAGTTACTTCTTTAAGCTCTTTCATATTAATCTATGTTGTAATGAGAGATTTATTTTCAGTTGCTAATTTGCACTACTTATGAACTCTTCTTCTGATTATATTTTAATGTGAGACATGTGTTTTCAGTTTATGTTATTTTGATTTGGTGGAATTTTCATATATATTATGGAAAATAATTGTTCCATTGATTGATGATTATTCATCACTTTTCTTACTGTTTTGTTACTTTAAACAGATATGGATGATTCTCCTGAAAGAGAAATCCATGAGAAAGAGGATGAGGAATTCAATCAACTTGTGGAAATTACTCAAGTCACAATCGTTTATCAAGCAATATACAATCAGAAAAAACCTTGTAGGACATCATCATATACATGATATGCATGGTTAGAAGAGTTGATGGGCGAAGATGCTAATCTGATAAGGTGTTATCAAATGTTTATGATGGATAAGGTTGTATTTAATAATTTAATGCATGATTTAGTAACACGCTACAGTCTTGAAGGAATTAGGAATATTGATGTTAGAGAAATGCTTGGAATATTTCAGGTAGGTTCATTTATCATTTGTGTTTCCATGCATCATATAAATTGCATTAAAATTTGGAATTCATTTTCCAACAAAAAAATCATTCAATGCATGTGTATAATCAAAATTTAGGTCTCAATTTGTCTTTGAAGGCAACCTCTTCGAGCTCACCTTCAAAAAGAGAGGAATTGTTGACACCTAAATTTTGGCGACCTGATTAGTCATTTATTACATTAAAAATTAGGGGTTAATTTTATCCCTGAAAAAATAATTAATTGCATAGCATATAAATTTAGGTGCATTTGCATTTATTGCATTTGTTTATTGGACCGGTGGCGGATGAGTTCAAATTGGTGGTTATGAGCTTTAAATTGACAGGCTGGACTAAGCCCACAAAGAAAGCAAATCGGTCCGAGCTCGTTTCCTCAGAGATATTTTACGGATTTATCTTTGTGAGATTTCAATTCAAAAGCAAATATTACGTTTGGAAAAAAATAAATATTGCGTTTCAAAAAGAAATCTTCGTGGATATGGATTTAGAAAATTTAAAAACCCTAATCCGTGCCCTATAAATAAGTAAACATATTAGGGTTTAGAGGGGGGGCCACACAATAGAAAATACACGGCCACATCGAAGAGTTTCTCTCGGTTTCTAGCTCAAGAAAATTCAACACGAAGAAAAGAAGAAAAGCTTGGGGGGCTTCCTCTCGGTTTTTTCTTAGTCGAAGACTCGAAGTTAAAAAAAAAATAAAGAAAAGAAAAGCTCTTGAGGAGAAAAAGTCAAAAAGTCAGCAAAAAAGGGTTGTAGAAAATTCAGAAGACTCAGTAGAGGGAGGGGACATGCGACAGGTGAGAGAAAAAAAAAAAGAAGAAAAAAAAAGCGAAAAAAGCAAGAGGAGAGAGAAGGGTCTTCTTCCTCCCGCCGCTACCCCGACCGCACGGCCCTTCGTCCGGAAGCCGCCCGCCGCCGCCGCGCGCCCGTCGCCGCCAAGACTCCTGCTAATCCTGAGTCCCTCGTCGCAACCCCGCGCTGACGATCGCCGTGCTCACCTTCCTCCCGCGACGCCAGAAGCCGTTCTTGCCACGCCTGCACCGCAAATCCCGAGCCCCGGTGTCGACGCCGACCATTCTCCGACGCCGCAACAACCGGCAAGCCCGTGCCTCCACTGCCGCGAGCCCGCAAGCGTCGCTTCGCCCAGCCTAGCACCCGAGTTGCTTCCACCGCTCCAGATCCGGACGCGGAGCCACCTCGCTCGCTCGCCTCCGCCACGTTGCGCCGCCGGTCTCGCGTTCCACCTCGCCCTTGTTGTTGCCTGCTGCATCACCATTGCCCACCGTCTCCTCAATCCTGTTGTCCCTACAGCGCCCCGCCATCCGAAGCTCGTGATCCGAGCGCCCCACGACCGCCCCCACGACACGCCCCGTGCCGACCCGTGACAACCCCTCGCCGGAGCCCTCTCGGGAGCCCCTCACCGGAACCCTAGCCGGCGATCTCTCGCCGAATCGGCGGCCTGACTTTATTTTCTTTTTTTTTTCAGAAAAAAAAAAAGAAAAGAAAAAAGAGAAAAGCAAAAGGAAATTTATGTATTTTCTTTATCTTTTTAGTGTAATTATTCCTTTAATGTGAAATTGAAATTCCACGATATGAAATTGCCTTGAAATTAGTGATTGTCGATCCGATTTTCAAGCTCGAAATTCGACTCGCAATTACTTAAAAAAATTGCCAATCCGATCTCCCGCTCGAGATCCGATTCGTGATTTATGTGAAATTGGCCAACCCGATCTCATGCTCGAGATATGGTTCGTCGATTTGGGTATCAATATGGCTTGATTTGCTGTGGTGTTATTTAAATTAGTTTTCTTTAAAAAAAATCAAAAAAATGCAGTTTTAGGGTTTGCATGTTCATAATAGGAATTTTATTTCGAATTTTCAAAAAAATAAAAAAAAATCAAATCAATTAATTTAGGTTGCTAGTTTTCTTTAAAACTTAGGTTGCATGTTTAATTATTTGGCAATTATTAATTTCGAAATTAAAAAAAAAAAACAAAAACAAAAATGATCATGCATATGTCATGTAGAATAAATACATTCTTTGCACGTCATTGCATATTATGATAAAATTTCATGTTTCATTTTAAGTTTAGTTATTAGATAGATTGCATTTTAGGATTATTTGGGTTAAGATAATATTTTAGTTTAAATTAGGATTTGGCTTAACCTAATTCCTAATGCAAATTAAATAGAATCTTAATCTAGTTAGACAATTTTCACATTTTTCCTAATTCCGAATTTCATGAAAAATAAAAAATGTCTTAGAATAAATTAGTTCCATTCTTTAGAATAAATTGCATGCTTATTAGGAAAATAAAAACCATGTGCACATCATATAGAATTAGGTTCATACAATGCACGTCGTTTAGTGATTTTTGTTAGGTTCATTAAATTAGAAATTGCCCGTCATTAGAATTAGGTCATTAGATTAATTTAGATTGCATATTTAAGTGTTGCATTTCTTTAATTTCGAATCTCATGGAAAATACAAAAAATTATTTTTTAGAATAAATCCATCTCATGCTTCAGGATAGACTACATCCTTATTTATGTTATATTGCTTAGGTCATATAGCTAAGTCATGTCGTCATGTCATATCATTTCATGTTAAACTAGTGGCATGCATTGATTCTCATTAATTAAGTGAAAACAAAAAAGAAATTGCGTGTTAATTAGAAACCATATCTAGGGTTATTGATGTGAATTTTAATTTAACACTGCAGATGCTTTCGTTGCTTTGAGGTAAGTCCTGCAATTTATTTTCTGCTTTACTTGAGTGTTAAATTGGTGGTTTGCGCACCTGCATGAACACCTCACATGTTAGGGAATTAGTTTAAAATCAATTCAAGCTGCCCGCAAAACCTTTTTTTAAAAAAAGAAATGGTACCGAAAGGGCGTTAGAGAAATCTAGCGTAATCAAGTCCCCGTACCAAAATCTCTGGTTCGTAGAAGTAAAGCAAAACTCCCGTTACTTTACTTGGGTTTCTAATCGACCCACCAAAAATAGATTAGTGGCGACTCCTAATTAAAAAATTTGCATGTTAAGAACTTGAAATGAAAATCGTGAATTGGTATGGGCTTGGGAGAGTCCGAGTTAAGTTTAAGCTTAACAATTCATTAGCCAAACCTTAGGTGGTTCACACCCGAAAAATTGGTCGCGACAGCTTGGCGACTCTACTGGGGACTTGAGTTGAAACTCTTAGTGGACTTAGGCCAATTTTATATTTTGAAAAATATTTTTCTTTGGCAGCAAGGATTCCAGGTACGTCCCTAACATTTAAGGTGTTAAATGTTTTTGCAGATGGGGAGATATAAGGGGAGTAGTCTTTGCTAACCCTTGTCTTGCAGGTTGGAGTTGGGGATGAATGTTTTAAATTCAAGCTATTGAAGTGTTGTTTGATTTAAATTGCTGTGCATGCCCTGCATCTAGCACTACACTATTGCACACACAACCTACCGCCAGACCTGGGCCGCATAGGATCATTTAGAATGGTGTTGAGATGGATACCACTCCGACCGCATGCTCGCGGTACGAGTCGCCCATCTCAATCCCGAAGTTTCTTTCATGTGTCAAGAGTACCCACCTCGGTCCGCATGCTCGCGACCCGGGTCGGCTCTTTGACTAAGCCGGAGTCATGAGGACCCGACATAGTCCACAAGCTCGTGGCTAGTCTGATCATCCTTGTGGCTCCACCTTGATAAGCCTTATAGATTAGAAATCGAGCCACTTACCATGCGCATGTCTATGTGATTGCCATTGATTCTCCTTGGTGAAGTAAGTGTTCTTTCCCTATACCATGCAATTTATTTTGTCATATTCTTGGGTCGGTCCATGACAATCTAGGTCAATCATTGATTTGATTCATTTGTCAATTGGAAATGAAATGAGAAATTGCTAGGGAATGATGCATTTTAAAAAAAAACTTTGGAGAATTTGTTTTTACATCATGTCTAGAAAATTTGGTATCCATTTTTAAGAAATTCCCTTCTTGCATAGACTTTTCATGAATAAATGAAAAAAAATGAAAAAAAATAGAAAAATTGATTAGATCATTGTCATGGATTGATTCTCCATTTACACCTCATGCTTACATGTTCCCGTTTATTTCCTTTAGGTGATTATGGAGCGATCTCGCTCACCCATCCGTACACGGCCGAGGGCTAAAATGGCGGATCAAAATGAGGTGCTGGACCGTATCATTGTCAATATAAATAGACGAATTGCATACCTCCAAAGTCAAGTCGATGAATTGTCTACTACTGTGGCTTGTCTCATCAAGCAAAAGGGGTGTGATGACATAGGTACTCTATCTTCAGTGAGCAACTACGACTTGAAGAAGAGAGCCAAGAAGACTTTCGAACCGTCCTATTTTCCCGAGGTGGCTGAATTTGATGTCACTATGAAGAGACTAGTGATATATCTAGAATGAATCATCTCTGACCTAGAGGACTTGCATCACAAGATCAAGGAGGGTGAAGAACTCAAACACACATGATTCATGATCCTAAGTAGTTCGCTTTCCTTATTTAATTAGGGGCATGTTGGTTGCACCTTCCCTCGCGTGGGAATTCTTATTGCTTTATAGAGATTGGTAAAAATTTCTCATGTTTTACTTTAGTGCTTGAATATAAGATTTTTCATTCCAATAAATGTAATTTGATTGATAAATATCAATAAAATTACAATTTTTGTTTTGAGGACATGATGGGGTATGCCAAACCGGTCCGGTGACAATATCCAACAATAAAAAGAAAATATCATCCAAGGAGAATTTTGAGGACTGGGCTTCTTCATGCTTCCTCATCCAAAAAATAATTAAAAAAAAAATCATTTTTCAAGCCATTTTCCAAAAGCATGCATTAGATTAGCCCTGTTTAATTTTCTAACTCATTTACTTCATGTTTCAGAGCATTACTTTCTTGACCTGATAAGAAAGCATCTGAAAAAGGCACATCAAAGTTGTTTGATCGGTTCAACTCTTACTCAACAAGTTTCTAAAGAGTTAATATGACGAATTGGGGGCACTACAGATCCTAGTAGTGACATGACTGAGACAAAATCCCGATCCGAGCCAAAATGGTTGTGCAATTTGAATTTACTTTAATGTTGCATAATATCCTATTCATGCACGTTGTTTTGTGCAGGGGCAAAAGCAAGATTTCATCAAATCAAAGATCAGATTTTCATCCTTGATCGATTAATTTGTGTGTTTGTTCCCTTTCAATAGGGGCAATCCAAGGACACCCATTGCCGAGATAGTCCCTTCTTAGGACAATTCCTTGAATAAATGCTTGAAATCATGTTTTTCATACTTATGAGAGCATTTTTGAGTGTAGTAAATTGTTTGTTTGAAGTCAAAACGCTTTTCATGCTTAAAGTTGCTAGACTCTTTTGAAAAGAGAATTTTCATATTGATTTAGCTCACCAATTTCATGTGGAGATTTATCAAGATAGACAACTCAATGGAGTGACATCAATGTTTAAGAATGCTGAATGAGATGTATCAGGATGATGAAAGGCAAGCCTTATCCTATACACAGTCCTCTACTTATACACTTGTGAGATGAATGTATGAAGTTCCATATCCACAAGGTAAAGAGTTCTCTCGCAAAAGGTACGATGACTGAAATGATGAGGGGCAGTTCATTTCTCTATCCCAAACACTACAGGTGATACATTGCTTAACCCTTTTTGAGCCCCATACACTTGTGGAGATTTTTTTCAAATTATCTTTGTCAAGAACCACCCCACATTGGGGCAAGTTGGAGGTAAGACAGCATCATGAGGTGAGGAAAATGAATTGAAATTTTCTTGCTCACACTTGCATCAATTTTCAAGTCATGCTATTACATTGAATTCATGTGGTGATTTAAGTGCCTTAGGATGACGAAGAGCATTTCTTTCTCTATCATATACACTTATATCCCTTGCATAGCCCACTTGAGCTTGCAATTTTATTTTTTCAAACCCAGTTGATGATCATCCCCCACACTAGGGCAAGGCAAAAGGCAGATGAAGACCCTTGGAAGTTCGAGTGTCATTATTTTACGCATGCATAGAAATCAAAATAGAGCTAAGGGGCATGAAAAAGCAGTGTGCCTAGTAAAAGCAAGGCCAATACCCATAAAAAGAAGTAAAAAAAAATGCATGAGAACTGGGGGTATGAAAAAGCAGTGTGCCTGGTAAAAGCAAGGCCAATACCCATAGATGAAAAAAAGAGAGTCAATATAGGTGACTGTCAATTGCAAGAATTGAATTCCAATGGAGCAATACTCAAAGAACTCAAATGCTGATTTTTTATAATCAATGGGGCACTTCATGAAGACAATCCCTGATGGTGAAAAAAAACTGGTGGCAATGCCAAGATGATCATCAGCTCTCACCCTTTACACACATTTTGAGCCTGCTGATCCTTTCATTTCTCAACCCATGAACCTAGCCTATGTTACGTCCTTTACAAAGTCTCTTCAGATTAGGATATTTGAATTAACATGGGAGTTCATATGTTTATAAGCATCACTTGAAGAAGTGCGAGCAAGATTATTTCATTCTCATTTTGCAGGGTTCTTGACTTGTAAGCCCGGAGATGTTCACAAATTGTTCTTTCAATTGCCTTGACTTGAAGAGTCCCTTTGTTAAGCCATTGACCAAGCCCACATTACGGTCCCTATTAAAGACCTCTCAGATTGGTAAGGTCGTACCGCTTGCGAGAAAACTCGGACCCTTGTTAGTATGATGACAGTGAGATGGAGTGATTCTCATAAAATAGCCTCTAAATGAGAGTGAGCGAAAGTCCTTTCTAACTGAAGGTCTCTCATTTTGTATTCTTAGGAAATCCATGTTATGAGTGAAGATTGTCTTGAATGATAATTCTCTCCAAAGGGAAATTTGGGTGATGCAAAGGTCATTATGCATGAACCCCAATTGAGTTGAAGAAAACCTCACTAAATTTTGAAATGTGCATTCTAGAGTAACTCAGATTGTCTATCTCTTTGATGAATGCATATTAGTTTTTGCTCTAAATCATGTCTGACGGGTAATTCAAGTTCCTTTCAGAATGTTTCATGATATTAGGAGATGAGAAACCTCCACCATGAGGTGAAAGACCTCCACAGGATATCTAAATTCCAAAAGACATATCTCCAAGAATCAGAGATATCATCAGGTGAGTATATCTCTATCATACTCTAAAATACTTGTCATTGTGCAGGTATTCTCTCTCAAGTGCATCGACACTTGACTTGGTCAAGCTGTTATATCGATCTGGCGTGCTTTCGTAGCCCAATGTCGCCTTTAATAGACCCGGCGCGCTTCTGTAGCCCGGAGTTCTTGACCTGGTGTGCTTTTGTAGCCCAGAGTCCCTTTAGTAGACCCGACGTGCTTTTGTAGCCCGGTGTCCTTCATATTGACCTGGCGTGCTTTCGTAGCCCAAAGTCCCTTTTAATAGACACGGCGTGCTTTTGTAGCCCGGTGTCCTTTATATCGACCTGGCGTGCTTTCGTAGCCCAGAGTCCCCTTCATTGACCCGACGTGCTTTCGTAGCCTGGAGTTCAATGACCCGGCGTGCTTTCGTAGCCCAGAGTCCATTTTATCGAACTGGCGTGCTTTTGTAGCCCGGATTTCTTTTATTGACCTGGCATGCTTTCGTAGCCCAGAGTCCTTTACACTGACACTCAATGGAGTTGTTCCCCAAAGATTTTTCCTCCAAATTCAATCTGATTAAGGCAACCGAAGAATGGTTCGGGTCCTAGTCGGATGATTTCTGTCGCAAGGTTGGGCAACCGAAGAATGGTTCGGGTCCTAGCCAAGCAAAACCTCAGTCTAGGCGACCGTAGAATGGTACGGGTCCTAGACAACATTTATTGCTCTAACAGGTGACTGTAGAATAGTACGGGTCCTGGAAAAATAATTTTCTTCGTCGAGGCGACTGTAGAATGGTACGGGTCCTTTACAACACATATTCCTTATTCAGGCGACCGTAGAATGGTACGGGTCCTGGAAAATGAATCCCCGTTTAGGCAATCGTAGAATGGTACGGGTCCTAGAGAAAACCTTTTTGCCGTACTCGTTGACCGTAGAATGGTACGGGTCCTGGGAAAGCAGTTCCTTACAAAACCTTACTGCCGTATTGGGTGACCGTAAAATGGTACGGGTCCTGAGAAAGCAGCTCCTTTCTCGCCATAATCGGGCGACCGTGATGAGAATGGTACGGGTCCTGGGAAAGCAAAGATCTTCACAAAGTCATGTTACTATTCTAGGCGACCGTATAATGGTACGGGTCCTGGACAAGTAACACCCACTACCTCGAATTACTCCTTGAAGGTAAGTTATTCCAGGTAGGTTCATTTATCATTTGTGTTTCCATGCATCATATAAATTGCATTAAAATTTGGAATTCATTTTCCAACAAAAAAATCATTCAATGCATGTGTATAATCAAAATTTAGGTCTCAATTTGTCTTTGAAGGCAACCTCTTCGAGCTCACCTTCAAAGAGGGCAAATTGACACCTAAATTTTGGCACTGATTAGTCATTTATTGCATTAACAATTAGGGGTTAATTTTATCCCCGAAAAAATAATTAATTGCATAGCATATAGATTTATGTGCATTTACATTTTTTGCATTTGTTTATTGGACCGGTGGCGGATGAGTTCGAATTGGTGGTTATGAGCTTTAAATTGACAGGCTGGACTAAGCCCACAAAGAAAGCAAATCGGTCGAGCTAGTTACCTCGGAGATATTTTACTTAATTTATCTTTGTGAGATTTCAATTAAAAAACAAATATTACGTATGGAAAAAAACAAATATCGTTTGTTTCGAAAAGAAATCTTCGTGGATATGGATTTAGAAAATTTAAAAACCCTAATCCGTGCCCTATAAATAAGTAAACATATTAGGGTTTAGAGGGGGGGCCACACAATAGAAAATACACAGCCACATCGAAGAGTTTCTCTCGGTTTCTAGGTCAAGAAAATTCAACGCGAAGAAAAGAAGAAAAGCTTGGGGGGCTTCCTCTCGGTTTTTTCTTAGTCGAAGACTCGAAGTTCAAAAAAAATAAAGAAAAGAAAAGCTCTTGAGGAGAAAAAGTCAAAAAGTAAGCAAAAAAGGGTTGCAGAAAATTCAGAAGACTCAGTAGAGGGAGGGGACGTGCGACAGGTGAGAGAGAGGAAAAAAAAAAGAAGAAAAAAAAGAGAAAAAAGCAAGAGGAGAGAGAAGGGTCTTCTTCCTCCCGTCGCTACTACCCTGACCGCACCGGCCCTTCGTCCGCCGGAAGCCGCCGCAGCACCGCGCCTCCGTCGCCGCCAAGACTCCTGCTGATCCCGCGTCCGCCGAGTCCCTCGCCGCGACTCCGTGCCGACGATTGCCGTGCTCACCTTCCTCCCGCGACGCCAGAAGCCGTTGTTGCCGCGGGCCTGCACCGCAGATCCTGAGCCCTGGTGTCGACGCTGACCGTTCTCCTAACGCCGCAACAACCGGCGAGCCCGTGCCTCCACCTACAGAGCCCGCAAGCGTCGCTTCAGCCAGCCCAACACCCGAGTTGCTTCCACCGCTCCAGATCTGGACGCGGAGCCACCTCGCCCGCTCGCCTCCGCCACGCTACGCCGCCGGTCTCACCGTTCCACCTCAGCCATCGTTGTTGCCTGCTGCGTCGCCATCGCCCATCGTCTCCTCAATCCTGCCGTCCCTGCAGCGCCCCGCCGTCCGAAGCCCGTGATCCGAGCGCCCTGACGCCGCCTCCGCGACGCAGCCCCGTGTCGACCCGTGACAACCCCCTCGCCGAAGCCCTCTCCGGAGCCCCTCACGGAACCCTAGCCGGCGATCTCTCCTCGCCAGACCGGCCACCAGCTTTATTTTTCTTTTTTTCAGAAAAAAGAAAAAAAAAAAAAAAAGAGAAAAGCAAAAGGAAATTTATGTATTTTCTTTATCTTATTTTTGTTTTATTGTTTTTGCTATTTTATTTTATCTTTTTAGTGTAATTATTCCTTTAATGTGAAATTGAAATTCCATGATATGAAATTCGCTTGAAATTAGTAATTGTCGATCCGATTTTCAAACTCAAATTCGATCGCAATTACTAAAAAATTGCTAATCCGATCTCCCGCTCGAGATCCGATTCGTGATTTATGTGAAATTGGCCAACCCGATCTCTACGCCGAGATATGGTTCGTCGATTTGGGTATCAATATGGCTTGATTTCTGTGGTGTTATTTAAATTAGTTTTCTTTAAAAAAAAATCAAAAAAATGCAGTTTTAGGGTTTGCATGTTCATAATAGGAATTTTATTTCGAATTTTCAAAAAAAAAAATCAAATCAATTAATTTAGGTTGCTAGTTTTCTTTAAAACTTAGGTTGCATGTTTAATTATTTGGCAATTATTAATTTCGAAAAAAAAAACAAAAACAAAAATGATCATGCATATGTCATGTAGAATAAATACATTCTTCGCACGTCATTGCATATTAGGATAAAATTTCATGTTTCATTTTAAGTTTAGTTATTAGATAGATTGCATTTTAGGATTATTTGGGTTAAGATAATATTTTAGTTTAAATTAGGATTTGGCTTAACCTAATTCCTAATGCAAATTAAATAGAATCTTAATCTAGTTAGACAATTTTCACATTTTTCTTAATTCCGAATTTCATGAAAAATACAAAATGTCTTAGAATAAATTAGTTCCATTCTTTAGAATAAATTGCATGTTTATTAGGAAAATAAAAACCATGTGCACATCATATAGAATTAGGTTCATACAATGCACGTCGTTTAGTGATTTTTGTTAGGTTCATTTAATTAGAAATTGCCCATCATTAGAATTAGGTCATTAGATTAATTTAGATTGCATATTTAAGTGTTGCATTTCTTTAATTTCGAATCTCATGGAAAATACAAAAAATTATTTTTTTAGAATAAATCCATCTCATGCTTCAGGATAGACTACATGCTTATTTATGTTATATTGCTTAGGTCATATAGCTAAGTCATGTCGTCATGTCATATCATTTCATGTTAAACTAGTGGCATGCATTGATTCTCATTAATTAAGTGAAATCAAAAAAGAAATTGTGTGTTAATTAGAAACCATATCTAGGGTTGTTGATGTGGATTTTAATTTAACACCGCAGATGCTTTCGTTGCTTTGAGGTAAGTCCGCAATTTATTTTCTGCTTTACTTGAGTGTTAAATTGGTGGTTTGCGCACCCGCATTTAACACCTCACATGTTAGGGAATTAGTTTAAAATCAATTCAAGCTCGCCCGCAAAACCTTGTTTTTTTTAAAAAGAAATGCTACCGAAAGGGCTTTAGAGAAATCTAGCGTAATCAAGTCCCCGTACCAAAATCTCTGCGGTTCGTAGAAGAAAGTAAAACTCCCGTTACTTTACTTGGGTTTCTAATCGACCCACCAAAAATAGATTAGTGGCGACTCCTAATTAAAAAATTTGCATGTTAAGAACTTGAACCGAAATTCGCGAATTGGTATGGGCTTGGGAGAGCCCGAGTTAAGTTTAAGCTTAACAATCCATTAGCCAAACCTTAGGTGGTTCACACCCGAAAAATTGGTCGCGACAAAAAGTAAGTAAAAATTGTTATAATAGTAATGACTTTGCATAATTACATACGACGAAACGCCGCCAATGATAGACATTTTGCAAGAGCAGATTTGGATCACAATTATGGATATTTAGTTGGCCTTCTTAATACAAATGAGGGGGCTGGTACTTGAAATGACAATTTATTTTCCGACATTGCTCGTTTAGATGATCAAATAACAATGAGTTTAGTAAATACTTGAGGAGGATGTTTGTAATTTTCAATGAAAACCTATTTATTTCTTTGATGCATATGTAATCATGTTTATTATAATGAAATTACTATTTCTTTTTGTTAATATATCTCTTTTATATATACATCTAAAGTGCAAAAAAATATATAAAAAAAAAAGTCATTGAATTTGTTAATTTTTTTTATATACACCTCAGTGCAAAAATATAAAAAAAAAATTCATTGAATTATATATATATATATATCTCGTGCAAAAGTAAAAAAAAAAAAATATTCATTGAATTTGTTAATATATCTCTTTTATATATACATCTTAATGCAAAAATATAATTAAAAAATCATTATTTTTGTTTCCAATTTTAAAAAATATAAAATAAAAACTTAAATTAATTGTGCTAAGGGACTTCCAAATATGTGTTTACCAAACAGCATTTCCCTAAAGTTGCTTCTCAAGGCGCTTTTCAATTATAGTTTACCAAACAGTTTTTGCATTTCACCAAAGGCATTTGCATTTCCTTAAAGGCTTTTCCCAAAAGCTTTTTCCAAACGCATCCTCAGTTCCTTCCTGTAAGTCAGTTCAATTCATAAATACTGATAGGTACATCATCTACTCAATTCAATCAGATCGAATCATCGATCAATCGACTCAATTGATTACATATCATCAAGACCACTCCCAACTCATCTTTATTATTCCATCTCAATTCTTAATTATAAATCACGGTCCTAAGGACATAACCTATCTTTAGGTGGTAATCATGGCCCCATGGACACAATCTTTAATAGGTGGTAGATCACGACCCTAATAGGCACGACCTCTATTAGGTGATGAATCACGGCCCGATGGGCACGACCTTTAACATGTGGCAAATCACGGCCCGATTAGGCACAACCGACTCCAAATTTGGTGGTGAATCTCGGTCCAACTGGCACAACCATACTACGATGGTTTTCTAGATCCACTCACAATCTTTCACGATCGATTTCCAATTGAGTACCGACACTAATTGATTTTGGGATAAATCCCACATAATCGCCAATTTACTCAATTTTCATAATCCAGTACTCAACTAAACAGAGAGCACCACCGTAATCGGCACGAAATCCCGGTCACCGGCCATCTCGATTGTATTTCTGAAAATAAATAATTAAATAATTACAGAAAATAATAAATAAATGTAATAAATCCAACTTAGGCTCGTTATAGCCTAATTGGAAACTAAAACAGACCCGAAAAATTTTCGAGACTCATTCAATAAATACTAGAGTTTATTTACTCGCTAATTACACTAGCTATTCTCCTAACATGCAATGACAAGTAATTAAATTTACTAATCTAATCTAATCTAATATAACCATCTAATCAATCTTAACTCAGAATAATCCAATCCTAAGCATAATTAACCTATTAATTGAGGATTAGTGAGTAAAACTCACTTGGTTCGTGATCCGTTCGGTTCAAAATGTCGGGGACGCAATAGGGACCGATTTTCTCCAAAGCGAGCCAAACTTTCGAGGTCCAGAACCTCCCCAAAATGGGCCTAAAAGTGACCTCAAGACCCACTCTTCATGTTCTCTATTTGGTGCTGGAAAAGAAAGAACCAGGGCTAATTTGCCGAGGCGAAGCTGGTAGAGGAGGGCGCACGGCTTGGCGAGGCAACCGTCGGTTGAACGGGGGTTCACGGTGGCTGCAGGGACTCCGACGGTCTACTGGACGGCGAGAAGGACCCAATGGCTCAGCTGGGACGATGGAAAGACGCATGGCTCGCACGGGCTTGCGCGCATCTCCGGCTGGTAGCGAAGGCGACGCTGGGCTTCCAGGCAGTCGGACAGGCTGCCGGCTGGTTCATGCGGTGCTCCTAGGTGGTTGCTACGTCGAACGACAAGGAGGAGGGAGGAGAAGAGCTGTGGACGTCAGCTATAGAGGGTGGGGAACAAGATGGGGTTGAAGGGGCCACTTAGTTCAATTTTCTTCTCCTTTGTCCCCTGACTCAACCTCAGCCAAGTCTGGCTTCCTTGGCCACAATCCAACCACCCATGCTCTCCATCTAGAAGATTGAAAAGGTCCAAATGTTGTGGGGGTGGGGGACATACGAATTTCCAACATTTCTCCCTTAATTGGACACTTGATCTTGCTCAATTCAATCTCATTTGGCCCTCACAAATTTAATTAATATCTCAAAGATCAAATTGGTATTTTTCCTTATCAATTGATCCCACTTGCATCCCAATTTTGCGAGCAAAAACGATCCCCAACATTTTCTGGACAAAAAGCCCTAGGACGACTTTTTCCCAAAAACTCTTGGGTTGCAAAAAAATATTTTGAGACTGAGTCGGCGTTCCTAGAATTTATTGTGACATGCCAGAACCTTCAATTTTTGAAATCGGATTCAAATTCGTAGTTAATTTCAATCCGGCGCGATTTTAGCATGACCTTGGCTACCGGGTAGCTTACAGAACTTTTTAGAGCAAATGACATGTGGTTGATTTTCTTCGAGCCACAATGAGCCCACTCGACACATTAGCAACTCTCGGTTGTCGTGAAAATCTTGAGGATTCAAATACGTACACAAGGTATCAAAACGATATAAAAATCAATTTAGTGCTGGCCGACGAGAATTTTCACAATTAGTGGAGTCACCCATGTTTAGCCACACATCTCTGTCGAACTGACCTATCTCTGACCTCTAATCGATTTTTAACTGTGTCGTAATGGCCTCTAAAGATAAGCACGATTGAGAAACTGATTCCTGATCGAATTCTCAAGTCGATTGCGTTAAAATTCCTTAATGGCTTCCCTGAATAATCTAGTCATCTCGAGAGTAATCAGTTTTGAGAATAACCCTATAAGCGCGTCAACGAAATGCCCGATTTATTGAATTGAAAACAAAAGCGAAAATCTAGGATGTCACAATGACCACTTTAGATAATAACCATACTCATAGGTACCAAAAGGGCACTAATAGAAATCTTTACCATATCCCAAGTCCCCAAACCCACGAAATCTCTGGTCCATGGAAATCAAGGGTGGTCTCTCAACCCTTGATTTAGCTAGCCCCAAACAAGAGACTAGTGGCGACTCTTAGATTCATATTTTAGATTATCTAAACAACTTTTAAATAAATCGGTGTCATGTGAAGGATGAGTATGAGGGGACTTATGTTTATAATTACCAATCTATTTGCAATTTTAACAAATCGGAAGAGTCATTCTAGGTCAATGTTCATATGTACTATGCAAATTTTCTATTTATTTGTGGGGTTGTTCAGTGACTTTATTTGAGATGCCATTTGTATGAACCATTCGAATTGACTTTATAAATGAATGATTCTAAACCTATTCATTGGGATTATTGCAAGGCCCGAAAAGATAGGTTGCAAAACTAACAGATGGTAAATTTATTATAAATATATCAGTTTAGAGTTTTTTATGATCAAAATATTAATTTGAGGTAAATTTGTCATAGGTGTATCAATTTGGGGTTCTTTGTGACATCGACTTTAATTAGAATGCATTATGAGAAGGGACCTTATTAAGGAAAATCTGGGATGAGTTTGCAAATGAATCGAATCTGTCGAGGGAAATGAATAGGAGATCCTTTGTAAGGATCAAAAAGGTCCAAAATACACACCCATGATATAAGTAAGAGGCCAAATGACCATCTAAACTCTTCATGTAATTGGAAATGAGGATTGGAGCGCAAAACTTTGTGTACTCTTATCATTTCGTATAAGAGGTATGCTCCACAACCCTGGCTGGATTCACAATCTGTACTTCATTAGAACTATCTTGAGCTTCAAAGGTGGTGGGGTTTTAGAATAATGATCTTTGGTCCTATGCTATGGAGATATGTTTCCCATACAAGCCCATTCAACATATTTCTTCATGATCAAGCATGAAGCAGACATTTCAGACCCATGACCGAAGAGACTTTATTGCTATCCATGGAATGAGATTTATTACTTCAACTACAATTAAAGATAAGCACACCAGTTTATCACTATTAAATAAGTAACCCTAACTTGCTGCCACATCAAGGCGTTGAAGAATGATTCTCCATGACATGTATGGGATGGTTAGGAGATTTGGCCCTAAAGTTTTTCACCAGCGGCTTCATCTTCTCCGCCACCTTTATTGTTCCAAGGAACATGAGCGTGTAAACGACCACCATGCCAAGCAAGATAGCAAGATCCACCCATTTAGAGTAGCCCATTTCCACTTGCCAATAGTTTCTCAAGATCTCTTCACCACCAATTGTAGGTGACCCCGTCATCTGGTTGGGAAACATTAACCCTTCGAACTCATTCTTGAAGAAACCTTGGTTGGCATACTTATGAAACGAGATGTAATACATGGGATATCTCCAGAATGGCTTGGGGAGATCATCTGGCAACTTGAAAAAGCCTCCATTTAGCATCATCACACCTTGAATTCCTGCACCAGTTATGATCCCCATGAGGAAGTCTAGGACTATACTTGCGACGATCATCATCAAGCTCTCGACTAGCAACATGCACGCAAAGAGCACTGAAGCGAAGTAGGCAAAGTGCTCAAAACTCTTTTGGAGGCCAACCAAGTAATAAGCAATGGCTCCTGGGATAAGAGAGATGATTAGTAGATAAGGGATGGACAAAAATGTATTGCCTATAACGAACGCCGCGACACCGTAATGCCCATTCAATCTCTCTCGCCCAAAGACCTGGTAAGATGAAAATGTAGGATTCTCATGACTTTGGTATAATGATAAGTAATCGGAGCATTAAACCTAAAAGAAAAGAAAAGGAAATAGAGAGAAGTACCTTCATGTCCTCAACAAAGGAGGGGAAACCGCCGATTGCCATAAAAGCAAGAAATGCCGCAACGAACATTAGCAAAGAACCTCTTGCCTGTAAACTCGTAAAAATTAAGAAACTTGGTCAATGGAATGTGCAATAACTTATAAATCTCATTCTTCAGCGATTTGTTCACTAGATTATTTAGAACATACATACTGTCCCAATAGCAAACCTTACCTGAATTGAGCCATAGGTGGTTCCGATGTCGTAGAAGATAGTCCCAACACACAGACTCAATGCAATGTAGATTGCTAAACGAAGCCAGTAATACCCCAAGTCACGATACAAGTTCACGAACAATCGCTTAGTCAGAACAATGCTCTGGGTAATGAAGCTTGCTTGACTTCCATTTCTTCCCAAATTTCCGCCAACATTCTAACGGAAACATACAAGTTATCAGAAACTTTCTGATTCCTTTATAATTTTCCAATCCACATAATATCAAAAATTGCATACCTTTCCGGATATTTTGGACACTTGCCGCCAAACTTGGTGACGCATCAGAGATGACTTATAAGATTTGACCAGAGTTTCAATGGCTTCTTCTGCATTCATGCCATGGCCTCCTTGTTCAATGTCCTAACAATTTTTTTTGTTTTGGGTCCACGAAATTTCCTTCAATTCTTGAAATTATGGTTGAATAAATCAAGTTTCAGTGGCTGACTTACTAATTTGAAGTCCTTGTTAATCGTCCTGAGGTAGTGATCGGATGGATTTCTAAGAGTTGGACATGGGAAACCATTTGATGCAAAAAACTGCAACAAAAAAAGATGGTTAGGAAAATGTTCATTGCTTGCAACAAGCAAATATTTATAACTTAGTAGTCCTTAGTAGTCCAATATCACATGCACCTGTTCTGCCCCTGATCCAAGGCCAAAATAGACTGTTTTCCCGGAAGAAAGAAGGCAGAGATTGTGAAAAAGCTCAAAGACTTCACTGCTAGGCTGATGAATCGAGGCAATCACCGTCCTCCGGTCATGTTGGGCCAGCTTGGCAATGCGGTTCATCACATGGTATGATGCCGCACTGTCAAGCCCGCTGGTCGGCTCGTCAAGGAAGAGGAGCTTCGGGCGTGTCAGGATCTCAATGCAAATGCCGACCCTCTTCTTTTGGCCACCGCTGAGGCCCTTTGCGCTACCCCCACTTATCCTAGTATCTCTCGCATCTTGCAATCCCATCTCTCTAATCGTCGCCTCGGCTCTCTCCTTCTTCTCCGATTTCGACATGGATTCCGGCAATTGGAGCTGAGCTGAGTAGCACACGGCTTCTCTCACCGTTAGAGTTGTTATTAGTGTGTCATCCTGAGTCACATAAGCCTATAGCAAAATTAAAAACAAAAATAAATAAATAAAGTGAAAATTTACTATAAGAACGATTTGTATAAACTAAGATTTAGATCTATCAGTTAGGCTTACGGAAGTTCCGAAAGAAAGTGGCTGTTTGCGACCATTGATTAAGATCTCTCCTTTCTGTTGAGTGCTTGAATTTAATCTCCCTGCAAAAAGTTTTTTTTTATAAGAACAAAGGGATAGAATCTGTAAATAAAAATGAAATAGATAAGGAAAGATAACAGATTTGTTGGGTACTTTGTTCCAAATGATTAAATGCTTGAATTTGAAATAAAAAAGGAGAATTCGGTTAATTTCATTCCCTCACAACATGGAAAAAATCGAAAATCCATGTTTTTCTCATTCATACCTAATTCAAATTCATCTGCCCGTAATATCATGTTACGAAATCCTATCTAAACCATCGATTATCAAATGCGGCCGAGACGATAGAAACGTTGTGTCTTGTGGGGATTAGGCAGGAAAAGAAGAAAGCTGTCGAAGGGGGAGGGAAGTCGCATCATTCGTCGACTTCCTGATAAATGAGACGAGACGGTTTCTTTTCTAAGGTTTGGCGGGTTACGTAACTTCATCGGCTTCAGTATTAGTCAGCCTGCCTCAACGTGGCTTCGAAATATTCGGCGATCTGATTTCAATGTTTATATATTATTGTTTGTTTTCTAATCCAAGATGTCTGGCATCTTAATTTATCGTGAAAAACTCTCATTTTTCTTCGTCTAAGTCTTCACTGGAGACCAAGTGGAAAAAGACATTTTTAAAATAATAAAAAGCTGTAATCATACTGGATCAGCATGCATCTAGGGTCAATGACTACGGCCACTTGAAACGATCTCCCAATAAATTGGAGTTTACGTAGTTTATGTCTTGGGATGACGCTGACATATGCATTGCCTTGAGAATATGTTTTTTCCTTTAAGGAACACAGGAAAAGAGCCCCGTAATTTCGAGAGAAGGGGTGCCTTCTCACAAAAGGGATTACGATGCATATGAAAATCGTTCACTTCAGCAAATCATTTGACCCAAAAAAAAAAAAAAAAAAAAAAAAATCACTCGAGCCGTTCGGTCTATTCGTATGTTGTTGAATTTACTCTGCCAAAATTTTGTAAAACATGGTAATGAGAGGGGCAATAAGTACACACGGGAAAAGTCTAAATCTGGTGCACTTGATGAGATGAATGGGATAAATGTGGGCATCGTAGATTGAAAAAGTATTACCTAAACACTGTTGTTATGTGAAATAAAATAAAAATATCCCAAATCGATATGCTTGTGCCACATTTATTAGGGTATGTTTGTTTCACCGAAATAAAATCATTTAAAAATATTTTCCTAAAAATGATCCTTTGTATGTCCAAATATTTCCATTGTTGTAAATATTTTCATAGACTATGAAGATATTTTTTGTTCGTTTATTTTTGTAAGAGATAAAAACAATTATTTTTAGGATAATATTTTCCAAATTACTCATCTTTTACGAAACAAATAGAGTCTTTCCCCAAATTAATGTTCAGTGCCGTGAAAAATTCCAAATTAGTACACCTATTACAAATATACTCTCTATTAACTTCCGTTCTAGATCCCTCTTAAATAACTGACATGGAAACATACGTGGCAAACAACTTAGATTATTGGTGTGTGACGTTAATTCAAGTGAAAATTCAAAATAAATAGGTCGTTTGAAAATTCAAAATAAATAGGTCTTTTAAACGACAACGTTTTGGAGAAATCAAATAAAAGAAAATGAACTAATATCAGGAAATGTGATAAAACAAATTTGACCTAAGAGCTCCCTCATGTTTTGAAAATCTACTAAAATCCCTAATTTTGGTCTAAGATTTTGATAGATTTGTCATAGATGTATGAATTTAAAATAATTTGCAATATAAAATTAATTTAATATAAATGTGGTACGGATGCACCGATTTAGGATTCGTTGTGGTATTTGCCCATTTGTTTATTATCGATTGTTTTCTAGTCCAAGGTCTCCAGCGTCCTGATTTATCATAAAGATTTCCTTTTCCTTATCTAAGTCTTCATCTGTGTGATGGAGCAAGGAATAACCCTTGGTCCTTGGGCATATAGAAAGGCTTACACACTTACCAAATCAGTCGCTAGGACAGAAGAATAATACCATGACACAAAGATTATTCTATAAAGTTGGATCACAAAAGATTGTAGCTAACTCTGGTTGGGTTCTTATATTTCCTCGAAGGTCGAGTTACTTCATTCCATTTATTTCGAAATAAATATATATAATTTTTCACGCATGTCTACTAATTTTACTAATAAGATTTTTGTTTCCTTAGGCTTGACAAATAAAGGAGCATTCACGTATCCATGAAAAAGTGCAAAAAGGAAATTTAAATACTAACCAAAGAGAAGATATTTTAAGGTTTCAATAACTCGGGGCAATTACAATATAAATAATTAGAGAAGTGGGGATTTATATTTTTATTTTATAATGTGTAATAGAGTAATATTTAGACAATTTTGCTTATAAGATCTACATTATTAAACTATGAATTTGTCCGTTATATAAAAAAAAAAATGTTCAGCTATCGTACATTTCACTAGCCAAAATAAAAACTTTCTAATAACATCTAGAGGTCAACTTGTTTTGAGCTTGCTTTACCTATAGAATAATGGCAATTGAAAAGCGCATTTATGACATGCTGAATTATTGTAGAAAGATAGATTTATTTGATAAGGTACCTCTGACATTCTGATTTTCATCCTTGTCCCGACTTTATGAAATTGGCTTTTCATCGACGTACCAATAGTCATTTTTCTCTGAGCTAATTACTCACAAGATAACTAATTTATCAGGTGAAGCCGTTAATGGATATAAATGTGACCGACTTGAGAATTCGACCAGAAATCGACTACTCAACGGTGCTAATTGGCAAGGGTCAATATGGCACCATTAAAATCGATTGGAGACCGGAGATAGGTCGATTCCACAAAGGCATGTAATTAAAGTGTGGGTGATTCCACGTGATTGCAAAATTCGTGTTGAACAAAGATTAAACCGATTTTTCTGTCGATTCTTTTTCCGGTGCTCGTAATTGAAACATTGAGATTTTTACAACAACCGAAAGTTGCCGATGAGTCAAAGATGCACAATGTGGATTGAAAATAATCGACCACGGGTCAAACACGATAAAATTCCTAAAAGCTACCCAGTAGATTAGATCACACTGAAATCGCGTCCAATTGAAGTTAACCACGAAATTGAACTCGGTTTTAGGAATAAAAAGTTCTAGCGTGTCATGATTTATTTTTAGGACGTCGACTCATTTTTTGAAGAATTTTCGACGAGACCGGATTTTCGGCCTCCTGTCGAGCTGGCGAGGGTCGAGCCTCGCCCATGGCCGGCAAGGCTCGACCTTGCCGAATTGCGGCCCCGGCGGTGCTTGGCGAGGCTCGCCCTCGCCAAATCGGGAGGTCGAGCCTTGCCGGCCATGGGTGAGGCTCAACCCTTGCTAGATTCGGCGAGGGCGAGCCTCGCTGCCCAGCGCGAGGCCACCCTCGCAACCACTGGCGAGGTGGCCGGCAAGGTCCGGCAAGGTCGACCTCACCGGTCGCTATGGTTCAGCTAGCGGCCGAAGGAATGAGGAGAGAAGAAAAAAAAGAAAAAAAGAAAAAAGGAAAAAAGATAACGAATAAAAAATTCAAAAATATTAAAATATTATTAAAAGTTGTGCACATCAACACCGATGGTCCCCGTTTCAACCTATATCTCCAGCTTTGACTTGGGAGGTGGGTGGACTGGAGGAAAGCTACGTGCCCGCCTCACAGACCGCGGAGGACATGTGGTGCCATGTGCCGGATAGAGCTCCCGTCTCGCGTCCTCAGCTGATGGTAGGGGACATCATGCATGAATCATGGTTTACCTGCTGTAAATCTTCGATTCACTCTACCCACTGAAGTATTATTGTGTATTTATCTTATATGTTCAAATCGGGATCCGTTTAGATTGTGTCACGACTTTCTATTGAGTAAATTACGGAAAACCAATAAACTAACAAGAAAACGTTTTTCATGACTAAAAAGCAATAAACTTAGATTGGGGAAACACGACATCCTCCTCTAGTAAAAAGAAAATCACTCTCTTTAAATCACCGAAGAAGTAAAAATTAATTTTTTTAAAATGATGTTTATGAAAAAATACTTTCCTTTATAATGCTCGCAAAATATGGGCTTTGGATCTTAGACTCCATGATCAGGCCTATTCCTCAGACCATTTTCTGAAGTGTTCGGATAATGTTTACTGAACGGCCCAACTCCCAAGCCCCCCCAATCTATTCATGGGATTGATGAATTTCGTTCATGTGTTACACAACTGACGCAAATGAATGATACTAACTTTACTCATACCTCCAACGTTTGCGCATTTCGCGCTGCAATCTTGAACGTCGTCGTTAAGGCCGGGGTTCGTTCGGACAGTTTCTTTCTTCAGTTCGGAGGAGCGAAGACCATCCCCACCTAGAGATCAAGGGAGTCGGAAACATTGACCTCCTCACGGACTCATTCAATAAGTTACGACGAACGAGAAGCAAATCCAGGACATAGTTTCGGTTATATTAGGAAGTCGATTAGACCATGGAGTTTAAGTTCTCACTCCATTGTTCATCAATAGCCAATTACCCATTTGAATGCCGAACAGACATGTGTTACTTCTGCAATTTTAGCTGTCACCGATGTGAGGCTCCGGCTAAATTAGGTAATGATGATCATCTTTTCTCAGCACATCCAACCGCAGCAGAGCGATGAGGAATACAATCATGTCTTGACTCCAGCCTGTCCACACCTTTCTAGGATAAAGACGCACCTCACCAACTGGGTCAAGCTTGGAATCGATTGCTTATCTTAAATTTGCCCAACCATTTTTTCTTGAGGGGACAAAAGACTAAACCGATGATGTTACACGACAAGGCAAGTCTTGGCTTTTTTGCTTTGTTACACGACAAGCTTGGAATCGATTGCTTATCTTAAATTTGCCCAACCATTTTTTCTTAAGGGGACAAAAGACTAAACCGATGATGTTACACGACAGGGCAAGTCTTGACTTTTTTGCTTTGTTATAAGTAGTGCCTAAGTGAGATTCGTTCGGCACTTCGTTCAGATGTAGACGGGCAAGAACAAACTAATGTTCTCGTCACGGCTTACGAAAGCAAGTAAGTTGCAAGCCATATGGACAAAACAAAGGCCACGACGTAAAAGAGAATGGCTATTGTAGATTAGTCAGTTGCCAATTGGTGCTACTATTGCAATAGCCATTAAAAAAAATAAAAAAATCAGATGTTTGTACGCGTTTAGAAAATCGCTAAATCTAGGAGGAAGGTACTATCCGTGAGAAAGCCGCCAGAGACCAGGTGATTCCCAATTCACCATTTTGTTTGGGGGCTATTCTTTGGTTATAAAGTTGTTAAGTCCAAAAAGGAAAGCCAGAGCATAAAGTGATATTCCCATCACCGTTCACGCTCCTTTCCATCCACCATCTCCCCCCTTTCTTTAAATCGTTTCAAAACCCACGTTCGAATTCTTAGCTCCCTATAAATACCACAACGGCATCGCCATATTCTTAATCCTCAATCCAACAGCTCTAGGAAAAGAGAGAGAGAGAAGAAAGGGGCTGCGGCGGCAACGAATTTTCCTCCTTTCAATGGAGTCTCCTTCTCCCATCAATGTTCCCAGGTGGACTCCGAGCCCGCCTCAGACAATCTCATTGCTGCCTCCCGAGAAAGTTGACGACGTTCACGAAGAAGAGGATGATGGTGTGTCCGCCCGAAGCCACGACGTCATCTTTCCATTCAGTATTGGGGAAGCCGATACCCGAGATGCCCGTGACCACGAAGTGCCCCCATGGGAAGTCCATGGCGGAGGCGAAGGATCTCGACCTGACCAGGCTACAGGAGCACACGAGAACGGGAACGGGATGGTCTTGACATGGAAGGACTTGTGGGTGACGGTGCTGGACCGGAGGAACGGGACACATCCCATATTGCAGGGGCTGACCGGTTATGCCGAGCCGGGCCGGATGCTGGCCGTCATGGGTCCTTCGGGCAGTGGCAAGTCAACTCTTCTCGATGCCCTTGGAGGTACCGTTTCGAATAAATCTCTCTTTCTATATAGATGGGTAGGTGATTTATGTCCTTTTCATGTTTTAATATGCTACAAGTAAAGCAAGCTCAAAATGAGATCTAACCTCCTAGATTCTATGAGAAAATTCCAACTAAATTGACTGGTAAGCAGCTATTTCTATATACAAATGTAGATCTTGTTCGCAAATTGTCCACACGTCACGCTCTCACTTTATAAAATACAGATATAAATCTTTCAGTCCTTTAAATTATATTAATTTTCATGACAAATTAAGACGCCGGACATCCTGGGTTAGAAAACAAACAAACAAAGAATAAATAAATGAAAGCGAACGCAAATATTTCATAGTCACTAAAAGAACAAAGGAAAAGTCAATGAATCTTGTCCCACCTTCTCTCTCATGGAGGAGTTAGTCGAGAATAATAATGCGGAAGATAGATTTGAGAAATTTCTGTATAATTTGATATATGTTAATGAGGAGTATATTAGCCTATTTATAGGTTTTATGAGATACTATTAAAGGTAACATATATCAATCAAAGATATGCACAATAAAAAGAGATCACACAATCTTGAGAGACAAAACCAACCATAAAGATATACAAAAAACCAACAGAAATATTCTAATTATCTTAAATATAGGAAAATATCCTAATTATTTCTAACAATTGGAATTAAACTCAAGGTAATATCAATGAAAATCAATTGTTTATCTAATGTTCTCTCGTGCCACGAAAACTTGTTTATCTAAGAGCATCAGGGTTGTTGATCCATGGTGGGGAGTGTGTGAGATAGTCTTCTAGATTTGGCTTGTTTGAGGTTGTTGAGTTTGGCTATGGTGTCGGCTTCTTGAAATAACAAACAAAAGGTCGAGAATTAGAGGGGAAATAACAAGAGGTCTATGTGATTGGCTTGCGAAACAATAATTGAGCGATGTGGCCTATACAATAAAATCTAGCGTCACAGCATCAAGCAACCTAGTGCACATCCCAATAAAATCATCCCTATCATCAAGCACGAAGCTGCCATGGTTACAACAAGCACAATAAACTAGGCTTTGTTGAGGGAAAAGTTACTGTCTTGGGCCTCCCTCACCTAAAAAGCTAGTTCAAGAGGTGAGATAATTCCTCACACTTATGAATCGACCACTAGCCCTCTTTACAACCGATGTTGGATAACATCAACAATATCCATTTCACACATCGAGCTTAGGTCGGAGGTGCAACAATGCATAACTCTCCCATGTGACTATTGGGTCCAAACTTCTTGTTAATCTGGGCTTTGATACTAAGTTGAGAACAATAAAGCTGAAGATAGATTTGATGAATTTTTGTATAATTTGATATATGTTAATGAGGAGTACATCAGCTTATTTATAGGCCTTATAAGATACTATTAAAAGTAACATATTTTAATTAAGATATACACAATCAAAGGAGATATCACACCAACTTGAAAGATATAGAAAACCAACAAAAAGAGATACTAAAAACAAACATAATTATTAAAATTATCTTAAATATAGGAAAACATCCTAGAGGATCATCCTAATTATCTCTAACAGAGTCAACCAGTGATATGACGGCTGTACCCTTTCGACAGCTTTTTCTTGTTTATATGTTGTCGAGGTCGGACATCCATGACATCGGATCAATCGCCACGTGTGGCAACGGTCCCAGCTATTCACACGTCCCGGCAACCAACATCGAATGTCAATGAAATGACATGGATTTCCCAGTGAACAC
Organism: Eucalyptus cladocalyx; assembly: GCA_017140615.1. NCBI lineage: Eukaryota > Viridiplantae > Streptophyta > Magnoliopsida > Myrtales > Myrtaceae > Eucalyptus > Eucalyptus cladocalyx. Next base: position 8,603,748 of record CM029524.1, on the reverse strand, counting down.
ATGTCGGAAACGGATTTTTCCAATGTACAAAATCAAAGACTCCAATGGCTTTTGCTGTTATAACCTTTCCAATCACAATTTGTCTATCCAATATGGGAAGCGGCGGCTGTTGATGTATGGTTATAAAACGGCGATCTTTTTGAGCTAATTGTTCTACACTTCTTCCTCGCTGTAGCGTGCTATGAGGGTCATGAGTGGGAACTTAAGTTTCATTCTTAGTATGCCCTCATGGATTGTTGTTGCATATTCAACTGTGATGCAGCTGAATAGATTTAATCGAATTTGCTTTTTACCTCACATTCAAGCAGTTAATCATTTAGAAGTAGATTAATTTGTTTTCGAGGAGAACAATCGACGAAGTAACTAACATATCAGTAACCTTTAAATAACATTTATTAATTTTTTTCATTTTTACTCTCGGTTTCCACCGTTTCCTTTTTCTTAAGAAGCAACTTTTTGCAGGGAGACTAAGTTCAAGCACTCAACAGACAGGAGAGATCTTAATTAATGGTCGCAGACAACCACTTTCTTTCGGAACTTCGGTAAGCCTAGCTGATAGATGTGGCGCTGAGTTGAATTTCAATGTGCAGATTTCCTAGCCAAATCGTAGTTTATACAAATCGTTCTTCGTAGTAAATTTTCACTTTATTTATTTTCGTTTTGGTTTTGTTATAGGCTTATGTCACTCAGGATGACACACTGATAACAACTTTAACGGTGAGAGAAGCCTGTGTACTACTCCGCTCAGCTCCAATTGCCAGAATCCATGTCGAATTCGGAGAAGAAGGAGCGAGCTGAGGCAACGATTAGAGAGATGGGACTGCAAGATGCGAGAGATACTAGGATAGGTGGGGGTAGCGCCAAAGGCCTCAGTGGTGGCCAAAAAAGGAGAGTGAGCATTTGCATCGAGATCCTGACGCGCCCGATGCTACTCTTCCTTGACGAGCCAACCAGCGGCCTCGACAGCGCTGCGTCATACCATGTGATGAACCGCATTGCCAAGCTAGCCAGTCATGACCAGAGGACTGTGATTGCCTCGATTCATCAGCCTAGCAGTGAAGTCTTTGAGCTTTTCCACAATCTCTGCCTTCTTTCTTCTGGGAAAACAGTCTTTTTTGGCCTTAGATCAGTGGCAGAACAGGTGCTTGTGATGCTGGACTATCTTTTTTCTTGTAGCAAGAAACGAACAATGACCTGACTATCTTTTTTTTTCATTTACTTTTTGCAGTTTTTTGCATCAAATGGTTTCCCATGTCCAACTCTTAGAAATCCGTCTGATCACTACCTCAGGACGATTAACAAGGACTTTGACGCAGTAAGCCATGCAACTGAAACTTGATTTGTTCGACCATAATTTCAAGAAACAAAGGAAATTTCATGGACCCAATGAAACAAAAATTTCTTGTCAGGACATCGAACAAGGAAGCAATGGCATGAATGCCGAAAAGGCCATTGACACTCTGGTCAAATCTTATTTGTCATCTCTGATGTGTCACGAAGTTCAGCAGCAAGTGTCCAAGATATCTGGAAAGGTATGCAATTTCAATATTATGTCGAATGGAAACTTATAAAATATAAGAATCTGAGAGTTTTTGATATATTGTGTGTTTCCATTAGAACGTTGGAGGAAATTTGGAAAGACATGGGAGTCAAGCAAGCTTCCTTACCCAGAGCCTCGTTCTAACCAAGCGATCGTTCGTGAACATGTATCGTGACTTGGGGTATTACTGGCTTCGTTTAGCAGTCTACATTGCATTGTGTCTGTGTGTTGGGACTATCTTCTACGACATTGGATTCACCTACGGCTCAATTCAGGTAAGCTCTCTAGCTTGACGGTGTGTTCTAAATAATCTAGTGACCAAATCAATGAAGAATGAGATTTAAAGTTATTGCACATTGCATTGACCAAGTTTCATAATTTTAACGAATTTTCAGGCAAGAGGTTCTATGCTAATGTTCGTTGCGGCATTTCTTACTTTTATGGCAATTGGCGGATTCCCCTCCTTTGTTGAGGACATGAAGGTATTTCTTTTAATCTTCCTTTTTCTTTTCTTTTATGTTGATGCTCCGATTGCTTTTCATTGTACCGAAGTCATGAGAATCCTACATTTTCATTTTACCAGGTCTTTGGGCGAGAGAGATTGAATGGGCATTATGGTGTAGCCGCGTTCGTGGTAGGCAATACATTTTCGTCCATCCCTTATCTGCTAATCATCTCTCTTATCCCAGGAGCCATAGCTTATTACTTGGTTGGCCTCGAAAAGAGTTTCGAGCACTTTGTGTACTTCGCTTTGGTCCTCTTCGCGTGCATGTTACTAGTCGAGAGCCTAATGATGATCGTCGCAAGTGTAGTCCCTGACTTCCTCATGGGGATCATAACCGGTGCTGGAATTCAAGGTGTGATGATGCTAAATGGAGGGTTTTTCAGGTTGCCAGATGATCTCCCCAAGCCATTCTGGAGATATCCCATGTATTACATCTCCTTCCATAAGTATGCCAACCAAGGTTTCTTCAAGAATGAGTTTGAAGGGTTAATATTTCCCAACCAGATGGGAGGGTCACCAACAATTCAGTGGTGAAGAAATCTTGAGGAACTATTGGCAAGTGGAGATGGGCTACTCTAAATGGGTGGATCTTGCTACCTTGCTTGGGATGGTGGTTGTTTATAGGCTAATGTTCCTTGGAATTATAAAGGCAGTGGAGAAGATGAAGCCGCTGGTGAACATCTTTAGGGCTAAATCTCCTAGACATCCTAAACCTGCCATGGAGAACCCTTCTTCAACGCCTTAATATGGCAGCAAGTTAGGGTTACTTATTTTTCAGTGGTAAACTGGTGTGTTTATCTTTAATCGTAGATGAATTAATAAATCTCCTTCCATGGATAATAATGTACTCCATGCTTGATCATACAGAAATGTTGAATGGGTTTGTATGGGAAACATATCTCGATAACATAGGAGCAAAGAGCATTATTCTAAACCCCCATTTGATCTTTCAAACTCAAGACAGTTCTGAAGAAGTACAGATTGTGAATCCAGCCATGGTTGTTGAGGATCCGTACTGCACCAAATGTATTGTGGACCTTGTTGATCCTCACAAGGGATCACCTGTTCATTTCCGAATCCTTAACCAAGCTTACATTAGGTCTCTTCTCGTGATCCATTCTAATTACCAACTTAAGATTTTAGGTTGGACCTTCTAACGACTTCTGGCACTGTATTCATGGCTAGATCTAAGTCCTTAACCCCATGTATTTACTTCTTATCAATTTGTGAACTTTCTTGGACGAGGAAGCAATTAACTTTCTGGACCCGCTAATTCTAAATATTAATGGCTCTAATCAAAATGTGGTCAAAGCCGGCTTCACTAAATTACACTTCTCTGACTAAAAAGGGTGTACCAACATTCAATGTCAAACTTACCTAGAAAAGTATGTGGTAAGAATGAGTACCAAAATTAGCCCATAAATGTCCCATTAAATTGATAATTTGTTTTTCGCTCAGTGTAGGCCTTGGTTTATTTGAAAGAAAATTTTCTTCTTAGCACATGTTTATTTTTGCCAACACTTGCTTGGTTGGAAACAGATGAACCTGAATCGTGTAATGCTCGCTTAGATTGTATGGCATTGTTTACATTTTGCTAGCGTCAACTTGGTCCTCATGACATCTCTCTCCTTTCTATATTTAATCAAGAGCCTATACATTGGTTGAAAGATGTTATCTTCTGTGATTTATAAATTAGCACTCACCCCCGAATGGCCACTACCTTTTGTGTTTGCTTAGATTAGTTGGCTCATGTGGAATGAGCTGAGCTTTTACAGATGGTATCAGAGCTGGACCATCTCCAATAAAGGCTTGGTTGTGGACAAACTACGCCCATATTTGATCCAACAAAGATAGGGAGTGATTGCTTGTGTGTGAGGGCTCGGACAAGATGCAACAAATGGCTGAACCGAACATCAAATAGAGGGGGTCACCAAGTGATACAACTCAACACTAATGAGGACACCAATTATTTAAGTGGGAGAGTTTAAAACGTCTTGATTCTCACATTGATTGGGAGAGGCCCTTTTGAGTAATCATGAATCAATGGCCATAGTCAAGTTGTTAATTAAACAAAAGTTTTGTCAGCAGAGGAAAAGAAACCAAATAATTATCTTTTACAATCATGGACTACTTCAACAGCTATTGTGGGAAATTCACACTTTATTTATTTATTTATTAGATGGCTTGTCTCGGTATAGCTCATAGATCACTTCAACTTGGATCACAGTCACGCAATACTAAAAAATTCACATATTCCTCAACCTTTCAGTGCGATAAAGGAGACAACCTAAACCATTTTCAAGATCACAATAAAGATAGATTTGTCTTTTAAAGATCATTTTGGCCCGGTCAAATTCCAAATTTGATGAGCCAACTTGTTCATGAACAGCCCTCTTTGTTGTGGACTACATTGTTATATATTTAACTGTTTGGACAAACTCGGATTGCATGTGTTAGCCATTATTTTATAGAATTTAGCCCACTTTTTGCAGGATTATTTCCATCCCACTAAATGACTATGTCCACCCACACTCACATTAAAAAGACTAGACCAGATGACCCAATTCTTTCTTTTTTCTATTTTTTTTCTATTTATGATAGTTTTATTAAATATTTCACATATTTTATTTTTTAGCTTATTATAGAAAAATGCATTCTTAGATATTCTTATAACGTTTTACATACTCCGTGTAAATCATCTTGTAAGTAGTAAGGAAAAAAGATATTCTTTGATATAGTAGAAAACTGGAATTTTTTTTTCATCATCGATCTTAACAACTTGTCTATTTTTTGTCTATCTTATCTCAAAAGCTCACTTTTTTGGTGAACTTTTTAGTAATTTCATTAGTCTACAACCTATATCAAGTCTCTTTATTTACTAAATTTAAGAATTTATCTCTTTTCCTTATTATACAGGTGAGAGGTTTTTTTTATATAGAGCATCTAAGGCTTTATAGGAATATATAGGAATACACTAAAAACATTATGCATAATAAGGTGTCTTGATATTTTTTTTATATTCATTAACAGCAGGTTGAGGCGGCGAGGCAGCTCGGACGGCATCGGGTTGAGGCGATGACGGGCGAGCGATGGCACAGGCTGCGGTGAGGGGCTCGAACGGCGTCGGGTTGTGGCTAGCGTCGGGTTGAGGCGGTGAGGAAGGCAACGGCGAGGATGGCGTCGGGCAGCGCCGCAGCTGTCCTCCTCCCTCCGTTTCTTCGGATCTGGGTTCCGGGGTGGACGGCGACGAACGGTAGGGACGACGACGGCGAGTCTTCTTTGACTCTCTCTCTGCCGAGCTCCTTCTCTCACGGTCCCCTCCCTCCAGCTTTCTCTTCCTCTTTTCCTCGTTCCAACCCCCTTCTCTCGAAAACCCTAGCTACCGAGAGAAGAAGACCTGGGCGCGGGCTGGGCTCAACTAGAAAGAAAAGTGGGCTGGCCCTGCGCGAGAGAAAGAAAAGGAATAGGGGGCGGTGGGCCGGTTTGAGGCTGGATCGGCCCAATCCCCCTTTAAGTAATTTTTCAAAAAAATTTATATTAATTTTTGTCAAATCAAAATAATGACATTTCACTGGCATTTCCAAAAAAATTCTTACTTTATATAATGTTTTGATATAATTAAATGTCATCTACAAAGTAATTTATCCATAATAAATTATCAATATTGTGGAAAAGAACTAGATTTTTGAAAATCTCTTTTCAACAAAATAAATTTTTATGGAAGTAATTCTAACAATAAAAAAAAATAGTGCTTTTAATATCCATGGGAAATCTACAATAAAAAATAAAAAATAAACATATGAAATTCTTATGTATAGTAACTAGACCCTGCATATATATAGATATAAACTGCAAAAGGAATGTAAATAAATTTGAGAACACAAAATCTAAACTGCAATTGAATGATAGAGGGTAATTTTGTCTTTTTGATGAAAATTGGGTAGATTTAGTTATATAGAGGGTGAAAATAGTATTGCCAACTAACTTTTATTCTCTGATAAGCCATTTCTTGTGGTCTTGCCAACCAATGCTCTCGAAGCAATTATTAAGTATACTTACTAAGGAAATGCATTGATTTCTGAATACATTCATCATATGTAGCAAGAAAGGGATAGTGTATGATAGCTCTGATAGCAATTATTAAGATAACAAATTTTCCTATTTGAAAGTTCAACAAATGTCCTCAAGGCCCGATCATTTTAATGAAAATGATAGCTTTGATTATCAGAATTTTAAAGTATCGTGTTGAGAATATGTCTCCATTTGAGCCAATAAAGGAAATCGGATTTTTGCCCATAAGTGAGCAAACCATCAATTGTGCGTTCTAATGAAGTGCATCCAAAAGATGAGTATCTAAGTTAGAGAATATTGTGGAATAGTTCTTAGAATTCCTTTGTGAGATAAGGAGATTGTTGGTTAGGCATTGTGTGATACAATCTCATTCAACATGTCTTTGCAATCAAGCATAAAAGCAAACATTTCATACCCATGATTTAAGAGAGCTCATTATTATCCATACAAGGAGATGTATTTACTTCAACAACAATTGAAGATAAACACACCAAATTTCACACCATCACATAATTAACCCTAGCTCCCTGTATTATTTTGGCATTGACAAATTCTTCACGACAAGTTTAGGATGTTTAAGAGATTTAGCCCTGAAGTTTTTCACCAGTGGCTTCATCTTCTCCACGGCCTTTATTATTCCAAGGAACATTAGCCTGTGAACAACCAACATTCCAAGTAAGATAGCAAGATCCACCCATTTAGAGTAGTCCATTTCCACTTGCCAATAATTTCTCGAGATTTCTTCACCACCTATTGTAGGTGATCCTCCCATCTGGTTGGGAAACATTAACCCTTTGAACTCATTCTTGAAGAAACCTTGATTGGCATACTCATGGAAGGAGATGTAATACATGGGATATCTCCATAATAGCTTGGGGATATCATTTAGCAACCTAAAAAACCCTCCATTTAGCATCATTACACCTTGAATTCCGGCACCAATTATGATTCCCATGAGGAAATCAGGAACTATACTTGCGACGATCGTCATCAAGCTCTTGACTAGCAACATGCATGCAAAGAGCAATGAAGTGAAGTATGCAAAGTGCTCAAAACTCTTTCGGAGGCCAACCAAGTAATAAGTTATGGCTCCCGGGACAAGAGAGATGATTAGTAGATAAGAAATGGACGAAAATGTACTGCATACAACGAACACGGCTACACCATAGTGCTCATTCAATATCTCTCGCCCAAAGACCTGGTAAAATGAAAATGTAGGAATCTTATTACTTTGGCACAGTGAAAAGCAATCGGAGCATCAAAAAAAAGAAAAGAAAAGAAAAGAAAGGGGAAATTAAGTGATGTACCCGACACAGACAATGCAACGTAGATTGCTAAACGACGCCAGTGATACCCCAAGTCAGGATACATGTTCACGAACAATTGCTTAGTTATGAGAAGGCTGTGGGTAATGAAGTTGGTTTGACTTCCATTTCTTTCCAAATTTCCTCCAAAATTCTAATTCAGTGGGTAACGAAGCTTGCTCGACTTCCATTTCTTTCCAAATTTCCTCCAAAATTCTAACGGAAACACGCAACTTATCAGAAACTCTCCAGATTCGTAATAAATTTTAAGTTTCCAATCCACATAATAATAAAATTTCATACCTTTTCGGATGTCTTGGACACTTGCTGCTGAACTTGGTGACGAATTGGAGATGACTGATAAGACGTGACCAGATTGTCGATGGCTTCTTCAGCATTCATGCCATTGCCTCTCGTTCAATGCTCTGAGAAGAAATATTGTTTCTGTTGAAAATATGTCTCGATTTGAGCCCGTTGAAGCGAGAATATGTGAACTCAACCACATGCGAGTCCGTAGAGCATGTGAATTGGCCGAAATTGTCAGAAGAAAATCGCATGCGGATCTATGAGCCGCAAGCGTGAAAACGAAGAGAGCGTGCAGCTGCGAGAGGGGAAGACCATTATTTTATTCAACCTCTTTAATTGCATGCACATGGACGTGCATGCATGGTGAATGGACGTGGAAGCCTAAAGTGTGGGCTTGTTTGTCTTCTTCCTTTAACTCCTTGCTTCTTTCCTTTCTTATTTTATTCATCTGCAGACAACCCAAAGGAAAGAAGGAATAAAATATTACTTGAAGGAGTTGAACGTCGTGGAGATGGTCTTGGAAGGCAGCGGCCATCCCTTCTTTCACGCTTGGATTATGGGCGCAAGTTTTCTGCCTTATTAAATGCGTCCCATGCATGCATGCGTGCCGTAAATTTTGGTGGGCGTCGGTGCTGATTGCGGGGCGCGTGAATGCCTTCACATTTCCTGTCTTGTTTCGCCCTTAAAAGCGAGGAGCGAAGGAGAAGGCGCCGCACTGAGTTATTTCGGTGGCCGTGAGAGCTGAAGAGAGAGTCGCGAGGCTTGGGGAAGCTCTCGGTAGAGTGAGATTTTCTCGTTGAAATTACACCCGAGTGTTTTAGCCAGTTAAATTCTTGTGAGTAGAATTTGTTTAATTCCTTGAGTGAGGTTTCACTAGGAATTGTGAGGGCTAAACACTGTGTATTATTTAGGTGTAATTTGGGGCTGGGAAACAACGAGTGTGTTTGAGTGCTTTCAGTGATTGTAATCTCGGTGTATCGCTTGTTTCTATAGTGGAATTCCGTGCTACTCTCCCCGTGGACGTAGGTTCCGATATTCGGACCGAACCACGTAAATCCGATTGTCGATTTCCTTTCCTTCATTCCGACTATTTTATCCGTTTCGCTTGGTCCGTCTATATTCATGCAACGCGCAACAACAAGTGGTATCGAGCCTGGTTTGGTGACGCGTGAAGCGAATCGGTGACTATGGAAGAAGGAAGGTGAGAATCGACCGATTTGATGGGAAGGATTTTGCTTTACGGAAGATGCAGATTGAAGATTTATGTACCCGGAGAAATTTGCATTTGCCTTTATGGGAGAAACCAGACTCGATGAAGGATCCGAGTGGGAATTGCTGGATAGACAAGCGATGGGTGTTATTCGGCTGGCGTTGGCTCGTAACGTCGCATTTAACATCGTGAAGGAGAAAACCACTGTGGGACTGATGAAAGCCTGTCAAATATATGCGAGAAACCCTCTGCGATTAATAAGGTCTATTTGATGCGGCGTACTGTTTCACTTAAAGATGGGCGAAGGTATCGTAGCTGAACATATCAATGAATTCAATGAGGTCGTTAACCTATTGAGTTCGGTTGAGATTAACTTTGAAGATGAGATGCGTGCGTTGATTTTATTATCCTCATTGCACGATAGTTGGAATACTATTTTTCTGCTGTTAGTAATTCCTGCGGGTCAAGAAGTTTGGCGTTTGATGAGGTTCGCGATTTGATTCGAGTGAAGACATTCGTAGGAAAGAATCTGGTGAACCCGTGTCTACTGCTTTTAGTAGGTGAAGGTAGAGGAAGAACTAGCACACGTGTTAGCGGGAACATGAACAGAGGGATCGATCTAGGATTTGGTAGGATTGTACATTGGAATTGGCAATAATGGGCATCGTAGAAGAGACTGTTTTAAGCTGAAAAATGAAAAGGGTAAGGGAATTAGAGTTGAGTCTACAGAAAATGTTGCTGATGTAGCTGAGAATGATTCTGATGGTGTCGTTTGTGTCTTGTACATCCGCGAGGATTCGTTATTTGACGGATGGATAATGGATTCTGGCTGTTCATTTCACGTTACACCAAATAGGAACTGTTTTATCACTTATCGGTGCACGGGTAGTGGTAAAGTCCGGTTAGGAAACAATGCGAGTGCGATGTTGTGGGTGTTGGTGATGTTAAAATAAGAATGCATTATGGTATTGTGAGGACATTGGCTGGGTAAGACATGTTCAGAATTGAAAAAGAACTTAATTTCCTTGGGTGCCCTAGATTCAGCTGGTTGCGGTATTCTTCGGGAAGGTGGAGTTACGAAGGTTGTTCGAGTGCCTTGGTGATAATGAAAGGAATCAAGCACGGAGGCACTGTATGTATAAACTTCAAGGTGAGAACGGTGACGGAGTTTTGCGCCGAGGACGTTGGATGCATCATTCGAGAGTCTATTTATTTGCTCGAGGAAGACACAGGTGTTTGTGCCAATGCACAAGTTTGATGCTAGTGTCGGGATCACGCGGTCGAAAGCTTTGATCGAGACGGAGGCGGGTAAGTCGATCAAGCATGTGCGGTGACAATAGCATGGAATTCTGCTCCGGAGCTGTCAAATAAATTCTGCATGAAAGAGGGCATAGTGAAACACCGCACTAGTGCCGGTGAAATCACAACAATTTGCAGAATTGATGGCGAGAACATTACTAGAGACGGCCGTAAATGATCTCTAGTGCTGGTGTTGCTAGGAGAATCCTAGCTGATGTGCTTAGTACGGTAAGCTGCCTGGTGAATAGATCCCCATCAATTGCTATTGAATGGCGGACTCCTGAAAAAGTTTGGTCAGGTATCATTGCTAGATATCCTATTTTTAGAATGTTTGGTTGCCTATGTTATTTTTGAGTGAGTGATGGTAAGCTCGATGGACGAGTAAGGTGCATATCTCATGGCTATGCACAAGGTGAGTGGGAGCGTCAGTTGTGGTGCCGGATATAAATTCACTGTTGACAGCGGAGAAAGTTACCTTTGACAAGTCTCCGGTGCCTTACGGATAGGAGTGTTTTTGGCGGTGTTAATACGGATGCGGACGGTGTTCAGCTCAAGGTGGAGTTGCAACCGGAAACTCCTGAGGTAGCAGTACTAGCGGAATAATCGACATGGATGGTGCTTGTAGCGAGGTGGAGCCGATACGGCCAACGGTTCTTGTGTTTGCTGAATTTGACAAGGTGCGTGTTCGACCTTACGTCGGATATGGAAGCAATGATGGTTTTGCTTTATCGTGATACGGGAGGTTATGTCGGAAAATCCTTGTGGAGTAGCTAATTATGCAGGTGGAGTTGGTATCTTGATGAGGTCCACGATTATGGGAAAGTTCAAGCACGGCTTGAACTTGGAAACACTCTGTGACGGTTGAGCCCGTTGGGGCTGTGGGAAGTAGTAGCGGGTGTCCCTTGAAGCGATTATGATTTGGCTCAAGCGTCGAGCCAAGGTGGAGATTGTTGAAAATATGTCTCGATTTGAGCCCGTTGAACGAGAATATGTGAACTCAACCACATGCGAGTCCGTAGAGCATGTGAATTGGCGAAAATTGTCGAAGAAAATCGCATGCGGATCTATGAGCCGCAAGCGTGAAGATGGAGAGAGCGTGCAGCTGCGGAGGAAGACCATTATTTTATTCAACCTCTTTAATTGCATGCACATGGACGTGCATGCATGGTGAATGGACGTGGAAGCCTAAAGTGTGGGCTTGTTTGTCTTCTTCCTTTAACTCCTTGCTTCTTTCCTTTCTTATTTTATTCATCTGCAGACAACCCAAAGGAAAGAAGGAATAAAATATTACTTGAAGGAGTTGAACGTCGTGGAGATGGTCTTGGAAGGCGACGGCCATCCTTCTTTCACGCTTGGATTATGGGCGCAAGTTTTCTGCCTTATTAAATGCGTCCCATGCATGCATGCGTGCCCGTAAATTTTGGTGGGCGTCAGTGCTGATTGCGGGCGCGTGAATGGCTTCACATTTCCTGTCTTGTTTCGCCCTTAAAAAGGCAGAGGAAGCGAAGGAGAAAGGCGCCGCTGAGTTATTTCGGTGGCCGTGAGAGCTGAAGAGAGAAGTCGCGAGGCTTGAAGCTCTCGGTAGAGTGAGATTTTCTCGTTGAAATTACACCCGAGTGTTTTAGCCAGTTAAATTCTTGTGAGTAGAATTTGTTTAATTCCTTGAGTGAGGTTTCACTAGGAATTGTGAGGGGGCTAAACACTGTGTGTGTATTATTTGGGTGTAATTTGGGGCTGGGAAACACTGAGTGTGTTTGAGTGCTCAGTGATTGTAATCTCGTGTATCGCTTGTTTCTATAGTGGAATTCCGTGCTACTCTCCCCGTGGACGTAGGTTCCGATATTCGGACGAACCACGTAAATCCGGTGTCTGATTTCCTTTCCTTCATTCCGACTATTTTATCCGATTCGCTTGGTCCGTCTATATTCCGCACGCGCGCAACAACAGTTTCATTGTGTCCATGAGATCTCCTTCAATTTTTGAAATTACGGTTGAACAAATCAAGTTTGAGTGGCATGACTTACTGCGTTGAAATCCCCGTTAATCGTCCTGAGGTAGTGATCAGATGGATTTTTTAAGAGTTGGACATGGAAAACCATTTGATGCAAAAAACTGCATAAAAAGAAAAAAAAAAGTGATAGTTAGGAAAATGTTTTTTCGCTTGCAACAAGTAAAGATTCATAACATGGAAGTCAAATATAACAAGCACCTGTTCTGCCCCTGATCTAAGGCCAAAATAGACAGTTTTCCCAGAAGAAAGAAGGCACAGATCTTGGAAAAGTTCGAAGACTTCACTGCTAGGCTGATGAATCGAAGCAATCACCGTTGGTTCATCACATGGTATGACACGGCGCTGTCAAGCCCACAGGTTGGTTCGTCGAGGAAGTGTAGCTTGGGGCGCGTCAGGATCTCGATGCAAATGCTCACTCTCCTCTTTTGGCCACCACTAAGGCCCTTGGCACTCCTGCTGCCTATCCTCGTGTCTATCGTGTCTTGCAGTCCCATCTCTCTAATCGTCGCCTGGGCTCTCTCCTTCTTCTCCGACTTGGACATGGATTCCGGACAATAGGAGCTGAGCCGAATAGTACACAGCTTCTCTCAACGTTAAAGTTGTCATGAGTGTGTCATCCTGAGTCACAAAAGCCTTTAAAAAAACCCCCAAAAACAAATGAACAAAGTGAAAATTTATTACTAAGAGCGATTTGTATAAACAAAGATTTGGCAAGGAATGCTGCAAATTGAAATTCAATAAAGCACTGCATCTTCGGCTAGGCTTGCGAGTGCCGAAAGAAAAGGTTGTTTGTGATCGTTGATCAAGATCTCTCCGATCTGTTGGATGTTTGAACTTAAATCTCCCTGCAAAAGTTGTTCATTTGGAAAAAAAGGGTGTACCAACATTTAATGTCAACCTTATCTAGAAATGTATGTGGTAAAAATTAGTACCAATATTTGATAAGTTATTCTCTACATTGTAACCCTTCCTTAGCCAGGCTTGGTCAAAATAGTAGTATCGCTAGTTTATTTGAAAGAAAATATTCTTCTTAGCCCCTATTTATTTGTGCCAACACTTGCTTGGTTTGTATTAGATGTCCTCTTGACATCTCTCTCCCTTTCTATATTTAGTGAAGAGCCATATATCAATTGAAAGATGTTCTCTTCAATTATTTATAAATTAATGCCCACCCCAAATAGCACTTAGCCTTTTTGGTTACTCAGATAGGTCCTTCTAGGATGAAAGCACTTGCTCAGCGGAGCGGTAAAGTTTTTATATAGTAGTAGAGTTGGACCCTCTCAATAATGGCTTGGTAGTGCATAGACTACACCCCATATTTGATCCGACAAATATTGGGGAGTGATCGTTTAATGCATGAGGTTTGGACAAATGGCCGGAATGACGGATTATATAAAATAAAGGAGTATCACTGAATGATGAAGTATGGCTCAATGCAGATTGACAACAAGTAAGTGTTGTTGAGTTGCGCGTGTAAGTTATGTTAGAAAGTTCCACATTGGAAAATTGGTGTGGTGTGAAACAATTAATATATTTTAATTTTGGCTATGGCCCAATTGGTAAAGCTTTTAATTGAAGATGAATCAAACCCAGATGTTGAGGAGCTTGAGCTTGAACTTCCTTTTTGCGATCTTCCGATTGATAGTATCAAGATTTCTACTGTTAGCTCCCAATAAATGGTGTTAAAATTGATGATTGATTGGTGGCCCACTCCCAATATGTATTGGTGTATCATTAAAGGGAGCAAACCTAACATTGAGCTCACATTGAGGGGAGATTGTTGAGTTGTGCTTGAGAGTTGTGTTAGGAAGTCCCGAAGCGAAGAATTAGTATAGCGATGAGTAGTTAATATATCCTAGTTAGTCCATAATTATTTGCCTTAAGTTTTTGAGTGAAAGTGGGTCTAACCGAATTTGATGGACTTGGACTTGGGATTTGCATGGTGCCATAAGTGCATGGGGTCGATGGTGTGGCAAAGCGTTAATAAAGGCTGTGCAAGCCCTCACCAAACGTTGCTACTACTGTTTTTTTTTATAAATAAATTTAGTTCATTTAATAATTTTAATTAGGATAAGTATTAAAGTCACTACCTTGTCCCGAAAGTATTTTCAATCCCAAACTTGCAAAAAGTTTGCATTTAAGTTCTAAACTTGTCAAATTATTTTAAACGAAGTCTAAGATTGCATCGTAGTTTTTTCCGTTAAAAATGCTGATGTAGCATTTTAAATAATTTTTTATTTTCCACGCGGAATTTTTTTAAATTATTTTTTAAAAAATTAGATTTAAAAAACTAAAAAAATCAAATTTATTCATTTTATCTTATTTTCACCAAAAAATTTTAAAAAAAGTTAAAATATTTATTAAAAAACATTTTAATTAAAAATAATTTTTTTAGTTAAAATATTTATAAAAAAACATATTTAAAAAGTTAACATTATTTTTTTTAATTTATTTTTAAAAATTTTAAAAATAAAAATTTTAACTTTTCTTTTTAGTTTTTTGTTGAAAATAAGATAAGAATAAATTTGATTTTTTAGTTTTTAAATCTAATTTTTTTAAAAAATGGATAAAAATTAATTAAAAAATAAACCTGGAAAATAAAAAATTATTTAAAATGCCACGTCAGCATTTTTAACGGAAAAGAAGAAACGGCGTCAATCTTATAACTCATTTGAAATAATTTGACAAGTTTTAGAACTTAAATGCATTTTTGGTAAGTTTTAGGGTAAAATGCGTTACAAGATTGTAGACTTCCTAACACTTACCATTTTAATTATTATTTATATTAAAATTCGAATTCGGAGAGTAAAATGACATTGTTTTAGCCACGTCAACTTGCAAAATGACGTCATTTTGTACTTAACTCATTGGAAAATTGCCACGTCAAATTTGGAAATTTTGTTGTTGGCACTTAAGTGTCTTATTTTTTTTGATTTTGACACTTAAGTGTACATTCGAGAAGTTTTGACACTTAAGTGTCTAATTGTGCCAAGTTTTAGCACTTGTGTTGTATTTTAGCTCTTGATTGCCTTTCTTTTTCTTTTTCCATGGTTAGCATAAAAATGGCACAAACAAACCATCCATGCATGATCACCTATCTTTAGACTTGTATGAAAATGTAAAAAGATGTATAACTTTGTCACGTCTGGTCCTCCGAGCATGTGAGAGTGCTAGTATGCGGAATAAAATAAACTTTGAGTAAAATAAAGGAGTTAGGGAAGAGAATAAGAACACAGAAATTATAGTGGTTCGCTTAATCCAAGCCCACGCTCCACTCTCCCACGATAACAGCCTTCTTGGCTGGATTCCACTATACGCAATCAACAAAGATTACAACTTCGAGTGCAAACACTTAGTAGTAGATCACACTATCTCACTAAGACACTTTCTTTGGTATTTCTCTCACGATTACAAACGTTTAAGCTCTCAAGAGACAAGTATATGATCTAAAGTCGCTCAGACTTTTTGGAATTATAAATTCTACAATCTTGTCTCTTACTTGCTCATCGGTCCATGATCTTCTTAAATACTCCTCCACTTCCAAACTAGCCTGGACAGCATCCGGAGAATCGTCTTCCAATATACCCATTGGACAGCTCAGTATTTAGAAGATTTAGTAGCCGTTGAGTGACAAAGCGTAAAATCCCAAATTGATTCCGATCGCCCATACAAACGAAATCTTGGTTTCCATAAGTAAAGCTTCTTCGTGTAGAATTCTTGTCTTCAAGATCCAATGCGTCAATCAATTAGATTGAATCAATTAAATCAATCTTGATGTGAATCCAAACCAGATCACTAGCCGTTGTATGATTGGCTTGAGTTACGATTCATCGTAATCTGATGTAAAGTCTTGAGAGCCTTTAGACTTTACAAACTGGCAGAGACTTTTACTAACTCGAAGTCTTGAGTCTCGACCAGTCTTCAGACTTTGAGTCTTGAGACCGAGTCTTGGAGACTTTGACCAAGTCTGGAAATCTTCAGAATATACTTTGGACATGAGTTCCATTCGGTCTTGGTCGTCTTCGCACTTTGACAATATCCTTTACATGTTCTTTCATCTGCATGGTCTATTACTCAACCATCAAACATGTTAGTAGTCTTTTGATTTATTTTGTCATCTTCAAAACATCATAAGGGATTTCCCTAACAATCTCCCCTTTTTGATGATGACAAAACAATCTCTGAATATGCAGATTTGTAAACATACTTTTAAATCAAAGGATATCATAAGATAACAAATAGATTGAGCATAACAATATATAGAAAAAAATAATCGCAGCTCAATATTATGCCATAGATAATATCAAACCAATCAGCACATATGCATATTCATATCTTCTCCCCCTTTTGTCATAATCAAAAGCGATAATAATGGATTCACGAGAGAATAATAACAAATATTTTGCATGAATCACAATTTTTAAAAATCAGCTTTTATAAAGTAAGTCGAATATTAAAGATATGCAATATAGCTCATTTCGATCACATATATATCAGCAAATATCCAATAAAAATCACGGATGCATCATAACTTACACGTACCATTTTTGTCATAATAAAATGATAATATCAGTAAGAGATTTGTTAATGACAAAAGGTAATATAAGATGCACTAACCGGATTTTTAGAATAAATTCTGGACACATTTACCTTTCCTTCCATTCATAATAAGATCACGATCAATCCAAAAAGATCTTTCCATAATTGATCAAAGCTCCCCCTCAATTTGTTGCCTTTTTGAGGTGATCACGATTCTTTTCATTTTCTTTTGGATTTGATTTCTCCCCCTCGATTTCCTCATCGGATTCTGAGTCTCTGCTGAGTGGACTGCGATTCGAGTCTATACGAGTCGGACTCAGATTTTGAATGTTCCATCAAGCATAAATTTTCTTGCTCATCATCTTCTCCTTTTTTGTTCTTTTTTTGGCCATTCTGCTTGTATTTTCTTCCATCGAAATATGGTGGCCTTGTGTTGCTTTGCCCTTTCATAAGTCCTGTTGCCAACATACTAGCCATAAAGAATCTTTAGCTCAAAAGTACAAATACTTTTATAAACCGAGCACTTGGCTCGATACCAATTGAGAGTGCTAGTATGCGGAATAAAATAAACTTTGAGTAAAATAAAGGAGTTAGGGAAAGAATAAGAACACAGAAATTATAGTGGTTTCGGCTTAATCCAAGCCTACGTCCACTCTCCACGATAACAGCCTTCTTGGCTGGATTCCACTATGCAATCAACAAGAGATTACAACCGAGTGCAAACACTTAGTAGTAGATCACACTATCTCACTAAGACACTCTTTGGTATTTCTCTCACGATTACAAACGTTTAAGCTCTCAAGAGACAAGTATATGATCTAAAGTCGCTCAGACTTTGGAATTATAAATTCTACGCTCGTCTCTTACTTGCTCATCGGTCCATGATCTTCTTAAATACTCCTCCACTTCCAAACTAGCCGTTGGACAGCATCCGGAGAATCGTCTTCCAATATACCCATTGACAGCTTCGTATTTAGAAGATTTAGTAGCCGTTGAGTGACAAAGGTAAAATCCCAAATTGATTCCGATCGCCCATACAAACGAAATCTTGGTTTCCATAATAAAGCTTCTTCGTGTAGAATTCTTGTCTTCAAGATCCAATCGTCAATCAATTAGATTGAATCAATTAAATCAATCTTGATGTGGAATCCAAACCGGATCACTAGCCGTTGTATGATTGGGCTTGAGTTACGATTCATCGTAATCTGGATGTAAAGTCTTGAGAGCCTTTAGACTTTACAATGCGGGTCTCCGTAGACTTTACAATCGAGTCTTGAGTCGGCGGTCTTCTAGACTTTGAGTCTTGAGGCCCAGACGAGTCTTGAGACTTTGACACGAAGTCTGGAAATCTTCAGAATATACTTTGGACATGAGTTCCATTCAGTCTTCTGGGTCGTCTTCGCACTTTGACAATATCCTTTACATGTTCTTTCATCTGCATGGTCTATTACTCAACCATCAAACATGTTAGTAGCCTTTGATTTATTTTGTCATCTTCAAAACATCATAAGGATTTCCTAACACATGTGCCCATCCCCGCAGTCGATATAATAGCGATGTCCCAAGACATCGCCGACCCTATTCATTTCAATATATGCGTGCGGAACGAATATAAATCCCCACACAATAAAACAATGGGATCGGAAAACGGGGCCATAAAATTTCAAACCACACTAACCACACTTATATATAACAAACCATGTCATATATTATACAAGTTGGTCTAGGTATATAAAAACATATACACCACAGCAGGTTCTCAAACAAGGGGCGGGGATCTAACAACCACGACTACTCACCGTCGCTAAATTCTTCCTGTTCCACCTCCTCGTCTTCAACGATCTCCCCTTCTTCTTCACTCCAATTGACGCCCTCGGCTAAGTACACTGGAGAGTCATAATCACCTTCGAGCTTGGGATCCTTGGCATCCACCACTGATCCACCCTTGAGATCTGTTATACTCTTCCCGAGCACAACTTCCAAAATGTACAAAGATACATTAGATTCCAGCATAGAACCCTCCCTTCGCCCATCATGATAATGACGATACCATGATCGGTACTCATGGGGCACATTATCGGGTCCACCCACATTAACCTAGACGGTGGATTTCACCATTACATACTCCAATCCTTCGAGGTGGGGGTGTATCGAAATATGATAACCTACTTCTGTGATTTCCTTAGGTATACCAAAATGCTCGGGAGGAACTGGAGGTGTCGTCATCTACAGGCCTGAAATGTTGTTCCACAATGGGGTGAGATGACGTCTCAACGAAGTTCTACCCCTAAGACTCGATTAGGAAGTCAATATGCCCTAAAGGCTACCTAAGCACAAACAGACGTTAGAAGACTTACTTTGGCCTCAGTTCCTTCCTGCAAGTCAATTCAATTCATAAATACTGACAGATACATCATCCACTCAATTCAATCAAATCAAATCATTGATCAATCGACTCAGTCGATTACATATCATCAAGACCACTCCCAGGTCATCTCTATTATTCCATCTCAATTCTCAATTATAAATCACGATCCTAAGGACACAACCTATCTTTAGGTGGTAATCATGACCCCATGGACGCAACCTTTAATAGGTGGCAGATCATGACCCTAATAGACACGACCTCTATCAGGTGATGAATCACGGCTCGATAGGCATGACTTTTAACAGGTGGCAAATTACGGCCCGATTAGGCACGGCCGACTCCAAATTCGGTGGCAAATCTCGCCCAAGCGCCTGTACCTGTACTACAATGGTTTTCTAGATCCACTCCCAACCTTTCATGATTAATTTCCAATTGAGTACCGACACTAATTGATTTTGGGATAAATCCCCACATAATCGCCAATTTACTCAATTTTCATAATCAAAGTACTCAATTAAATAAGCGAGAGCATCACTGCAATTAGCACGAAATTCCGGTCACCGGCCATCCCGATTGTATTTCTGGAAAATAATTAATTAATTAATTAATTAATTAATTACGGAAAATAATAAATAAATGCAATAAATCCAACTTAGGCACTGCTATAGCCTAATTGGAAGCTGAAATGGACGAGGAAAATTTCCGAGACTCGTTCAATAAATACTAGAGTCTATTTACTCGCTAATTACACTAATTATTCTCCTAACATGCATTGGCAATTAATTAAATTCACTAATCTAATCTAATCTAACCAACTAAACATGCTTAACTTAGACTAATCCAACCCTCAGCATAATTAACCTACTAATTGAGGATTAGTGAAGTAAAACTCACTTGGTTCACGATCTGTCCGGTTCAAAATGTTAGGGCATAGCAGGGACCGTCTTTCTCCAAAGCGGACCAAACTTTCGAGGCCTAAACCTCCTCAAAATGGGCTAACGAGTGACCTCAAGACCCACTCTTCATGTTCTATGTTTGGTGCTGGAAAAGAAAGAACCGGGCTGATTTGGTAAGGCGAAGGCGCAGGTGGGTGGACGGCTTAGCGCAGGTAACCGGTGGCTGAGCTGGGGTTCATGGTGGCTACTGATCCGACGATCCTGCTGGGCGAGAAGGACCCAACGGCTCAATCGACGGTGGAAAGACGATGGCTCGCGCGGGCTTGTGCGCGTCTCGGCCGGTAGCGACGGCAACGCCGGGCTTCCAGGCAATCGGACGGTGCCCCACTGGTTCGTGCGGTGCTCTAGGTGGTTGCTACGTCGAACGACAAGGAGGAGGGAGGAGAAGAGCGTAGACGGCAATCGCAAAGGGTGGGGAACAAGATGGGGTTGAAGGGGCCACTTGGTTCAATTTTCTTCTCCTTTGTCCCCTTGACTCAACCTCAGCCAAGTCTGGCTTCCTTGGCCACAATCCAGCCACCCATGCTCCCCATCTAGAAGCTTGAAATGGTCCAAATGTTGTGGGGGTGGGGGATATACGAATTTCCAACATTTCTCCTTAATTGGACACTTGATCTTGCTCAATTCAGTCTCATTTGGCCCTCACAAATTCAATTAATACCACAAAAATCAAATTGGTATTTTTCCTCATCAATTTATGCCACTTGCATCCCAATTTTACGAGCAAAAATGATCCGGCATTTTCTCGGACAAAAATGGCCATGGACGACTTTTTCCCAAAAACGCTCGGGTTGTAGAAAAATCTTTTGAGACTGAGTTGACGTTCCTAGAATTTATTGTGACATGTCAAAACATTCAATTTCTGAAATCTAATTCAAATTCGTGGTTAATTTCAATCCGGCGTGATTTTAGCCTAACCTAACTTTTGGGTAGCTTTCAAAACTTTTTAAAGCAAATGAACGTGGTCGATTTTCTTCAAGTCACAATGAGCCCACTCGACACATTGGCAACTCTCGGTTGTCGTGAAAATCTCGAGGATTCAAATACGGACACATGGTACCAAAACGATAGAAAATCGGTTTAGTGCCGATCGACGAGAATTTTCCCAATTAGTGGAGTCACCCACGTTTAGCCACACATCTCTCGAATCGATCTATCTCTCGGCCTCTAATCAATTTTTTAACGTGCCGTAATGGCCTCTAAAGATAAGCATGATTGAGAAACCGATTCCCAATCGAATTCTCAAGTCTATTGCGTTAAAATTCCTTAATGGCTTCCCTGAATAGTCTAGTCATCTCGAGAGTAATCAGCTTTAAGAATAGCCCTATAAGCGTGTCAACGAAATGCCCGATTTATTGAATTGAAAATAGAGGCGAAAATCTAGGATGTTACAATGACCACTTTAGATAATAACCATACTCATAGGTACCGAAAGGGCACTAACAGAAATCTTTACCATAGCCCAAGTCCCCAAACCCACAAAATCTCTAGTCCATGGAAATCAAGGGTGCTCTCTCAACCCTTGATTTAGCGAGCCCTAAACAAGAGACTAGTGGCGACTCTTAGATTCATATTTTAGATTATCTAAACAACTTTTAAATAAATCGTTGTCATGTGAAGGATGAGTATGAGGGGACTTATGTTTATAATTGCCAATCTATTTGCAATTTTAACAATCGGAAGAGTCATTCTAGGTCAACGTTCGTATGTACTATGCAAATTTTCTATTTATTTGTGGGGTTGTTCAGTGACTTTATTTGAGATGCCATTTGTATGAACCATTCAAATTGACTTTATAAATGAATGATTCTAAAACCTATTCATTGGGATTATCACAAGGCCCGAAAAGATAGGTCGCAAAACTAACAGAGGATAAATTTATTATAAATGTATCAGTTTGGAATTGTTTATGATCAAAATATTAGTTTGAGATAAATTTGTCATAGGTGTATCAATTTTGGGTTCTTCGTGACATAAATTTTAATTAGAATGCATTATGAGAAGGGACCTTATTAAGAAAAATCCGGGATGAGTTTGCAAATGAATCGAATCTGTTGAGGGAAATGAATAGGAGATCCTTTGTAAGAATCAAAAAGGTCCAAAATACACACCCATAATATAAGTAAGAGGCCAAATGACCATCTCAGCTCTTCCTGTAACTGGAAATGAGGATTGAGGCGCAAAACTTTGTGTATTCTTATCATTTGGTATAAGAGGTATCCTCCACAACCCTAGCTGGATTCACAATCTGTACTTCATCAGAACTATCTTGAGCTTCAAAGGTGGTGGGGTTTTAGAATAATGCTCTTTGGTCCTATGCTATGGAGATATGTTTCCCATGCAAGCCCATTCAACATATTTCTTCATGATCAAGCACGAAACAGACATTTCAGACCCATGATCAAAGAGACTTTATTGCTATCCATGGAATGAGATTTATTACTTCAACTACAGTTAAAGATAAGCACACCAGTTTATCGCAATTAAATAAGTAACCCTAACTTGCTGCCCCATCAGGGCGTTGAAGAATGATTCTCCATGACATGTATGGGATGGTTAGGAGATTTAGCCCTAAAGTTTTGCACCAGCGGCTTCATCTTCTCCACCGCCTTTATTATTCCAAGGAACATGAGCCTATAAACGACCACCATGCCAAGCAAATAGCAAGATCCACCCATTTAGAGTAGCCCATTTCCACTTGCCAATAGTTTCTCAAGATCTCTTCACCACCAATTGTAGGTGACCCCGCCATCTGGTTGGGAAACATTAACCCTTTGAACTCATTCTTGAAGAAGCCTTGGTTGGCATACTTATGAAACGAGATGTAATACATGGGATATCTCCAGAATGGCTTGGGGAGATCATCTGGCAACCTGAAAAACCCTCCATTTAGCATCATCACACCTTGAATTCCTGCACCAGTTATGATCCCCATGAGGAAGTCTGGGACTATACTTGCGACGATCATCATCAAGCTCTCGACTAGCAACATGCACGCAAAGAGCACTGAAGCGAAGTAGGCAAAGTGCTCAAAACTCTTTTGGAGGCCAACCAAGTAATAAGCGATGGCTCCTGGGATAAGAGAGATGATTAGTAGATAAGGGATGGACGAAAATGTATTACCTATAACGAACGCCGCAACACCGTAATGCCCATTCAATCTCTCTCGCCCAAAGACCTGGTAAATTGAAAATGTAGTATTCTCATGACTTTGGTATAATGATAAGCAATTGGAGCATTAAACCTAAAAGAAAAGAAAAGGAAATAGAGAGAAGTACCTTCATGTCCTCAACAAAGGAGGGAAACCGCCGATTGCCATAAAAGTAAGAAATGCCGCAACAAACATTAGCATCGAACCTCTTGCCTGTAAACTCGTAAAAATTAAGAAACTTGGTCAATGGAATGTGCAATAACTTATAAATCTCATTCTTCAATGATTTGTTCACTAGATTATTTAGAACATACATACTGTCCCAATAGCAAACCTTACCTGAATTGAGCCATAGGTGGATCCGATATCGTAGAAGATAGTCCCAACACACAGACACAATGCAATGTAGATTGCTAAACGAAGCCAGTAATACCCCAAGTCACGATACATGTTCACGAACGATCGCTTAGTCAGAACAATGCTCTGGGTAATGAAGCTTGCTTGACTTCCATTTCTTCCCAAATTTCCACCAACATTCTAACGGAAACATACAAGTTATCAGAAACTTTCTGATTCGTATATCTTTATAATTTTCCAATTCACATAATATAAAAAATTGCATACCTTTTTGGATATCCTGGACACTTGCTGCCGAACTTCATGACGCATCAGAGATGACTCATAAGATTTGACCAGAGTTTCAATGGCTTCTTCTGCATTCATGCCGTGGCCTCCTTGTTCAATGTCCTGACAAATTTTTTGTTTCATTGGGTCCATGAAATTTCCTTCAATTCTTGAAATTATGGTTGAATAAATCAAGTTTCAGTGGCGGACTTACTAAGTTGAAGTCCTTGTTAATCGTCCTGAGGTAGTGATCAGATGGATTTGTAAGAGTTGGACATGGAAACCATTTGATGCAAAAAACTGCAACAAAAAAAGATGGTTAGGAAAATGTTCATTGCTTGCAACAAGCAAATATTTATAACTTAGTAGTCCTTAGTAGTCCAATATCACAAGCACCTGTTCTGCCCCTGATCTAAGGCCAAAATAGACTGTTTTCCCAGAAGAAAGAAGGCAGAGATTGTGGAAAAGCTCAAAGACTTCACTGCTAGGCTGATGAATCGAGGCAATCACCGTCCTCCGGTCATGTTGGGCCAGCTTGGCAATGCGGTTCATCACATGGTATGATGCCGCACTGTCAAGCCCGCTGGTCGGTTCGTCAAGGAAGAGGAGCTTCGGGCGTGTCAGGATCTCAATGCAAATGCTGACCCTCCTCTTTTGGCCACCGCTGAGGCCCTTGGCGCTACCCCCACCTATCCTAGTATCTCTCGCATCTCGCAACCCCATCTCTCTAATCGTCGCCTCGGCTCTCTCCTTCTTCTCCGATTTGGACATGGATTCCGGCAATTGGAGCTGAGCTGAGTAGCACACGGCTTCTCTCACCGTTAGAGTTGTTATTAGTGTGTCATCCTGAGTCACATAAGCCTATAGCAAAACCAAAAACAAAAACATATAAATGAAGTGAAAATTTACTATAAGAACGATTTGTATAAAATACCTTAAAAAAAAAAAAAAAAACGATTTGTATAAACTAAGATTTCGATCTATCGGCTAGGCTTACGGAAGTTCCGAAAGAAAGTGGTTGTTTGCGACCATTGATTAAGATCTCTCCTTTCTGTTGAGTGCTTGAATTTAATCTCCCTGCAAAAAGTTTTTTGTTAAGAACAAAGGGATAGAATCCGTAAATGAAAATAAAATAGATCAATAAATGTTAAGGAAAGATAACAGATTTGTTGGGTACTCTGTTCCAAATGATTAAATGCTTGAATTTGAAATGAAAAGGAGAATTCGGTTAATTTCATGCCCTCACAACATGGACAAAATCGAAAATCCATGTTTTTCTCATTCATACCTAATTCAAATTCATCTGCCCGTAATATCATGTTACGAAATCCTATCTAACTATCGATTATCAAATGCGGCCGAGACGATAGAAACGTTGTGTCTTGTGGGGATTAGTCAAGAAAAGAAGAAAGCTGTCGAAGGGGGGAGGGAAGTCGTATCATTCGTCGACTTCCCGATAAATGAGACGAGACAGCTTGGATAAGATTCATTGACTTCTACAGCTTCTTTTCTAAGGTTTGGCGGGTTACGTAACTTCATCGGCTTCAGTATTAGTCAGCCTGCCTCAACGTGGCTTCGAAATATTCGGCGATGTGATTTCAATGTTTATATATTATTGTTTGTTTTCTAATCCAAGATTTCTGGCATCTTAATTTACCATGAAAAACTCTAATTTTTCTTCGTCTACGTCTTCATTGGAGATCAAGTGGGAAAAGACGTTTTTAAAATAATAAAAAGCTGTAATCATATTGGGTCAGCATGCATGTAGGGTCAATGACTACGGCCACTTGAAACGATCTCCCAATAAATTGGAGTTTACATGGTTTATGTCCTGGGATGACGCTGACATATGCTTTGCCTTGAGAATATGTTTTTTCCTTTAAGGAACACAAGAAAAGAGCCCCGTGATTTTGAGAGAAGGAGTGCCTCCTCACAAAAGGGATTACGATGCATATGAAAATCGTTCACTTCAGCAAATCATTTGAACTAAAAAATAAGTAAATAAATAAAAATCACTCGAGCCGTTCGGTCGTATTCGCATGTTGTTGAATTTACTCTGCCAAACTTTTGTAAAACATGGTAATGAAAGGAGGGAATAAGTACACACGAGAAAAGTCTAAATCTGGTGCACGCGATGAGATGAATGGGATAAATGTGGGCATCGTAGATTGAAAAAGTATTACCTAAACACTGTTGTTATGTAAAATAAAATAAAAATATCCCAAATCGATATTCGTGCATCGATATGCTCGTGCCACATTTATTAGGCTATGTTTGTTTCACTGAAATAGAATGATTTGAAAATATTTTCCTAAAAATGATCATTTGTACTTGAAATTCCAATAAAAAATATTTTCATTGTCGCAAATGATTTATGTCTAAATATTTTCATAGACTATGAAGATATTTTTTGTTCGTTCATTTTTGTAAGAGATATAAACAATTATTTTTAGCCTATTTTTTTCCAAATTATTCATTTTTTACAAAACAAATAGAGTCTTTCCCGAATTAATGTTCAATGCTGCGAAAAATTCCAAATTAGTACACCTATCACAAATCTACTCTCTATCAATTTCCATTCCCTCTTAAATTAGTAACATGGAAACATTCGTGGCAAACAACTCGGATTATTGGTGTGTGACATTAATTCAAGTGAAAATTCAAAATAAATAGGTCTTTTAAACGATGACGTTTTGGAGAAATCAGATCTAAAGAAGATGAACTAAGATCAAGAAATGTGATAAAACAATTTTGACCTAAGAGCTTCCTCATGTTTTGAAAATCTACTAAAATCCAGTTATTTTGGTCTAAAATTTTGATAGATTTGTCATAGGTGTATGAATTTCAAATAATTTGCGATATAAAATTCATTTAATATAAAATTGGTATGAATGTACCGATTTAGGATTCGTTGTGGTATTTGCCCATTTGTTTATTATCGATTGTTTTCTAGTCCAAGGTCTCCAGCGTTCTGATTTATCATAAAGATTTCCTTTTCTTCATCTAAGTCTTTATCTGTGTGATAGAGCGAGGAATAACCCTTGGTGCTTGGGCATATATAAAGGCTTACACACTTACCAAATCAGTCGCTAGGACAGAAGAATAATACCATGACACAAAGATTATCCTATAAAGTTGGATCACAAAAGATTGTAGCTAACTCTGGTCGGGTTCTTATATTTCCTCGAAGGTCGAATTCTTCCTTCCATTTATTTCAAAATAAATATATATAATTTGTCACGCATGTCTACTAATTTTACTAATAAGATTTTTATTTCATTAGGCTTGACAAATAAAAGGAGCATTCGCGTATCTGTGAAAAAGTGCAAAAAGAAAATTTAAATACTAACCAAAGAGAAGATATTTAAAGATTTCAATAACTCGGGCCAATTACAATATAAATAATTAGAGAAGTGGGGGATTTATATTTTTATTTTATAATGTGTAATAGAGTAATTTATAGACAATTTTGCCTATAAGATCTACATTATTAAACTATGAATTTGTCCATTATATAAAAAATGTACAGCTATCGTACATTTCACTTGCCAAAGTGGAGAATTTCTAATAACATCTGGAGGTCAACTTGTTTTGAGCTTGCTTTAGCTATAGAATAATGGCAATTGAAAAGCGCATTTATGACTTGCTGAATTATTGTAGAAAGATAGATTTATTCGATAAGGTACCTCCAAGGGCATCGAGGAGAGTTGACTTGCCACAGCCGGAAGGACCCATGACGGCCAGCATCCGACCCGGCTCGGCATACCCGGTGAGCCCCTGCAATATGGGATGCGTCCCGTTTCTCCGGTCCGGCGCCGTCACCCACAAGTCCTTCCACGTCAAGAACATCCCGCTCCCGTCGTCGTGCGCTCCCGTGAACAGATCAGGTCGCGCTCCTTCATCATCATGGGCATCGCGAACAGCGGCGAAGCCGATACCGAATGGAAAGACAACGCCGTGGCCTCCAGTGGACAGGCCATCGTCATCTCCTTCAGAAGCCGAGCCCTGTATTTCATCATCTTCGTTGGCTTCCTCGCGAGGTGGGAATGAAATTGTGGGACTCGATCTCGGAGTCCACCTGAGCACACGGACGGGGGAAGGAGACTCCATTACAAACAAGCAGATTCACCGCCACCGCCACCGCCACCGCCACCACTTTCTTCTCTCTCTCTCTCTCTCTCTCTCTCTCTCTCTCTCTTTCTATCTTTCTTAAAGCTGTTCGGTCGAAGATTGAGAAGATGGCCATGTTGTTGGGGTATTTATAGGGAGCAAGAATTTGAACGTGGCTTTTGAAAGTATTCGAAGGAAAGGCAGGTGGTGGATGGAAAGGAGTGTGGACAAGTGATGGGAATACCATTGTGCTCTCTTTCCTCCTTGGACTTCACCCAGTGAAAGGCCCACAAACAAAACGGCAAAGTGAAACTCCGCGGTTTTTGGCGGCTCCCTCGTGGATCGTGCCCTTTTCCTATTTTGTGTACATCTTTAAACGCGGAGATGCATTTGATGGCCGGCACCAATTGATAATCAAATGATCTGTCACAGTTGTGACAGTCTCCCCCACCATTACGGCCAACTAATTACGGAGCAGCTACGTACGTCTATGACTCTCTTGGCGACTTTGAAGTTGAGTCTCATATGTTGGATTAACGTTATAAAATCAATAGTTGTTTTATTACTTAACCAAACCATCTAATTGGTCCGATACCCCAAAAAAAAAAAAAAACTCTAAACTTTAGGTTCAGTTCTAATTGTATCTTGACTTTTTTTTATCTCTTAAAAATTCTTCAATTTTTGATAGACCTAATTATATCCTAAACTTTTGCCGTTAGTGAAGTGGTATCATTACTCTAGTTCTTTTTTTTCTTTTTTTCCAAATTTAAGATGTTGTCTTTTAGAGATGAATTTTAACTTTAGCCCAAATGTTGTCTTCTTAAATTTGAAACTTAGGTAAAATCTAGAGCAAATAGGGTGAGGCTTCTTCAATTGCTTTTACTCTACGAGAGTTTTCCTTCCATCTTTCTTGGGAATCTTCGATTTTGTGCTTAATATTCAATATCTTGTGCTCGAGAGTCTTTCATTCCTTGTGGTCGAAGAGCTTGAGCTCAAGATGTTCAAATAGCTCATGCTTGATAGTTTTTTCATCTCTCGGTTGTCAAGAGAAATTTTGGACGGAGAGTTAATGGGGCAGATTTGGGACTCAAGTATTTGTTTATGATTTTTTATGTGATGAAAAAAATTTTAGTGTAGATTGGCACTAGACTAAAGTCGAGGGTTTATTATGAAAACAATGTTCAAGGTAGAATAGGGATATGACCTGAAGCTGTAGGTTTTTTATAAGACAAAAATAAAATTATGGGTAAAATTGAGAGTAAACCTAAAGTTGGGATTATCTAAGGCAGGAGGCCACCTAATTGTGATTGTGGCTTTATTGTTTTTAGTTATCACCCCCAATTAAGATATGGAAAGTTAATCGGTTAATTAATTTGATCGTGGCCTAGTGGCCTGTTGGTACTTAGGACCTCCCAGCCAATAAGGTCCAAAGCATAATTTAAACCGGTCTGGATAAGTGATTTCCTTCTTGAATTTAGGCTTGCTCACATAGGCCCGTTCAGGACCGCCCTCGACCAGTCATTTGACAAAAGACAGTAAAAATTTAAAAATATGGACAGACTCGAGTAAGGACTTTTAGGCCTAGTATATGGCAATTGGCCAACCCTATCCTGACTCACCGATTGATCAGCTACACTATTTAATAAACGGGGAAAAAAAAAAGTGTCGCAGAAGTATTATTTCTCTATGAAAATGATTATTTTCTTAGATATATGTGAGCAAAGTAAGGTGATTCGCCATGACCGTTACTTTATTAACACATTTAAAAAAGTGACTCTGGAATAATTAAATCCACTGATATAAAATTTCTCACAGGTTTGAAAAAATAACATCACCTATTTAAAATTACCAATAACAAATGATAATAAATAAGCGAGTGCAATACACGGATTTGTAGAATCTTTCGCAAAAAATGTTCTGATATGTTTTCATCCTCACTCCATCTGTTAATAATAGATTTCGATTCAAGTTGTCTCTCTCAGTATTTGATATTTTTACTCGTATTTTGATTTTTTTATAAGGAGTGTCAGGCGCCAGTTGGCAACTGACTAATTCTAAACAAGTGTAGCAGTCCCTCCATCTTGAACACACCGGATAATTACAAAGTCACACGGGGTGTGACTCATGAGGGTGACTCTAGCAACTAAGATTGAGAAAATTTGAATATGGGATCTCTTTCTTTCTTAGACAGAAAGCCTGAGCAAGCGAGGGCCGGAACGCCTTTGTTGACCCTCACCTAGATTTGGCGATGATGCCATCACCTCGTCTCGCTAAATCTAGGCAAGACCATGACACCCTCGCTTGTAGACCATGAACTCTATTGGCCATTGTCAAGGCCCTAGCGATTGATGGAGTGCAATAGGAAAAAGAGAAAGGAAAAAAAATCATAAAATATAAATTAAAAAAATTGCTAAAATTTTCACGTCATTGTCAAATGTGCCATGTGGAGCAGGTGTTGTTAATTGGACCGTCACATCAACAATTTAGGTCACATATATTGAAAAATTATCAAAATATTTGGGTTTAAATTAGTCAAAGTTAGGACTATTTGATTCGTATAATAAATGTAGGACTTTTATGATAATTTTTCCATGCTTCAGCCTTTCTCCAAAACCCAAAATCTAGGCCGTGGCGGTTTCGGATGAAGTATCTTTTAGCCTTTAGGGTTGTAGGATCAAAGTTGGCCATTCGTGACATGGTCGGTTGGTTTGATCCATCAGAATTTCAAAGATCCGATTTAACTTCCACTTTTATTATAGTATTGCATGCCGCTTGTTTATGGGTTTTAGAGAATAGTGTCCCTCCAACTATAAGCTTGAGTTTTTGTTGGACATCCTAATATCGTATCAAAAGTAGATTCTACCTCATTTCATTTCATGTGTGTGGCCTTTGTTCGTCGAATTTCACATGTTTTTTATACGACTTATACGTGAAAAGAGCGAGTTACAACGTCTCATTCCACTTGTCTATAGGATCTATATGTTTTATATATATCTTAATCTCCCTCCACTAACTCTTCTTGGACATTCTAATATTTCCTTTCATTTGATATCCTATTTAGCTTAATACTCTAAAAGAAATCCTAATTTTAGTTCTGTCCTAATTCTATCTTTGTCTCATAAAAATCTCAAACTTTAAGTCACTTACTCACTTTACGATAAACTTTTTTTTGTCTCATAAAAATCCAAAACTTTAGGTCCAATCCCAATTCTACCTAAACTTTTTTTTGTATCATAAAAAATCTTTAACTTTAAGTCCAATA